>OX421953.2:16348928-17615714 GCA_949128155.2 Xanthia icteritia
TCACCATCCGCCTGACGCAGGTCCCCAACGGAGATGGTTGTTTCGGGAGGTTCCTGTTCCAGATAAGGCGTGAGGAAACGCCCAGGTGTCACCATTGTGTGGATCGCCCGGAGGACACGGTGAAGATCTGCGCGGCCGGATCGGTGGCGGTGATCTCTTGCACCCGGCTCTGGTCCAGGCCATGGTATGGAGTAAGAGGACATAGGATCCCGTCACCTACTTTTTCAAAGCAGTAATGTTCGCAAAAGAGGAGTCGGAACGCGTGATGAAGAGACAAATTTCGGGCCCTCACGCCCCTAGCCGCCGCAGTAAACGACCTGGGCGTGGGGAATCCCAGGCCAATTCCCGGCTACCTTGGGCGCGGCCCTGGGGACGGTGAGCTATGGGTAGCTCGCCGTCCGATAAAGACCAAGCCGGGGTCGACGGCGCGTTGTGTTCCACGCGCACTTCAAAGAGAAATGGAATCAATGAACAATGGAACTGTCTCAATTACCTTCTACGGGCCAGCTTCTATTTATTAACATTTCTTCTGAATGAATTAGGTGTCGGCAATAGTTTTTTCTACTTATATTATAAGCTTCAGAGGCAGTTTCAGGTAGATTCAAATAATTGAACTGTATCTGAACGAGTCTTAATTTAAGGTTCTCAGGGTCGAGAAAGCAAGGCTTCATAAAATAAATTGTGTATATTAAGAGTCAGTTCCGAACTCATAATCTAAGCATCTGCTAGACCTCCCAAAAACAATTTCAAGTACAATGATCCACCGACAGAATTGCACCCCAAAATTTATGCCCTCGCATTTTTCAGACCTCTAAAATCCTTTACTTGCTCTGTAAGTATTTTAACTGGCAGAGTAATCTCATTTAATGGTAGAACTTCGCTCGTTAATGTCAAATAGCTACGATTGTTATGTGGGGACTCCACCCTACGCGGCCCCCACCTTGGGTAATGGAGTAAATGTACGGGAGAAGCGAAAGCTGAAATATTAAATTCAGGTTTTTGAAGGCCACTGTCTAGATTCATGTGGGTCCCAGCGGTGAGGTTACTCACCTCACCGCTGGGACCCACATGAATCGAGGTTGTAGATGATCATGATGATGGTCATTTGAACTTTACAATGTATAATTAAATAATTAATTGGTAATGGGCATCACGAGTCGCTACATTCAAGGAAGTAAAAAGCGTTTAACGTAGAAATCCATAAAAGAGCAGGTCTAACGTTGAGCAGTGGGAAAAGACTGATAAGACCACGAGTATCTTTTTGCTCACTCTTCCCTGGTCAAGGAAGAATTAATAGAATCTACATTCAACAAAATCTACCCAATATTAGCGCTCTGAGCGCTTTATTTATGTTTGTGTAAGCATAAACTTGGTCCGGTAGCGCTATGTTCAATAGGGTTGACAAAGAATTTTTTTTTTCCGTCAGATTTATTATAAAAAAATATTGGACGCGTATTTTTCCTTTTTGTACGTAATCAAAAGATTACGGCAATACACTGACTTGAAATGTAGCATGACGTCACTCTCTGGTTGATTTTATACCCACTAGTGACGTAGCGAGCTCCCACTCCCCAACTTTAATGCGTTTTATCGAAATATTTTTTTATTAATATGATAAAGCAAAAAATACGTGTCTAATATTTTTTTAATATCTGACTGACGAACTAAATAGTTTTTTTTTTCCCAGTCAACTTCCCTATTAGGACAATTTAAAATTGTAGATTATTCTTTTGTGATTATGTTGCCGTACGATGGCTAAATCATTATATTTATTTAAGAAATAAAGATGTCTAATATTGACTCGGTCACTATAAAATGACATGTAAAAAGTTATGAGATCTAATGTAAAACCAAGTCAGTTAATCTATTCAGTACCTATGGGAGCACCTTCCCAACAACTTTATCATACATGTTTTTTTTTTATCATAAATGTTTTTTTTTTGTGTTTTTGATAAAGTTGTTGGGAAGATGCTCCCATAGGTACTGAATAGATTAACTGACTTGGTTTTACATTAGATCTCATAACTTTTTACATGTTATATTTTTGATGGGATAAATACTTATTTTAGATTTAATTACAATCATAAACACGAAATAAATAATCAAAAACTCAAAGCATTTATTTCAATTAAACCATTTACAGGCACTTTTGGACTGTCAAGAAGTCGGTCAGTCAGAAATATGAAGCTAGTTGCCCATTCCAAAGCGTAGTAGGTACTTATGGAGAAGAACGGGCAAGAAACTCCACGGATACTCTTTCAAATCAAAAATTTGATACAAAATATTGGTTACATCAATCATGTTTAAATTATGCATGTGAGAACAGTGTAGAAAGACGTGCACATTTGTAAAAGCGTCCGTAATAAAAAGAAAAAAACAAAGAACCATTCAAAAATTTAAAATAAAACATGGCAGCTAAGAGATGACCAGTCCCAACTGACGGCGCCCTTTCACGAACATGACGCATGGATCAGCACCATTCAGCTCAACCATTTTGAAGGGAGCTAAATGATCCAACACACGCGCCAACTATTATATACCAGCTCATGCCTCAGGAGAATTTAGCACATTAGGGAGGAAGACTAACAGTGAGCAGAATGAGGGTGTCAATGACTGATTTAAAATAGGAAAAAAAAAATCGAATACTTAACCTTGTAAAGCCGATATTAGCCGAGATTAGCATTGCTTATAAAGAAGAAAAAAAAAGAAAGAAAGAAAATACGTTTATTTGCAACAGCTCATATTTAATATGAGCTGTTATAAGCAATGCTAATCTGAGAATGAATTGAATTATGTAGAACATAACACTAGCAAATTAAATTAAATCGCTTGTTACTCCACTTTAGGCCACACACACAACAAACTGAAACCAACGAATTTGTGAGATTAAAACTCGTAGTTTTGGAAATAGTTATCTGTATCGGCTTTACAAGGTTAAGTACTCGTATTAATGATGTCTTTATTATAAACTTGGCTGTGTTAATGCTTCTTGAAATTATTGTTTCGTCTTCTATGTGAGTTACATTTATAATTTTGGTTGTCTTGTCTGTTGGCAAAATTAACTCCGATATGAGTATGGTTCACATAACCATACTCATATCGGAGTTAATTTTTTAAAATAGTTTCTACAATTGGCGATATTAAATACAAATAAAAAGCATAAATAAAGACATAAATAGGCACTTATGAAACGTCAGAAGCAAGTGGTCGTTTCCGATGGAAAAGAGTCGGAAAGAAACATCACTATTACTCTTTTAAAAATAAGTACCTGGGCGACCGAGATCTGCTCGTGTGAAAATAGAGTAAACGAAATTTCCCAGATATGAGACCTAGCTAGATCGATTTTTTGCCCCTGCAAACTCCTTAAGGACCTTGCTGATAGGATATATGCTACCGAGACCTACAAACGGTGGCTACAAATAGCCGCGTAATTTTCATTTAAATTTGATTTTAATATTAATTTTAAATGTTATTTTGATTTTGTTATGTTAAATTTATGTGTTTTTGAAGTGAAAACTTCTTTAGCGGCGTTGTGCACTTTTTTTGTGATGGGTAAAAAATGTTAAACTCGCGTCAGGACACGTGACCCGATCGAAAATTCGTAAGACGGAGGGACAGTAGACCGCAACGTTAATATTCAAGTTTTCACTTCTGCCGGCACTCCCGCAGTGCAACCCGTTGTTTTTTTTATGGATCATGTGGTCTGCAATAAAGATTTTTATTTATTTATTTAATATTGCGACTTTCATTGAAATTGAGTTTCATTTTGGTACTTTTAAAAAAAATACTTTTATTAAGAAATCTACCTGCTATAATTAGATAGCGGTTTTATTTATAAAATCCTAGCTTTTTCCCGCGGCTTTACCCACGTGTATGTTGGAAATTATCCCACGGGAACGTTGTATCAGGGTGAAATGGTTCCTATGTCAGGACAAAGTCCAGGCCATGGTCTACCTGCGTGCCTTTTTCATCGAAATACGTTCAGTTGTTTAGGCGTGAAAAAGTTACAGACAGAAAAGTTATTATTTTCGCATTTATATTTTAAAAAATGGCAGAGTTAAAAACTTCATGAAGAAGCGGTGCACGGCTTGCTTTCACAATAAATGGGTTCGGAATTGCTGGAACATTGCTTGCTAGCCTTAGGCTAGTAACCAGCACTGTTTGAACAACTACGAGTATAAGTTCATTGCAGTAGTTATAGCGAGTGCTGGGGAAGTTTTATATTTTTCATTTACATTTGGTCATGTGGAGAGAATAAATGAAAGGTGACTAATAAAAGGTATTTAAAAGGCAACTATGAGCGTAAACGCCGGGACGGGATGCCCTCGAAGGATAAGTAGTGACTTAATTGATAATGTGGCTTATTGGTGTGTTTAAATACCTGGGCCACTGGGTCAAAATTAAAAATTGAATAACATGAAAAATGTTATAGATAGACCCCCCCTTTTGAAGTTTATTTTCGACATTTTTTCATGAATATTCAGAATATTACGGGCGGTCACATGCGCATGGGCGACATTGTATAATTTAGTATAATCTGCAGATTTTAGTTCTAGAACGACTAGAAATGCAATAAAAAATACGTACAGTTGTAATCATACATACATAACATCATGCCTGTATTCCCCAAAGGGTTAGGCAGAAGTGTACCTATAGTACACCCACATTTCACCAGTTATGTTTAAGTCCCATGAAATAGGGGGCGAGACATCAACCGGGCACAAATCCAGACTCCGGGCTGCTACTGAGAAATTCCCGATGGAAAAACCCAATAACCCTTTGCCCGACCTGGGAATCGAACCAAGGACCTCATGCTCAGCAGTAACGCTTGCATCCACTAGACCAACGAGGCAGTCGTTCTAAAACTAAAATCTCCAGATTTTGAATCTTTAAAGCAATTTTTTCGTTTGTTAGCCAGTAAGGATTATTAGGAGCTCGTGGCTAAGTGCCGCACGGGTCGATCCATCAGGTTAAGCTAAGCTTGGCGGGGTTGGTCTGTGGATGGGTGACCATATTTACATACCGAGACTCCTCCGTGCCTAGGAAAGCACGTTAAGCCGTTGGTCCCGGCTGTCATTCGTGGAGCTTTGACAGTCGTTACGGGTCGTCAGAAGCCCGAAAGTCTGACAACCAGTCTTACCCTATTACCTAGTTACTGGGTGGTGGAGGTCAGACAGGCAGTCGCTCCATGTAAAATACTTTTTTCATTCAGCTGCATCCGGTTAGACTGGAAGCCGACCCTAATATAGTTGGGAAAAGGCTAGGCAGATTGATTTTAGCCGGTAAGGATTAAAACCGGAAGTATGTAATTTTTTTAAATCCATTTTTAGCGAGCAAAAATACATCTCTGATATTTCTTTTTCTGGCAAACATGGGGTATTTTTGAACCTTTTCCTTTAATTATCGCGACGATCGCGTATTCGCGCGACGAACACTCATATTAGGACAAGGCCAGAGAACTTTATTGTCTCATCCCTTTCCAGGTTAGTCACTACTGAAGGTTCTGCCTTACAGGATTACAGTGGTATAAAACAGCATTAGATAGGCCCAGGTGGAATGAAAAGCGGACTGTATTTCTAGGTTATAATATTAGGTATTTTACAGGTCAAAATTTAACTATTAAAATCGTTGCGATCGTGGTCGCGGTGTTAAAAGGAGTGTGTTCTGAGGGCGCGCGAGCCGTCGTCGAGCCGCTGCTGCTACCACGCCGCCCGCTCCCCTCTGCTTGCTGACGCATGTGTGTCTTGGAGGTGTTAACGTGTGCGTTAACAAGCATGGAGAAGCATACATGAAAAAAAGTTTAATCAAATCAACGTGCGATACGCTCAGGCATCTGGCATTTTAGGTGACTACACAATTTTGGGACGACAAAAAATGGTAGCAGACTGGTAGCCTTTTCCATTTCAATAAATCTATAACATTTCCAATCGAGCACGCCTCAAATAAAATGTTTACTTTATGTAATCAATTTCCAATTGTACAAAGCAACTTCAGTAAAATGTTCTACAATCACTAGCAAAATAGTTGAAACGACAAAAAATATTTGCTTGGTAAAAGAAATTCAGAGAAACGTGTCTTTAAGTCGTACGGTATTTACCCATTATTTATTTTTATTTTTATCGACGTGTACGTTTTCGTAGTCAGCTTTTTATCCCTTGAGTTGTTTGTCCCCACATATTTCAAATACAGACTGATAAAAACTAAAATTGGGCATTCGTTTTTTTTTTTTTTATCACCGTATTAAAGTTCTGTATCAGGCTTCACTCTGAAGGCCAATTACTCTGGTATTTAAAAAGGTTCAAATGTCGCAGTTTCATCTCAGCGAAATTCATTGTCAAATAATGACTTTATAAAGGATTCGATTGCAAACGTTCTTAAAAATACAGGAATTGCCCTCCGGTTTGTAACGACGTCACACGAAATATAGAAAATAATATTGTAAAGGTAGAGATCCATAAGGCCCTAATTCTTTCACTTGATTAAAATGTAATCGTATTCGCTAAAAATATAAAAAATCTGGAGTAAAGCTGAAGTAATCCAAAAGTTCGACAGTGGCCGTTAAATCTGGTCATATTTTCCCCCTGTTCCGTTAAAATGATCCATAATACTGGAGTTTTTAGAATTGAGGGCGACTCACACTGTGCCGTCTGAGATATCATCAGTTTGAAAAAAAATGAAAAAAAGGTTTGCTTTTGTTATATTATTACAGTGGTTATTACAGTGGACTTAGGTACAGATTTTCATACCATTGACTTGCATTATTAAGCAGCAAGTACAGATGCCTGTAACTTGCATAAAAGTGGATGTAGCTTGCATGTCATTATGCCATCAATCAATCTCTCCTCACTCAGCCTATCGGAGTCCGCTGCTGGACATGGTCTCTCCTTGTTTGCGCCTCAATACCTCGTCCTCCACCTTTCGCATCCAGTCTGTCCCAGCCACCTTGTTACACACTCTAAAGCACTCTAAAGACAATTTCCACTTAAGCCCCCATGCACCCCACCATTCCACTATGTGCTAAACGCTAACACATCAGTAATAAAGTTGAATATCGCGTGCGCTCTTTGATCAAATAAATGATAAGAATAAATGATAAGAATAGTTGGTCGCTGTGATTAACTCAAGACAATGTTTAAATGTTCTTTCTCCAGAATTAGCTTACTTACTGACAGGTTATATGAGTTTATATAATTGTTTATAATTTTACTTTATAAGTCAATTTATTTTATTTTAATTTATTGTTGACATAATCTACTCATTACAATGTTTTTTTTTATGAGTTGTATTGCAATATGTGGGTTAGCTAGCAACCTCGATAATTTTTTAATTTACCTCGATGGTTCTAGTTTATCAATAAAATTATAACTTCTAGTTACAGCTATTTGTAAACGGGCACGCCCTTTATGCCTGGAGGCTTTTATTTAGATACTTATTGTTTTCGTTAAGTTATTTTTATTTCTGCTTGAGTATAGTTCTCGATGTTTTTGGTTGGTATATTGGCGTGTGCTAGCTGTCATATGGCTATTAATTTTATAATTTAAATTATGTTTTGTGTTGAGTAATATAAATATCATTTTGCATACTATTATATAGATTAATTTTTTTCTAACTGAACAGACAGCTGTGCTGCTGGGGAGTTTGTTGCGCCACTTCTTCTTCCCAGCTAAAGCATTAGGAAGTGGTGAAGGGTGGGCGTTTTGGGGGACTGTCTTATGTAATTTTGACGTTGTAAAAGTGCTGATTCTCAGCCTAGTTTGAATAAATGACTTTTGAATTTGAATTTGAATTTTTAATTTCAATTTGATCGTGTTCGAGCACTGAACTAAATGGCGTAATTCTTATATCGTTTATAACTAAAGCAATAATTATTGATTTAGAGAAAAAAATATCTTGTGGCTGGATAATAAACTATATTTTCTTACTGTGAATACTTATTTTAGACATAAAAGCCGAGTAATCTTCATTTTATTTAAATAATCTTTAAAAAGAGACATGATTTTCGAATAAAAAATTAATCGAGTGAAAATGTAACAATTAAGTCTTGCACATGGAAAGAAAAATATCCAATAAATCATAAAGTTCCATTTTGATTGTATGCGTTTACCTGTTTCAGAATATTAGGCGATACGCGGTCTCCAGTCTAGGACTCGTCAGCTCCACTGGCCATCGGTCCTTCAACAAACATGACCAGCCCACTGCCATTTCAGCTTGCTTACTCTGCTAGCTACGTCGGTACCTCTGCTCCTGTTCCAGATTATTTTATTTGTGATTTTATCCTTCAAAGAAACTCCATTGTGCCATACTAACTCCTAATTTGTGAATGCCACAATGACATACAAGTTACGAGTACTTACATACTTCTGTGTAAGTTACAGGCAATTGTTTTACGTGGTTTATTCAGCTGACATAGCATTAAAGACTCTCTTATTCCATAAAAGCTGTTTATTTATTCCAATGTAAGAAAGGTTCCCTTTTCTAAGAAAGAAAGGCTCTGGATTTGTTTATTTTAATTTTTATTAAGGATCCATTTTTAATTTTCTAGAAACTGAGTAAGAATATTTATAAAAATGCGAACCAGCGAAATGTGGCAGCTTATGTTAAAAATAAAAAGGAACTTGAAGTATTGTACTCTCTTTGTGTTATCTTGCCAAAAAATATAGTACATTAGTATAAAATATAATACCGTCTCGTCTGAGTCGGTTCAAATCATCGCAAGCAAAATTGGCAAAGTTTGAATGAAGGTCTACTCTTCAAGATTGTTGCGTAGCACGGTTAGGGTAACTTCGGGGTCATTGCACAAAATAGGGGCAGAAAGTTCACTTTGAAAGAGTTTAGCGCGAACAATACCCACCGTCTCATTACAGAACGAGTTCAAAGTAAACATAAAAGGTCTTTTGAATGTCAACATTTACAAGAAAATAGAATTGATTCTAGTTGCCCATCCAAATGGTAGTTTCGTAATGTAGAAGAATGGGAAAGAAACTCCTCAGTTACTCTTAAAATGTTTTACAATATTTTTAATACATTAACTTGTATAATATGTGAAGACGATGTAACTTGAGTCCCACCTTCAAGTCTGTTTTTGTATTATGAACTTTATTCCAACTTTTGCAGTGTACTTAATACAAAAGCATACTTTCAATCTGAATCAAAGGTGTTGTCAACTTAGTATTAAAAACTTTATATCAGTAGGAATAAAGTTCAAAATACAAAAATTGGCTCGAAGGTGTGAGCTTGGACTAAAGTTGAATTCGTTTTGTATCACGTTCAATGATACATATATAAACTCACGCTTTCTTTGCCTGGGGGTAGGCAGAAACTATAGAACGCCACCTGTTATGCTCCTTTACTACACCTTATGCTTCGTTTACGTTTAATGATGCGGGTTCAAAGCCTACACTACGCTAGTACTTATTTTCTTTTTTTTAATTTCAAATTATTTATATAAAAGTTTATCTTGGACCGTTTTCGTGCTGTGAAGGAAAACATCGAAAAGAAAACCGGGATAAAACAAAATGTTTGGCTCGACCGAGATCTCGGTCTCGGTCTTGGCATTCTCGGCTACAAATCCAACCGAGAACTCGGTCTCGGTTCTCGGCTAAAAATTACCGAGTTTCTCGGCCATAACCGAAACTGTTGTACGGTAATAATTTGCAACAGATCAATTCAGCTTATGGGCAGCGTATGATTCCATAGAGTTTGAAGATGAGCCAATGACCAGTGACGAAAGCAGTTAAAATGCTTTAATCGAAACAGCGCTTGCTAACTTTCTTAGCCACGTTCGCACGGACGTAATAAAATCGGATTTTCAACGCTCTCCTTAGCGCCGAGAGTTGAAAATCCAGTGTGTTTTTACAACGCGCTGGGACGAGACTGCGTCCCAACGCGTTGGATTCTCAACACTCGATTCAACACCGAGAGTTGAAAATCTAGTGCGCGATAAAATCCCGCCGCGATATCTTTACGTCCATGCAAACGTGGACTTGGTTGCAAAGAAATGCAAATATTTTTGGGTACTGCGGTATTTGTCACCTTATAAAGTACTTAGGCCTGCAGAAAAAAACGTTTTTATCAGCGCTGCCTACTAGTGTAGCAAGTGAACCACTCTTTAGCAGAGCTAGTCAGTTATACGACGAGACGCAACACTCTTTGAAGGATGAAAACGTCAACATCATGTTGTTTATATTAAAACTATTACACTTTTATTTATATAATATACAAAATTAGCGCTTTTCATATTTTTTTTCGCAATTCATCTATTCTCGGTCTCGGTTCTCGACGGAAGTCGAAAGTAATATGCTTGTTTACAAAGTGTAATTTTTATATTTTCTTTCATTTAATTCTAATAATATATCACAAGGTATTCTGTTGTAACATTTAACACAGTACCCCATAAAAGATGTATGTACTTTAGATAGTCTGAAAAATGGTTGATCTATTTTATCTTTATTTCTAGTATTAAAATTATGTCTATCACTTATTTTATTAAAAAGATTTTTTCTCACATACATAATACACATTCCATGAATGAATTGGCAAAGTACCGTCATAATATTAATCTTTTTAAATAGTTCCCTGAGAGATTCGCGACGACGTAGATTATAAATGGCTCGGACAGCTCTCTTTTGTAAAATAAAGATGGATTCAATGTCAGCAGCCCAATCGCACAGTAAAATGCCATACGACATAATACTGTAGAAGTATCTAAAATAGACCAAACGCGAGATTTCTACATCTGTTAGCTGTCTTATATCACCTATGGACCTGTATTATAGCATAGCAGTGCAATAAATATACTGCAATGTTTTGCGTTACAAAATTATCGCAACATTCCAATCGTTGCGGTCGTTGCGGTATCCGCACCACAGTGGTGCGGGTGGGCCTTCCCTACTTCATTTGTTTAGTGGCAACGTAGGCTTTTAGCTTCACAAACAGATTACAACCAAGTTATATTGTTTAATAGTTTTTGTATATCGAATTCCTGTTTCGATTTTATTAGGTTTCACTATGATGTTGTATTCGGTAAAGGGAGCTCAGTTTTGTTATTCTTTTTGATCAATTTCTGGGAATAAATAATGTTTTAACTTGCTGTTTTATATTTTTGTTTTTAAAATTTTTAATTAGATTTTATTTTATTTTTTTAAAAACGTTGCCCCATACTAGGAATTTCTCCTGTGTCGTGGGTGCGTTTACAAACATTTAAACTCACATACACAAACCCGGACCCGGAACAACTAATTGTAGGTCATACAAATATTTGTTCCGTGCGGGAATCGAACCCGCGACACGCAGCAGTCAATCGCTTAACCACTGCGCCAACCGTGCGTCGAATTTAAGATTTACCTACGTTTACGGAATCGACCAACTGAGCCCATAATTATGTACATCTACTAGATCACTGCACTTGTTTTTGAGCCTATTCATTCTCGGCAGTGGGGAATCTGCTCCGTACGCGGTTCTTCGGCGCAGGCGATAGAAAGGGGTGATACGACTGCGGGGATATCTAGCAATACCCTGTAATTAATCCTACTCAGGAACTTAGGACAGTCTATTATTCAAAATTTTGTACATGAATAAACAATCCGACAATTCTCTTCAACTAAACAAGGAAGTCATGCCAAATTTCATCAATTTGTCTTTGTAAGATGCCTTTTTCTTTACTCTGCTAGAACAATATACCAAGTGCCACATGAACCGTTTCTGAATCCTTTCCAGTCGAAGTGAATGTGTTGCATAATTTGGCCTACATACCACGCTGCAATAGTCCAAATTACTCCCAACCAAACTGTTAAACAGCACTATTTTGGGCTTGCAACTGCAAAAGATTTTTATGGTCTGGCACTTGTGTGTTAGGCACTTGAGTGTTAGGGCTATAAATCACACTGGTGATTTGCGAGCGTGTTTCCATCACGCGCACGCTGCGTGTGCGTAGCGAATACGCCACGTGTGCGCAACGTGTTAACTGCGTCTGCGTCTGTCTGTACAAGAGAGAGCGTGGCAAGCGAGTGTATAAAATTTTGAAAACGCGGACAACACGTCGCGCAGTCGCGGTTTGTTCGCTTTGCACCCGCGTCGAGCACGTTCAAGAATCGCTTCGCTCGAAATACGCTGGCAAATTGTCAGTGTGATAACGCTCTTAGAGATTTTGAATTATTACCGAAAGTCGAGATCTATAAACGTTACTTAGCTCGTACTCTGACTTAGACATGATACCATCTCTATCTTGCACTTGTAGTTTGCCAGTTGTGCGACAGTGACAGGAATAACGTTTAGTCAAATTACTTGCTAAGTAAGCCCAAAAGGAATATAATATTTTTAGCTACCAAAGCACCTGCATACTCTCGCCTAAAAAAAAGTATTTTTTACATAAAATTAAAAAATAAATTTACAAATACAAACAGCTACCAACAAAGGGTGAAAACAACCCTAATTTAGAACAAAATGTGACGAAAACCCATACATATCACACAGTTAGCTCTTTTTACCATCGTAAACGACAGAGACGGAGCTAGGCAAGACCAATAATGCCATCTCTTTCTCCTATTGTAACCATTTAAAATATTCAGCCTAAACAACAAACACGACAGCTTTATTCTAATTTCAAATTACAAAAAAGGCCTATTTGTACGCAACAGCTATGACGAAAATAAAAAATAAACTGGCTAAATGCGAATTGGATTCGCAGACTAAAGGTTCCGTTCCACAAACTTATATATATATTATACTTTACTCTTTTTTTTTTTTTTACTTTACTCTCTTTTTTTTTTGAAAGTATGCACTACCTACAACCAATGTAATGTTTATAGGACCCTTACCGTTATCGAGATATAATAAAATTAAAACAGAAAACGTTAACTAAATTTGATTATTTTGAGCTTAGGATTGTATGGGTATCTCTTTTCTTTTGGATTTTTCATTATTATTTTTATTAGAAACTAGTTGACCCGGCTGACATTGTCCTGTTCAAATTTCAATGTTTCATTCATAATTCCCATCGAAAATGCACTTTGAGTTTTCCCGAATTCTTTAATTTTCCCGGAAACTTAAAAAGTATTTCCGTAAAAACCTAATTCGGACTATTATAAGAAAAAAAAAAAAAAATTGCCAGATCGGCCCAGCCGTTCTGAAGTGATGCGCTTTCTTTTCAGCATTATTTTTTATTACATAGGAGATGATCTCACCAACAGTCGCGCGAATTCTGTTATAACTGTCCAGCTATTACGGCTCTAAAGATACAGCCCTGTGGCTTACAGGCAGATGGCAATAACTTAATAATAAGGGTCCCATGAGCACCCTTTGGGTACAGAACCCCAAAAAGAGAAAAATAAAACAATTCCATATTCAAATCACGGGCGCAAATTTGCATAATACCGTACATATTAACGGCGTTTTAAACAAACAACTTTTCAGCTTTTATTGTGAGGCTAATTTCGAAATATGACGCGGAATTTGATTGTGGGTAGGATTTACAGCTCTATTTCCGAGCGGGTGTTTAAGTTGTATAATTCGGTAATGCGCCGCTTGTGATTCTCTTGTCAAATAAAAGGAGTGCCCTGAATTTGTGTTTTTGCACATTTTATTCTTTTGTTTTTCTTGTTAATTTGGTAATCAAATGTATAGCGCAATTTCCATGACGAGAGGTGAAATCTCATTTAACATCTTTGGTATAGTTTGACCGAGACCGCTGTACCGCGCCATACGAATGTTTCGCTGCGTAACTAGGTAGGGTTGCCAATCGTCCTGTTTTCCCAGAACATGGCGTGCTTTTAGGGATATCCTGGGTTGTCCTCGATAGATTTTAAGTAACGTCCTGGGTTTTTTAAAGCATCCTGGTAAAGCCCTGTATTTTCAATTTCGCGCCTACAACCTTACATTTATCGGTCGGCACCGCGCCCCGCGTTTGAAGGTCTTAGAAATGTCTAATGGCCTATAGGTCCAGTCACTTCTGTCCTCCGTGGGCCCAGTAGTGAGAGTAAATGAGATAAAAATATTTATTTTCTCTATCTCCTTTGCGTATGCGAACTTTTTGTAAAACCGAATTAGTTAGTTACAAACTGTGGTCCAACAGACATCGGCTGTCAACTGCTGTAATTCTACGATTTTTTCGGTAAACTGATTTTGTGGCACGTATTTCATAATTCAGTACTAGCAGGAGTGTAACAATAAAAACAGTTGCAGAAAGGAGGCAAAATAAATTATTCGATCGCAAAGCACTCTCTAATGCTTTGAATTAGGAGTCGTGCAATAAAATTGTACCGTGCACTTTACTTGTTGTCTCTTTCTCACCACTATTTTCGCTCACTAGTGCTCTCTCTATCTAATAGTTATATATTGATAGAGACAACTCTAGTGCCCGAAAATTGAGTTTCATTGAACCTGTTTTCATTGCGTTTGGCTATTAAGTACTGCACTTATACTGCATCCTGTTTTAAATCCGAAATATCATGGTATTTTCCCCTTCTAATCCTGGTTTTCTAAATTTGGGGATAGCAGACCTAAACTATAGTAATGTATTTTTGGTAAGTATGTCTTACTATATTGTTTTAAAAGACGTACAACGTACCTACCTAAAATATTCTTACACTTTTTAAACAACGAAAAAAAGGTCCATAGAATTTATTAAAAAAAGGTTCTCAAGTCGACGCGAATATTTGTTTTTTTGTACCACTTTTTACGGACTTGTCCGATTTTAACGATTATTTATTTTTGTTTTGTTGCCCAGAGAGCATCAATCATAAGTCAAACTCAAAGTCAAATAATTTGATGTCGATTATAAATGGCTCTGACAGCTCTCTTTTGTAAAATAAAGATGGATTCAATGTCAGCAGCCCGACCCCACAGTAAAATGCCATACGACATAATGCTGTGGAAGTAGCTAAAATAGACCTACATAAAATAGATATAATTATACAGTTCCCATAGCACACGACGCGACTTACTAACGCGTTTCGTTAGTTCTTACTAACGCGCTTAACTATTAAACTAGTTTGTGATCGGTATCATCGTGTACGCAAGTATATCGTAACGTGTGTGGCCTGCATTATATTATCACTAGAAATTTCGAAACCCAACAGGTTTGAATTCGTCCATCAAATACTGCTCGAATATCGAAAAATACAATTCTGTAAGTTCTCTGAATAAAAGACCGAGGGAAAATAGATTTTTCAGCAGATTTAAATCCGTAAAAGTTTGGTAACGATCCCAGGACTTTCGTTACATTTCGGTGCCAAATGCTGCATTTCTTCCAAAAAAAAGGATGCGAAGCACAAAATCTGAAAATCAAATAACGGTTTTTCTGAATTTAGGGTATTGAAGAGCGATAGAGCGCACATTTTTGCCAGAAGAGTCGATGGGCCAACAATGTATTAAATTTAGTTGGCCCAAAACTTAGCCACCCCCACAGCATCCTCGGTGACAGGACAAAGGTCACTTTGGTTTAATTTTTTGGGGCACAGAGGGTTTGGACAGGAGGTGGGGCATAGTCTGCGCCACAGCTCCACATCACACCCTGCTGCCGTATACCATCGAGATAGCCTCACTTTGCGAGTTGCATAATTTTTCTGTCAATTTCTCTGTAGAGCTAGACACTAGAAATAGTCTTGTCCTTGTTCTTTATTTCTATCTCTGTATATATTGTCTTTATAAACTCGCAAAATTTACTTGCATGAATCTCAGTAACGGGAAAATTACCAGTCTGAGGGATATCGGTACACATTACTTAGTGTAAACCCGCGATTTTTATTTTTAAAAGTTGTAAAATTGATTATGAATTTTTAAAAGGCGGATTTTAGCTTAAAAGTCAAGTTCTTTAATGTATCGAATTATTAATAATTGCTATAACATAAACCAAGCAATAAAACTACAAATATTTCCTAACAACTTTTTTCTTAAAAGCAAAATGTCATAGAATTACATTTTAGCTTTTCCACAAGTACCTGTTGGTACTAAAAAACTAAAATGTAATATTTTTAACGAAATAGTGAGTGTTCTCACTATTTCGTTGCCTTGTCACATTCATACTACAACGTGCTACCCTTCAAACTGGCACCTGACAACTGATCTTTTTGCACCTCCGTTCGGACTACGGCCCAAAATTGGAAAATCGGGCCGATAATACGAGTCGAACCCATCCGTCGATACTTCCGTCATCTGTTATATTTCAATCTTATCACGCTGATAGAATACCCCTTGGTAAGACTGACAACCGGTCTTATGAAGGGGTATCGTGTTACCCAATAACTGAGTTGACAAACGCAAACTCCAAGCATTTATTTCAAATAAAACAATTACAGGCACTTTTTAATTGTTAAGGGGTCGGTCAGCCAGAAAGATGAAGAAGAACGGGCAAAAAACCCCAAGGACTCTTTTAAATCAAAATATTGTTTCAAAATATTTGTTACATCATTCATGTTAAAATTATACATGTGAGAACAATGTAGAAAGACGTGCACGTTGAAAGCGTCCGTAATATAAATAAAAAAGATTCAAAAATTAAAATAAGCCATAGCAGCGAAGAGATGACCAGTCCCTACTGACGGCGCCCGTTCACGAACATGACGCATGGATCAGCACCATTTAGCTGAACCATTTTGAAGGGAACTCAATGATCTAACACACGCACCACCATCAGCGAGACATTTGGAGATCATGTGCAGGTCAGATAGGTAGTCGCTCCATGTAAAATACTGGCATTCAGCTGCATCCAGGTAGAGTGGAACTCGACTCCAAAGGCTAGGCAGGCGATGATGTCGCTGATTGGAAAAGAAAATGCACTGAATTCTTGGTGCAAGTAATGGGTCCGCTTTTAGTGACTTTTCAAATTGCAATGGTTGTGTTATCCATACATTATATACTTGTACTTATATACTTATTACTTCTATACATATTATAAAACAAAGTCGCTTTTCGCGTTGGCTGTATGTTCGCGTTGTGCTTCTAAACCACGCAACGGATTTTATTGAGGTTTTCACCATCGTTTAGAGAATTTATTCCGGAAGGTTTATGTGTATAATACGTTAATATTAAAGTTACGTTTACCTAAGAAATCTCGATGTTTTGTTAAGTTGTTAAGGCCGTGCGAAGCAGGAATGGGTCGCTAATATACTAATATTACCTAAACATATATATTTTATTATAATTTATTTTGGCTTTCTGTATGAACGAATTGTTCTTCTAAACTTCACAACGGATTTTCATGCAGTTTTCACTATTATTAAGAGAATTCATTCGTTTTCAGTACATGCATATTAAATCTCGATGTTTTGTCAAGTCGTTAAACCCGTGAGTAGCAGGAACGGCTCTCTAGTAATATTATAAATACGGAAGTAACTCTGTCTGTTACTTTTTCATGCCTTAATGGCTGAACAGATTTCATTGAAATTTGGCACGCAGGTAGACCCATGAGTCTATTGACCTGAGTAAGGATAGAATGATACTTCATACGGTTGAAGCCTCGAGCAGAAGCTGGTAATGACATAAAATTGTATATTATTTGTAGTTTTTTTTGCAAATGAAACAGCGTATAATTCGCGAGGCAAGAAAAATTGTGAACAAAGAAATGCTTCTGCGGCACTACATAATTTTGTTCCTGCTTATTAACTGTGTCGGTTATTTTATTAAATTTCTTATTGGTCTAGTAGGTCACAAGCGTTACTACTGAGCATAAAGCCCTGGGTTCGATGTCTAGGCTGGGCAAAATGTTATTGGGTTTTTTCGTTAGAAATTTCTCAATAGCAGCCTGGAGGTTGTAAGTGTGCCCAGCTGATGTGAATCAAATTCAAAAGTCATGTAGATAGATAGATAGATAAATCATTTATTTAGTGCACACAAAAAACAGCACAACATACAAAATGACGATTAAATTATTACTAATTAGCTATTAGGAAATAGCTGCAATGTGCCAATATAAAAACAAATAAAAAAGGAAGAAAACAAGACATTGTGATGACACTGTTGTATTATATTGTATAGTATTGTATGTATTCAAACTAGGCTGAGAATCAGCTCTTTTCGAACTTCAAGTTACATAAGACAGTCCCCCAAAAACGCCCGCCCTTCACCACTTCCTAGTGCTTTAGCTGGGAAGAAGAAGTGATGAAATAAGTATGCAAAATAATTTACACCACGCAACACAGAATAGGTTCGCCCCTATTATACAGGGTGTTTGGTGCATCGTGTGCCAAATTGAAATGGTCGACTGAAGGGGTCACCTGCTAGCCTTTCAGATCCCTTAACACCCCTCATGCCCTGTAGATTTTTTTTATCGACTTTTTATTGTATTATATATAAACAGCTGTAACATGTACATCTTTAATTTAAGTTTTACCTTTGTGAGTGAATTTAAAAAAAAACTAGGTGACTAATGTCACTAATTTTGTATTTAAAAGTACTTTTAATTTTAATTTAAAGACTGAATTTTAATTTTATTTCAATGTGTATTGTACACATTGAAATAAAATTAAAATTCAGAGTCTACGCCTTATATATTTTTTTAAATTTGTATTTGAATGTAAAAGTTGTTTTTTTTTTTAGTAAAACAATAAAAAGTCAAAAGCCACAGGGCATGAGGGGTGTTAAGGGGTCTGAAAGGCTAGCAGATGACCCCTTCAGTCAACCATTTCAATTCGGCACACGATGCACCAAACACCATATTATATTTCCAACTGCAAATGTAAGTTAGTATGAACAACACCAAACAGACATTTACCATGTTATTTAAAGACCCATAGACTTCTTAATAGGTTTTCCTATAATCTATAAGTAAAGAACTATTTTTGTTTTTTTTTATAATTTTAGGCTCGTTTTAGTTTGGGATCTCCCAAGCCTAAAATTATTTGTAATGGAAATTTTTCATCTGTTCTTAAATAATTTCTTATTTATTTTCGTGTGGTTAGTGACTAACTTGGTGTCAGAGTTTTAAAGCCGCCCATGGGCCTCTGACTTGACTTTACATGCCATCAAGAAATATCTCTCAAGCATGTCGGTTTCCTCACGATTTTTTCCTTCACCGTTTTTAAAGCAAGTGATAATTATACATGTCAATAAACACATGGATCCGAAAAGTCAGAGGTACGTGCAGATAAAAACTGTAAATAACTGTATACAGGGTGGCTCATTTAGATCGCTCAGTATGGGAAAGTCTGAAACTATAAGACTTACGAAGATCTCTTCTTAGGAACCATGTCATCGATTTTAGTAACAAGAAAAACTGCATTCATACATTAAAAAAAAACTTGTAGGTATTCCGCTCGGGAATCGAACCCGGACGTTTTGAAAAATAAAACTAACACTATTTCTATTGAGATATCGATTGTGGTAATTTCGAAAACTTACTAAAATAAATTAAACGATATGAAAACAATGCATTTTATTCATTTTAGACATCATGTTTCATAGTAACATTTACTGCTTCAGACCTACACAGTTCCTTAGAAGAGATCTTCATATGTCTTATACTTTCAGACATTCCCATACTGACCGATCTAAATGTGCCATCCTGTACCTATATGTATTATAAATAACTTATTTAAAAAAATATATTTTTAAATGGATACCCTTTTTTTTTTTGGGTGGGAAATTATCAAATAACTTCTCCCGCTCTGGGTGGAGCGGAAGGGCGTGTCAGACTCTTACTGACTAAAACCCACCCGTGTTCCTTCCGTTGCCTGTACGTTGCCAGGGGCCACGGTATCCCTTTCGGACTTTCCCGCAACCCTGGCAGGCATCGGTCCTATCGAACCCCTTCACTTGCTGACATCTCTTTGAGGCGCGCGTGGAACACAACGCGCCGTCGACCCGGGCCTGGTCCTTATCGGACGGCGAGCTACCCATTGCTCACCGTCCGCAAGCCCGCGCCTACGGTGGCCGGGAACCGGCCTGCTAAATGGAGACCCTCACAACAAGCCCTTTTATTTGATAAGTCATACAGTACAACATTTTATGCATTAAAATGTCCCCATATCTATATTCAAAATTAATTAATTTACATTCCAAGTTACACACACGATCACAGAAATTGTAACCCAAAGTGAGAGACACCCCAGTGTACGAAATTTCGACATAATCGGTCCAGTAGATTTGAAGCACATTGGCTGTGATAGACAGACAGACCGACAGACGGACACGAACTCAAACTCAAACCATTTATTTCAATTAAACCATTTCCAGGCACTTTTGAATTGTCAAGAGGTCAGTCAGTCAGAAATATGAAGCTAGTTGCCCATTCCAAAGCGTAGGTTCCTATGGAGAAGAACGGGCAAGAAACTCCACGGACACTCTTTTAAATCATAATATTGTTACAAAATATTGGTTATATCATTCATGTTAAAACTATACATGTGAGAATAATGTAGAAAGACGTGCACGTAAGACGTGTCCGTAATATGAGTTCGGACGTACAGAACCTTAAAAACAGAAACATTACAAATTTCCTTTACAATTCTAGTTCCACATTTAAAAATGAGTTCAACTCGCACTTGACAAAACTTTTCCAGAAAAAAAAAGTTGAGCTAATTAAACTTTCCCTTTGTACATTTTGAAGGTCGCTGAAGCATTGTTTTCTTTACAAATTCAAACTACTCTGGGTAATTAAGTCTTTTCTTTAATTTGAGCAAAGAGAAATAGTGAGTCGTTATTATACGGAACGAGTTTCAAAGAACTTTCAAAGTGGAGTATTTTTTAAGGTTACAAGGTTAGAATAGGGCCGTAATTTGATGAATACGTAGTTTATTTTGGTTAAAAATTTGTGGCTAAATAATAGCAGGCGAACAATCGAAGGTTAAGATACGCTTGCCACGGTCAGTTCATGGATGGGTGACCATCTATTAATGGATCTAAACACCGACATCGGCAAGTGAAGGTTAATCTTCGATCTACCAGTGCGGCTGTTATTATAAATTTTATTTGTATTACTAAAAGATATAAACAATACATGACACATAAATAAAGGACAACATTAGGTATTACGGGCGTTTATACAGAAAGTGGACAACGTTGCAAATAGCTGTCAATTATTTCGTTGTTTTGATTAATTTGGCAAACAGTCTATGGAAGATAAATAGCTAACTAGTGAACTAAAATATTGAGATCCCCTTGAGATCCCAATACAAGAACCTACTACATTCGGGTAACTATAAAACAGCTCTGTTAAGGAAAAGTATTATGACAATGGGACCTGTCATTTATAATAAAATACCTCATGGTTTTAAGGATTTTTCTTTGAACATTTTTAAATCTAAGGTCACTGCACTACTTTTAGGCAAATGTTTTATTTTATTACTCAGTAAAAGACTTTTTAAATGATACGACTATATCCTGTTTATGATTAATTGCATTGACCATGTAAGACTTATTGTACCTCATTATGATACTATTATTAATTGACATTACTTTAATTTTTTGTTTTGTTGACATTGTTTAGTTTATATACATATTTTAATTTAGGTAATGATTTGCAATAATTAGCTATAATTTCTGTTTTATTTGTTGCCATTGATTGGTTTGCATTAATATTTTTAGTCTATGTAATAATTTGGACATCGTAAGGTAGACTGTAGCCGATCTCATTAATTTATGTTTATCATCTTATACCTGTACCTACACTCTTAGCAAATGAAGTTCTGATTCTGATTCTGATTAGTCTTTATTTTTATTTCTGCCTGAGTATAATAGGTCTCGATATTTTTGGTTGGTATATTGGCGTGTGCTAGCTGTCATATGGCTATTAATTTATAATTTAAACTATGTTTTGTGTTGCTTAATGTAAATTATTTAGCATACTATTATATAAATTTAAATTCAAATTCATTTATTGGTGTGATTTTTGGTACATTTTACATGAGATCTTAATAATAAATAATTAGCTCCTCAAAAAACTACCTTAAAGGTGTACACTCTTTCACATAATTAGTCATTATTATAAAAAAAAAATCAACATATTAAAATAAAATAATTACAACGAAACACAACATAACTTAAGACAGAAAATCTAGCAAAACATTAACAATTGAGTTTACATATAAATAATATAATCAATGGAAATAAAGATAAAATGAAAATAATACATTGTCAACATTAAATAAATATCTATGTCAAATAACTTACAATTTATCATTAAGGAATTCGTCAATAGAATAATAACATTTTTCCAATAATAGATGTCTTAATTTGTTTTTAAATTGATTAATATTTAAGTCCTTAATTCCATTTGGTAATTTATTAAATAGTTTTGGGGCCATGCAAAGTATGCTTTTATGCATCAAGGCAGTCTTTGATGGTCGAACACATAATTCATGTCTATAAACTTGTCTAATCATTTTAGAATCAATTTTGTCTAACTGAACAGAGAGCTGTGCTGCTGAGGAGTTTGTTGCATCACTTCTTCTTCCCAGCTAAAGCACTAGCTAGGGAGTCAAAGTCAAATAATTTATTTCAATTAGGCACAAAAAAGGCACTTTTGTACGTCAAAATTTACTGTTCCCCATAAAAGATGATTATCTTTTATTAGATTTATCTTTTTATATAGGTCCCTGAGAGATTCGCGACGACGTAGATTTTAAATAGCTCTGACAGCACTCTTTTGTAAAATAAAGATGGATTCAATGTCAGCAGCCCGATCCCACAGTAAAATGCCATACGATATAATACTGTGGAAGTATTTAAAATAGACCAAACGCGCGGTTTCTACATCTATTAACTGTCTTATCTTTCTAACAGCATAAGCAGCTGAACTTAGCTGCCCCGCAAGAAATGTCATATGGGGTCCCCATTGTAATTTCTCGTCTAGCGTGGTTCCTAGGAAAACCGTTTGATTAACTTACTTATTAACTTCGAGTAAAATATATGAAAAAATCATGCTGGACCAGATGTTGTCACATTTTAACTCTAATGGGATTTCACATAGTCACCAGTTTGGTTTCACGAAAGGTAGATCGACGACTGACGCAGGAGTGAAACTCATCAGTCACATTTTGGAATCCTGGGAGAAATCCCAGGATGCAATTGGCATTTTCTGTGACCTCTCAAAAGCGTTTGATTGCGTTGACCACAATACACTGATCTGTAAATTACACCACTACGGAATTCGTGGACAAGCTGCTGACCTTGTCTTGCCTATCTATCAAACAGGCAACAAAAAGTAAATGTTAATGAGGCGACGTCCTCGGGGTCTCTAGTTAAAATGGGCGTGCCTCAAGGTTCAATTCTTGGCCCTTTCTTATTTCTAGTCTATATAAATGACCTTCCTTACATGATGGCTAACTTATCGGATATAATTCTATTTGCTGACGATACTTCTCTAATTTTTAAAATAGATAGAAAAGATACAGATGTCTTACATGTCAAAGATAGTCTAGCTGTTCTTTCGAAATGGTTCGCAGCTAATAATCTTTTACTAAATGCGAACAAAACTAAATGTATTAGGTTCTCATTACCAAATGTACCTCACGTGGGTCTAAATCTAAAACTTGATGGCAAAAAATTAGATGCAATAACAGAAACTATATTTTTAGGTATTACTTTAGATTCAAAATTGCAATGGGGCGCCCACATTAGAACTCTTTCAGGTAGATTAAGTTCAGCTGCATATTCAGAAAGAAAAATAAGGCAGTTGACTGATATAGCCACAGCTAGGTTAGTTTACTTTGCTTATTTCCACAGTATTATGTCTTATGGAGTTTTGCTGTGGGGATCGGCAGCTGATGTAGATTCAGTTTTCATTTTACAAAAGACCGCGCTATCTATAAAATGGGTCCTCGCGAGTCCCTTAGAAACAAATTCAAAGAAGTTGATATACTGACTCTGCCTTCTCTTTACATCTTAGAAAGTATTTTGTATGTTCGCAAAAACTTAGTACTTTTCAAAATAAGAAGCGATTTTCATAATATAAATACACGTAATAGACATGAAATTGTGATACCCCAATTTAGATTAACTAAAACAAGCAAGTCATTTCTTATAAACAGTATCCGCTTTTATAACAAGTTGCCTAAGTCGGTTACAGAACTTAGCGATGGGAAGTTCAAAACCCACATCAAACGCGTCCTTATTAAGAAAGCATATTATAAAATTAAAGACTATGTTGAAGACAAGGAAGCTTGGCAATAATTCCTTCTGCACATGTGGCTTCCCTGGTACCTGATTAACGGCAAATTTTGTAAGAATCTATTAACTGCTCCCAAATTACCATGTATACATTTTTTTTTTTTTTACATTCTTCCTTGACATAATCACCCTATTATTTGACATTATATACCTAAAATTTAATTTCAACTCTTTATTAGTGGCTTTTGTGGACATGATAATTATTGAGATTTGATACAGCTGTAACAGCAATCACGTCATTTCGTTTAAAATACGTTTTTATTTTTATTAATTTATTTATCTTTATATAGATTCTTCTCAATTTTGTGAATGTGAGAACGCTGTAGGCCTAGTGGACTGTAGATTTGTTGACCATAATTATTCTGTTAAGTACCTGGTACTTGTTGAAAGACCTACACTATCCTCCCATACCTAATAACACTGTTATTTGAAAATGTTGTAAAAACCCATTATTTTTAAAAGAGTAACCGTGGAGTTTCTTGCCGGCACTTCTCCATAGGAAACAACCAATTAGAACCGTGCACCTAGCTTCTGACGTTTTATAAGTGCCCATGTAGGTTTATATGAAATAAAAATATTTTGAATTTTGATTCATACATTCTAGTTTTTCTCCATTCAATATGATGTCACATTCGCTACTTCTAACATTTGGTAATTTAAATGTAATGCATTTGGTTTCTTTTTTATTTAGTACCAAATTATTTACCGTAAACCAATCTTGGACCTGAACAATAAAGCTATTCACGTCGTTTAGATTTTGTGACCATCGGTTTATTTTAAAGATCAATGATGTGATTTGCAAATAACACCAATCTTCGGTTGATTTTGAAATAATTGGGGTAAATCATTAATATAAACTAAAAAGAGGAATGAAATCAATATCGAACCTTGAGAAACGCCCATTACCATTTCAGATTTTAGCAAATCAAGAGCTGTATTCCTAATCCCATAGTGCTCCAGTTTCGGTCCAACAGAAGTGTCTCATGGTCTACGCAATCAAACGCCTTCGAGAGGTCGCAAAAGATTCCAATGGTATCTTGTGCTTCTTCCCAGGTGATAAAAATGTTCTTTATTAGGGTGACACCGGCGTCAGTGGTACAACCTTTGGTGAAACCGTACTGTTGATCAAGAAAGATGGAATTTTTATTAAAATGACGTAACATTTAATTGAGTATCAACTTTTCAAACACCTTACAAAGGAACTAGTTTACTGTGTTTCTTGAGATCTGGAAAGACTCCTTGGTCTACACTGGTATTAAATATGCAAGCTAAATAAGGCGCAATGGTTTCGATGATAGATCTACAGAAATTTACAGACGTTCCCCATAGATCTTCTGTTGATTTCATTTTAAGATCTTTAAAACAGCCTGGGGATTTGTACGCTGAAACCTAAATTCCAAAAGTCATGCCTTTACATTCTTTCTAAGTAAGACAGCAGAAAGCACGGGTGAGGAATTAAAAGCTTCAGTAGCGGGGAATATTAGCAAAACATTTTTCAAATTCCTGAGCTATTTCTACATCTGAGTTGATGGGGCCATGTGCAGTCTCTAAATTAAATTCAGTATTAAGCTGTTTTTTTCCTACCGGTTTCATTATTTATTATTTTGCCAGGTAGTTTTTATTTTATCATCAGCCGATTTTATATTATTGCTAATGTGAAGAGCTTTAGTCATTTTTCACACACTTTTAAAAGTTTTAGAATATTTGAAGTGGTGAAGGGTGGGCGTTTTGGGGGACTATGTTATATAATTTTGATGTCCGAAAAGTGCTGATTCTCGGCCTAGTTTGAATAAATGACTTTTGATTCTCCAAATGCTTTTTTTGCATCTTATACGGTTACAACATGAAATTCAGTGTTATAATATTGCAATTCATTATTCATATTTTAGTTCAGTACTTAGCCATATTTCTTATTTCCATACAGTAATATTGCCAAATTAATCAAAACAGATACATATTTGATGAACGCTCTTAGTAGCCACGAATTATACGTACATAAACAATAAATTGTCTGTGGGTTGCCATACCCCAAACATGTTAAGACTAGCCTTTTAACGTACAAGCTGAGTTTGACTCTTCACAAGTATCTTATTGAGTCTCAATGACTTTGGAAAAGAGCTTTAACGTTATTCTACTTTACAAAGTAATGCGCTTACTGTAATTGCAAACATGACTTGCTTTAACTTTGTAGAAGATAAAAAGTTATTTTGCTAACGCGACATTCAGGCAAAATTATACTGTCATCGTTATCATTTGTTTATAATAAATTACAATAATAAATTTAAATAAAATGTAACTATTAAATATTTGCACGCCGAAATTAAAGGAAGAATAAGAGAACAACTTTGTAAGTTTTACCAACCTTCTGTATCTTAGATAGGCAAATAAAAGTTTTTTTTTTTTTTGTATACAGCGTGTATCAGCAAGGTCATATTATTAAGGTTGTGGACCAGACCATCAAACTAAACAATTTTATCAATGGGACCTACATTGTTATCGCGAAACAGTTATCAGCCATCCCATATATTTGGGTCAAGTAGTTATTGAAGTTTTGTATGGGATAGTTTATATTTTTTTCGGGATTACAATGTTGCTGGAGAAAGTTATTCTCTTCAAAGTTAAAGTCAAATCATTTATTTCAAATAAGCACTTTTTAACGTCAAAATTTACAAAAAAATTGAATTGATTTTAGTTCTCTTACAAAAGATAGTTTTCGTATGGAGAAGAATGGGCAAGAAATTCCACCGTTACTCTTTTAAAATATTTTCCAATATTTTGTATTGGCACATTAATTATATAATTATATGTGAAGACGATGCACCTAGAATAAAATTACTATACCACAATAGGTAAAAAGAATTAAAAATGGAGTAACGACAGATAAATTAATTGTGTGATAATTATATGGTGCTCACATATTTATAAACATTGTAAAAGTAGACAATTTTCCTAAAATTGTACAATTAAAAAGTCGGTATGTGAGGACCCGGAAACCGGGCATGTACCAATATGACTTATTCAATTAATTATTTAGGTTTCTAAATTTATCTAAGACATATCGGTGTACAATCATATCGGTAAAGAAAAAAAATTTCAGGAAACCTGGATATTGCTTTATTTTGCTCAATGTTGCCCAGAGTACAATATTGTCAAGAATTTTTCAAATAAATTGCTTGTGTAAATTACTATCATCTTTACAGTATATTGTGGGCATACTTCAAACTAAACAATAAAATTATGTTCAAGCAAGGGATAAAAAATTACGTATTCTGTGCTACGGATTTCAGGTTTACACACGGAACTTATGTTTATGGTCTCTCTTAGTTGTTCCGGATTTTGGTATTTCTGTAGTGTGACTTGTGTCTGAAAACACAGTGTAATTAACATTGACTTATCTTTCGCCATCGTACAAGAAGACCTCATTCTTTCGTTTAAGTAGATTTCTTTAATTTCGCCCTTCTACCCCTTACCTTACCTTAATAATAAACATTATCTTTTGTTAGTATGTCACTCTTTTTCATAATCATCCTATAATGAGGCACTGCTGGAAAACAGGCCACCTCTCTTCGAGAGAGAGTGGGCTGTAATCTACCACGCGGGCCCAGTGCGGTTAAGTAGATGTCACATAATATGTCTTCGAATTTTTGGTTGTAGGACATGCCGGTTTCCTCACGATGTTTTCCTTCACCGTTTTGAGAGCAGAAAGAGGCAAACTGAGGGGCCGTATATGTAAGAACGTTCGCATTGTAATCTCAGTCTCAATCTATCAAAAATACCTCAAATCTTTACGAATTTTCATTTATTTTTGACATATTTTTGACGTTGAGTGTCTCTGAGATGCGATTACGACTAGATGCTTGAAAGGAAAATCTTCACCGTATTGAGAGCAGTGGTGATGAAATTATTTACACAAAGTAAAGAGCCTGCCTGGATTCGAGCCTACGACCTATATTTTCTAAGTTGTGGCCGTTACCACTGGGCCACCACTGCTCTCACACTCAGTCGATTTGAATCTGTCTGCTACAAATCAGTCTCTAAAATGAAACAAAAAATGACAGGAAGAAAGAAATGTGTACTGTCTATCCTTTTTAATATGGCTAGCAAAACCTATGTCGACCATTCTGCCAATTTCAAAAGTGAATTGGAATAGCAACACATTATTTTATTGTCATACAAAGAAATGGAGAAAATCAATTAATCTGTCTAGCCTGTTCCCAACTACGTTGGGGTTGGTTTCCAGTCTAACCGGTTGCAGCCAAATACCAGTATAGAGGCTTGACGAACAGGATGTAAAGTTTATGTGAACTCCATAGAAAAGGAGGAACTTCCGACCAGAAGGGTGTTGTGTCTGGTGAGCAACTGCCCGCTGATCGCGCGGTAAACATTGCTTGCGCGATGCAAGATTTTGTGTGATGTCAGTGTGATGCGTAGTCCGTATGTGGCAATTTAGTTGCCACCACATCAGTATGATACATGGAGCGACTGCCTATCTGACCTACACAACCCAGTTTCTAGGTAACATAACGATACTCCTTTTTATGACCGATTTTTATACTTTTGGGATTCTGACTACCCCTAACGACTGTCAAAGATCTACTAGTGACAGCCGGGATCAACGACTCAATCCGTTGGTCCCGGATTATGTCGTTGATCCCTACTGTCATCATATCAACGCAGTTAGGAAAATGGAAAGGCTAGGCAGATGATTATGATGTACCTGCGTATAATATAATGTCATCAATTTCATAATCATTATCACATATTTTAATAAATAGGTAGAGAGTCTAATTTTGGAAAAAACGTTTGGAAAAATATATGAGCCTCAAATAAAAAATACGTACTATGAACTATAATATTTTTTTACAATTTAAAAATAATAATATTTTTGTAATCTACTTTTAAAATAAAATTTCTTTTTTTTATGCGGTTACAGATTCTTCACACAAAAACGGCCTCACATAATTGAGAATGTCACTTTAAAAATTATAAGTACTAAAGATAATTTTCAACAAAAAATCGCTTATTTTAAAAAGAAGTACACTCATTATCTTATACCCAACTCACTCTTGACTTACAAATGAGTTTTCAACGATGTAATTTCAAAGTTTTTTGCTACGCATGACTTCGAAATGTTTAATTACTTTCCTAAACATAAACTTGAAAGATATTATGGAAGATTAATTACATTTTTATGAGGATGTGCTTAAGGTTATTGAATAAGTTCTATCTTATATTATAAGTACTTACTTAATTTTGTAAGAATCGTTTAAAACTAGTCATAGTTATTTAGGTTCTATTTCACAGAAACGAAATGACCAATTAGATGACAAGTTAGGTAATTAACAGGTTCAGATCTTTATCTCCGAGAAAAAGTTAAAGAACTTCTTTTCCTAGATTTTTAGGGTTACCTTGAAAGGAAAAAACGGAACAGTATGTCCCTCAGTCACAGCTAATTTGCTCCGAATCTAATGGACCGTAAATTAATTTTTTAATATGGGGGTCACTTTTGGGGGACATATAGAAAAAAAAAACAAACTACCGTTTGACATATTAAATGAAAGGGCTTGTTGCGAAGATCTCATTTTTTTTATAATTTTGAAATAAATATTTAAGTTATTTAAGAAAATTGATGACAATTGACCACTATCCCCCTCCCCCCTTATTTCCGAAAATAAAAAAATACAGTAAATGGTTCTTTACTCATAGATTACAGGAAAATCTATAAAAAGTCTATATGGTCTTAAAATAAAATGGTAAATCTCTCAAAATTGTGCGTACAAACTTACATTTTGTAGTTGGAATGTATGGGAGAACATGTTTTTCGACTACAATGTTAAGTTTGTTCTTGGGATAAATGCATCCCAACTACGAAACCCTTCATTTCGCATGGTCCGAGGCACGGCCGGTTTATTTTATTTGGAATTTATCTGGTAGACACTGCTCTTCCAGATACTGTGAATCAAGGTTACTACTTTAGTATCGAATGTGGTGAAAAAAACTATAAGAATATTTATTTACTGATACATGAGTAAGTAGCATAAAGAGCATAATCAGCCTATAATATGCCCACTGCTAGGACGCAAGCCTTCCCTCTGTGAGAGGGAGTGGGCCGTAATGCATCACGCGGGTCTAGTGCGTGATGGTGGATGTCACATGTCCTCGAATTTTCGTTATCGTATACATGAGTAAGTATTAATACTTTTTAAGAGGGAACAGGGCCTGCGATTCTCCATACAAATGTATTCCCCTTTTTTCTTCCTGAGTAATACCTCTAGAGTAATCATTTTTTTTTTCATAAAATCAAGGTCTACTGTAGACACGTTATTTCCTTATTTTCAGCAACTAATTGGTAAAGAAAATTTATTCCTCCAAAAATTACAAAAATGCCCTATTTTTACCGCCGTGATTAGGGAACTACCAGACAAAATCGAAAAGTTTTTCACATAAAAGAAAATAATAGGAACCTAGACATACTATTTCTTAAAATTTTAATGTAAAAATAATTGAATCGGGTCTGTTTTCAAGAAGAAAAACGTCGATGTCGTCAATTTTTTTTGTGATATAATCGGTCTGAGCTGCAGCTGTCCCTATCGAACTCTACGGAGGCAGACTTGAGGTAAGACGAAGGCAATAGTTTCTTCAAATACCTATTTTTCAAATTTCTTGCAGCCCCTGTTCCCTCTTAATACTCGATATACCTATTAAGCTCCTGTCTTAGGTTAGCGTTTACCGTATAATTTAATTCATATACCTACTTGATATCTATACATTTATTTCGATACTACGATACGTGCCGATACCATATTCCTAACTGAACCCCACCTCTAAATTCCAAAGCCACTGTAACTTTTTATGTATTTTCCACTTCGTCACGAGTTGGTATCGCGGTGTTTGTTTTGTTCCTGTTTTGTCTCGGTAACGTGTTTGTATGGCTATTGAGAATATCGGTTGTAGAATATACGATGTACGTGTTTTTGTCTGTGTATTCCGTCTTTAACGTAGGGAATAGGTGTTTCTACAGAGTTCGTTTGTTCTTCAAGCTTTTGGATTAGAACAGGGGTGAAGTAACAAAATAATACGTATTTTAATTTTGCTCCCCTCCTCTATTACGATTCCGAACAACGCTGTACGCGGCAGTGCTGTTACGTCACTACTGGTCCCCATACATTTTCTATAGGTTCATATGAGATTACATTCCGAGCACAGTAGCAACACAGCGCGGCATTGCTGCCGTGCTTGGAATGTAGTGCACCTACCACTGTTTGTCTCTCCATCACCCAAAGGTTGACGGGTAGAAAATGCCCATGGTATTAAGTTCGCCTCTGTACAATTCTGTGCTTGAAGTCAAGATTTTTATGCAAAGTCTACAAATACACGAAAACCACAGCAATCTATATACAAATATCTACATTAATGCAAAAAAAATAGTGTCTGTTTGTAATGTCAACTGTTTTCTCTAAAATAATTTTCAACACAGAATTTCTTCACTCAATCCCACGCACCCATCCCCATACAAACCACAAGACTGCATCCACACCCACACATTTCATCCACATCACCACACAGTGGGTTACGGAACCGCGGGCAGCAGCTAGTAATTAATAAGCATATGATCAATACATTCATAGAAATGGCATCAGAAGTAACTTTCTTCTCTAAAATAATTTTCCACACAGAATTTCTTCACTCAATCCCACGCACCCATCGCCATACAAACCACAAGACTGCATCCACACCCACACATTTCATCCACATCGCCACAGACACGCAAGCAGCAGCTAGTCTACAATATTATTACTTTCAAAGTCACAAATCTTCAACCCCTTAGTTTATTTCCCTCTCTGTCGAGACATATGGTCTTACTTCCTTACCCTGATGTATGGCAATCGAATTATCTACTTACAAAAAGGTGTTATTTCTTTCTTGACTTTTTCAGAGGAACACGATGAATTTTAGATCTTAGAGCAGGGATGCACAGACTTATAGAGAATAGGGGCCAGTCGGGCACATTATAAGTCAAAGTCGGGCCTGGCGGCAAGAAAAATAACTAGGTAAGCGTTTTAAAAGGATTTAACTTACAATATTTAGTTTGATGCATGGCATTTCATTGACGTTTTTTTAAAATGTTAAACTCGCGTCAGGACACGTGACCTGATCGAAAATGCGTAAGACGTATAAAAATAAAAGAACATCACTTCACTTTTATTATGGATGGAAGTTGATTTTCTGAGAGATAAACTTTTTAATGTAAAATAATTTTAATAGTTCTGAAGTGTTAAATTTTTAATGTAATATAAATTGTCATGTTTGTGTACGATAGCGCAATAAATGAATACTGTATTTTACCACATAAATGATAGTACTTTTATACTGATAATTAAAGCAATTCGTGCAAAATTATTTCCTAAAAATTCCAAAATATCAAAAATGCATAACGTTAAATTTAACGTTGTATTCAAGTTTTCACATCTGCCGGCACTCCCGGAGTGCAACGCGTTTTTTTTTTATATTTGGCTCCAGATTAATTGTCGCCTCACGTAATCTTAATTCCAAATTTTCAATTGCTAAGCGGTTGCAATTTTTCGTTTTGTTACGTTTCGTAACTGAAAACGTTTCTTCACTGATTATACGTCGATCCAAATAAGCCCACGTTCGTACGGACGTAAAAATATCGCGGCGGGATTTTATCGCGCACTGGACTTTTAACTCTCGGTATTGAGCCGAACGTTGAGAATCCAACGTGTTGGGACACACTCTCGTCCCAGCGCGTTGAAAAAACACACTGTTGGATTTTCAACTCTCGGCGCTAAAAAAAAAAAAAATAAATAAAAATCTTTTATTTCAGACCCATAAATGTAGTCCATTTGGTTAGTATACACACGACTTAGAAACTAGTGTTAGTACTTACCAGCGCGTTGAAAAAACACACTGTTGGATTTTCAACTCTCGGCGCTAAAAAAAAAAATAAAAAATAATAATCTTTTATTTCAGACCCATAAATGTAGTCCATTTGGTTAGTATACACACGACTTAGAAACTAGTGTTAGTACTTACATCTACCAGAAAAACAACAAACTATACATTAATACGCCACAGTGGCATGTAGGCGTATCCAATGTCCCAGTATGGGGCTGTCCCACCTATCAGCTATAGTTTTCAGAATGCTGTTGGGGCTGGCGCGTACCCTGCGCATAATGGAAGCGCAACGCTTGCGCAAGATGGCATGAAAACCATCGATTCTTGCTTCTGCGAACATGCCGGAAGCACTACAGTAGCGCGGCAACCCCATCAACACCCTGAAAGCATTATTGTACTGTACGCGCAGGGCGCTGTATGCCCTCTGCGTGTAGTTGACCCACAGACTGCATGTATAAAACGACTGACAGTACGCTGTAAATAGTGTAGCCTTCACTTCAGTCGTGCACTTTGCAAATCTGCGAGCCAACATATTGCAGCGGATAGACAACGCCCTGCGCTCACGCTCGATGTCCAGACTGTCTTTTAGGTCTTCGGAAACCCAGTGGCCCAGATACTTGAAAGAAGTGACTTGTTTCAAGTCACTTCCGCAAAGTTTAAGCTGTGGTTCAATCGGGTAAGTTTTAGTGCCCGCCTTGAAGACTAGAACCTCACTTTTCTTAACATTGTATCTGAGCCCATGAGTCTCCGCATACCTTTCACATATCATAAGCAGGCTTATCATTGCGTTAATCGATGGGCTCAGCAACACCATATCATCAGCATAACTAATATTGTTGACGCATACTCCATCTACATAGCAACCCTGATAGGTGTTGCTGAGCTCGACAATCAACCGGTTTATGTACAGGCTGAAAAGGCGAGGGGAGGTCAGGCAGCCCTGCCTCACCCCGCACTCCAGCCTATACACATCCGATAACGAGCCTGCCCACCTTACACAATTTGTCTGATTCCTATACCAAAACCGTAGAATTGATATAACTTCTCTATCTACTGAAGTATCATTTAATAGTTTCTGCCACAGCAACTCATACGACACCAGATCAAACGCTTTGGAAAGGTCTAGGAAACACGCATTAACAGGTGTTTTCCTAGACGTATAATACTGGACAGAATGCTTGAGAGACAGTATGGCACTTTCTGTGGACAGACCAGGTCTGAACCCAAACTGCGCATCATGCAGTTCAATGCGGGACGCCATATGCCTATCAAGCAAACTGTCCAGCACCTTAGCAATGACTGTAGCAAGGGATATGGGCCTATAGTTCGAGAGATCTGATGTGTCCCCTGTCTTATCCTTCACAATAGGTACAACCACAGTTTTCATTAAGTCACTGGGCAGATGAGCGTGGCTTAGACACAGTGAGAATAACATCGCCAGTACCCTAGGCAGGTGAACGCCTGCATGCTGCAGGTGTTCGATGCTGAGGTAGTCATGCCCTGGTGACTTGCCCCTAACCATACTTTTAATAACAGTAGCAACATTTTTTGCTGAGCATTTTTTGCTAAGCAGAGCGTTGAAAATCCAGTTCACGAAAAAAATCACCGCGATTTTGTCAACGCAACGGTAGAAGAGTACGTTACCTTCATTAAATTTGTTACGTAAATCATCATTTAGCATGTCTATCAATTGTATGCATACAATATGGTAACATTGTCAACAATTATTTTATAATTTTCTTTTAATTTCCGTTTTATTTAATTTGTTGGCGGGTTTCTAGCATCGGGCCGCGGTCTGTGCATCGCTGCCTTAGGGCTGATTTCACCAATGAAACTGAACGCGATCAGCATTTCTAAAACGCATTCAAGAGGTGTCAGTGTCAAAATTGTTATGGAATATTGTACACTGACAGCTCTTGAACGCGTTTGGATGTGAAATCCGCACTTAGAGGCTAGGTAGTTAAGTGTGTGTGATAGTTTGTTAGCTTGCATAGTATACATTACTAAGGGTGAATTTCAAGTACTTAATAAATATACAAATATGGCCGCACGGGTGGATCGATCAGGCCAAGCTACGCTTGCCGCAGGTGGTGGGTGACCATCTTTACATACCAAGACCCCTACGTGGATCGGAAATCACGCTAAGCCGTTGGTCCCGGCTGTCATTTGTAGATCTTTGACAGTTGTTTTGGGTCCTCAGAAGCCCGAAAGTCTGACAACCAATCTTACCAAGCGGTATCGTGTTACCCAGTAACTGAGTAGTGGAGGTCAGATAGGCAGTCACTCCATGTAAAATACTGGTATTCAGCTGTATCCGGTTAGACTGGAAGCCGACCCTAACATAGTTGGGAAAAGGCTAGGTAGATGATGATGAATTTCACAAATGAAACAACGCAATCAGCATAATCTGAACCGCGTATAAAAGCTGTCAGGTCACCATTGTTGTGGAATATTCACACAGACAACTCTTGAACGTGGTTAGCAAGTTCTGATCGCGTTTAGTATCATTGCCGAAATGGGAACTAAAGAGATTTCGATAAATGAGGTATAAATCAAATCAAAGGTCGTTGGGCGTTGTCGTTTGTTTTGACGATTTGTCTAGATTCAAAATAAGAAAGTCACAAGCAATTCAAAATGGCGGTCGCTATATGTCATGACTTGTCATCAAACATAGATTTTTAATTACTACTTTTTAAAAATAATAATAATTTTCATATCACCTTTATTTCTTGAAAAGGAAGGACGAGGCATATTAAAGTACACCAATTTTTCTCAGCTAGATAATATTTTTTTAAGTATCATGTATGGGACCGACTTATTGTCATTAACCAGGATCAATACTCGGGAATAAAATTGTAAAAACCTTGAACAATATTGAAACGGAAATGTTCCATTTCTATGTGTTCAAACGCCAATATATCTTTGCGAAGCTCGTAAGTCAGGGGATCAGACCGAGCGAAGGTGCGAAACGTTCAAACGAGCAATGCCAAGATGTTTTGAACTTGGTTAAACGAGGACTTTTGTTATTTTGAAAGATTTAGTACCGCAATGAAGTCAATGTTATTATTACTAAGGAAGAACTAGATTTTGTGACAGGATGATTAGCTGTCTACTGTACGGTAAGTTGTCATAACTGTCGCGTTTGGTGAATGAGTAGTAGATTGCTTTATGTTAAATTACTAATAATATAAGCATAAGCATAATGCCTATAATGTTCTCAATTCTGGTACACAGCCCTCCTCTCTGTGAGAGGGAGTAGGCTGTGATCTATCATGCGTGGGCAGTGCGGATTGGTAGATGCCAAACCAATCAAGATGATGATGATGGCAATCAAGTAATCAAATACACAATAATCATCTAACAGGAAAATTTCCAAATGCTAAAATTTTACTGTAGAATACAATATTTAAATTGCGAGTATACTTACATTTCACTCCGCACATTTCACTTTTTCACAACACCAATAACTCGTATATATATCTCATCTACTCGACGGCCGTATGTCACTGCAGGGATTCAGCAGAATATCAGCGTCAGGTGTATTTGCCTGGCACATGCTGAGCTGGACTCCCATTTGGTGCAACCTTGAGACGCACACCGCACTTTTTTATGTTCGTTGTCAATCGATTATTTTAAAGTGTGTCATAGCCAATAGTGTCATCACAATGTCTTGTTTTCTTCCTTTTTTATATTTTTTTATATTGGCACCTTGCAGCTATCTCCTATTAGCTAATTAGTCATTATTTAATCGTGTTTTTGTATGTTGTGCTGTTTTTTGTGTGCACTAAATAAACGATTTATCTATCTATCTATTTATCTACATGTCTTCGAATTTTTGGTTCAGGTTATGCCGATTTCCTCACGATGTTTTCCTTCACCATTTTGAGTTTTACAAAGTAAAGCACCTGCTTGGCCACAACTGCTCACTGCTAGATTAATTCAAACCAATACTGTACCATTCTGTACCAACTGCCTCGTTGGTCTACTTGTCGCAAGCACTATTGCTGAGCTTCAGGTCCTCGGTTCGATTCCCAGGTTGGACAAAGTCTTTTATTGGGTTTTCCCATCTGGAATTTCTCATTAGCAGCCCGAACTCTGGATTCGTGCTGTGGCAATAGGCTTGTCCCTTTTACATGGGGCTTAAACATAACTCGCTAAATGTGGGTGAACTAGTAGGTACACCTCTGCCTAATCCTTCAGGGATTACAGGCGTGATGTTATGTAAATTCTGTACCATTTTTAGGGTTCCGCACCGCAAAAGGAAAAAACGGATCATTCGTGTGTCTGACTGTCTGTCCGTCTGTCTGTCACAGCCAATTTACTCTGAATCTAATGGACCGATTAAGTTAACTTCCCTTCAAAATGGTTGAGCTAAACGGTGCAGATCAGTGCGCCATATCCGTGAACGGAGCCGTCAGTAGAGACTGCCATTTTTTTTTTTTTTTAATGTTTTAATTATTTTTATGTTTTTTATGGATGCTTTTTACATGCACGTATTTCTACATTATTCTCACATGTATAATTTCAACATGAATGATGTAACCGATATTTTGTAACAATATTATGATTTAAAAGAGATTCAGTCAGTGACCCATATGGGGTCAGTTAACGTGGGCAAATTGAAAAAAAAGTTTTGCAAACTGTACTGCGTGACATATCAACTGAAAGGGCTTGTTGTGAAGATCTCAATAATTTTAAAGATATTTAAGAAAATAGATGAAAATTTACCATTCTCCCCCCTTATCTCCGAAACTACTGAAAATAGTTCTATAAGTTAGTTCTAGAAGTTTATGGTCTTAAAAGTAAACCTATCAATATTTTGCGTATAAACTTACTTTTGCAGTTGGAATATAGGGGAGAACATATTATTCAACTACAATGTTAAGTTTGTCCTTGGGATAAACTCATCGCTACTGGGATAAACTCATCGCTACTACGGAACCCTTCATTGTGCGTACTGCGACACGCATTTGGCCAGTTTTTTTATAATGTTGCGTCATCTGGAAATTGTCTTTTTAATTCTCTGTTATCAAAATCCAAACATTTTCATGTTGTGACACCATCTCCAATCTATCAGTAACCTAAAATTGTTTCTCCAAACTCCAAAATAAATCAACAACAATAACTCTTTGGACCAAATCTAAGATAGGTATGTCGAACAGAGAACGAGCAATATGTCTCCCGATCGTAACTCAAACTGTTCAGTTTTATAATTCTTTGATAGTTCATGCTAAGTGTGGTTATTTTGGCAATATTCTCTTAACGAGCCTGCGGAGCATGCGTAGTTCATAAAAACGTAATACCAAAATAATTTGTAAATCGAACATATTCTAAAGGTAGTGTGTATTTATTCCGAATGAACACTGATTCAAAGACGAGTTATGAGAAAAATAAAATTTTGAAATTCCTCATATCTCGTCTTTATATCAGTGTCCATTCAAAATATATATTTGGGCGCCTAGATATTCTGTAATAAATACACACTACCTTAAGAATATGTTTGATTTACAAATTATTTTGGTATTACGTTTGTATGAACTACGCATGCTCTGTCGACCCGTTAAACTGTATGATGTTGGTCTTGTATAATGCATGATGATGGAGTGAGAAGTAAAATACAAGAAATTAAACTATACCAAACCTCTGGATTATCGGTTCTATTGTCTGCTAGATTATTTCATTCGAATACTGTTTATTATTTAACAGTGCTAGCAATCCGGAAGTAGCGAAATTTATGTCATGCAAACAGTTTTTTGTTGTGGGTACTACACTGCCAAATCCAATCTAAACAGGAAATATAAGTACCAATATCCTTCGAAATCCAATAAAAATCAACAGTAAAGTTCCAAACAGTTTCTGATTGTACAGTTATAAAACACTAACAAATACAATCAAACAAAAAATACTCAATTTCTTCTCCAAATCCAACATAAATCAAGATCGAATCCAAGGTATGTCGAACAAGGAACAAGCAATATGTCTCCCGGTCGTAATTCAAACTGTTCAGCTGTATAATTCTTTGATAGTTCATGATTCTAGTTTATGAGGTCGAAGTGGTGGTGTGAAGATATATACACACACTGTATACACTAAAGCAGTAAAAAACACTACGATATCCAATTACTCAGAAAACACAATTTCTTCTCTAAAATTTAGTTCACTCGTAGATAACGTTTAGCCTAAACTACTGGATTTAGAAACATGAAGTTTTTTTGCATAAGAGTTTCTTAGAAGTTAGTGTAAATGAGCACTAAGGAAGGTATTCGAAAATTGATCCCATACAGTGGTTAAATAGAGGATGAAAGTTTGTTTGCAAGTTTGTAAATTTTTCCGATGGAAAATACCATCGGGCACACGGTTTGTCTTATATAAATCACCAAAAAATTAAACGCAACTGCTGTACTTTTTAAATAGCAAGCGCGCGCGCAGGCGACGTGACGGTGAAGGTAGAAGCGAGACAGAACACTGAATTTAATCAATATTTACACACTGGATTTATTCATATTTACTTACTGACTTGATGTCCGTACGTATTTTTCGGGTGACTACTGAAAATCAGCGCTGTGCTGTGGGTCCCTCATAGCACAGAATTATGCTGAGTGGAAGCCTTCTTGTCACAGTCATGACGTGCAGCTGCCGAATATTTCTGTTATGTTTATATTGTTGTTTTTTTGTATGCACGTGTTTCTGTGACAAATAAACCTATTTTTCTTTCTTTTATTTTCTTTCTTTCAAAAAAGTCTCCAGGATCAAATCCAAGGTATTTCGAACAAGGAACTAGCAATACGTTACGTTTAAGGCACAGGTTCATGCTAGTGCCTCCGAGTGTGAAGATATGAAGATAGAAAACATATAGCTACAGTAAAAAACACTGCTAAATATAATACAGGATATGTAAGTACAATAATTTCTCCTCCAAAATCTGACATAAATCAGAATTATTCAACGGCAGTCTCCAGGATCAAATCTACGGTATTTCAAAAAAGGAACAAGCAATATGTCTCCCGGTCGTAACTCAAACTGCTCAGTTTTATAATTCTTTGATAGTTCATGATTCTAGTTTATTGAGGTCAGAGTGTGGTGTGAAGTAGTTTATAGCGGTTATTATTAGTTATAGGTAGGTACTATATGGGATTAAAGATGGAGAGGTATTTGCAGTTTAACGATTTGTTGTAAGGACTTATTTACAAGGCTGGTGAAGCAAAATGGTAAAAAGTTGCATGACACTTCACTTGTTATAATTATATTTGCTTAGTCTGTTAACCTGCTGTGTTTGGTCACGTCTTAAGAGCGTTTATTCTGAAAGTTGGCAACGTCGCAAAATGATGTCAAATAATTCGCTGTTTTGATTAATTTGGCAATATTAGGTACTGTATGGAAATATGAAATGTGGCTAACTAGCGAATTAGAATATTAATAATCAATTGCAATTATAACGCTAAATTTGATGATGTAGCCGTTTTAGGTGTAAAAAAAGGCATGTGGAAATTTTCCATACATTAAAAAAATCTAAAACTAAATATTCGGTGTTACGATATTAATTATTGCATTTCATAATCAATATTTTAGTTCCAAATTTCATATTTCATACAGTAATATTGCTAAATTAATCAAAACAGGTAAATATTGACAGCTATTTGCGACGTTGCCAACTTTTAGGATAAACGCTCTTAACTGAAACGATCGTCACGCGAGCACGTCGCGTTTTCCACGGCAAACCCGCGTGGCGCTGATGGCACCTTCCAGTTTTCCGAACAAATGAGTAACATAAGAACGCGAAGATCATTTGTATTCGTACGACCGATCGCTTTGGTTAGAACGCGGGTTAAAGATGAACATCTTGAAACATTACTCATGGGTTACGTACGGGCTTACTCGAGAGCATTTTATTGGGCTACCCGTGGTAATAATGAACGGAGGGCCTGTAAGTACAAAGTGACATTCTATCAGCGAAATGTCAAAAATGTCCGGGACTGACATAAGCTACCGAAAAGCTAATGTCAATCCTGTTGAAAGTCTTTGTAGAAATACGAAACGCTTTGAAAGCGATTACCACTTGTCGAGGCTCTCAGATCACGTGCAAGGATAAGTAACATCGATCAGTAAGTTTATTATTATTAACCTAATGAACAGACAGCTGTGCTGCTGGGGAGTTTGTTGCGCCACTTCTTCTTCCCAGCTAAATCACTAGGAAGTGGTGAAGGGTGGGCGTTTTGGGGGACTGTCTTATGTAATTTTGACGTTCGAAAAGTGCTGATTCTCAGCCTAGTTTGAATAAATGACTTTTGAATTTAATAATCGTTTCTTCTACTTTCAACCGTGTCTGCAAACTTACTCGCTTGTTAAGGTTACCTAAGTTAAACTAAGCTACCACTTTATACTTACCGAATATTAAATCGATTTAGTAGTTCAGCCATAAAAACCTAACAATGGAACCCACGACTTGTTTCACCACTTCCAGATAAATTTTGGTTAATTTATCCAGCATATCTTGTTCAAACAAATTCAGTTCTTCTGTGGTAAACAGCGCCCATCCACCAGGCACTGTAAAACAGACCCTCATTATCACATTATAAGTAGAAATTTTCATAATATCCCACCAAAAAAACGAACACAAATAATAAGTTATTCAACAAAATCTCAACCTAATGATCCATTCACCTATGTTCAGTAGGAAAGCGTAATTTATCACTAGAAACCATCAATGGCCCTGTCGAGAACAGCTACATCTTTTACTGAAATCACCACTTCACCTTTTTAAAAGATTTATTGAAACCTATTCTGAATGAAATGCGCTTTTGAACTACAGATTTATAGAGTTTTGGAGAAAGAATTCGAAGGAAATGGTGGAGGAAAGGATTATGTATGTACGTACGCACATTGTAAGTGAAATAAAAGCTTGTAAAACAACATTTATTTATTTAGGATTTCCAACAAAAGAATGATATAGACAATGCATGACACATAAATAATGAGCAACATAATGTATTCAGTAGGTTTCACTCATATGAGACTTTACTTCAATCATATTGTAAAAGAAGAATGAAATATATTATGTAAAGATAATCTGTATAGAATAGAACCATGTACCTACTTCTTTAGGCAGACTCACGGACTGTGGTCAAAATCAGAATACAATTCAATGACAACAATACAAAGTACAATAAATTATAGTCAGTTAGAATGTACGTAATAATATGTGTAAAGTAGCAAAAGGAATCAAATAACAAATTATGATTTTTTATGCCAATTTGGAGAGCAATGGTGGCCCAGTGGTAATGGCCACGACTTCCGAGTAGGTTCGTCGTTTCATGGGTTTGAACCCAAGCAGGCACTACAACTACACTACTTTGTGTACTCAAAACGTTGAAGAAAAACATCTTGACGGAAAGAAACATGTTCTAGAACAAAAAATTCGAAGATATGTGACATCTACCAACCTGTACTGGACCCGCGTGGTGGTTTACGGCCCACTCCCTCTCATTGCAAGAGGAGGCCTGGCCTGTGTCCTAGCAGTGGCAACATTATAAGCTGAATATGCTTATGTTATATCAACTTATATACAATACCTAAAATGTGCTTAGAGGTTAAACTTAAAGGTTAGCAAGCTATCATAAAAAAATATCAATACTGACTGTTGATCATCTCTTTTTTATTCTTTGTCCTATCGCAGTATGCCGAAAAAGATTTCTTCAGAAATAAAAATCACCTTTGCTTGTATTTTTCTTTTTCTTTGTTCTTGACTGTATAAATGTTTGTAATGTACAAACATTTAATGCACCAACCTAGGGGTTGTTCTTGGGTGCACTTGCATAGAGCAGACAGGGATAATCGTTGGTTAGTGCATCAACATTTAAAATTGTCTAAGGAGCCTCTGCGAGTTGGCTTCGGCCATGTCAAAGTCCCGAGATATGTCAAAGACTCTTAATAATAATAATGGTTAAATACTCGTAACTAACTCATACATTGAACCCGCTACTAACTTCATCTTTCTGACTGACCGACTCCTTGACGATTTAAAAGTACCTGTAAATGTTTTAATTGAAATAAATGCTTTGAGTTTAAGTATGACACCTTCCTACTGAAAAATAAAAGAAAGAAAGAATAATATTTATTTGGACACAGTTCGTGAAACACATAGTATCAAAATAAAAAGTGAAAATAATTATAAATCAATAATAGTGTGTGCCTCACAGCTGCGCCAAATAGGTTAATTTCAGCATTAATGCCCGACAAATGCTGTCTGACGCTGGTTTTCTAATGAACCCTTATGGACAAGTGACGGGAAGTACCAACAGTTTCAACATACCTAATACATAATTTTTATACCTCTAAATAAATAAATAAACTACATAAGGTCGAAAATATAGCAGGAACAGAAGTCATTCAATACATGCAAAAGTAATACAGAAATCCAACATCTCATTCTTCGAAATAAATCAAATGTAAAAGACGTAATATTCTAAATCTAAACTGAGATAGGCTCCTATAGTAGACGTTCTACGAAAATTTTATTCGCGTACATATTTAAATGGAGCGTGACTCACAAGTTACCACAAGCTATTAAAGTCGCCGCCATGGCGGATGGTTTGAGTTATCGCGATTTTGGTAATGAAGGCAATGTTTTAGAGTAACAACTTGAATGCTGCAACCATAAGTGTCCGTGGAGTTTCTTGCCCGTTCTCCATAGTTACCTACTACGATTTGGAATGGGCGACTAGCTTCATCTTTCTGACTGACCGACTCCTTGACAATTCAAAAGTGCCTGTAATTGGTTTAATTGAAGTAAATGCTTTGAGCTTGAGTAACGAAGAAACACCAGCCCGAATTACTTGTTATTTATGGGAAATTATTAATTTTGAAAGTATCTTAGAATATAATCTAACGCTGTCAAAAGAACCACTCCCCAATTCACGTTGAAATTAAAGTGATGACAGTGACAAATTAACAGTTCAAGTGATACCTAAAGTAGTTTACGAAAACGAACAAGTTGCGTAATATAGTGAACTGTGTGGCAATTTCATTTTTAACCGACTTCAAAAAAGGAGGAGGTTTTTTTAATGAATATTCTTCGATATTGTCGTTTATTGGGGACCGATTTTAAAATTGCTGACTAGGGATAATATCCGATTTCATTATTTGCACTTTCAATAGAAGAAAACTTAGAAAGAAGTAAGATAAGGTTAATGTTAGAAGTGTATTTCTCTTTTATAGAATGCTTATCTATGATCTTGCCAGTGCGTTCATTGCGGTTGCAGTTGGATTCTCATATTTGTTTTCTTCTTTTTATTTCAGTTGGCATTATTTTTAATAATTAGGTACCTTTGTTTAATCGAGTGCTATAATTGAACCAACAGCTTTATCTTATTAGCGAGGTTAGAAATTTCATAGCAAGGTGAGATCATCTCGCTATGAAATTTAGTCTTAAACAATTGCTTATTAAGTGCAGATGCAGTTAATAAGCAATTGATTAAGACTACCGTCGCGTCACCATATAGACCTATTCAGTTATAAACGATATCGCTGTCGCTTTCGGTAACGATACTGAATTAGTACGCGATATGGCTGTCACGCTCGGTAGTAATGGTCCAAACTGACTAACCAGAAGGTGGACCAGTATCGCTACCGAGCGCGACAGGTCTTTAAAATATCCTTATCAAAACCATTTCTGGTATCAAGTGTCTCAAATTGTTATTACTTTTGATAATTATAATCTCTTTTATTTAATTTCATTCTTGTTCACATTTTTATTAGGAAGATAATCAAGGATACATTCAGGACCTGTCAAATCTTCAACCAAACTTAGGGTATGGTACAAAACCGACCTGCTAACACTCACTCCCCACCCGAATCTACGTAGAAATTAAAGCGATGACAAAGACAAATTAACAGTTCGAGATGTACATACCAACAGTTTGGGAAGTCTTCGTGTCTGTAACCCGCTGTGCGGCGATGTGGACCCGATGTGGTGGTATGTGTGAAGATGGGTGCGTCGGCTTGAGTGAAGAAATTTTGTGTTGGAAATTATTTTAGATAAGAAAGTTTTTTCTAATGCCATGTCTATGAATGAATTGATATGCTTATTCATTATATGACTTCATCATCAACTCAGCTGAAAGAAGATCACAGCTAGGCTTTCAAGACGCATTGCCACAATGCCGGAATGGTATTGCACTTAGTGATATTATAGCCTTCCCCCATAATAAAAACTACAGTTCTTACATAATTCCTCATCGACCGTCTTGAAGGATATTATCAAAATGTTATTGTAAGGACCTATGTAGGTACACGAAGTTTTAATACAAGCGCGATCCGAAAAAGTGGTTTACGGAGCGTCAACGGTGCGTTTTTTACCTTGTTAAGCTGGAACAACACCACGAGTTGCTTTTGCAACGCATTATACGCACGTCGATGGCGATTAATAAAAACGCCATCTGCATTATATTCTTCATGAGAGTCCCATCATGACGGTTTATTTATTTGGTTTACCAACAACTGTATACACTGGTATAAGCAAATGAAACAGAAGCAACTTCAGAATAAAGTTTAACAATCACTTATAGGTAAACTCTGCATGCACACAAAACGTTGTTGTAACTTACAAAAAAATAAAATGAAATAAAATATTTAATTATAGTTGCACTGAATAGAACTTAGTTAATTAATGAAACTAAATTAAAACAACATCAAAACAAACTAAAGTAGACAAAACTAGGCAATACAAAAAAAATAAGTGACACCTAAATTCACCCACCCAGTGAGATAACGCAGGGATAAGAAACTCTATGTTCGGGGAAATACGATACTAGACATTACTAGCAAAAATGACCATTCACTCTAAAAAAAAATGCCCGTAGGTACTTAAGGCTCTAACAAGGCCAAAGACATCAAAGTTTGTTCCGACTACAATGCCTCCCGGATTTACAGAGTAGTCAGTGGCGGAAGTGGGGGACTCCCGCTGAGAGCTCGTTACAATATAGAATTTTTTAGGGTTCTGTTTAGTTGTGAGATAGAAGCTTCTGTGTTTCTGTCTTGTATTAGATTGAATTTATTGAAGGTCGTAATGAAAAGCATTATTAGTTCCTGTAGGTATATCTTCTGCTGGGGAGTTTGTTGCGCCACTTCTTCTTCCCAGCTAAAGCACTAGGAAGTGGTGAAGGGTGGGCGTTTTGGGGGATTGTCATACGTAATTTGTACGTTCGAAAAGTGCTGATTCTCAGCCTAGTTTGAATAAATGGCTTTTGAATTTTGAATCTTATGGCCAAGAAAATTCTTTAACTTCGGTGCCCAAGTAGTCACACCTATTTAGGTCATTAACTCCAAACTGACTAACAATTGGCAAAAGTCGTGTTAGTAAGAAAGGTTCCCCTTGAAAAGCTCTTTCCATTGGAACTATCAAAGAACTTCATATCTAAGCAGTTTGAAAACAAAATCCCGTGAACACGGTAACCACATCTGTTACCACCCCGGTTCTATAGCGGCCGAGCGCTGCAAGCAGAAATAGTCCTTACGGTGTATAGATATGAACTTCTTCGATGGTACATATCTCATGGCTATCGGGCTTCAGGGCAGAAACCCATAGTTCGGTGCTCATTCTCCTTTCTGTTTGTCATCATCTTTCTTTATTTAAGAGTCTGGTCTGTAAATGTCCTAAATTTTTGACCATTGCTTCCATGTTGTTCTTTTTTTGACACACCGAAACTTAAAGCATTTATTTCAATTATTTATCAGCACTTACTGGCACTTTTGAATTGTCAAGGAGTCAGTTATTCAGGAAGATGAAGATAGTTAGTGAAGAAGCTTTGTAGACTCTTATTATATCTAAATCAAAGTGAAAATAAGCTACTTCGATTATTGTGTTAAGTGCCAGGATTACTGTTACCTATGGGAACCACAGTGGCGTTTTCATTCAAAAGAAAAAAAATATATATTGAGTGTTTAACTATCGCCACTTAATTAACCTTCAAACAGAACACAGCGATGCTGTTGCAGAAATAGCCATGGTGTTGATAGATACAGACCCCTTTTCAAAATACCAGCGTTTGCAACAAAAATCTCAGATAGAATATTTTAATATAACTACAAACGGATGGCAAGGATATTACGGAACCCGTACAATTCAAATTAAAAAACACTCCACCCAGATTTTTTGTTGAAAACTTTGATGACACTCAAGGAGTCTTTGCAGAATCCGGGCCGGGTTTTCAGACAGACTTAAGATGAATGTTCTTAATGTAATAAGAGATTATTGTAGATTCACAGAATCTTAATGGACTTAGTCTAATGTGATGTTAATTTGTGAGAGAATAAATGAAGACTTTACTTGTAATTTATTTTGTTTGAACGTGGTATTTGTTATGAAGTTAGAAATAGAACGTTGTGTCATCGGATATCTGTGGATTCAAAGTGTGATTGGGGAAATGATTTGTGTACTTAAATTACATAGCATCACGCTATGTTTACCCGAAGGGTAGGGCAGAGTCGTACCTATAGTACACCCACATTTCGCTAGTTCTGTTTAAGTCCCATCTACTGGGACGAGCCTATTGCCATCAACCAGACACACATCCAGACTCCGGGCTGCTACTGAAAAATTCCTTAAAGAAATCTCAATAAAATTTTTTTTTGGGTGGGAAATTATCAAATAACTTCTTCCGCTCTGGGCGGAGCGGGAGGGCGTGTCAGACTCTTACTGACTAAAACCCATCCGTGTTCTTCCAGTTGCCTGTACGTTGCCAGGGGCCACGGTATCCCTTTCGGACTTTCCCGCAACCCCGGCAGGCATCGGTCCTATTGATCACCTTCAGTTGTGCTGACATCTCTTAGAGACGCGCGTGGAACACAACGCGCCGTCGACCCTGGCCTGGTCCTTATCGGACGGCGAGCTACCCATTGCTCACCGTCCGGAAGCCTGCGCTTACGGTGGCCAGGAATCGGCCCGTGATTCCCGATGCCCAGGGCGTTTCCCTGCGATAACACTTTGCCTGACCTGATAATCGAACCCAGGACCTCATGCTCAGCAGTATTTTTTGCAACCACTAGACCAAAGAGGCAGTTTGTAGAATTGTTCATATTTTACTGCTAGAAAAATATCAACAAAATATGCTAACATCCAGAAAAGACCAACAAGATTAGCAGTAACAATATTCCCCATAATAGCATCGCTAATCAAATATGTCGGCGTGAATAGCTAACAATGTATCGCGATGAACGCCAGAGTGCAAACCACAGTTCCGTATAGTTTCAAATTCACGAACTTGAACCTAGGTCTTCGAAGTACGTGGTTGAGGAGATAAAGTTTGACTGGAAGTGACGATGAGCATGGTAAGCGAGAGGAATGAAATTTTAACACAGAGTTCATAAAGTTTTACCCAACTGCCCCAGAAGGAAGGCAATGTTGTTCGAGAGTATGTATGTATGTCTATTTCTTTGGCACGCTCTGTAGCCTAAACGGCTTGATGGATAGAAAAAAAAACTAGTAAGGAGTCAATTCCCAATATATTATAAAAAATAAAAAGCTTGAAAAAAAATTTGCTTTGTCTTTTCCCAACTATGTTGGGGTCGGCTTCCAGTCTAACCGGATGCAGCTGAATACTAGTATCAAAGACCAAACCACCAAAAGAACAAAGGGTTAGCGTGCTTTCCGAGGCATGGAGGAGTCTATGCAAAGATGGTCACCCATCTTCAGACCAACCCCGGCAACCGCCAGGCAAAAGTAAAAATCATAAAATAAAGAAAATCATTAAAATAGTTAATTGACTCAGGCGTGATTTTGCGGACATCCATTATAAAATACAATAGACAACGCATATTTAGTAACCTAATCCGCTTAACTGTTCTTAAAGAGTCATAAAGAACGCTGTAAGAAAGCGTTCGGCGCTTAACGTGGCAACACGTCATGTCCGGTTCGCAACAAGTTTAGTGTTTTTTATATAGGTAAATAGATGATTAGTTATGGCCAACCTATTTCAAGGTTACTACAATTAACAGAAATGCCTTTCAGGTTACTTCTGGGGCTTATTTAATATAATTGACATATCTGTCAAAAAATTAAACACTAAACCTATAAAAAAAAAACCTTTTGAAGTCAGGTTGTCGCCTGTCACCGGTCGGTTTTGTTAAATAGGGTTCTGATAACAGCATGTCGATTCTGTAAAAATCTCACCGTGAAAACTTGCGTGGAGTGAGCTGTCAGTGTCATCTCACTGATGCTAGGGATTGACCAAGCATTACATTTACAATCATAATCGAGATTTTAATTAAATTTTGTATGCTAATTCTGTTGATCATATATTTAAGTGTCTAAACTTTGCTATTTAGGGAGGTTTTAAATAAAATAGCCAAACAGATAATCAGCAAGAATCTCAATTTTGTTTTATTCAATTTTGTGCCTCAGGCTATTCATATTAAGGACTAGTCCCTTAATATAAACAGCATGAGGCGCGAGCGCCTTACGCACGTAGGTACCTATAATAAATAAAATAAAACATACATATCACACGTTTAAGCTGCTAATTACTAAAGAAAATGCGCATCGACATAGTTTGTTATTATGAACCCATTGTTATCTGATTATATAAACGCAATCGAGTGTTAATAGTGTGTAATTTAACCCCACACAAACTGTGGGAACCTACCTAAACGATGGAGTCATTTAAATAAAAAGACGAGTGGATTATAGCGGGCACAGGCGCTCACTCAGTGTTTCCACTTACTTTTTTGGTTTTTCCCCAGTTTCTTAATGAATTATCCGTAAAATTCCCCAAAAATTATGAAAACTTCCTTGATTTAGGGAGCATGATTATGTTAAATAGTAACAAATCATTCCACATATTTAATAGCATTAAATACCTACAAAACATTCATTAATTGACGAGATTATAAAACATTCATTATTAATCGAGTGAGACGAAACAAACTCTAGGTATAATGTGACTTAGTTCCGATGTCGTCTTTAGCCACGGTAATAGTACAATTAACATGGTAAACTAAAATTAGACCGATTTCATTCATTACGAGTTTGAGGTAATCACCTTTATTAATTCGGTGATGCCATAGTGGAAAGTAATACATTGGGTGCGGCCTACTATCAACAACAAGGTTATCAACTCAAGTTCAATGTTCCTGAAAATTCCGTAAATCCCTGTCAAAATAAATTACCCTTAACCATGCATAATATGGGTCATTTTTCCCTAAAAAAGGGAGAAATCCCCAAAAGTGAAAACACTGCGCTCACTTCACCTCGCCGAAGTGCTGTTGCCAAGCAAACCAGTGCGTGGTTTCCATAGCAACCACGCGACAGTTTTTTTTACCCTCATTGACGGCCATGTCCCTATGCCTATTCGTATTCAGAGACAATAATTAGTACTTATTTATTTCAATGTTTTTAGATATTTTAATTTCTAAATCATATCGTTTTTGTAAATTTAAAAGGCAGTTTATTGCTTACATTTTGTTTTCAATAATTAAAGCCTTTTTTTTTTAATTAACTAGGTACCTACTTAGGTACTACTTTTTTAACCTGTAGGTATGTAACGCGTCACGTACCTATGCGCACTCAAAACATTAAGAAAACGCAATACCAATATTACCAATGTCCATTAAGGACCTACAGCTTCGTCTTTTAGTAGTTTGCGCATAGGTACTTACATTGTTTGTTTTATTTTGTCAGCTGATGACTTGAATACAATCAGACGCCTAACGTGGTGAGATACCCATCTATACGATTTGTGTATTTATCAAAACATATAAAAAATTTAAAAGATGTGCGGATTATATTTAAGTACCTAATATTTTATTGTACCTCCATAACTATACGTTGCCAATAATAAAATATTATTCATCAAATCTTAATCATCATCATAAATAATTATTACCAAGTTAAGCTGACACTTGCGCGCGCATTGGGTCGCTTCGCTGAAGTGAAGTGGTGTTGTCATGGTTACGAGAATTCCGTGGAGTGAGCACGCCGCGCAAGCGCGCCAGGCGCCAGCCGCTGCATAGATACCTACACTGAAGTGAGGTGCTCTTTATGGTGATAAAGAGCAAGTCACGCATGCGCTGTTTATATGTTTATTTACTTAAACCGAATCGGAGTGGTGTTGTCAAGGCAACCAGAATTGGGTGATATGATGCTTATCACGGCGCGTGCGCGGCAGCCGCTGCCATAGAAATCTGTGTTCTTCTTTTTTTCTTCATTGTGTGCTATGTCCATGTCCATATAAGCCTATTCGCATTCACAGACAATAATTAGTACTTACCCATTTATTTCAATGCCTTTAGATATTTGTAAATGTGTAAATCCAAACGTTTTTATATATTTAAAAAGTCAGTTAAGTACCTACATTTTGTTTTCAACAAATGGATTTTAACTGAAAGGTGAGTTTGAACAACTTCATAAAATGTGTGCTAAGCAAGTATTAATTTATTTATTTATTAAAACTTTATGCACAAGTAAAAAAAAAATACTGTACAAAGGCGGACTTAATGCCTGAGGCATTTTCTACCAGTCAACCTTAGGGTGGAGCAGAGACAAAACATGGCAGGTGCAACATAAGTAATAGATAACTTTGAAATGAATACTTACTAATACATACAAGTAGTATTCAGTGATTGGTGTATTGTTCGTTTACCTAAATACATAATACGTAAAAAGCACTTAGGTAGTAATATTCCATCATATTCTAGATTGTTAGATAAACCACAGTATAAGATACAAACCTTGTAACATAAATATTACATATCACACAAATTCCAAATCTCTCTTGCAAACAACAAAAATTTAAATTATTATAATTCATGTATTTATTTATATATTAAGTGTATGTACGTTGATTTTAAACTGATAAAATTATGTGTTTAGGTTGCTGTAGTCTAATTTAAGTTTTCCTGTTTAGGTACTGTTTTACACACTATGTCTCATAGATTTAAATCAATGCTTTATCTGTCATCCAACAGATTGTTGCAGGTTTGCTGGAAAAAAATGTCTAATGATAAATCTTTATGTATTTTACTTTATTATAAATAAATAAATAGATTTTATTCATTTGCATCACATCAAAACATTTTGCTAATACATTTTTGCTACATTTTTTCTTGATGCCAGGACCGGAGCAGCATCGGATGTATGTGGACTGCACACCACCAACGCTGGAAAATATAATGGTAAGCATTTAATAATATTTGATTTATTTCATTCCTACACTCATCCGAGTATATTTTTTTAAATCAATTGAACCACTTTTGTCATTATCAATGTAGTACTTTCAATAAGTATGTATAATACTCATTTTAATCAACTATTTTGATTACAATGAGTTGCAACATTTCCAAGCTCCATAAATTATGTAGGTAGGTATGTTTATCAAAAATAGTGTGTGAATGAACATGAATACTTACCAGGATTGATGTGATCAAATCAAGTAGAGACGGTGTTCCTTTATTGTCTTCAGTTCCTTTATTGCCTTAGCAACTGCTGGGTCGAATGGGCTCATCTGCTGAGAGGTAGAATATTTATCAGATTAGTAATATTCACTTTTTTTTAATGTGTGCCTATTCTTTTTTTTTAGTTAACGTACTGTGTCCTACTGCTGTGCTAAGTTGTGCCATCGACGGCCAATCGCTCAGGAACGAGTCCAAATCGTCACGTCAGCGTTTCTTAGGCCTGCCTCGGTGACGACGCCCGTCTTCGGGCACCCGCTGTGTGACGATCGTGGCCTATACTTTTGCCTTAAAACTATTATTATCACAAAGTTAACTAGATACTTGGTATACTTACCTGACTGACCACTACTCGTTCTTGCAAAGCTAACCATCAGACTGATGATCTAGTTCACATAATGATATCCTCATCGTCATCATTTTTCCCCATGCCACGGCGCCATAAACCGCGCCAAAATGTAGCTTTGAACAATTTTAGAATAACTTTTACCAGTACATGTCAACACTATGTCATATTATTATCACATTCACAATTACACACTATTTATTATTGTCACTGACTTACTAAGTCAAAGTATGTAGGTACTTAATTAAAACATTCATTTGTTTATTTGTTTTGAGATTTTGGAACTTTATAAAATAAATTTTTAGTTTTTTTGTAGCGATAGACACCACAGACTAAGTAAAGTAGTACCATTGCTAAAGAAACATACACATTTCCACCACAGATGATAAAGTAGGTACATCTTTATACATGGATGATGAAATGTATATGCCGCGTGAGTAGCAAATCCCGAATAGGGACTTGCTCGTGATTAGAGTGTTAATAAATACTAATGTAGTGTGCAAACAACGGCGTATAACAGATAAAATTTATTTAAAATAATTAAATTGATAAGAACGATATGAGTATCAGTGCGAACATGGATTGTCAATGTAAAATGCAATAAAGCAGCGCGCGAAATTCCAATTTACTTTTAAAATAATTTCATCAATCGTAGACAATCCACGAATCGAGGAAAAGTATTCTTTCCTGAATATTCCCCTGATTTCTTCGGCACAAAATAAAATATTTAACCAAATTATTGCCATATTCTATTGATCATGGCGTCGTCTTACTTGCATTCTGCTTTCGTCCAGAAGTCATGTTACATGATAATATCCCGTAGAAGTTATTTAAATAAATATGAAGGGCATGTATTTCTGTGCTATTTAGATAGGATAATAAGATTTTGATTAATTAGAAAGTGTGATTCATCATTGAAAAAAACAACTTTTGAGGATTGTAGATTTGTACGTACTTCTGGACGTAAAATTCAAACATAATTATTGTTTGTATTGTTATTTGACATCACATCTGTCAGCTGTCAGTCTCGTTCGTCTCGACTTCATGGCTTTCGGTGTTATTTTGTTTTTTTGACAGTTCTAGGTCATGTAATGTAAACGTCATCTGTCCAAGCAACCTGTCATGGCTGGCCGTCGATGGTCCTATTTCTCCTGACAAAAGTCAAACATTTTCAGTTTTTATTTAGTGCCTAAAAAATATTAGATATTATGGAAGAAAATGCCTTTTTTGTATTGAGGTGTTCGTTTCTCAGGTTTGCTAAAGTGTACATGTTATGGCCGGAGTCCCACACAAAAATGAAACGTCTCCATTCTTCTTCTTCTTTGGTTGAGTGGCAAACGGTAGCCAGAAGCACAATTTAAAAAATGCCACGTATGTTTATAAATATGATGCGAGTCAAAACAAAACAGCACAACTGAATTTTTACAGCGCTCACGGTGATATTAGTAAAAGGTATATATATAGTAGTCTATGGTAAAATGCATGGTCGGCGTTATCGTAAGATGGCGCATGTCATGATGCCATCTATGACGATCCACGAGACGAGCTTTTCTCTTTTTTTTGCCATTACACATTTGTGGAATGTTCCATGATTTTGTAGATGAATAACTTTGGTGTTATCTAAAGCAAAACAGTAGAAACAGGAGACTATTTTTTATTAAAATTTACTGAAAATATTTTACCAAATCATAAATATATAGTATTTAAATAAAAAATCAACTAAATATAAGCTATCGAAAATTGCAATGTATGAAAATTCGTATGTCCCAGTCGACCATTTGCAATTTCAAACTCAATTTTTTTTGATTAAGTTCAAAGAAACTATACTGAGATTTGAAACTACTGCTTAAGAGGTAAAAAGGTTTACATGTATTGCCTTTTTGGTAATTTGGTTAAAATATTGACGATTACAAATTAATTTTAAACTTGTCCCAGAGAAAGTTCCAAAAATAGATTTCAGTTTTTGTAACCCATTTTAAAATGTGAAATATGTTAAGCTATGTTTTTTTGAACTAGCAACACCGCAGATGCCATTAAAATGATGTATTGTGTCACTTGTCAGTTACAGTGGTCGTTCCGAAGTTTGTAGTATGCACACGTATCGAGTTTTAGAGTGAATCTCATTCCGGCTTTTGTTACTGCTGTTTCAAGGAAAGTTGACAATATTGGCCACTTTTTTATCATAGTACAATATTTATGAACTTCCATTCAAATTTAAAGTATAATATATAAAAATAGACGCGTATAAATAGATGAAAATGCAATTTTAACTACTACAATCATATTTATAAAAATAAACATCTATTTCTTTACTTTGGGGTAGTAACGTATAAGCGGAAAACTTAAGTAACAAAAACGGAATTATAAAGCTATGTTTACATTCAACAGCACAAGAAAATGCTTTAACTCTTCATAAAAGATGAAACGTTGTCTGAACTAGGGCTGATAACGTTGGACTTAATTATTTAAGTTTATTTAACGTTGATTATGATTAAGCACTAATCCTTTTTTTTTATTCATATCTTTATTCCGTATAAGAGGTATTATGGACTGGGGCCTTATGTTTTTAATTTTGTTACTTTGTTACTGTTCCACAAATCTGCCGTCCTTAAACTCACTTTATATAAAATATTTTATTTGGGACACGCACAGGAAATATAAACAGTAAAAAAACTAACAAAATAATAACGACCTGTACGAGGCCAAAAAGGCTCCTATCTCAGCATAAATCAATCTATCTAGTAAATAAATGCAATGCAATTTTGCTCAAAATTTTTATAAGAAGTAAGCAAAATCTTTCAATTTTGTTTACTTCAAAACTTTAAACTGACTTTAGGTTAAAAGTAACAAAAAAATATGAAAGCACTTACATTGGAAATAATTTTCTACTTTTCTTAGTATTTCTTTGCGATGATTTTATCACATGTATCATGAAGTTTAAGAAACATATAATTTTAGCCACAGAATTTGCGACTTAAGTTTTTTTTTAATAATTAATGAGTAACAAAATAAGAAGTGTAGCCTACCTTCATTTAGCTTTTTATATTTTCACAAAAATCCTAAATCAAATAGCATTCCTTGTGAAACATCAAAATATTCATTAATATTAAACTATTTGATTTAAAAGACAAAAAAGCGATTCGTTGTTATTTTTATTTTTAGCTACTTTTTGAATATATGGCAAAAAAAAAGAGGAACGCTCAATAATCTTTACCACACTCACGCAAATTCGGTACGGGTGTTAGCCTGCCGTATTATTATTATACTCTTTGGTGTTAGCACGCTCAGTCGTTATTATTACAGCTTAACTCTGAACGCAGCCTTTAAGTAATGCACTAATGCAACATTCCGGAGCAAAATGTTGTTAGATGTTTAACATGTGATGTTATATATGCCTTTCTTAATCTTTTTCATACACTGTGTAAGTTAGAGCAGGAAAGGTATACTTTAGACAGGCAATGCGTTCGCATTAAAATTTAAATTAGACTAGCGATGGGCGATTCCGAGATGTTTTAATAATCGAAAGTATCGGAGTCGTTAAAATAAACTATCGAGTCAACCATCGACTCGCTATTCTACAAAACAATCGAGATGTATTTCGATTGATTCGAGTCAACGGAATCGACCGCTAGTTTTCGATTGTTCGAATCAGTCACTCACTCCACTCATTTATTCCCGTCGCGGTATTGATTATTTTCGATTGCTCTTGTTGAAAGAATTAGTTTGGATTCGCAATCACAACGCAAGTCAAGAACCCGCGAAACTCGAAACCATTGAGCAACAACTCGCGAATGAACGCGCCATACGCCAGTCGCAATAACAGACCGAGTCGGACGCGAGTCCAAGTCGAAACAATCGAGAACCATCGAGATGTTCGAGCAATCGAAACAATCGAATAAAACCTCTCGCCATCGCGCATCACTAAATTAGACCTGTGACGCGTCAACTCAACTAGTAGGTACTCGGCGGATTGTTACAACAAAATCTAGATGTAAATTAATTAAACAAATGAATGTTTTAATTAAGTACCTACATACTTTGACTTAGTAAGTCAGTGACAATAATAAATAGTGTGTAATTGTGAATGTGATAATAATATGACATAGTGTTGACATGTACTGGTAAAAGTTATTCTAAAATTGTTCAAAGCTACATTTTGGCGCGGTTTATGGCGCCGTGGCATGGGGAAAAATGATGACGATGAGGATATCATTATGTGAACTAGATCATCAGTCTGATGGTTAGCTTTGCAAGAACGAGTAGTGGTCAGTCAGGTAAGTATACCAAGTATCTAGTTAACTTTGTGATAATAATAGTTTTAAGGCAAAAGTATAGGCCACGATCGTCACACAGCGGGTGCCCGAAGACGGGCGTCGTCACCGAGGCAGGCCTAAGAAACGCTGACGTGACGATTTGGACTCGTTCCTGAGCGATTGGCCGTCGATGGCACAACTTAGCACAGCAGTAGGACACAGTACGTTAACTAAAAAAAAAGAATAGGCACACATTAAAAAAAAGTGAATATTACTAATCTGATAAATATTCTACCTCTCAGCAGATGAGCCCATTCGACCCAGCAGTTGCTAAGGCAATAAAGGAACTGAAGACAATAAAGGAACACCGTCTCTACTTGATTTGATCACATCAATCCTGGTAAGTATTCATGTTCATTCACACACTATTTTTGATAAACATACCTACCTACATAATTTATGGAGCTTGGAAATGTTGCAACTCATTGTAATCAAAATAGTTGATTAAAATGAGTATTATACATACTTATTGAAAGTACTACATTGATAATGACAAAAGTGGTTCAATTGATTTAAAAAAATATACTCGGATGAGTGTAGGAATGAAATAAATCAAATATTATTAAATGCTTACCATTATATTTTCCAGCGTTGGTGGTGTGCAGTCCACATACATCCGATGCTGCTCCGGTCCTGGCATCAAGAAAAAATGTAGCAAAAATGTATTAGCAAAATGTTTTGATGTGATGCAAATGAATAAAATCTATTTATTTATTTATAATAAAGTAAAATACATAAAGATTTATCATTAGACATTTTTTTCCAGCAAACCTGCAACAATCTGTTGGATGACAGATAAAGCATTGATTTAAATCTATGAGACATAGTGTGTAAAACAGTACCTAAACAGGAAAACTTAAATTAGACTACAGCAACCTAAACACATAATTTTATCAGTTTAAAATCAACGTACATACACTTAATATATAAATAAATACATGAATTATAATAATTTAAATTTTTGTTGTTTGCAAGAGAGATTTGGAATTTGTGTGATATGTAATATTTATGTTACAAGGTTTGTATCTTATACTGTGGTTTATCTAACAATCTAGAATATGATGGAATATTACTACCTAAGTGCTTTTTACGTATTATGTATTTAGGTAAACGAACAATACACCAATCACTGAATACTACTTGTATGTATTAGTAAGTATTCATTTCAAAGTTATCTATTACTTATGTTGCACCTGCCATGTTTTGTCTCTGCTCCACCCTAAGGTTGACTGGTAGAAAATGCCTCAGGCATTAAGTCCGCCTTTGTACAGTATTTTTTTTTTACTTGTGCATAAAGTTTTAATAAATAAATAAATTAATACTTGCTTAGCACACATTTTATGAAGTTGTTCAAACTCACCTTTCAGTTAAAATCCATTTGTTGAAAACAAAATGTAGGTACTTAACTGACTTTTTAAATATATAAAAACGTTTGGATTTACACATTTACAAATATCTAAAGGCATTGAAATAAATGGGTAAGTACTAATTATTGTCTGTGAATGCGAATAGGCTTATATGGACATGGACATAGCACACAATGAAGAAAAAAAGAAGAACACAGATTTCTATGGCAGCGGCTGCCGCGCACGCGCCGTGATAAGCATCATATCACCCAATTCTGGTTGCCTTGACAACACCACTCCGATTCGGTTTAAGTATATAAACATATAAACAGCGCATGCGTGACTTGCTCTTTATCACCATAAAGAGCACCTCACTTCAGTGTAGGTATCTATGCAGCGGCTGGCGCCTGGCGCGCTTGCGCGGCGTGCTCACTCCACGGAATTCTCGTAACCATGACAACACCACTTCACTTCAGCGAAGCGACCCAATGCGCGCGCAAGTGTCAGCTTAACTTGGTAATAATTATTTATGATGATGATTAAGATTTGATGAATAATATTTTATTATTGGCAACGTATAGTTATGGAGGTACAATAAAATATTAGGTACTTAAATATAATCCGCACATCTTTTAAATTTTTTATATGTTTTGATAAATACACAAATCGTATAGATGGGTATCTCACCACGTTAGGCGTCTGATTGTATTCAAGTCATCAGCTGACAAAATAAAACAAACAATGTAAGTACCTATGCGCAAACTACTAAAAGACGAAGCTGTAGGTCCTTAATGGACATTGGTAATATTGGTATTGCGTTTTCTTAATGTTTTGAGTGCGCATAGGTACGTGACGCGTTACATACCTACAGGTTAAAAAAGTAGTACCTAAGTAGGTACCTAGTTAATTAAAAAAAAAAGGCTTTAATTATTGAAAACAAAATGTAAGCAATAAACTGCCTTTTAAATTTACAAAAACGATATGATTTAGAAATTAAAATATCTAAAAACATTGAAATAAATAAGTACTAATTATTGTCTCTGAATACGAATAGGCATAGGGACATGGCCGTCAATGAGGGTAAAAAAAACTGTCGCGTGGTTGCTATGGAAACCACGCACTGGTTTGCTTGGCAACAGCACTTCGGCGAGGTGAAGTGAGCGCAGTGTTTTCACTTTTGGGGATTTCTCCCTTTTTTAGGGAAAAATGACCCATATTATGCATGGTTAAGGGTAATTTATTTTGACAGGGATTTACGGAATTTTCAGGAACATTGAACTTGAGTTGATAACCTTGTTGTTGATAGTAGGCCGCACCCAATGTATTACTTTCCACTATGGCATCACCGAATTAATAAAGGTGATTACCTCAAACTCGTAATGAATGAAATCGGTCTAATTTTAGTTTACCATGTTAATTGTACTATTACCGTGGCTAAAGACGACATCGGAACTAAGTCACATTATACCTAGAGTTTGTTTCGTCTCACTCGATTAATAATGAATGTTTTATAATCTCGTCAATTAATGAATGTTTTGTAGGTATTTAATGCTATTAAATATGTGGAATGATTTGTTACTATTTAACATAATCATGCTCCCTAAATCAAGGAAGTTTTCATTATTTTTGGGGAATTTTACGGATAATTCATTAAGAAACTGGGGAAAAACCAAAAAAGTAAGTGGAAACACTGAGTGAGCGCCTGTGCCCGCTATAATCCACTCGTCTTTTTATTTAAATGACTCCATCGTTTAGGTAGGTTCCCACAGTTTGTGTGGGGTTAAATTACACACTATTAACACTCGATTGCGTTTATATAATCAGATAACAATGGGTTCATAATAACAAACTATGTCGATGCGCATTTTCTTTAGTAATTAGCAGCTTAAACGTGTGATATGTATGTTTTATTTTATTTATTATAGGTACCTACGTGCGTAAGGCGCTCGCGCCTCATGCTGTTTATATTAAGGGACTAGTCCTTAATATGAATAGCCTGAGGCACAAAATTGAATAAAATAAAATTGAGATTCTTGCTGATTATCTGTTTTGCTATTTTATTTAAAACTTCCCTAAATAGCAATGTATATATGCAAACACTTTAATACGGGCTTTAAAATACTTAATATAAAATTATCAACAGAAATAGCATAAAAAATTTAATTAAAATCTCGATTATGATTGTAAATCTAATGCTTGGCCATCCCTAGCATCAGGTAGGATGACACTGACAGCTCACTCCGAGCTCACTTCACCTAAGTTCTCACGGTGAGATGGTTTACAGAATAGCACTGCAGACGTATAATGCGAATCATTGCCATCAAGCAATTAGTTGGTCTGAGAAATTAAATTATTTAAAAAAAAAAATGTCATTTATTCAAACTAGGCTGAGAATCAGCTCTTTTCGAACTTCAAGTTACATAAGACAGTCTCCCAAAGTGCCCACCCTTTACCACTTTCTAGTGCTTTAGCTGGGAAGAAAAAGTGGCGCAACAAACTCCCCAGCAGTACAGCTGTCTGTTCAGTTAGAAAAAAATGATTCTGTATAATATTTAAATTATAAATGAATAGCCATATGTCAGCTAGCACACGCCAATATACCAACCAAAAATATCGAGAACTATACTCAGGCAGAAATAAAAAATAAAGACTAAACGTTAACAATATCTAAATAAAAGTCTAAAGTTTATATAGGTATTTCTTTAGGCAAACCCTTAATTTAAAAGGGGATCTGTTGGCCAATCTTGACGTTTACGGCAATGTTTTACTGAACTATGAGATTGTATGCATATATCTTGTTTATCTACATTAAAAACCAAGTAACGGTATCTACTAAAAATTAAGCAAAATGTCTTGAAAAACCAGATGATTCTTAAAACTATCTTCAGCCACTTCCCTCACTACACTTCCAGCTTCTTTAATTCCTGGTACCGCATCCTCAGTTGCCACAACTTCGCCGGTTGCATTTTAATGCCCTGCTAAATAACACCACGACTTTGTATCCTTGAGGTTTCTTAGTAATAAATCAATTTATTTGCACATCACTTCAATTTGATTACGAAGTGGTGCAGTTTGTAGATGCTCCATTTCTCCTTGACGAGTTTAAATTGAGTCAAGACGTTGTGAGAGTCCATACGTCCAGACTTTATGAATTGGTAGGCAGTAGAATCTTTACACAGGGTCAAAATAAATTACCTAGCAAAACTCCACAGACGTAATGAGTATCAATACGAAATATCATAACGTAATAAAACAAAAAAGAGAGTTTCACTAGCTAATTTATCTGGTAAGTATACAAAGTACAACATAGTAACGTTGTTACTCTCAAAAAGATAATAATAATATGATCAGACACTTAGAATAACATTAAAAAACCTTGCTGGTTATTTAATCAATATATTTACCATAATGCCTGCGGATTATTTTGTATGTTATTTAATCATAATCATTCATATAATTCGTTGTATAGTTGTATTATATTCTAAGTACTGATTTTTTAAATTTTATTTTATATTATTACAATGCGAACGTTCTTAAATATAGGGTAATTCCCCCTCTGTTTGTGTCTTTTTGCTCTCAAAACGGTGAAGGAAAACATTGTGAGGAAACCGGCATGTACTTGATCCACAAATTCGAAGACATTGACATCCGCCAACGCGCACTGGGCCCGCGTGGTGCATTATGGCCCACTCCCTCTCACCGTGCCTGTATTAGTATCTTGTACCTATACTACCTTGCCATATTATTTTGATTATTGAAGATCTAAAATCCTCTATAGTCTAAACAGTTTAAACAAAATGAGCCAACAAATCCAGGAGAGTGAACAACCCGATTTCCATGAGCCGGAAAACGTCCATTACAGAAACTAGGACTCCCATTTAGACGGGACACGGATTACGATGGTAGATGAGTCTGTCTGGGTCCAAAATGTATTCCAACCAAGCCTAGAATCAAAATTCTGTTCTAGTCTGTTGATTTTTCAAATTTTTGGCTGGTCACCAAAGATTGGTTTAAGTATTGTCTTGTACTTAGAGGCAATCGTGCGTGCATTAGAAAATATAAGAGATAAAAATCACAAGTTTCCGATTTTATGTCAGCTGTCTCAAGCACGATTCCATAATTTTAAAAACTAGGTATTAGTTTGTCTAGTAAAGTTGTCATTTATATTTTGTATCTTATTGGGAAGCAAATAGTCATAGTAATCTGCAATATCTAAAGCGACGCCATCTCAGAGACAATTGCAGTTGCCGTGTCAGATTTTTTTATTGCCCGTTCTTCTCCGTAGGTACCTACGACTTGGGCAATTAGCTTCATCTTTCTGAATGACCAACTCCTTGACGATTCGAAAGGGCCTATATTATATCGTATAGTTGAAATAAATGCTTTGAGTTTGAGATGTATTTGAAATTACACTGACAACAATATCCTTCATTTCTTGTATTCCAACTAAGCTATTAGATTGTGTTGAGTTCACGTACTAGTACTTAATCAGCCGTACCCACTGTTGGAACAGAGGCCACCTTTCTGTGAGAGTGAGTTGACCTTAATTCACTACGCGGGCACAGTGCGTATTGGTAGATGTTATATGTCTTCGAACTTTCGTTTCTAGGAAATGCCGTCATTAGTACGGTAGACTGAAGTTCAATCTATTATTCACTTTTCAATTATAATAAACCAACCAACCCAATCCAACGTTACTATTATAGATATTTCCACTCATTAGTTCAGTCATTGATCCAGCAAACAGCGATAACCCAAATAACCGGTCCAGCATGAAAACGACAACTTGAATAACAAAATCATTCTCTTTAATTAACGAATTATATTTTCGCTCTCAAATGCCTACAACGTCAGTCATCTCTCTAATCAATTTTCCTTTTACGTCTTTTGATAGACAGCTACAATTTGCTTATCTTTCATTCACAGATGTTCGCACAACATCCATACTAAAATTATAAATACGAAAGTGACTCTGTCTGTTTGTTAATTTTCACGCCTTAAGACGCAGATATAATGCCAGTGACCTTGAGTGGTTAGCTTACGTGTTCTGTACTGAGCTCACGCAACCCGTCGTACATCCAGCCAGTAATAGGACTCGCCCATCAATGAGCGCTGTCCCAAATTAGACGCATTATTAATTTGTTATACTTATAAAAGAAGGTATATTAATAAAACACGTATACTTGAAGATCAATAATTAAATTATCTTTAAAATGGTGAAGGTTTCAGAAAAATACGCTTGATAGATTTTGCGTGATTCTCAGTTTTTTTATCCGCGTTAGACATAACTCTAAAATATTCCTATATTAAGTTATTAAGAAAATGCTCTAATTTAACATATACTTTTTCCAAAGCATTATAAATACTACACGTTTAGGCGTGATCTTCAGTATAAAATCATTAAAAGTCGGTTTTCGTCGCCTTAACTGCTGAACTGGCTTTCGATGAAATATGGCACACAGGTAGTCCATGACCTGGGTTTATTTTTTTATTATTTCATTTTACAAAAGCCTTTTATCCACAGTGACAGTCTCATCATAACTTAAACTTTTCTCAACAAATCGTGTTAAGACATAGGATACTTTTTATCTCAGTAGTACATACGTTCCCGGCCTCCACGTGGGCGATGCCGCGGGCAAAAGAAAGTCCTTTAATATTTTCATAACTACAAATTGAAATGAAACATCTGAAGCAATGGTTAGCTGACCCAAATAAGATGTGAGGTCAAATTGAATTTTATCATTTCTAAGAACCAATCTACTAAAAACATTCATTCCATCCATTTTGATCTGTCGTTTGGATTTCTGTTTGTTTGTTGAAGATAATAATTGTATATATTTGTAGAGTTATATTTCATTTCGTCGTTATTAAATATCATTATTATTCTCAACTTTGATTGTTACCACAATGAAACCATGTCTTCCTGTTTATTCAACATTTCGTGTGGCGAATGTAGCCTGTAATTCTTTTAAACAAATACTTAATTATTTTTTAACTTTTTTATTTTTGTTGTTGTTTCATTTTAATTAAGAACTTAAGTTTGTTTTAATTTTCGAAATTATTTGGTCGATGTTTTTGGTACACGATAAAACACCAACTTATATTTGTATAAAAATGTTAGTACTACTGAATGAATAAATAAATAAATATTTAAATTCTTCTTTATTTTTATTTTAAATCATTATAGCAATATTTGATCCTTTATTTAAGACCTATCCATTTACCTATTTGAATGTATGCCATTCGAAAATACCTTCTAAAAACAAATCACAAAACCGTCCATTACCGAACGAACCCGGGAGCTACATATAGCAATCAATACTGATGTTTTTTCCCAATCAAAATTTCATTCGGTAATAGTGACCGTAGGTTGTCCGGGCCACTCACCAAATTGGATACTGGGTGAATTCTGGGTAGGCTCTGGTAGGCTGAATCAATTACGATTAACCATTACTGGGTAAGTAGAGATCGCGAATTCGCGATGCTATATTTCCGAAATGAGGTATTCCCGGAAAAACAAAATGCCTGAAAATAAGTTAGGAGATTTTCGAGTAATATTATTCTATGCCGGGTCTTTATGAAATTGTATTTTGTTAAAGCTGTTGTTCTATTTGGTATAAATTCTTGGAAAACATTAAATGCCTCCAGCTCTTTTCGTGGGGTACACAATTGGGGTGCTTGACTTTATTTCTTTTCTTTTTTTTTGTTGAAATCCACCCACTCTCTTAAACTTTCTGATAAAGGTTTATTGTATCAAGATTTCTTTGCTATATTTATGTTTAATATAGAAACATTATTTATACATAAATAAACCTTCCCAAATAAATTCAGTTTAAAAAATACTTTATTAAACACACATTACACAAAAAAAAAACACAATACTGGCACAGAATAGAACAGAATAAAATGTCAATGCAATAATAAAAATCAATGCAATTTGTGTAATCCGATCAAAATCGATTGTGTAGTTTTAAAAAAACCCAAGTAGTTACACAGAAACAAAAAGCGACTTTGTTAAATACTATGCATAGATTTATTGAATAAGGTGATGGAATTATGGGATTAAAACTTACATCTCCAACTCACAAACATTTAATTGAAGATAAAAGCGCAGTTCTGATACAGATTAAGACTGCGATAGTTGACTCACTCGTAAGGTTAATGTTCTCAGAAATAACTTTCAATATATTATTTCCTACTAAATAGTATAATAACTAACATGAATTTGCTTGTGTAGGATTCAGTTTGGATACAAACAAAACTTCTGTAATAAATTCTATATGTTAATCCGCTAGGAAAACTAAAGCTAACTATAATTGTGCTAAATTTAGTATATACTTGATGACTTTTGCTAAATATTTGGGTAGTTTAGGAACTATTTGTAGAAACTTTGGTAGAGGGTTTGTTTGTTGGTTTTGTATATTTGATTTATTTCAAATATAGTACCTACCAATCACGGTCTAAGCATTTTTGGAAAGGTAAAGCGCTAAATGGAGTCAATACAAAATATTTTCGATTGTTGAAATATAGTTTAAGTACTGCAAAACTACCTTTAGTAAATTGCGTGGTTTCACCAAAAAGCAAATACAATTCAATGTTCCTAACCTCAAAGACAGTTACAAGCTATGCCAAGATAAAGTGTATTTTTCTTAACATTACTTATTTGGTAAACAAAATAATATAATATGACGGACTGACATTTCAATATCACGACAAATTTAGGTTTGTATTTATATAGGTAATTAGAGACAATTTGTGTTTTATTTATACAACAGTATGTGTTTTTAGCAAGACGTTCAAATCTAACTTCAAAGTAAATGCTTGTAGCGAAAACTCTTGAAGTTCTTATTATGTTTGTTTACTAAATCAGAAGTCTTGATGGCCCAGTGAGTTGTGGGTTCAAATCCGGACAAACCAATGTAACTTTTTCTATTCATATGTACTTACTGATTTTATCTTAGACATTACTGACATCGGTGAAGGAAAACATCGTGAGGAAACCTGGACTTATAGTTAATATAAGTCTGAAACCGCCAACCCGTCTGGAGCGAGCGTGTTGATCAATGCTTGTGTCTTCTCTGTATTAGAAGAGGCCTGTGCCCTGCAGTGGGACAATAATAGGCTGGTACTACTAAATCAGACATAATAGGAAAAATATACTATAATAAGTAATACCAATACCATCATCATACATAACATAACATTCATTGCATCATACATAACATAACATTCATTTCGTTACATAATGCGCCATGATATAATTATTACGTAACCAGTACACAGCTTTGACAGCTGCGCGCACAGATTGCATCTGCGGCGCTTGAGTCGCTGACGGAACAAAATGTTGCCATTTTAAATATTATATAATTTAGGAAGTATTCTATTGTATTTGTTTTATTTTATTTATTTTATTTTTATTTCTGATTTTGTTATTTTGTTATTTCACTATATGCTGCACCAGTTGACGTCATCACGTCAACGCCGGCTGTCGCTGAAAACCAGCGCTGGGGCTCTGTCTCGCATAGGGTCGCAGCATTATGCTGAGCGATGGCCGTTTTGCGTGGATGTGACGCATATTTTCCCCCAATTTGTTATTCTCGTGTTTTTTTTGTTTTTTTTCTCTTTGCGTCATATTTACCGCAAATAAACGTATTTTCTTTCTTTCTTCTTCTTTCTTTCTTTACCTCTGTGCTCGTACAAAATAAACTGTGTTGGACACACTTCATCGCTCGTTGTTAGGTCACTTAGTGCAGTTAGTACTTTGACTGTGAATTGAGTAATTGCTTTTATAGTGTTTCGGGGATCGAGCGGCTTAAATTCGAAGTCTGCTAAAATATAATAGTGTTGAACGGCTCTTTGGCGGTCATAACTTCGAATCTAACTAGGACAATAACTACCGTTACTGTACTATATTTATTGAAGTTAGAAGTTTTGACCCCAAGTAATTTTGGATTAATATAATACTGAACCGATGGCTTAGCAGTGATGGCCCAGTGGTAACGGCCGCGAATTACGAGTCGTGGGTTCGAACCCAAGCAGGCACTTTATTTTCTGTAAATTATTTAATCACCACTGCTCTCAAAACGGTGAAGTATGTCTTCCAATTTTAGTTCTAGGACATACGGGTTTTATGTCCTAGAACTAAAATTGGAAGACATATGACATCCACTAATACGAACTGGGTCCACGTGGCGGATTTCTGCCCACCCCCTCTCACAGAAAGAGGACGCCTGTGTCCCAATACAGGCCTTCTCTGCACATAATCCAGTCTATAATGTTCCCTCTGCTGGGAGTCGGAACATTATAGGCTGGATTATGTCATGTTATGTTATGTTACGATGGCTTAGATGGTTTGGTCATGCAAAAGGTATTTACAAGACAGATGTGAGTGGAAACGCAGGGAGGGGATGCTCTAGAAGTATGACTTATCGCTTCTTCGATAAAATTGGTTTTATCACGTTGAGATATACGATACCCATAAGGTCTGCGGAGTTTACTAGCTAATTTAAATTGACCCTGTGTTTTGTGATTAGTTGTTTCACTACGGGCCATGAAAAAGCGACTTCAAATCTATTTGGAAGCATAATCCACTCAAAACTCCAAAGCTGTAACATCTATCTTTCTAAACCTAGAACAGTTATCAATTCCATAATCTATCTAGACACGGACAAGAACTTCTATCAGATCCCACTGCTCAACCTTCTCGTATATGTCGCAGGATAATTGTAAAACCGTTTGTTTGCTAAAAACCTAGGATCTTTGCAAAGGACCGGATTATTGAAAACTTAGAACGATTTTCGGATTAATACTAGCTAATATTAGGACTTTTGCAAGAAACCCTGTTACTTTAAGACTATTGGAAACTTGTTTATTGACTGGCTAATGAAATCGAAGAGTCTATATTAATCTGGTTGTTCAGAACATGGCTCGAATGTAGCTGTTAACCAATCAGTGCATCCACGACCATAAAATTTATGGAAACACATCTACGTTATAAAGTTTTTTGTGAACGGAAATTTAAAATTATCTTCATATATTTTACTTCCTTGTATTATCGTATTACTTGCAGAACAAATGGCTGATAGGGCCGAAAGGTTATGGAGTAGCGACCGCGTACCGGAAAACGTAGCGTTGGAAGGCAATGGACAGATTACCTTGTAAAGGCCGCAGAAATCCGGTGGATGCGGGAGGCATAGATTCGGTCGAAGTGCCGGTGCTTGGGGGAGGCCTATATCCAGCAGTGGACGTCTTTCGCCTAAAATGATGATTATCGTGATGCCGTGGACGTTTATGATAATATTGTCACTATTACACACTTTATCACTATCGTCGTTGTTCGCGATTTACCTAAGATAAGCTGGTTATATTAGCTCGTATTTTTACGAAATTTTTTCAAAGAATTAAAATAATTCGGTCCGGACAAAATTCTAGGATTCTCGCAAAACAACGATTTTCTCAATTATCCTGCGTCACAGATATCAAGCAGTTTAAAAGCAATTGAAACTTTAATTGGAGCATCTACGACCAGGTTCCTACGTGACAAACTTTGTCAAACACATCAATCACTGAAGTTGTACGGCGGATGGTATGAGAGTACGTATACCTTGATGACATGATAGTTGGTGACTAAGTACTCTAATTTTCCAATTAGGGGAGCGATCTGTTATCTAGACTGGTTTAGCTAGGGAAGTTATTTGATGTGTATTTGGAATGTTGCACTATTAATTATTATGATAAGGTCGCTGAAAACTGGCGCTGTGGCTCTGTCTCGCATAGGGTCACAGCATTATGCTGAGCGATGGCTGTTTTGCGTGGATGTGACGCATATATTCCTCCAACTTTTTCTTTTCGTGTTTGTGTGTCTCTGCGTCATGTTTACCGCAAACACGCGTTATTTTATTTATTTATTTAATAGTTTATCGAACTTTTGGTTACCACAACAGTGTTGTTGTTTGAACCTAATAATAGATAGAAATTAATATAAACCAAATATGGTAAAATAGATATTTAATAGGTACAGTCACGGACATTAATTGATGAGCCACTTGCCACTGTTCGTATTTTAGTCGTGTAATGCAAATCGATTTTAGTCGGTTAAACTCGTACATCCAGACACGGAGAGTCATACGTCTTCGTATTATAGAAGAATAACATTTCATGCGATATTAACGCTATTATGTTCATGTTGGCTAACATGAGAGCCAGAACTACAAACTTGACAGCAGAGTGACTACCCAAAGTCAACCAATTGCAGGTCTAGCAACCGTAACCTAGCGGCAATTGTTTTAGCGTAGCGATAGTAACGTTAGCGTACGGAGAAATTATGATTGGTTATTTCGATATCGGAAAAACTCGGACCCACGATTTCATCCGAACGCGTAGCGTCCAAGATGATGTTCATGACAATTATGATAATTGTAGCACACAACACAGACCCTGCTTGACATCGGCACTTCAAGTTTTCAACTGTCACTATCTTCGGATTGTTTTTCAGAAATAACGAGTATTTAAAGAGCTCTAATTCAAAGGAGGTCAATATCAAATAGATTGGATAAACGTATGCAACATTGTATTGATTTATCATTGACAACTTATTAGTCAACCTTCAACTTCTGTGGATAAGACTTATTAGTAATTTCTCTTCTTGTTGACGAGCATGCGGCTTGAGTTCGTGTTTAATCGTGTAACCTCGTGCATGTACAAAACTGCAAAATTGAAAAATTTGAAAGGGGCTCATCAATTAAAGTCCGCACCTATAGTAAACTGGCAACAGATTTTTCTTTTAGGTCAATATTTAACAATTGAAAAAAATCGTGTTTGTGAATGATGGAATTCCGTGTGTCATATAAATAAATATATTTCAAAAGCCGGATTCACAGATAATTTGTAACATTTTATTTATTATTCCAAATGTAGGTACCTTATAACCGGGAATAGTATCTCAAATGATAGGTACCTAACACTGTGTTATTATTTTCTTACATTGAAACGATTTGACCGGGGAAGACATTAATAAAATATTGTTTTTTGTATTCGACTGGCTGTCTGTGTGCGCGACATCAAAAAGTAACATTGAAAAAAAAAGTGCCAAAGTTCACATTCTGTCGTTGCATAGGTCTCAAACGAAACAAACGGATAAAAATTTATATTATAAAGGTACCTACCGATTTTCTTTGGAGAACCCTAAAATCTTGTATCTCAGCTTACAACTCTTATCAGAATGAATCTTCGATCAAGAAAGGAATTTCATCGATTCCCTGTAATAGGTACCAGGAGCACATAGAAACTGCATAGTTCCATTTAATCGACTTCCAACTAACATTCATGGAAACAGGGTTTCAAGTGGCACGCAGCACTAATTGTAACTCAGTTCCTCGTTAGCAATCATTAACGTGATGTTACGAATTTACTTCGTTTCTAAATGAAAGTATGAACATGATAACGCAGTAATGTTATTAGTGGGTTTGATGTAAATTAGTTTTCTGGCTACTTCTCGGAAACTACATAAATGAAACTGTTCAAACGGCAAGATGACTGTCTATTCTAACTAATATTATAAATACGAAAGTGTGTTTGTTTGTTTGTTACGCTTTCACGCTGAAACGGCTGAACGGATTTGGATGAAATTTGGCACATGGGTAGAACATGACTTAGAGAAGGACATAGAATACCTTTTATACCGATATTCTTACGGGATCGAGACTTATGCGGGTGAAACCGCGGGACGAATTAATAAGAGCCTTAACCTACAAAGAACGTTGGTAAAGGATAATGCATTTTTTTTCATTCAGTGAAAATCAGCACATTCAGCAAGCAAGATTCTGGTATCATCTGTCGGTGCTCCATGGACCAATTGAAAACATCCATTACAAGTCATCATTAAACATTCTATGAGGATAGAAAATTTAAAAACGAAAAATACAGTCCTGGATAAAAAGAAACTAAAATAAGTTTTCGATTTTTGTAATCAACACGAAGCGCGAACTGCCAAAAGATTTCCACTCCAAAATCTTAAATTCTAATTTCATCCTTCTCATCTTCTACAGTAATCACAATAAAACCTTCTTGATTTAAACTTACAATTCCACCGGAATTTTCTATTTCTGTTGTAGTAGACAAAACAAATGAAAAAGGTATAGCTGCCAGAGAAAACTTGAAATATGAAGGTCGAAAGTTATGACAGGCTGGGTTGGAGGATCGCGGCACAGCATAGTAGGTACAGAAGGTCAGGTTCATATAACGAGTGAGAACAGGCGCACACACACATATACGCGTTCGTACGACGATCTCACACGCATGCCAGACGCGAGTGCACTTGCGAGCGCTGTACGTGAAGCGTGTCTATGTCTGCGTGCGTTTTCGCTCGTTGTATGGAGCCGACCTTCTGTATCTATCTGTTTCCTGCTCGCGGTAAGGTAGAAAGATTTTATACTGATGTTCAAGAAAGTATTATTATTTTTAGCGGCGAGAGTGAAGTATTGCAATTTGTTGGTTGTTTAGAAAAGTTGGGCGAAGAAATTATGTTAATGGCTTCAGGTTGAATAACGAGTGTTGAGGGGAGAAATAATTTACATGGATATTAGTTGATTGTCTTGTGTAATGCTTAAAAGTTTTCAAGACATTTTTAAGGTAATCTTCTTGAGGCGAACTTTGCGTTCTTTCTAAACAGTGCACGAAACTGAACCGTAACGCTCGGATTGGTGACGCTGAATCGCGTATACTCAGCTCCAGTCGTAAGTTTTCACTTCTATCGAGTAGTCAAACATCTTTTTTAAATTATTAATTGTACTTCTTACCGACTTCTGTTCTATTCAATTTTTGTTAAATGACAAGCAAAGCCGATGTTTACTAATCTGCCAATGTCTAAATTGCATTGACAAAACAAGTATGCAAGATTTAAAAAAAAAAACAACAACTGAAGACACAAGTAAAATTCTTCGATTGATATACAGTTGAACACATTGTAGTTCTTGTTGGGTTAGTACTGGATTCTTACTGACTTGATTTAACGTTACATTAAATTCTACTACACGGTCGATACCCTGTTTTATTTTACTTACTGTAATAAACTCAAGCTGAAAAAGAATACTAAAAACTATGCTGCTAGTAAGGTTGCATTTTATTTAAAAGCGATTGGTGCGCGAATACACTATCATATGTCACTTTTTATTCGGTGAACCTGAAAGCGTGGTCGCGCCGACAGAGGGCGCTTTCTGGTCAAAAAGTGACATAATTATGACTGTGTATTTGTAGGACGATAGCTTTTGAATAGGACGCGGGGTAACACTACCACTTTTCACGAAAACTGAACGAAAAATAAAATGTCGATTATTCTACAAAAACTAAAGTTCCTAACCCGACCCCCTAAACCCGATAACATGTGAGCCCCATCTGTTTATTTTAACGTATCGCCGATACAAAGTTATCTTCTGCCCATGACACATGTTCCTATTCTTTATTGTATTATCTACCTACTACCTACCCCTTTTGTTTTTGTGAGCCGACTTCAAATTACGATCCTGTTTGTTTTACAAGGAAGGTTTCATTTAGAACCGGATTTCAGCTAGTAGGTAAAAAAGCCAGGTAGATAGATAGATAGATAGATAAATCGTTTATTTAGTGCACACAAAAAAACAGCACAACATACAAAAACACGATTAAATAATGACTAATTAGCTATTAGGAAATAGCTGCAAGGTGCCAATATAAAAAAATATAAAAAAGGAAAGAGAACAAGACATTGTGATGACACTATTGACTATGACACACTTTAAAATAATGGATTGACAACGAACATAAAAAAGTGCAGTGTGCGTCTCAAGGTTGCACCAAATGGGAGTCCAGCTCAGCATGTGCCAGGCAAATATACCTGACGCTGATATTCAGGTATACACATGCCTACAATACATACAACACTTTTGATTATATACTTTATGCAAGATATTATTGCGCAAGTTAAGTCGTATTTACACTAGAATTACATGTGGTGTCTTGAATATAGTGTAATTGTGATGCATGGCACATCACAGCCTAATAAAGGAGTCGTATATTTTTATGTGTACGGCGTGCACACTATTCTGAAGTGATGAGCCATCATCACTTCAGAATAGTGTGCCAGAGTTGTGTGAATCTCCCTTTATTCCTAGCATAGCTATATACATCCTGTAAAAAAAAACAATAAGTTCTGGTGTTGGTTATGGGTTAAAGAAAAACAAATTTTAATCATGCCTCTCTATACCATTTTTGATTAACTTTGGTGTTACTAACAAATTATTTTGGTCGAAATTTGAATCTCTAAATCCTCGGCTAGCCCTTTTGCCTTTATTTTCAGTCTGCGCTTCAATTTTGTCGTGAAATATTTCGTCGTTCAAATTCTCGGAAAAGCTAGTAAACCCTAAGTGACCTTAAACGTTGTCTAGACTACATTTATGTCTACATCCATAAGTCTCATCTATTTTAACGAAATAGACTGACAAAGTTTTGTCATTTTCCGAATCTTATTGCCCTTTCACAGCATTTATAAGTGCTAACTTTCCATCGTTTTCCCCTTTAAATTCTTCTCCGTCTAGATCATTGGCTTTTGATTCATATTTTATAGCATCATATAGATAAAAGTTATAGTTTATTATCCTATCATAAAAAGTCGACAGTCCACTGCTACGTCGAATATTACGCGCGCGGAAAGGTTTGCCACGTCAGCTGCGCAGATCATTTATTTGCCAGCGACGAATTCGTGCGTAGCGTAGCCGTGGATAATCCCGCCTATATTTTCTTAAAAAACGAAGTACACATGCGTATTTTAGGCCCGGACTTCACCAAAGCGGAAGCGAGACGAAATGAGAGGAGATGTGTTTTAAACAACTAATAGAATTTTGTTATTTAAATTTAAATCTCGTCTCCACTCAGCTTCAGTGGATGCCACTGGGCGCAGATTTATCATATTTGTATGACGCGATCGAGGCGGAGATGTAAGCTGTGCCTCGCCGAGATTGAGCTGGGCGGCGGTACAAAGCGGAGATGTGAGCTGTGCCTCGCAAGCTGGCGACGCAGAGGAGACGAGAAGAGGGGGGCGTTCATCTCAACATCCAATGCTTGCCGCACGCAGCTCAGTTCCGCTCTAGCCAGCACACATCTCCGCTCCAGTCTAGCTAGTATGCATCTCCGCAGAGCTTCGGCTGATACACCCAAGCTGAAAAACATCTCTTCTCGACACCGCTTCGGACATCTCCACACATCTCCGCTTTGGTGGAATAAGTGGGCTGCTGTCGAGCGGCGCTACAAGTTGTAAAGTTTGCCTCAGCAAGTCTGGTTATGGCATAAAGATATATTCCCAACATGCAACGCTCCTTGGAAAAGTTGTTGTTATTTACCGGCTTTTTAATTAGTTTGTAAACAAACTGGCATTTCTTGTTGCTATAAAAAATTACAATACAGGTTGTTAGTATCTCGTTGTTAGGGCTGCCTTTTGCTGTTGTTTTATGCAATTATTATTTAACGGTTAAGTTTATAAAAAAAAAATTGATTGTGCCCGCGTCTTCTTCGTCTGCTTTGAAGTCAACTTTACCATGGATCCTATGGCACTCGGCGATAGTATAGGTTCTATCAGTAAAGATTTTTTTGTCATCGGATATGCAATTCCAGAGATCACCTCTTACAATCAACAGACAATTTTACCTACGTTGTTAGTTCAGATGTACAATTGCTGGGTCGAAATTACAAGACTAAAGGAAAGTGCGTACTTCTTAGCCCTGTTCAGATATTTATTTTCCAAAATGTAAAACTTAGATATTCAACTCGTACGTCCATGAGTAAGTACCGACTACAAACTACGTGGATAGTGTGTAGAAAATCGACTTTACCTAGCTTAGGATTATTCTTGGATACCAACATTAGTTTTAAGTTTTCTTTACCAACACTAAGTACTTTAAAGAGACGGGAGTGAATGATAACGTCACGGTTGACCGGGGAGAATGGAAGAAGAAATTAAACAAGGGCAGGAAGATGATGGCTAAGTACAATAGTACTAAGTATAGATTCATTCAATCTGCCTAGCCTTTTCCCAACTATGTTGGGGTCGGCTTCCAATCTAACCGGATGCAGCTGAATACCAGTATTTACATGGAGCGGCTGCCTATCTGACCTCCACGACCCAGTAACTGGGTAATATGATACCCTTTGGTAAGACTGGTTGTCCAGACTTTCGGGGTTCTGCCGACCCGTAACGTCTGTCAAAGATCCACGAATGACAGCCGGGACCAACGGCTTAACGTACTTTCCAAGCCACGGCGGAGTCTCGGTATGTAAACATGGTCACGGATCGACCCGTGCGGCTTTTATTACTTAGTCTCGAGCTCATCGACTCGACTCACAGTATGGATTAATTGTGCTCTGATAATAAAGATTTTATTATTATTATTTGCATAAGACCAAGAAGAAAACCCGGCAGCAAGAGATATAATTTTAACTATGATAGAAAGCAAAACAGAAAAAAAATAGTAGTTCACGTAGAGAACAGAAAGCTAATATTGTTACAGGACATATACAGAGCGAGGTACAAACGACACAATTGCATGCGTCCACGTCGTGTCGACCTCTTTAGTCTCCCCATTAGAATTTACATTTAGATAGGATCCGACAATTCTCTCTCTGTATCATTAAATGCAATAACTAGATACTTATAGCGTAGGAAGCTTCCAGGTAATTATAAAAATATTCAAAGTGCTTGCCAACGTAGAATCAGGGATGGCAAAAACTGTTTTATACATTGTGAACTTAGCTACCTATGATAATCTTTGTTATGACTTAGTAGATATATACTGTATTTCTTTTAACCAGCTTATATATTTTTATGAACGGTTTTTACTAGTTTCAATAGATATGAATAGATTAACGACAGAATTAACACAATCTTTTGGATTATTTGAAAATCTTTTCTCAACCAATCTAACTCTGTAGGGTTTTTGTAACTACTTTAGTAGGTTTCCAGTCTAAACAGATACTGAAAATCAATAATACTTATACCAACTGGCATCTAACTTCTATAACCCAATTACATTACAACACTGATGTTCTCATTTTATTGCTGAGCAAAATTCATGTCACTTTCGTTCTAATTGCCATCCCTAGTCTAGATAATATTATACTTTTTCTCTCCAACAATATCATGACAAGGAACGGCTTCCTCGGTAGTACCATTCACCTCACTACTCATAACTTGATACAACTTAAACTTTCCAACTCCTATACATTATTCATGTATTTGTTTTCCACTATCTTCAACACAAAATATAGGTACAGAAGGTTGGCTCCATTAAACGAGTGAACACGCACGCACACATAGACTCGCTTCACGTGCAGCGAGTGCAAGCGCACACACGACAGGCATTTGTTTGAAATCGCCGTACATACATGTTTGTATGCGTGTGCCTATTTTCGCTCGTTTTATGGAGTCGACCTTCTGTAGGTATCTATCTATTCCGTGTCTCCTATCCCTCAAATAGTTCGCAGAAAAGCTGGGCCTTCAAAAATGTGATACAGTTATTCGTATGTTGAAAATATGTTTCATAAAACAAAAATATGTCCAAGAATACTTTTTGCTTTATTCGATGTTATATGAAAACTATTTAGCTGTTTCTGTCAGCTTTTTTCGTGGCAGGGGAAGTTTTTCGAATATTTTCGCTTTTTTCTTTTATTAATCCGTACCAATGTTTGCGTCAACATCGCGGCTGCGTGGATATGCAAATATTCAGAGAATTTCAACGAACTGCAGATTTTTATTAAAATAGACAATAGGGTGCCGACTGGAACTTTGTTGAAGTATTTCATTTAAAAAAATATTGAAATAAAATAGCTCACAGAATAAGCAAGCTAAAGTGGCAATGGGCTGGCCATATTAGCCGTAGAACCGATGACAGTTGGGTGGAGACCGCAAATCGACAAACGTGAGGTAGAACTCCTTCAGGCTAGTTGGAGCGACTATCTTCGGGTGGCTGGTAGCGGCTGGATGAGAGTTGCCGAGACTTGAGCTGAATGGCGTGCAATTGGAGAAGCCTATGTCCAGCAGTGGACTGCTGTAGGCTGATGCTAATGATGATGATTAAGCTGATAGAACGGGTGTGAAGTTTAATGATGTTAGAAAGTATAGATATTGAAATTCAAGCCTGGTGACATGAATTCGTAATGATCTTTGCTTAATTACACCTTTTTTAGGCCTAATAGATTAGTTGTAAGTTAGCTACATGTATACCTACTTATAGTTTAATTTTTGAGGTAAGCAACGCTTGTCGAGGTTGGTCCTTGGATGGGTGACCATTCACTAAATACCAAAACCCCACTGTGCCTTGGAAAGCGCGTGGCTGCCATTTGCAGATCTTTGACAATCGTTACGTGTAGTTTGAAGTCCAAAAATCTGACAGCCAGTCTCGCCAAGGGGACTCGTGTTACCCAGTTACTGGGTTGTGGAGGTCAGATAGGCAGTCGCTCCATGTAAAATACTGGTATTCAGCTGCATCCGGTTAGACTGCAATTCGACCCCAACATATTTGGGAAAATGCTGTGCAGATCATGATGATATTCATTTTTAAATGCATACTAGCTACTAATTATGGAGTTAAAAAACAGGTCAGTGATCCTTAAGCCCATAACGTCACAAACTAAAAGGTCAAACAATAAAAACTCACAATTCCAAGCATAATCATAAAAAAATAAACTATTCCAATCCTAAAACCATCTTAACGTGACCCAATTCAGAAAGAAATCCGGACATTCAAGACGGTAATAAAAAAATAATGATGTCTTAAAGAGGTTGCTATTCTAAATTAACGGAATACGGGTGAAATAGCCTCCATTTTTTTTTGTCGAAAAAGAAGTTACGATGCAAAGTTGGTGCTTGTGTAAGTTCACAAGTAGGAAATGGCGGTGTCCGTCGTAAGATGAGTATAAATTGCGAAGATGTAGGATAATTATATAGGATGTAGGATTCCTTGCCCCTTTTTTAAACATGTACATTATTAACTAATATTATAAATCCGAAAGCGAGTTTGTTTATTTCGTGTTCACGCTAAAACGGCTGAACGGATTTGGATGAAATTTGGCACATCAGTAGAACATGATCTGAAAAAGGACATACAATACCTTTCATCCCGATATGCCTACGGGATCGAGACTTATGTGGGTGAAACCGCGGAAAATATTATAAATCCGAAAGTGAGTTTGTTTGTTTGTTACGTTTTCACTGTAAAACGGCTAAACGGATTTGGATGAAATTTGGCACATGGGTAAGCTATGACCTGGGTTAGGACATAGGATATTTTTTATCCCAATATTCCCATGTAATCGAGACTTATGTGGATGAAACCGCGGGGTGCAGCTAGTTTTTAATATTATAAAACTGTTAGCTGATAAATAAAAATATATTTCACAGTATATAACAATATGGTGGTAAAAAACCAAAATTAAAGTAGGTAAATATTGACATAAGTCCTAAATTTAAAACTAATATACAAATATACTGGCTGGTCAAGGCTTGCGAAAAATTAGATACTTAAATAATTATCCCAGCTGAATATCACTAGATATCACACTAGTTTCTCTAATTTTAAATTCAATTTTTTTTTTTTTCTATTCATAAAATGTAAATGGATTTCGGGAGATAATCTCCTCAGTTTATTCATCCAACCGTCTGACTCTATTGATAAAATATATGAATAAAGCTTTGATATTTAAAAAAAATTAAACGTTAGGTTAGTTTAATGCGCTTTGCACACCCAAATAATTTTGTTCTCAATGTCAAATCTCTGTCACATAAACCAAACGAACTCTCAAAATACCTACGCTTAAGTTTAGAAAGGTCTCAAAAGTTTACTGAATTTTGTGACTATTCTTAATCTATACATATTAATAAATAAATAAAATTTAAGTGTCTGTTTATAATGTCAAAATTACAGCTTTTTACAAAACACAAAATATATATTTTTTTAATTTTGTTTTTCTGTCTGTCTGTTTGTTCAGTCTAATCTCTAAAACGGCTGGACTGATTTTGATGAGACTTTCACACGTAGATAGCTGACGTTATAAGGAGTAACTTAGGCTACTTTTATTTCGGAAAAATAATTAAGGTCCACGCGGGAAAAGCCGCGGACAGCAGGCTAGTTACCTATATGGAAGGATCGTAAGATCACAAACAAGCCAACACTTTCAATGGCCAGTTTGTTAGATGAGTTGATTTTTAACTTCTTAGTTTAATGCTAAATAATATTAAACAATTTTTGTCCTTCGTCCATAGCATATCCACCCCACTCTGCGCCACATGTCCACCGCAAACTTTCGGAGAAAACGATCGCGGAAGAATTTAGCTCCCGCCAAGCCCACATTGTAATTATGGGAAAACATTGGAGCGCCCGCCAGTGCATTATCTTAATAGTAATTGTTTGAGAGCCCATGGAATTAAGTTAATGGGAAGCAAAGATATGCAGTACATCCCTGATTCTTGCTTGGACCAGACCAAGCAAGGATCATCAATACAAACAACTGATTTAGTATGGAGTTCCTAAAAACTACTAAATTCGAATGAAATTCTCGTAAGCCCAGTTAGCCTGGTAGCCTAAGAGTCGACCGGCATACTTAGGAAACAATTGCGGTGTAACTGCACATTACTTTGATAGTTATTATAATGGTGACGGTTGTAAGCCACCGTTTAGAGTAGGTTCAAATGTAAGCGGTGGACCGACGGCTTTATTACTCGGTATTATGGTGGAGGGCTGAATGAATGTAGGTGTGGTTTTGTAATGTAAATAAATAGTCGTGGAAGGGTGTTATAACGTTCGTGTATGGTTTTCGCTTACAGTGGTTAGATAGTTTTGCAAAATTAATGACCCGACTGCGTAAGAAGTGAAGTTTAAAAAATATGGAATCAAAATGACCTATTTCTGTCTCCAATCCCACTTAATACTATTAACAATATCATGCAGTCGGAGGCAATAGGTTTTTATTGTTAAGAAGATACCTCTGACTGCATGAGATTGTATACAGGGTGGCAGTAGTAGTAAAATTCTTTTAATCTCACAAATACATTGCAAACTATAGTTTTGTATAATTTAGAAGCATTTTTTTTAGGTGTGAGTACCATGGAGCCGTTTACCATGTTATCATGTTGTATGTTGACTTGAAAGAGCATGGCAGTTGAGAGTATGTCATGCTCACTTAAATGTCTCGCTGATGGTGGCGAGTGTATTGGATCATTCGGTTCCCTACAAAATGGTTGATCTGGATGGTGCTGATCCACGAGTCATGTTTGTGAACGGGCGCCGTCGGTTGAGACTGGTCATCTCTTATCTGCCAGGGCTTATTTTTAATCGTTTAAATGTTTTTTTTTTTTACATTATATCAGTATCTTGCCCGTTCTTCTCCATAGAGATCTACGTTTTGGAATGGGCAACTAGCTTCAATTTTCTGACTAACTGACCGACTCTTTGAAAATTCAACAGTGCATGTAAATGATTTAATTGAAATAAATGCTTTGAGTTTGAAACGATGGATGGACTGTGTGAAAGACGATATGGCTAGAAAGGGGGTGACTACCGAGATAACGACTAAGAAAGAAGACGGAAGAAGAATAAATGATGTGCTGACCCCAAATAAACTGGGATAAGGGCAAGAGAATGATTACGTCACGCCCTAAGGGTAGGTGAATTCGAATTTTCTTAACCTCAACAAGACAGCTATCGAAATTCAATCTGATGTTCTTTCAAGGCAGTTGTGAGTGAAAACGCCGGGAGGGGACGCCCTAAGAGGACATATTGTGACCATATTGGTGATGTTCTTCAGAAAGGTCAGGTGCGTAGTACTCGCAACCGGCGTGCATGTATGACCAGATGTAAAAGAATAAATGTAAGGATCTTAGCAGGTGGCGTTCTGTACTTTTGTTTCACGTAAATAAGTACTTATTAACAAAATATTATTAATAAGTACTTATTTACTAAGCCTAATAAGGCTTAGTGAACTGTAGATTTGTTGATCATCATCATTTCGTTAAGTACCTAGTACTTGTTGAAAGACCTATACTGTCTTCCCATACCTAATAACACTTATTTGTAAACATTGTAACAGCCAATTATTTTTAGTAGAGTTCCTTGCCGGCTCTTCTCCATATGAAACGACCAATTGGAACCGTGCACCTAGCTTCTGACGTTTCATAAGTGCCCGTGTAGGTTTATGTGAAATAAAATAATTTGAATCTTGAATTTGGATATTATTAGAAGCTTTCCAGAAACTCGAATAATGATCACGCAATTACGTTATAATATTATTATGTGAAGATATAATTGGACCAAAATTAATTATTATCTACTACACAAAACCTACGTACACACATCAAAAAATGTTTGTGATCACTAGCAAAAGCTGATATATTTTTTAAATTTAACTTTGTCAAGAAAAAGTGTAGACGTTACATCTTTCTAAAATATAAAAACACTGTTTAAAATTAATAAAATAAACTCTTTTTAATTTTTTAATAACAAAAATTAAGTAATTCAATCCTAATGTAATTGTAACAGAAATTTGATGGAAAGAAAAAGATCGTTTAATTAAACATAATTATACAAAAATTTATTAAAAGAAGGTTTTTATTTAATACAGTATAATTCCTCCCCTGGCTCGCACACATACGGAGATCCTCCTGGGCATGCTGAAGATCAAGTTATCCAGCATTTTTTGCGGTAACCTGTCCCATTCTTGAATAGCGGCTTCACTGATCTCTGGCACTGTCTGGGGAGGTGGCTGACGATTCCAAGCAGCTTGCTTAACAGCATCAAGCAAGCAAGCAAGCGTAGGCGTGCTCTATTGGGTTTAAGTCAGGCGAGCCGGCAGTCCAGTCTAACCTTGATGTCGTATACTCGGAGAACAGCAATGACTCGTTGAGCTCGATGTGCGGCCGCATTATCATCGACCAGTACGAATTAGTGCCCGTGTTTTACTCGGAATGGTCTGAAAATCCCATCAATGGCGTCTGTTTTGTACCTATCTGCCGTCATGGAGCCTCGATATGGGATCAAGGGCGTTTTAGTTTCAATCATTATTCCACCCCAAAAGAACACCGATTTCCCGCCTTGCTAAACGGTTCCAGTGGCAGTTCTTTGCCTTTCAGAGTCTCCAGGTCTTCTCCAGACTCGGACACATCAGTAATCTGTATGAGTCTGATTCGCGATTTGTCTACGAAGAACCAAATGTTTTCCCCCTCATTTTCTTAATTTTGGCGGAGCCTAGCCCACTGCAATCTCCGTCGCTAACGTTGTCGAGAATTCAGAGGTGCTCGACAAGACCTCGTAGTCCAACCTAGTGTAAACAATTCCGAATGGTCTGACTGCTAACTTCAAGTCCAGAGGCGGCCCGCACTTCTGCTTTTATTGAAGTGGCGTTGATGTTGGGTCACGGGCTGCCAGCAATCTGATATAGCGTTTCTGAGCAGCAATCAGAACAGTTGGACGACCACTGCGGGGTCGGTCAGCTAAATTATCCATGCCGTGGTACCTCTGCAACGTAGCCACGACACAGGATTGGAATACCGCAACTCTGCGTGCTATTTCTCTCGTGGAATATCTTTCTTCCCTCAAAGTTACAATTATTGCTCGTAAAACTTTGACAATCCTCTTGGCATTTTATCAATAACAACTTTTCTCGAAAAAATATTATGAATCCATTAAATTTGACTATGTCAGAGTTGAAGCTGACAGAGAGAATGAGCTTAAGCTTGGGTTGAATTTCTCTTTATTTGGACAAAAATTGAATTTGTTTGTTTGTTTTATATGCTAATCCTATATTTTAAAGTAAAGAATCTAAAAAGGAGTAGAAATTATAACATAGTTTACCGTAAAAAAAAAAATTTCGATTTTTGAAACTGATCGCAAACTTTTTTTGATATGTGTATGTACTGTTAGCGGGTTCAGGTGAAATATTCGTAATTTACTTTGTCTCGAGTAATCCTTGTTTTGTTGTGATGTTGTAATAAGATAATACGTTTAGAATTTCTCGGAATTTATTTTCATTATGAAGTCAAAAACGAAGTAAAATTTGCTTGCGAGTTTGCGACACAAATACCATAAACATACATTGAGACAATAATGTTTAAAATTAAGTCATTCATTTCATTTGAGTTCATTTCATAATTGTTTAAGAATAATCAAAACATATAGAATTTTATTTGCATTAGCAACATTTATAATTTAAGCACTAGTTGTATGTACTGGTAACACTACTTCTGGTAGTCTTCTCTCTGTGACATGTACTTTTGCTATTGTGTAAAATCAATAAAACTATTTGGAAATACAGTTCACTGCTAAAAATCTACAAGCATTTTATCGTACAATAATCATTATTTTAGTTCACTAGTTAGCCATATTTTCATATTTCCGTACAGTAATATTTTCAAATTAATCAAAACAACGAAATATTTGACAGCTATTTGTGACGTTGCCAACTTTTAGAATAAACGCACTTAAACTCACTATCCAATTCTCTTAAGGGAAAATAGACTCTAACGGCGAGAAACCTAGAAAATTTTCTAACTCAACATCACATTACAGTAGTTCTTTATTGCACAAAGTAAGGGGATTATGAATAAAAGCATGCAGTCTTCCAACGATTAAGCCTAGTTTTCCTTAATCTCTGAAAAGTTTCTCACATACTATGATCCCGGGAAAAAGTCGATGAAATTACCCCGGCAGGCCAACTTTCTTATAATCTTTCATGAACAAATTTAATTACTGCACAGCTATTGGTAGTACACTTAACGTATGGATGAGACAAGCATGAGAAAGGTTATCCCGCAGTCAAAAATGAAGCATGCTTGTCAAGAAGAGAACCATTTACTTAAACACTCTTTAAAGCTCCCAGATTTATTAAAAATAAAAGTCGAAAGATTGATAATGTTTTGGTAAAGAGTTTTAGTATTAATTAAATTATATAAGTGTTAATAATATAATTAGCATAACCCAGGGCTCGGAAACGGTATTAAAAATAACGTTTTTAAAACGTTTCCATCAGTTCTCGTTCTTCTTTGTACCGTGGCGTTCATAAGTCCGTAAGCAATCTCACAAAGCAATACACTGACGCGTCGATTTGACTTTGACGACCTTCTTCTATTAGTTGTTACAATACTATAAACACGCACAGTACGCACACACACTCACTTTATCTGCAATTCATAGTAGTTCATAATTTCTACTAACGAAGTATATGGCATGCTAGCTCAGTGGTTAAGAGGGAACAGGGCCTGCGATTCTCCATACAAATGTATTCCCCTTTTTTCTTCCTGAGTAATGCCTCTAGAGCAACCATTTTCCATTTTCCATAAAATCAAGTCTTGCTGTAGACACGTCCCTGTTATTTCCTTTTTTTCAGCAACTTATTGGTAAAGAAGATATGACCCTCCAATAATTACAAAAATGCCCCATTTTTACCGCCGTGATCAAAGGACTACTAGACAAATTTGAAAAGTTTTTAACATAAAAGAAAATTATAGAAAACTAGATACTCTTTCTTAAAATTTTAATGTAAAAAATAATTGAACCGGCTCAGTTTTCGAGGAGGAAAAGGGGGAATACTAAACGTCGATCTCGTCAATTTTTTTGTGTATTAATCGGTCTGAGCTGCAGCTATCCCTATCGCACTCTACGGGGGCAGACTTGAGGTAACATGACGGCAATAGTTTTTTCAAATACCTATTTTTCAAATTCCTCGCAGGCCGTGTTCCTTCTTAACATGCTTTGATAAGTTTGATTGTGGCAAGCCGAGGGTTTGAATCTCACCTGCAGTTTTTTTGTAATTTTTTTTAATAATTACTATTTATAGTTCTTGTTTCTTTTTAATATTGACTAGTAGTTTCATTCGTCTTGTTCACATAAATAATAAAGTTTAGTATAACACAAAAAACTAAGTAAATTATTTTGATTTCTGTGAGGTAGACAGATACAGTTTGTTACGACTATTTACCTAATAGAACATTGTTGGTTCGTGGTTATAGTTAGTGACGAGTATTTGAATCTATTCGCGGTGTTGCAATAAAATATAAATATTGAAGCGAGATCAAATATTTTTGCGCTGCGTAAAAGTGGATGTAGTTTACACAAATATAAATATGTGAGTGTTATCATTTAAATATTTCATATTTTACTAAATATAAATCTAAATCAAACGTTTTGTCAATCCTTTTTCAAAAGATGCCTTATTAAATAAAGTTTTGAATTCATTATTAGGTTTAATTCGATTAGTGAATAATAAATAATTATTATGTGTAATTAATTATAATATTATAATTAGTTACAATGTTATTATTTTTTCTACTGTGATATTTATTATCAAGGAGCGACGAGTGACGTTACATAATGAATATGAAACTAATGGTTTCACGCTAACGAGACATTTTTCTGAATTATTAACCGTTCGCCGTACACTGAAGGCTTACGCCACAGAAGAAAAGCTAAAAAACCGTTTTTGACAGAAAGGCCATTAACAAGACCGTTTAAGTTTCACACGAGAATATTAAGAGTTCAACTAGGAAACTGCTATATTTAAACAACAGATTCGTTATTGCACGAATTTGTGGTAACGAATTTTTTTACGCATGTATTCAACATGGTGTTTGTCGTATTTCTTGCAGATAGACCGAAAATGTTTACATTATTTTAGTAATAAGTATTATTATTTAAGGATTAAAATTTGAGGTTTAGTTTCAATCTTCTTTTCGTAAAGAAAATTAATATTTAAGCTATAGCCTCAATACCTACCAACTCAATAGTTACTAAAGCCAAATAAAATATAAAATACTTAATGTAAACAAACTGCCAATACTTAACCTTAAAATCACTTTAAATTTTGTAAGTAGTTTTATTTTACATTTTAGAAGTCTAATACTCTTATTTATTTATTCCTTAATTACTTTGATCATGATCGAAGCTTAATGTTTATGGTGATAAATCCATTTAAAATATTTCATAATTTAATTATGTTAAAATAATACAAATTGCTTCTAAGTTTCTTGACATCTATTTCACATTTTATTCAGCTGAAGTAATAATAAATAATTGTAGCAATTTGTTAACTTTATGTAAAATAAATATAACGAATAAATATTTTTTAATTTTGATATCACATATCACGTATTTTTTCCTAATACAGTACGGAACCCTTCGTGTTCCTCCTCGTGTTTTTCGTTTTTTTTAAACTGTAGGCACCTTGTATCTAAAGCTATACAAAAAACCCTTGTCACTTTCATACTCAGTGTGAGTATCTCTGCATCGTGTACCAGTCAAAAAGCTGCCTTTGTGTTAAGTCCATGTTTGACTTCGAACGATCAAGTTTTCAGTTTTTAGTCGTATATTCGATGAAATTTGAATAAGTGGTCCAAAGAACGAACTTTAGATTTTACGCTTGAAAAGATTTTGTTTTTTTTTTTTCGTCGGTTTATATTCCGGAGTTTATCAAAGAGTTTCTATGAATCCTAACTAATATTATTAATGCGAAAGTGACTTGTTTGTTTATTTGTTTGTTACGCTTTCACGCTAAAACCGCTGAATAGATTTTTATGAAATTTGGCACATGGGTACTCCATGACTTTGGACATTAGAGTACTTTTTATCCCGATTTTCCCACGGGATCAAGACTTATGTGGGTGAAATCGCGGGTTGCAACTAGTGTTGAATAAAGTGTGTGTGTGTGTATAGTCAGTGAAATTAGTTGTTAAGCAAATTGACATCCTCCGTCCGTTTGCCGTGTTACAGCCATATCACACAACAGTCAAAGAATGACAGTTGTGATTTGAATATACGGACAATTACAGTTGGTAATCAATTTGATAAACAATTTCCTTGTCCTCACATAGAGGCACAGACGAATACAGTGATCAGATGAAGTCAGAAGATCTAAGAGTTACGCGATAGAAAGAGAGGCAACTTCCAGGTGAACCTAACTGTAGGTAATTAGCGCTATGCAACCTGAATTGCACGGAGTTCGGGTTCGAGTTTGGCGACTGGTCGGTAGGTACATATCTACGAGTAAGTGTCTAAACAGACGGACTGCATTTCGACATTTTGCAAGCGGACTGCGCAGTCGGTTGGCAGAAAGTAATGTGCTCACAAGCATTCAAACGGGAAATTTGCAGCTGGCGTGCAATTCAAATGCAGTCCGTCTATTTAGACCTTAATAACTATTATCAAAACCTAATGCCTAATAATCAAAACAAATCGAAATATTTTATTTCACATAAACCTACATGGACACTTATGAAACGTCAGAAGGCAGAAGAGCCGGCAAGAAACTCCACGGGTACTTTTTTAAAGATAATTGGCTCTTACAATGTTTTCAAATTGCAGTGTTAATAGGTAGGTATGAGAGGACAGTGCATGCCTGCCAACACGTACCAGGTACATACCAAAATAGAAAATGGTCAACAAATCGAGTTATCTGCGAGTCTACAAAGCCTGTAAACGTTCTCACATTTACAAAATAGAAAATAATCTATATAACATAAATAAAATAATTAAAATAAAAACCTGTGTAAATAAAGAAGCTGTGTGTTCAGTTCATTGTAACTATTTTATTTAATGTACAACACAGCTCCAGTTGTGTTGTACATTAAATAAAATAGTTACAATTTGAAACAGTAATAGTTTTAATTTTAATGAATTAGAGTAGTAAGACAGTAGGAGGATCAGCCATTTAAAATTGCAAAATTAGCATTTTTTCTGACGTAGAAACTAACGATTGTTGTATAATTATTTAGAGCCCACTCTTGACTTGCACCGCTTCGCAAAACAAGAGTAAACTGTTTTGGAACTTGGACCCGGTCCAGATCACGTTCTGCGGTCGTATTATAAAGTATTCAGGATATTTATTACTGCTTAGCTGTCTGTTCTGCGAACTGAGTAGGGAGCAAATAATAATAAGTGACTTATATATAAGGAAAATATTATGTTGGCAAGACTTGTCAGGTGGAATCTGTGTGAATAATACGGTATGAGATTATTTGTTTCTCGTATGAATTACAAATGGATTCACTTACGTACATTACTGAACAAGTAAAATGAACATAAATAAGGCCCGTATTACAGAAATCCAACTTAACACTCGTGCATTACTTCACTTAAAATTAGTTTTGAGCTGTTTGATAATTTATTTTTAGGGTTCCGTACCTCAAAAAGAAAAAAATGGAACCCTTATAGGATCACTTCGTTGTCCATCTGTCTGTCAGTTTATCAAGACCCTTTTTCTCAGGAATGCGTAGAGGTATCAAGTTGAATTAATGTAACAATAACATTAATAATGAATGTATATAAAATTAATGAATAATAGAAACACATAAAGCATGCCATTGGACATAAATAATAACTCTAGCATTAAATACATTGTAATGTTTTGCATGTCTAATGTCTGACTTTGTATTAGGAACTTACAACTAACTATAACACCAACACTGTACCACTAATACTTATTGCAAATAAATGATTATAATTATGATATTTATATCATACGTACATCTACAGTCCCTAGGAGCTCTAAGAAAAATCAAGCTTCATATGGCCATTTATGCGATATTATATTTTGATACTCTCAAATAAATCGAAACCCAGAATCATGAAAGGCAAAAGTAAAGTCTCACAGCACAAGTAAAGGAAAAAGTCCGAAAATCGTTAAGTTTATTTTTGGGATAAATTCATCCCAACTACGGAACCCTTCATGGTGCTGTTTTTTTTTTCTCTTCAGTAACAATGGCATCATATTAATTTTGACAAGCTTATAAACTATGTGATACTACTTTGAGAGACTGTCTTTGTCTGCGCTAGGAGTACTAGCTGAACTACTCTGTAAAAATCAGAATGTAAAAACTTAGGTGAAGTGACCTTGAAGTGAGCTGTCATTCCACTTGATGCTAGTTATTGACAATATTGACAGCTGCCATAATAAACATGCTTGCTGCTTGCCATTCAATAGCCAAGCGCGGCAAACGTTGCTTAACCTCGTGGATTGAAGGTCAAGAAATTCCTAGTGCTGGATTGATTAATCTACCAATAAATGTGGCAAACCTTAGTTCCCACTACAATTGAGGGCATACACAAATCTTCATGGGAGAATGATCTAGTTTACTGAATCATGCATAGCTTAACCACACATTCCAACTGGTTGTTAACCGATTTCTCTTCCTATTGTAAGGGATAGGTCCTATAGTAACTCCATGATGCGCTTCACAATGCCAAGGCTAGGCCCTGATAGTGAAGACAGACAAACAGAAGATGACGTCACGACTCTCAGCAACGACGTGAGGTGGAGGAGTAAGGGACACATGACTATCAACCACCTAAACTTCAGAGATAACTCCAGACTGAAAGTAACAAGTGAAATTATATTAAAATTTAAAAGACACCCGACAGCAATATTTCTCTTTCCTACTCCATCACCAGACCCTGTTTATCATCTATCTGTAACCTATTCATTGAGACCATTCCAACGAGCCCAAACACGATACCTGTGCTGTAAGTTGGTAGGGAATTGGGTATCCTGCAAATTCCAGGTGATGCTGCACCATCAGTTCAAGGTTACTATGTTCTTCTAATATCATTGAAGTAACAGAATACCAAATTTCAAATCGATCAGACCTGTGGAAGACGCTCACATCCATTCATCAACTAGAAAAGAGCTGATAATCTTTAAACGGCTGAACCGATTTTGATATCTAAGAACCATCTCTCTTTTTGCGTCGGAGGTTAAAAATAAAGCTTGCTACGCAAACATTCAAAAACGATAGAAAGTGAAGTCCTCACAATTTTCTCAAACCATTTTCATTTCTCACAGCGTGTCGCACAATGCAATATTGAACATTTCCAAGTTGTCCGCCATTGAAACTTATTGCGACATGACTCGACATGTCTCGCAAAATTATACTTGTCACTGCAATTGTCTGCGACAGTCTGGTTAAGGGCTTGTATACAAAACTGCGAATCGGCGCGAAGCGAATTGGCATTCGCACTTTTTGCATTGCAGATTCGTTCGATTTTTAGGTCTGATCAAGCCCTAAGGACACGTTCACGGTATCGAGCAATGTGACTTGAGACTTGTTATAGATTGTATGTATATATATGTAGATATGTACCTAGGCGTATGGAAATATTTAATCTTCGTTGCTTATTAGGTATTAAAGGGAAAATACAAATAATAGGATTCATTTCATAATAACATTATATTTACATAATTCATAAATATAATATAAATATACATCATCATTAACAATAAATCAACAAAAAAAATCAGAATAATATCATACCTTAGATGTTAACGTCTTGAAAGTCGAAGAGCAACTGAACTACACCATTTTTTATTTATTTTTCGAATGGCATCTCGTAGTTGACCTCTGAGGTCATGACTACTTAACCGGGCTTTCCTGCGGCTGCCTTAAGCTACTAAACTCAAAGCCTCCAGCCAGGGGTGAACTACGCCACTGTGGCTCCGCTCTTTTATACCCGTTAACAAACAAGTATGATTCACAACAGTTGAGTCAAATCAGTGTTTGACTTATAAAAATAAGTTTGTTATAAAAATCATTTAGTAAATTAACAACAGATAATAATGAAATTTATAGGTATAACAATTATTTATTTTTAGACACATAATAATTACATTTATATATCACGCGCGCGTCACCTGTTTCCGTGCGTCACGTCGCGGTGACTCGTAGCATGCTATAAAAACGTTGTTCATCTTTTTTCTCCGCTGTTGCTGTCGCAAGACGCGTGTCGCTTGAGCGTATAGCTTGTGGCCACAGGGTAAGGGTCGGGACACAATGCAGCCAATAAAGGCTTTGGGTGGTCCTTGTTTCTGTCTGGAGGACCTGAGAGGACTTAATCTAGACAACGTTTAATTAATTTAATTGAGGTTTTGAAAATGAATTGTCTTTGCCTTTGATAATTAATTGAATGGAAATGGCTTGCATTCATGTTATATGTATTGTCTCCAATAAATCTTTGAAATAGTCAGCAACACAGGTAAAATCATACTAGTCAAAAAAAAAATAAGGGCCACTTATTATTTTAAATTTCAGTGTAATTTAAAGAACATTTACAAATTGTTAAGTAGCAAAATATTGAGGTTATGAACTTTTCGATCCCTAACCTCCTTGATGTTATGCTTAAGATCAAATGCTGGCCATAATTAAAAAAAAAAAGAATTTTAAATTTTGTTTCGATTTTTCTTCAAGTTTTGTTTCGAGTAGCGGCTTGGTATTCTGAAAATTATCATAATTTTGTTTAGTTATCTTGTTAAAACAACATCTTGCGTTATGCCACAAATACGGAGACATTATGGACACAATTACCGCAATCAGAGCCGTTACAATGATCCAAGAAGGAAATTCACAGCGGTCCGTGGGTTTGCAACTGGGTTTTTCTCGAAGATCTGTCCAAAATTCTTAGAATTGATTCCAAGAGACCGGCTGTGTTGCAAGTATACCAGGTTCGGTTAGAGTTCGCATTTTAACTGTTCACGAGGATCGGTAAATCCGGCTAAGTGCCTAATACGGTTGACAACGGGTACTCGTGTCAGTGACGAAACTATCCGGAATCGATTGCACGAAGACCAGCAAACTTCGAAACGACGAGTTGTTCGAATTCCTTTGTCCAGGGCTCTCGGAGCCAATCGTTTAAGTTTCTCCCGTCAGTACTTGGACTGGGCATAAATTAGTGGGGCATGGTGCCTTCCACCGACGAGTGCAAAGTATTTCTTTTTAATGATGAGGCGAGCGATTTTCGAAAGCCTGCATACATGAAGTTGAGCGTTTCCGTGGCCCCAACGTAATCATTTGGGGTGGGATTAACTTACACGGCAAAACTGCGCTCGCTATTTTAAATGAGGGTACCGTAATTGCTAAGCGTTACATTAAGGAAGTTATCAGGCCTCATGTGATCCCATTTGCACAGTAAATGGGTCCTGGATTCGTCTTGATGCAGGACAATGCCCGTATATACACAGCTCAAGCGACCCAGTCTGTGCTGGAAGACTCTCACATTCAAGTTTTACCGTGGCCAGCAAACAGTTCGGACTTGAATCCAACCGAGCACATGTGGGTCCAATTAAAACGAAGGGTCAATCAGCAGCAACATAAGCTTTGGAAGAGATTCCAGCTGAAAACGTGTGGCATTTGTTCGAGAGCATGCATTCCAGGCTTCAGGAGTGCATGGCTAAAAGAAAAAAAGTGTTATGTTTTTTAGTTTTTAGTTACTTTTCGTTGTTTGTGTTTTTATCTTAAATTGACATATTTTATTTAAATTTAAATAAACATGTTTCATAATTCAATTTCATTTATTCAAACTAGGCTGAGAATCAGCACTTTTCGAACGTCAAAATTACATAAGACAGTCCCCAAAAACGCTCACCCTTCACCACTTCCTAGTGCTTTAGCTAGGAAGAAGAAGTGGCGCAACAAACTCCCCAGCAGAAGTGCTGTTTTGCAGTAGCACTATCGATAATTAGTTATGTTTAAGTAATATGAGCGTGAACACGTGTGTCCCATATATGGACTATAATATGATATTATAACATTGTTATTATTTAGAACACGACACCCTGTAAGGTGATCCTTTTATAAACATTAATTACCATTGTTTACCTATACCTATCATGTAACCACTATTTATACCAATAAATCTTAGTCGTTTACTCGCTCTTGAGTTTACTTTCTCATCTACCTCCCACATCGCGGTTTATTGATAATTTACTTAAACAATTACTAGCCTAAACGGTAAATAATAACATTGTCTTAAGTTTACTAAAACTAAACAATTAATTAATTTAATCATTTTCATGGTACACCTTAAATACCTAGTGGCCCATATATTTTTTTTACTAGTTTATATACCTACAGTTGAGGAATTAGAACATTAATGCTCTCTAACGAAGTAGGTTAAATAAAATTAGCTGGAAAAACTTCTCAGACGTGATAGGTATCAAAATTCATATTTGGAGTACCTACGGGGACAGCGACCGCAGATCGTGTAGTTACCTGAAAACTAAGTTTAGAAAATAAGTTTTTTTTTTTTTGTTTTAAATTATTTAGATATCAATACCCAATTATTAAATTTCGCCATATAATTTAATTTGATCCTGTTTAAGCAAAGCAATTTATATCGACGATGACCTGAAATTTTTATTAACATTTGTATATATTGTAACAGTGAATCAATTTTAAGACCTAGGTCAAATATTTTTTGATATTCGGACAGCTCATGACATAAAGAGGTATCATAAATATGAAATAATGAAGTAAAAAAAAAACGCGAAATTTCGCGGGTTAAAGCTGGTATTTTACAAAATATTGAGACCACCATTATGGAAGTCGCCTTAGTTTTAATGTGTGAGAAGTTTTGGTAAATGTTATTATTTTATCAGCTGCTGGCAGAGCTTTTAGAGATATTAAAATTATATAAGTTATGTTAAAACAGCTGGGGATCATTTTAATTAGACAAAACTTGATGAATCTTCAAATAGCATGAGACTTACCTACTAAATCTAAAGTTATACGATCTTTGTTATGAATCAAACACACAGTCGCAGTAAGATGGTTGAAACTGTTATATAGTTACATACATCAAAGCGGTTCATAACTGTCTTATAGTAATAATAATACTTAGTCAATTTATTTGTAAGAATATAACTCAAACTCAAACTCAAAGCATTTATTTCAAATAAACCAATTACAGGCACTTTTGAATTGTCAAGGGGTCAGTCAGTCAGAAATATGAAGCTAGTCGCCCATTCCAAAGCGTAGTAGGTACCTATGGAGAAGAACGGGCAAGAAACTCCACGGACACTCTTTTAAAGCAAAATATGGTTACATAATATTGGTTACATCATTCAAGTTGAAGTTATACATGTGAGAACGATGCAAAACATTAAAAGCGTCCGTTAGAAATAAAAATAAAAACTAATTCAAACATTAAATTAAATTAAAATCGCCGTGGCAGCTAAGAGATGACCAGTCCCTAGTGACGGCGCCCGTTGACGAACATGACGCATGGATTAGCACCATTCAGCTCAACCATTTTGAAGGGAGCTAAATGATCCAAAACACGCGCCACCGTCAGCGAGACATTAGAGTGAGCATGACATACTCTCAGCCGCCAGGGCACATTCAAGTCAATGAAAGACATACCCAGTACCTAAATGGTAGCTTTATAGTCGATACATAGTACTCACACATGTGCTATGCAATCATACAATGCTAAGAGATTGAATTTATACAATGCAAAGATAGTTTTTAAAATCTTCAGCATCTCCAACTGTATTTTCAAATGCTAATCAATTAGTTTATGCTTGTGGAGCAGGACCAGCGATGAGCCAAGCATTTTTATCAGCGATGTAATCCCCCAACTTATAATATGCTTGGCTGCATAGTTACAGAGATGTTACATCGTTTTTAAGTACATAATATTCTGTCGTTTCCGGCGTTCAAATACATTGTCAGGGTTTTGGTTCGTTTATTAGATCACACATTGAATTAAATAAATGAGGACTGTTTCACAATTCAACTATCGAGTAAAAGGGCATTACCTTTAAACAACTACGAAACTCAGCAGATGCTGCTGTCATGAAAATGACATATCAGGCGCTGTGTCAATCAATTTTGGTCTATGGTATCTCGTCCTGGGGTGGGGCAGCCAAATCGCACTTTATTCAGATTGAACGTGCGCAGAGAGCGGTTCTCAAGGTGTGCTGTCTCAAGCCAAGACTGTATCCCACCGTCAAGCTCTATGAATATTGTCAAGTCCTTACGGTTAGGCAGTTGTTTGTACTGACCACCGCTATTAAGCAACACTCCATTTCCAACTATTCACAGCAAACAAATCGCCGAAACCGTATAGTTGCCTTAGCTACTCCTCTTAAAACTTCTTTTAGTCGAAGATTTTTTATTTTCCTCGGACCTTATCTGTACAATAAACTGAACCAAATTATTTCCTTACACTCATTGAACAATCATAATTTTAAAATCGCTTTACATGCCTGGCTACAAAGTCAAACACACACACACACACACACACACACACACACATATACACACACATCCACACAGGCACACACAAACTTACATTCATAAAACCTCTCAACATATTTTAATTTTTAATTGTTTTACCTACCTATAATTCTCAAATACATACTCTCTAGTGGCTCATTTTATAATAAGCTCACTAATTGTTTTGAAACTTTTGATATTTTGCTGTGATATCAGATTTAAGCTATCAAACGTGTAACTTTAAACAGGTGGGGGCCCGGTGACCTGTATTACAGGTGTTACTACCTACCACAGGCACCAGCGATCCACAACCAAATATCGTTGGCTACTGCTTTTTGTGTTAATATTGTTTGTATTTTTTTGGCTTGTGGTGAGAAATAAACAATTTTATTTATTATTATTTATTTATTATTACCTTTCCTCTTAACCGTGAATATTTATATACCTATAGTATGTATGTTAATAGCTCTATGTATTTATTTAAGTATATGTAAAATTATTACGTTATACGTGTAGGTTTATTTCAATATTTTAATTTAAGTCTTCGCATATTTATATTTTTCTCTTCTTGTTCTCACACACTATTGTCTACATTTCTCCTGTCGCAGGTCTGCTGGAAGAAATTTCTTAAGAAATAAGCAGTACCTTTGTACTCATAATTATGATTATGTCTTATCTGTATCTATTTTTCTGTGTGTACATAAATACTAAAATAAATAAATAATAACATTCAAATTGCAAATTAGTCAAATATTAAATATAGAAATGTAAAAGATTTAATTAATTCAAAGAGATAGAGAAGAGAATAATATTACAATAAAATTATTTCCTAAGATTTACGTCAACTTATCATTCATACTTCATTCATTCATTATTGCTTACTAGGCATATAAACCTAATATAATAATATTAGATTTAGTTCAGAAGACTGATAAGCAAAGTTCTTTCAAAGCTTCCTCTCTCCTACTATTTGGCTGTACCCGACAGGGTCTATAATCGTATTTGTGAACATAATAAAAAAAAAAAAAAGAATGTGTTTATTATCTTAAATCTAGATAAAATTAAGTTGCCGGGGCTTCCCAGAAAGTAATCCGAAGATACTTGTGATGGGATAAACCTCGCTCTTCCTCGATTAGTACAATTTGTTTCGTTGTGCTAATTAGGTATAAGTTACACATTTTTTATAAAACCAATAAAAATTAAAAACAAATAAAAACAAACCAATAAGAAAAAAGAAAAACAAAAATGAAAATGAATTAAATCGTGCTTATGGCCGAAAGGTGTAAATGTGTGTTTATGTGCATGTGAAAGTATATTTTGTGTGTATGTGTGTGTGTTTGAGTGGGTGTGTGGGTGTGTGTGTGTGTGAGTTAGAGTGTATGTGAATGTGTGTGAGTGAGTGAGATGGTGTGTGTGAGTGTGTGTGTATGCGTGACGTTCAACCCTGAGTAAACAAAATGTCTTCCACGGAAATAATTATTAATATTTTTTTTATTTTTTTTTGTAACAAAATCGACGATAACTAAAACGTCCTGTAATCATTAAGTTCTCTGCTAGTGCTGTTTACTTCTGTAAATGACGAGTTCACAATACCTAAAACTATATGTGATTTTTGTATGTGTATGTTTAAGTGAGTAAGTCGTTGAAGTGCCAAATAAATAAATAAAAAATAAATAAATAATGAACACAATATAACTTTAACTTACCACCTAAGTACTTTAATGTACCACATTGTGGAATTCAAATAAAGTATTGAGTATAACTATGATACGAGCACGATCTAGCTGTTAGAACTTCGAGGTGGCCCACAGAGGCGGGCCGGCAATAGCCGGGGATTGCGGAAGTCGCATTAGATCCCGTGATCCCCAGTGCAAGTGTGAGACGGAACACCGGGGTGGTTTTAGTCAGTAAGAGTCTGACAGACCCCTCCGCCCTCCCCAGGGCGGAGGACATCCATGAGGATTTCCCCCCGTAATCAAAAAAAAAAGGTTAGGTTAGAACTGCGACTAATGTCGGAATTGGTCGCAGTTACAAAATTAGGGCACTCCGATAGTTATGAACCGCTTTCATATAACTATATATAGTTATATCCCTAGAAATATAACTATATCACAGCTTCAACCATCTTACCGTGAGATATACATTCTCTGTTATAACAATATAACGTCGCTACGGCTAGTCGGAAGCCCGAAAGTCTGACAACTAGTTTACAAGTAAGTACCTTATACTATGCTAGAGCGATACGTGCGCTTCTGCGTGCGTGCGTACATTTGTAATGTAACCACAATTATCTCCCACAATCAGTAGGTATAAACTAATTCAATAAATAAAGCTTATTTGTTTTTTTTTATAAAACAATTGTGTTTGGTGGTGAGCGTTAATTCCCGAAAATGTTGTAGATTTAAAAATTAATACACTGACGAGCAATATAAAAAAGCCAGTTGCAAGGTGCCAAAAAAACTAAATATCTCCTAAACCACACAAGTTGGCTACATGAAGTAGGTGTTTTTATGCGCTTTTAAATACACTCGAATCGTTGCTTTTTACTTCAAGAAGCTATCTTGCGTGGTTTTGGAAATATTTAATGCTAAGTTAGTGGCTTTTTTATATTATAGTTCATCACTGTATTTCTGTATTTTTTTTACGTATGTAAAAATAATAACAATATCAATATTAACTTTCACAGAATGTTATTTGAAACATACAAAATGTATTTACATTTACTTAACTGTATTAACAGTCCGTGTGGTGCCGGACTTAAAGAATAGCCCTACACTATTTCTTCCCATGGGTGTCGTAAAAGGCGACTAAGGGACTTACTAGAGAATGGGCAGCAGCGTTCTCTATGGATTTTTAACACCATACTGCGATCGCCAACCTGCCTGCCAAGCGTGGCGATTATGGCAAACCTCCCCCCCTAAAAATGACAAGCACCAAAAAGAAATGGCCCCTAGTGCCCGGCGGCCTACCTACTCTTGAATATGGTAGCGGCGAGTCAAGGCCACGGTGAGGCAAGGGGTGCGAAGGCCTCCCACAAGAAGGACCGATGACCTTGCAAAGGCCGCAGGAATCCGCTGGATGCGGGAGGCACAGAATCGGTCGAAGTGGCGGTGCTCGCGGGAGGCCTACGTCCAGCAGTGGACATCTTTCGGCTGAAATGATGATGATGAATTTCAATTTTACAGATGCCATTAACAGCATTTTATTTAGTTGAAAAATTGTTCATTACGTCACATCCGCCGCGTGGCGGCCGGCCGCACGCGGCGGATGTGACGTAATGAACCCAAAGCAGCAATCGAAAGTTTAGTAAAAGGCATTGCATCGGTTGATCGGGCTCCAGTCTGGGTGTAGTTCTCAACGAGTCCGCGACTATCCTCAAGTATTCACCTACAGTGTGTGAAAAAAGGTAACAAGTATGAACGTGCGCATAAATCCTAACTTTTCTTTTATTATTAAATTGGTTTGATGGTGACAGTTAAGAACCTATGTGTTTAAAATAAAACTAATATAATTATGCTGAATTGATGTCATTCTGTTATTTTTGTCAACATTTATGTCCTCATATTAAATGAATATTATAAAAATCTGTTTGTTTCTACACAGTCACGTAAATCGACTTTGGTTAAAACTATGTATTGAAGGACCAAAATACAAATAAACATGAATAATGAATCCGTAAGCAAGACGATAACTATATCTAAGACTACTCTATATATAACTTAATTCTATCCAGACTCAACTCCATCCCAACTGACAAGTTTACTCGTAAACTGTTTACAACTGAAACCTGACGCATGTACAATACAACAGTATGAGAATCGCTTAAGTTTATACCTGCTTCAAGTTTACGTAAAGACTTGTAAATTGGTGTTAAAGTTCCTCGAGGAGCGCTCGTGGAATATAATTCTTAGAATCGTGAAGTAAGACGCTTGAAAACATTAAATTGCTTGGTTCATATATCTCAGAACAAGTGTGTTAAGGCTTATATTGACAGAAGAAGAGGAAGCCTATCCAGCAGTTGGTGATTCTGGAGTGAAATTATAATGATGATGATAATATATATGCGTAGCTTAGGACCATTTTATTTACAGAGGAGCTCGTGGCTAAGTAATAACAGCCGCACGTGTCGATCCAACAGGTTAAGCTACGCTTGCCGGGGTTAGTCCGTAGATGGGTGACCTATGTTTACATACCGAGACTCCTCCGTGCCTTGGAAAGCACGTTAAGCCGTTGGTCTTGGCTGTCATTCGTGGATATCTAACAGTCGTTATGGGTTATCAGAAGCCCGAAAGTCTGACAACCAGTCTTACCAAGGGGTATCGTATTACCCAGTTACTGGGTTGTGGAGGTCAAATTAAATGAAATTAAAAAGCGTTTATCTGTTGTGAAATCCTAATTTTTCAATAATTTTTACTTCTCCCAATCTGCAAAGCAGTTTGTTGGCAGATCTAGCTCCCATATACAATTTTTTATAGTACTTTTTCATCAATTATAAAAATACACATACTTTACAGCAGCACAAAGGCTGACTAACAACAATTAAAATAACATTTAACAACATTTTAAACTGCGTCATAGCATTCCAAATCACATCGGTGAAGCCGCAGAGATAAGCTAGTATGACATAAATTCATAAATTCCCTGGTACCTCATTAACGGCATAACTATGTAAATATCTATTAACGGCTCCCAAATTACGATGATTATTTTATTTTATTTTACCTTTTTTCTTTTTTCTTTTACATACTACCTTGACATAATCTCTTCGTTATTTGACATTATATACCTAAAATATTATATATATATATATTTTTTTTTATAACAAATAAATATTGTTACATACAGCTGTAGTGGCAATTATGTCATTTGGTTTAAATAGCTTTTTATTTTTATTATTTGATTTTGCTTTTATATAGATTCTTTTCTTTTAGAATTTGTGAATGTGAGAACGTTGTAGGCTTAACAGACTATAGATCTATCGACCATTTTCTATCTTGCTAAGTACCTGGTACTTGTTGATAGGCCTACACTGTCCTCTCATACCTATTAACTCTGTAATTTGAAAGCATTGTAAATACCATTTATTTTTAAAAGAGTAACCATGGAGTTTCTTGCCGGCTCTTCTCCATAGGAAACGACCAATTGGAACCGTGCATCTAGCTTCTGACGTTTCATAAGTGCCCTTATAGGTTTATGTGAAATAAAATATTTTGAATTGAATTTGAATTGAATTCAATAATAATTAATTTATGAGGCTTTGACAAAAGGTATTAAAAAGAAACTTCCCCATTTTATTTTTAAAAGACATTTTTGTGGTACAGCCACTTTCTAAATCGAGTGGTATATCATTAAAAAGTGTTGGGACTAAGCATTTTCTACATCTTTGTCCATAATCGTCTTCATCTTTGTTCATAATAATACAAGTGGGTACTACAAATCGAATGGATTTATTTCTTTGAGGTCTTATGTGTACCGTTTTGATTTTAAACTCGTCCTTGCAATAATGTTCTAAAGCCAGTAACAACACCACTTTTTAATGGACTGGCAACAGCTTACATTCTAAGAATAATTCTTCGTATATAATAGGCAGTCGCTCCATGTAAAATACTGTTAAAGAGCTGCATCCGATTAGACTGGATGCCGACCCCAACATAGTTGGGTAAAGACTAGGTAAATTGATTGAGGACAATTTTATTTACGGAATTTAATCGCCCATCACCCATACCATCTTCTTACTCCATCTCACCTCTAAACGTATTTACAATCGGAAAAAACATTACTCTGTCTTTTGTCTGTAGTCAGTTAAATACGTTTCTACTCCGTATGTACCGAAATACATTTTACCTTAACTTCAAATGCCAAACAAATTTAATCACACCTTACACAAAAAAGAAAAGAAAGAACATACATTTATTTAGCACAGACAAAAAAGGCACACAACACAACATAATTATAACATATGTATTGTATAATTGCATAGCACAGGTGTGAGTACTATGTACAAAAGAGCTACCATTTACCGGGTAATATGTCTTTCATTGACTTGAATGTGCCCTGGCGGCTGTGAGTATGTCATGCTCACTCAGATGTCTCGCAGATGGTGGCGCGTGTGTTGGATCATTTAGCTCCTTTCAAAATGGTTGAGCTGAATGATGCTGATCCATGCGTCATGTTCGTGAACGGGCGCCGTCAGTTGGGACTGGTCATCTCTTAGCTGCCATGGCTTATTTAAAATTTTTGAATGGTTATTTCTTTTTTCTCTTTTATTACGGACACTTTTACAAACGTGCACGTCTTTCTACATTGTTCTCACATGCATAATTTCAACATGAACGATGTAACCAATATTTTGTATAAAATGTTTGATTTAAAAGAGTGTCCGTGGAGTTTCTTGCCCGTTCTTCTTCATAGGTACGTACTACGCTTTGGAATGGGCAACTAGCTTCATATTTCTGACTGACCGACTTCTTGACAATTCAAAAGTGCCTGTAAATGGTTTAATTGAAATAAATGCTTTGAGTTTTTAGGTTTTGAACACAAATAAAAAAATAAAATAAAAAGGAAACAAATAAAAAGCGTAAAACAATAATTTAACTGGAAAGTGTGCTTCGCGGCTGCGCCAAATAGCCATAACCACCGCAGCGCCGTACCATAACTAAGTTACAAACACATTACACACGTCGACTTTGATATTTATAAAATTACTAAGATCACCTCCCTCTCTGCCTACCCTGTAGCATTATAAACAATACATTACTTATGCACAAGCAGGCACCATGTACGTGCCGACTTTTAATGATTAGTTAGGGGAGAGAACTACCTCTTACAGAGTAAAAAGGAGTGTAGGTGTTTTAAACTTGCTTGGAGGCAGGAACTTGCTAGTTAAAGAGACCAAAAAAATTTTTTGTGGGGCAAGCGTTTATGAAATGCTCGTCTGGGTAGAACAAAAAAGCTGCTGTGTTATATCGTTTGTAAATAAACCCCCAAATGTTTCAAATAATTCTGACTCCAAGCCACACACAGAAACAATTCATAAAATTACAACAAACGGACTCCCAAGCGCACCAGGCTAATCCATCCATAAAATTTATTTAATGGTACACTAGTCGATGGGTCGAACTCGTTAGTGGGTATGACTAATATGCACGCTATTTAGTCTAATTAATTATTTATTTATTTAGTATTTATTTATCTAGTTTTTTTTAATTAATTTATTTAGTGAAATAAACGATGATTTATAACGAAAACGAGCGCGTAAAATATCATGAACAGACTTTTGGGCGTATAGATATTATGGAAAAAGTACTGGATGTATTTACTCAAAACAAAATTATTTAAACTTTTGAATAAATTATCTATCCCTGTAAAGTACTATTAGGCAATATTTTTACTGCATAAGCTATTTATTCACGCCCAAAGATGAGTTAAAACTAGTGTTGAAATATGGAAGTTTCGACGCTCATAACTTCCAAACCAATTTTTTTCCAATTATGCTTCCATACAAGTCTAGATAAAGACAAGACAAAATTGATAAAAATTTTAGTTTTCAACGTATAGGGTATACGTACTAACAGACGAGTAATCACCATACTACGTTTGTATGGCAGAACGACGGACTAGCGTACCCTTAGCCACGTTTCACTTTTAAAGATAAGATTAGGTAAATGAACAGTTACGCACCGACCGTACGTAATTTTTAAGTACCTTTGTACTCATAATTATCTACACCTATTTACTGTGTGTAAATAAGCGGAGACGGGAAACACTTTAATTCACACACACTACTAATGTTTCAAACCTTAAAGTTATTAAAAAAAATTGAATATCCTTCCACGTTTTTTTGTGATATTATTATTTTGGTCCCATAGAGGAAGCTGGTCAGTAACCTACTTACGGTGAAGAAAAAACATAAAAAAATCAATTTATTTTTTCAAATTATTAAAAACAATGAATAATTATTATTAATTATTTATAATTTATTTTGTCAGTTCTTCCCAGTGTGTACGAAAAATAAATGCTACATCATCTGCCTAGCCTTTTCTCAACTATGTTGGGGTTGGCATCCAATCTAACCGGATACGGCTGAATACCAGTATTTTAATCGACAGTCTATCTGACCTCCACAACCCAGCTACTTTTATAAATTGACAGCACACATTGAGGAAGCAAAACCTCGAAGGACCAACAAATCATACCCGAAAATAAACTTCAGACTCCAAGGACCAAAAATTTCACCACTACAAAAAAAAAAGATGGAATATATTCAAAACTCCAATTTGTATGAATATCCTGTACTGTGTGAGTCAGAACAACCAAAGACGTGAATAATAAACGGGTAGATTATTACTATGCGTGGCATGGAACGGGAATATTAATCCATTCGTCTGGAGTTGGTACATATAGACTGAGTTAACCCTTTCTGAGGAGGTAGTTATGCGAGGGTGAACTATTAATGAATTTTAATCTTGTTTGGAAATGAAATGAATTACCGTACCTTGGAGGGTTATGACGTAAACCTTTTGGTAGAAAGCATTTACCTTTTCTGTGGCCACGGCTTACCACAAAGCTAAAGTGAGAATATGTAACACTAGCAACCACAAAACCACAAACTGAGAAATAAATAGCACAATTTTGATGTCACCAAATGTATAACCGATTGCACTTTTATTGCACAGCAGGATACTGTCCAAAGCCTTGACATAAATCCCTGACAAAGGCACCCACGAAAATATTCACAGAAAATATTTCTGCATCCAAATACATTTCCTTCTTAGCAAACGAGTTCAACGTGCAACAATAACATGCAGATACAGCGTCCTTCCATAAAGTGCGGTATATAAACAAATTTCCTTACATCCCTATTGCACATAATATATGTATATATACAGAAGGTTGGCTCCATACAACGAGTGAAAACACACATAGACACGCTTCACGTACAGCGAGTGCAAGCGCACTCGCGACTGGCATTCGTTTGAGGTCGCCGCACGTACGCGCCTATGTGTGCGTGCGTCACTTTTCGCTCGTTGTATTAAGCCGGCCTTCTGTGCTAATATATTTTGTGTCCCTATTGTGTGAGAGAGAGACAATTTTATCTTAATACGAGTTGGAGAACTCCACACGAACGGTGTTTATCTAAGATCGCAGATAGAAAGTTCTGGAACTAATGTGAGATTGCATTAACGTAATAAAAGCTTATACTTCTTTGTTGACCTCGAGGTTGTTGGAATAGTGACGTCATAATGTTTTGGGCGTAAACAAGAAGGTGGTCCTTGCTGATATAAAACACGTGGATGAATCGATCTCCTTTGTACGTAAAGATCTGTTTGCAACGGTCAGTCGGTCGGTTTTATCGGCAAATGTACCTAGCATTACATTTTGGAGCCAAAAATCTTCGAAGGGTGGCTGGTAGTAGCTTGATTAGATTACATGGCGGTCGAGTAAAATGGCGTGCGATTAGAGAAGACTACTGGAAATAACCCGTCGTGGATTGCTATGGATTGATGAAGACGACCTTTCTTTTCTTCAGTCAGCATGGTGAACACGTCGAGCAGTCGGTTGTGAGAACCATATTCAAAATGTAAACAAACAATATAATTACGTAATGACTAGCGACCCACCCCTGCTTCGCATGGTTTTCTGACCTGAAAAAACATGACAATTTCTTTATTATATCTAAGCTAAACATGAATGAATTATACACATAAAGCTTTCGGAATAATTTCTAAAAATTAACATAGTAACCGCAGCAAAATCCGTTGCGTAGCTTAGAAGAACAATGTAGTCACACAGTCAGACACGAAAAGTCACTTCAATTTATACTAGAACAGAAAAATAAGTAGAAGATATAAATAAATAAATAAAAATCTTTATTGCAGACCACATGATCCATAAAAAAAACATAAATTTAAAAAATAATCAAATTCTAAATTAAAATTTTAAAAAATTAAGCGGCTATTTGTAGCCACCATTTGTAGGTCTCGGTAGCATACATCCTATCAGCAAGATCCTTAACTATACTGATAGATAATAGATGATGAGCTGCCATAGTAATATAATGTTTGTAGACACACCCCTTATACGAATGCATGAGTCTTAAAGTGCGTAATACCTTTTAAATAATAGACAAAATCCTTTAGTCCCTCTTTTTAGGGTTCCGTATCTGAAAGGTGCCAAACGGAACCCTATTACTAAGCCTCCGCTGTCCGTCTGTCTGTCAGCGGGCTGTATCTCATGAACCGTCATAGGTACACTGTTGAAATTTTCACAGATTGTGTTTCTATTGCCGCTAACATGCCATTTTTTTTTTAGTTTACCTTATTTTTAGTTTATGATTGTGAACAAAAAACAACAATAACTTTAGTTATCTTACACACTACAACAACAAAAACAGCAACAACTTGCAAACTTGACCGTCTTCTCAATAACTGCATTCGATTCGTTTTCAATCTGCGTAAATATGATCACGTTTCTGCGCATCGGTCGCTTCTAAAGTGGTTGCCCATATGCCAGCGCAGAGAGCAAAGTGCGCTAACCACTTCATTTCTTGACTCTCCCTCTTCCCCTCGTTATCTAGCTCTCCACGTTCAGTACATTTGTGACAACCACAGTAAAAATCTACGGTCATCAAATAATCGCGTTCTTGTGTCCCAGTCACCGCACACACTTCATTCATTCTTCCTTCTTCGTTCGGTCTATCTCTCTGTAGAATGGGCTCCCCCAGGAAATCAGGATGGCAACCAACCGACTATCCTTCAAAGTAAAAGTTCGCGAGCACATTCGTAAGAAGCTGGCAGTATCACCACAACGTTAATGTTTTCCCATTGTTTGTCTTATTTGTTTTAGTATATTCGTGTATTTATGTATATTTATTTATATATAATTAGGCATATATATTATATTTATAGTTTGTAATAGGTATATGTGTATCTTTATATTTACTTTAAAAAAAAATCCTCTAATTTCTCGTAATTGCACCTACCACTGTTTGTCTCTGCATCACCCAAAGGTTGACTGGTAGGATTAAATGCTTATGGCATTAAGTCCGCCTCTGTAAGTTTCTGCGGTCATTTTAGTTATCTTAGTTGGTGCCTAAATTCAACACCAGTTTCTCACTCATTTTATTTCTCTGTGACTAACCTGTAAAAGACGTAGTACTAGAAGTAACTTATGTCAAAAGAACACGAGGGACAATAACGTGTCGGATTTAAGCACATATTCTATGTATTGTATAACAAAGAATATTACTATCTCTACAGTATTGGAAGTGCTGTATGTATGTACAACATTTTTAAATTGATTGATTCTGCAAATAGTTTTAGTAGGCACTAATAAGTCAATAAATAAGAAGTAGCCTATTCCTGTCCCACTGCACAGGCCAAAAGCCTCTTCTCATGCAGAACGGGCATTGTTCACCACACGCTTCGTGAAGGCGCATTGACGATTTCAGACTTACTTTCACTCACATTTTTTTCAATTAGAACATTAATAGACTTTTGACCGATGTAGTTTCCTATGGAGGAGTTTTAAGACAGCAACACTTAAAACCTAGATGTGGCGGCATCTATATCGCCACACATCGTCGTCACAGAAAATCCTGACGTCACACATATCCTGAGTTTACCGCGCGAACGACATATATAAGAATATCCGATATCAATCATCGGGAAGTTGCCCGCCAGATACGGCACCCGTCTGGTCAGACCATCCCCCATTTCCAAAGACGATGAGTGAACTTTACACCCTGTTCCTCATAACTCTAAACCAACCCTGTGCGTTACTTTTCGATAAGTTTAGAAAATAATATACTATAGTCCTCCAGACCGTATTTCGGCCACGGCGGCCAATCTCAACGGAGACTAGCCTTCGGCGCGGGAGATGTTATAGAGCACAAGTGTGTGCGCAGACACAGGTGCACTCTCTCTTCCCTCACTCTCATAGTCCGATGGGACGGCCGACACGACCGGAGAGAGATCATACGTAGAACCAACGGCTTAACGTATTTTCCGAGGCATGGGGTTATCACACCGCCAACTTCCAGGCTCCGGGCTGTTACTAAGAAATTCCTAATGGAAAAAACCCAATAACACTTTGCCCGACCCGGGAATAGAACCCAGGACCCCACGCTCAGCAGTCGCGCTTGTAACCACTAGACCAACGGGGCAGTTGAAAATAATATACTGCAGTGATACTAAACCACACAATTAAGATTTACATAAACGGGAAGAAACGAAGAAGATCGCGAGACGAGATAGCCTAAAAATAATCAATTATATCAGCGCTTGAACGCAATAACTAAAAGTTAGGGAGATTCGTGCCCGCAGGAGACGCCCTGGGCATCGGGAATCGCAGGCCAATTCCCGGCCACCGTAGGCGCGGGCTTGCGGACGGTGAGCAATGGTTAGCTCACCGTCCCATAAGGACCAGGCCCGGGTCAACGGCGCGTTGTGTTCCACGCGCGCCTCAAAGAGATGTCAGCAAATGAAGGGGTCCGATAGGACCGATGCTTGCCGGGGTTGCGGGAAAGTCCGAAAGGGATACTGTGGCCCCTGGCAACATACAGGCAACTGAAGGAACACGGGTGGGTTTTAGTCAGTAAGAGTCTGACACGCCCTCCCGCTTCGCCCAGAGCGGGTGAAGTTATTTGCTAATTTCAAAAAAAAAAAAAGGGAGGTTTCTTGGCCATGCAGCGGGTTAAAACAGTAACTCAAAACACCACAAGCAAAACCACAAAGCTTGCATAGTGTAGACTACCCAAAAAGGCAGCGAGATTTTCCACCATAACTTAGTATTCCACAAGCGTTCCTGTCAAATTTCCCGAGTTCACAACATGCCGCGAGTCGCGAACTTACGCATCGTTTCAGCTATCAACCATTTTGTTTTGTATGTGTTGCTGTACTGTATGGGGGCTGTGCCATGTAGGTTAACATTGTGGTGGAGAATTTTGGCATCGTTTTACAGTGGATTATTTTTGGTCCTTTTTTTCGAAATGTTGAAATAACGCGCTGACGAATACTAGAATCTCTATTGTATCCAGAATGCAATAAAGAAAACAGATCTGGAAGACTATTGCTAAGAAAATGTTTTGAAACCGATTAAATATTTAGCCAACCTGTGCCGATAATGCTATAATGCTCGTTTTAACTAATACTAAGCGACACGTTCGATTTTCTAGCTAGACGTGGATCCAGCACGGCAGCCTGCGGACCCGAGCCTATCGTACCCATACCCTTCAACCAAATACGCAGGTGGCTGCAGAAGTTCACCCACACACAAGCGGAACGTTGGTGGACCTCGACACCAGGTTGCAGACAGTCAAAGGAGGCTATGCCATCTTTGGACAGCAGGCTGACCAGGCGTTTGCTACGCCTGGACAGGAACGGCCTGCGCCTGGTGACGGGGACCATCACGGGACACTGTTCGCTAAACAAGCACTTCCACACAATAGGCATAACGGACAGTCCTCTGTGCAGGGCGTGCATGGAGGCTGAGGAGACCGTTGCGCACGTACTCTTCGAATGTACGGGCGTCACCCAGATTAGAACAGAAACCCTCGGGTCACCCAGATCATACACAGACGTTCTAAACAGACCAGGAGACCTAATCAGCTTCTGGAGGGAGGTGGGCTGGTTGGAATAACCAAACGGCCGCTATGGCCCACGCACAATGGTCCACCTGACGGACTAAGTGCGGAAACCAAACCCCCTAACATAGAACATAGATAGAACGTTCGATTTTCAACTTTCGGCGCTGAGCTGACCGTTGAAAATACAACAGCGTGCTTTACGCGAAAAACGGGCATTACTTTTCAAACCTACTCTATGATTTTCATATACTGACAGTCATAAACATAATTCCATTCAATAGATCTACTTTTAAACAAAAAGAGCAAACGGGAAAGGTGATGTAATTCTTAAACAAACTCCACAAACTTTAATAAAAGTCTAGAGGAAAAAAACGACGGTTGCTCTGCAAGTTCTTTCAAGATAAAGGATTAACTTTTAATCTAATAGAGTTAGTCGCTATACCTACTTTACAAGGATAAAATATAGGATGCTTATAAAGTTTTTATTAATCTAAGTATTCTTATGAGCAACATAATGGTATTTAATAAAAACCTGCCAAGTGCGTGTCGGACCACGCCCAGTGAAGGCTTCCGTAGTTAGAATGAATTTATCCCGAAACAAACTTAACTTTGTAGTTGAAAAACATTTTCTCTCATACATCGATATACGTCACCGTCAATTCTCCAACTGCAAATGTATGTAATGTAAGTTTGTAATCGCAAAATATATTTTTTTATGTGATAAAATAAAAAATAAAACAAATTTTGGACTTTTTGCTTTACTTGTGCTGTGAGACCTTGCCTTTTGCCAAATATGATTCTGCATCAACGGGAAGTACCCGGTTTAGGAAGGTTTTGATTTATTTGCGAATATCTAAATATGTCACGTAAATGGCCATATTTTTTTATTGCGTTGACTTAGAAGCCTGATTTTTTAGAGCTTCAAGGGACGATACGTCTCTACGTATTTGATATTAATTTCAACTTGATACCTCCAGGGTTCCTGAGAAAAGGGTCTTGACAGACTGACGGACAGACAGACGGACAATGAAGTGATCCTATAAGGGTTCCGTTTTTTTCCTTTTGAGATACGGAACCCTAAAAATGGTAAAAGGAGTAAAAATGCTTATATTAATAAATTTACTTGCATTATGAACGTATAGTAGACCGCACGTCAGTCGCCACACTTTGACCCAGAGCTAAAATAACGTAGTACGTACTTTCAATGGAATAAGAGGCCAGCTTATATTGGTTTTATTACCACAGACGTGCGGCCTGCCGTAGGTACCTAAGCAAAATAAATACACAACATACATAACATCACGCCTATATTCCCGAAGGGTTTGGCAGAGGTGTAAAGATCAACTCCCACATTTCACCAGCTATGTTTAAGTCCCGTAAATAGTAACTCTTTTTTAAAAACATAACACTTCGTGTACAGGGGGCCTACCACCACCTCTTTAAGCAGTATTATTTTAATGTTACTTCAGTGGGGGAAAGAGATGGAGCAATACGTCCTGTAGAGCTTCATCTCTTTCCCACACTAAAGTAATATTAAAATAATACTGCTTAAAGAGGTGGTGGTAGGCCCCCAGAGATGGAACGAGCATTGACCACCACTTTTGTTCAGTTCAAGACGGCTATTTCAGACTATTAATGCTACGTCTTTCGGTACGCGATCGCCACTCCAGAACCTTTCCGCCCCATCGGCCTGTTTTCCTTCAATGACAGTCAATGTACAAAAATGATAATAAATAGATACTAAATAAATAAATAGCCTTTATTTTCCTTGACGTTCACAATAAACATTTTTTACATTTCTATAGGTACTATTTTATAGTATCTACTCAATTTTATTTAGTTAAGGCCCCGTTTGGGTTCCACTCAGGCCTCGTTAGGCCTCCTTCCACTTTTTCCAACTATTTTTCTCCTTCGCTTTCTTTGTCCAGTCCTTTCCAGAAATTTTTTTTATTGAATCTGCCCAACGTTCTCTCGCTCGTCGGTCGTTCTCTGGCTCTCTTGCCGCTTGGGCCTGATCATTGAGTTACCAACTGTGTTCATCTTCCATCTGTCAATCTTGCTAAGTATCCAGCCCACTTCCACTTTAGGCATCTCCTATGTTGAAGACCATCTATTATATTAGTACGTAGTTGCGTACGTCTTCTACTTTTTGTTTATCTTTCAGCCGTATATTTAAAATTATTCTTTCCATCGCATATTTTTGTATTTTTCTCGTGTATAATTGTGGTATATCCAGGTTTGAAATAAGAAGGTTTTGAATAAGAAGGTTTGTATTTCCGTAGAATAGGCAGGATAGCAGACACGAGAACATGACTTTCTTTTTTAATTTGTCAAAATGTTGACTTCAGTATATCTTTTAAACTCCAGAACTTATTCCATGTACTGTTTATTCTCTCTCAATCTCATCTTTGTGTCTTGAATTGCTGAATGAAATGCGTTTTTCTAAATATAGGTAGTTTTCCAAATACTCTAATCTCTGTGTTTGGTTTATTTAAATAGGATTTTGAAGGGCGTTAGTCATTACTTTTGTTTTTGATGTATTCAAATTCAATTCAAAATATTTTTATTTCATATAAACCTACATGGGCACTTATGAAACGTCAGAAGCTAGGTGCACGGTTCCAATTGGTTGTTTCCTATGGAGAAGAGCCGGCAAGAAGCTCCACGGTTACTCTTTTAAAAATAATGGGCTTTTACAATATTTTCAAATAACAGTGCTATTAGGTACCTATGGGAGGACAGTGTAGGTCTTTCAACAAGTACCAGGTACTTAACAGAATAATGATGGTCAAAAAATCTACAGTCCACTAGGCCTACAGCGTTCTCACATTCACAAAATTGAAAAGAATCTATATAAAGATAAATAAATTAATAAAAATAAAAACGTATTTTAAACGAAATTAGTTAAGACGTATTTAGTTGTAATCCTATGTTGATGCTAGTTACGCATAGCTGTTATCATTTATTCCAATTGCATATAGGTACACTATTTGAAATAAGATAAGACGTTTAACTAAACCATTTTTACAGTCCGCTCAAGCGATTTTGACTTATATTGCGATGGCATCACAAATGGCAGCTGCAATAAACAGTTGGTATTGTTACCAATTTTTTGCTTTTAATGCCACCCTTATGCCTACGGTATAGTTAAGTCAGTATCGGTTAAACAGACTGTAAAAAAGGTTTATTTAATCTTATTTCATATAGAGTATAGATGATCTCGAGAAGAGTACTATATCGTCAGCGAACCTGAGATTGCTGAGATATTTTCCGTGAATATTTATTCCTTTTTGGTTCCAGTGTAAGTCTTTCATTATATGCTGTAGAACAGATATAAAGACCGTCGGTGATAGCGGGTGTTAGCGGGTGCGGCCCTGTTTTAAGCCTCTATACTCGTATATTTGAATTTTTGGCCCCAACCTGTCTAGCTTTACACGTATTAAGCTTTTGGTATAAATGTCTTTTAAGATGTTTATATAGGTTCTTGGAATACCTTGAGTGTATAGTGCCTGCCATAAACTATCGTGGGTTATGAAGTCAAAGGACTTCGCGTATTCAATAAAGGTTTTTGGAGTTCTTGGAATTTTTCAATGACTATTTTCTAAGGTATGAAGGTGGTCAATGGTGCAGAAAGCCCTACGAAACCCATGTTCCACTTGTTGGTTTGTCTCAATCTCTGGTTCTATTCTCTTGTATATACAGGCTGCGAACAGTTTGTACATAGTCGGCAGTAAATTGAAAGGTCGGTAATTACTTTATTGTTTTTTTTTTTAATCATTAACAGTTTACATACATGTTTAACTTGAATTAAACATACCACACAAACCATTATTATTAGCTTGTTGCGTCCCACCGCAGGGCAAAGGCCTCCCTTTTGACTTTCCATTTTTCTCTCTCTTTGCAATTAGAGCCCACTCCTTTAGACAGTACTACCTGCTACCCGCGGCCCCACCCACGTAGACCCTCATTATTTTTCTAAAATAAAAGTAGTCTAAGTTACTCATCTATCTGACAGTGAAAATCCCGTCAAAATCGATCCAGCCGTTACAGAGATTAGCCGGAAAAACAAGACAGTTTTTTTTTTGTAACATGTACCTTACATACTTTCATATTCAGGCATTTAGGAAAAAGCTGTTATTTTGATATTACAAACAGACACTCCAATTTTATTTAGTTGTGTAGCTTCTCACTCGACAAGCCATCTTCTTCTATCTCACGAAAATATTATTGAACCAGAAACATGATTATCTTCCTACAAAGTTCATAATAGCCCTTATTACCAAAGGTGTTCTCTAAGCCCAAGAAAGCCGTGTTAAAATATGAATTCCTCTGTAAAATATTCAACCCCGACTTTGTAACCTTTTTAACGGTAACAATTAATTATTTTCGCTTCAAAGCTTCCTACTTATCGTTAGCGAAAAAGCTTGGTATAAAGCTGTGTTTATAACTGCGATTTTTTGACAAGCTACTTTAAAAAAAAACTTTATTTTTATGGTGTAGCGGCTTCTACATCGCCACATGCGAACTACGCATCAAAGATCTGACGTCACACAAAAATCCTGACGTCACACAAAAATCCTGACGTCACACAAATTCTGCACCGCGCAAGCAGGGTTTACCCCGCGATCAACATATAATATATAACTTACTGACATCAATCGTTGGGCAGTTGCCCGCTAGACACGACATCCGTCAGGTCGGAGGTCTTTTTCTATAGAGGAGTGAGTGAGTGTTCCTCATGCCTCTAAAATGGTATTCGGTAATCGGGTTTGTGATGTGGAGGAATGAAGATAATGTCGTGAGGAAATTTTTAAATCAAAATCGCAAGAAAACGCAACTCTGTAAGGTATCCTACACCTGATTTTCTGCAGATCCGTTGTTAAGCCGTGTTCAACGAGGTTTTTAGAAATGAACCGGAGAGAGGTGAAAATAATAATTAAAATACCGAACTGGCCTATTTTTTTGTCATGTTATCTGGGATATTTGAATCGAGTTTAGCTCGATTCGTTACGGGAAGCCTGAAAGTCTGTCACCCAGTCTTATCAAAGAGTTTCTTGTTACCCAATAACTGAGCCGTGGACAGATGGGCAGTCGCTATATATAAAATACAGATATTCAGCTGCAACCAATTAGATTGGAAGCTGACCTCAACATAGTTGGGGAAAGACTAGGCAGGTAATGATTTGCCGGTTGCAAGTGTGCAACCTGCCTAAAATACTGACTAGCTGACTAGCTTTGTTTATTTAGCTGGATAATGTTTTACATTAATATTAGGATGAAAATTCTTAGAACTTTATAAATATGAGCTTTTCTTGTCGTGTGGTTAGTGACTAACCTGGTGTCAGAGTTTTTATGCCACCCATGGGCCTCTGACTTGGCTTTACACGCCGTCGAGAAATATCTCTCAGGCATGCCGGTTTCCTCACGATGTTTTCCTTCATCGTTTTTGAAGTAAGTGATAATTATACATTACGCACATGAATCTGAAAAGTCAGAGGTGCATGCGCATGCCTTGGGTTCGAACTCGGGGTATGGACTTGTCAGTCCGACGGTCACACACACGTATGATAATATTAGCTAAATGATTAAGATTGAATCATTATTTAACTGATTATTTATGGCTAGAAAGGGGGTGACTACCGAGATGATGACTAATAGAGAAGTATGGAAGAAAGGGACGTGTTGCACCAATTGAAAATAAATTGGGATAAGGTCAAGAGAAGGAATGAATGATTATTTGTTTTTTTTTTTTGTTTTTTGTTTTTTTTTTTTGTTTTTTTTTTTATAAAACGTTGCCCCACACTAGGAATTTCTCCTGTGTCGTGGGTGCGTTTACAAACATTTAAACTCACATACAAAAACAGCCAGACCCGGAACAACTAATTGTAGGTCATACAAATATTTGTTCCGTGCGGGAATCGAACCCGCGACACGCAGCGCAACAGTCAATCGCTTAACCACTGCGCCAACCGTGCCGTCAATTTAACTTTTAATATGAGCAATTTAGATATTGCAAAAAAATATCGTTGTAAAAAAAGATTCGTTTAACAATGTTGGAAGAAGGGCTAGCTGCTCAATGTGTTAGAAATGGATGTATTTCAGTAATCTTACTAGAATATAAATATAGATGACAACATTTTGTTTAACCAGATAATAATATTTGCACGTTATGGCCCCAGAAATAGTTTTTTTTATCAGATCTATTCAAAAAGAGCCATCAATTCTTCGTGAACAATGACTAAAATAGCTTTTTAATCTCTAGGGACTAAATGATTTGAATTTGGAACGTGGACATTGTTAGTAAAAGTTTTAATCACCAAAGTCATAAATCATACAGACGGGGGTCGGACCGCACAGTTTTTTTTTCTCATAGAGGGTGATAAAAAGTAGAGTATTCACCTCGGGAGCAACACTATTTTAAGCTCGAGTGACTACTTTAGAATCATTCGCTCCGTTCTGGATTCAAAGAAACACTCTCGCCTAGTAGTTGTTTGCTCCCTAGGCAAACAATCGATTTGATTTGATGTGTAAAATATTTCCTTTCGCTTTCCTGCGATCATAATCAAAATCTAAATAATCAAATATGAGGGAGTGATTTTGTGAAATGCGACGGAAGTGTGAAACAGGAAGCTGGGGAAGCGCGCGCTATTTGATTTGACCAATGAGCACGCGCGGTACTTGAATTGACCGTCAGAAATTACCTTGCATTTTCTAAGATATTTTTAGATGATACTGATGATTTCGTTGCAAATAGCCATCTTTTAAAATTCCATCCAAAGACTAGTAAATAAAATACTTTGAAAACATTCACCTTCAAATCAGCATAGAAAACCAATGCTTATATCATAAAACTTTATCAGACAAAACGACAATGGTGCTCAGTTCAAATCGGTGATTTCTATGCAAAACTATGACGAATACGTAATTCTTTTGCATATATTTGTCTATTAAATTTGCATAAAACTAAAATTTACGGAAAAATGCATGCATTTTACGAACGCATACTATACAACACATAACTACCTACATATTATTTGCATATTTCGCAGACAGAAACCACAGAATGTTACAGAAGGTCGGCTCCATACAACGAGTGAAAACGCATGCACACTTCACGTACAGCGAATGCAGGCGCACTCGCGACTGGCATTCGTTTGAGATCGCCGCACGTTCGCGTCTATTCGTGTGCGCGACTGTTTTCCTTTATTGTATGGAACGGGCCGTCTGTACTATTTTGTGCAGAAACGTACGTGCCTCGTAGGGCGCATTGGGTATTCAAGTAAATATCTGCGCAAATCAGAAGCCAGGAAATTTTGACTACTGTCTTTTGTTTTTTAGCTTTGCTAGAACTGTGAAATTGTAAAGCGCAGGCCACACTGGGTACGAAGCGCAACGAAGCAAGTTCGTTTAGCTTTCCCCCGCGTCTTTTCATTCTGCCGTTTATAGTCCGCGGTGTGTGTGAACTGAAGTATAAAAAGACGCGGAAGTAATTTAATTAACAGAAAACTCAATTTTTAACCAACTTCCAAAAGGAGGAGGTTATCAATTCGGATGTTTATATATATTTTTTTTTTTTATGTATGTTCGGGCGTATCTCCGTTAAACAAACTGAAAAATAACTTAAATTTTGGAAGTCGGTGGCAAACAATGAAAATACAAAACTAATGACATCGACTTCCGCAATTTAAGTATTTTTTTCACTTTGTAGTGTTTTTTTAGAAGTCAGTCATTTTTATTTGTGAAAAGTTTTTAAAATGTTAGGTGAGCTCGTCGCTCAGCCAACGAATACTGGTCGTTTGATTTGCGTTGACCAAGCGCGCTCGGCCAACGGGCTCGCCCAACTAGTACTGGCGGCTTTCGACTCACATGAATATAATGTAATAAGGTTTTATCGTGCATTTTACTCATAATGTAGTCAGAAAATAAATTAAGCCTCAGATAAGAATAAGCAGCTCAGATTAGCTTTTTATATTTATATTTTAAATAATTACAGACGGGACACTTAATATCGTGTCTTACGTGTCCTGTTAGCTGCACGTTACGGGAACTGACGGACGCTAGTGATAGAGCCAAACACGTGGCCAAATTCTGGGCCGAGTCCATTTAGATTGCCCTCGACACGCTAAGAAGAAGAAAAAAAAATTAACTCGCTCTTCGTGTATGTCTGTATGACCACTTTATTATTCTAAACTTTGCAGCGGATTTCGATGCGGTTGTCATAATCATTATAAATAATTTATTCCGGAACGCTTATAATACATACATTGATATTTAACCTACTTAAAATAAAGAAATCTCGATGTTTTGTCAAGCCGTAAAGACTCTGGAAAGAAGGGGCGGGTCGTGAGTCAAGGTATAAAAAACAGGTTTTATTTACTCTCACCTCAAAAAACGATAACATCTACAGCTCGCTTCAAAACATCCCAATTTTTTTTACCATTTCTACAATAATCCTTTTTTGTCCCCACAATTTAAGAAAATAAGTACCTAAGCTCCGGAATCCGACACTTGGGGCATTTGTCCACTACATGATGGATGATGACGTATAGATGACGTAAAAGGACCAGCCTATGTAGTCTGAAACTCCTTTCATGAGGTCCTGTAAATAGGTATTTGCAGCTTTTTGGGAGTTGGTAAATAAAAGTATCAATTTTACGTGGGTTAACTTTTTGGTCCTCTGAGTCGTAGGGTCATTATAGACTGATGTAATTTTATACATAACTGGTACTTCTACATCTACAGAGTCAAATTAAATTAGCAAGCAAAACTCAGCAGACGTGATGTGTATCGATATCTACACATGATAAAATGAAAATTTAAAAGAGTTGCAATTTTTTTTTCTATTTTTTTTTCTCTTATTGTTGTTACTTATTTAAAAAAAACAAGTATAATAGAACATCAGGTATTATTAAACTAGTAGTAGTAGTTAGTATAGAAAAGCAGTTTTTTTTTTTCACGATTTTGATGTTGGTTCCATAGTAAAAGTTATTCAGAACGATGGTCTAAAGCACCTCTTAAAGTCTGTAAGATTAATTTTGAAACACCTTATATAACACTATCATACCTTTCAAAGATTGGTCAAGAGCTAATTAAAGATTGAATAACAAGCAAGCAATGATTGTGCTTGCTTATTGGTGATGCGTTTATGGTATGTATTTATGCGGGAAAATAATTTAGATGCGGGAGAAAAAATGCTGAACCAATTCAACTTACTTGTTAAACAGCCACACGGTATTCAAATTCTTCTTCAGTAGGTCCGCCGATGATTCACGGGGCGCACTTATTCACGCAGCATTATCCAAAGCGATTAGAGTTATTTTTTTGCGATTTTTATAAATTAAGGCAAAAGCAGAGTTGCCATCACGCGGATTATAATTTGCAGGAAGATAGAAAATGACAGCGGGGCGCGTGTTAGACGAAAATGAATGGAACGGTTGCGCTTCTGTCTTCGTCTGTTCGTTCATTCCCAGGTGAACTGACTTATCATCATGTGAATATTATCTCAAAACTCACTCTCTGATAGGGTAAAGAATTGGCGCGAACAAGTATTATGGCTTGTCATGGCCATGTTTGGTATAATCCTACTATATATTATACATATTTATAAAATTTGTATATAATTCATTATATAATATAAAATTATTAATTAACTAATATTATAAATGTGAAAGTTTGTATGTTTGTGTGTTTGTTACTCAATCACGCAAAAATGGCTGAACGGATTTGGATGAAATGGCATAGAGATAGTATATAACCTGGATTAACACACAGAATACTTTTATCCCGGGGGTACATTCCTGTGGGATAATTCCGACAGCCACGCGGGTGAAGCCGCGGAAGCTAGTAATTATTAAACTTATTTATCCTGCGTTCGCAATTAATTTTCAAAATGTTAAAGTTACTTTAAGTCACACACATAAAGTTCAGTTTCCGCTACAACTTTATGATTTTCCTTTTCAATAGTATGACTCTTTCTGAAATTAATTTATACCATTCCTAGCTTCACTTACTAGCTTTACTAGCCCGCGGCTTCGCTCGCGTGGATGTCGGAAAATGTCCCACGGCAACGTACTACGGGGATTAAAAGTACCCTATGTGTTAATCCAGTCTATAAACTATATGTGTGCCAAATTTTATCCAAATCCGTTCAGTCGTTTTTGCGCCAACCCGGAACATACATCCAGACAAATAGACAAAAATTCTAAAAACTTTATTTGCGGCACCAGACTTGTACTAAATCGTAGCAAACAACTGAACCTAACCCAACGTAGTGCTATAGAGTAGGGAACGTTGTGGCGACGTCGAACGGTTCGCGTATTGCATTTTTATACTCGTGATAACTTCGAAAATTTATGTCTGATTTGAATGTGGCTGTAGCTTTTTTTTTCCCTGTGGCAACACTACAGCTAACAGCTGATTTGAATTAGCTCTTGTAATTTTATTCTTAAATATTAAAATTCTTTGTTTTTTAGGCCTATTTTCAATTACTCATCAAGTAAATAGGATAATATTGTGTTTTTTATATTAGATTCACATACAAAGTGCAAAATAAGTGTAATTTTTTTCAATTGAATCGGTGACAGTTACCGGCACAAGTGAATTTTTGCATTGTCATCTTGATATCAGGTACAATTCTTTATATTTTACTTGCTATTCGTTTGTTTACGTACAATTATTTCACTAGCAATTATATAGCTCACTTTTAATAAGGCTACTTATTGATGCCAATGACCTTCAAACGTAAACATAACCATAGTTTGGTTTGGTGACAGAACTTCTTTTTTACATCTAAATTTCCTTTTTTTCCTTATAAAGTAATCATCTCTAACACTACTGCCCAAAACTATCTTCTCTTTTCCAATTTCTTGTCGCTTTCTTATTAAACTTATTCAAGTTATAATCATGGTTATCACTCGCAGCGTCCGTGCTCGCCTCGAAGAGTCCAAACTCAATCAGGCTTTGAGCGAATTAAAGGCGTCAAGGGAGTCCTGTGACCAACTGAATAAGGAAATAGATGACAATGAAAGGGTGCTCTTTGATGCCCATGAAAAGAATAGGAAGTTGAAAATTGAAATGGCTCAGATATATACTCAATACACTGATGCCATAGAAGAACGGGACAGACTTCAGCTTGTTGTGGACGGGTTCAGCCAGTGTAGCATAGAGTATGAACAAGCTCTTAGTCACAAACATTTATTACAACAGCAGCTACATGAGGCTCAAAGTCAAATAACAGAACTTCAGACTACACAACATAACATCACCGCCTCGCTGAACCAAAGTCTCTTCAATGAGTTGATGCCTATTGCCCCGTCAATGGTTTCTGTCATAAACCCCTCTTACACTATAGATTTAACAGGTGATGAGGATTCAAAGTCATGTCATTCAGTGAGGGTAGTCACCAGTAAAAACAAACTTAAAAAATACATTAAAATCAATAAATACATTGTTAAAACACAAAAGATGGTTAAAAGACAAAAGTTCTTTATTAAAAATGTTAAACTCAATAGAGAAAGGCTAAATTTACTTAAGCAACTAGATATGTATTCTCTTAATTTGGAACAAAGTACTAGGAGGTACAACATTGACACAGAGTACTTGCAATCTGAACTTGACCATTTACAGGAGAAACTTAGTTCGATGACTAACAAATATAATACCTCTGAACAGCTAATGAGGGAATATGTGTTGGCAATGAATGAGCTGGTAAACTCACAAACAAACAACTGTGAGCAGTGTCAAACACCACCCAAAGTACTTACACCAGATCATTCATGGACAACTCGCAATACCACCTTACCGCAGCCCTGTGTTGATTTGACATCTCCTGCTATCACTGGTCCAAATGAACAATCTAAACAAATTGTAAAAAGTGATGTAGTATTATTTTGCGATGAGATTGGAAAGGAGTTAGGCCACTTGTTGACAGATGAATATCCAGGACACTCCATAATAAATTACTGTATGCCTGGTTGTTCTTTATTTGACATTATGAAAGTAATTATTAAATTTAACTTTAGCCAGGATACTACATTATTAATTTTTATGGGTAATAGGGGAAATGTGAACAAAGGAGAATTGCTCCAATATTACAGAACTTTGTGTAATCTTAGTTTAAGAAAAATTGTGTTGTTTACATTCCCATATAGTAACAGTTTGCCACAGGAAGAAAATAATTTAAGATTTGATTTAAATATGACATTGTATAATTGGACTGTCAATAATAATCTGTTCCATTTAATTGATACTAACAATTATGTTGGTAATAATTTAAAATTGACAAGAGATAGATATAATATTGTTATGTTCTATCTTTCTGACTATTGTAAAAGACAGATAGCTGTGTCGCTATCATATTTTTTTTCAATTTCAGCCAAAAATTTGGCTAAACAACTTGCTTCTTTTGAGCAATGCAATGACATTTTAAATAATTCTGCCAATAATTTGGCAACAACTAATGACATGAATTATCATTTAAATTAGAAATTAGGACAATAGAGGAAACCTCTTGCTTAATAAATGCAAAAAAATTAAATACTGGTTTAAATCATCAAAATGTAATAAAAAAATCTTCTTTAATATCTCACCCATCAAATAGTAGTAATCTAAATAAATGTAATAATAATACTCTTAAAATTGTTCATCAAAATATACAGGGTGTGATCGGTAAGGAATTAGAATTGGAGCTGTTCATGAACTGTAGTTATATTGATATCCTATGTGTAACTGAACATTGGCTAAAAGTCCACCAGTTCATGTTCAGCTTTAACAACCACCAGGTTGCCAGCTCATTCAGCAGAGTTAATATGATACGTGGTGGCTCTCTAATAATTGTTCGTAACAATATGAAATTTAAAGAACGTAAGGATATTGTGAGCCTCTCTGTTGAGCGAGTTATTGAAATAGCTTGCATTGAGCTTGAGCAGTTCATTGTAATGAGCGTGTACAGGCCTCCATGTGCTTCATATGATATTTTTGAGAAATATATGGAAGAAGTATTGTTAAAGACTTGTAACAATAATAAAACAGTTGTAGTCTGTGGAGATTTCAATATTAATATACTGGATAAATCTGCTGTAGTAAATAAATTTATAACTTTATTAAAGTCGTATAATTTGTACAATACTTTCTTTGAGCCGACTAGAATAACTGCCACTAGTGCTACCTGTATTGACAATATTTTTACAAACTTAAGACCTTCTAGCCATTTAATTATAAATGAGCTGGACTCTGATCACTGCGGCCAGTTAGTCACTTTCCCTCAGAAAACAGTCAGAGCTCAAAGAAAACTAGTGAGTTTTGTTCCTGTAAATAAAAGTCGCTTAGGACAATTTAAAAATAATTTAATGGAAAAGCTACCGGGTTTGCCTTATCATAATGACCCGGATCAAGCTTATGCTTCACTATTTAAACTCATCAATTGTGAGTTTAGGAAGGTTTTCACCTCAAAAACATTGCCTGTTTGTGACCGCATTATATTCAGTGATTGGGCAACACCAGGTATTTATAAAAGTAGGCAGAGGTTATTTGAATTGTATCATGAAAAATCATATAACCATGATGAAACTTTTAAAGAATTCGTTAAGAAATATTCAAAAACTTTTAAAAGAGCCTGTTCCTCAGCAAAAGCCATACACATTAAAAATAAAATAAAATCTTCTGGAAATAAAATTAAAACTACTTGGAATATTATTAATTCAGAAACGGGAAGAACGACAGTACGGAATCGTGACTTCCATCTAAAAATCAATGATGTAGATATTAAGGCAGACGTGGAGGTGGCCACTGAGTTTGAAAATTTTTTCACTAATATTCCCATTTTAACAACCAAAACTCTGTCATCGTCATCCTCCACTTCTGCTTACTCAATACTTAAAGAATGTGTACCAGAATGTGACAAACTTTTTGAATTCACAATCATTACTGCTAAAGACATTATAGAATCTTTTAGAAATCTTGATGTAAAGAAAACTGCTGACCTTTGGGGATTATCAGTACGTACCATGTCTTCAATAATAGATGTTATTTCACCCTTTTTAGCAATCGTTTTTAACTCTTGTGTTGCATCTGGTGTTTTTCCTGATCTGATGAAACTTAGCAAAGTGATTCCACTGTTCAAATCTGGCAGCACAACTGATCCCACAAATTTTCGGCCTATTTCGATTTTACCATCATTGAGCAAAATCTTTGAAAAAGTAATTTTAAAACAAATGTTAGGACATTTCAATGCACATAATTTACTTCATCTGAAACAGTTTGGTTTCACAAAGGGTCGTTCAACTACAGATGCGGGCGTGGAATTACTGAAGAGCATATTCGAGGCCTGGGAGGAGTCGCAAGATGCTCTTGGCATTTTCTGCGACTTGTCCAAGGCCTTCGATTGCGTACATCATGACACACTCATCAGGAAACTGTACCACTATGGTATGAGGGACAAGGCTCTTGACCTTCTGACTTCTTATCTGAGCAACAGAATTCAGAGGGTCGATGTTAATGGCAAGAGATCTGCAGGATCTGCGGTCACCATGGGCGTTCCGCAGGGTTCAATTCTAGGTCCTTTCTTATTTCTAATTTATATAAATGACTTACCTTACCACGTAAGGGATAATCACAAGATCGTCTTATTCGCAGATGACACTTCCCTCATTCTTAAAATCAAACGTCAGTTAGTCAACTATGAACAAGTTAACGATGCACTCTCTAAAGTTGTGCATTGGTTTAATGTAAATAATCTTCTCCTGAACGAAAAAAAGACTAAACTCCTTAGATTTTCAACGCCAAATGTCAGGCAGCTAACTACTAATGTTCAAGTTAATGGAATAGAGTTGGACCCTGTAGAGTCAACAGTTTTTCTAGGAATAACTATTGACGGTAAATTACAATGGGGCCCACACATAGAAAAATTGTCAGGAAGGCTTAGTTCGGCCGCTTATGCTATTAAAAAAATTAGACAGATAACTGACGTAGATACAGCCAGAATTGTTTATTTTAGTTATTTTCATAGTCTTATGTCTTATGGGATTCTTCTCTGGGGAACCTGTGCGGACATTAATACTATCTTTGTTCTACAGAAAAGGGCTGTTCGAGCCATTTACAACCTAGGTCCAAGGGATTCCCTTCGAGAAAAATTCAGAGAAATAAACATCCTGACTGTAGCCTCACAATATATTTTTGAAAACCTATTACATGTACACAAAAATATATCAAATTTTAAGAAAATGACCGATATTCATAGTTTAAATACCAGGAATAAACACAACCTTGCTGTACATCGCACACGTCTCCACAGAGTAGGCAACTCGTTCATGGGTCAATGTATACGCTTTTACAACAAACTTCCCATTGATATTCGAAACTTACCCATTAAACGATTTAAAAGCTGTATTAAAACCAAACTTTGTAAAAAAGGGTACTATAAAATCTCAGATTATTTAGAAGATAAAAAAGCGTGGGATTGAGCTGCTCGCTCTGCTAAGCTTTGTGATAAAACCACAAAATTTGACATTTTAATTATTATGTAAATCATTAAAAATACCAGTTTTTATATACATATTGACATTGTTGAAAATTATATAGAAAATAACATGATTACTTTGTAAAGTATTATATTGTTTTAATTATTGTGAATGTGAGGACTATGTGGATATTTTATTTTTATTGTTTTTCCTCTTTCTTTAATTTTTTCTTTCTCAGTTAGTTTAAATGATGGTCTGGCAGTTTGAGTACTTTATGCGACCTACCCAAATGTCCTTTCTTTGGTATTGTTCGTCGAGTTGAGCTCCTTAAGTTCTGAGTTGAGCTCTACGATTACTGACAAATGCTTGCACTGACTGGACAGGTCCACTCAAATCTGTGTGGTTCTTTCCTCAAAAGACCATTTCAGACACTAATCTACATGGTCCTCATATGGCCTGACCAAGATTATGTCTGGACTTTAAAAGAGACTGTGACCTCTGAGTTTGTTTCGGTCTTTCTTCTCAGAGTAGTCAGATAGGAAACGCCGAACTCATCTAGAATTTTCTTCTTTTTTTAATATGACGTGTAAAAGTGATTGCAATATCCTATTTACAGAATAAACAATTTCATTTCATTTCATTTCATTTCAATGAATTAAGAAGTATTTTACTGCTACATAAATGTCCTTGATGATAAAACTATTTACTTGAATTAATACTACGATCCAAATGTAACCAACTTTTGTTTCAACGGCGATCTAAATAAATTTTAGAACACAAAAGCTGCTATTGTGACTTAACCATAATAGTTAGATATATTCCATCGCGAATTTTTCGTTTTTCAACTAATAATGAGTACTTTAATCATGTATATATATAATATATATGTTTTATGTATCATCAATAGTGTAGGTACTCAGCGCACGCCAAATAATTAATTTTATAGGCAAAATTTTGCTACTTTGGGTTACGTTATTGCAATTTTCTTAAGGATATCTATTTTTTTAGACAAATCATAGCCTGTTACTTCCTGATAATTTTGCTTTCTATTGGTGAAAAAATTGTTAAAATCGGTTCAGTAGTTATGGAGCTTATTCGGTACAAAAAAAAATCCTCTTTAAAATATTATTATATTAAATATTATATTAGTATAAATAAAGTTGATATTAGTTTAAGTGGAAATAACATCAATTAAAAAAAAGGATTTGAGTATACTTTTAACGAAAAGTCGACGGCAAAATAATGATCTACCACGTCGTTACAAGAACTTGTTGCTACCGGATCGTATCCTTGTTCACCTAATTTACATCAAGTTATCTCTTCGTATTTTCCAAGTTTTATTTTTATAGTATCATCTTCTTTTGAACTACTACAATTTTTATTTTTTTTGGATAACGATTTATTTCTTTGATCTACTAGAAATATTCGCAAATGTTTCATTTTATTTTAGTTTCATTAAGGTTCATTGAGAGCAAATATGTTTTGCTATTAATTTGTTAGTTGACTTATAATAAATAATGTGTATGAGTAAACTACGCAATATTTACGCAAATATTTATACAAAAATACGTAATAGATTCGGTTCTAATTAACCTTTGTGGAAAAAAAAACATCATACTTTAAAACTCATAATTTTGTAAGTCAGAATCATCTTTAGGCATAAATTTCATATTCATAATAATTAAAAAGCAAAACCATCACATCGCAGAAAGTTCACACAAACAAGCATACCTACACCAGCGAGTATGCCACATGCAGCAGGCATAGTTTCTGTCACGGCTCCGGCGCTGCGGGGCTTTGGCGGTCCCACACAAGGTTTTCGTCGCAGATGGTTTTAACGCTCACGCGGCGGCGTGCGTTAAAACCACCTGCTCCTCAGCTCGCGGGCCGCCTCGCCCCTCCGCGCTTACGCGGGTTTAAATTACACTCTAAGGGTAAGGTAGACAAGACTACGTGTAGTAGGTTTTGCAGCGATAGCACAACATATTGACTTTTAAAGACAATATTTTTATTTCATTTAAGATAAAAAATGCTATTTTATACAAATGGCTAATAAATTATTTCAAATAAAATTATTTCATCTTAAAAGTATGTCATTGTAAATTGGGACATATAAACATTCGGCTAAACAATAATTATATTGATTATTTTTTATGCCCTTAAAATATTCGTTACAAGAAGATTATGCCAAATGTGTTATGCCAAATAAATTTCGGAGCATCAAGATTCAGCCAGATAGGAGGAACCCTTAATAGCCGTAGTGGCTATAAAACAATAAAACCATTAACACCTCCTAAAATGAAGGCAAAACGCCACAAAATTATTTATATTCGTTGTCAAACTATCTCAGAAAGTACACAGCTACGCACAGTTTGTACAGCAACAGTTCTCGGACATCAACCACTTAAAATTCACCAAGAGTTTCCACGTCATAAAGTTTATGGCCAGAATTATTTTGGGCTAGAATAATTTAGATTAAAACGTTGCTTGGTCACAGATTTTAGTCGCTGGCAAAGTTCCAAAGGACCACTGCCGACAGAAGGACCAAAAATCACGTTTTGACAAGCTTTTTTCAACCTTATAGTGTAAAATTTTAGGGTACAGTTTTCAGGGGTGTCGAGTCCCAGGTTGTGATTCAGCAATTAAAAGTCGGTAGGCTCTGACCCATTCATATATTTTCAAGGTGCGTGTATTAAAAATGTAGGAATTTTCAAGTGTTGCTCGCAGAATGACTGGTTTAAGCGTTCTCGGTATAAATGATTTGCACGTTGCTTCGTGTTTATTTTTCGTTTATGTACGTTTTAATAATTCAGTGGGCATGATTACGCTGGTAATTTATTCGCAAATAATTTAAGAGATTCATACGCTGCGATAAATCGCATGCTTAGTTACTTTTACAATACACTTTTAATTACTTCGGCCGTTCTAGCACATTCCTATTAATTATGAAACAAACTCAAACTCAAAGCGTTTATTTCAAATAAACCATTTACAGGCACTTTTGAATTGTCAAGAAGTCGGTCAGTCAGAAATATGAAGCTAGTTGTCCATTCCAAAGCGTAGTAGAGGTACCTACTACGCATGGAGAAGAACGGGCAAGAAACTCCACGGATACTCTTTTAAATTTAAAAAAAATTGTTAAAAAAAATTGGTTACATCATTAATCATCATCATTAACAGGGTGGCAGAGATCTCGATGCGAAAACTGATACCATGAATTCAGTACATGATTTTGAACCCCCTGCGTTGAAATTTTTCGTCGGTTATCTGTTGTTTCATAGAAAAGTGCAATACCTACGCGGTCAAAATGTATGGTACATATTTTCTTTATTCGCGTTTTTTTTATTCGCGTCGATCTCCCTGCCAGCCTGTATATTATTACTTATTTGATTTTTTTTATTGCCCTAGTGGTATTTATAGTTGATGTGTTCGTGGCATGACAACGGGCCTTATCAGTATATCAGCATTGTGGTATTTTTTTAACTAACTTAGTGTTGTACTGATATAGGACTTTTTTGGGTCCTTTTTTGTTTTTGTTTTAAATGTTAATTTTGTTAGTTTTGATTATTCTTTTTTTAGTGTTTTTGTTTCCTATGCGTGTTTCAAATAAAATGTTTCTTTCTTTCTGTCTGTAACCTTTTGCAAGCCTTAACGGTTGAACGGATTTCGATGAAATTTGGCAGATAGGTAGACCATGGCCTACGTTAGGACATAGGATACTTTTTATCCCGGGAGTACGTTCCCGTGGAATGATTACCGACCTCCACGCGGGCAAGCCGCAGGCAAAAGCTAGTACCCTATAATTCGTATATTTCAATAAATGTGTTCTGCTGAATCTTGATCCATTATAATATCCCTTGGAAAGCAACGCCGACCCATCCCTTCGACTCAACGACAACCTTACAAAGAATCAGATTGGGTTAATTTTTATTCATAAATTACAAAAACAAAAGTGTCTGACAAACTACGAATCTGTCTGTTTGTTTTGTATTCATTTGTATGAAATTTCGTACTATATATCGTTACAAATTATCTACACACGTGGTTTCTACTAAATCATTCTACTGAAAACCGTATACGTATTGTAGCGGCATCTACATAGCCACATGCGAACTACGCATCAAAGACCTGACGTCACACAAAATCCTGAAGTCACACAAAATCCTGACGTCACACAAATCCTGCATCGCGCAATTAGAGTTTACAGCGCCATTGACATACTCGTATAACCTCCCGACTTAAACCATACGCTGCCATAAATCGCATAGTTACTCTTACAATACGCTTTTAATTACTTCGGCCGATCTCGAGAACGTATAATACATTTTTGATATGCGCATGAATACGTATTATACACATACAAGATCAAACCAAAAAACCGTAATATTTGAAAGTTCATTTGGTGTAGGTCAATAATGCCCATTTTCTGTAATAGTAACGTTCGGTTTTTTTTTTTTTTTTTAACTTTGCCCCACACTAGGATTTTCTCCTGTATCATGGGTGCGTTTACAAACATTTATACTCACATACACAAACAGCCAGACCCGGAACAACTACTTGTAGGTCATACAATTATTTGTTCCGTGCGGGAATCGAACCCGCGACACGCAGCGCAGCAGTCAATCACTTAACCGTTTAGGGTAGAGAATCGTTTAGGGTAGAGAGTTGAAAATCTGATTATATATAGTTTAGGAGCTAAACGGTTTTCAATATTTTTTTGGAATATCCTCATTTGACTTTAGATTTTGTATTTTTCTCTTACTATGTTGCATTGTTTTTTTATCAATTATTTTTATTAAAATTATGGTCTACAATCGATAAAAATACTATCTGTCTAAATATCACCTAGAGTGGGGGTGTTTCGGGAAGCCCATGGAGAGAGGTTTTTGGAATTTTTCTTTAGGTCGTCGTTTCTCGGGCCGCCCTGTATATAAATGCTAGTTCGGCTAAGCACGGTTGCAGCTCTTTATTGCTTTTGTAAACTAATTATGATCTAAAAAATTCTGCGAATGGACCATGATAACGTTGTTAGGCACTTTATTTGGGTTGTGATAATTAGGTGTCTGTTGAGCCGCACAGAGACCATATCTGATTAAACCGCGATCGTAATGTCAAATGTATATTTGTTTACTTACTCAGAACTCTAAAAAGTACCACACGAGCGACGCTCACACAACTCAAGTCGCTCGAAACACTACAACGCTCCCCCGTCTGGTTCACGCTGTGGGAGGCGGGGAAGACTCTCACTGCGGGGAGCGCCAACCAAATCTGACGCCGTCGTTGCTAGACCGGCCTTTGCTGGGTCTTCCCTAGGGAACTAGGGATCTCACCCGGCATGGGACCAGGTCACACGGGCGTCGAGAAGCACTTCGGGCGCTCCCACAGATACACCCCAACGCGCTGAGGGAAGATAAACCCCTCGGCGAGCAGGCGTGCAGTAACGCACTCCCACACCTTCCTAGGAGGGGGAAGGGAACCCAATGACCGGCCCCGAGAAGGCAGAGAGTACAATCCCTCGAGCAAGGGGCTAAAAAAGCCTCAAAACCAACCTCAACCCCCTTCAAGAACGCAGAGACGACTTTGCGACAATTAAGTAAAATTGTCACCTGTGCCGACGCTTCTGTCTGGCCCCATGTAAGGCAGATAGCACCGTTGCATGCGTGCCCTTCTGACGTGAGACCCCTGCCCCACGACCTGGTAGTGGACCCTGACTCCATCGCACCAAATTGATGCCTCGAGTAAGCCGCACCCAGGTTACACGCAGCTTACTCGATACAATAAGACTCTACAGATGTACACACACATCTGTTGCGTGGCGTTTTCCAGGTTAATATAGGCATGTCACGCAGCTAACACAGACAATCACTACTCAATAAACGCCTATACACTACAAGCGTAGGCGCGATGCGGGCCGCGATGCGCGATGACACTGCTGAGCGGTGTTATACTACAACACAAGCCGCTTACACATACCCGACAGTTTATCTCTCAATCCGTAAACGGCTAGATCTGTGAGTGGGGCGAGGGATAACTACATACCGACCTGCAGGAGCGTCAAGTCGGCATCTCTGTCCCTGGTCGTTCTCATTGGGCCTCCCCCAGGCACCTGGGAGTCTCACCTGGCGGGGACAGACCGCCGAAATGTCATTATGAAAGCAACGCTATGGAATTAGCGTCGCGGCGCGCCTACAGAATAATTCATAGCAACCATTCACACAGACGCATTTTAAACTGCGTCATTTCTATCGGCCGATATAGGCCAGCGAATTGAGGGGCCCGTACTAGTGGGCCGCTGTATAGCCGCCGCGGGCGAGAGGCGAAGCCCTGACTCCGCTCGCCACACATCGCGGGAGCGTCGCGACGTCTTGAAGGAATTGTCTCCAGTTCACTACTTAAGTTCTATGGTGTAATCACTATATCTTCCATCATCAGTTCTTTCAATCTCAACTGTGTCAGAGTTTGATTTTGTACTAATAAAAGCTTTAGTCTTTTTACCGCATTAAAGTCGCGTTTCGTAGAAGTATTATTTAGACAACATTTTAGAATTATTGCTGATTAAATAAAAAATTATGTCTATTTATTGAATCCAAGCTAATTATGTCTCGATCTCAGTTAAGTCGTTTTAATTATAATAATACTACCAGTCTAATATTGTCCCACTGCAGGGCAAAGGCCTCTTCTCATACACAGAAGGCACGAGCATTGATCATCACGCTTGCTCAAGACGGGTTAGCGATTTCAGACTTATATTAACTATAAGTCCAGGTTTCCTGACGATGTTTTTTCTTCGCCGATGTCAGTAATGTCCAAGATAAACTCAGAAAGTACATATGAATTGAAAAAGTCACATTGGTACTTACCCGGATTTTAACCCACAACCTCGTACATGAGAGGCGAGGCCATAACCTCTGGGCCATCACGGCTGTCATCGACAATCGACAGACATTTTCATTACATTTTTGCAATTATTTCCAGACTTAAAACAGTCTATTACGATAATGTTTTTGTAATAACTTGGACAGTTGAGAACTTGAGAAAAAGGGTGTCGTGTACCACCCCAGTAGCTGGGTTGTAGAGTTCAAATACTTAGGCAGTCGCTCCATGTAAAGTACTGGTATTCAGCTGCATTCGGTTAGACTGGAAGCCGAAACTAATATTCATATTTGGGAAAAAGCCAGGCAGATGATGAATTGAGAACTTGAGAACAAAAGTTCTGTTTCCAGTCTTACTTTGTGGCCAGTTAACCAGTACATGACTAAGTAAAACCACGACTTACATGAACCTTTTGTAAAAAAATCTATCGATTAGTACCTGTAGAGGCTGTAACTTGACATACACACATCAACACGGTCTAGGGATATTTTAAAAAAAGCGAATTACTATCAATGTGTTAATTATTTATATGACATGTATATAAATTTAAAAGATACGTTATTTAATATTCTACCATTTTTTAATAATGGTTAAGGTACTTCGATTAAAATTTCAGGATTTTATGGAAAAAAAATGAAGCATAGACGGAAACCGTATATGAATTAACTTTTAATTTATGAGTAAAAACTGAAAAAAATAGAAAAATCATTTAATTTGTGTTTATAAACTTGAAGTTAGTAGTCTGAGAAAGCGCCCATGATGTTCATAACACATCGGCAACGATTCGGCATGCTCAGAACAAGGTTGTCAATGTCTTGCTGCGGAATATTGTCCCATGTCCTTCTGAGGTGCGCAAAAAGTTGATCTTCTGTAGCCAGATTTTCAGGAACTTCCTTCAGAGCTCTTCTTTGCAGCATATCCCACGCATGCTCAATGGGATTTAGATCTGGCGATTGAGCAGGCTAGTCTAAGGCCCTAACATTGTGTGTATGTAACCAAGCTGCTACCGTTCTCGCCGTGTGTGCCCGGGCATTGTCGTGCATGAGCAGGAAATCTTGCCCCATTTGTGTTCTGTGGGGCAAGATTACGGGCCCCAGCACCTGTTGGACGTATCGTTCTGCCGTCATATTGCCCCGCACACAAACGAGATCCGTCCGTCCTCCAAGACGAATTCCTGCCCAAACCATAATTGTTCCTCCTTGGTATGGGTGAACTTCCTGAGGGTTCTGAAGACGGCTCCATCGTCCAGGAACTCGCCAAACACGCGTCTTTCGTGAATCTGCATGGAAGCCGAACCTGGATTCATCCGTGAACAGCACATTGGACCATTGCTCACGGCCCCAGTCCACGTGGTTCCGAACCCATTCTAATCGTCGTCCACGATTGCCTCTCCGTAAAGGTGGGACCCGGAGTGGTCTACGAGAGCGTAGATTGCTTTCATGCAGTCGGCTTCTTACAGTTTGGTCACTCACAAGCACTTGGTGTTCCACTCGCAGCCTTTGGACCAATTGAGTCGCCGTTGCATTTGGTTGAGCTCGCGCAGTAATTTGCAAAAATCGATCTTGTCTGGGGGTAGTGATGCGACTTGGCCCCCGGTGCCTCTCCACTACTTCACCTGTGGCACGATAGCGTGTCCACAATCTTGAAATTACATTTTGGTGGGTCCCTATGGCCTCAGCAACATTACGCTGAACAGACCCAGCTTCCAGCATTCCCACAGCTCGTAACATCTCCGCCCTCGTCAAATGTTGGCGTTGCATGGCTACAATACCTCAATTTTAACTTTATCTTTCGTTTAAAAATGAAAAAAAACTGTAACTAAACGTAATTCGTATTGTTTTCTAAATTTCGCACAAATGAAGATACCCTCTCCTACACATCAAGACATTATTATGCCACCGAAACAAAAGAATTTTCAAAAATTTGAATTTGGAATTAGTCTGAGATAAATTACAAACAAATCGGTGTATGAAAGATTACAATGCGGCCAGTACTTTTCGAGTTATTTAATTGAGTATGAAATATCCCTAGACCGTGTTGATGTGTGTAGTTTTAGCATGCAACCTCCGCGAGTCTGTTATAAATTAATGGCATAAATACGAGACTGACAAGATTTGGATTGAGATTTAGAAAAGATTTTGGCAGTCAGCTTAGCGGGCTGACAAGTGCATGTCATAATAAAAAAATGTAGCTTTCGCCAGCCCGCGTGATATATATCTTTATAACCTGGACATAGACATTTTCTTTTTCTCTAATATTTTTTTTTAAACTCTCGCTATCACTTCATTAGCATCCAAATTTTAAACTAGCACCTAATTAAAATAATTTACAACAATATTATTAAAATCAGCTTCCGTTTTTCACTTATTTAATTAATTCGTGGACAATTGTGTGGGTTATATGTTTAACTATTTATCTTAAGAATATTATTGTATCGCCTTAACATGTAACACTGTTTTTTTGTCCCTAATAAATAAATATAAATTACAGCATAATATATGTTACTCAGTGATATTAAATCATTGTACTGGTGAAAGAATTTTTAAAATCAATCCAGTAGTTTTGAGTTTACAAACAAAAATAAAAATATGCAAAAGTACAAATCTTTATAATAATATTAGTGTAGATATAATGAATTTTAAAGATCTAAATAATCACTCGGTATATTATAAACAGGCGTTTTATTTACTTCGGTACCGTTATAGCTCGCCGGCAGCTATGTTATTTAAAAACATTTATATTTATTTGTTCCGTAAAAATAATAACAACAGCAAAACTAACTTCCACAGTGTTATTTGAAACAAACGAAGTTGTATTTACACAGAACTGTGTTAATTATACTCTTGTGCAAAATTAATAAACTCACTTTTGAAATCCGGCCGCTTGATTGGATTGAATGATTCAATAAACACGATTTATATCGTACTAACTAATAGTGATTCATCAACATTACACGGTTTTAACGTTTATTTTATTATTGTTTTATGAAGGCCCGGTTAAAAAAGATAAAAGGATTGATAATATTGATACATACGCATATTATGCATAGTTACTGCAATAGCATTACCAAAATATAATATTTTTTATATTATTATTGTCCATTAAAAATTAGAAAATTTTCAACAGGGGTCATAAGTTATCACTTGTCACCCGCTAAATGACGACCGCCCGCGCCCCATGTAAAATACCCACCCAGTAAAATACCCCATTGAAAAAAAGGTGGCGAATTTTAGTTTTTTTGTAAGTTGCCACATAAATAGACTCTCAGTACGATACCTAACAACAACCTCACGGGTCAGACAGAATTGTTGTATAACGAGGTATGCGACCAGACGAGTGTTCAGTCTGGTGGAATACTGCCCGACGATTCTAAAAAAACATACTACAGTTTAGTTCTAGAATTTCATAATGACAACATCTAATACCCTGTAGTAACCAATGTTATCAATACATCTTTGACATAATCTACATAAAGCAACATATTATTGCTATGATGATAATTTTAATTGAAATTTAATAATAATTGTTGTTTAATAATTGTTTAATTGACATTTAATATGAGTTTATATAATTGTTTATAATTTTACTTTTTATGTCAATTGATTTTATTTTAATTTATGTTGATATAATCTACTCATTACAATGTTTTTTTTATGAGTTGTATTGCAATATGTGGTTAGCTAGCGACCTTGATATTTTTTTATTTTACCTCGATGGTCCTAGTTTATCAATTATAACTTCAGCCTGGAGGCTTTTATTTAGATATTGTTTTCGTTAAGTTATTTTTATTTCTGCTTGAGTATAGTTCTCGATGTTTTTGGTTGGTATATTGGCGTGTGCTAGCTGTCATATGGCTATTAATTTTATAATTTAAATTATGTTTTGTGTTGCGTAATGTATCATTTTGCATACTATTATATAGAATCATTTTTTTCTAACTGAACAGACAGCTGTGCTGCTGTGCGGCTGTGTGCTGTTGCGCCACTTCTTCTTCCCAGCTAAAGCACTAGGAAATGGTGAAAGGTGGGCGTTTTGGGGGACTGTCTTATGTAATTTTGACGTTCGAAAAGTGCTGATTCTCAGCCTAGTTTGAATAAATGACTTTAGAATTTTGAATTTTTATTACGTAACTATGACCATATTATTTAATTTATCTGTTTTCAAAATTGACATTTACTATTTTGTTCTTATGTAATCTAATACTTTATCCAATAACTTTTATTACTGAAATTTAAATATTTGTACGCCAACTAAGGAAAAGTATGACTGATCTTAAACTATAATGTAATTTAATAACTTGCATGCTCTGCATGTGTACTCATATTTCCACAAATAAATATTCTTGAATCTTGAATTGATGTCGGGACGTTGTGTATATGCTAGTCGTGCGGTAAACATCGCTTGCACGATGCAGGATTTTTCGTGACGTCAGTGAGATGCGTAGTTTGAATGTGGCGATGTAGCTGCCGCCACACCTAAATATAAACTCAGACCTCCTTCCCATAGGGGTAGCTAAAATTACAGAACGCCACCAGCTACGATCCTTACACACCCCTTGCTTCGTTTACATTCATACATCTGGTCTACGCACCTGACCTGTCTGAAGAACACTGCACAATATATTAACTTTTGCCCAATACATCTTCTCTATACTTTCTAACGTAAGTGTAATTTCCTAAGGACGAATAACAAAAACTTTTTAACTAGTATAAGTCTTATCCCGTATATTCATTTTGATGTTTAATAGTTTTCGAAGAACGAACTTTTAACGAAGAAGTAAATTTTATTCCACAATGCTTTGGTAAAATTTATACTACATTAAATATGTGTTTTAGTTTGCCAAACAATCCATACACCATTGTTTTATAATATAGTTTGTAGATGTAAATTGAAAACCCCACACTTTCCTATATCACCGAGACCTCTTTGTTATCAATATCCCTCTGTATGTTTCAAAGCGATGTACTATCTTGTTTTTTTTTCTTTGGTCCTTTGATTATTTGCATTCAGTAAAGTTTATCTGAAAGTAAATATTTTGTTTGTGCATTCAGAAAAACATGTTCGTTCATGTCGTATTGCAAAAATTATTTGCGATTTTTATAAAGAAGTATTTTTAAGGATTAATTTTCCATAATCCGATATTATCTAAAGAATAAATATGAAAGTTTGACTTAATATTGTCTATACAAACGCTGTAAAACTGCAATAAGTATTATATTATAATAGATTATTGAAAAATTCGACCTTACTCAAGCTTGCTCAAGCTTGACCCTAACAAAGCTTTATGTAAAAAACTCAATTAGTAAGGTTATTCACATATTAATAAATTATAATGTTGTTTTAAAATAACCTAAACCTATACCCTATAATACTAAATTATAAAGAGGTATTTGTTTGCTTGTTTGTAAGTTTGTATGGAGAGAGAAATCTCCGGAACTATCAGTCGGATTTGGACAATTCTTTTTGCATTGGATAGCCCAATTCTCAAGGAAGGTTATATATAGGCTATGCAACATTGCGCTATGACCCTTAGGAACCGACCGAAAAGTAAAAATATCAGAAAGAACGTTAAGCGAAAACTAAATAATAGCGCGGGCGGGCGATGGAATGCGACGCGGTGGGCTGGGAACCGAAATTTTATGTGCACAAAGTCGCGAGCAGAAGCTAGTTCTGTATAAAAAACAGTTCATCCTGGGGAAGTCAGAAAAAAATCAATTGTTATTAGGATAAGACACCTGTCCCACCACTGATAAGGAAGCGACTACTTATCAACGATTTTCTAGCTGAAGAAACGTTCCCGTGAAAAATAAAAGATACGTATTATATCTATTAATAGTTGATCACTGATTGTTCACACCACCGACGAGTATTCGAAGATCTGTCAAAGGCAGCACTCACTTGGCGTGTACTTTCTGTGTTTATCTTAGACATTTCTGACATCAGAGGGGCAATAGGCATGATGACAAAAAAAATTGTTTTGTCCGCCTTGTAGCTTATAAAAAAAATACATACACGTATTTTGCTTTTTTTACGTTATCAAAAGCTTATGGCGATACATTGAGTTAAACTGTGCCATGACGTCACGAGTATGTAGGTCTTATACTTACTTGTGACGTATCAACCCCCACTCCACATCATCATCACATGAACATCACATGACATCGGTGAAGGGAAAACCATCGTGAGGAAACCTGGACTTATAATTAATATAAGTCTGAAATCACCAACCCGTCTTGAGCTTGAGGTGATCAATGCTCGGGCCTTCTTTGTATGAGAAGAGGCTTTGCCCTGCAGTAGGACAGTAATAGGCTGGTATTATTATTACTCAAACATAAGAAAAGCATATTCTAACATACTTAAGTCTCCACCAGTCTATTTGAATTCCAGATAAATTAAAAAAAATAAACTTAACATGTGCTTGTCACGCTACTATAGCATGTAGTACAATCCAGTCGTATTTTATATCAGCCTGTCAGATATCGTAAAAATTCATGCCCGTTGTAGGCAGTAAACAGGAGAGAACATTGGAACCGGTGAACTGGAAATGGTGATCTGGAAACGGTATTGAAACGTTATGGAAACGATAATTTTCTTTTGAGTTACTTTTTATCTTGAAGAAAAAGGAAGAGGAGCCGAAGAAAGAAAATGTAGATCAAAGTTTAATAAACACGTCTCATTGGTGATGAGTAGATAAAAAATCAAGAACGAAATAAAAATTTAAGTTTCAAAAACTGTAAACCCGACTACAGAAAAATAAAAGTGATCTTAAAAGTACGAAACAAGAAAATATTTCAGACATAATTTAAGATATAGGTACAAAAATGGTTAAGATAAAGCCGTGGTCACATGCCTGTATACTATGCGGTTGCCAGGAACACCTACAAAATTATAACAGGGTTACGGTTTTATAAACTAAAAATTTTATTTTATACTTTTCCGTTTTAACGCTTGAGTTATCTCGACAACGTTAATGAGAGTAATACAATAGGTCAATAATTAATCGAATTAGGAAAATATGTAGCCAAGTATTATGTATCTTATAACTAAATAATTATATTCATATTGTTCTCAATAGATTTTATAATATTACAGTAACAAACAGTATAACATGCCATGATGAAAAAAGAAATAAATGTAAGAAGAAACAAAGAGGCCACATATTATATAGCACCTCTGTCTCAAATCGTCTAGTTGTCAAGTTCCGAAGGGTGTTTTGGTTTTACTGTTCCTCTCTTATTAAAGTAGTGTCATTACAAAGCGTTACTATTTATTATTATTAAGATTTGATTAACTGCGCGTTAGTATCATTTTATTTAATTTTATCATGCTTTTTATTGTTGTATATTAGGTATTAATTTTACAGCCACGCCGTACATAACGCTGTCTCATTTTTTCATGTTTTTAATTATTTAACAATTTAAAAATATTTTTTTACTTAGACAATATGATATACATATTTGTAATGTGCTCATTAATACCTTTCTTTTGATACCAATTTATTATGGTAAGATTATCTCAATTTTTTTTTTTTGGATTCAGTTTACTTGTAAAGTCCACTATACTAAATTTAGAGAGAATTTATGTAGCCTATGTCACCCGGACTATTGTTATAAACCTATTGATACCTCTTCATGAAAATCGGTTCAGTAGTTTTGGGGCTAGGGTTTAAGGGTGGAATACCGTACACACACTTAAAAGCAAACATACATACATACATAAATAGACTGCTAAAATCATAACCCTTCCTTTTGGCTGTGTCATAGTCGGGTAAAAAAGAATATAAAAAATTATAAATATCGTTATTATCATCCCACGGAAGAATTAATATAATAACGGCAATACACACAGTACTATCTCCTGAAATATCGGCATAAGTTAGGGCTTACTAAAATACCTTTTTCTACTCTTTCGAGGAATACAGGTGTTTTATAATATTTATGTTTTTAATTGATAGACAAAACAATTAATTTTTGGCTTTAAAATCCGAGCAAGCATCAAAATATCGTCAGTCCGAATACTGCTCAACTCTTTTACAGCTATTTAATAGCCGAAGGTACAGCTCTAGAGCAGGTAAAAGAAAACATTGAAGTCTTCACATCGATTTTATTTGTTTTCGAAAGTTTTGTGTTTCGGGTTATTTTGTGTGACTGTAAATTGGATTTCCTACGACAGTGATGGCCGCGACAAAACGGCCGAAATGACGGTCGTCATGAAAATAATTGCACTGGAGTTAAAGAAAAGAAAGAAAGAAAATACGTTTATTTGCGGTAAACACGACGCAAAGAAAAAACACGAAAAGAACAAGTTGGGAGAAAATATGCGTCACATCCACGCAAAACGGCCATCGCTCAGCATAATACTGCAACCCTATGTGAGACAGAGCCACAGCTCTGGTTTTCAGTGACAGCCGTCATTGACGTAATGACGTCAACTGGTGCAGCACAATGAGATAACAATAACAATATATGAAGTGAAAAATAAAATGAATACAATACTTAGTCCAAATTGTATATAAATAAAATATTTAAAATGATAACATTCCGATCGGTCAGTCTTTACGGGTATCAAAAAACACTCTCTAGGGAAACACACCTAGGTAGATTGCGGACTTTGTGTCCGCTACATAGAGTCCACAATTTACCTTCGAATATCCACTGCACTCTTAGGAAACCCTAGCTTTAACGCCAGGAGGTTGCTGCATCTTAATTTCTTCTTACGGCGTTTTTCTGCGATGTTTGCCAGACTTATCCGTTGATCTTTGGGTTCAATCCCCAATCCCCAGGGTAGCCAATTTTACTGGATTTTACCATTGGAAAATTATCAGCAGGAGCCCGGAGTTCCGATAAATGATATTGAATTTTCCCCATGTTATATGGGGAAAGCTCACATCATCTTTTATCTTCCCTACAGCAGCTTACTGCTGGATATAGGCCTGTCCAATTGTATACCATTCAACCCGATTCCTGGCAACTCTCATGCAGCGGCTACCAGCCATCCTATGAAGGTTGTATTCAAATGGGATCGTGGGATTACACATTACTGGTGAAATGTGAGTCTGCTATAACTGCACCCCTTTAAGGAAATACAGGCGCAACATGTGTTCCCTCTGTCAAGCAGACTTTGACAATATACGTTGTGACCATCCACGATTAATTAAAGCCCTTTATGTCTGGAGACTTTCATTCGGGTATTAAGTTCTTTTTACTTTTTTGTTGTTGTTATATTGGCGTGTGCTAGGTGACATATAGAAAATAATTTAATTTAATGTTTTCTGTTGCGTAAAGTAAATTATTTTGCATAAGTACTATTGTATAGAATCATGTTTTTCTAACTATTCAGACAGCTGTGCTGCTGGGGAGTTTGTTGCGCCACTTCTGCTTCCCAGCTAAAGCACTAGGAAGTGGTGAAGGGCGGGCGTTTTTGGGGGACTGTCTTATGTAATTTTGACGTTCGAAAAGTGCTGATTTTCACCCTAGTTTGAATAAATGACTTTTGAATTTGAATTTGAATTATTGGGCCTTCCATGCACAACTTATGGTTGGAGTGCACTCAAATGACACTACGCGTACGATACTTTAACGAAGGTCTGGAGTGTTCAAGGCAGTCAGCTAAACTGCCAACCTTGCTGATTGACAAACCTTTCAATTCAATTCAACATATTCTATTTCACATAAACCAGGTGTATGGTTCCAATTGGTCGTTTCCTATAAAGAAGAGCCGGCCAGAAATTCTACGGTTACTCTTTTAACCTTTTGACTGTTTGGTTTTATATCAATTGCCGTGCCCCCAACACCTAGCTATTAAATCAACAAATAAATACATACGACGAATAGGGTCATGCAATGAAATAACAAACAAAAAAACCAACGTATAAATGACAACATTTGTCGCCCCAGTACTTGTGGACTGGGGCCGTCAATAGGTTAATAATAATTGGCTTTTTTACAATGTTTTAAAACATATGGGAGGACATGTTAGGCCTGTCAACAAGTACTGGGTACTTAACATCCACGTAATGATTATTGTATCGTCGCTAACCAACAAGAGAAGAAGAAGAATCACAGAAACACCGCACCGAATACGCACCTATTTACGAGTTCCATAAACACATTTCCAGTGCAAATAAAATTCTTCGTTCAGTAATAAATGTATCCACATCGACACGAAATAGGTGAAAGGGAAACTTCACCTATTTCGTGTCGATGTTGGAGCTTCGTCAAGTGTCTTATTTGTGTCAAAGTTAAACTTATTTCGTTCCTTTTTTTTTGTTACATATTGAGTCTATTGGATTCCGTTGATTAGTTCTGCGTGAAAAGACTTTTATTTTTTGCTTCTGCCGTCTTTCTAAATATACAATTATGCATTTTACTCCACACTCCAATGTGCTGAAATTCTGTAAAAAACTGCTAGCAGTACAAAGCAGTTTTACTCCATCAAATGCAATGCAATACTATGCAACACAGTAAAAAGCAATGCAACGTTGTAAAACTTAATGCAACGTTGTATAATGCAATGCAATGTTGTAAAACGCAATTCAATTCTGTGAAACGCAATGCAATGCCGTAAAAAGCAATGCTACGTTGTATAATGCAATGCAACGCTGTAAAATGTAATGCAAGGCTGTAAAATGCAATGCGACTCTGTAAAACTCAATGCAATCCTGTTAAACGCAATGCAACGCAGTAAAAAGATTTAATGCAACGTTGTAAAACGTAATGCAATGTTGTATAATGCAATGCAACGCTGTTAAAAGCAATGCAATGTTGTTAAACGCAATGCAACGCAGTAAAAAGAAATACAACGTTGTAAAATGCAATACAACGCTGTAAAAAGCAATGCAACGTTGTAAAAGGCAATGCATGGCCTTGAAATGCAATGCAACGCCGCATAATGCTATGCAACGGTGTAAACGCTATATAAAGCAGCACAACGCCTTTACCGCGACAAAAAGCAAATGCAGAAAAGTCTTGATAGTAAATATTCATTTACACAAACGTATTTACATGATTTAAAAACTAACAGACTTAAAATAATAATAATAATATGTACAAGTATATAAAAAGGGGGGGGGGGATAATTATAGGGCATGAAACAATTCGTCCGCATCGCTGTCAACAGAAGAAGTGCCCAAAAGGCTGGCAGCATTGCCACGTTGAATTGCAATGCTGATTCTTTGACCAAAGAATAGGCCAGCCCTCTGGTCACGTAAAGAGTCGACCAGCCGCTTGGCGATGTCTTGATATTTATTAAAAATATCAATTTCTTATTCCTGAAGGGATCTTAATAATGTTATAAACAGGAAAGCATCAAAAACTTGGATAAAATCCTAATTTACAATTTCCAGAGAAACAATTTCTCTCTATTATCGATAAAATTATAACTGATGACAGTTTTCAAGGAGCTGAAAAAGCAATTTTCTTAAACAGATATTCAGCAATTTACGCTTGAAATTGCTCTTAGGAACTGAAGAGTTTTATTGTATTTGGGAGATCTTGACAGGAAATTTGTGACGGGATTAGATAAGCAATTCATAATAAATGTAGATTTGTTGTGTCTTAATGGTAACATTCGCACTGCGAAAATCGCACTTACTGCTTCGCGTGCCTTTTTAGGGTCATCAGATAACTTGAAGCTTAAAGTGCCTATACATCCCACAACTTACCGCGACAAATCCTTTACTGTCCGCTCGTTTGAGGAATGCATTGCCAGTTCAAATAAAGTGCACGCAGTCGGTACGTGTGTTTAAAATACTCGTAAAAGAACATTACTTGTGGCTGTGATCTTGTTCTCGTAACTGTAATTATCTGTAGTCTTCATTTATTTTCGTTGCTTATATTATTTAGTATGTGTGTATTTTTATATATATTATTCAGGACATGTAGGAGTATATCTCTGTATCTTTTTTAGTATATTGTTTACTTATTATTTGCACCATCGACAGTCCAGGCAAATCAATGTCCATTCCAAGGTTGTCTGGAGGAGATCGCAGAAACCGATAAGGTACTTGGTATATTTTGTAGTGATTTATTTTTCGTTATGTATTTTTGTAGTGTACCATAAAGTATATAATAAATAAATGAAGGCACTGTTAATGTCAAAATGTTATCACTGATGAACAGTTGACTGTTCTAAAATAGTTTCTTGTAAATTGGTTTCCTAGGGGAAGTATCTACTATCACCACTACTATTACAAACGTGATGTTCTCACAACTACGCCGTAGCACGTCGTAGCAAATCTGCTACGGCGTAGCACTGTAGGATTGCGTAGCCTATCTGCAAAGATTCGTAGTACCTACTATCGCCACTACTAATAACAAACGTGTAGTGCTCACAGCTACGCCGTAGCACGTCGTAGCGAATATGCTATGGCGTAGCAGTTTAGTATTGCGTAGCCCCTCTTCAAAGATTAGCTATGCAATGCTTTTTCATTTTAAAGCGCTGGCCACACTGGGAACGAAGCGAAACGAAGCTAAGTTCGTTTAGCTTTCTTCCGCGTCTTTTCAAATTTTTTTTCATAGTACGCGATGTGAACCAACAACGTACCGAAGTATGAAAAGACGCGGAAGAAAGGTAAATGAACTTAGCTTTGTTTCACTTCGTTCCCAGTGTGGCCTGCGCTTAATACGCTACCTACAAACATGATGAAATATGTTCACGACTACGCTACAGAGAAACTATGCAATTCTACTTATGCTTGGAGACTTTTTCATAATCCAAGCAAACGTTGTATGCATGAAAAACATATTTTTTATTTACGAAAGACTTAAAAAGATAAAGCTTCGACACAAACAGATGACATCACAACACAGCTTATCCCTTAAGCCCCTCAGAAGGCGATAAAAATAAGGTTAAATTGATAAATCAGACAGGCCTAATTCCACTTGAAATTTTTTGAATAAATTATTTGAAAGATTTACGTGATAAAATCTTTTTCTTAGACTCTCCTGTCGTGACAAATCCTACCTTTTTCTTGGGATTGTAATGGATTAAGTATGACTTTCATCTGAGTCCCTTCAGTGAAGCCCAGCTGTTTAGGGAGAATAAATTCAGATTTTGAAATGATTTCGGATTAAATTTATTGTTGGGTTGTTTTCAGTAATACGTAGGTTCTTTTTAGCGTTTATTTCAATTGAAATATGGTTGATTTATTCATAAATATTTTCAAACTATTGTGCATCATGTTGGTATAATTAACTTAAGTAGGTAGAGAGCGAGAAATATTTAAAGCTTAGTCTATTTACATATTTGTTAGTAGTATGTGTATACTCGTAAAAAATACTAACGGTAGCGGATATACATATTAGAAATTAGTATATTTGTCAAAACTAATTCTAGCCTTTTTGAAAAAATGACAATGGTACGAAATGTTCCAATTCGTAGCCAGTACAAAAATTCTTTGAGTAATTATAAATGTAAAACTGCATTAGTAAAAAGAAGTGTCCTGGGTATGGCTCCACGTATTTATAATAAAATACCAGACAGAAAAAATTTAAATTGTTCTTAATTGATAAAATGTTATTATACTATTGACGAATATATATATGACGAATTAATTTGGAATTACAATTAATAATATTGACATGAACACTTTCAGCGCTATGTGTATCTTTTTGTTACACATTGTCTGGAACATTGTGTATCCAAAAGTATACATTGTGTATTCTGATTGGTAAAAGCGCTGTATATCTGTAAGGTACACGTTCTCTATACATTTATTATGCAGAAATGAAAGCCCGGGCCTGTCACAAATTTGTCAAAAATTTAAAGAACTTCCTCTCAAGGGGTGGTTTCTCTCGCGTCCGGCCCTAGTCCAGGCCATGGTACGGAGTGAGAAGGCATGGGAGGCCATCACCTCCTTCTGCGAAGCAGTAATGCTCGCGAAGGAGGAGGCAGAACGCGTGAGGGAGAGGCAAATTTCGCGCCCTCACGTCCCTAGCCGCCGCAGGAGACGCCCTGGGCGTCGGGAATTGCAGGCTGATTCCCGGCTACCGTTGGCGCGGGCTTGCGGACGGTGAGCAATGGGTAGCTCGCCGTCCGATAAGGACCAGGCCCGGGTCGACGGCGCGTTGTGTTCCACGCGCGCCTCAAAGAGATGTCAGCAAGTGAAGGGGTCCGATAGGACCGATGCCTGCCGGGGTTGCGGGAAAGTCCGAAAGGGATACCGTGGCCCCTGGCAACGTACAGGCAACGGAAGGAACACGGGTGGGTTTTTTTCAGTAAGAGCCTGACAAGATCTCCGACCCAAAAAAAAAAAAAAGGTGTGGACGTCCGCTGAGGGTGTTAAATAATTTTGACATTTTAATTATTTTGACATAGATTATTGACATTTTATTAGGTTTGACATAATTAGAGTTTAGTATGTAATTATTCATTTTATTTTCTAATTTAATACCCTAATTATGCATGATTTTCAAACATTTTAATTTGTAATCCTCAGCTAGATTTGCACGTCATATGTGTACGCCTTTGTTTCTTTGTTTTGGGTGGGAAATGGGCATCGGTCCTATCGGACCCCTTCACTTGCTGACATCTCTTTGAGGCGCGCGTGGAACACAACGCGCCGTCGACCCGGGCCTGGTTCTTATCGGACGGCGAGCTACCCATTGCTCACCGTCCGCAAGCCCGCGCCTACGGTGGCCGGGAATCGGCCTGCAATTCCCAACGCATATGTGTACGCCTCCTGGCATAACATAGCGCTCTGTTCACCAAACATAAGATCTGTATTGTTTTACTTATGTTAATAAATAAATAAATAAAAATAAATTATAAGACACATACTTACACACATAAACTCACGCTTTTCCCCATGGGAAATAAAAACTACAGAACACAACCTGCTTCGTAGCAAAAACAGTAAGTAAGGATCGTTCCTTACATACTCTTTTTGTTTCGTTTACGTTCAAACATTTGATCATACACGCACGCCGGTTGCGAGTACTACGCACCTGACCTTTCTGAAGAACATCACCAATAACGTCTGTGTTTACAATAAAGTTGTTAATTTTATTATTGCTGCATATATTTGTTATTGGGTGATAGATTAGCAAACAGTTCGATGACCTACCCAAAGCAACAGACGAAGTATTAAGTAGCTCTCTAACCCTAGATTTCGACAAAAGCGTTAAAGTTTTTGTTACGTATTTTCTGGTGTTCAATAAACTATATTTACATAAATAAATAAATCGATCACTTTCCATGAATATAAACGTTACTTCACCAGTGTATTTGTACAACGGATAAGGGTACGTGTCTCTCTCGTTATTATCAGCCTTATTTTAACTACTGTGGGCGTACTGTGGGTAGTGTTGGTTATTGCGCAATAGAAAAACCGTTTGCAGTTCAGATCAGATTATAACTCACGATCACATTAATCACACTAACAATTCACACACTGTAGGTACACGACAAAACTAATCGGAACGCGCTACAGTTTCTCAACGTCTTCATTATTTGACCGCAAGAAGTCTGCTCAGCTCCAGCTCTTTCGAGCGCCGCTAGTCGGCGCTGGCGTCCCAATTATTTAACTCAGTAACGTATTTTCGACGTCGTCTATTCACGGTATTTGTACATGACCTTGTTTATAACTATTTATAGTGTTAAAGTCAGGGCAAATTCACTCCTTACGTCTGTTTGCCGTGTTATAGCCATTTCATACGACTGTCTAAGAATGACCGTTATGTTTAGAATATACGGACAATTTGAGTTGATACCCTTGACTTTACACAATCTTTGACTCTGTCAGACTTCCCATTCACAGAAACAATTACCACTACTGACAAAAATATAATATGCCCTCAAAATTCAAAATATTTTATTTCACATAAACCTACATGGGCACTTATCAAACGTCAGAAGCTAGGTGCACGGTTTCAATTGGTTGTTTCCTATGGAGAAGACCCAGCAAGAAACTCCACGGCTACTCTTTTAAAAATAATGGGTTTTACAATATTTTCAAATAACAGTGTTATTAGGTATGGCAGGACAGTATAGGTCTTTCAACAAGTACCAGGTACTTAACAGAATAATGGTGGTCAACAAATCTACAGTCCACTAGGGCTCACATTCACAAAATTGAAAAGAATCTAAAGATAAATTAATTAATAAAAATAAAAACGTATTTTAAACGAAATGACGTGGTTGCTATTACAGCTGTACCAAATCTGAATAATTATCATGTCCACAAAAGCCACTAATAAAGCCCTATCTCCCGGAACACAGATATGCCCTTTGGTTATTTGAAGGGTAAGTGACCCTACAAATAACCGAAGGGCATATCTGTCGGGATAGCAAGGTGTGACATCTGGTAGCCCGCAATCTATCGGCTTGCGTCACAAACTTATATTTAAGACTAATAGATTCGAAACTTTGGGAGTAAGGATCTTTAATGTCAAATATTTAAGGCGATCTCAACATATTTGAGGGGCTAAGATAAGGATGTATATTATTTTTTTATTTCTGGGTGACATAGTTTTGACAGTTACGCGTGACAAAGATATCTCTTCCGTCACAATCAAATATATATAAACTTAACATCACTCCTCTACACCTCTGCCCAAAGTTTTCCACGTAAAGTGTTCCGTTACCTTAAGTCCAATCAGACCATTACATATGGTCTAAATTGATCTACCTTTTTGTCCACTCGGTGCTTAATAGAGCTTGTCAATAGATATTCAAAATTCAAAAATTCTAAATATTTTATTTCCCATAAACCTACAAGGGCACTTATGGAACGTCAGAAGCTAGGTCCACGGTTCCAATTGGTCGTTTCCTATGCAGAAGAGCCAACAAGAAACTCCACGGTTACTCTTTTAAAAGTAAATGGTATTTACAATATTTTCAAATTACAGTGTTAATAGGTATGAGAGGACAGTGTAGGCCTATCAACAAGAACCAGGTACTTAACAAGATAGAAAATGGTCGACAGATCTACAGTCTGTTAAGCCTACAACGTTCTCACATTCACAAAATCTAAAAGAAAAGAATCTATATAAAAGCAAAATATAGGCAACTAGCTGCTAATGTTATCATTTCTAACACTTATTTAGATGATGTCATTGCTGGTTGTGATAATGTACAGGTACTTGGAGATAGAGAGACTTAAATTAGAAAATTTCAATGTACATAGAAAGAAAAAACAGAAAGATAATACATTTATTTAGCACAGAATAAAAGGCACACAAGTAAAAAGAAAGAATACAAAATAAAAAGTGTAAAGTGCGTTGTATGCATACTAGCAGAAATGTGTGCCTCGCGGCTGCGCCAAACATAAATGATGATCAAACTATTCTTCAGTTCTCAAAAACATTAAACAATAATTAAGCAATAGATATTCTGAACGAAACACTAGCAGTACACGTATGCTATTAAGCTAGTAAGCAACCTGTTGCTTACCAAGCGTGTGACCTGTCAAGCGTGATTGTCAACTTCGAAAATCAAATATTCAATTAAACGGCCTAGCCTTTTCCAAACTATGTTGGGGTCGGCTTCCAGCCTAACCGGATGCAGCTGAATACCAGTATTTTACATGGAGCGACTGCCTATCTGACCTTCACAATCCAGTCACTGGGTAAATTACGATACCCCTAGGTAAGACTGGTTGTCAGACTTTCGGGCGACTGTCAAAGATCCACGAATGACAGCCGGGACCAACGGCTTAACATGCTTTCCGAGGTATCTCGATATGTAAAGATGGTCACAAATCCACGGACCAACCCCGACAAGGGTAGCTTAACCTGATGGATCAACCCGTACGCCTGATATTACTTAGCCACGAGCTCGAACATTATTACCATTAAACTTAAGAAAAGCTAGATCAAGCCATCATGGCTAAAGAATCCTTTTTATGTATAATCTAGTCGAGAAATACCGAAATAAGTACGAGAATAATGTCATAACAAAATGAATGGATCATTTCTTTCAATTACGTTTCATCTTTCCTTCTTAGTTAGTTTTAATGATGGTCTGGCAGTTTGAGTAGTTGATGCGGCCTACTCAAATGTTCTTTCTTTGGTATTGTTCGTCGAGTTGAGCTCCTTAAGTTTTGAGTTGAACTCCACGATTACTGACAAATGCTTGCACTGACTAGACAGGTCACTCAAATGTGTGTGGTTCTTTCATCAAAAGACCATTTCAAATACTAATCTACATGGTCCTCATATAGCCAAGATTATGACTGGACTTTAAAAGAGACTGCGGCCTCTGAGTTTGTTTCGGCCTTTCTTCTCAGAGTAGTCAGATAGGAAACACCGAACTCATCTAGCTTATTTTTAATGTTTTTTTTATGTCGTGTAAAAGTGATTCTGATAAGCCTATTCCTATTATCCTTATCCTATTTTACAATTGTTTGGGTGTTTTATTGTGTCCTGATGTGTGCGGGACGCCGCGGGTGCTTTTCAATGAGATGCTTGACTCGAATTCACTTTTAATTTTGTTAAATAAGTCCATCAAATTGTGAAGTAATTGGAACGACGCTAAAGTGCGACCGGCCAGAGGCCGTCAAGAGAAGAGTGAGGTGGCGGAAGCGGATCCTCCAGACGACCAGGTGACGCGTCCAGCGACGATGCGGAGCGCGCGAGAATTGAAGGTGGAGCCAGTTGTCCATCGCGGTGCATAGATGGCACCAGCAGTCACTTCTTAACAACAATAAACTCTTTCATTTCAGAAGCATTGTATAATTGCATGGCACATGTGTGAGTACTATGTACCGACTTTAAAGCTACCATTTAGGTACTGGGTATGTCTTTCATTGACTTGAATATGCCCTGGCTTCTGAGAGTAACTCTAATGTCTCGCTGACGGTGGTGCGTGTGTTGGATCATTTAGCTCCCTTCAAAATGGTTGAGCTGAAACCATTCAGCTCAACCATTTCGCCCGTTCACGAACATGACGCATGGATTAGCACCAGCTAATCCATGCGTCATGTTCGTGAACGGGCGCCGTCAGTAGGGACTGGTCATCTCTTAGCTGCCACGGCGATTTTAATTTAATGTTTGAATTAGTTTTTATTTTTATTTCTAACTAACGCTTTTAATGTTTTGCATCGTTCTCACATGTATAACTTCAATATGAATGATGTAACCAATATTATGGAACCATATTTTAGTTTAAAAGAGTGTCCGTGGAGTTTCTTGCCCGTTCTTCTCCATAGGTACCTACTAGGTACGCTTTGGAATGGGCGACTAGCTTCATATTTCTCACTGACCGACCCCTTGACAATTCAAAAGTGCCTGTAATTGGTTTATTTGAAATAAATGCTTTGAGTTTGAGTTCGAATATGACACATGAAATCTATACACACATCCCTTTTTGTGTCTGTCTTTGTGACCGCGTTGTTATTCTGAACTTACGCAACGTATTTTGATGTAGTTTTCGCCATAATTTAAAGTTATTTTTCGAGGTACTTTTATGTGTATTATATATTAATATTTAATATAGATATCGCACAGATTTCTCTGTTTTAACATGTCGCCATTGCACCTGGGCAAAGTAGAGGTGGGTAGCTAGTCACGATTATAAAATAGTGTCGTAGGATTCTAAGAGGCTTAGCACAAAATAAACTACGTAATGAGGCAGTTTTAGGATTAACAAATTATTCATGAAACAGTTCAACTTCATTCGAAAGGTTCCTGAATAATTAAACACTAAGTTTCGACAAATTTTGAAAGGGTCTGAAACAATTCCGAACAAGTTTTGAAGTTCAGTCATTTATAACTAGAAGTGTGTTTCAGTATTTTCCGATTAGACTAAGAGTTACCTTTTGAAGCATTGAAGGTATATATATATACACTTCTCACGCACAATTTTGTAGGTTCAAAAAGTACTTATGCGATTTTGATTATCATAGGTTATTATTAAATAATAATATATTACGTTAGTTTTTTTTTATGATATGATTTTTTTTCGATATTTCTGGGTAGTGCAATTACGAGCATAAATATCTTCTACTTACGCAAGATTCAAATGCGATTTTCTCCCAAGTATTGATATTTTATGGTGTTACGATAATACATAGTATTATCGAGATCATACTATTTTAAAATAGGTCTTTACTCAAAGTCGCTATTTTTATTTCAAGAGCAAAACGCTTTTGAACTTTGCGTGGTTTGAATTTAAAGCTTATGCTCTTTCAATGACCCCTATTCAGTCATCAGTGATTTCAATATACCTTGTAACTCCTGATTATAACTCCATATAACCTTTAAAACTCTGACATCAGGTCAGTCACACTGGTTAGTGTGATTAATCTGATGTCAGTTTTAAAGTCGCCCATGGGCCTCTGACTTGGCTTCACATACCGTCCAGAAATATCTCTCAAGTATGCCGGTTTCCTCTCGACGTTTTCTTTCACCGTTCTTGAAGCAAGTGATAATTATACAATACGCACATGAATCCGAAAATTTAGAGATGCGTGCCTTGGGTTCGAACTCGAGACCTTTGACTTCAATCCAACGGTCACAACGGTTACCTTGTATAATTATAATATTTACGTGATGATTTAGACATTATATACCTAAAATTTAATTTCAACTCTTTATTAGTGGCTTTTGTGGACATGATAATTATTGAGATTTGATACAGCTGTAATAGCAATCACGTCATTTAGTTTAAAATACGTTTTTATTTTTATTAATTTATTTATCTTTATATACCTAGATTCTTTTCAATTTTGTAAATGTGAGAACGCTGTAGGCCTAGTGGACTGTAGATTTGTTCACCATCATTATTCTGTTAAGTACCTGGTACTTGTTGAAAGACCTACACTGTCCTCCTATACCTAATAACACTGTTATTTGAAAATATTGTAAAAGCCCATTATTTTTAAAAGAGTAACCGTGGAGTTTCTTGCCGGCTCTTCTCCATAGGAAACAACCAATTGGAACCGTGCACCTAGCTTCTGACGTTTCATAAGTGCCCATGTAGGTTTATATGAAATAAAAATAATTTGAATTTGAATTTGAGACAGTATCTGGTATTCTTACAATTATTGTCATTTTAGTGGTATTCTGATTAGAAAACCAAATTTCAGCAGTACATACATTTATTTCAAAACACGACTATCCGTAAACCGATATTACACTTCCAAACTTTTTCCTCAACGTCGAACCGAAATAAACGGAACCAATAAAACCGTAACTCCAATAAAACCCGAACAGCAGCCGGGTAAAAAAATAACCGCGAAAAAACCAGCCTACACAAAATACAACCCGGACGTTTTGCCGGGTCCAAAAGGTATCTTAACCGGTTCAAGGCTTGTCGATATCCGGATTATCCGAATTTAAGGGTTGACACTAACAAGGGTTAGATTTTCTACGCCGTCAAGGGTGGAAATGGCTAAGGGTTAATTGAACACATTCACTCAATATTCCAGACGTAGCCCCGGACGGTTAATGAAGTTTCAGGTCTCGATAACCGGACGATATATTCGGATTTTTGGACCGTGTTAAGGCCAAAATCAGCCTTAATACGGTCCAAAAATCCGGAGAAAGAATTTGGCGGGTTAAGAGCACTATTAATAAGGAGTTAAGTACTGTCTAATGAAGGCTGCCGGCTTTAGGTTATATTTCCACATTTGCAGAGTGAAAACTTTTTTTTCATGTCAAAGAATTAAGTAGACTGTAAATTAATATTACGCCTAAAGGCTCGTACAGACCAGCGCGACGCGACGGCGCGACGCGACTCGAACAATACAATTTCTAAAAGAACTTTACGGTATAACAATAACCGGTGTCGCGTCGCGCTGTCGCGTCGCGCTAGTCTGCACGAAGCTTAATACGAGTATCCAAACACAAACATAAAATCACATTCCATAAAAGTTTACCAGCGTCCATTCATACCTTTCAAATTGGAATACAACAATGCTGCTGGACTGCAGAAAAGGATACTTTTTAGATATCTCATAATAAACGAAAAAATCATCCGACCCCCAAAAAAAATATTTAGTTTTCGGAAGTCGGTATCTTTAGTTTTGTATTTTCATTTTCTGCCACCGACTTTCAAAAAGGTTACTTTAGAAACTTATACAACTATCATAAAGCATTTGGGTTTTTGGTATTTGACGTGGCGGCAGTTTGATGCGTAGACCGCATGTGGCGTTGTAAATGCCACCACAATTAGAATAAAGTATTAAAACTAAGTTAATGTTATGCTAAGGAGTATTTTCAATTTTAAAATCCGTTCGTATTTACGTTAAGTCTACCCAGCGCGTTCGTATTGGGCCCACAGCTGTTAAATAACATACGAGTATATCCTCAAGAGTTTTGTTTACATCAAACTTTAAAAAAGGTGGAGGATTTATTCTATTTAGAGACCGCGACATTTGCCTAAATTGTAGTGTGTCGTGGAAGGACAGCACATGTGTCATTACTAATGTAATATTGACAGCTTTGTGGACGAGACCGGAATACTGAAGTAGCTGGTAAAGTACTTCTGCTTTCTGGACCTGTCTTGTAGGTGACTCGAAATAGTGCTTGTATGTTGATAAGTTTAGTTGTGTGCACTTCTATTTTGGGACACAATTACGTGAGTATTTTTGTTAATTCATAGAAAATGTTCTCGAATAAGCCGACAAAAGGATTCAGTTGGGATAAGCAGGGTTTGGAAAACTTTGTCAAGTCTTTTCTTCGCCTTTCTCGCAATGTTTGACGACTCCACGGTCTTCAAGCAGTGCGCCCTGTCTGTTATGACATACAGTGCTGATGGATTCAGTTCAGTGAGATCATCAGATTCAGTGCTATGGAGTCTGACAGTCGGGCGTGTCTACAATTTGAGGTCACTCAGCAAAGCGCTGGAGCGAACTATCCTAGAATTTTCTTTGAAAAAAAAAGCTTGCATAGTAAGCAAGCTGAAGTGGCAATGGGCTGGCCATGTATGTCGAAAGACCGATGGCTCCCGGAGCAAACGAATCCTCGAGTGGAGACCACGTATCGATTAGCTTAGTGTGGGACGCAATATTCGGAAAATCTGAAAGTGAAAGACTTCACTTATGCAGTAGAGCATGTAAGAATTATTTAACACGACTTGGAACTTAGTTTGGAAACTCCTGACTTAGGTACCTTTCCACCACTTTATGAGCTTTTCAATTTCATAAGTACCTACCCACATTCAAAACAAGAAACAAAACACAACCATCCAAACAAATTCAAAACAAATAAAAGTTGTAGCGACAAAATTTTACCGAACCCGATATAACCGCTTTTATCTGACGCCAACTAGTTCCAACTGGTATGTTTGCGTAATATTCGTAACGGGGTTAGTGAAAACTTTTCCGTTTACCCGGTTACCGGGTTATTGGTATTGAATAAAGGTCGTTTTAGTGTTTGATATCCGATAGTATCCGACCCAGTAGATTTGTCGTACGATGCGCAATTGTTCTTTTTTGGCTTAGAGGTGTGTCGTGTTGTTATTGTGATTTGATTACAATCCTTCTCGGAAGGATACAAGCTACAAGGATACAAGGTTTTTGATTTATCAATGATTTATTGAAGTGTGAGGGTAGTTTGGTAGACAAATTAATTCTATTGAGTAGGTTTTCGACAAATTGTTGTAGTACTTTTGTACATGAGGGTTCATGTACAAAAACCAAAAATAAATCTATCGAAAAATGTGTGACGTGCATGAGAGCAATTTAATAAATAAAATTCAAGTGTTGTGCCAGTACGGCCAGAATTTATTCTGAATATTGTGGTTGAAAATATAATTCTTCGATTTCATTAACGTTGTATTAATTTATTACGATTACGGTTTACCAAATTCATTTTATGGTTGATTAATTTCACACTATTTTATTAATTGTGTAACTTAATAAAGTAATTTAATATTGTAGTATAAACAATGTGTAATGCGTCAGGGATTTGCAAATAAATATAGATATAAGGACCCACCTGCTCATTAAAACACGTTTTTCTAGCAAAGCCCAATATTAACGAAATATGCTGTGATTACCTTGTTTCTTAATTTGACCGAGATCTATCTTTTGAAAGAATTTCTAAGAATGTACGCGAAGTTTAAGTGCGATTCCCAGATTAAATGGAGTGCTGCCATTCTTCGTGGCCAGTCCCGATTGTAACCTTAATAATTTAAATTGAATAAATTAATTAAATTGAAGTATCCGTGTCTCTCTTAAAGTATTATATTATTTTAGTTATTGTGAATGTGAGGACGACGTGGATATTTTTTTATTTCATTTATTTTTTCTTTCTCAGTTAGTTTTAATGATGGTCTGGCAGTTTGAGTATATGATGCGGCCTACCCAAATGTAATTTCTTTGGTATTGTTCGTCGAGTTGAGCTCCGTAAGTTCTGATTTGAGCTCCACGATTACTGATAAATGCTTGCACTGACTGGACAGGTCCTTTCAAATCTGTGTAGTTCATTCCTCAAAAGATCATTTCAGACACTAATCTACATGGTCCTAATATAGCCAAGATTATGTCTGGACTTTAAAAAAAATTGCGACCTCTAAGTTTGTTTCGGCCTTTCTTCTCAAAGTAGTCAGATAGGACACGCCGAACTCATGTAGCTTATTTTTAATATGACGTGTAAAAGTGATTCCAATATCCTATTTACTGAATAAACAATTTATTATCTGAGAAACAGATGTCCCGCGACACGACTGTGTCTAGAGACATCGCCAAATACACAAACGATCAAAAGTTTTTGTGCTTCAATAGAAAAACAAATGCTGTCACATTGAATTTAGAGCCAAGATGGCGTAGTGGTAACGACCCCAACTTATGAGTTACCTACAATTGTGCAATTTATTTCATCACGACTGCTCCACGACTGCTCAAACGGTGAAAGAAAACTTGCGGATAAATTTAAAGACATGTGACTATCCCACCAGCTGGGCACGCGTGATGGATTACAGCCCACTCCCTCCCACATCTCTGTCGTGGCCTGTGTTCCAGCATTGGAGAAATTATAGACTGGCGGTGGCGAAGTGTTAATGCCCGCGACTTACGAGTTGTGGGTCGCAGGTCATCACCGCTGCTCTCAAAACGGTGAAGGAAAACATCGTGAGGAAACTGGCATGTCCTAGAACCAAAAAGTCGAAGACATGTGACATCTACCAACCCGCACTTGGCCCTAGTAGTGGATTATGGCCCACTTCCTCTCACAGAGAGGAGGCCTGTGGAAATATTATAGGCTGATTATCCTTATATTGCATTGAATTGCTTCTGTATAATTAGTGCGCTTATGTAAACTCATTGCTTTAAATCGAAACACACACCAAATACTCCTAGAATCGTGTCAGTACTTGATCCCTTAACATCTTGTCAAGCCACGACATTGGGATTAAATCATAGTACGGACAACAACGCCTAACCGAGTCCTAATGACGTGAAACTGCCAATCAGCGTGCGATCATCAATCGAGGTGTCAACTGTAGTGACTATTACATTATCACCGAACCACTGTATTGATCCGTAACCCGACATCGAGTGAAATAGTAAAGTCATCGCTATCTTGTTGCCATCGAGATATACCCTATCACTTCCTTGTAACTTTAGAATATACTAGCTTCTACCCAAGGATTTGCCCGCGTGGCTGTCGGACATCCAAACATAAAAACTTGCACATTTATATTCCATATATATATAGTCCTCCAGACCGTATTTCGGCCACGGTGGCAAATCTCAACGGAGACTAGCCTTCGGCGCGGGAGATATTATAGTGCACAAGTGTGTGCGCAGACTCAGGTGCACTCTCTCTTCCCTCACTCTCATAGTCCGATGGGACTTCAATTCGACACGACCGGAGAGAGATCAGGGACAGGACCAACGGATTAACGTGCTTTCCGAGGCACTGGGGTATCACACCGCCAACTTCCAAACTCCGGGCTGTTACTAAGAAATTCCTAATGGAAAAACCAATAACACTTTGTCCGACCCGCGAATCGAACCCAGGACCCCACGCTCAGCAGTTGCGCTTGCAACCACGAGACCAACAGGGTGATAGATAGGCAACGGGGCAGGGTCATAATATAGCGTCATACATGATAATAAAATATAATAGGTAGGTTAACGCAATGAATGTTGTTGAACTGTCAAAATAAAACCCATTACTACTGTTGCGCAATTAGCCCGCAGTCCATTGAATGCACGCTCCGTGATCGCAAAGTTGACCGCGCGTCTGTTGGAACACCTTGAGCTGGTTTAGCGTAGTGCGGAGTTACAATAGAAAGGCCAGCTTATACTGGTGTTGTTGCCACTGACGTGCTGCCAACCGTACGCGCCTTTATTATGACTGACATTTGAGGACAGCAAATTTCCGGAGGAGGTCTCGAATTCTAACGCTCAAAGTACGTGACTTTGAGCCATGGCTTACTAACTAATATGGACACCAAAGGAAAGAGTTCTAAGAATTTCAATAATACGTTTATTATCTTTAATACTTTTAGCCTTATGTAGGATCACACGTCTCACATAATACTTGTAAAACATACCTTCCTATACAATATCGCCTATGGACATGTGACCGCCCGTATTTTTCTGAATATTCAAGATTTTTTTTCGAAAATTAACTTTAAAATTCATGTTATTATTTATTTTTATTTTTTGAGTTGCCATATCTCCGATGTTATTGGCTCGGTTTGGATTCTGTTTATTATTTCTAAAAGCTTATCAGTTATTTTATCGGATTCCCTAATTTTTGTTGACGATGAAAAAAACGGATACTAAAAAATTAAAATAAAACTACTTAAACTAAATGTTAGTCCATAAAATCATATATTGACAAACATAAAAAATATATAAGAAAACACTAAAATAAAAAAAAATTAAGATAGATAGATTTAAAATTCATGTTCGATAATTTTCATGAATATTCAGAAAAATACGGGCGGTCACATGCCCATGGGCGGCATTGTATATAATGAAAAGGATAATAAACGTATTATTGAAATCCTTAGAACGGTCTTTCCTTTGGTGTCCAACCTTTAACCCTAACAGTGTACTTGACACGTGTAAACCTTTAATGTTACTCATTGAGGTTTAATGTAAGCTAGAGCAGATATTAAATATAAAGATAAATTTGTGAAATATCAAAACGGCTATTTGACACTTCCCGTGACCCAAGGGCTGGTTTTTACCTTGGACAATGCTATGGCTTGGCTTAATGGCTTGGGTACATTACAAGTCGACAGCGATGCCGATGAATTTTTAGATGCTATATTTTTGTTTTTCAATAGTTTTAGTTAAGTTTGTATATAATTTTGCTATTTTTATTAATTAATTAGATATAAGATATTATATATAAATAATTTATTTGTTCAAACATGTGTAACAGGATGCATGTATATGCACATATAGGTGGAAACATAATTTTATCGGACCAACAAACACACACATCATAACAAACTAAAGATGTGTCCCCGGGGATGTCAAAGGTGACAACCGCAGTGTATACGTATTAAGGCGGTAAACTGAGACGTTTGCTGTCCCGGACAACAACATGTTGCACAAAAAGTTTGTTCGTGGTGTCTGCTCTAGTTTATATTGCACTGCAATGTCTCAGTGGGTCATGCCTCGTGGCTAAATAATTACTATCACAACGGTCGATCAAAGGTTAACCTACGTTTTGCCGAGGTCGGTCCGTGGAAGAGTAACCATACATTGCATATCGACACTTCTCCGAGCCGAAAAGAAAGAAAGAAAGAAAATACATTTATTTCGCACAGACTAAAAGGCACACAAGTAAAAAGAAATAAAGTAAAAAGAAAGAAAACAAAATAAAAAGTGTAAAGTGCGTTGTAAGATACTAGCAGGAATGTATGCCTCGCGGCTGCGCCAAAAGCATGTTAAAGCGTTTTTAAAACCAGGGGGTATCGTATTACACAGTAACTGGGTTGTGGAGGTCAGACAGGCAGTCGTTGTATGTAAACTCAAAGCATTTATTTCAAATAAACCAATTACAAGCACTTTTGAATTGTCAAGGGGTCGTCAGTCAGATATATAAATGGTAGTAGTACCTAGTAGGTACCTATGGAGAAGTACGGGCAAGAAGCTCCACGGACATTCTTTTAAATCAATATATGGTTACAAAATATTGGTTACATCATTCATGATGAAGTTATATTTACATGTGAGAACGATGCAAAACATTAAAACCGTCCGTTAGAAATTAAAAATAAAAACAATTCAAACATTAAATTAAATTAAAATCGCCATGGCCGCTAAGAGCTGACCAGTCCCTACTGACGGCGGCCGTTCACGAACATGACGCATGGATTAGCACCATTCAGCTCAACCATTTTGAAGGAAGCTAAATGATCCAACACACGCGCCACCGTCAGCGAGACATTAGAGTGAGCATGACATACTCTCAGCCCCCAGTAAAACAATGGTATTTAGCTGGTTCCAGTTAGACTGGAAGCCGACCCCAATGTAGTTGGGAAAAGGCTAGGCAGATGATAGTCCAACGGTCAAGGTGTGAGCAGGAGCGAGAGTACGAGAGTTCGATTTCCACCCACTGACTGCATTGACATAAAGTCACCCTTCATCTTCTTTTCGTATTTTGTTAAAAAGGTTGGGCCCAGTAGGCGGCCATGCCAATCGCAGCACCAATGGCGTATTTTACGTTCTCAGGAGTGCAGGTGTATGGACACTTTGGTACTTGTTGAAAGACCTACACTGTCCTCCCATACCTAATAACACTGTTATTTGAAAATATTGTAAAAGCCCATTATTTTTAAAAGAGTAACCGTGGACTTTCTTGCCGGCTCTTCTCCATAGGAAACAACCAATTGGAACCGTGCACCTAGCTTCTGACGTTTCATAAGTGCCCATGTAGGTTTATAAGAAATAAAAATATTTTGAATTGAATTGAATTGGACACTCCAATAATGGTACATGGTTTGGTCAGGGAGGAGCATTGCATTCGCACTGGTTATCGGCGGGATCTATAATTCCCCATTTTGCCAGATACTTGGGTCCGCAGTCGATAGATCGCTTTCCATATTGGCTGGGTTGTAGATGCTCCTGGGGCTGAACAAAATCGCGTGGTGGCGCGTGCTGATTTAGACCCACTCCCAAAACAAGCTTAATGATTTAGCTTTTAGATGAGGTAACGAGAAATAATAATTGTGTAACCAACATTTCTAGAGAGGAGAAGAAAACAGTTGCTTGTCTCATCAGAAACCCGTTCTCAGGGGTACTATAAACTTGGTTCGGTACAACCGGATGCTAAAATCGAAAATAATATAATTTTGTAGATATTCATGTTTGAGAAAAAACAGCTCGGCTTAGCTCGATTTATGCCGAACATGATTAACACTTTGAAGGACACTATACGCTCATAGGCGTCATAACAATAAAACTTCTATTGTGTCTCGTACAGTGTCCTTGAATGCGTTAAGACAGTGTAGAAGCCAACTTAGTTTATACGTTTTAACGAGTTTAACGATCGACTTTAGCCGTATGAAAGCCGAATAAGAGGTGTAGTAACTACTTCGGGTCGGTTTTGTTGATTTTGTTGATTACTGCAAATCAAATGTGTCGATCCAAACATGTGTTTAACACAGCCAGACAACTTTAGGACAGAAATGTGTATATGAGAAAAGGGTTTAGCAGTCTGCGGTTTAACACAATAATGTGTTAGGACCCATACAAGTATCTATCTATTTTTAGAATATTAAATGTGTGTCTGACAAGTTAATTTTCCCAACTATTTTGGGGTCGTCTTCCAGTCTAGATATGCGAGGGAATGTCAATAATTTTGCCATAAATGACCTCATGGCTAAGTAATATTAGCCGCACGGGTCGATCCATCAGGTTAAGCTACGCTTGCCGAGGTTGCTCTGTGGATGGGTGACCATGTTTATATAACGAAACTCCTCCGTGCCTCGAAATGCACGTTAAGCCGTTGGTCAGAAGCCCGAAAGTCTGACAACCAGTCTTACCAAGGGGTAATTGTATTACCCAGTTACTGCGTTGTGGAAGTCAGATAGGCAGTCGCTCCATGTAAAATACTGGTATTCAGCTGCATTTGGTTAGACTGGAAGCCGACCCCAATATACTTGGGAAAAGGCTAGACAGATTGATTGACTGCCATAAGACCTCTACAAGCCAATTATATAATGATACTGATAATAATACGTAATTATAATGGTATTGACTGACTGACTTTACTTAATAATTATAGCATTTAGTCCACCATTAATCAGTAGCGAATGAGTAGTGATAAAAAAAAGTAATTTATTCAAACTAGGCTGAGAATCAGCACTTTTCGAACGTCAAAATTACATAAGACAGTCCCCCAAAACGCCCACCCTTCACCACTTCCTAGTGTTTTAGCTGGGAAGAAGAAGTGGCGCAACAAACTCCCCAGCTGCACAGCTGTCTGTTCAGTTAGAAAAAAAAGATTATATATATATGCTATATGATTATAATAGTATGCAAAATAATGTAAATTACGCAACACAAAACATAATTTAAATTATAAATTAATAGCCATATAACAGCTAGCACACACCAATATACCAACCAAAAACATCGAGAACTATACTCAGGCAGAAATAAAAATAACTAAACGAAAACAATATCTAAATAAAAGCCTCCAGGCAAAAAAGGCGTGCCCGCTTACATAGCTCGATATAAATATGTGTCCCTGAGGGCCTAACCAAAGTGACATTCTATCAGCGATAACGATGATGAAATGTCATAAATTTAATAGATTTACATAAGCTGCCAAAAAGCTTATTTCAATCCTATTGAAAGAAACTTGTCCCTCTTTAGTATTATTCCCTAAATACAATTTAGAAATCCGAACATTCACTTCTGTGATAATTCATTAGCGATAATTTTCTTAAATAAATAGTGATAATTCAATTAGGAATTTCTGAGTCCGGAGTTATTTTAAATAAGTAATGTCACTTCTGTATTTCCCCAAAGGGTTAGCCAGAGCTGTACCGATAGTTCACCTTCAATTCGCCAGTTATTGATAAGTCCCATGTAATAGGGGGCGAGCCTATTGCCATCAATCGGGCACGAATCTCGACTCTGCTACTGAGAAATTCCAGATGGAAAACCCAATAAGACTTTGCCTGACCCGGGAATCGAACCCGGACCTCAAGCTCAGCAGTAACAGTAGTAGTATAGTAGTTTTTGATAACCCATGAATGTATGTATCTTTTCACCTCGACATGAACTATTATGCAGTGATGGCTCAGTGGTAACGGCCCCAACTTACGATTTGTAGGTCGTGGGCTCGAACCCAAGCAGGCGTTTCACTTCGTGTAAATAATTTCATCACCACTGCTCTCAAAACGGTGAAGGAAAACATCGTGAGGAAACCGGCATGTTCTAGAATCAAAAATTCGAAGACATGTCATATCTATCAACCCGCACTTGGCCCTAGTTGTGGATTATGGCCCACTTCCTCTCACAGAAAGGAGGCCTGTGGAAATATTATAGGCTGATTATCCTTATATTGCATTAAATTGCTTCTGTATAATTAGTGCGCATATGTAAACTCATTGCTTTAAATCGATGATGATGATGATAATATTTCCACAGGCCTCCTGCCTGTGGAAATATTATAGGCTGATTATGAACTATTATAAATATAAACAGTTCATGCTAACAAAATATTTGTTTACACTTGGCTACCGATAAAAGCCAATAAGTTTATGTTAAATACCCCAAAACTTGTTAATAATTATGATGTATTAAATGTATTATTAATAAGACAATAAAATGTTAATTAATTGAAATAACTTAAATAATTCAGTAAACAGGCTTGATAGACAAATAAGCGGTTGTGGTTTTGGTTCAAGTGTACTGCTTAAGCGATTTTTAATGTGTTTAAACACTCAAGAAAAACAAATTCTTTGTGTTTTCTTATACTATAATGTAATTTGATGAGAAATATGTAGGTGGGTGGTTCGTTGTGGGTTGTAGGTACATCTCTGCCTTTCTCTTCGGGAAAACAAGGCGTGATATTATGTTATATAGTATCCTTTGACGTGAATCATATTTTTTCTTAATAATTATCTCATACTGAAGAGTCTTAAAACATTACAGGAAATAATGCGCAAGGATGATGGAGTCCACCGGACTATCTGTTGGGACCTTCCAAGAATGCTAAAACTGTGCGAGTAATTCGCATTTGCCTTGGAGGGAGAAATAGGCAAGAAGTCGTTGAAGGAACATTCACCATTCTCTCACTCTTATCCGAATTAATTTGGGGTTGGAGCATGTCTCCTTCTTCCATACTTTCCTATTAGTCGTTATCTCAGTATTCACCACCTTTCTAGCCCCAAGGAAGGAATACATTGCGGTAACTGCCTAACAGTCAGGATCCACAGTCAGGTAAATCAAAACAGGGCACATCAATCAATAAGAATTTTCACTCGTAAGAGGAAGTATCCTTATACTTCAATGAAAGGTATACAAGTTTGCAGCATTGGAACATTGAATCAACAAAGCCGACAGTCGGCTCTGCCTCCCATAGGGTTGCAGCGACGCTAAGCGATGGATGGCTGTTTTGCGTGGATGTGACGTATATTTTCCCCCAACTTGTTCTTTTCGTGTTTTTGTTTTTTCTTCGCGCCATGTTTACCGCAATTAAACGTATATGCTTCCTTTTCTTTTTCTAAACAACAAAAGCAATTCAAGTTTCATATTGACAATTGAAATACTCTTTCCTCTCCCTTAACCCGTCCCAATGAAACTTTTAATTGCGTTTACAGAATCGGTGTTGACAATAAGGATTATAATATAACAGTCGCCACCCGATGAGGGGCTTCAGTTCTCATGAATTTTGTATCTAAAGGGAATATTCTATTGGCGATAATTTGTTTTATTTTTCATTGGTCTCTGAGGGTTTATTTAACTAAATCAGTAGTAGCGATATTGATCAGAATAAGCACTGCCAATCACTGGAAAACCGGTGTGTAAAAAGACCCATCATCAAGTCGTTATAAACTCATTCTGGATACGTCTTATATATGTTGCAGATGGATTGTCGAATCCGCTGTTTTACATAACCGCTAGTTGTTTTACATAACTGCTAGCTGTTTTACATAAACGCTGGCTGTTTTACAAAACAGCTCCGCACTAACACCGCTCAGCGCTAACATAACGCACGCGCGCTTCGCTGGCAGTGAATTCGGCAATCCATCTGCGACATAGGCATAAGTTTGTATTTCATAGGATTTCTTATAAAGTTATTTCTGCGGTTGTAACCGAAAATATCTCTTATCTCAAAAACTATTGACCTAAATAACATACACATTTTTTAGTTATGGGAAAGAACAATTCGCGCGTTGATTTTTTTTTCACCCTTATAATTACTGCAGCGTTTAATTGGTGGGGTTTTTTTACAGTGTTTGGACAACTTCCATAGTTCTCTATTAGTTGACATCTTGGTAGTCACCCCCTTTCTAGCCATATCATCTTCCACACAGTCCATCCATCGTTTCTTTGGTATTCCCCTACTTTTATAGCCATCCATATTCATACTCAAAACTTTCCTCACATCATTTTCCTTATTCCTCCGCACTGCACATACCAATGGAATAACAACAAAAAAACATTAAAAGAGAAATTTTATTTCTTAATTTCCAATATTGCATCTGCATCGCACCGATAATGGTTGGTCACGCAGATGTGACCAACCATTATCGGTTATCATCGCGATAGTTTGGGCTGCGTAGCACTTATCGCCCGGGTACATAATAAACGTGGCGAAGCCGCTAATGTGACCATCGCATTAGCGCAATAACTTTTTAGCGAGCAAAACATAAGAAACTTCGGCACGCATTGTTTTGTCACGATAGACGTAGATGCGGCCGCAGAAAGATACAGATATATTTATTGCATAACTGTGTAACCATCGATGAAGTTCATATCTATATACCGTAAGGACTATTTCTGCTTGCAGCGCTCGGCCGCTATAAAACCGGGGCGGTAACAGATGTGGTCATCGTGTTCATCGGATTTTGTTTTCAAACTGCTTTGATATGAAGTTCTTTGATAGTACATTAGTTCTTATTTTAAAGTAAAAAAAAATTAAAACTCAAGTCTGTCCATGTTGGATATGCACTAGGTGAATAAATTAAAAAAAAATAAATGAAACCAACCATCTCGGAAACACTATCAGAATGTTATTAGTTTCCTCCACCATTAACCCGAGTAGCAACAGAGCAGTCGATTCGAAACATTAATTTTAGGCTTGAAATATTTAAATTTAAATCCACTTTAAGTTTAATCATTTCTTATCAGGAAAGCAATTTAAACTTCGGAGCAGTCTTGGGTAACGATCGGCGCCTTCTGATAAAACCGTGTATGCTTTACGCTTATAAATTGGTTGGGGGTGGCAGAGAGATATGTTGTGTTTTGAATTTTCTGATGTAGATTATTTTAAGGTTGGTTTTTCGAGTATTTTCTTCTCACGTCACGCCACGCTGAAGTAGTTGCACGAAAGCTGCACTGACTTTCATACTCGGGATCATCAGTATAGAGGAATGAGACACAAGGTGTAAAGTTCACTACTTATCCTCCATAGAAAAGGGAGGATCCTCGGACCAGAAGGGTATCGTGTCTGGCGGGCAACTGCCCAACGATTAATGTCGGGAAAGCAGAGTTTACCGCGCTGTGGGCGTGCTGTTTAACGCTGCTTGCGCGATGCAGGATTTTGCGTGACGTCAGTGTGATGCGTAGTTCGCATGTTGAAAGAAAGAAAGAAAGAAAGAATAATATTTATTTGGACACAGTTCGTGAAACACGTAATAACAAAATAAAAAGTGAAAATAATCATAAAGCAATAATAGTGTGTGCCTCACGGCTGCGCCAAAAAGGTTGCGATGTAGATGCCGCCACATATATGTTACTTAATGTATTGCTAATCATCAATAAATATGTGAAGTATGGTGATTATGACAATATCCCTTGATATCATGATGCCGTGTTTTTGATCTTTGAACATAATTTTCAAATCGATTTGCATGAATCTGCTAAGTCTTTAGCCAACTATGTTGGGGTCAGATTTTAGGCTAGCCGGATGCAGTCGAATACCAGTATTTTACAAGGAGTGACTGCCTATTTGTGCTCCTCAACTCAGTTATTGGGTATCGTTACCCACTAATACCGCGCAGGGATTACCTACATGAGACTTAAACATCTGCTTATTTCTGGAGGGAATACAGGGTTGATGTTTTTTATGTTGTGCTGTAATTATGTTGTGTGGTCGATTCCATTGAGACCAATGTTGATAAATGGCTTATCTTTTGCGCCACGGTATTATCTCCTAGACATCAAAAACAAAAAATCACAAAAGTGAATACACTAGAGCATTTTGTCGAACATTTCCATGCAGTGTAACATTCTTATGAATGGTACAATACAAGCAAAAGTTCAATTTAAAAAAGCATTTTTATGTAATATAAGGTTTCCTGAGAATGCTCGACGCTGCGTTCGATGTAATGCTTACGGCTAGCGAGCATTTACCTGTAACTCTTCCTACCTTGCATTCATTGTAATGATCTGCCCTCGGCCCGCGCACTCGTTTCGTGTCGCCCACGCTCGTGCCTTTGTTCGATAAAATACGCTCGTTGGTTTTAAAAATCAGGTTGTAACAAAACATCGAACATCGTGTTAGAAGTGCGGTTCGATAAAATTTAAAAACGGTGAATGCTCGATGTTCTGTTACAAGAAAATGCTCGAGTCTATAAGTACTCACCTTTACAGGAACCGAAAAAATCCTCTACACACACAACATCAAATTGCAAACTCCAAGTATTGTAAGTACCTCAGCACTGTTTTCAAGTCTTTCTCCTCAACAAATATATTGACTTAAGACTCCGTAAGTCACGATACTGCATTCAATACTTAGTTTATCGGAGATAATCCTTTGGTATTGGAAAACTCAATGAACGATTGAACGATGAGTAGCGGAAGAATTTCATTACAAAAGGTTCTTTTTTGTGTAAGAATCGGAATTGTTGAATTGTGAATTTAACGCACACAAATGGACGTAGTTACGCAAAAAGGACACTTTTTCTCCGAAATTGAGTTATATATACCAAATGCGTCCTCCAGGGTGATAATCTTTAATATCAAAAAGATCCTTGTGATAAAATACAATTTTAAACTAATAGAGAGTATGGTTAAATATAAAAAATAAAACTTAACTGAAACATACGAGTAAAGGTAAAAATAATAAAAAGAGAAAGAAGATATAATAGAATATTTAAAATAGAGATTATGATTTTAAGATTCTCATGTGCTTTATTCTGCTATAATTTTAAGCGCAATACTTCTAAATTTTCCAGAAAAAGAGAAGAAAGAGCAAAAAACTCTATATCCCGGAAAATCTTATTGAACTGAGTAGTAAGACGCCGTAGGGGTGCTCGCGATCCTGCCTTTGATCGACAAGAGGTTACAGCAAACAGCAGTCGTGCGCGCACACCTCGACATATAGTAGTTCTGGGTACTATATAACTTATTCTATTGCTTATGTCTATACAATCATATGAATTGTTACATATATCAAACAGAAACCTCGAATCCAACATTATACGTCTAGATTTAAGGCTTAGAAGTTTATAGTTATTCAGCAAGTCGCTGTAAGATGCATACTGTGACTGTACCTAAATTACCCTAGGCTGATAAAATTTTCGTTTTTCCTAATTACGTTAATATTAAGTGTTTGAGTCGGTTCCCCCTTAGGGGGAAGAGCCGCTCCCTACCGTGGTTTAAAACGAAGTCCCTCTCTTGTCTCACAATATCAGTGTCCTCCGTTCCTAAAAACTCCACGGCCCAACTTCCCAGTTTCGCCGAATAGGTTAATGGCTGTTTTTGTGTACAACTTCTCAATTGTTTAAAAAGGGTCCGTTTAAATTGCCTAAGCATTTATAACAGCCAGATGTGGATGCAATAATGTCCGTTGCATTGAGTCCAGGGAATATCAACCTTTTCCGACGGAAGATTCAAAGTTACAATTTATATATATATTCTATTTTAAAATCATACTATTATGTTTTTAGCACAATACCTAATTAAAGTATTTTAGCTAGCTGCTAGAATAATAAAATAACTAATCCAATAATACAACTGCAGTTATTGGATAATAGACATTAAAGCTTATGAGCCATTCAAAAGGCATGCAAAGCCAATCTTTGCATGCCTTTTGAATGGCTCATAAGTAATTGTTGTTTTAAGTTTCAAGCATGACTCTAGATTTCTATTTGTTACCTAACTTACATTATATTCATGTAAAAACTTTGAGATCCGCATGTTAACAATCTCTGAAGTGAAATGGGATTTTAAAAGGTCCAATATTGCTTTACAATTTTAAAGAAATAGGATTGTTTTTTATTTATTAGTGTAACGTGTCGAGCTGTCCATAAAATTGAGATTTAATGTGTTTCTGAGTGGCCCAAATCATGTGCCGGTTTTAAAATAAATATAATATTTCGTTATTAATTTAGATTAAATGACACACAGTCACAATACGTACGAAAACAACGGAAATATATGGGCTACATCAGATATATTTCATCAATACAAATCACATACGTATTCCACAGAGACATAAACTGATCGAATAAGGAAGAGTGAATGAAGTCAGTGGGATATTGAAGAAGACGACTGTGTGACGAACGTGTTCTATTATACGAGTTCTATTGTGGTTTGCGCAAATGTTCTGAAAGTAAGGGCTAGATAACTAGGGGAAGAGTTAAGAAATGAAAACAAGTTGGTCAGTGCCGTTTGCTCTCTGCGCTGGCATATGGGTAACCACTTCAGAAGCGTCCGATGCGCAGAGACATGATCAGATTTACGCAGATTGAAAACGAATCGAATGCAGTTATTGAGAAGATGGCCAAGTTTCTGTTTGGGTATTAATAATCTTACATAATAATTTTAATCATATCTTATCTGAGTAAAAATTTATGATCTGACATTTTTTTAACCGACTTCCCAAAAAGGAGGAGGTTATCAATTCGGTTGTATTTTTTTTTTTAATTTTTTTTTTTTAATGTATGTTACCTCATATCTCCGTCATTTATGAACCGATTTTGAAAATTTTTTTTTTATTTGAAAGGATACACTTTTCGATTGGTCCCATTTTTATCAAAATTTAGTTCTGATGATGGAATCCATGAGGAATTGAGGGAACTCTTCAAATATTATAGGCACACACATAGCGATTTAGGTATTTTCAGCTACAAGTTAAGCATTTGCATTCAGAAACTATCATTTAGTGAAGTGGAACTGATGAAGAAGACCACAGATTGCCATCGGAATTCCTCAATGATAGGTATTCCACGGGTGGCGCCATTTATGAACCGATTTGGAAAATTATTTTGTGATTTGAAAGGATATACGGCCAGAATGGTCCCAATAAAAAAAAAATCAGTTCTGATGATGGAATCCATGACAAATTGAGGGAACTCCTCAAATATTATAGGCAGACGCATAGCGATTTAGGTATTTTCAGCAACAAATTAAGCATTTTCATTCAGAAAGTATCATTTAGTGAAGTGGAACTGATGAAGAAGACCACAGATTGCCACCGTAATTCCTCAATGATAGGTATTTCACGGGTGGCGCCATTTATGAACCGATTTGGAAAATTATTTTCTGATTTGAAAGGATATACGCCCGTATTGGTCCCATTAAAAAAAAAATCTGTTCTGATGCTGGAATCCATGACGAATTGAGGGAACTCCTCAAATATTTTAGGCACACACATAGCGATTTAGGTATTTTCAACAACAAATTAAGCATTTGCATTCAGAATGTATCATTTGGTGAAATGGAACTGATGAAGAAGACAGATAGCCACCGGAACTACTCAATGATAAGTATTTCACGGGTGGCGATAAGATATCTCGATTAAGATAGTTAAGCGACAATGAAGCACGTTTAAATAAATAATTCTGATGACCATCGAACTGATCTGAAGATGAAGCCGGAAGGACGGCACCGGAACTCCGTCATAAAACAATGTATCCTAGCCGTGTTTCGGTTTATTCGAATTGCCATGAGATGTACTCTGGCTATAAATGATTTTAATGGTAATATCCCGGCATCAAATTGCGCTAATTGAGTCGTATGTTATGTGTGGCCTTGATTGTCAGAAGACAGATTTTGTAGCCTCGTTATTTCCGTCAATGATCTGTGGCCGTGTGGTCGCTTTAATAATTTGTTGGCGTCCAACTCTGATAAAACTGTGCCTTCCAAACTTCTGACACGACTAAGCGCGACGTATATTTGTTCTTTTGCAAAGTTTTTTTTACCAAAGTCGATCACAGCTCTTTCGGGGGTGGTAGCCTGTAATTTATGGACTGTGACCGCCCAGCTTAATATTAGAGGCAGCCTACGCTCCACATCTCCGTTACCCCTTGAAGCCTGGAACGTAGTGCTTGTTGGTGGTATGGGTCTCACTTTGAAAACTTTAAATTAGCATATCTTTTTATTGTATGAGACGATTGCAATGAAACCAAAACTAAATGTTACATCGTGATAATATTCTATTTACAATTTTAATAGGACAGTGGGACAGTAATAGGCTGGCCTATTACTGTCCCACTGCAGGGCAAAGGCCTCGTCTCATACAGAGAAGGAACGAGCACTGATCATCACGCTTGCTCAAAACGGGTTGGTGATTTCAGACTAATATTAACTATAAGTCCATGTTTCCTCACGATGTTTTCCTTCCCTGATGTCAATAATGTCCAAGATAAACTCAGAAAGTTCATATGAGTTGAAAAAGTCACATTAGAACCCACAACCTCATGCATGAGAGGCGAGGCATTAACCTCTGGGCCATCATAACATATTAAATTACCAAAAAAATTATATTTTACTATACATTTCTTTCTTTTCCAAACAAATATAAAATACGAGCATACCTACCTACACATTTCTAAGGTGCCAACCCTAGTGGGGCAGAATCCATAAAGATTTTAGACTAGTGGAATCTGCCCCACCAAGTCGAACTAGTGGGGCATATTCCACAGAAAATTTTTAGGCATTCCTCTTTGCCCCACCAGCGGGGCGCTTGGAATGATTCGTTAATTTTTTTAAAATCTTTTGTTATGTTTCCATTATTCGACTGGTATACGAATTTGTGCGGGGTAGGTATAAACACAACTAAAAAGTGAAAAATAAAAACTTTTTTACAAAAAAAAAACAACCGACTTCTAAAAAAAACACTTAAAAGAGAAAAATAACTTGAATTTCGGAAGTCGGTGGCAAAAACGAAAATACAGATCCATATAGTTATATTTTAAGATGGTTCGCAGTTCGCATAGAGTTGAAGCCGTGATATAGTTATATCCCTAGGGAAATAAGCATAATGTAATGTTGACGGCACGGTTAGCGCAGTAGTTAAGCGATTGACTGCTGCGCTGCCTGTCGCGGGTTCGATTCCCGCACGGAACAAATATTTGTATGACCTGCAAGTAGTTGTTCCGGGTCTGGCTGTTTGTGTATGTGAGTATAAATGTTTGTAAGCGCACCCACGATACAGGAAAAATTCCTAGTGTGGGGCAACGTTTATTAAAAAAAAAAAAAAAAAAAAAAAAAAAAAAAAAAAAAAAAAAAAAAAAATGTACAATGTATTTTTATGATAAGCATGACCTGATTGGCCACCCAGGATAGCTCCAGACGAGGAAACTCCTCAACGGTCAACAATATAGGCACAAAATGTTATATATGCTTTAATTATGACAATGTCAAGTCAAGTCAAGTAAGTCAAGTACAAGTCCACCATGATCTAACTGCTGCACTTAAGATTGGCTTCACACGAGGGAACTCCTCAACGGTCAACAGTAAAAATACGAAATTTTATATACGCTTTAATTATGATAGTCCGTTCTAAATTCCACCATAATCTGGCTGCTGCACACAGGATTGGCTTCAGTCGAGGGAACTCCTCAACGGTACAAACACGAAATTGTATATATGGATATGTATTGATAAGTGGTATTATACTAGATGGTGTTCAGGGTCTGATGATGGAGCCGGAAAATGGCCTTTGGAACTTCTCAAAAACACGAGACAGTACTATCTAGGTTGGACTGGCTTTGTCTTAACACGTACATTAGCCCAAGATGTAATCTACGATCTAATGATGGAGCCAGAACTATCTGGCTATAGGGACTTCTCAACTAAACAACATAGCTCCATTGTCTTCTGGCTATTTGGATATGTTTTGCCAAGGTGTAGTCCAGGACCTAATGAAGGAGCCGGGAGCACACCATAGGAACTCTCACAGAAGATAGCCCCGCTGTGTTTCGGCGATATTGATTTGCCTCGACAAATACTATAGCCCTGGTTGAAGTCTAGAGTGATGGTGGAGCCAGAAGGTAGTCACAGAAACTCCTCAACTAAAAAAGATAGCCCTAATGTGTTTGGGCTCGTTAGTTTTTTCTTGACAAAAACTATAGCCCAAGGTGTAGTCTAGAGTCTGATGATAGGGCCGCAAAGTAGCCACAGGAACACCTCAACCTTGCAAGGTAGCCCTGTTGTGTTGGTCTCGTTGGATTTGTCTTGACAAGTACCTTACGAGTGAAGGTGATAGAACAGAAAAAAAGAAAAAAAAAAGGTGGGATTGAGCTGCTCGAACTGCTAAGCCTTGTAATAAAACCATAAAATTTGTCATTTTAATTATTATGTAAAATCATTAAAATATACCTGTTTTATTTACATATTGACATGGTTGAAAATTATATACAAAATTACACGATTACTTCGTAAAGTATTATATTGTTTTAATCATTGTGAATGGGAGACTATGTGGAAAATTAATTTTATTTGTTTTCCTCTTTCTTAAATGTTTTCTTTCTCAGTTAGTTTTAATGATGGTCTGGCAGTTTGAGTACTTTATGCGGCCTACCCAAATGTCCTTTCTTTGGTATTGTTCGTCGAGTTGAGCTCCTTAAGTTCTGAGTTTCCTAAAGAAGAGAGCTCCACGATTACTGACAAACGCTTGCACTGACTGGACAGGTCAACTCAAATCTGCGTGGTTCTTTCCTCAAAAGACCATTCAAACACTAATCTACATGGTCCTCATATGGCCTGACCAATATTATATCTGGACTTTAAAAGAGACTGTGACCTCTGAGTTTGTTTCGGTATTTCTTCTCAGAGTAGTCAGAAAGGAAACGCCGAACTAATCTAGCAATTAAAAAAAAAAAAAATTATATGACTTGTAAAAGTGATTGCAATATCTATCCTATTTACAGAATAAACAATTTCATTTCATTTCAGATATTTTATCAAATTCAAATGTTAAAAAGCACAAAATAAAATATGTATAAGTAAAAATGTTTTTAAAAACAAGCTTTTATTGGACTAGAAAGTACTAAATAAAACTTACGTAAACAGGAAACTTTAATTTATTTATTTATTTGTTTGATTTACACGGTTAGAAACCAGTTACATAAATCAACATTATATGTATTATAAAATAAGTACAAATAAACATAAACTAAACTAACTAAACCAAAAACAACAATTAATTCTCAATGAATTCACTGAAATGTAGACACATAGCCATCAATTGTTTCAAACTATTATGAAAAAGGTCGCAGTCCGGGTTGGCCTCCACGATCTTATTCAATGCGGTCATCACGCGCGGTACGGGAGACGCAGCGCGGGCCACAGTCCGACAGGGCGGCACGCTCAGCAAGCGATGCTTTCTGCCACAAAGATACCTGCTAGGCGTGTAGAGTCGAATCAGCTCATTATGAATGTCAGGAGCATCCGTCATTCCCTTCGATATCTTAAGCATATCGCCCACCTGGTAACATGCTCTTCTGGTCTCTAACGAATGATATCCTAGACATCCTAAGAGGAACTTGGTAGGATATAGGTAGGGATAATAACCGCGAGTTCTTTTGTAAAGAAAACGCAGGAATGCTTTTTGCACTTTTTCTAGTAGAAGTGCATACTTTGCTTCGTGCGGATTCCATACAGAAGAACTAGCTTCTAGCTTGGTACGGACCAGTGTGCCGTATAAGAGCCTTATTACATAATCGTTACGAAAGTCACGGGCATTCCGTAGAACAAACCCTAGTCTCTTAAAAGATTCCCTGGCAACTGCAGAGATGAGATCATGAAAAGTAAGTTTCTGGTCAAATGTGACGCCCAAGTCCTTCATGTTGGTTGATCTAGATATTATGTTAGTACCATTTATTTTGTATTCGAAATTAATTGGGTGTCGCATTCGACCAAAAGTCATTACGTAGCATTTTGAGGAATTGAATTCCATTTTATTTTGAACTCCCCATTCATATATGGCATTTATGTCATTTTGCACCGCTTCGCAATCAGATATAGTATTAACAGCACTGTAAAGTTTGAGGTCATCTGCGTAAAGAAGACATTTCGCAAATTTTGCAACGGATGGTAAGTCATTTACCATGATAAGAAATAGAAGAGGTCCGAGTATTGATCCTTGACTTACACCAGAGCGTGTATAGTAGGGACGAGATACGTAGATACCTAGCCTTACAAATTGTTGACGGTCACGGAGATAGTCAGCTAAAAGTCTAAGTAAGTTTGGACAGAAACCTATGGCGCTGAGTTTCCGAAGCAAGATATCATTATTAATTCTATCGAAAGCTTTACAAAAATCAAAGTAAAGTACATCCACCTGTCTCTTTCTGTCAAGATGTTTTGATATGTACTCTGTAATTGTCAGCAGATTGGTATCGACAGACCTTTTGTGCCTAAAACCGTGCTGGCTGTTACTCAAATATATATCAACTTGAGAGTAAATGAGTTTATGAAGAATATTTTCGAATATTTTGGCTGGAGATGATAATATGGCGATAGGTCGATAATCTTCAACTGCTGATTTATTGGCAGTCTTAGGTATAGGCGTCACTCGCGAGATTTTCCAGTGATAAGGATAGATGCCAGCCTTTAATGACAAATTAAAAATGTGACATAAAGGAACGGAAAATAGTCTTTTTAAATCCTTTAGAATAAACTGCGGAATACCGTCAGGTCCTATAGAACTTCTAGGTTTTAATTTATCGATACCGTACTGGACATCAGCGAGAGTAAATTGGAAAATATTTATGTAGTTACTACTGGAATAGGTTTCGTGATTATTAATACATGCTGGGTTTAATTCGGGTATTTCTGGTAGGAAAATGCTTGCAAAAAAGTTGGCAAAGGCTTCAGCAGCTGCTGCTCCTGAGAAAAAGTTGTCGCCATAGCTAACGCTGGACTCAAAACCTCCTTTCGATCGTAAACTATTAACATATTGCCAAAATTCAAGTGGGTTTCTTTTAATATTATTTTCTAAGCTTTTTATATACAAACTATAGGCTTCTGCAGTGCGACGTTTCAAGGTGTTTCTAAGAATCGCAAAACAATTGTAATCATCACTGCAATTGGTACGCTTCCAGCTTGCGTGTAGTTTTAGTTTCAGATTGATGTCATTAATCAGTTCTGAAGTAAACCAAACTGGATAACGTCTGCAAGTGGATTTGACGCGGCGTTTTTTAGGAATGCATTTATCGAATATATTGTAGATATTACTATAAAATGTGCTTACAGCCTCTCCAACTTCACATGTCTGCAATACGGATTCCCAAGAAATTTTGGAAAGGGATAGGTATAGTTGTTCTAGATCACTGTTATACACAATGTTTTATTGACGCGTGAACGTCCTTCTTACACTTAGAGAGCCTCAAGCTTTTATTTTAGAAAAAGAAAAATGATTCCACGTGGGCGTATCCACGGACAGCAGCTAGTAAGAATACAAAATACCTTGAAGGCGATTCCCACTTGTCAAAGCCGCGATACCCACTGTCGATTCGAAAGTAAAACGAAGCAACGAATCAATCAGATGTTTTGCTAAGATAATGATGGACCAGGAAGTGTCGTAGGCTACTTTTTATCCCGATAACAATGGACAGTTCCATGCGAATCTCCATGCGAGTGACAAAGCTGGCGGTAGCTAGCATCTAAATAATATAGATTTTTCACGACATGATTCGATACACCACAGCACAAAATATGAATACTGGTATGACGCAAGGTATACACAGTTTACAAACATTGTGTTGTGCGTAACAATAATAATTTCGAACTAATAACAATAATAATCCTAAGTCCTTTCACAAGTTTGTTGTTCGAGCCGTATTAACGGGACTGAGCCTAATCAGAGTTGGAACGGGAGTTACTCGTACGTCGCGGCAAAAATGTTTATTTCTCCTGTAGTCGTAACTTTTCATGCGGTTATGTTGAAAGTGTTCAATGTACAGTATGTTGTACGTCAGTAGTACAAAAACTTGTAAAAGCTTTCCATTTAAACTTCGTAGCTATTACGTTTGGCCAGCCCAAGGTCAAAGTTTTACCCATGTTTATATCAACTTTTAGTAGAAACTCCTTGTGAATAGCTTAGCCATGATCACACTATAAATAAGTAACATTATTAGTAGTAATTATGTCTTCATAGAAAACGGTCGAAACGACGCGCTTGTATATCAGTACGCAACAGTATCAAGTGCGCGGCAGATACGCACGGACGCGGAAGGTTTATCTACCAAGCGACCGTAGGTAATTATTTCAAGGTCACTGCCGAGACATAATACTGTTACTTTATTGTACTGTGCCATATACTTATTTCTAGTGCCAAATAGCATTTCTTTGTTCCCATTTCAAGAATGAACATAACATCACGCCTGTTTCCCTTAAGGGTAAGGCAGAGGTGTACGTATAGTACACGCTCATTTCATCAGTTATATTTTAAGTGTCCGATGTACTAAAGGGCGAGCCTATTGCCATCAACCGGGCCCTAATCCAGACTCCGGGCTGATACTATAATTCCTAATAGAAAAACTGAATAACACTTTGCCCGACCTGGGAATCGAACCGAGGACCTTATGCTCAGCATAAGCGCTTGCGACCACTAAATGAACGTGACAGTCAAGGATGAACTTGCAGTTTATTTCTACACGCAGAACAATGTTTATTTTAAGATTAAATTCCTTTCAACTTCAAACCTTCCTACATTCTACAAACCCATCTTGCAATAGCTCACTATAGTTATTTCTAATGTACACAAACCAAAGTTTAATTCTCAACAAACTTCATTTAAGTCAAGCATAAATCGTGCACGCAACGTCAGTTCAGCCATGAAATAGATAGGTTCAGAAGGCTGGCTACTATCATATTCATCTGTATTTTGAATAACATTATTAAATTGTTACTGAAAAATTCAAAATATTTAATTTCACATAAACCTACATGGGCACTTATGAAACGTCAGAAGCTAGGTGCACAGTTCCAATTGGTTGTTTCCTATGGAAAACAGCCAGCAAGAAACTGCACGGTCTTTTACGAAACGGTTACTCGACGAAAAATGACGTTATAAAATTAATCTTAAAAACAAAAGCCAGTCGCGAGTGCGCTTGTACTCGCTGTACTCGTGCAGCGTGTCTATTTTTGCGTGCGTTTTGTGGACGTTGTATGAAGCTAACCTTTTGTTACGTATCTATTTTGTTGTTCAATTTCATGTAACAGCCTCTTAACAGTCTCTATAATTCAATTAAAGCAAAACTTTGGAAGCTGTAATTCATTTAGAAATACTATGAAGCAATAAAATAATTATTTGAGCATTAAATTATTCACCTTACAATAATACTTTTAGTCTGGTTAAAACTTATATTCAAAATTCTTAAATTAAATGTTTCTCATTCACATTCATTGCAAAAGGATTTTGAGTTAATTATTTTTAATTGAAATATTCTTGGCATGTAATTCAGGCGAATAGTAATAGCACTTTTCACGACACTAAAAAAGATGGCGACTCTTTTTTAAAAAATGACTGCGTTTGGTTTCATAAAACCAGGGTTAAACTCGATGTAAGATGACTCCTTGCGAAATAATCCTATTTTTCGATTTTCAGGCGAAATCGAGTTCAAGAGTCCATTTCGCAATAATTAAAAAATTAATTAATCTTTACTTATCCTAATGCTAACTATAATATAATATTATAAATGTGAAAGTAAGTTTGTTTGTTATGCTTGCTAAAACGGTTGAACGGATTTTGATGAATTTTGGCACATGGGTAGACCATGACCTGGAATAGGTCATAGAATACTTTTCATCCCGATATTGCCACGGAATCGAGACTCATGCGGGTGAAACCGCGGGGCGTAGCTAGTCATATTATAAATGTGAAGAATTGCGTGTCTGTGAATTGCGTGTTAGTTGTTGTGTTACTCAATCACGCAAAAACAACTGAACGGATTTGGATGAAATTTGACACAAAGATAAATTATAACCTGGATTAACACATAAAGTACTTCATCTTTTTTAAATACACGTTGACAAAGTACCGGCCATAAGGTAGTTAATTGAATAAAATCTGTTGTATATCCACTGACTCCTTCAAAGCAATGTAGATTACGCTTGTTTATTCCTTCGAGGCTACCTGCAGCGTAAAGAAATTCAAAAAATTAAATCCAAAAGTCATTTATTCAAACTAGGCTGAGAAGGCGCTTTTCGAACGTCAAAATTACATAAGACAGTCCCCCAAACCGCCCACCCTTCACCACTTCCTAGTGCTTTAGCTGGGAAGAAGAAGTGGCGCAACAAACTCCCCAGCAGCACAGCTGTCTGTTCAGTTAGAAAAAAATGATTCTATATAATAGTATGCAAAATGATATTTACATTACGCAACGCAAAACATAATTTAAATTATAAAATTAATAGCAATATGACAGCTAGCACACGCCAATATTCCAACCAAAAACATCGAGAACTATACTCAGGCAGAAACAAAAATACAGGAAAATCAAATAAAGGACTCCTTTCATCTGTAAATTAAGGGGACTACAGGACCTAAACGTGCCTAAACGCAAGTTTTATAATGCCTAAAAGTATATAATCTACTGAAGTAAACAAAATCAGAAAAATATATGTATTCTTCAGGATATATGTGTGTTGAGAACATAATACAACTAAGTTGATACGATAGAAAAAAACACGAAGATTCCTCTAAAAATTTCTTTTAACGATTAAATATCATATTAATATACATGCAATCATTCAGATTTTTTGTTCTTCTTTTCTACAAGGAATATATTACTGTAATAGTGTTTTAATTTTATAGTTCAGTCAATAGATTGTTTTGTAAATAGATAATTGCTTCATATTTTGCAATAAATTACCTGCGTTGTGTCATCGCGCTTCTCTTTCTTTTCTATGCATTCCGACGGTGACCGCGCTTTAGCTGTTGTAAGCCTCTTAATGAGAATTGATCACAAAGCTTGCCCAATGGGTGTTGGCGATTTGATCAAGTTTAAAATTCTCACGATGTTTCAGCATCCCTTTTTTTTTTTTTTTTTTTTTTTTGGGTGGGAAATTATCAAATAACTTCTCCCGCTCTGGGTGGAGCAGGAGGGCGTGTCAGACTCTTACTGACTAAAACCCACCCGTGTTCCTTCCGTTGCCTGTACATTGCCAGGGGCCACGGTATCCCTTTCGGACTTTCCCGCAACCCCGGCAGGCATTGGTCCTATCGGACCCCTTCACTTGCTGACATCTCGTTGAGGCGCGCGTGGAACACAACGCGCCGTCGACCCGGGCCTGGTCCTTATCGGACGGCGAGCTACCCATTGCTCACCGTCCGCAAGCCCGCGCCTACGGTGGCCGGGAATCGGCCTGCGATTCCCGACGCCCAGGGCGTCTCCTGCGGCGGCTAGGGGCGTGAGGACGCGAACTTTGCCTCTCCCTCACGCGTTCTGCCTCCTCCTTCGCGAGCATTACTGCTTCGCAGAAGGAGGTGACGGCCTCCCATGCCCTCTCGCTCCGTACCATGGCCTGGACTAGGGCCGGACGCGAGAGATCCCCGCCGCCGATCGCCTCCACGAGGACACGGCGATGCTCTGCCCAAGCCGGACAGACCTCCACCGTATGCTCAACCGTGTCCTCCGGGCGATCCACGCAGTGATGACACCCGGGCGTTTCCTCCCGCCTGATACGAAACAGGAACCTCCCGAAACAACCATGTCCGGTGAGGACCTGCGTCAGGCGGAAGGTGAGGACGCCGTGGCGCCTCTCTAGCCACTCCTCAAAGAGGGGACTTATCGCCGAAATAGTGGCGTGCCCAATGTTTCAGCATCCCTTAAATTTTAATTTAATCGGCCCGATCCATCACAGTGATTGGTGATTTTTTGTTTAATTTAATTACTAGAATTAAAGATGAAAGCTGACGGTGCTTGTAAAATAACTCCGATGTAAATTTTAATATTTCAGCAAAAATGCTGATTTCCATTTTAATGGTTTGGCATAAAAATTGTTGGCAAATTGATACTGATTGAAATATTATGGATTTTTTGATTATGATGCTTAACAATTTGGTTTTTAATAGAGCTTTTTGAAGTTATATTGGCCAAACACTCTGTTATCTTAGGTGATGAAAGTTAACAGCCTCTGTGGTCTAATGGTCCCGGGTTCAATACCCAGTGGGGGCAAAATGTTCTGCTCGGTTTGGTTAGTGGTAGGGCTTGTTCTAAGTCCACCTGGCTAGCTAGTTTTATTTTTAAAGCAAACGAGGAGTCTTGCTTAGACGATGGTTTATTGAAGACTCGAGTTTAAATTACAATATTCTTAATCCTAAAAGTGCACTTAATGCTACGGTGAAAATTGACTTATAGCCTCGACTTATAGTCTCTTATAGTCGACTTATAGACTTATAGTCTTATAATCTTATAGTCGACTTATAGTCTTATAGTCGACTTATAGTCGACTTATAGACTTATAGTCGACTATACAAACTTCATTATACAATGTGTAACGTTATATGCTGATTTTTAATTCAATTGACCTATTTTAGACAGAAAAAAAATCATTAAAAAAATTGTATAGGTTTTATGTGCTATTTTAGTTTTAGAAGATTCATATTTGCATTGAAATAAAAGCTATTATTATCCGGCGCGTATGAGAAAATTTAAATAAGTCGACAACAATTTATGTTTGTTTACCTATTTTGGCGGGTTTGCGCGTGTGATGGCTTGACCTATTAATAAATAGACACGGCAACGTTTTTAATGAAGATTTTTCAAAATGTGAAAATCTGTTTTTTTTTTAAAGTGGTTCAATTGATTCTGCTCGTTATTCTGATCAAACTATTTTCAGATTTTGCGCATTTAACGTTACACGTTGTATAAATCAATGTCAAATCAAATTACTTAGTATTTATCACTGTGGCGGCAGCAACACTTGAGTATGAGAGCGACCCTCCGCAGCGCACCTAATATGATGATATGATGAACAAAAATCTAAGTACCTAATACCTAAGAAACGTACTTTACATAACTAGCTACCATCATCTTATCTAAGTCTGTCGCCATAACAACAATGTTAACAACATGGTTGTGTTTCGGCAGGTAGGTAGTAGGGTAGGAAGGGTAGGTAGGGTAGGTAGGGTAGGTAGGGTAGGTAGGGTAGGTAGGGTAGGTAGGGTAGGTAGGGTAGGTAGGGTAGGTAGGGTAGGTAGGGTAGGTAGGGTAGGTAGGGTAGGTAGGGTAGGTAGGGTAGGTAGGGTAGGTAGGGTAGGTAGGGTAGGTAGGGTAGGTAGGGTAGGTAGGGTAGAGTAGGTAGAGTAGTTTGGTAGGGTAGGTATAAGTACTTAGTGCTACCCGTGCGAAGCCGGGCCGGGTAAAGCTAGTTAAAATAATAAAAACTAGTAATAAGATTACTGGCGCTTTTATACGACACCTAGTTTACTGATAGAATGTCACCCTTGTATGTCAGTCTCATCAAGGAACTTATATATTCATCGGCACTTATTGGGGGCTACGTTAGGGGTCAAAGGTACCGTTTCTGACTTAAGAAAATATTTGCTTCACCTACTAAGATGCAGTAGAAATTCCCAAAGAATGTCAAACTTTTTCTTAAGAAACATAACCCATCTTTGCAGTTGGGTAAAAAAACCTTGGGTAGGTACAATAAATACAGCCTGTTTCTATCTACTGCTGACCACAGACCTTTCTATCTGCCAATTACAACATTACATAACAGAAAATCAATGGTCCGACACGAGAAGCATGGCCGTCCTTGACCGTCCAAGTCTGGCAGGCCTCCAGAATAACTAGGAACCGGAAAAATAATAGTAATTGTTATCTATTTTTATCAAGTTAGCTGGAAGAATTAGGAGGACAGTTTGTCCCGTATATTTATCGAAGCTGATAATATCTTGTAGATCGAAATAAAATAGATTCGAATGTGTTTGTCTGTAAGTCACCCAGCGGTGCAAAATTAAATCCTGTGATAAATTACCATCCATCATTAGAAGAATCATAGATCTGGATTTAAATTAAAAAAAAATATTAAGTTACAAAAAAAACACTACAAAGTTAAAAATAACTTTAATTTTTTCACTTTTTTTGCTGTGGTACTTACCCTAAACCAATTCGTATACCACTACTTGCTATGATATCAGTGACAGGAAGTTCTTATAACATCATCAACATTTAGTGTATGTGTGGAAGGAAAAAATACGTATTATTTAAGCTAACTCTAAAACTACCCAAGCAAAGTTAATAACATTTTTATAGGACCATCGCGCAAGCTTTCTCTAATAGTTAAAAAAATAAACCCCCCGCTACCCGAAGGAGGTACGTTCAAGCCCCGCTATACCCTAATAGGGTATCTCGTTTCACGCGGCTTTAAACTCTCTTTCTACCATGAAATAAGGGCTAATCTGGTTTGTGGGTATTTTTACTCTATGGCCTGACGGATATTCTCGTCAGATAAATCATTCACAACCAAAAATATGCACTAGGCAACATTAAAAAAAAATATTTGAAAATGATATTTTTCAAACTTCAAAACTCCGTGACTGCGTCAAGTGCGTTGGACGTTTATTAACAAAAAAAGTGTTTTTTCACTATTTATCTTAGGTAAGTGGCTATATTTTCATTTATAAGTAGTTATTACACCGTTGTAGATAATATTTTGACGAAATAGCATCATAAAATCATATTTATGAACAAAGTAATTCTACGCGGAAAAACCGTGGACGCGTAATTATTTTATGATGAATTTTGACTGTTCTTGTGTGTAATCGACAGTAAATAGATGAATATTTATTTAGAAGTAGATAATACATCGTTTTAGATAATATTATCACGAAATACCATCATAAAATCTTATTTTCGAACAAAGAACTGTTACGACAAAAACCGGTATCAAAGTCGTAAAATTTTTGAAAATGTTATGATTTTGTGTTACGATTTTTGACATAAAAATCATAACAAAAACGCTGTCGTCAGATAACTTATCTATTCATAATGTAACTTTCAAAATATCGTGTAAATTATTATAGTAGTTTTATCAGAAATAGACAAAACACAGGAACAAACACTATTCAAGCCCGCTATCTGATAACATTGTTCTGTTATAAATACAATTCTCGTAACACGAGTATAGTTTACACTTCATAAAATGCTCCATTCATTCACGAAACCAAAACAGTTTACATTACGTGCCTAGAGCCCATAGAAACAGCAGGAGAGCGTTTTTTGTTATCAGGGTCATAAATACGTCACGCCGTCGGAATGCGGCCGGGACTCAAGCGGTTGAGACGCGCCGCGGGCGGGGGGCTTTATTAGTCTTTAATATTGACGAAAATATTGATGAACATACATAAAAAAATATATACAGACGAATTCAGAACCTCCTCTTTTTTTAAGAAGTCTGTTTAAAAGAGTTAAGTAATTTAAGTTACATAATTATACCAAACAAATCCGATCTACAACATAAAGAAAAAGCTGGGTACGTAATAGAACTGTGACGTGATTTTCTCATTTTTTAAATACTTGGTTTTTGACGACCAATGACATCATAATCTTGGAGACTTATCTATTATCTTAGATGTTAAGCGATGTGTATACTGAAACTTAAGTGTCAAGGGTTATCAATGAACTTTCGTTAAGTGCACACAGCACAATATTATACTCAAAATCTCAATACGTTGGCAAGCAAACCCGTTTTCCCAAACGAGTATAATATAAACGGCAGCTGAGACCCCATTTGCTAGTCACACATCTCATTTCTGCTGTATCATCGTCCCATACAAGTTACAGAACGGATAGCGGGTTCTGTCAAAGAACAAAAAATCTGTAGATACACATAGAAGCGGAAGTTACATAAAATTTATTTTTGCTTGCGCCGAAGACGAAGAAATCATTACTTAGTCGGCTTTTCACATATTTAAGACTAGGTGCTACCTGCGACTTCACTCGCGTGGACCCTTATTATTTTTCTTTCTTTTTCTAATATAAAAGTAGCCTTACTTAGGCCTTATAGCTGTGAAAGCCAGTGAAAGTCCCGTCAAAATCGGTCCAGCCGTTTCGGAGATTAGCCGGAACAAACAGACAGACAGACAGACATAAATTATCGTATACAATGCTGCCCATGGGCATGTATTTTTCTGAATATTCATGAAAAATAACTTTAAAAGGAGGGGTCTATCTTTAATATTTTTCATGTTATTTAATTAAAATTTTTGGAGTAGCGTTTGTGACCTTGCTTTACATGTTTTGCCATATCTCCGATGATATTGGCTCGATTTGGATTCTGTTTATTATTTCTAAAAAGCTTAACTCATAAACTTTTAAAAATAATAAATGGAATATTGAGAAAAATACGGGTGGTACTTTTATCATTCAGTAAATAACTGTTATTTTGACATTTAATAGAGACACTTTAATATTATTTATTTGTATATGTATTTATAGGTTGTGATAAACTCTGATTCGGCTGATGTTTATTTGAAGGTAAAGTAATTAATATTAGTGACAAATTCCTTCTAAGCTTCTCTGATTGCTTAATGTACGCCCCGCGGCGCGACAGTGTTGTTTGGTTTGTTCCAAGAGTTAAATCACTTTATAGATGTTATTCATTTGACAATTATTGATTAATTTCTTAACTTCAATTTCACAGTACAGTACAATACACATACAGATTAACCAGATTTAATTTAACCTTTTTTTTCTTTTTTTTTTGTGTGGGAAATTACAAATAATTTCACCTGCTCTGGGCGCAGCAGGAGGGCCTGTCAGACTCTTACTGACTAAAACCCACCCGTATTCCTTCAGTTGCCTGTACGTTGCTAGGGGCCACGGTATCCCTTTCTGACTTTCCCGCAACCCCAGCAGGTCCTATCGGACCCCTTCATTTGCTGACATCTCTTTGAGGCGCGCGTGGAACACAACGCGCCGTCGACCCGGGCCTGGTCTTTATCGGACGGCGAGCTACCCATTGCTCACCGTCCGCAAGCCCGCGCCTACAGTGGCCGGGAGTCGGCGATTTAATTTAACCTAAGGGTTTGTTTATAACTGACTAACGAGACACAATATAATTTTTATTGTTATCGACTTCTAACGGTAAATCAACCTGATACTTTTGGGATCGACAATATTTTATCACACGCAACGAAACTATAGGCACTTAAAAATGCGTTTAAAGAAAGTGTGTCGCTTCTATAGATTCCTATTCTATGACTCTACCCAAATATGTTATCCTTCATGAGTTACGGATGGGTTCTATAAGGTCATCTTGCATTAGATTTAGGTAAGTGGGATTGAGTTTAGCTCTGGCATTTTCGATTTTGAAATATTTGTTTACATTATAACATGTAGGTGCCATCCACGATAAATAATTATTGCCTGTTTTGGGTTACTTTATGATAAGCCATTGCAAAATACCCATCTTTACATGCTCACGCACTTCTGCCTCCCTTTTTGTGTCATACAAGCGAGAGTTTATATAACACAAAAACCGGCCAAGCGCGAGTCAGGCTCGCAAACGAAGGATTCCGTACCACCGTACAATATTAAGCTAAAAATTTTTCGCTTTAATTTTTAACTTTACTTTATTTTTATTATTTGTTGTTATAGCGACAATAGAAATATATAAACTGTGAAAACTTCAACTGTCGACCTACGGTTGCACCCTTTAGGTTCGGAACTCTAAAAAGATTTTAATATGCATGAAATTGGCTTTATTTCACTAATTATATTATTTTATTGACGAATTTTTTGATGCCCAATGAGCTCTTCCCTTTATTTTATTTTCTTATTTTTTTATTTACATGGAGGCTAAGTAATAACTGCCACACGGTCGATCCATCAGGTTAAGCAACGCTTGCCGGGGTGGGTCTGTGGATGGGTAACCATCTTCATGGGTCATTATCTACATAACCCCGTGCCTCGGAAAGCACGTTAAGCCGTTGGTCCCGGACGTCATTCGTGGATCTTTGACAGTCGTTACGGGTCGTCAGAAACCCGAAAGTCTGACAACCAGTCTTACCAAGGGGTATCGCATTACCCAGTTACTGGTTTGTGGAGGTCAGATAGGCAGTCGCTCCATGTAAAATACTGGTTTTCAGCTGCATCCAGTTAGACTGGAAGCTGACCCCAATAGAGTTGGGAAAAGGCTAGGCAGATAATTTTTTTTGCTGTACATACTTGTACATTATATATAGAATAGTTAGTTTTAATACATAGATGTATAAATCAAATATTACACGATTTAAATAAATTGGCATTTGTTGAAATAACTTCATAAAAATATGTTTTATGACATTATTGTTTGAATATGATTTCGGGCATGTGGTCGCCGCTGCTGACGCGAAGATCTAACTTACTGAAAGCAAAAAAAAAAATTGGCTTGATATAGGTACTGAAAGAAACATTTCACGAACTCTGGCCATGTCTTTCGTGAGATTTGACGCCATTACATTACTTTCTCTGAGGTTATGTAAAGTCGCAGGCACTTGGATGCCAACATTTGACGTTTCATTGCCGAAATAGAGCTTGATTAACTGCGAAAAATGTGTGAAAATTTGACCCACTAATTATGCCATAAAAATACATACAATGATCTGTCAAATAAAGTCAATTTCGTGGATATTAAAAACATTTTTCTGTTATCATGTTTCGTTTTTTCTGTTATCGTTTTTTGTTGTTGTAATATAAAGTTCTCCACCTCAAAAAGAAATACCCCTTCTATATTCTATGTTAAGGGGTTTGGTTTCCGCACTGTGTCCGTCAGGTGGACCATTGTGCGTGGGCCATAGCGGCCGTTTGGTGGTTATTCCAACCAGCCCACCTCCCTCCAGAAGCTGATTAGGTCTCCTGGTCTGTTGAGAACGTCTGTGTATGATCTGGGTGACTCGAGGGTTTCTGTTCTAATCTGGGTGACGCCCGTACATTCAAAGAGCACGTGCGCAACGGTCTCCTCAGGACTCAGAAACACCCCTTATTAAGGTATTTTTTGGCAAAGTATTCTTGTATTTAATCCATTATCATAACTTAGTAGGATATTGACACGAATAGAAAAGTATTCCACTTAGGGGCTAGTGCACTGATTTGCACAGCACTATAGATAACATTATTTACTTACATGTTTCTGCAACTGCATACGGGTTATTATATTTTCTTTTATAGTGTTGATTTTCTTACAAATCCTCATTTTCCCAAACGCTTTTTCTGCTTTAATATGTTGGTTTGCGCCTCCGCAAAAACTTAGCAAACAGGCAGAATGACAGACGCACTTGCGCGACTTCCATTTTTACCCGACTACGGCGAAGAAAAAAGGAGGGTTATGATTTTGGCCGGTATGTATATATGTATGTATGTTCATCTGTTACCTCATAAATTCTAAACTGCTGATCATAATTTGACGAATGAGGTATTGTTAGAAGCGTCTTAATCGTCCGCTGGTTATAGGCTTTGTGACGCTACATTGAATTATATCAATATGACGCCCGCCAGAGGCCATAAAGTCACGAAATAAAAAAAAATAAAAAATTATGCCTTGTTGTGGCATGCCTGTATACCAACCCTACAAAATTATAACGGCATGCGACGACGGCTTTACCTTGACCATTTTTGTATCTATGTCTCGATTTCTGTCTGAAATATTTTCTTGTTTCATACTTTTTAGAGCGTGATTTTTCAGTAGTCGGGTTTTAGTTTTTTAACTTACTTTTTAGGATCTCTACTTGCCTAGTAGAATAGAATACCTACTCTTTATTCTGTATACCATATTATGCATCTTATACTGCAGAATCAATAGATGAAAATTCTCATGGAAATATCCTATGACTGACATGATAATTATTCAGATTTGATACAGCTGTAATAGCAATCACGTCATTTCGTTTAAAATACGTTTTTATTTTTATTTATTTATTTATCTTTATATAGATTCTTTTCAATTTTGTGAATGTGAGAATGGTGTAGGCCTAGTGAACTGTAGATTTGTTGACCATCATTATTCTGTTAAGTACCTGGTACTTGTTGAAAGACCTACACTACCTACCTATACCTAATAACACTGTTATTTGAAAATATTGTAAAAGCTCATTATTTTTAAAAGAGTAACCGTGGAGTTTGGAGAAGGAAACAACCAATTGGAACCGTGCACCTAGCTTCTGACGTTTCATAAGTGCCCTTGTAGGTTTATATGAAATAAAAATATTTTGAATTTGAATTTGAACTGCTTTTTACGCATTAACTCACATCTACAACAATCACGCCTAATTTCTAATAAATTGATTTAATCTTTTGAATTAATTGATTTTATTGAGTTATACTTACAAACACCTTAACTTTTAATTAATATTCATAATATTGGTAATGAAGATAAGTTGCCTCATAACCCAAATAAACATATAAATTATTCCTTAAAAAAATAGAGACATCACCGCAATCCACACATCCCACTCACCTTTCCATAATAATATACTCGTACAGACTAACGGCATACATTTTACAAGAGGATCACACTCCATTACATAAACGACTTGATTACACCACTCATCTTACGTGTTGCTGTGGGAATACTGATGATTACTTAAGTAGAATATACGCAGTATACTCACTTAACTACGTTATATATAAGTTACGTTTGACGAGGTCTGTCTATGGATGGGTTACCAACCATTACGTATCAAGACCCCTACATGGTTTGCAAATCACGTCTGATAGTCGTTACGGGTAGTCTGAAATCCGAAAGACTGACAACCAGCCTTACCAAGGTGTATCGTGATACCCAGTAACTGGGTTGAGGAAGTCACATGGGCAGTCACTCCACTTAAGATAAGTACTAAGCTGTCTATCTGGGAGCTGACTCCAACATAGTTGGATAGAGGCTAAACAGAAAATGATGAGTGAAGATGGTGAGTTTAATGCAAGAAAAGTGCAATTTTTTCTCGATCAAGAATCGTACAAAATATTGAAGGTCCCGTGTCAGTAAAAGAGATACATAATGTTAATAATTGGATCCTCATTGTTCACACCACAGGCGAGAACACTGACAAATAAACAACTCGTATTTAGTTGCTATCTTTACGCACTTCTCGCTACTCATCAAATAATTGATAATAATTTAATTAATGACGACACGGTTGGCGCAGTGGTTAAGCGATTGACTGCTGCGCTGCGCGTCGCGGGTTCGATTCCCGCGCGGAACAAATATTTGTATGACCTACAATTAGCTGTTCCGGGTCTGGCTGTGTGTGTATGTGAGTTTAAATGTTTGTAAACGCACCCACGTCACAGGAGAAATTCCTAGTGTGGGGCAACGTTTTTAAAAAAGAAAAAAACTCAGGACGTCTTGACTAAACCAAAAACCGACTAAGCCATAACTAAAGTAAGTAGGTACTAATTATCGTGACCTAATTACTTTCTTTAGTACTACTTTCGCCTTCACTAATAGATCCATCAACATTACTCCTTACAAGAAAAGTCAATTACAATCAGACGAAAAAGTGACTTAAGTATGCCATTAAGACGTCTGATGTAACACAAGTTAAGTTTAAAAAAAGTCAGGCACCCTAATAATATAAATAAAATAGCCATGAAACAGCTATAAATGTCGTTTCTTGTATCTCTTACCGAATTACACGAGACAGGAAGATCGCAGAAAAATAATTAGATAACTTAATAACTTACCCTGCGTCCTATTTAAAAGCACGAATACACGATCGTTCGAACTTTTTGTTCGGTAAACCTGAACGCGAGGTCGTGCCGACAGAGGGCGCTTTCCGGTTTTCCGCACAAAAAGTGACATAATATGTCACTTTTTCGACGCGCGAATACGCGATCGGTCGCGTGCATGATATGCACGCGACCGATCGCGTATTCGCGCGTCGTTCGCTCTTACATACAACGCGGCCTTATCAAATTGTTATTTTAAATAAATTGTAATTTGTTAATTGTGCCCAAAGGCGCACATTATAAAATAAATATAAAATACACACACTAATGCAAAATAGCCAAACAAAACTTCTCCCGCTCTGCCGAGAAGTTATTTGGTAATTTCCCACCCAAAAAAAAGGGTGTATTTATGTTTCTTTTGAACTAAACAGAGTTCATGCACTTACCTACTTAATACATTATGCCCTCAGGGCTAGGTGGAGCGGCGATTTATCTTTTATACAGATTCTTTAATATTTTGTGAATGTGAGAACGTTGTAGGCTTAACAGACAGTAGATTTGTAAACCATTTTCTATTTTGGCCTACATTGTCCTCTCATACCTATTAACACAGTAATTTGTTCCATTTCTTTTTAAAAGAGTACCGTGGAGCTGTTTCTTGCCGGTTCTTCTCCATAGGAACCGTACACAAAGATCCTACGAAACGTCAGAAGCTAGCTTCTGACGTTTCAGAAGAGCCCATGTAGGTTTATGTGAAATAAAATATTTTGATTTTGATCTTCGCAGGGTGGCTGGCAGCAGCTTAGGGCCTGGACTTGTTACAAGATAGTGACTATCTTCATTGCATAAAACTGTATAACAAGTATAGTACAAGATTATTTACCCTAGTTGAAAAAAATATATCTGACTTCTGTTATAAAGCTAACTATGTTATGAAAAATCATGATTACGAAATATGTAGCTATTAAAATCATTATAATAAATAGGTTAAAGAAATGTTATTTGTATACAAGCAACATATTGCGCTTCTACTTAAATATCATGAAAAGTAAGTACATCTATTACATTGGTCATAAAATATTATTCTAATGTATTAACAGTATTAACCTTTGTTTTTTATATTTGGAGGATGACTATGTCTGCGAGGCATACAGAGATCTTGCAATGGCTGCAATTTACAATAACTTGCAAAGTGAAGTTTCTAGAAGTGAAGAAGCTGATACGATGAAGAATATGCGTATCTATAACTGTCCTAAAGATAATTGGCTAAGATTATCAAATAAATATTCTTCTGAAGATTTATTTACTTACGGAGGAGCTCGTGGCTAAATAATCACAGTTGCACGGGTCGATCCATGAGGTTAAGCTACGCTTGCCGGGATTTTTTCATGGATGGGTGACCGTCTTTACATACCGAGACTCCTCCGTGCCTCGTATAGCACACTAAGCCATTAGTACCGGGGTACGTCGCATATGGGTCATGTGGCAGACCTACGCACATCGCTGTTGACTAGACTTATAATTCCGTAGTCCGTTGTTTATTTTTCTGTAAAAATGCTCGTCTATCAATGATATTCTAAGTGGTAAGTAGGTATTTGTATATTTATTTTTCAATTAGGATCTGTTGATAAGATATAAGTAATCTCTAGAACAAGTGAACTTTAAACTGAAATATGTTTAATTCCTGACTTCCTATTAAAGTATAACTGCAGACAAAACTGTTCTGGAATTCAAACTGTACTTTTACGTATTTGTATTTCATCAGAAGACGCAAAAAAAAAATTCAACATAAATTTGTTCGAGAGTCTGCCTTTGTCCTTTAATATTAGTATAAATATGCGTTTTAAAATAGGTACCTATCAAACGTCTACTTATTTTTAGTTTATTACTAAAAAAAAAATAACATTTCTTTTCCTTAGCATCACCATAAATATTTTCCTAAAATATTGGTACAGTAACGCTTCACCGTATTAAAAATTCTCCTACAAATACATCGATCAGTAGAGGTCTACCGTTTCGCACCGGTCCGAAAACCGCAATTCGGAATCCCGATAACGTGCGGTCTGCGGCGTGAATTCTTCGCGTGCACCACGCTCTTATTTGCGTTTAAGTGCCTTTTGGCTTATCCTGTATGTGGAAGCGTGTTACAACTAGCATACAATAGTGGATTAGTGTTAAACAGTCAAAAATAACGTACCGCATTTCCTTTCTATAATATTATAAGCCGTATGCCAGATGGGATTTCTGATCACCAATAATGACGAATTTCCATAAAAACTTCTTTCTTAATTAATTAACCCTTTTGAAAAGTGACACTAAGGAAGGATCTTAGAAATTTTTGATTAATGGTGAAATTAACCTTTTTGGCGCAGCCGTGAGGCACACACTATTACTGCTATATGATTATTTTAACTTTTTATTTTGTTAATATGTGATTCACGAACTGTGACCAAATAAATATTGCTTCTAGGCTCAGCGATTTAGGCAGTGCGTTGTCTGTATGTGAATGAATTTAAGATTTTTATTATGTTCATAGTACAGTTTCATCTTGAATTTGTATTAGAAATAATACTCCTTGCTAGCTCAACTTCATAATGCTACCAAAAACCATCGGCTTTATCGAGTCCACGCTAGATATAAAAATAACACAAGTGACGCTAGGACTGCGAAATATTGTTTTTCTATAAACGCAGTCGGCTTCACCACCACAGACACAACGCCATTTTGTAAAGGCCAGGCTTCAGAATAACAACAAGCACGTGCATTTATAATTTATTCCTTCGGCAAAAATGACGAAGTTCCATACAAACTTTCATCCCCTATTAAACCGTGTTATACAATTTCCGATACAGTTGGCGGCATCAAATCTAAGATTAAATAACTGCCACTAACTTCACTAAGGTTACTGCAGACAGGCGCAACACGACACCGGTAGAACAATGTCCGTGAAATTTTCATAGAAATTGTTCCACGAAAGTCACGTCGCGCCTTTAAACTGCTTGAAAAGCAATCTTCTTGTTAAGATTTTGTTTTTGTAGTCGGAATATTCTTCTTCTATAGGCTTAATAGCTCATGCCACTCACAGTAAAATTAATTAGACTAATGCCTGAACAGTATAACACGGCAAAATCCTAGAGTAAGACTTCTGCCCTTCCTGCTTACTACCATCCAGTCATAATAGAAAACGGGTCACGCTCTACCGTAATGACTTTCTCATTAAAGGGTCTTAAGGACGCAATCATTTGTCCGTACCTGCCGCTAATATATAGTAATTGTTCCCCGAGGGGACGGCGCGCTCTTTTGCACACCACTCCTATTTAGGATAGTGCAGATTTTTTGATAAATACCGCTATATTTGTTACATAAGAACAAATTTCTTGTGGAAAAGTTCATATGTGACAAATCTAACTTAGATACGTATTAATGATTCCAATGATTATAATTCTTTAAATACATACCTGATATAGTCGCGAATCATATTTTGATCAAGATACAACCTGAGAAAATTTGAATTTCGCCAGCTGCAATTGCGGATTCACCTTAAGCTTTTTTTTTTCTTTAATATTAAACTTTACTATAATTAATATACCTGAAATAAAGCAATAATTATATTATATTAACATTGCACCTTTTAATTTATATATTTCTAAGTAGTTCGTTCGCATGTTTTATACATATCCTAGTTATGCAAGGAAACCTATTATTAGCAATACTGTTACACACTTACTCTGTAACATACTATAATTGTATCGCTGTTGGTTGCCTAAAAAATAAAAATAACAGTAAATCTCTTGCAGGTCTTTTTATCATACTCACATCATTTAGTTACTCAACTTTACACAAAATTTTTCTTCTTGAAAGCTCAAATACCTTGTTTCGCCACCTACTCAAAAGTTCGGTGAACTTATCTGGTAGAAAATGCGTAACAGGATGTAGTAAAACAGAGTCTAAAACTTCTAAAACACCCAAACGTGTCTCTTTTGTCCACTAGAAAAATGATACCTATTAATAATTTACCTTTATAATTCGGTGTTCTAGATTAGAGTTGCCGAGAGCTGTGTTAGATATTATCTCCAAAGGTGTGCGTCATGGAGAGTGCGATTGTCGCAACCCAGTGCTGGGCACGCCACTATTGCGGCGATAAGTCCCCTCTTTGAGGAGTGGCTAGAGAGGCGCCACGGCGTCCTCACCTTCCGCCTGACGCAGGTCCTCACCGGACATGGTTGTTTCGGGAGGTTCCTGTTTCGCATCAGGCGGGAGGAAACGCCCGGGTGTCATCACTGCGTGGATCGCCCGGAGGACACGGTCGAGCATACGGTGGAGGTCTGTCCGGCTTGGGCAGAGCATCGCCGTGTCCTCGTGGAGGCGATCGGTGGCGGGGATCTCTCGCGTCCGGCCCTAGTCCAGGCCATGGTACGGAGCGAGAGGGCATGGGAGGCCGTCACCTCCTTCTGCGAAGCAGTAATGCTCGCGAAGGAGGAGGCAGAACGCGTGAGGGAGAAGCAAATTTCGCGCCCTCACGCCCCTAGCCGCCGCAGGAGACGCCCTGGGCGTCGGGAATCGCAGGCCGATTCCCGGCCACCGTAGGCGCGGGCTTGCGGACGGTGAGCAATGGGTAGCTCGCCGTCCGATAAGGACCAGGCCCGGGTCGTTGTGTTCCACGCGCGCCTCAAAGAGATGTCAGCACAACGGAAGGGGTCCGTTAGGACCGATGCCTGCCGGGGTTGCGGGAAAGTCCGAAAGGGATACCGTGGCCCCTGGCAACGTACAGGCAACGGAAGGAACACGGGTGGGTTTTAGTCAGTAAGAGTCTGACACGCCCTCCCGCTCCACCCAGAGCGGGAGAAGTTATTTGATAATTTCCCACCCAAAAAAAAAAAAAAAAGGTGTGCGTTTGAAGTAACCTTTTTTAAGCCTGTAATCCTTCACCCTGAAGAGGTCTGTTAGACTCTTATTGACTAAAACCACAAAGTTTTCTTGAACTTCCTTTGGCCGGGTTACTGAAGACTAACGCAGTTCTACACGCTCTCCCCCCGCCAGGTATTGGTCCGCCTGGTCAAGACCCCGCGGACCCCGTCACCTAGTTCTTCGTGAAAGGCGCGCGCGGAAGACGCCGTATATCCAGCAGTGGCCTGCAATAGGCTGGTGATGATTCGGTTTCCAAAGGATCACAAAAGAAACATGATTTTAATAACCAACTCATCTTTTCAAAACAAAATACGCGTATATACAGACAAAGCTGCACAAAAAGCCATGTGCAAAAATAAATCAAAATGAAAACGAATTTAATTATGTCACACTCTATAAAATTAAGTTATTATCTACAAGAGAAATAATTCCATACATTTTTCCGTATAATGACAACGGCTAATATATATGTAATTAGAGACTGAAAAATCTATGGAAGGTGTCGCAATTATCACTAAGGTAGAAAGTGATAATACGATGGTATTATTTAATTGTAATGAATAGGGATGGGACACTAGGTATTGATTGCGTTATCGATAAAAATGGAAAAAAAGATACTCTTACTTTTGTAAAACTAAAACTTAAAGAATGTATTTCAAACAAACCATTTACCTGCATATGTGTGTAATTATCAAAAGTACTTGTGTAAACTGATTAAGTATTTGGGTATTTGAGCAAAGCGTAGTGTAAAAAAAAAAAAAGATTTTCACAATAATTGTTCGTAGATTTTAAAGTTACGAGTCATACAGTCAGTAACAGTAAAATACTTTTAACGAAACAAAAGCCCTTGTTCTCTTTGATAAGATTAACATGATTAAAAGCTTGCATAAAATAAAATACTTTTTCTCAAAAAAACGCTGAAATATTTTAATTAGGGACGAAAAAGTAAGGATTTATTGCGCAAGTAATAAATTATACTCAGATATAACTGGCGATAAAGGAAACTTTCGGATTTAAGAATTTTTAGGTATAATATGAAAAATAACTTTGTTGAAGCCTGATCATCTCAGTTTGTCTAGATTATTGTTTTAAGCAGAAGATCTAAAGCCAAGATTGATAAACGTTACTTAGCACGTCATTTGGCTCAGATTAATTCCCCTCTCTATTTTGCACTTGTTGTTTGGCAAATGTGCGACCATGACAGAAATAATGCCTAGTCAAAAGATGCGTATAGTATACACCACAGTCATCCAACCAATTATCACATACGGCTCACTGGTCTGGTAGCCCAGCACATCCCTGAGCACAGCCCAGAGAGATCTCTAAAAACTGCAGCATTTTGCTTGTGTCGCAATCACTAGCGGTATGAGAACTACACTGACTGCCGCCCTACAGGCAATGCTAGGACTGCCGCCTCTGCACCTAATCGTGCTGGAGGAAGCGGCCCTGGCCGCTTTTAGGCTCCATTTATCAGGAACCCTAAATAATGACTCCTGAGTCAAGCACACACGCATAAAGGAGGATACGATCAAACGAAAACCAATAATGGCATCACCCTGCGACAAAGCCCCGAAAACACACCACTTTCAAAGGCACTACGACATAATACTTACAGAAGAACAGTGTGACTACTGAGGCCCAAAAGAGATGAGAGTATTTACCGATGGATTAAAGACCAATTCTGCTACCGGAGTCGGAGTCTTCTCACACGACCTCAACATAAATATATCCAGACCGCTGCGCTGGGAATGTTCAACACCGTCTATCAGGCGGAGTGTGTGGGCATCATACAAGCGGTCCACGCCCTAGAAGCCAGGAGGGTTACGGACACCCACATACGTATACTCTCCGACAGCGCCTCAGTTCTCCAATCCTTACGGAAAAAATATAAAACCTCGAAGTTAACACAAGAATGTCACAATGCATTAGAACAAATAACGGTATCTAGCCGCAACACGGTGACACTGCAATGGATAAAAGGACACAGCGGGTCACTAGGTAACGACGCATCTGAAGAACTTGCTGGACGAGGATCCAGCATGGCAGTCTGTGGACCCGAGCCTATCGTACCCATCTCTTTCAACCAAATACGTAGGTGGTTACAGGAGCTCACCCACACACAAGCGGAGCACTGGTGGACCTTGACACTGGACTGCAGGCAGTCAAAGGAAGATATGCCTTCTTTGGATAGTAGACCAGGAAACGCCTGGTGTTTACTACGCCTGGACAGGAACGGCCTGCGCCTGGTGACGGGGTCCATCACGACACTGCTCGCTAAACAAACACTTCCACACAATAGGCATACCGGACAGTCCTCTGTGCAGGGCGTGCATAGAGGCTGAGGAGACCATTGCGCACGTACTCTTTGAATGCATTGACGACACCCAGATTAGAACAGAAACCCTCGGGTCACCCACATCATAAACAGATGTTCTAAACAAACCAGGAGACCTAATTATCTTCTGGAGGGAGGTGGGCTGGTTGGAATAACCACCAAACGGCCACTATGGCCCACGCACAAAGGTCCACCTGAGGGACTGAGTGCGAAAACAAAACCCCATAACATAGAACATAGAAAAAGATGCGTATAATAGTTATTAATCAGGAAAGTCAAAGGTAAAGTTTTTACAAAGTTAAAAACTGAAACAGGTACCTACTACTACTACTAAACTCAATTTTTGGCTAAAGAGAAGTCAGTCTAGAAATACCTATTTGTTCAAAAATTTTGTCGGATAATCCAGTTGTGATAAGCATGTCTTGCCCTCATAAAACTTTTTTTAATCCTAAAATATACCAGCAATTTTTTGGTTTTTCACAGAAATGTTCTAATTTAGATAATATTTTCGCGTGAATATTTCAAGCAAAAACATCTTCCATTTTACGCCAACGCGAATGGATTGTAAAAACTTGAAAGTTTCTCCTAAATTCCAAACTTTCAGAAAGATCTCGGTAAAATATTCATCTCAGGAATACTGTTTTATCAAGATTTCGGTGAATTAGTATTATAAAACTGTCATGTCAAAAACTTTTGACACAATTTTCCAGCTGATGCTATGTGCGAACAAAATAATGTTTATAGAATAGAATAGAATAGAATTTCTTTATTTCGGACAATATCCATATAGTGTTAGTAACATACAAAAAATAACTTATTGCCTAGTGTTAGTAAAAATCAACCTCCGCACAAACTGCTTTACAATCGGAGAGCAGAAGCTCTCGGCTACAGTTTTCAGTTTTTATTTCACAAGAAATATCGCTTATCTCCAAAATTGACAGATTGAGGTAATATCGGAAATTCATCACGTTACTTAATTAAAATACGTTTTTTTTGTGTCAAAATGCTTCTGTGATACACTGAGTTGACTTATTAAACGCTAAAATTAATATTTTCATTATTTTTATCTTCAATTTTTTAATGGTTTTATGCCATTATTGCGCAAATGTGGCTGGTTATATTGAACGAGCTTTTATGATTAAATAGACTCGCTTAAAACTCGTTACTTATTTAAATAGCATGGGAGACTTACAGCTAAAACAAACAGATCAAGGACAATGCATTAGTCTGAAAGCCAATTACAGGTCTCCTGTAATTGGCTTTCAGACTAACGCACTGTAACTTATAAAATAAAGAGAAAAAAAGTAAATTCTAAGGACATTCACACCAAATTACTATATACTACAGCATAATTACTATGTTGCTCGCACTGCATAACAACCATCATAACAAAATTAACCACATTTAAAGTTACGACTTAAGCAATTCCTGGCTGAGGACACACTTGTTAGGAACTGATCTATATCGTACTGTTTACAAAGCCTGTTTAAATTTCTACTTGCACGCACAACTTTCGAATTCTGCCATAATTGTTTGAAACAAATGGCACGCGCAAAGGTGGACTGTATAGCTTAGACTTCATAAGAATGTTGTCAAAATATCGGAATACTATATATAGTAATTTCAACAAACACACAGAAATCTAGCGGCGGTTGAGTAAAGGTTACAAATAAAACTTTTTACATAGGTTATGGTAGTTTTTCAAATGATACGGTACTTTTTGATATAATAGATACTTTATGAGCCTTTTTTGGATGCTCTCAATACGGTTAATATATTAGTAGTGACATAGAAGAAAGAAAGAAACAAAATACGTTTATTTGCGGTAAACATGACGTAAAAAAGAACACAAAATTATAAAATGGAAACAAGTTTAGGGAAAATATGCGTCACATTCACGCAAAACGGCCATCGCTCAGCATGATGCTGCGACCCTATGCAAGACAGAGCCCCAGCGCTGGTTTTCAGCGACAGCCGGCGTTGACGTTATGACGTCGACCGGTGCAGCATACCATGAAATATAATTAAGATATAAAAAAAAAAAAAAACAATTAATATAGCAGTATATAATTTTCTACACAACATATTAACCCACATGGATACAGGGAAACAAACGTGTGCATTGTTTATGGACCTCACAAAGGCTTTCGATTATGTGGACCACAAAATACTCTTAGATAAATTATACGCTTATGGTATCAGAGGAAACATCTATGACCTGATTAAATCTTACTTAAGTAATAGGACGCAAATAACACAAATAACAAGGATATGTCCCTATGGGAAAAAAAAATATAACTTATTCATCCTCATGTAGACAGGTTACATCTGGCGTTCCACAAGGAAGTGTATTGGGTCCGACTCTTTTTATAATATACATCAATGACCTTCCAAAAGTGACAAAATACAACACAATCCTATTTGCTGATGATAGTACAGTACTGTTCACAGGAGATAATAAATTACACATGGAACCTGAGATAAATATGACTTTAGATAGCATTATAAACTGGTTGGCATCAAACAATTTACATATAAATCTCGACAAAACAATTTTCATGACTTTCAGAAGTAGAGTAAGTAAAATAACAAATATGAATATAAATCACCGAAATAATAAGATTCAAGAAGTTGACGTTGCGAGATTTCTGGGTATAAAAATAGATCATAATTTGAATTTTAAAGAACATGTCCATACATTATGCACTAAATTGAATACTTTCTCTTATGCATTGTTTAAACTTAAGCAAACCGTCAGTACTTCTACAGTCCTTACAGCCTACAACGGCTATGTTGCACCTACTCTAAAGTTTTGTGTTATTTTTTGGGGTAATTCTACTAATAAAGAAGCGGTATTTAAAGCCCAGAAGAAATGTATACGAGCCATGACTGGTATAAAAGTAACTGACAGCTGCAGACCATCATTTTTAAAATTAAATATTCTCACGTTACCATGTATATATATATTAGAGGTTATAATGTTCGTTAGGAAAAATACAAACTACTTTAATAAGTTACAAAGCAAAAGATACAAATTCAATATATGTTTACCAAGTAATAAAACAGCTTTATTAAATAAAAGTATATTATGTATGGCTCCACGCATATATAACCATTTACCAAAGTCACTTCTGGAGACAAGTGATATAAATATATTTAAAAACAACATAAAAATACTGTTACTAAAAAAAGCGTATTACTCTGTCACTGAATATTTACAGGACAGACTTATATAATGTTACTCCATACGGAATTTTAAATAATGTCTTCTATTTTTAAACTGTACTTTCATAGATACCTGTGTGTTTGTAATTTTGCATGCCTTATGGTAGGATATGGTTAAAGGACACGATTGTTTGTATAAGACCTTTTCTTTTGTACCCATATTCGCAAATTAATAAATGATTATGATTATTATGATTATGATGTAGCAATGATTGAGCGCTTCAAAAAATACGTAATACCCGAGCATTTAGCCGTTAAGATCCAGCTTGTTTCTTTGGCAGTAATCTTATAGGCGACGCAGATCATTCTGGAGTGCCGTTACGTCCATCTGCGATGATATTGTAGCATACATTTTCATATCATCAGCAAAACACAAAAGTTTGGATGAAGTCAAGCAAGAGTCGATTTAGTTAATGTTGATTACAAATAGCAATAGACCGACCAATGAACCCAGCGGGACTTCACTAGGAACAGGGACCCAGCTAGATATATAATTATTGAGTACTACTGCTTGGAACCTGTTGACAAGATAAAAGGAAAACCATGCGAGTAGATCGCCACGAATTCCTATGCCATTTAACTTGGATATCAGGATGCTATGATCAATTCGATCAAAGGCTTTGCTGTAGTCTGTTTAAATGACATCAAAACTCAAACTCAAACTCAAAGCATTTATTTCAATTAAACCATTTACAGGCACTTTTGAATTGTCAAGGGGTCAGTCAGTCAGAAATATGAAGCTAGTTGCCCATTCCAAAGCGTAGGTTCCTATGGAGAAGAACGGGCAAGAAACTCCACGGACACTCTTTTAAATCATAATGTTGTTACAAAATATTGGTTACATCATTCATGTTGAAATTATACATGTGAGACCAATGTAGAAAGACGTGCACGTAAAAAGCGTTCGTTATAAAAAGATAAAAACAATTCAAAAATTAAAATAAGCCGTGGCAGATAAGAGATGACCAGTCCCTACTGACGGCGCCCGTTCACGAACATGACGCATGGATCAGTACCGTTTAGCTCAACCATTTTGAAGGGAACTTAACGATCCAACACACACGCCACCACCAGCGAGACATTTGAGTGAGCATGACATACTCTCAGCCGCCAGGGCACATTCAAGTCAATGAAAGACGTACTCAGTAAATGGTAGCTTCATAGAAGGTACATGGTCACAGTGCTCACACATGTGCTATGCAATTATACAATACTACGAGATTGAAGTTATACAATTCAAAGATAATTTATGCAATCTTCAGCAGCTCCGACAATATTTTCGTATGCTAAAATTAAATTAGTTTATGCGCCCTTGTGGAGCTGGACCAGCGTTGAGCCAAGCATTTTTGTCACCGATATAATCCCCCAGATTATAATATGTTTGGCAGCATAGTGTGCGTTCATCAACCTGCTTACCGTTGCACATGGCATCAGATATAAATTAATTAAAGAGAATCGCGTTGATGACAGTAGACCTCCTTTTAAGAAACCGTGTTGGAACTAACCTGATACTACTAACTATTATTCTTTCAAAGACCTTTGCTATAATACACAGTTTAGATATCGGCCTGTAATTCGCTTTGTCTGTTTTGACACCTTTTTATGTATAGGCGTTATAAACGCAGATTTTCATATTTGCGGTACAACACAGGCATTCAAAGATTTTCTAAATGAAATCGAAATAGGTTGCACAATCGAAGGTGCGCACCGAACTAGAAGTTTGGATGAGATTATTATCAGGACCTGCCGATTTACATGTGTCCAACCTACGAAGCAAATTAATTATTTTATCAATATCAACAATGACATTGCGGATATCAGATGTTAGGTACGACGAATCATTAAAAAGAAAATGTGAAGAGATTGCATGACTAACACTGGGATTAGAGAGAAAAGTAGAATGGTAGTATTCGGAAAAAGCCTGACAAATAGAGTCTCCTGTCCTCAAGGTATCATTCTATTATAGTTCAAAGTGCGTATAGATTACGTTTGAGATTTTTACAAAAGTCCAAAAATATTTTTGGTTATTTTTAATTGAATTTTCTGTTAAATCAAAACAGTTGCGGTAGCATTGAGATTCCATAGTTTTCACCCTTTCACGAAGAAGCTTGAGTGTTAATTCGTCAGATACCACAGGTTTTGTTTTTTTTTAAGTATTAATATTTTTCTTTAATTCTTTTAATGAGTGACGAACTATACTACGTTGAATAGTTTTTATTCCGAAACAGTTTTTGTGGAATAGTTTTTATTCGTAGATAAAAAATAAACCGATTAAAGAAGTTAACTGTATCATCAATTGACCGCGCGGAGAACTCAGCTTCCCAGTCAGTCGTACAAATGTCTCTGCTGATAGATTTATATTCATCTTTATCAAACAAGAATTTATTGAGTATGAGGCGCACATTCATGCAGAGGTCATATATATAGGTCCAAATTATGTTTTTTTTCTTTTTCCTTTGATAAAGTATCATAGCTGATGATACTTTATTCACATTACAATCTAGCCAAGCTAGCTAATAAGTAAATTAAATATAACTTAAACTACTAAGTAACTATAAAATTAAGAACAAGGGGAAAACTTCATTCACGTGTTCTATAAAATAATCAGCACTTGCACTGCAGTTTTTAAATTCACTCACACTGCACTAAACTAACTCAAATAGTTTTACCCTTTTTAGTCTTCGCACTAATTCAGAGATGTCCAAATTAAGTAATAACGCTGGGTGATAGGCATCAATAATAGACACCAGTACGCTAGAACATTCAGTCACATTCACTTTTTAATTGGAAAGGACGAGGTGTAGGGTTCTACCATACCTATTAATTACCATGTTATACTGTCCCAAAATCAAGAGTGCATAATAAAATTCATCACAAAGCAAAACTTCGTCGTTAGTGTTATTCAATGAGACAAGCGATAGGTTGTCAGATGGAACCCAGTTAATACCGCTCATATTAAAGTCACCTATTACGAGAAAGGTATCAGAAATACTATAACTGTTTGGTTTAATTTAATAAGACAATTTGAGAGTTGTGAAGAAAAAGAAAAGCCCATGTTTTGTTAGCATAAGTAAACGTCACAAATATCGTTCCGTGTGATATGATTTTTTAAGAATATGGATAGCCAAAGGTAGAACAAAACGTGCTGTAGAACGAAAATTAGGTTGGCAAATAACTGATAATTCTCAACGAGTAGCAATGAGTTCCCTCCCACCACGTGATTGTCCGGTTAAAATATAGTGTCGGTCGCACCAAACAATGTACCGATCATCAAAAAACTCAGAATTTGAAACGTCATCCAATAACCAAGTCTCAGTAAGTATTATGATATCTTACCAATTTAGTATCATTTGACGATAGAATGAATGAGTTTTTGTTCTAAGACCTCGAACGTTCTTATAATATATGTTTCAAGTTATTACTTCTTCTTCTTCTTTTTGTGTAGTTAGTGATTAACCTGGTGTCAGAGATTTAAAGCCGCCCATGGGCCCCTTACTTGGCTTCACATGCCGTTGAGAAATTAATATCTTTCAAGCATGTTACTGTTATTAGTCATTGAAAATGTAGTCAATAATTGAATATAAATACGATACGAGTATTACAATAACAACATTAATTAAATAATCAATAAATACATAAAAAATGTTTATTTCAGACATTACAGTCCATACAATAATGTATGTATATTAAGGTAAAATAAAAATATAAACACGCAAGGAAGGTAAGCTTTAAAAAAGTTTGCGTGTGATCATAAATCGTACGACATTAAGTAGTAAACAGCTGTGCGAAAAAGGAAGCAGTAATGCGTGGTGCGTACAAGCAAGAGCTATATTAAATAGACTCGTTTTTATATAAAGGCTACTTTATAATTCAGATTCGAGAATATTATAGAAGCTTCTACCATAATCGGATTAAAGTTATAAAATGAGTTCTAAAAAACTAGTTCAGTAAAAAAATCGATATTCATAGCCGCACCTTATGTCCCAACCCTATTTCTTGAAATCACGTAATTATCTTCGTCTTTGGAATCGTGTAATAAGGGATGGCATCATTATTCCAATCTGCTTCATCAAGTCGATCTGATAAAATGTTAAAAAATATTTTCCAGAAATTGGAAAACCCAAAAAGGCCATTACTAGGGCCAAATGTAAAGGCATTAAAATTTTGGGGATTATTGCTCCCCAAAAATATTTTCATGAAATATTTCTACCTAATCATGCATATTCTGGTGACCATTTTTACAGCCACCGAGTGTATTGATGTCTGGTTCGTGAAATCAGACTTGAATTTGCTCCTAAACAATTTGAAGATTACAATGCTGGCCACAATGAGTGTGATAAAAGTGACAACCTTTTTAAGCTGGCAAAAGTACTGGATCAGTATTATCGAATACGTCACAAAGGCGGACTTAAACCAGCGAATAACCACAGACAAGAAAAAGCTGGAGCTACTGTCCACATTTACGAAATATTGTAGAAAGATAACTTATCTGTATTGGTCGTTAATGTATACTACGGTTATCATAGTCATGTTCCAGCCGATCTTTAAATATATATCCTCGGAGACTTACAGAGAGAATATAAAAAATGGAACGGATACTTACTTGCAAGTTGTCAGTTCTTGGGTACCTTGGGATAAGAACACTATAGTCGGTTATTTAGCAGCTTATGTATATCAAAGTTATGCGGCTATATACGGTGGCGGTTGGATCACTTCTTTTGATACTAATTCCATGGTAATCATGGTTTTCTTTAGAGCTGAACTGGAGTTGTTGAGAATTGATTCTATGAATATTTTTGGATCGGAATCGCTACAAGTAGAGCATGATGTAGCTATAAAGAGATTGAAAGATTGTCACAGGAGGCATGTTGAGTTGGTCAAGTAAGTAATTTATTATGGTTTTTCAAAGATTATTTTGTATGTAAAATTAATTGTAAATATTCAATTAAATCTGTAAAATTATTTCGCAAGTCCCCGTCGACATCCGATGAATTCAATCCTCTAATAAATATCACTTTTCAAGACATTTTTGAGACTTGAAAGATTAATTCGCTAGGTGCAAGGACATGCAGTGTAGGCTTTTGATAATGTAACATTTTCACTTTTTGTCTCTTTCAAATTCACCGCTAAGGATTTCAACGCTCGTTGGGCCATCAGGGAGCGACGAGCGTTTGACTCTAATCTTAACGTTAGAGAATTGATATAAAGCAATAAGTAGAAATAGATAGGTTACGCACCTAGCACACGATCTTCAAAAACGGCTCAATGACACACTATTAAACGACACGTGAAAGTAGGACGGCATTTCATTATTACCGAGAGCGAAAAAACGACAAGACATATGTAACATGTCTAGCAAGCCAAGTTTTAACCACTTGCGTAACGCGTATAACCTTTTTGCTTATAATATCATTGTTTATAATATTGTGGATAATATAAAAAGGTGTTAAGACTAATACCAGTAAACAGGAAGCGAAAACTCCCCTAAGATAAAATTGCCCCTCCGAATTGTTAATAAAGCGAGTTTAAACCTTAGCGAAGTCAATCTAACTTGTACAGTTAAATGTGAACGATAAATTCTTGTAACTTTGTTTACCGGTTTACGCTTTAACATGGCGAGTTAAGATTACTTCGAATATGTGGGTACTCCAAGTTTGAACAAGATTAATAATTTTGTTTGTGATTTTGGATTGATAAATGTAGCTACATTACGTTTGTGTTTTGTAGGTAGGTAGAAGTTGTAATTTTAAACAGCTACAGTTTGACGGCAGCTTTCTTAGTTTAAAGGCTCGCGGCATTGCTGCCGCGGCATTATTACCGCGTCACTACCGGTCCCCATACATTTGTTATAAGTTACATTCCGAGCACGACAGCAATGCTGCACGAATGCACTGCAGTGTCATCCTGCCACCGTAGCAGACCAGTAGTGCGGCGCTCATCACAGCGATAACACGTGAATGTTGACAAGCCGCCGCAGGGAGCATTGATGCGCAGCAATAACGTCGCAGCAATGCCGCGGCGTGTTTGGAATCATACCTTAACTACTGGTCTGTCATGCCTGATTATTAAGTTTTCATTACTGTTATACTCTACCTACAGCATTGCAATAATACAGAAACAAACAAATGTTGATTAAAAAGTATCAATAAAACTTTGCCTAACCCGTGGGATTTATTTCAAATCAGAATTGTACATGGAGCGAATACAATCTGACCACAACCCAGTTAACCATAATAGGTTAGACTGATTGGCGGACATTCAGGTTTTTTAACCATTTTATTGGTATTTTATGACAATCAATTTCGATTGTGTTAAAAAAACTATGTCGAACAACTCGTACATGGGTGCAAAGAAGATTCATCTCAGTCAGTCATCTGTGGCACTTTAAATCACTCATTATACGGTTAATCACGTCTCTGATTGCGATCCATTTACCATTTAACGGGTTCCTAAAATCAATTTAATTCGTGCGTTTGGTTTTAACAACGAACCTCTCAAAATTCTGCCTAAATTAACTTTATTCTTTCAGGTTCGCCCGTCTCTTCGACTCATGCCTGTCACCAATAATGTTACTATATATGTTCGTCTGCTCAGTAATGCTATGTGTCACTGCTTATCAAATCACTGTGAGTATTTTAACAGCGGCCAGCTTATGCTAAACATCGAAACTTGTGATGAATGTGGGTTTTACTCAGGCATTCGGAAGTTAGGTAAAATAAAATAAGTCGTTTCCAAGTACTGGCACAGAATTTCGCCATGTCACATAATGCAATTACTTTCAAAGAATATAAGATACGGTACAGTAAAACGTTTTATGGAAATCTGGACTTCTGAAATTGCTCTGTAATGACAAATTTACAGAATTATATTATATCCAGATTAAGTACAACGTCATAACAATCATCATCGTCATCTTCCTGGCCTTAGAAAGTAAGAAGAAAGAAAATACGTTTATTTGCGGTAAATATGACGCAAAGAAAAAAAAACACGAGAATAAGAAATAGGGGGAAGATATGCATCACATCCACACAAAACGGCCATCGCTCAGCATAATGCTGTGACCCTATGCGAGACAGAGCCCCAGCGCTGGTTTTCAGCGACAGCCGGGGTTGACGTGATGACGTCAACCGGTGCAATTTAAATATTAATTATAATATTTAAAATGGCAACATTCCGTTCCGTCGGCGACGAAAGCACCGCAGATGCAATCTGTGCGCGCAGCTGTCAAAACTATTTGTTTGCCTTGTCCCATGTTACGTGGGGTCGGTGTAACACGTTTATTTCTTCCATTCTCCCCTATCAATCGTCACACTATCATTCACTCCATTCTCTTTCATATCTTTCCTCACAGATTCCATTCATCTTTTCTGTGGGATTCCTCTCCCTCTCCATCCATCAACATTTATATTCATCACTCTTTAAGTCACATGCGTTTCGTTCCTCCTCATCACATGCCCTTACCAAGCCAAAAGATTTCCTTTCAACTTTTCTATCACTGGTTATAACTTCCTCATATATACTCATACAACGCCATAATTTACATTATGGCGTTCATGTCATTTGGTCTAAATAGCTTTTTATTTTTATTATTTGATTTTGCTGTTATATAGATTCTTTTGTTTTAGATTATGTGAATGTGAGAACGTTGTAGGCTTAACAGACTGTAGATCTGTCGACCATTTTGTATCTTGCTAAGTACCTGGTACTTGACTTAACTCTGTAATTTGAAAACATTGTAAATACCATTTACTTTTAAAAGAGTAACCATGGAGTTTCTTGCCGGCTCTTCTCCATAGGAAATGACCAATTGGAACCGTGCCCTTGTAGGTTTATTATTATTCATTTATTTCGGACAGAATCCATATATGTATATATGTGTTAGTAACAATTTTCTTATGATCTACATATGTTAGTAGGTACATAATCTAATAAAATATCTTTTTACAATTTCCCTGTAACTATTCCCGCCCAGTGTGCCTGTATGGGACAGTCATGTCGGGATGCAATCATTTGCAAAATGGTGTTGGTGCTACCGCGCAGTCTGTGGAACAATGACGCCACTTTCTTACGCACTATAGCGTGGAAACCGTCAACGCGCGTATTTGCGAACATTTGCGACGCACTACAATGCTGCGGCAACCCCAACAGCATTCTGAAAGCATTATTATACTAAACGTACGTATACCGTTTTATGTGAAATAAAATATTTTGAATTTTGAGTTTGAAAGTGGCGCCAGTTGCAGAAGACTTGGTCATTGTTTGGCGCGTATTTGAACAAGGCAAACGTACCTACCTTCGTTCAACAGTCATTATGAAAATTTTCACGCATCTGAAACAATAAGTCTTATAATAATATTAATTTTACACTCTGTTTCAGATTGAAACCAGCCCAATGCAAAGATTCTTGACCTCGGAATATTTGGTATTTGGAGTTGCACAGCTGTTTATATACTGCTGGCACAGCAATGACGTTTTATTTGCGGTTGGTATAAATCTATCTTCTATTTTATGTAGTCTTCTTTCCTATTATCCGCTGTTTGTGTTCCTCAGTAGGGAAACGCCGTTCCCTCCTTCCACTTATTCCTATTTATTGCTGCATGTTTCCAATCATTTAGAAAAGAGTCGAGTTCGTTCCGCCATCTTCTCTGCGCCTACCGCGTTGCCATTTACTGCAGCTGTTCATTAGGTCCTCCGCCATGCAACAGATGTGGCCAGACCAGTTCCATTTAAGCTTGGCAGCCGTGTGACCTACATCATTAATTTGAGTTTTGGATAGCAATGGAAATACATTAACCACTCAGCACATTGACAGCTTAACTGTTTGAAGCCAGATGATCACTTAGTACGGTCATATGAAAACTTTAATGATACTTAGGACCTTGTCATATAAAGGTCAATTAAGACCAAACGAGCGAATGCGCATTCTATTCCCACTCTGCCAAATTATTTTTTTGTAAATTTGGACAGAGCATTCTCTCGTTGGTCTATCCATACAAAAATTTCAAGAATATCATGAAAAGAATGCTGTTGCTCTTGTTCTGTTTCTTGTTCGTTTAGTTTAAACCCGCCTTTATACAATACAAATGGAGACTTCAAAAATGTGACGCACAACGAAACGGTTTAATGTTACAAGGCCTAAAGAGATCACCGTTTTCGTAAGTTGATCCTACCTGCTGGCAAAAAGTATGAATTCCCATTCCTTCCAACAATCTGGGTTATCTTATTCACAACAAGAGTTGTTCTCGTGTAGGTTACTCGTGCTGAACAAAAGATTACGAGCTGTTAATACTACACTTATAGAACGAAATACTTTGTCTTTCTGCCATGTTTCATACAATATTAATGGGATATTTTTTCAAAGGGTTTAACAACGTTCATAAGTAAAACAGTTCACAGTGTTTTAATTTGTATTCGTTATATTTTTCCATTTGAAGTTAAAGTTAAATAATCGCCATTTTGGTTCACGCTATCCAACTACGACAGAAAGTTCCGAACTTAAGTTATATTTATTTAATAAAGGATTTCAAATAATTATATGTCCTTTTATACAGCTTAACAGTGTCGATTTGTCGTGATCTAGAAACCGGCTTGATTTACTATACCTAACTGATTGCTTACTGTAACAAGATAAGGTACCAAAACCTAATCACATAACAAAAGTATTAAAAAAAAAGTTGTCATCGAGTTGTGTGCGTATTTGGACAAGTGAAATTATATTAAAATTAAAAACCCCCAACACAAAACTTTCCTTATTTTTCTTTCCTACTTCATCACCAGACCCTGTTCATCTTCTATCTATAAGGTATTCATTGAGACCATTCCAATGAGCCTAAACACGATACCTGTGCTGTAAGTTGGTAAGGGAGTTGGGTATCCTGCAAATTCCAGGTGATGCTGCAGCATCAGTTCAAGGTTACTATGTTCTTCTAATATAATTGAAGTAACAGAATACCAAATTTCAAATCGATCAAACCTGTGGAAGACGCTCACATCCATTCATCGACTAGAAAAGAGCTGTTAATCTTCAAACGACTGAACCGATTTTGATAAAACATGTCTAAAAATCATCGCTAGAAAACCTGCTTTCCTATAAAAAAAACCGCATTCAAATCGTTTCACCCGTTTAAGAGCCACAGACAGATACACAGACATAGCGGTCAAACTCATAACACCCCTCTTTTCGCGTCGCGGGTTAAGAATAAAATAATCATACATACAATTAGATAAAGTATTTAAAAGTTCCAATATCTTTTTGTAAAGAATGTTCTGTAATATTTAAATTATACCATAACATAACATGCCTGTATTACCCAAAGGGTCGCAGCATCATGCTGAGCGATGGCCGTTTTGCGTGAATGTGACGCATATTTTCCCTGAACTTGTTCCAATTTTGTAATTTTGTGTTATTTTTTGCGTCATGTTTACCGCAAATAAACGTATTTTCTTTCTTTCTTTTCTTTCTTTCAGAGATGTACTTATAGGTTTACCTATAGGTACACTTCTGCCAAAGTCGCCAAAGTAAAGTCCCATGTGATAGGGGGCGAGCCTATTGCCATCAACCGGGCATAATCCAGCAATCCAGATTCCGGGCTACTGAGAAATTCTAGATGGAAAAAACCCAATAACAGTTTTACCCAACCTGCCAATTGAACCCGGGGGCCTCATGCAGCAGTAGCGCTTACGACCACTCAACCAACGAATCATACCTCTAGAGGATAATAATATTTATATTTTTGCAGAGTGCAGATTTAATGCGAGGGCCATATGAAAGCATTTGGTGGACGAAGAGTGTAAAGTATCGCAAAGACCTGTACTTATTAGCAGCACAGTTCAACAAGAGCATCGTGTTCTCAGCAGGGCCATTCACTAAGCTCACTGTGGCTACGTTTATAAGTGTAAGTTTTGATCTTTGAATACCTGCCGATCTATTCTGTAAAAATATCACCGTGAAAACTGAGGTGAATTGAGCGTGAAGTGAGCTGTAATTCCACTGATGCTAGGGATGGACAATATTGACAGCGCACTTCACTTAAATTTTCACCGTGAGATTTTTATGCTGCTAGGGACTGACAGCTCACTCCGAGCTCACTTCAACTTAGTTTTCACGGTGAGATGGTTACAGAATAGCAGTGCTGGTTCTTTTCTTGGATTATACCGACCTGTCATCATCATCTAAGGCTATATAGCCGTGAATGGACCCTAGCCTGGCCGAGTATATATTTTTTCCATTTTGACCTATTTCCTATTTCTCACTCAAACAGTTCCTAAAGCTTGGTTTACCTCATCCAACCAATTGAGCTTGGACCGAACTTGGTTTTTCCGACCATCCGGGTTACTATCGTTTGGGTGCTCTGGTCTCGTCCATTCTTACGACACGTCCTAGCCATCGAAAACGTACTGTTTTTATGGTCTCAAAAACATCAGGATCATCGTACATATTGGCCTGTAGCAAAGGCATAATGGCGAACACTTATTTTTTTTCGTTCAGTTTATCGTTGTGATAGGTATTTATTTATTAAAAACTTTATGCACAAGTAAAAAATACTGTACAAAGGCGGACTTAATGCCTGAGGCATTTTCTACCAGTCAACCTTAGGATGGTGCAGAGACCAGGCCCGGGTCGACGGCGCGTTGTGTTCCACGCGCGCCTCAAAGAGATGTCAGCAAGCGAAGGGGTCCGATAGGACCAATGCCTGCCGGGGTTGCGGGAAAGTCCGAAAGGGATACCGTGGCTCCTGGCAACGTACAGGAAACGGAAGGAACACGGGTGGGTTTTAGTCAGTAAGAGTCTGACACGCCCTCCTGCTCCGCCCAGAGCGGGAGAAGTTATTTGATAATTTCCCACCCAAAAAAAAAATAAAAGGGTGGTGCAGAGACAAAACATGGCAGATACAACATAAGTGATAGATAATGACATACATATAAACCGAATAAACTTTGTCAGGAGAAATAACGATAGGTAGAGCAGAAAACATCCAGCAAATCAGGTATTACTATCGGACGATAAATTATACGTAGTTTGGAAGCAAGACTACCGCTTAGCACCTGTTTATCATCGCGCTTTACTCTACAGATACATAAACTCACGCCTTTTTCCGATGGGGGTAGGCAGAAACTACAGAACGCCACCTGCTACGATCCTTACATGCTCCATTGCTTCGTTTACGTTCATACATCTGGTCATACACGCACGCTAGCTGCGAGTACTACGCACCTACCCTACAGATCTAAGCCATTAATTCTGCCAGGTTGAAGGTATCACCAACTCCTTTAAAGTGTATATGTAATATTGCCAGATTTTTCTATATTAGAAGTAGGTGTCTACACTAAAAAGGCAAAAATAAGAGACATAAAATGGTAGATTTCTTAATCTTCATGACGAAGAATAATACAGAAAATAACGAGTTTTTTGACAGCAAAACATAGGTACAGATACCCTACGAATACAGTAATAAACAATCCTTACAAATATTATAAATATGAAATTGAGTTTGTGTGTTACACTTTGAAGCTGAAACGGCTGAACGGATTTGGATGAAATTTTGCACATGGGTAGACCATGACCTGGTGAGAACATAGGACACGTTTTATCCCGGTAGTAAATTCAGCAAGCCAAACCGCGGGCAAAAGTTAGTAATAATATAATCAAAATAAACCCTAGCAACATATTATAAAAAATTGCCAGAATTTCTAAAAATAATATCTACCGAATAACATTTGTCACACATGTAATAAGGCCTTGGTTATTATGTTCTCATGTTTATTTTCTCTCTTATTATTTATTTTTTCAGATCCTGAAAGGTGCCTACAGTTATTATACACTCCTCAGCCAATCTCAGATGAAATAAGAAATATAATAATAATGGCAATTTATTATTAAGAGTATTATTATAGAACCTTTTATACACCGTGGCATTACAGACGTTTTACAATATCAGCCCACTTCATGTATCCAGTGACTAGGTACTATACATTCATTAAAAAAAATGGTATACATACACCGTGAAATTTTTGTCGTTTTACAAAGGGCCACTCAATGTACCTGACATAAATTACCTCTAGGAGCAATTAAAAAATTGTTACAATATATCATTTTGAAAAAAGATCTATTGACAAAAATTATCAAAAGGGTATGCTGAGATGGTTTGCTCATGTTGAGAGGATGAATGAAAGGCGACTAACAAAATGTAAACTAGTAATATTATATATATTTTTTTTTTTATATTGGTTTTACATTCTGTGATTACTCGAACTCACACACTGAGTTATATTACTTGTAAAAATACTAGGAATATCGTATAATTTTACAATGTTTGTAAATATGTGAGCACCATGCATCTATCACATGATTAATTTATCTGTCATTCCTTAATTCATTATTTTTACTTAACGTGGTATAGTAATCTTATTCTAGGTGCATCATATAATTATATAATTGATGTATACAAGATATTGTGAAAACATTTTAAAAGAGTAACGGTGGAGTTTCTTGCCCATTCTTCTTCATACGAAAACTACCTTTTGGAAGGGGCAACTAGAATCAATTATTATTTAAATGTTGACATTCAAAAGTGCCTTTTTTGTGCCTAATTGAAATAAATTATTTGACTTTGACTTTGACTTATTTATAAGGCAGATGTGACTGGAAGCCGGTAGGAGACGCCCTAGGAAGACATACAATGACCTTATTGGTAATGTTCTTCAAAAAGGACAGGTGCGTAGTACTCGCAAGCGGCGTGCGTCTATGACCAGATGTATGAACGTAAACGAGGCAAAAGGAGTATGTAAGGATCGTAGCAGGTGGCGTTCTGTAGGCTCTGCCTACCACCATGGGAACAAGGCGTGAATTTATGTATGTATAATTTTTTTAATGAATGTTTTGTAGTTATTGGATACATGAAGTGGGCTGCTTTTTTAAGATGATAAAAATGCCACGGTTTATAGGGTGTTTCGATATTCTTGTCACTTCTTTTAAGATACGGTTTCTGTTACGATAGTAGATTGGTTCAATGAATTATTTTTATCTTCATCACGCGTTAAGGTATGTTTGTTAAACTTTAACAAAATACACGTCTTTTGCCGTAATTATGTTTTTTAATTAAGTTAAATAAAATGTGTTAAGTAACAGTTTAAAAATTGTTGACACTGTTGTTCTTAAAACTACTTTTTCTACCCTTATTAATTTTACTGTTCTGGAAGTGCAGAATTTACCTGTAATAGCTGTAGATCACTTAGAAGGTACTGCACGATTTCTGAAACATTACGTAGCATTAGTAACTGTTTTCGCTTTTCTTGTTCTTTCTCGTTAATTGAACTTATAATAGCGGTAAAATAAAAGTAGAATTCAAAATATGTCTTTTTTTTTGTAATAATTATTGATATTCCTTCAAATGTTAGTGTTATCGATTTATTTCCTCTTTTGGTTTTCTGAACAGTAGCGAAGTAATCGGTTTTCTCAGGTTGAATTTTAAGCCGTGATCTATAAAAGTTACTTAGCTTCCTAGAGTCAGATAATAAAGTCATATGTTTTTGGTAAACAATTCCAATTCACGTATTTCGAAAACTTTAAAACATTTCTGATCATGAAGTTTCTATCTATTGTGGACAATACTGTTTTGACCAGCTTTCTCTAAGGTCAGCAGTGGAATGTTTTAATTCAATTGATTGATTATAATACCAGCCTATTATTATTGTCCAACTGCAGGGCAAAAGCCTCTTCTCATAAACAGAAGGCACGAGCATTGACCACCACGCTTGCTCAAGAGGGGTCGGCGAAAACAAACTATAAGTCCAGGTTTCCTCAAGATGATTTTCCATCACCGATGTCAGTAACGCCCAAGATAAACTCAGAAACGAAATTTGAATTGAAAAGTCACATTGGTACTTGCACGGATTTGAACCCATAACCTCGTGCATAAGAGGCGAAGCCTTAACCATTGGGCCATCACGACATCACACTAAAAAACAAATCAATTCTCGTTTTACCAATCTGAAATATTTTACGGCGACACGAATACAAATTAACCTCTGGCGGGTAGTGGGTTCGATTCCGAGCGTCAAATTATGTAAATACAAGGTTCAGGGTAAAGTTCTTCGATATTGTTTTTGTATTGTCATTTTTCAGGTGCGAAAGTATTTTCAGGATTGTGAAAACGGAAATAAGGGGTTGTGTTTGTGTTTGTATATTTGGTTGAAGAATAATATTGTATGGATTGCTTAAGGAATTGCAAAATAAGTTATAAACAACTGTTTTTTTTTCAAATGAGGTTGGCAGACCAATATCAGAGTAATATCCACCCATATTTTGATGGTAACGTTTTACGGCCCATGTAAGGGGGCTTGTATTTTGGGCCACACCGGGCACATCCAGCATCTGGGCAGATGTATTCGGGCAGATGGTAGAAGACATACTGCGGAGGACGATCAGGAAGAAAAACTATTTACTGATTAAAACTAAATTTTTACTCAAAGTAATAATGAAAGAAGTTTACCCAAAACGAAGCGGTTACTCGCTTCAACCAACGCTGTATTGGGCTACGAGATTGCTACGGCGTAGCGTTGTCGTCTACGCGTCAGCTACGCCGTAGCAATCTCGTAGCCCAATATAAACAGTACATATTTTTATTTACCCTACTTTTTCTAATAAAATAACATCTGAATATTTTTTTTATTATATCACTAGATAAACAAATAATATGGTGTAACGTATAGTACATGTATCAACACCCTCCACGCCAAAATTAATTTAAATTACTACTTTATCTTCCCCATTAAGGACCATAATCGCATATTTACGTTGTCATGTACGAGCAACGAATATAAAAACATATTAATGACTCTGAAATCCTTCATTTTTATTATAATTACTGTTTGTTGGTCATAAAAATTCATATTGGCGGAGGGAGAGAGGGATTAATCCGTTTTGAGTATTCACGTCAGGGACAATGTACGAATATATGAATATGGTAAATATTCTTTTTTAAGCTAAATTCGGTTTTAATTATACTAATCAACGAAGTATAATTTGGGTTGTTTTGATAAAGAAACGAATAAAAATAGTAAATATAATTTAAAAAAAATGTAATCTAATGAATTTATAGGAAGTACCATTTTTATTGACCGCTTACAGAAAGAAAATACGTTTATTTGCGATGAACATGACGCAAAGAAAGAACACAAACAAGTTGGGGGTAAATATGCGTCATATATTATACGCAAAACGGTCATCACTCAGCGTAATGCTGCTACCCTATACTAGACGGAGCCCCAGCGCTGGTTTTCAGCGACAGCCGGCATTGAAGTTATGACGTCGACCGATGCAGGATACAATGAGATTTAAAAAATCAATTAGATATTAGATCCCACTGACAGCGATGCGGACGAATTTTTTGATGCCCAGTGAGTTCTTCCTTATTTTTTTTTTTGTAATATTATTTTTTTTGCCTCTGTATACTTGTACATAATTTATATATATTAGTGTTAGATGTAAATTGTTTATGTTTTATAGTATGTATCGAGGTCACTTTTAAACCTTTATTAAATATAAATAAAATACAAAAAATACACAAAACATAATACCAAATCTAAATATTTAAATATAATATTTAAAATGGCAAGATTCCGTTTAATCAGCAACGAGTCAAGCGCCGCCGCCAGCTTAAAGTTATCTGCAGGTGTCAGAAAACTATACGATTTTACTTACTTGAAATTACGATTAATTATGTTATTTGTAGATGGCCCGACATAAAGGTCACTGTCTATGGATATCTGCAATACCAAAAGCATCACAGTTTCGTTGCCATCTCAAAAACAAAGCTAAATGTTCTCATGTGCTTCTAATGAGGGTTTTCTGAAATGACGTTCAATAGGTGGCAGCACTGAGATGTTAGGTCCTGGCACTGGTCAAAAGTGTCATGGCACCTAATTTCTTTAGTTGAGACTGATGAATGAAACGAATGACGAACGTCATCATATATTTTATATTATAAATGGAAGACTTCTTATCATAGTGACGCCAACTGGTGGCTTGGCGGCAGAAATCCCGTGGTTGGGAATCAGGTGGTTGTAAAATTTCCCCAAGCAAGTTTCTAGAACCATACTTCTATCTAACGGCTACATAATTTATCATTAAATTCATCAAAATGGTGAGATAGCCTTTTTCCGACTATGTTGGGGTGGTTTTCCAGTCTTAACGGATGCAGCTGAATACCAGTACTTTACATGAACCCCCACAAACCAAATACTGGGTAACACTAGTAAGCCTACCCTTAACCTTAACCCTTTTGTAAGACTGGTAGTCAGACTTTCGGGCTTCTCACGACTCATTACGACTGACAAAGATCCGCGCTGGGACCAACTTAACGTACTTTCCGAGGCACGGAGGGGTCTCGGTATGGTAAAGATGGTCACCCATCCACGGAAGATCTTCAGCAAGAACGATCGACTCGTGTGACTGTTATTACTTAGCCGTGAAACCCTGTTAAAACAATTGAATACTTCTTCTTCTTTTCATGTGGTTCTGGTTAGTGACTAACCTGGTGTCAGACTTTTAAAGTTGCCCATGGGCCTCTGACTTGGCTTCACATACCGTCGAGAAATATCTCTCAGGCATGCCGTTTTCACGCCCCTAGCCACCGCAGGAGACGCCCTGGGCGTCAGGAATCGCAGGCAGATTCCCGGCCACCGTAGGCGCGGGCTTGCGGATGGTGAGCGATGGGTAGCTCGCCATCCGATAAGGACCAGGTGCGGGTCGATGGCGCGTTGTGTTCCACGCGCGTGTTATATGTTTCAATTTTTAGCACTATGTTTTTGTTTACCCACATTAATTATTTAAGTAAAATTGAATTTGCTTGATTCCGGAAGTTGTTTCGGTTGTGATTCAAATCATAAAATTATTGTTAAAACTACTTTTACACCATTTAATTATTATGATATTTATAATTATAGTTTTTGATACAGTTATATCGCTTTAGTTAAGTAAATTAAGTAAAGAATGGATCGGATGATCAATTTTGAACACGTGTTCTTTGTACCGACGGCTCGATGACGCCACTTGTTTATCACTGCGTATAAAAGCTAGAGCCCAACCGCTTGGGGGGCATTCTTTGTCGAGCCTTCGGACCGAGCAGATCACCGGTTAAGTATATTCTTTCCTGTTTCTTATTGTTATATATGTATGACTATAAATATAATATTGCTATATTGTATTTCTCCTAAAATATGTGTGAAATAATTGAATAATGGTATCAGTTATACTTCTGATATCGTTATATGTGTGTTAATTAAATTGTACTGGTTTATTTAAAGTTAATACTTGCCATTAATTAATCATTTGTCTAAAATAAATACTTGCCATTATTTAATCCTTATTTTTTATTTAAAAAGGTTTATTTAAAATACTTTCCATTTATTAATCTTTATAAATCAGAAGAAAATACTTGTCATAAATGAATCTTAATTATACTTTGATACATCTTTATTATACTGAAATGGTATATTTAAAAATAAATACTTGTCATGAATTGCTTGAATATTATTTTCTTAGTATTAACCGTCCTATTCCTAACAAATGGTATATTTAAAAATAAATACTTGTCATAAATTGCTTGAATATTATTTTCTTAATATTAACCTGCCTTATTTCTAACATCAGAAGTGGGATGACGAATTCTAACGTAGTATTAATAACGGTATATTTTCAGGTACCTATATAATATGGATCAAACAATCCTCGAAGGGTTACTTACCGCCATCCGGGATGCCCTTTCCAGCAACAAACGACAGGATGACGTGGCACTGCCAACGTTCGATCCATCCACCAGTGACAACGGCGCAGCCGTATGGTGTGACAACGTTGACAAGCTTGGAGAAGAGTTTGGATGGAGCGGTATAGCTAAAGTCGCAAAGGCAGGTAAGGCCCTTAAGGGCTCTGCTTTAACTTGGTACGAGACATGGGAACCCCAAGAAGGACGTACTTGAGAGAACTTCCGGAATGAAATAATTTCATTATACCCAGAAAAAAGAACCTCTCGGAAAAATTATATAAAGCCGTTACATAATCATCAGATTCAGCGGATTTCTATTGCGAGTACGCCAGGGAAAAAAATCCGATTGTTAAAAAATACTAAAATAGTTTTTTTCTGAAGCTCAACTTATTGAATTAGTTTGTGGAGGAATTAGAGAAGTAAATGTTAGAATGGCGTCATTTAATAGTGGCGTCACAACTACCTCGGAACTAATAGCACTGTTTTCTGCCTACGTTAAGACCCCCACCGTTATTATAAATCGAGCCGCGATTTCTTATAAGCCTCTATCGGTAAATCTGACATCCACATGATCCTCGCTCTTGGTTAGAAATTTCGCAACAAAATGATCCAATAACTTTATCATTAATTGAGAGGTTAGAGTCCGGAGATTTAGACGAAAATCAATATACCATGATAAATAACTTATTACATTACAAAAATTAGCCCAGATACCCGACCCAAATTATATGTCCCTAAGAATAACAGACTCGATATTCTAAGCCTATATCATGATGAAAACTGCCATGTAGGTTTCTATAAGACTATAGAAAAAATACGGGAGAATTATTGGTTTCCTTCAATGGCCGCTTTGGTAAAAAAAAAAAAAAAATACTTATACCACTGCCAAATAATGTGTCAGATTGGCCAAACGAATTATGTAATGTACAGGTATCCTTAAATACTACAATTCAGAAGTCAACAGGGTTCTCTCCTCTTCGTTTATTAGTAGGTAAAAACTCCAACATTCCATGTGTACAGGCGCGACTTAATGAAGTTCTTGGGGAGGATGCTACCATTGGTCAAAATTTTGATTTACAAGCAGACCGTGAACTTGCCTTAGATCGCTTAAGAGAAATCGCACAAAAATTTAAAGAACGTTTTGATGCCGTACGACGTAACAAAAAAAACTTACCATGTAGGTGACACTGTATACGTCTATCAAGACCATCGGCGTCATGATAAACTTAGACCAAAATTCAGAGGGCCATACGAAATAGTAGAAGTTTTAGATAACGACCGTTATAACTTGCGAGGCTTAGGGCAAAGAAACGTAGTAATATCTAAGGATAAATTACGGTACTGGCCAGGAGAATGGGTCGATGAGGACGCTACTACTAATGATGCTATTTAAAGTATACATTCTATTGTAATATATCTATTTTCTTTAGTTATTAAGACTGATTAAAGTTTAATGGATGATATTGTTATAACTGTGGCTGTGCCTGTGGTTCTACCAGTAGCTGTGCCATTGATCATATGACTGTGCCTGTGAACCTATGGCTGTGCTTTTCGTCCTATAGCTGTGCTTTTGGTTCTGTGGCTGTGCCTATGATCTTGGGGCTGTACGTTTGGTTTCACCTGTGGCTGTGCCTGTGTTTATAGTTACCTGTCTTCACATGTATTAAAAACAATTATATTGTAAAGTGCGTAGTGCTAAACATATTGATAAACATATACCTACATTATTGTGTTGTACTCCGAGAACTTAGTACATTTCAGAATGAATGTTGAAAATGCTATTTAAGTCTCTATATGCTGATAATTTTAATTAATTATAAATAATGCCTGTGGCTGTGCCTGTGGCTGTGCCTGTGGCTGTGCCTGTGGCTGTGCCTGTGGCTGTGCCTGTGGCTGTGCCTGTGGCTGTGCCTGTGGCTGTGCCTGTGGCTGTGCCTGTGGCTGTGCCTGTGGCTGTGCCTGTGGCTGTGCCTGTGCCAATAACAAACCAAAGTAAATTGATCGCTAGAAATGTGCTAAGTACATATCAGAATTACTATGTTATATCTAATCTTTAATTCACTAGATTTTTTTGTTATGTCTTGTAATTGTCGTATGAAATTAATTATATTTCAAACATGTACTTCGAGAACGAAGTATATATATCAGAATGGCCGTATTATATGTTTCAATTTTTAGCACTACGTTTTTGTTTACCCACATTAATTATTTAAGTAAAATTGAATTTGCTTGATTCCGGAAGTTGTTTCGGTTGTGATTCAAATCATAAAATTATTGTTAAAACTACTTTTACACCATTTAATTATTATGATATTTATAATTATAGTTTTTGATACAGTTATATCGCTTTAGTTAAGTAAATTAAGTAAAGAATGGATCGGATGATCAATTTTGAACACGTGTTCTTTGTACCGACGGCTCGATGACGCCACTTGTTTGTCACTGCGTATAAAAGCTAGAGCCCAACCGCTTGGGGGGCTTTTATACTCAGTGACAAACAAGTGGCGTCACCGCTTGGGGGGACTTGTCCGATGAAACGCCAGCCCGCGCCGCAGCTGAGCGTGTAGCTTTAAATTCCCCGTCTAATAATAATGATCTATCCTTGATCCAGCCTGTCCCTGAACTTGCTGTCCTCCCCTCAGCGAATGCCCTAAGCCGAGGTTCGTACCCCACAGGGGGTGCCCTTAGCGAGCATTCGCTTAATTTTAATTTAGAATAGTTTTATGCCCCTGGCTGGAGGCCCTTAGTGTAGAAGCTATTGGCAGCCACAGGACAGTCCGGTTAAGCAGCCACGACCTTAGTGGTAACCTGCAAGATGCCCTAGTTAAAAAAAAAAAAAAAAACGCTTGGGGGGCATTCTTTGTCGAGCCTTCGGACCGAGCAGATCACCGGTTAAGTATATTCTTTCCTGTTTCTTATTGTTATATATGTATGACTATAAATATAATATTGCTATATTGTATTTCTCCTAAAATATGTGTGAAATAATTGAATAATGGTATCAGTTATACTTCTGATATCGTTATATGTGTGTTAATTAAATTGTACTGGTTTATTTAAAGTTAATACTTGCCATTAATTAATCATTTGTCTAAAATAAATACTTGCCATTATTTAATCCTTATTTTTTATTTAAAAAGGTTTATTTAAAATACTTTCCATTTATTAATCTTTATAAATCAGAAGAAAATACTTGTCATAAATGAATCTTAATTATACTTTGATACATCTTTATTATACTGAAATGGTATATTTAAAAATAAATACTTGTCATGAATTGCTTGAATATTATTTTCTTAGTATTAACCGTCCTATTCCTAACAAATGGTATATTTAAAAATAAATACTTGTCATAAATTGCTTGAATATTATTTTCTTAAAATTAACCTGCCTTATTTCTAACACGCGCATCAAAGAGATGTCAGCAATTGAAGGGGTCCAATAGGACCGATGCGGGAAAGTCCGAAAGGGATACCTTGGCCCCTGGCAACGTTCAGGTAACTGAAGGAACACGGGTGGTTTTTAGTCAGTAAGAGTCTGACACGCCCTCCCGCTCCACCCATAATAATTATATTAACATATTTGATAATTTCCAAACCAAAAAAAAAAAAAGGCATGTCGGTTTTCTCACGATGTTTTCCTTCACCGTTTTTTAAGCAAGTGATAATTATACAATACGCACATGAATACGAAAAGTCGTGGTTGAAAGAAAAGAGAGGTGCGTGCCTTGGGTTCGAACCCGAGACCTATGGCTAGGCAGTCTGACGGTCACACCACTAGGCTATCACTACAAGTTGAATACTGTCACTAAATCAATGTTTCCACTCTTTTAAACCTCCGACCATGGACACACACACGTTTCCATAAGAATATTTACGATCCCATAAAATTTTATGCTTTATTTTCCACACGCCCAGAATGTTATGACTTGTGCTTCGGATGTTTTAATTTGAACGGTGTTTTCCTGAGTTTGGATAATTTTTATTCTGTGAAAGGGAAAATTGAATATGATTGCTGTAATAATCTATTTTTTATCACATCTATTTAAAAATATCTAGTTTATTCTTCGTAAACAGGGACTAAAATAGCTTTTTATACCCTAAGGACTAAAATTGATTTGAATTTGGATATTGTTAGTAAAAGTTCCAATCACCAAAGAGATCAATCACGAACATTGTATGAGAGAGAGAAAGTGTGAATTTGGTCGTTTTCATAGTTTACAAGGGTGCTAAAGTCGATAGTGAGGTCAAAATGTAAATCCAAGATGGCAGCTACGATTTTTTTTTTTATTGGTATCGTTTCCATAGTTTTTAAAGGCGCTTAGGTCGATAAAGAAGTCAAAACGTAAATCCAAGATGGGGCTGAGAAAATTTTGTTTTAGTTTTAAATCATACGTGACAGATGGAGGTCAGACCGCACACATTTTGTTTTTCTTATAGAGGGTTTTAAAAAGTAGGTAGACCTCGGGAGCAACACTATTTTAAGCTCGAGTGACGTACCTTGAATTCCTCGCTGCGCTCAGGATTCTACTTTAGAATCCCTCTCTATGCCCGAGATTCTACTCTAGAATCCTTCGCTCCACTGTGGATTTAAAGAAAGACTCGCCTTAAAAATTTTTGTTTGTTCCCTAGGCCAACAATCTACTATTTGAAGGTTTCGTACCCAAAGGGTGCCAACGGGACCCTATTATTATGACTCCGTTCGTCCATCTGTCTGCCACAGGGCTATATCTTTTGAACCGTAATAGAAATTGTCACAGAGTATTTACTACTATAGCCGCTATAACAACGAGTAATAAAAATAATATTAAATAAAATAAGAAAAAGAAAAAAAAGATTTTTTTCGAAAGTATAATAAAAAAATGTAACTAGTGTTAAATATTGAACGGTGATACGGAACCCTTCGTGAGCGGGCTATTCCACGGCTATCAGGACAATCCCGGAAGTACGGTCAAGATCCCTACCAGCATCTTACTGGAAAACTTCCTTCCTCCGAGCTCGTTTGCTCTTGCGAATCTACACTCAAGCCGGCCAATAAAGGCAAGAAAGAGGTGAGAAACAAGATTTCTCCCGGGAGATAGGGTCCGTGGGGTCGCTACTGCCCAACAGCTCGCCACATGCTGTCCTGCAGGTTTCTGTATCTCTCTTGGTCTGGCTCCTCATCCTAGACCTGTTCCGGCAAAGTAAACTCTACCGGCACAGATCTAGAGTTTGGAGCGCGCAAGCCCCACCACGACGTCAACGGAGAGATACGGCGGTGGGGAAATTATTATTATTATGTTTTGCAATAAAATGTATGCGAGAGCGTCCACTGTGACCACGGCCAAACACAACAAATGAACCGCGCAGCCAACGTGGCAAACGCCTCCGTACACATCCTACGTAACGATGGACGGTCTTATTAGCAAAAAAAATAAACTCTTCCTCTTCAAAAGACTACACTTTGAGCAGTCTACAAAATTTCAATTTATACTCCCAAAATTTTGGTATTGGTAAATAATATTAAAAAATTGCGCGTGTAGCATAGGTCAAAATTCTTAAAAACTAAGAGTAACAAAGATTTAATGTGAGTGACAGAGAAAGATATATCTTACTTCTCTCTCATGCAACGAAATGTGCCAAAACGTGACGCGTCCTTGAAATTTCACTCTCAATTCTCGTCCAATTATCGAATCGCTGCCTAAAAGGTTTCACTTCTAAAACCCTCATAACAATATTTTCCAAAATTAAATATGTATTTTGATCTACTGAAATTCAATTGTTTATTTTCAATCTGCAAATAGACAACACAGCAATTTTGTTTTTTCTTCGGTTCAAAGATCTACGTTTCCATAGTAGCTTTATTGAAATGTAAGTTTATGAGGGTTATTTTTGCAAAAGGTTAAATTATTTTTGTGTTTTTTCCGTCGATAGGTATTGTTATAAAGAAATAATACACTTATTGAAATTGAGAAGACTTTTGAGCCTTTTGAACCCTTCGGTCTGTTGTCTTGAAAGGTTTTTAGGGTTCAATAGCTCAAATAAAAAAAATGGACGCCTTATAGGATCACTCGTGTGTCTGTCTGTCTGTCCATCTGTCTCTGCCAATTTGCTCTGAATCTAGTGGATCGATCCACTAGATTTAGAGCAAATTGACTTTGAAGAGAAATTTGAATTTGATATAAGTAGAAATTTGGTTCACATATTACTTTCTGTGAACCAAACGGGCGTGTAACGTAAATAAATTAATTTTGGATATGGGGGTCACTTTTGGGAGGCAAAAATTAGTTTGCCAAACTGTACCGTGTGACATATCAAAAGAAAGGGCTTACTGTAAAGGTCTAAATATATTTTTTGTCGTTTTAAAATAAATGACTATAATGTTATTTAAGACAATTGACGAAAAGGAGACTGAAACGATTACATACAATCTTGGGCCTAGGTGTAAGAAGATGAAAGTGGTGTCAATTAATAGCTTATATATTATCAACCTTTCACTGAAAATTCTGCGGATTTTGTCAATCTGAGAACAGAGATATAAGAGATAAAGAGATTAAGTAAAAGTGAGGTTATGTTACAATCTATAACAGCTGATTCCTGAAGTGCAAAATGTGTTCTTTTGCACTAATAGTTTTTATATTTACTAGAAAATGTTTGAAATATCATATGAATTAACGTCAACGACTTCAAGCGATAGGTAGGTAACAGGTAAGGAGATAGGGAAAGGATGTCTAAAATAAAATAAAAAATCATTTAATATTGTGTTTTATTCGTCCTCTATTATAATTAAAATGTCGTCTAGAAATTGTGCAGGTGGTACTATATGATCTTGGTACCTAGCCCAGCTGAGGTACCATATAATGCACATTATATGAGCGCAACAGCCTACAGTTCGTTTCCCTACTATACAATTACAGTAATGCATTATTATAGCCTCCCTTCCTCTACGAGAGCCGTCGACTAAAATATAAATAAAATATGTTTTTCGACTTATATGTCGGGATTGTATGCGACCCCTAAGTAACCAGGAGGTATTGGCAGCAGACAGCTCTCGAAGAAGGCTACTGCTGACCTCCCTGCACACTTCTATATTAAAACCATCATTTCCTCTTACATGTTCACCGTAGTAGGAACGTGCCTGCTTGATTTGGTATGTTCCTAAAGAAATCAATATTAGTTCACTATCGGAGAGCTGTGGAAAATCGTTAAGGTTTTCATCATGTACGGTGATAGCAGTGACCAGTAAATATCCCACAATTCACACAGCGATCCATAGGTATAATATCCAATCCACAAGCCGGCGGTAAAATCCAAAATAACAATTCCAAGTCAAACGTGTGAGCGATCTTCGGTGTCCAAGGTGAAAGCAAGGGTCGTACAAGGTAGGCAGGGTCAGAATCCGTAAAATACAAAGCAGTGGTCGTGAAAAATGGCGAATAATCGGGAAAGCACTCAAAACGCATCGGAAAACACTAAACGAGTGAGCAAACAAGAACAGTCGGCAACTGTCTAGTGTCAATGTCAGTCAGCTGTCATGCCAGTGACATAGACTAAAAATATAAGAGAGATTTGAATCGATATGAAATCGATAATCATTAATATTGGTTTTTCAGTAATTAATTTATATTTGATTTATTAATATGACTGTAATTATATGCACTATATTGCATATAATATATAGTGCATTTAATTACTTTGAGTTAATTGTTTAGTGCAAAAGTTTTATTTTCGTAACTGTGTAATCGTTTATTGAATCGATAATCTCACGAAAACTATCTTTCTCATATTTCTCCGCTTCCAGATTGAGAATTGAAGTGATTTTTCATGTTCTTAGATAAAAAAATATGTCTAATTTTTTAGATCATATCTCAACTTATTACATTTGGGCCCACCGTTTTCCATCTCCTTTACCAACTAACCGAAATTACTACTGAACTTAAAATATTGAAAAAAAATTACCTAAAAAAGTTCTAAACTACATTATAGATTACAGGAAAACCTATAAAAAGTCTATGGTCTTACAATAACATGGTATATCTATCAATATTGTGCGTACAAACTTACATTTGCAGTTGGAATGTATGGTTATTTAAAAAAAATATAAACTTATAAAAAATACATTAAATTACTACCTAATTCTGATTCCATATTGGTTAATTAAATTTTTTTTAAAGGAGTAAATGTTGAAATAATCTCCTCACAACAAAACCACAGAAATGATAAATCATGATTAATAACATGCATCTCCTCCTGAAGAAAGCACAATTTTAATAGTCACAATTAAAATTAAAATAGTGCATTTTAATTATACGACCAACCCTGATGGAGGTCAATTTAAAAATGATCATTATTCACAATTGTTTTTTTTTCAAAAGTACAAAATTGATTTTATAAAAAAAATATTCTAAAATCGTGCAGTTACAGTAGTGAATACTGTAACTCATGCGCGTGGTGTGGGGCGGCAAAGAGGGAACGAAAGCCCAAGGATATTTGCTCAGGGAAGCGCCACTCCTGGATGCTGTTTTAATTAATATTTCAATTAAATATTATTATATAATTACACTTCCAGTCAAGCATTTTAACTTGACTTCGATACTCCACGTCGTTGAATCTCTTAACAAAAGTTGATGAGTTTATGACAAAATTTAACATAAATTATGTAGAACGGCATTATGTTAATAACATTGTAACTGCTTAGGATTTTGATGAATAAACATTTTGTTGAGAGTTTGATATTATGTGGGTTTTATGATGGTCTGTTTACTGTATTGATGCTGGTTCTACTGAGCACTACATATATAAGACTAACCCAGACAGGCGCTTCACTTTGTGTAAATAATTTCATCACCACTGCTCTTAAAACGGTGAAGGAAATTCAAAAAATTTAAAATTCAAAATATTTTTATTTCATATAAACCTACATGGGCACTTATGAAACGTCAGAAGCTAGGTGCACAAAAGGCCCTAGGTGCTAGGTGGAAAACATCGTGAGGAAACCGGCATGGCCTAGAACCGAAAATTCGAAGACATGTGACATCTACCAACCCGCACTGGGCCCACGTATTGGATTACAGCCCACTATCTCGAACAGAACTCGGATAACGGTATATTTTTCAAAACGGTTTCGTTTTAAAAACCTAAGGAACGATTTGTTTCGATTACGTTCGAACGGAACGTTATTAAAACGTTTTTGAAGAAGATCAACATTTAAATCGTTCTCGTTTAATAAAACTTTTTTAGCCGTTTTTAACCATTTTTGGGTTGATCGATAGGAAACTCGCAACAAAACTCTAATCAATACGTAAGCGGCAAGCGCATTGGAATCAATGATGTAATGAAATGTACATAAGGTAAAATTTAACTAAACAAGTTCATGCTTGCGACGCGGCTGCGTCCTGCGGAATAAACTGGTTTTTGAAAACGTTCTCATTTCGTTTTTGTCCCGGACACAATTTTGTACAAAGAAGAACGAGAACTTTTAGAAAGGTTTTAAAAACGTTACTTTAAATAACGTTTCCGAGCCCTGTCTCGTAGAGAGGCGGCCTGTGTCCCACCAGTTGGGACATTATAGGCTGATTCAATGCTAAATAAGCAATGTACATAATTCAAAGGACCACTTTTTCAATGGGTAGGCGAACAAAACTCAAAAGATAAAGGTCGTCACCCACTTTGAAGATAATATAATATATAGTACCTTCGACATATCGCTCACCATAACATTTAATGGACCACAACACACAGTGATGATAATATATATTTTACCTTAAAGGATTTTTAAGCGCTATAATATATATTATTTTGTCTCCTGCAGACTGGCGCCGCGCGCGAAACTAACAAAACAATTTCGAAGAAAACTTCACGGTAGAATACAAGGCTTCTGGTAGATTTTGTACTGAACTAATTGAAATACCAACACTTCTCTAAAATTTAATGAAATTTGTTCGACCTTGAATTAATATTATTATAAGACAGTCCTTGAATAATGTAACTGTTATGATATCTTATGCCTTTTGTTATTGGCTGTTGATGTTAATTTCAAATTGATACCAATCAAAAGCGTAGGATACCTGTTACGTGTTGTCTGTTGTGTGATTCTTGTTTAGAAGTAAGTATAACACTATACTATACTATACTTTTCGTGTACAATATAATAACGCCTTTAGAGCTATATTAAAGCTGACCTGGCGGTGTAGTGCGACTGACATGCTCGTTGAGAACAGAGTTACTTAACCATTAAACGATTTAAAAGCTGTATTAAAACTAAACTTTGTAAAAAAGGGTACTATAAAATTTCAGATTATTTAGAAGATAAAAAAGCGTGGGATTGAGCTGCTCGCTCTGCTAAGCCTTGTGATAAAACCATAAAATTTGACATTTTAGTTATTATGTAAATCTTTAAAAATACCAGTTTTATATACATATTGACATTGTTGAAAATTATATACAAAATAACATGATTACTTTGTAAAGTATTATATTGTTTTAATGATTGTGAATGTGAGGACTATGTGGATATTTTATTTTTATTGTTTTTCCTCTTTCTTATTTTTTTTCTTTCTCAGTTAGTTTTAATGATGGTGTGGCAGTTTGACTACTTTATGCGACCTACCCAAATTTCCTTTCTTTGGTATTGTTCGTCAAGTTGAGCTCCTTAAGTTCTGAGTTGAGCTCCACTATTACTGACAAATGCTTGCACTGACTGGACAGGTCCACTCAAATCTGTGTGGTTCTTTCCTCAAAAGACCATTTCAGACACTAATCTACATGGTCCTCATATGGCCTGACCAAGATTATGTCTGGACTTTAAAAAAGACTGTGACCTCTGAGTTTGTTTCGGACTTTCTTCTCAGAGTAGTCAGATAGGAAACGCCGAACTCATCTATTATTTTCTTCTTTTTTTTTTTTTTTAATGTTACGTGTAAAGTGATTGCAATATCCTATACAGAATAAACAATTTCATTTCATTTCACTGATTTTTACGGGCTCTTGAGGAGACTCAAGGCATCTTTCCTGACTCGATTATGTGCATGTACTAATCAAATAGTATCTGTAATATTTCACTGTGTGTACCTGCTAAGGCGCTAATATTCTAAAATGATGTAATCTGAATTTAATTTAATTTTTACTTTAATAATGTAACTAATTTAATTTTTAATTTATTATGATGTAATAATTTAACAACAACGCATTGTAATATTGCCTTGGGTAAATACCTGAAATAAACGATAGTAATAATAATAATAACGTTTGTGCATTTAAAAGTAGAACAATGGTGACTCTATTACAATGGATTATAACAATGGGTGAATCTATTACATACCAGTATGTAATAGAACCTCTGAATTTCAGGTATGCTGGAAGAGATTTCTTTAGAAATAAGCATCACCTTTGTACGTATTTTTCTGTTCCTTTTTCTTGTCTCTTTATATGTGTGTACATAAACTGTTAAATAAATAAATAATTTTTTGTCGAAAAACTTGCCTTTTATTATATATTAATTCTTAATGTTTACTGAAGTTCTATTGATTAAAAGTACCTAGTAATGTGACTAAAATATTTGTACGCCAATATATTATAAGGCTAAACATGATTCGCTAGAAATTCCGAAAGGGATCCTGTGGCCCCTGGCTAGTACAGGCAATTGAAGGAACACGGGTGGGTTTAAGTCAGTAAGAGTCTGACACGCCCTCAACTCCGCCCAGAGCGGGTGAAGATATTTGATAATTGCCCATCCAAAAAAAAAAAGGCTAAACATGATTGGACTATAATGTAATTTATTATCATCTTGCATGCTCTTGTATGTATATACCATGTTTATACAAATAAATAAATCTTATCTTATCTCTCTGTGCCTCAGACAGCACGTTAAGTCGTTGATTCCGGCTCGGATTCGTAAATCTTCGACAGAGAAAGTCTGACATCCAGTTTAACCAAGGGGTGTCGTGTTACCCAATAACTGGGTTGTGGAGGTCAGATTGACAGTCGCTCCCCGTAAATACTGGTATTCAGCTGCATTTGTTTAGACAGAAAGCTGACCCCAACATAGTTGGGGAAAGGCTAGACAGGTGCTTTTCTATAGAACTCATTTTTTTTTTAATATTACACATATAAAACGACAGTAGCTTCGTCTGTCTGTTACGTTTTCACACCTAAACAGCTAAACGGATTTCGATGAAATTTGGCACACAGGTGACATGACCTGGGTTAGGACATAGAATATTTTTTATCCCGACGACGGTACGTTTCCGTGAGTAAATTTCCAGTTTCCACGTCAGCAAAAACGCGGGTAAAAGCTAGTACAGAATAAAAACAAACTTTATAAAACTAGGTAAGAGAGAAGTCAAACTTAAACTCAAAGCATTTATTTCAAATAAACCAATTACAGGCACTTTTGAGTTGTCAAGGGGTCAGTTAATCAGAAAGATGAAGCTAGTTGCCCATATTCCAAAGCGTAGTAGGTTCCTATGGAGAAGAACGGGCAAGAAACTCCACGGATGCTTAAATCAAAATATGGTTACAAAAAATTGGTAACATTATTCATGTTGAAGTTATACATGTGAAAACGATGCAAAGTCAACTTGGCTAACAGGCGTTGCCGTCAACTTTTTTTTCTTTCTTTCTGACGGTAACTCGGCCGGGTGCCAAAGTCCGGCTTCCAACTAACGTCGGCAAGTTAAAAAAAGTTTTAACAGCAAAATTATTGCTTCACTCAGGTTCAGGTGACACATACAAATTTTAACAATTAATACAGCTCTTGTTATCTGTTTGTTATTAAATCTGATGTTGGTTAATAATAGGGAAGATGACCGGTGAAAAAAAATTTTGTCCGTCAGTCAGATAATAAAAAATATTAAATACTTAAGTATTTTTTGTTTCATTATTTAAAAATGATTTAGATAAAACGCATTAAAGTTGAGAAGTGAGGGCTCGCTTCGTGTGGCGGAGATCTCTCGCGCCCGGCCCTGGTCCAGGCCATGGTACGGAGCGAGAGGGCATGGGAGGCCGTCACCTCCTTCTGCGAAGCAGTAATGCTCGCGAAGGAGGAGGCAGAACGCGTGAGGGAGAGGCAAATTTCGCGCCCTCACGCCCCTAGCCGCCGCAGGAGACGCCCTGGGCGTCGGGAATCGCAGGCCGATTCCCAGCCACCGTAGGCGCGGGCTTGCGGACGGTGCGCAATAAGGTCGCCGTCCGATAAGGACCAGGCCCGGGTTGACGGCGCGTTGTGTTCAACGCGCGCCTCAAAGAGATGTCAGCAAGTGAAGGGGTCCGATAGGACCTATGCCTGCCGGGGTTGCGGGAAAGTCCGAAAGGGATACCGTGGCCCCTGGTAACGTACAGGCAACGGAAGGAACACGGGTGGGTTTTAGTCAGTAAGAGTCTGACACGCCCTCCCGCTCCACCCAGAGCGGGAAAAGTTATTTGATAATTTCCCATAAAAAAAAAAAGGGCTTGCTTCGTCACAATTCAGTATAAAATCCACCGGAGAGTGACGTCATGCCACAATTTAGCTCAATGTATTGCCGTAATCTTTTGATTACTTAAAAAAGAAAAAAATACGTGTCCAATATTTTTTTATAATCTATCTCACGGACAAACCAACATTTTTAATCAACCTCTATTGGCAGATTGGTTTTTGTTTTTTTTTTTTCAACTTTTCCAGCAGCTAACCCATGTAAAATACCTGACCCAGGAAGCGACTAGATGCCGAGCCGGTTTCCCATGGCCCTCCCATCACGGCCATGTGGGAACACCGCTGAGTTTTAGTGGGTATACTGTCATTCCGACAGGAGTCCCACATACCCCGTCTCGTCCCCCACGAGCGGCAATGCATAAAGCATTTCTCAATGACAAAAAAAAAAAAGGAAGCGACTAGATATCATCAATTTTCTCGGCCAAGAAACATACAAAAGATTTTAGATCCCCCGTGTAAGTAAACTAGATGCATTATATTAATAGTTGATCGCTGACTGTTCACACCGCCGGCGTACTTGTTTGTCGCAGCGACAAGAGCTATCAAAGAGAGTACTCGCTCAGCGACGGTCGCTTGGTGGGGCAGAACACTCGCCGAGAGACTCGCGCATGTTACATACGATACAAGTCACGCACTCGCTGTTCTTTATTCGCCTATTCGTTATTAGTTGCTAGCTCCACTCGCTTCTCGTTAATCACCGGTGGAGGTGTCTGAACTGCTGTATCAGTACATTTAGGGTACTTGCATAAAGCAGCGGCTTTTCTGATACATATCGCTGCAGGTTGATCTAAAGCAGGAAATGGATACAATGTTTTACCTTTTTCTTCATGTGTGAGCGCATAAGTTAATACGGGGCTATTTTACCCGCACTGATCCGTAAGAGCCTGTCATCATCATCATAATTTCAGCCGAAAGACGTCCACCGCTGAACATAGGCCTCCCTCAAGCATCGCCACTTCGACCGGTTCTGTGCTTCTCGTAACCAGCTGATTCCTACGACCTTTATCATCGGTCCACTTTGTGGGAGGCCGTCCAACGCTACGTCTTCCAGTACGCAGTCGCCATTTCAGAACCTTTCAGCCTGTATTTACTGGGAAAGATCCCGCTTCTTTATGCAAGCACCCATATTTGGTGCAACCTTGAGACGCACACCGCACTTTTTTATGTTCGTTGATCCATTATTTTAAAGTGTGTCATAGCCAATAGTGTCATCACAATGTCTTGTTTTATTCCTTTTTTATTTGTTTTTATATTGGCACCTTGCAGCTATTTCTAATAGCTAATTAGTCATTATTTAATCGTGTTTTTGTATGTTGTGCTGTTTTTTGTGTGCACTAAATAAAAGATTTATCTATCTATCTATATAGCGCATTTCCCGCACTGCAAACCCATGGTTTACACAATAGTAGGAAATACCTACACTCAAACTCAACGCATTTATTTTAATTAAACCAATTACAGGCACTTTTGAATTGTCGAGGGATCGGTAGGGTTTTCATTTTCCCACAAAATAAGGTAAAATGTGAAACATTGTTAAGATTCTATTTGATCTCCTTGGAGAGAGCTATTTGATAAGTTATGGTAACAACTTTCTGTCGATTCATCTACAATATGTTAAAAAAAAAAACCTTTCCGATTCGAAAGGAGTACATAGGTACTGCAATAACATTACCTAAAAGTAATAAAAAACCTATTATTATTGAAAAAAAAAGATATTTCTATTTTAAAAATCAAATTTTTTGTACCAAAAGTACTCTAAATCCATAAAAAATTTGCAAGTTTTCAACAGTGGTTGAAAGTTATGACTTGTAGACACCCGCTAAGCAACGGCTGCCCGCGCCCCATATAATCACCCGGTAAAAATTCCCATTGAAAAAAATTGACGAAATTTATTTCGTTTTTCCTGAAAATTACACATAAATAGACTCTCAGTACGATAATGAAATGATTTTTTTTTTTTTGAATCACTTTTACTCGTAATTAAAAATAAAAAATTGCTAGATGAGTTCGGCGTTTCCTATCTGACTACTCTGAGAAGAAAGGCCGAAACAAACTCAGAGGTCACAGTCTCTAAGTCCAGAAATAATCTTGGTCAGGCCATATGAGGACCATGATTAGTGTCTGAAATGGTCTTTTGAGAAAAGAACACACACATTTGAGTGGACCTGTCCTGTCAGTGCAAGCATTAATTGTCAGTAATCGTGGAGCTTAACTCAGAACTTAAGGAGCTCAACTCGACGAACAATACCAAAGAATGGACATTTGGGTAGGCCGTATAAACTACTCAAACTGCCAGACCATCATTAAAACTAAATAAGAAAGATTTTTTTTTAATTATAATAAATATATCTACATAGTCCTCACATTCACAAACATTTAAATAGTATACCTACCTTTACCTACCTATACGATACCTAACAATATCCTCACGGATCGTACAGGGTTTTTTTTTACATGTCATATTTGTAGGGGGGAATTGTCGAAACTACAGATACGATTCCGAAAATTCTTTCACAGAAATAAAGTTACGTCATTTCCGAGTGCCATAGGATATGATTATTATGTCAAAATATGCGGAAGTAGTCGCGAGCAGAAGTTAGACCGACATAAAGAAAGAAAAGAAACAAATATGTTTATTCTGCACAAACAAAACGTACATTAAAAAAAACACAAAATACATAAATACAAAAGTAGCAAAAAGATATCTTTCTTCTTCAATCGGTCCCTCATTACTGAGGATCGTGGTCACCAGACCCCTTAACGGACAATCTGCCTCCATCGGTTCCGGCCCAAAGTAGCCATCACCAACTGCTGAAATTTGCTTGAGGACATAGCTTTTTTTACTTGGTCGGACCATCGGCTTAGCAACCGTCCTCGTGCTCTCTTTCCTTCGGCATTGAATGTTATTATTTGATTTTGCTTTTATATAGATTCTTTTCTTTTAGAATTTGTGAATGTGAGAACGTTGTAGGCTTAACAGACTGTAGATTTATCGACCATTTTCTATCTTGCTAAGTACCTGGTACTTGTTGATAGGCCTACACTGTCCTCTCATACCTATTAACTCTGTAATTTGAAAGCATTGTAAATACCATTTATTTTTAAAAGAGTAACCATGGAGTTTCTTGCCGGCTCTTCTCCATAGGAAATGACCAATTGGAACCGTGCATCTAGCTTCTGACGTTTCATAAGTGCTCTTATAGGTTTATGTGAAATAAAATATTTTGAATTGAATTTGAATTGAATTGAATTATCAACAATGACCAGCTTTTCTAGGCTGTTATCTCTTCATATTATGTGGCCGAAATACGCTGTAAGCAAAGTGTAGACGATCGGGTCTTGATGTCGAGTTGGGAAAGGATAGACACATTTGTGTGTTTGGTTGTCCATGGAATGCCATTCCACCACATTTTGAATGCGACTATCCTCTGTCTTTCTCTTGCTCGGATTGTCCACGTCTCAACTCCATTGAAAACTAGTGTTCTAACCAAACGGGCTTTGATTATCAAAAGATAATCGTAAATTATTAATTTTAAATAAAGTGCAAACGAAACTCAAGAGACTTATAAACTACTTAATTTAGAGTAGCACATGTAATTGACACTTCAAATTAATATTATTTTAAAATTTAGTATCCTAATTAGTCTTTTTGCTAATGAAGGCAAACCAATTGCCACATGAATGGCTAGACTAATAAATTATAAGAAGTAATCTATTTGTTTTGATTAACATTATTATCTATGCTTCTGCTAAATTTGAGTTTTGCTTACAGAAGGTCCACTTTACAACAGCATTTGACTAGTAGATCTTTTTGTGAAAGAACTCGTCCGAGGAAGTCTTGTCAAAACTGGGCGGAGCGCTGACGGTACTAGGATAAAAACCAGCTAAGTGCGTGTCGGACCACGCACAATGACGGTTCCGTAGTTGGGATGAATTTTACCCAAATAAAAACTTAACATTTTAGTTGAAAAACATATTCTCCCATTTCCAACTGTAAATGTAAATTTGTACGCACAATATTGAGAGATTTACCATGATATTTTAAGACCTTTGACTTCTTATAGGTTTTCCTGTAATCTATGAATAAAGAACCATTCACTGTTTTTTTTTTAAATTTAGGCTTTATAGATAAGGGGAAATGGTCAATTTTCCTAAATTTTCTTTGATCTCTTTTTTTATTTGACATGTCACACGGTCCAGTTGGCAACTTGGCAGTTGGTTTCTTGTCCCCCAAAAGTGGCCTCCATGTTCAAAATACATTTATTTACGTTACACATTCGTGTTTGGGTCACAGAAATACGTGTATCAAATTTCAACTTAATCGGTACATTAGATTCGAAGCAAATTAGCTGTGACTGACTGACAGCCAGACAGACACACGAGTGATCCTACAGGGGATCCGTTTTTTGCTTTTGAGGTGCGGAACCCTAATAAAATACTTGTTGTGATATATTTAACTCGAATACTTGTCTTTTTTAGAATCTTTTAGGGCTGATTTCACCAACGAAACTGAACGCGATCAGCATTTCTAAAACGCGTTCAAGAGCTGTCAGTGTCAAAATTGTTATGGAATATTGTACACTGACAGCTCTTGAACGCGTTCAATTTCTTTGGTGAAATCCGCACTTAGTTTTTACGTTATTATATTTCATGACATGTTGTCAGCTCAGGGGGCCAACTGTCAAAACTTTTATTCTATTCTAAATATATAATTAAATGTTTCTCTCGTATTCACGCCATCAACTTAAACTCGCGGAAGTTGCAGGCTCAGAGAATTTGAGGTTATAGCCTCTGCAGTACCTATTCCAAAAATATTACGTCATTAGCGTCACTGCGTTCCATCTTGAAGGTTATGGGTGGGGTGTACTTACAGGTACTACAGACATTAGAGCTTCAACGCATACATATATAATTATGTGATATCTGAAGGCCAATTCTCGTACTTAAAAAACGTTCAAATTCAAGTCGAAATGTCATCTCAACGGCTAACAATGTCAAAAAACAAACAAATATGTAGGTAAATTAGGCCCACTTCCACGTTCATGTGGGTTAATCAAATAATTAATCTTGCGCCACCAAGAGGTAAAGCTAGGGTTAAACTATTAAATATTTAACCCACCGATGTGGGAGAATTATGTCGCTAAGCTCGGTTTAGTGTAAGTAATGTCAAAATAAATTGACGTTATGAGGTACGATTGATAATTTATTTTGTATTTTATATAGTTCGACGTTATAATAAGGGAAAATTCGGTAGTTCAGCAGGCCATAATTATATTCATGAACTCATATCAAAATAAATACATTATTATAAAAAAAACTTAAAGCATTTTATACCTTAGCTGACGTTTTCGTCAGTCAATAAACGAATTCTCCATGGAAACCGCATATTACACACGATTGAAATGCAACGTCATGTTCATAGACGTATAAAAAAGGTCGGACGGATTCTCGCTAACAAAAAACTGTGTCACTCAAAGTCAGCCAGTTCGCTGTACGTACAGCACACATTCACACAATAGTCAGCCATTTACGCGCAAACGTCAACACAGGCGATACGTCTATGCGGTGATATTTCTTTTTTAAGATACAGCATTTCTTGTGTGGTGAAATGGTGTAAAAACCGTAGTAAAAATCCAGGAATCACGTTTCATGGGTAAATGAATAATTTACTAATTTAATTCCCGATTTTATACATCAAAATCTTCATTCGATAAAATTCGTCACAAGGCCAGTGTTGCCAATATTCACGTGTGCAAATTACCCGAAATATGGGAAATTTATATGAACTATAAAGTGTGGAAGATGTATATGATGATGTGTTTGCTATATTGTATTGTAATATTTGTGAACTATTTTATTAGAACGGGAGTAAACTGGTAGAAATCGCGGTGGCGTCGCGGCGACGGGCGTCGTGTCCCTGAGCACTTATGGCCCTCTATGCGACATTCTCTATGAGAAAGTGTGAATTTGGTCAAAATGAAAATCCAAGATGGCTGCTGCGAGCCGTGCTCCCCGGCTCCTTAGCCCAGGTTCGCACAGATGTATTTTTATCGCGGCGATCTTCTTTTGTACACTGGATTTTCAACTCTCGGTATTGAGCCGAGCATTGAGAATCCAACAGAGCGCATCCAGCGCGTATCCCAGCGCGTCAATAAAACACACTGTTGGATATTCAACTCTCGGCGCTAAACAGAGCGTCGAAAATCCAATTCGCGAAAAAAAATCGCCGCAATAAAAATACGCCCGTGCGAAAACATTATGTTAAAAAGTAAAATTTTAAACATTTAAAATATTTTCAATTAACTGTGTTTTATTATCTTTTTTTTTCTTTTATATTTTCATAATAATTGGTTCTTACCATTAACCTTTTGAAATGGCACGGTATAATTCTGCCTACACACGACTTTTTGTCTTAATAAAACAAAGCAATAATAAATAGGTAAATTTGGCTTACATGGCATCCCTAAATTCACTCACACATAAATTAGTCTCCGCCATTACGGGACACAGTTTTGTCTTAGCGGGAGTTCCGTCCGACCTTTTTTATACGTCTATGGTCATGTTATAAAATTCAAAGACAAGGAAGTACACAATCACCACCGAACAAGAAAGTTTACAAATGCTAAACTTTACTGTTATCATTCAAATATTTGTGTTATTATTTAAATTGCGGATAAACCTACTTACGTAATTTCAGTCCGCACATTCCACTTTTCACAACACCAATAATTCGCATATTAATTATCTCATCTGCTCGACGTATGTATGTCACTGCAGGGATCCAGCAGAATATCAGCGTCAGGTATTATTGCCTAACACATGCTGAGTTGGATTCCCTTTTGGTGCCCCTTGAGACGCACACCGCACTTTGTACGTTTCATTATTTTAAAGTGTTTTAGCCAATAGAATCATCACAATGTCTTGTTTTCTTCTTATTTTTTTGTACATCATTGAGCATGTATTCATGTATTTAGTTATTATTTGTGTTTTTGTATGTCATGCTATGTCTTTTGGGTGCACCAAATAAACGATATATCTATTTATCTCTTACGTGTCCGTAATGTAGTGTAAAAGAGGTGGGTATACAATTTCCGTTCAGTGTGCGTTCATTAATTTTTTGTCGGATTACTTAATTATTTCTTCGCATATGGCAAGGCGACACTGAAAGTTTTTAGAACTGGCCACTTGTAAACGATATAATAAAAAAATAAGTTTACATTTTGAAAACGGAACTCTTTGCCAATATTATTGTGTATGTATTTTATTAATTTGTCATTTGTTTACGATTCGGCGGCAAATTGAAAATTGTCTGTGTCACGTAAGCATAAATATTTAACGCGAGAAAATTTTCGTACAATGATTTTTTATGACTTTCGATGTCATTTAAGTCAACAAGAAAGTTATGATAGACTTCGATTGGCCTTTCACGATGAAGCTCCATCTCGTGCCACTGTTTACAACTAGTTTAATGAGTTAAAACGTGGTCGCACTAATCTCACCGATGATCTGCGTGAGGGACGGCCTCCTAGGACGACGACTGAAGATAACATCAGTGTTGTGCGGCGTATGATAGCGACAGACAAAAGAGTGACTTATCCGCAGATTCGGACAAGCTTAAGCATCGGTATGAGTCAAGTGCACAAAATCCTCCATGAACATTTAGCGGTCAGGAAAATTTGTGCCCGGTAGATACCTCATAATTATCGGACGGCGAGCTACCCATTGCTCACCTTCCGCAAGCCCGCGCCGACGCTGGCCGGTGACACTTACCATCAGGTGAGCCAATTGCTGTTTTGTCACCCAGAATTGAACTTCTGCACTTGGTATTAGTTTTATTTTTATTAAGTCAAAAGGAGATAATATAAATGAGTTAGAATATTTCATTATAAGTCATTCAATGAATAAGTACTTGATATATTAATTAATTTAAATGTGTAGGTTTTTTATCATTCTCATAATTTTGGGATAGTTATTTTAGAGTAGTTCATGTACATAAAATCACGCTTGTACTCGTATTACCCAAACCGGTAGAAAACCTTTGGGTGTACCACTTAGTACGCCCCAAAAACTTGTTGTCCCAGATTTTTTTGACAGATCGATACAACGAAGAAGAAGAGGCATAATAATCTATGCAACCAATCAATCAGCCTAGACTTTTCTCAACTGTGTTGGGGTCTGCTTCCAGTCTAACCGAATGCAGCTGAATACCAGCAGTATTTTACATGAAGTTATCTGACCTCCACAACTCTGTTACTAGGTAATACGATACCCCTTGATAAGACTGGTTGTCAGACTTGCGGGCTTCTGACAGCCGTAGCGACTGTCAAAGATGTACGAATGACAGCCGGAACCAACGGCTTAAAGTGATTTCTAAAGCACGAAAATAATAATAATCAATGCAATCAACCTAGATATGAATCTCAATGTATGTTACAATGTAGACAAAAATAATGGCCACTTCCGCCCGACATTAGGGACTGCCAGACTGTTGCAGTATTTAAATGAAGAGTGAAAGAACACTATCTTTCCACTTCGTCATAGTTGCGTTGGTATTTATTTTGTATTTTATTGATTTTAGTATTTACGATTGTATGTATGCACGTAAGTATATTCTCATATAATTTGTTTTATTTTATTAAGTGAATTGTTTTAATTTTACTTATTTTACTTACTCTCTACTCTTACACGGGGTGTCTACATCTCTTTTTACCCTCTGTCCTATCGAAGGCATGCTGGAAGAATAGAATAGCAGGCAATAATGAGCAGTAGCAGTGGTCTAATAGTTACTATATTTCGTGGTCAATATTTTTACACAAGTGACAAGGTACAAAAACATGAGCCGTAACTATATTAAATTGTATCGGTAACAGGCATGTGCAACAGGCCAGTGCATACATATATGCGACCTATTCAATTCAATTCAAATTATTCAGTAACAATCCACATTGCGTTCGAAATAATCCAACCTGAAACATACACAAATATTACAATATGACGATGATACAGATTATTATTATTAAGAAACATGCAAATCAATTTAAATTACGAAATATTATTTAAATAAACAAAATTGTAAAAAACCATGCAAACATAAATTATAAGACCATATTATGTTAAAATAAAAGCAAATAATAAAAAAATAAATACAAAATTTGTATTTATTTTTTATATTATATTTTGTCTATGGGTTATTTAATAACCCATAGACAAAATATCTTCCAATAAAAAGTACTACATTCGTTAATTGGATCATCCCAAAAAAAAACAATTTTACGTTTTTCACATTCTCCAAAAACGCAAAAAATCCTGGCTCATAAAAATCCAATACCATGAAAAGATAAATATCAGAGAAATTGAGAGGAAAAAACCGATTTCCCTTAAAAAAATACCTTTACATAACAGATACTTATATTTAAGCAACAGTTTACTTTTCATTTCTTTGTTTGTTTCCCGAACGGTGTGCAAAGAAGGCTTTCAATATAATTGTTGTTTGCCTCTCAGGTAGGAAAACGTATGTATGTGATCAAGTTTTTTTTATGTGAAGAGCTATTACAGTACTGTCACCGAAATAGATTTGTGTGCAGGTAGAAAAGTACTTACACACTGTAAAGCTGTTTATGACCAGATGTATGGACGTAAACGAAGCAAGTATATAAAGAGCGTAGGTGGGGTTCTATAGCTTCTGCCTACCCCCATGGGAAGAAGGGGTTAGTTTAGGCATGTTATGTATACTGCAAAGCTAGCCAATTAGGTACAAAAAATTACTATGCGTGAGTTGTAGAAAATATATGAATATTCGATCCCTACGGATCCAATAGATGATTTGAATTACATCTAATGCCAGTGAACGTCTCGATAATTTGTTTATCATTCTATTAATAAGTAAAATCATCTTTAATTTATTTCCATATCCCATTGTTACGGCCCGCCGCTGGCAGGTGGGGCACTGCAGGTCTTACCATCGCCATGCACCATTCCGCTGTACCGGTCGTGCCCGCTCCTTCACTTTGCGCCAGTCGTCCCACCATCGCATTGCAAACGTCACCAATTTTCTCATCAGATTCAAATTCAGAAACGATCAGAACTTGTAAAATAAGAATACAAAAGATTTGAATCAGTAAACATCCATTATTTCGAAGCTTATAAAGAAACTACACCCATCAAAACGTTTTAATGCTGGAAGCTGATAAGTCAAGTGTTTGACATCGTTCTTCATAGAAATAAGCTTTTTTTTTTAAAAGTTATTAAGAACGCGCTTAGTGGTACCTGTTTGGAACAATCACTTTATCCTAACCTGCATACCAAGCACTTTGGCTGTGAGTACATGACAATAGTTACAAGGCCTCTTGTTGTCAACAAGGGAATAATTTCTAGACTTTCAGACGATTACTTTTTCTTACCGGTAAAAATAGATTGTTTATTCCTACTAATCCTTACTAATAATATAAATGCGAAAGTCTACCTAACCTTTTCTCAATTATATTGGGGTCGGCTTCCAATCTAACCGTTTCAGCCGAATGCCAGTATTTTACACGAAGCGACTGAATATCTGACCTCCACAACCCAGTAACTGGGTAATACGATACCCCTTGGTAAGACTGGTTGTCAGACTTTTGGGCTTCTGACAACACGTAACGACTGTCAAAGATCCACAAATGACAACCGGGATCAACGGCTTAGCGTGCTTTCCGAGGCACGGAGGAGTCTCGGTATATAAAGATGGTCACCCATCCACAGAGCAACCCCGGCAAGCGTAGCTAAACCTGATGGATCGACCCGTGTGGCTAATACTACTTAGCCACGAGGTCATATGGCAGTCACTCCATGAAAATTACTGACATTCCCTCGCATGTCTAGACTGGAAGCCGACCCCAAAATAGTTGTGAAAATTAACTTGTCAGACACACATATAATATGCTAAAAATAGATAGATACTTGTATGGGTCCTAACACATTATAATGCCTCTTGTTGTCAACAAGGGAATAATTTCTAGACTTCCAGAATCTACCTAGCCTTTTCGTATTATACTTGGAGCGACTGCCTATCTGACCTCTACAACCCAGTAACTGGGTAATACGATACCCCTTGGTAAGACTGGTTGTCAGACTTTTGGACTTCTGACGACACGAATGACAGCCGGGACTAACAGCTTAACGTGCTTTCTGAGGCACGGAGGAGTCTCGGTGTGTAAAAAGTATGGGTAGGTAGGTACGGGGGAAGCATATTATTGAGTGGGCCTTGAATGAATTGATTGACTGCAAAAGGTATGGGGTCCATAGGGCTTAGATAAAGTAGCATCTTACCAGTGATAACAATGATGGAAAAAACATAAACTACGTACTGAAAACCTTATGTCAATCCTGTTGAAAGTCTTTGTAAAAATACGAAACGCTTTGAAAACGATTGCCTCTTGTCTTTTCAAATACAGCGCTCTTTAATTTTACTTTTACCGAACGGTAAATTATAAGAACCGACCAAACTACATTTAACTTTACCCGATTCAAAACTCCCTCCACATTCAAGATATATACGAAAAGTTTATAATCAAGTGTTGTACCGTTTCTCAATTCGATAAAAAAATATAATTTATGTCTGTAGTCGCAGCTGTTTCAGAAACGGCGCAAAAACTAGATACAAAGTGAATTTTAAGTAGATTTTCATTGTGTATGTGTGTGTGTGTGTAGTTAAGTTAGATTTACGGTGTAAACGTATGGCACGGTTGGTGCAGTTGTTGGAGGGGCTCGAGGCTAAATAATGATAGCCACACGGGACGATCGAAGGTTAAGCTACGCTTGCCGCGGTCGGTTCGTGGATGGGTGACCTTCCATTACATACCGAGACCCCTTAATGCCTCGGAAAGTACGTTAAACCGTTGGTCCCGGCTCTTATTCTTTGTAAAAATTTGACAGTCGTTACGGATAAGTAGCCAGAAGCCTGACAATCTGACAACCAGTCTTACTAAGGGGTATTGTGTTACTGTCAGTCAGAAGCCCTAAAAAACGTGTTACCCAGTAATTGAGTTATGGAGGTCAGATAGGCATAGCCCCTTAAGTTCTGAGTTGATCTCCACGATTACTGACAAATGCTTGCACTGACAGAACACTGAAATCTTTGTGGTTCTTTCCTCAAAAGACCATTTCAGACATTAATCTACATGGTCCTCATATGGCCTAACCAAGATTATGTCTGGACTTTAAAAGAGACTGTGACCTCTGAGTTTGTTTCGGCCTTTCTTCTCAGATAAGAAACGCCGAACTCATTTAGCATTTTTTTTTTAAATATTACGTGTAAAAGTGATTCCGATATCCTATTTACAGAATAAACAATTTCTTTCAGTCACTCCTTGTAAAATACTGGTATTCAGCTGCATTCGGTTAGACTGGTGGCCAAGCCGACCCCATTTTGTTAATATTCTATTTTGTGTTTGTAAGTCAAGTTTTATGAGCAATATTGTAATATTATAATTATAATGCATAAGATTTTTATTAGAATATTATATGCGAATCAGATCGTCTCCAGTACAACATAATAATGTAAAACTTTGTTTAAGAGGCCTGGTGACCTGACACACAGGTTTTGTAAAAAACTTAGTTAAGGCACCAGTCTTCCACAAATTAATTATAGAATTGTGTCTGTAGATTATTTAATTACTTTCTCTGTAATTTGTGATAAGAACAAAATCAATTATTACTAAAATAGTTGGGAAAAAGACAAGGTAGTGGTAGTGTGTGTATGTGTGTGTGCTAAGTTAAATTTACGGTGAAAACGTATGGTGCGATTGGTGCAGTTGGTAGGCGATTGGTTTACGTGCATAAAGTGATGGGTTTGAGTCCCATTTGGAAAATATTTCAGCCTGCAGAGTGATCCTACACGTTCGATGTCCGGAATTTAATTATTAGGCTTGTAAGTTTATAAAAATGACTTAGTGAATAAGACATCTGCGATAATATCGCCACGGAAATTATAAAAGGTCTCTATTATATCTCTATTAAAAGGTCTCTATTATTCTAACTGAACAGACAGCTGTGCAGCTGGGGAGTTTGTTGCGCCACTTCTTCTTCCCAGCTAAAGCACTAGGAAGTCGTGAAGGGTGGGCGTTTTTGGGGGACTGTCTTATGTAATTTTGACGTTCGAAAAGTGCTGATTCTCAGCCTAGTTTTAATAAATTACTTTTGAATTTTGAATTTTTTATATTAAAATTTTTGATTCTATTACTAAGCGTACTTTACCTGTCTGTCTGTGCGTCTACCTGTAGCTAATTTAAATTAATATTAATTAAGCATAATCAGCCTATAATATGCCCACTGCTAGGACACAGGCCGCCTCTCTGAGTGGGAGTGGGCCATAATCCACCACGCAGACCCAGTGCGGGTTGGTGGATGTTACATATGTTCTCAAATTTTTGGTTCTAGGACATGCCGGCTTCCTCACGATGTTTCCTTTACCGTTTTGAGAGCAGTGATGATGAATTTAAATGCACAAAGTAAAATCACCTGCCTGGGTTTGACCTCACGAACTCGTAAGTCGGGGCCAATACCACTGAGTCCAGTGCACAATATTCATTTATATAGAAATAAAATACGTTTATTTGCGGTACACATGACACAAGGAAAGAACAAAACACGAAAATAACAATTTGGGCGTAAATATGCGTCACATCCACGCAAAACGGCCATCGCTCAGCATAATGCTGCGACCCTATGCGAGATAGAGCCCCAGCGCTGGTGTATGTCAATAAAAACCATCAGGTAATAAACTAAATATTAAATTCACAACATATTAAATGAAACAGACTCATAAAAAACCTATTAATACCCCTAATACACGATAATCACATTATCACTAATGTAATGCTACTTTTCCACACATTTATAGCTATTTCTATTCCTATACAAATATGTGAATTTGAGCGCTATGAAACGCAATCCGTCTAATTGGTTTGCGGTTTTTTTTGTGCCAATGGCAATGGTGGTATAGAAAATGTATTAATTAAAAAACAGTTGTGCCTCTTTCATTTAATTGAGTATTCTCTCAATTTCTTATTAATTGAGAATTCCATTTTTGTTGGATGTCTACTATTGGATTCTATAAAAAACCGGTTAAGTGCGTGTCGGACTCGTGTATTAAGGGTTTCGTACCACCAACATTTTGTAGTTTTCCTTCTTCTTATTTAGGTTGATAGAGGCTAAGGTAACACGATGATATTTTGCGAAAATTTCAACCGGCTTTCTATTGCGGTTAGAAACATACAGCCCTGTGCTAGACAACAGATAGATGGGCTGACAGACAGAGGGTAGGCTTATTCCTATAACGGTTAAAATACATACGAGTACATTGATGTTACATCCTAACATTAGGGAGCGCAATTAGTTTTATATAAACAGAAGACGCTTAACCCCACGGTCGCGCGCTACACGCTCAAGAGACTCGCGTCTTGCAACAACGACTGCGGAAAAAACAAGTGACAGAAGTTGTTTAGAGCATGCCACGACTTGCGGAGCAATGGACGGAAATAAGTGACGTGCGCACGTGTCGCTTGACGCAAGTCACATGGCTTGAGGCCGTGAACGGGGCCACGTGCTTAATAATAATAGGATCTTGCATACCCTCAGAGTACGGAACCCTAAAAAACAGTCCACTATCCTCTCCAACTTGTCACACTCTGCCAAACACATGCATCTAAACTGTAGGTGCAGACAAAATTTCTGGAATTGGATTCGTTCCAGGGCTTTAATTAATTCCACACTAGGCTTGCGATGAGCTATGAACGAAAACTTTAATTGGAGGAGCGTTCGTAATTCGTTGCGAATGAAGTGGGGAGTTGTATGGTACCTACTGAAAAAATATTTAAGGGCTTTAGCAAAATGAGTGGCGTTTTTGTGGAAATCTGAAGTTTTTGAAGAAGTTTATAGAGCGTACAAAATGTATTGGAATTTGAATGTGTTTTGGAATGTATGTATAAGCTAAATAATTTCTACCCTTAGAACAGTTGGGTAAAAAAAAAGAATAAAATCTTTTTATTTCAGACACATTTGGCCCATAATTTGTTAGTAGAACGACTTACAAACTATTTTTATTTAATAATTAATCTAAGTATTTGCCGCCCTCTGCAGCCTCAGACACACACGCTTGTGCTTGAACCCAGTGCCCCAAAAGGGGGCTGTCCAGCTTGTGGCTAAGCACGCTCAGTATGGTGTCGGCGTTCCCACGCGTGCGGAACATCAGCGAAGCGATGCGGCGACGCAGCACAGTGTGAAAGCCGTTTGTGGGGAGCCTGAACGCGTTATTATATTGTATTCGGAGAGCGTTGATGGCCCGCTGCGTGTAGTTGATCCACAGATTGCAGCAACAACAACACAGTGTTTTTCAAAGAATGGTTCTTTTTCTCAAACATTATTGGAAATTCGACAATATTTTGACAACCTTCTTCGAGATAAATCGAAATTGCTGTACTGATCGAATACATGCGAGCATGTCTGTCGTGTTTGGCGGAAAATAATTAATTACTATAGAAATTCATATCTATCGTGTTATTAATAAATGGTACGAACTTTTTACTTCAACACATGGCAACCAAGGAGGTAACTTATGAAAGATTTTATTAAAATTTCGATTTGGCTCGTAAATATAGAGTAACGAATGAATGACGCGTGAAAAATTATCGTTGTTCGTCATTGATTCTGGAATTTACTTACTTAATTTAAATTTTCGCATTTTTTGAGTAAAGTACTATACAAGCCTTGGCCGAAAACGCCAGTAGCCAGTTTCAATACAGAGAACACGAATCATATTGAATCTAACTTTTGTTCTAAACAACAATAACAACAACAATGCACAAAAATTTCCACTCCACAATCGAGCTGAAATGAGCCAACATTCGCAAAAGCGATCATTACTCCTTCCTACAAAGCTTACTACAAACGTTTCCACGTCTTAATTTGCTAATTCCTGGCCTCAAGTTACTAATTCTTCGAGCTACGTCGACGACTTAAATGGCCAAGCGGATTTAGTTGTTCAAGATTTTATCGCGTCAGAAGTGAGGGTTTTTGCTCAGATTTGTGATATTATTTTCTTTGTGTAGCTTTGTTAAGTGATCGTTAGTGACTTGACAAATATAATAAACTGTTTTGAATATATTATTGTTTCTTCTTTTGAATCAACTAAACTTTTAATTAAACTAGATACAATAAAACACTAATATTAGTGTCTCGCAGCCTTAAATTGTCACACTGTAGTGTAAAATGTACTTCTGAAAAGGAGAGGGCACATTACAAACTAACTATTTGTTTGTTTGTTTTGCGATCTAATTACGCTACACATTTTCGTAAACGATTACGACAAATTTGTTTCATTTTGACAGTTCAACGACATTCATTGCGTTATTTACTTTGTAGAGCAGATTTTTTTTTCGAACTTATGAAGCAATGTATTAGCAATTTGTTTCAAATTCAGATTGATCGTGTATTACGTAATTAGGGTACAGTTTGTTAAATAAAGCCAATCCAATCTTGTCAGTACTGCTGGGACACAGGCCTCTTCTCTGTAAGGGGGTGTGGGCCGTAATCCACCACATGGGCCCAGTGCGGGTTGGTAGATGACACATGTCTTCGAATTTTTGGTTCTAGGACTTGCCGGTTTCCTCACGATGTTTTAATTCACCGTTTCGAGAGCAACGGTGATGAAATAAAGTACACAAAGTTATTCGCCTGCCTGGGTTCGAACAACTACAACTCGTAAGTCGGGACCGTTAGCACTTAAACACCCCTCAATACTCAGCTCCACTTGTCAATCTATAATTTAGATGTCTGAAATTAACTTAGAATCATTTGGTGACTTTCTTCTCAACTGAGATCCCCAAAGTGTTGACATATTCTACTTCTATCACGGGAACTAACAAGCTCTCTTATTTTCACTCCCATAATTAATCACTTATAATTCTAAATATACCCAGATCTATCTCGATACAACATAAACAACTGAACAACAAAATATAACAAGCGCGATAGCAATCTATTCTAAAATCCACTTTCATCCAATTATAAGTTTCGTTCAAACTCTCGACTTGGTCGTTAAACTGATTTGTCGGTCTGACGGTCCTAGTTGAGGTTTCGTTCGGTTAAATGCGCAATAACAAGCAATAGTTGCGCTGTAAGTCGTTTGGAGTACCAACGTATGGATGTAAAGTAGGGTATCCCTTATACGACAAATTTTTTTTCTTCGAATTTTGAAATGCATACCATACTTAATTATGAAATTTTACTTTTCTAGCATAATTGAACCCGTGCCGACTGAGCCACAAAGCTTATCAAAATTGGTCTCAAATAGCAACACAACAGTTGCATACCGCATCCTGTCAGCCCCAGCTGCCTTTTCAAGGTCTTCTGTCTTGATGGACTGAAGAGAGTTTGTTGTACCTTAACCGATACAAGATACTACTTATTCTGCTATAATTACTCAAGCAAAAAACGAACGAACATCAGTCACCACGCTTAATAATTGTGTTTTGCCTATTACAGCAACACGAAAAACAGAAACAAGGAAATTATAATTTTGAGGGCCCCCTGAATCTGACTGACATTATATTTTGTAGCAACGAAATAACCCAATTTCATTTATTACAGTTAAAGCGGTAGAACTTGAACCAGCAGAAGACTATAATTGACCAAGACTGTGGTCAATTTACAGTTCCTGTTTCGTAGAACTCCAGTTTATTCTTATTTCATTTCTCGTCTATTGACAGTCCAATTTGCTTGAAAAAGCAAGCATATTATGGAGTTGCAACTTTATTGCACATTAAGCTATGAAAACTTTGTGAATCGTCTATTTTATCCTGTCACTTGTCGATTTGTTAAATAGGTTCCTGGAGGCAATTATTCTATGTATAAAATTTAAAAATCCACACGTTTTATAGCTATGACGTCACAGACACATAAAAGCCTTCAACCTAACCTTCAACTTCATCATCATCATGATCTACAATATTCCCACTACAAGCACACAGGCCACCTCTATTCGAGAGGGAGTGAGTTGTAATCTATCACGCGGGCCCAGTGCGAGTTGGAAGATGTCACATATCTTCGAATTTTTGGTTTTAGGACATGCTGGTTTCCTCACGATATTTTCCTTCACCGTTTTGAGACCAGTGGTGATGATATAATTTACACAAAGTAAAGCGCCTGCCTGGGTTCGAACCGACGAATTCCAACTCGTAAGTGGGGGCCGTTACCACTGGGCTACCACTGCTCTTCTTACCTTACCCACAGTATTTAATAGGCATTGTATAGAGTTCCGCTAGCGGCATAATAGTGGCACTACCTCGGCCCGGCTAAAGTGTTGTAAGCATTGTCACTATCACTGAGTCACTGTCACTTATTATTTTGTTTGATTGTTGAGGTTAGTTTGCTGTAAAACCCCACATTCCCAAAACATTACACTCTCTTGTGCCTAAACGGACGTTGTGTGGTCACAGTTCTAACCTAACCTACCTTTCAGCCATTATTATTTGCTATATTTTTTTTGTAAATTCGGTTATTGTAGTGACTTTTGATGTAATTATTTAAAACAAATACGATCAATCAATACAAAGGGCGGCGAACTAACCTCAAAAATCAAACAAAATAACAAGTGACAGTGACAATGACAATGCAATGCTTACGGCACTTTAACTGGGCCGAGGCAGCACCACTATTATGCCGGAAATAGCGGCACTTTATAAGCTTCCTATTTAATATTCATATATATTTATACTGTGCCTTCCTTTCTTTTAACGTCGACGGTCTACTAAGAAGCGGATACATAGAAAAACATAAATAATCCCGTAACATCATATTAATCGGAAGTCAAAAGATAAACCTCAATACACCCTGAATCGTGAAAGTCAATTACGGCCAATGGCTTATTATGCTAGTAGTCTGACTGGTCGCAATGCAATGAATGGGCGCTGCGCCCAGGAGATAAAAACTGCGCCATTGATGGAAATAACTATGTTTTGTGCTGTCGATTCGCCCGCGTATTTTCATGATTTTTTATTTAGTTTTGCAATTGAATAGGGATTTTTTGTTTTGTGATGGTATTTTGTAGAACAATTGGTTTGGATTGCTTGATTGTTTTTTAAATGATTTTTATCGCTCAACTATCGATTTGCCTTTAAAAGTCGATAACAATAAAAATTCTATTGTGTCTCGTTAGTGATAGTTAATTAAACTCTTAAACAGCACTAGGTTTGAAAATGTGCCAAAACAAAACTTAGTTCCTGGACAACTATTTAAGGTGAGATCAATTGCTAGATTTTATTGATATAGGAATTAAAGGAACACCAGGATTAAAGTATAAGTACATACTTATACTACTTTTTTATCTGTCTACGATGTTTCTATGCTTCAAAGAATGTTCTTTCGGGAGTTGCCGCGGGACACCCGTTTAGAACGAATATTATTTTGCTGTATATTATGTATTAATACAGAGCCTTATAACACACACTTTATATTATACAGGGTGTAACAGAAACCCTATTGCTATCCTTAAGCACTAAAGATAAAAGCTGGTATAGAATCACTATACATAGTTTCAACTCAAAATAAAATACTCTAAAAAATCTAAGAATTGATACCAAATTTTCGGTTTCGTATGTTTCTTAAATTCAAATCATAACAAAGGTGTCACCGCACTACGTAGGTCAATAACTTTCCACGTTACTTGCCAATATCACGATAAATCTCTTCCGTAATTCTGCGCGCCTAGTACTGTAGTAGCCTACCGCATGCGGTGTTCTCTTTGTCGGCGCGAACTGACGAAATAAAACATGCCGCCCGCCGCCGCGCCGCCGCGCCGCCGCGCCGCGCGGCCAAAGAAATTGCGCGCGCGCGCTATAAACCATACCTACTTTACCGTGATGTAAAAATTAATGCGTAATTATTGATTTACAGTTTACTCGTAAATATCAAGCCAGAAATAACAAAACTTACGTAAAAAATCGATACAAAGTTTGGGTAGGTTAACTAGTTTCATCTCTTATTATTTATTACTTATGTGACCGAGTAAACCTTGCTCAATTTAGTAAATTGACTTACATTTTTAACGATGGGGTTCGATGAGGTGACCTTGGTATTGTAATGCACAAGGCCGCGAGCTCATTTGTTCATGGACACCTGAACATTGCGTAGCATATCTGGTGTTATTGTGCTGAAAGCGGCCTCAATCCGCACTTTCATTTGGTCCATTGTATCACACTGCACTGCGTACACTACATTTTTAATGTACCACCACAAAAAAAGTCTAACGGGGTTAGGTCTGGGGATCGCGGAGGCCAAGCCACGCTTCTACTACCACGCCGATGTGATCCGACACAGACGATGTGATCCGACTAAAACATGCCGACGAAGGTAGCTGTCGACGCTCAGCATCTGGTCTACTCTCAATAAAACGGCGAGCGACGGAACAGTTCTCGGGCAGCTCGCAAATTACCATGTTCTACTCCGACTCGGAGTCTCCGACACACATAATTATTTCTTAATATTCGCTATTAGTTAACGACATTTTGCAAACACAACAAAAAAAACGTGAAACTGATGCGCGTATCACAGGGATAGAAACGAGTGCACTAGACGGAGACGCGGCGGAACAGTCGACTGACGAGCAAAGCAATAACAATAATGCTAATAATGTAAAGCTCTTATTCCCTGCTATTCTGGTACCTAAATATTATTTCGTTAAATGTTGATACCTATGGGGTAGCTGTCCTATTAGTGTCCACTACGATTAAAAATATTGTTGAAAAATTCAAGATTATTTTACATCCTAATAATAATTTCTACTAAACTCCGTTAAACTTTTAAGTAAATCTAACACACCAGAGCAGACTAATTACGTAATTCAAATCCTTTTTTTTTTGGTGAGAAAATTATCAATGACTCAGCTACCGCCCTGGGTGGGGGGCGGAAGGAAGTGTTAGACTCTTATTAGACTAAAAACCACCCTGTTCCTTCAGTTGCCCTTGCATTCCGGGGCCGCGTTATCGCGTTAGAACATTCCCGCAACCCCGGAAAATCATTCATTTCAATCCATTAAAGATCATAATTATGGGCCGCGTATCTCGTTGGAAGTCTGAATTATAAGTTGTTTTTACCAGGAGTAATTGAAACTACACGGACTACAATTGGTGCACGTACCCTAAGACCCTAACCCATTAGATTTACACACATTAAGAAGCTTTTGTGTGCATAACGACGTAATCAGGGTTCTGTGAGCAAACGATTTTCAATTCGGCAATAACAATTCCTGTTACTCATGCGGTCCTAGTACTTTTATTAATTTGTTTCCACAGTTAGATGCAGTTTTGCGACATTTATTATCGAATTCATTTGAATTTATAATTAAGACTAAACGTGCTCAAACCAATAAAACCCATGTACCACTCAAACAGCACCGACAGAGCGTGAACTTCCGATATCTAACTCTTTCGGTTAGTCCTACAGACGAAAATTATGCGGGCGTGCTATTATTTTGTAATTATAAAAAAACTATTAACTTATTGATAATAGTTTTCGTCATAGTTATAAAAAAAAATAGTAACCTTATTTTAAAAATTATGAACGGAACCCACTGTGATTTTATTTGTACTAGGAGTAGAATAAGTTGCGAAAAAATCAAGAGATAAGCTTCGTGCAGACTAGCGCGACGCGACAGCGCGACGCGACACAGGTTATTGTTGTACCGTGAAGTTTTTTTAGAAATTGTATTGTTCGAGTCGCGTCGCGCCGTCGCGTCGCGCTGGTCTGCACGAGCCTAAATTATGTTTTGGGTTCAGTTGGACATAAATTGTTACTAAATCCTTTTTCAAAATAATGTTTACCTATTTAAGCAATTAATTCCTGGTAGGGGATGCATGTAAGGATTCGATTTTTATGATCAATTCAATGGTACGAGCTGACGATTTTTCGAAACAATTCGTTTTAATGCGATCTTCAAGCAAATCGATTAAATAGTAAGGCGAATCGAATCTCCTGGATCGTATGTGTAAAAATTATTATGATAAGGGCTCATAATAGTTAAGTTCATATTTGCCCAAAGTATTGTGCTGACAATCATAAACAGCGAATAGGTAGGTTTATCTATTTCAAAAAAGATCAATTACATACATAATAAATTAGTCAATTGATTTGAATTTTTAGAAGATCGATTCAAGAGCACGGGATTTGATCTGTGAATCGAATAAAAAATCGATTTCACCGGTCTTCAAAAAAACCAACAAGTGTGTAATGTATCCAAATATTATTTCGTTAAATTTTAATACCCAGACCAATTAATTGTATTGCAGCTAGTTCACAAACATAATCAAAGTTTAGGAAAAGTCAGTAATAACTAATAATATTTTGTAAAAAAAAAACATGCGGAACCTTTTATTTAGAAATACCAGGAGTAAGAGGTTTATTTTTACTTACAAATAGTTCGCTGACACCGATCAGCTGACTTAGTGCTAGTGATGTGTTTATTTCAATTTGAAAAGTTCGGTTTCTGGTATCAATTTATTAAAATTTCTCATAACATCCGAACATGTAGAGGTAGGATTAAAAAACCCTTCCAATATCGTTTGATATCATCCAAAGAAGTCGTGCCCTTGGTATGTATATACCCTTTCCGTTACACGTTGTATAAGACACTTGAAACTGACTTTTCAAGTATAACGCTTTTTCGTTACGTGACGATTTCTGCCAGTTTACTCCTACCGCAAGCCGCGTTAAACAACTTCGTTACAATACATTTATTTAGCACAGATTAAAAGACAGGAACTTCAGTCATTTCATTCTGAATGAACCTATTCACGGTATAAGAATTGAAAACAAGACTATAAAATTGATCTACAAGATGTATTTATAACCACAATATTTTTATTTTATTTGTCCTAAATGTGCCGCCAGCACTGGCCGCTAAGATAAACGATCGTACTTCTAACATTATTTCTTCTCAACTTTCCAACTTTTACCATAGAAGGTCTATTATTAGGTGGAAACTATACGGATTACTCCCAAGTGACCCTACCCTTGACCGGGCTGTGCAGGAGATCCTTGTCTTACGGAATTATAGAGCAAACTTATACTTAAACTAATGCCCGGTTTCACTTAGGTCAAGTTTAGTAACATCTAGTTAAGTAGTAAGTATCTAACGTAAGAAAATCCTTAGCAGCCACTCCCTGTTATAAATAAATAAATAATAAAATATTTACCTATAATATTTACCTAAATACCCTTTTTATTTTCCTGGGCGGAACGGGAGGGCGTGTTAGACTCTTACTGACTAAAAGCCACCCGTGTTCCTTCAGTTGCCTGTACTTGCCAGGGGCCATGGTATCCCTTTCGGACTTTTCCGCGACCCCGGCAGGCATCGTTCCTAGCGGACCCTGCCAGTTCTGCTGACATCTCTTTGAGGCACGCGTGGAAAACAACGCGCCGTCGACCCGGGCCTGGTCCTTATCGGACGGCGAGCTACCCATTGCTCATCGTTCACAAGCCCGCGCCTACGGTGGACGGGAATCGGCCTGCGATTCCCGATGCCCAGGGCGTCTCCAGGGCGCGTATCTGTACACCGAGCTAACCTTCGTGTCAACATATTACCTTTGTTTTACCATTCGATTCTCAGTAGGTAACTCGTAAGTTTCCAAATCTACGTTTTTGACTCTTGCCTCTATGGTTTTTTTAAACGAAGATCGGCACCCGAACATTTTGTTAGAAACCTGTTGCTGGGCTAACCGCAAGAGTTGTCTTAGCATTACGCATCGGCGGATCAGTATCAAAACTTTTGTGATCGTTAAGTATCCGTAAAATTTTTGTTTTCGCTGAATAACTGCGTAATACGTAAGCATTATATTTCGACCAGACTTAGTGAAAGCGGCCATAAATTACATGAACCCAGAACTATTTCGAAACGATGTAATTCGAACAAATGACGTAAGAATAGTTCTCCACATCAATGAGATGTAATGATGTGCAAGATTTAAAGTTTCGCGTAGTCTGTCATCGCCCGATGCTTGTTCGTACGTCATCGGTCAATCGAACCAAATATATGTTAAAATAAGTGATTTTCTACACGCAACATAGACGCAGTTACCAGATAACGTCGAACGATGTCGGTTGAAGTAGTGGACGCACACATTTTCTTTTACATAAGGTTTGGTTCGATCGGCCAAGAATATTCGCTAAGGCCAAGATCGACCGACGATGTACCAGCACAGTTCGGCTGATGATGAATTAGGTGCACGACTTCCCGATACGAGTTTATTTTCTACAAATATCCCACACACTAGTCATTCATTGCACTGTAAACTGTATACAGCCGTCCGATTCATTGTGAGTAAACAAAAAGCGAGTGTTTTATTTGAACCATGTCGTTTTTAAATAGTAACGAACCCAATTTATTGTTTTTTTCAGTTTGTTCTGATTGTTACCTGGTGATAAATTTTGTTGGCGTTCTAGTGTTTTACTGGTACATACCTGATTTATTTGGTTTATTGTTGTCAATTGTATTTTTTTTTCGTTGCTATAGTCTTAGTACCTACCTACATGACTGTGTTGTCCGGGTAATCAGAAGCCCTAAAAAAGTGTTACCCAGTAACTGAGTTATGGAGGCCAGTTAGACAGTCCAGTCACTCCATGTAAAATATTCAGCTGCATCCAGTTAAACTGAAAGCTGATCCTAACATAGTTGGGAAAAGGCTAATAACATATTGGTCCATTGTTACTTGTTAATTAAATATAAATAAATACTATAAGAAAAATCTTGATCTAGTAGTTATGTGGTTAGTAACTAGTAAGCGGCTATCTACAATAAACCAGGAGCGTGCCCTCCGCTTTTTAGACATATTATGCGTTCACCTTAGCATGGTCTGGAAAAACTTATGATACTGTGCCAGGTGGAAGGAAAACGCGGTCAAGGCAGAGCACGGGCAAGATGGTCAGATGCGATCAAGAAGGCTGTTGGAGGCAGCATTTACCGAGTGGTTCACATGGTAGAAGACCGCATAGCTTAAAGACGCGTCGTATGTATCGAGAGAACGACAAAAAAGAAGAAAAGAAGAACTAGTATGAGGTCCATTAGGCATTATTGTTTTCTGTTTTGGTGTTTTGTTTTTTTGCTGTAATACATGAGAAATCTCATGCTGTGCTGAAGGTAAGCCAATCAACAAGGCTGGTAGCGAGATTGACTGCCCAAGAAAATCATTTATATGTAGGAAAGTAGTATGTTATACATGTGGCGGTATCTACATAGCCACATGCGAACTACGCATCACACTGACCTCACGAAAAATTCTGCATCGCGCAAGCAGTGCTTACCGCGCGACTAGCATATACAGGGTTATTGGCCCGTCCGGTTGGAGGATCCTCCTTTTTTTATAGAGGATGCACTTTACACCCTGATCCTCATTCCTCTACAACCTTCAGGCACTCATCCGAGAACTAGCTGCAACAAATGCAGCTAGTTCTCGGATCGTCACAATCAATGGCCTTAATAATAATGCTTAGCCATAAAATCCACTAGTGCAACTAGTAATTCTTTCTCCATACAAATCCACAAAACATTACACATAACAAAAGCAAAAACTGAAGGCAATCTCCCCTCATAAGTAATAACTGCCTTCATAATAAGTAATTACATAACTAATGCTCTGCTAACTATTATAAGATATATGGAAACTAATTTTCTCTCGGTAAACGAGATATCTTAATACTGACTATTTACTAATTTCTTCGGAGGCTTCGGAAGACATTGGACAAAGAATAAAAATATATAGAAACGACATTTGGTCACAGCCACTCGTATCTACATTTTATAATATTTAACGTGTGCGCGGCTGTCGTCGACGCGTCTACGACTGCCGCCGACTAGTGTCCGCAGATGCCATTGGCAACGTGCCGCTCGTGTATATGAGCACTAAGGAGGTTCGTTTGCGGGGCACGTCACGCTCAATCATCAACATTTTTCGATTAAATTTGCATAAAGAAAAGAAAGAAAGAAAATACGTTTATTTGCGCTAAACGAGACGCAAAAAAAAAATAAAACAAAATAAACAAGTTTAGGGTTAATATGCGTTACATCCACGCAAAACAGCCATTGGTCAGCATAATGCTGTGACTCTATGCAAGACAGAACCCCAGCGCTGGTTTTCAGTGAAAGCAAGCGTTGACGTTATGCATAAGTATACTTAGTCTAATGTTCCCACTACTGGGACTCGGTCATCTTCCCTGTGATGGTCCGTTCACCACGCGTGCCTAATCCAGGTTGGTAGACGTATCAAATATTTAGTTTTTGAATGTTTGGTTCTAGAAGACAACATAGGATGGCTTCCTCAAAATAATTTCTTTCTCTGTTTTGAGAGCAGTGGAAGAAAGAAATAAACTTCGAATTTCAAATATTAACAACCCTGTAAGGGCTAGAAGGGTCTGTTTCGTATCAGGCGGGAGGAAACGCACGGGTGTCATCACAGCGTAGATCGCCCGGAGGACACGGTGGAGGTCTGCCCGGCTTAGGCAGAGCACCGCCTTATCCTCATGGAGGCGATCGGTGGCGGAGATCTCTCGCGTCCGGCCTTGGTCCAGGCCATGGTACGGAGTGAGAAGGCATGGGAGGCCGTCACCTCCTTCTGCGAAGCAGTAATGCTCGCGAAGGAGGAGGCAGAACGCGTGAGGGAGAGGTTAATTTCGCACCCTCACGCCCCTAGCCGCCGCAGGAGACGCCCTGGGCGTCGGGAATCGCAGGCCGATTCCCGACCACCGTAGGCGCGGGCTTGCGGACGGTGAGCGAGCTACCCATTGCTCGCCGGCCGATAAGGACCAGGCCCGGGTCGACGGCGCGTTGTGTTCCACGCGTGCCTCAAAGAGATGTCAGCAGAAGTGAAGGGGTCCGTTAGGACCGATGGGTTGCGGGAAAGTCCGAAAGGGATACCGTGGCCCCTGGCAACGTACAGGCAACGGAAGGAACACGGGCGGGTTTTAGTCAGTAAGAGTCTGACACGCCCTCCCGCTCCACCCAGAGTGGGAGAAGTTATTTGATCATTTCACATCCAAAAAAAAAAAAGGTTAGAAGGGTAGGCCATTATTTCAAAGCGAATATATGCGAAGTACAGTTATAGAAATTAATTCTTTGACAGATTGGCACACAACGTACTTAAATGTTTCGTATTATAGCTTTTTCATACGATGTAAAAGACTGACAGTTGTGATTAACGGACAATTATTTAAATTATTGATGGTAAGTTTGCAAAGCAAATATTTGTACACGAATTTCGCTTCTACCCGTTTTATTATTCTATGCATCGGGGCAGGCCTCATGTAAAAGGGAGCCATTCACTTTTATGCGATAGTTTTACTGTATGAGTGTTTTTGTGAAAGGGAATTGGAGGTAGTAATCCTCTTTATCTAACGTGCCTTTTCCCGGCTATGGCGTAGTTGGCCTTCGGTTTAACCAGATGGGACTGAAATTCCCTTATTTTGTATTGGGCAATACAGACTGAAAGGTAGGTAGACACAGTATAAATATGGACAGTACAGAAACTACGTAGTAAACGTTCGAAACGGCACCTTCACACAGACGCGCTCGTTGACGAGCCCCAAGCGATTGTCGTGGTGCTGTCAGTTGCGGGTGCCGTGTCTAGACGAGTGGTCACCGCGATCTTTTTAAAAATGGAGCGTAGGTAATTATTTTAACAAATCGGCCTAGTTTTCATGCTGTCCATATGTCTATTGTGGTAGTAAGTAGCAAATAAAAGAAAGGTTATAATTTATTGTTTTGAGTTTTATTTTTATTAATTAATTTAATTTTTATTGGTTATGATATTATATATATTAATAGCATTTTTAGTTTTATCAGTATGTGAAGGAGCTTTAGAGTTATCTATTTTCATTTCTATAATTCTTATGAAAAAAAAGTTAATTTTAAAGTCGATCAATCTTAGCGAGCTCTTGTTGGAATATAACAAAATTCTGTAATGATAAAATCGATGCAAAAATAATGGTGTATAAAGTAGAAGATGCTGTAATGCAAGAAACCCATGCATGAGCAATGCAAGGACAGCAAGGTTCCCCCGAATCGCATCGTATAAGTTGATCTTGTGTAACCAAGGTGGCGAAGAATGGCTGAGCGGAAATAAGAAACAAAACATTAATTTAAACAATAGACTTATATTGTTATAGTCGCTGCAAATCACAAGCGCGTTCGTTCGAGAGATATCTCGAGTTAGAACCCAAGGCACGCACCTCTGACTTTTAGGATTCATGTCCGTATTGTATAATTATCACTTGCTTCAAAAACGGTGAAGGAAACCGGCATGCCTCAAAGATATTTCTTGACAGCATGTGACGCCAAGTCAGATGCCCATGGGCGGCATAAAAACTAACACCAGGTTAGTCAATAACCACACGAACAAGAATGAACAATTGAGATTCAAGCATAGCGACTAACAATACAATTTCTAAGAAAACTTCACGGTATAACAATAACCGGTGTTGCGTCGCGCTAGTCTGCACGAAGCTTCATATTCAATTTTCGAACCTACATTGTCATAAGGTTCATAATTATTACATTTTATTTACGCTCGCTCGCGATCTGCAAAAGCTATGCCATAGAGAAAAGGCATTTCCTATGATCTATTAAGCCTTTACCATTTCAGTTAGTAACCTAATATTGACCAATCAGGAAAGCCTAACAGTACAACTTGACTATAATCAAGAGCAATCTCCAATCTGGCTTCCTAATCTGTTAGTTGAACTTAATTGCTTCCAATCAAATCAAACAGAATTTAAACGTAATTTGGTAAAGCTAAGTAAATTGGGCGATTGGAGACGCCTATGTCCAGTGAGAGCAGTGGCCACCCAGTGGTACCCCGATTTACGAGTTGTAGGTCGTGGGTTCGAACCCAGGCTTTACTTTGTGTAAATAATTTTATCACCACTGCTCTGAAGAATAACATCGTGAGGAAACCGGCATGTACTAGAACCAAAAATTCGAAGATATATCTGCCAACCCGAGCTGGGCCGACGTGGTGGATCAGAACCCACTCCCTCTAAGAGAGAGGACTGTGTCCCAGCAGTAGGTACATTAAAGGGTGATTATGCTATATCCAGCAGTGGAGTGCGACAGGCTGATGATAAAGCAAGATAATGTTCTGCTTTCGAAAACAGAACAATTGTGCAAGAAGCATCGACTACCTCTAGGACTTCTTCGTTGGTCCTGTGGTAGCAAGTGTGGCAGCTGACTGTTAGGAGCTAGATTTAATGGGTCAGGCAAAGCGATTGTAGGTTTTTGCGTTTAGAATAGACTTTCATACTGCTGTCTTGTATAGATCAGAATGTTGCAATTGCCTTTCCTTCACCCTCTTTGTGGCTCACAAAGAGGATGAATGAAAGGCAATTGCATGCAACTGAGATGAGAATGCTAAAACGATGTGTGGTGTTACACGAATGGATAGAATAAGTATAAAATTTATATTTTCATTTATTCGTGAAGTCCGAAAGTGCGGTGACTGAAAAATTGTGCGGAAATCCGTTGTCATGGTATGAAATTCAAAATTCGAAATATTTTGTTTTCATATAAACCTACATGGGCACTTATGAAACGTCAGAAGCTAGGTGCACGGTTCCAATTGGTTGTTTCCTATGGAGAAGAGCCGGCAAGAAACTCCACGGTTACTCTTTTAAAAATAATGGGCTTTTACAATATTTACAAATAACAGTGTTATTAGGTATGGGAGGACAGTGTAGGTCTTTCAACAAGTACCAGGTACTTAACAGAATAATGATGGTGAACAAATCTACAGTCCACTAGGCCTACAGCGTTCTCACATTCACAAAATTGAGAAGAATCTATATAAAGATAAATAAATTAATAAAAATAAAAACGTATTGTAAACGAAATGACGTGATTGCTATTACGGCTGTATCAAATCTCAATAATTATCATGTCCACAAAAGCCACTAATAAAGAGTTGAAATAAAATTTTAGGTATATAATGTCAAATAATAGGGTGATTATGTCAAAGAAGAATGTAAAAAAAAATAAAAAATGTATACATGGTAATTTGGGAGCAGTTAATAGATTCTTACATAATTTGCCGTTAATCTCTCTCTTACATAAAATGGAAAGTGGAAACGTGAGGAAAGATTGGAGTATGAATGTCGCTGACTATAAGAGTAGGTGAACACCAAAGAAACGATGGATGGTCTGTGTGAAAGATGATATGACTAGAAAGGGGTCACCCCCTTTCTAGTCATCATCTACAGAGTACATACCGAGATGACCACTAATAGAGAAGTATGGAAGAAAAGAAAGGGACATGTTGCGGCGACACCAAATAAATTGGGATATGGGCAGGAGAATGATGAATGGACTTTATTAGTATCAGTTAACATACATTCCATGAGACTTACAATATAACAGGCGAAACGTACAGTAATTACACCTCTCCCTAACTCTTCAAAGAATACGTACATAATATTCTTCTTCTTTTCATGTGGTTGGTGACTAACCTGGTGTGAGAGTTTTAAAAGCGCCCATGGGCCTCTGACTTGGCTCCACATGCCATCGAGATATATCTCTTAGGCCCGGGTCGACGGCGCGTTGTGTTCCACGCGCCTCAAAGAGATATCAGCACAACTGACGGGGTCCGAGAGGAACGATGCCTGCCGAGGTCGCGAGAAAGTTCCAATGGGATACCGTGGCCCCTGGCAACGTACAGGCAACTGAAGGAACACGGGTGGGTTTTAGTCAGTAGTCTGACATGCCCTCTCGCTCCGTCCAGAGCGGGAGAAGTTATCTGATAATTAAACAAGAAAAAAAAAACCCAGGTATGCCGGTTTCCTCACAATGTTTTCCTTCACCGTTTTTGAAGCAAGTGATGATTATACAATACGCACATGAATCCGAAAAGTCTGAGGTGCGTGCCTTGGGTTTGAACTCGAGACCTATGACTTGGCAGTCCGACCGGCAAGTCACACCACTAGGCTATCACTGCGTTATATTAAAACATATACATAATAATAAATAAACAAATAGTAATCACATTTATAACACAAAAAACCAACATTATTATTTTAATTTTGAACTCATACAAAATTATCCAGAGAAAACCCATTATCTACATAGTTCTCTCTCACGTAACAGTAACCTATAACTTCAGTAACAGTTAATAAGTACCACTAAGGGTCCCCGCGACTTATAAAAGACTTTACCTGACCCATATTTTGGACCTTATAAACGTCAGTTGGTATTTTATGAGCTCCTCGTGATGTAGAATGACGTACCCATGGGTTTGGTTATAAAGTTTTGAAGTTTGGGTTGATCTTTTGATTGTTGAAGAAGATGAGGGTTGCGTTCGAATGTTGTGAAGGTAAATATTATTTACTGGGTAACTAATCAAAAACCTCTGAATACATTTAGTAACTTTTTTAAATCCCTCAGCCCAAAAAAACATGATAATTTGACAAATATGGTGTAAAATTATCTTGAAAAATGGTGAAATGATTTCGAAAATAGCAATTTTTACTAACGAGTTATTAGGCAAAGAAATATGGAGATAAAGGTTTTTGTTCAAGCCGTTTTGGGTTTTATTGCGTTTAGATCTAGTCAGTCTAGACACCAAAACATTGACGTTGTTGACATTTGTCAAGATATATGATTTTTGACTGTCACAGATCTTTAGACAGAATCTAAGGTGCGTTCACAAAGATATTATTGTGCAAAGATTAATTGAAACAATCGCGAAAAATTTGATTTGAATAAACCTTGGATTTATCGATATTTGAAGCGACCGGAGTGTCACGGGCTTGTAATTTCCTAAGGATTTAATGGTTTTTGTTTCAACTATGTAGACCATACCTCGGAATGAATATAGATCGATCCAACGACTTTCAAAATATTTTTTTCAGTAAGGTTTACCGGTTTTTGAAGCGGTCTGTTAGTATTTGGATGAGTATTTAAATTTTGAGGAACCGAAAAACAAAAACCGGCCAAGTGCGTGTTGGACCACGCACAATGAAGGGTTCCGTAGTGGGGATTAATTTATTCCAAAAACAAACTTAACATTGTAGTTGAAAAACATGTTCTCCCATACATTCCAACTGCAAATGTTAGTTTGTACGCACAATATTGAGAGATTTACCATGTTATTTTAAGAACATAGACTCCTTATAGGTTTTCCTTTAATTTACGAAGAAAGAACCATTCTCTGTATTGTTTTCATCATTTTAGGATCAGTACTTTCGGAGATAAGGGGGGGAATGGTCAATTTTGATATATTTTCTTAAATATCTTTAAAAAAATAAAAATATTGACATTTTCACAACAAGCCCTTTCATTTGATATTTCACACGATATAATTTGCAAAACTTTTTTTTTTTTCTTACTTGTTCCCAAAAGTGTCCCCCTTAATCAAAATTTATTTATTTACATTACACGTCTGTGTTTACAGATATAAATATGTGTACCAAATTTCAACCGGTCCATTAGATTCGGAGCAAATTGTCTGTGACAGACGGACAGACAGACAGACAGACACACGAGTGATCCTTTAAGGGTTCCGTTTTTTCCTTTTGAGGTACGGAACCCTAAAAAGATCATACTTGGTCAATAACGGACAATAATATAATTTTTTTCCGTCACTCGTCCTACGTAAAAGTAAAACACCACTTCGGTCCCAGAAAGAATAGACAGAAGTGCAAAAGTGTATGCTGCATGTTTGATGTTTTAGGTCGAGCCAATTACGAGTACTCCGGGCTGCTATATAATTCTCAGCAGAATTATTTATACAGTAAAAGCTCCCTATTCGCGCTTCCGTCATTCGCGTTTTCACTATTTGCGGATTAAAAAAATGCAACCCAATTTCTTTATTCGCGGATCTAAAATTTCATACAAAATTCCAATAGGTGTTTAACGCAATATCTTTTGCAAGTGCCGTCAAATGGTACCGCCGAGCACTTTGACCTAAGCCGCCTTTGTCGCATTTGCCGCAAACACCGCGGTCGGCGTTTTTGAAAATGTAAACAAACAGAAGAAAGCAACCTTATTTCTGAAGGAATAAAATATATTTTTAAATGTTGCTGTTCCGTTCTTTGGTAAAAGCCGCTTTGCCTATTTTATTGTTTTATCTTTCACATTCGTTACAAAAATTTTGATCGAGTAACACGTCTCTACTGCTCTCTTCGTTCTTCGTAATTAATAATGTCAACTAAAAAAATTGAGAAACGCGTTTCGACACGAAAAAAATCTGTGTTACCGCTTAAAGTGAAAATATAAATGCTTGATCGTTTACGCCTTGGAGAGTCATTTGCATCCATATCACGCTCATTCAATGTCAACGAATCAACTGTACGATCAATAAAAAAATCCGAAATTCAATAACATCAATAAAATTGATTTTCTTATATATTTGTGTTTTTTATTTTGGCACCTAGGAACGTATCCCCTATAAACCCATATAAATTACCATTCTGTATTCGCGGCATATTTATGGAACATATACCCCGCGAATAAATATAATTTACTAACACTAGTATGTAAGATTTATACTAACAAATTGGATTGTATTGTCTGTAATAAATAAATTAATTAATAAAGAGATTTTACTGTACTGCAAAAACTGAATGACACTTGGGCCGATTCGGAGATTGTCCCTTTTGTAACACTGTGAGTTCAATGAAATGGTTAATCCGTAAGATGATGCATCTTTCGACTGCCCAAGATACTAAATGTCATGAAAATGTAAAAAAATAACTTAAAGCGCAAAAATAATTTGTGTTGGAGATCTTCTTGTGTTTGCAGTCAGAGGACAGTTTTGTTTGGAAACATGACATTTATGGGTCCCCCGACTGAATCCTGAAAACATAACACTCCTTTTTTAGGCAATCGTGCAATTATTTTCTTGACTACTATGAGCATACCCGCTATATAGCGCGACTACCTGTGACCGCCACAGTCACGATACCAATCAATCTGCCTAGCCTTTTCTCAACTATGTTGGGGTCGGCTTACCGTCTAACTGGAAGCAGCTGACCAGTATTTTAAATGGAGCGACTGCCTATCTGACCTCCACAACTCAGTTACTGAGTAACATATGTCTGGCGTATGGCGATATGTCCCCTCTTTGAGGAGTGGCTAGAGAGGCGCCACGGCATCCTCACCTTCCGTCTGACGCAGGTCCTCACCGGACACGGTTGTTTCGGGAGGTTCCTATTTCGTATCAGGCGGGAGGAAACGCCCGGGTGTCGCCGTGGATCACCCGGAGGACACGGTGGAGCATACGGTGGAGGTCTGCCCGGTTTGGGCAGAGTATCAACGTGTCCTCGTGGAGGCGATCGGTGGCGAGGATCTCTCACGTCCGGCCCTGGTCCAGGCCATGGTACGGAGCGAGAGGGCATTGGGATACCGTCACCTCCTTCTGCGAAGCAGTAATGCTCGCAAAGGAGGAGGCGGAACGCGTGAGAGAAAGGCAAACTTCGCGCCCTCACGCCCCTAGCCGCCGCAGGAGACGCCCTGGGCGTCGGGAATCTACAGCCGATTCCCAGCCACCGTAGACGCGGGCTTGCGGACGGTTTACAATGGGTAGCTCACCGTCCGAAAAGGATCAGGCCCGGGTCGACGGCGCGTTCGGAACGGAACGAAAGGGGTCCGATAGAACCGATGCCTGTCGGAGTTCCGGGAAAGCCCGAAAGTGATACCGTGGCCCCTGGCAACGTACAGGCAACTGAAGGAACACGGGCGAGTTTTAGTCAGTAAGAGTCTGACACGCCTTCCCGCTCCGCCCAGAGCGGGAGAAGATATTTGATAATTTCCCAACCAAAAAAAAAAAAAGACTTTCGGGCTTCTGACGAACCGTAACCACTGTTTGGCTGGCTGAATGGCTTAACGTGCTTTCCAAGGCACGGAGACGTCTCGTTATGTTAAGATGGTCAACCAATCTATGGACTGACCGCGGTAAGCGTACCTTAACCTGATCGATCGACCCGCGCGGCTGTCATTACTTAGCCACGAGCCCCTCACGGTAACGATACCGACAGTTTGAAAAGCGAGATCTGAACTAAGTTTATTTATTTACAAGCTGTTCGCAAACAAACTCCAACCCGTCGTTAAAGAGTTTGTATAGAGGTGGAGTTTCGAAAAATACTTTCTTGGTGCAACTTTACAACCTCTTAAAAACAGATCTTCCAAACTTGATTCTGTCTTCATGGACTTAGACATTCGAAAGACAAAATTTTTCATTTAAAATATTTCATTTCATATAAACCTTCATGAGCACTTATGAAACGTCAGAAGCTAGGTGCACGGTACCAATTCGTCGTTTCCTATGAAGAATTGCCGGGAAGAAACACCACGTTACTCTTTTAAAAATAATTGGCTTTTACAGTCACCGGCACGTAACTTGGCAAGGGTTTAGCGTATTGGGAGTAAGTTTGCGCATGTTACACTTAGTGCAACAAAAAAAATTACACTTTTATTGCATGCCATTATTCTATGGTTATTGCTATAATTTATTTTTGAACATGTTCATTAAGAAAAACAAGCGATAACGAGTTCTGCGCACCTACGATTCTTGCCAAGTTTCGTGCCGGTGACTATACAATGTTCTCAACCCTGTCGAAAATTACTTAACAAAATAGGAAATGGCCAACAAATGAAAACAGCTATAAGTCTACAAGGGTATATTACCAAAAATAGAGGATGAAAATGTCAGATTGTCGGCGAGAATATACGATATATATGTACGAGTTTATTAGCTTACCAAAACTCGTCATATAGGCGTAACGTCATATATACGTTCGCTATATTGACATGTGGTAACCAGTTACTAGGTATATCTACTCAGGTTACCAACTATGAAAAACAATTTTAAAACAGAATGAATATTTGACTCACTGTTTAGTGTAATGATGGCATGAGAATTACATTCTTCTCGTTTGTTCAGTTCACTAATCGAGTCGAACTTATTATTTATTTGTCTTTTTTATTATAAATAAATAAAATAAAATTAATTTAATTCAAACAATATTTTGTTAGTACCTATTATCTTAAAACTACGTTAGTACTGACGAGATCAATTATTACATTTAGGTAATATAATACAATACTCGAAATAAATAACTGAAAATAAATTACAATAGAAAATTGAACAAAAATCAAAATAAATAATTGAAAACGAATCAAAATTAAATAAAATTGAAATAAATAATTGAAAATAAATTAAAATACAAACATTCTGTAACGGACGCCGAGCGTGCTTGTATGTAATATATAAAGACTGAGTTATATACCAGAAAAAGTGTTAGTGTAAAACAATAGTGGAGACCCAGACCCTATCTGTGCACAGGGGCACAAGTAGCAACGGGACCACGACGGACTTTATTAGATTGTATAAGTTTTTGTAGTTTCTAATTAGAATTATGTAATAGTGTATGTTCTTATTAGCTTCTAATAATTGAGTTTTGATTAGTTTTCATGTTTAAAACTAATAAGATTAAGTAGTACAATAATCACCAAAGAATTAAAATGTATAACAAAATTTCTCAAGATTACGTAACTCAGAAATGAGGTTTTTTGTTTATGGGGATATTGTAACGAAATTAGTGTCAAATGAAAGGCATAGATGTAAAACCATTTCTCCCGTTCAAATCATGTGAATCGGTCCACGGGTTTTCAAGATATCAACAAGAATGTATAGTGAAAATGTAACATAGGCGATTCTCAAGGAGTCCATGTTCTAGAAAGTTTTTGTACATAAAGATATGTTATGTAACTGTATGTAATATGATTAAGGGCTACATGAGCCATATACTGAGAAAAAACTGTAACGATCCGACTTAAGGAACTATTAAAAACAGGGCTCAACAGAGCAAAACCGTAGTGAAAATGCGAGCAAGAAGGATCTAGAAAATCAGTGGTCTCGCTACGGTAAGCAGATCGAGTATAAAAGATGGGCCATTGGGCCGGAACGTGACAGTCGGATCTCAGCTCTCAACAAGGAAACATCTACGAAATAAACGGAAGAAAAATCAAGAAGTCTTTTAATAAGAAAAACCATCATACAGTCCACTTCAGTCTGGTCCTTCGAGCAGCGGATATACAGTCCACTTCAGTCTGGTCCTTCGAGCCGGATATCAAGAACGAAGAAACCCGCCACAAGATCCCGGTCCACCAGCTGCGAGGAAGAACGAAGAACCCGCAGCAAGAGCAAAAACGAGTCCGACGGTCACCGAACAGACGTCACCGAACAGACGTCACCAAAACGTGTTTGAACCTGCCCGGCTGTAACGCAGGTTTAAACCCGACGTGCCGACCGACGTGCCGACCGACGTGCCGACTCGACGTACCAAACGATCGCCGAGCCGAAGAATCGTCACCGTCCCGTCGTGACGACGTCACCGAACAGACGTCACCGAACAGACGTTGTGGTGTGATGTCACGTATATTGTACATCAGAATGTCACGTACTATCCAATGTTTAAGTTAAGGTAATTAAGCTGTTTTCATAGTCTTAGTATTAGCACGTAGTCACGTATTATCTATGTATATTATGCTATCAATTAAAGGAGAGAGTTCAGTTGGGGATGAGTTAGACTTCAGTTCTACAGTTGACTCTCAGAGTAGCACACATCATGTTGTTTACTTACCCCCCCTCACCCCCACATCGCATGGCGACCCTGCCAGTCGGCTGGACGGCGTTATAGTTCCAATCGAGGGATTCGCAGCAGCAGAAGTCGACTAGATTTCGGTGAGTTTCACGTCACATCGAGTCACGGGCCATGGGGAGCACAACATCAAAGGAAGAAGTGATCATCGCTCAGACGGCAGCGGGTGGTTCGAATGTCGCAAGGGTTACACAGGAGCAGCTGACAACTATCAACACGGTGCTGTTGTTTATTGCTGTGTGTTTGGCGTTTGTCATCGTTGGTGTGGCAGTCCGGATGTATAGAAGATGTCACCAGAGTTGGGTCGAAGAAAAGATCAATCAGCAGGAGGTTCGTAAAGTTGTGCAGATGGCTTGACCAGGGACGAGCGGAGTGTCGAGTGCAGGATACGAAGTAAGTGATTTTAATGTGAAAATGTTAAGTGTTGTGGCAAATGCTTGCGGTCATCGATACATTTAGAAACAATAGTGTACATGTATATAATATTTAAATGGAAGTGGAATTAACGTCATTGTTTATGCAACTTAAATTGTTAAGGGAATCGATTGTTAAATTAGGTCCTAGTAGGCGGAAAGGTAACAGTTTTGATAAGAAGATAAGTGACGCGAAAGCCTTATACGGTAAATTTAAGAGCATAATTTCAAGTTCGAGCAAATTTTCAGAAGAGTTAACGCAGTTGATAGTTAAAATAGAAAATTTGTATTTAGAGACTATAAAGTTTGAAGACGTCGGCAAAATCGAACTAGAGATGGCGGCGGAAAGGTTTTCTTTAAGAACGGCGGTTAGCTTGCTACCGAAAATGAATGGCGATGAGCAGGTGACCCAAGATTTGATTGATGCCATAGGTTTATATAGTTCTATGTTAGAGGGGGCAGATAATACTCTTTTAGTTAAATTCGTTCTAACCACACGGCTTACCCAGGGGGCTAGGATTCGGTTGTCTTCCGATTACGCAACAGTAGGCAGTCTGTTGGCTGACATGAGGAAGCATTTATTAACAGTGGAGTCGAGCGTGGCTGTGCAAACCAAACTTGCTCGCGCTAGGCAAAATAATAAATCAGTCGCGGATTTTGGAACCGAGATAGAGAAGTTGATGGTCAATTTGACTATTTCTCAAGCCGGGGAAAGTTCGGAAGCCTATAAAATTTTGCAGCCATTAAACGAAAAATATGCAATTAGGAAGTTTGCTGACGGACTTCGTAATCAGCGTCTTGCTACGGTTATTACGGCGCGGAATTTGACATGTTTAAAAGATGCAATTAGGGTAGCGGAAGACGAGGATTGTGCTTCGTCGTCGCAAGTCATGACGTACCAGTGCTGGCCCGCAAGAGGTGGGTTTTCAATTAGAAGTCGCGGAAATAATTATAGGCGGCACGCTGTGGAGAATAGGCACGCGCAGCAAAGAACAGCTGTTGAGCGTACGCGCAAAAATGTCAACGGATGGCATAGCGGTGGAATGCGCGGTTGCAGCGATAATGCTAGTCGTGGACGCCAGACTCAGCAAGGTCGGCGGCGTGTAGCGTGTTTTGAGCACGCGCGGGGCGATGCTGACTCAAGCGCAGTGTCAATGTCACGGAACGATGAAGGCGGACAGCTGAGTGAGACTCAGTTTTTTCGTGTCTAAGCATATTTTAGCTTGCGATAGTATTAACTGGGTTAATTTACTAGTGGGTAATGTAGATACGGAATGGTTAGTGGATACGGGTGCGTCAATATCAGCCGTAAAAAGCGATTATTTTACGAATAACGCTTTGTGCTATAAAGTAGTTAAGGAAGAGTTAGTGATCAATGGTGTAGGAGGTAGTTTGCGAGCTATAGGTTATGTATATTTAAATTTGGAGTACGAACGGTGTTCGTTCATGCATAGGTTTTATATATTTGATGATTTGCCATGTAAGTCGGTAGGCATATTAGGCCAGGATTTCTTACAGAAATATGGTGGTATTATAGATTATTCGTTAAATAAGTTGTCTCTTAAAGGTGCTAAGGGGCAGACGGTTTCGATGCCGCTCAAGTCGTATGATTACTTGCTGGCTATTCCTCCGCGTTGTGAAGTAGTTAGGTATTTTCCCGTTAATAGAGCGGAAGATTGTGTAGTGGTAAGGAAAGAATTGCGTGAAGGTGTTTTCTTGGCTAGTGTGATGGCTAGGCCTAGGAATGGGATGATACCCATTAGGGTTTTAAACACAAACTCTGAGGAAGTTGTGTGTAGTATGTCCGGTGTGGAAGTTTATCCGTTAAGTGATTACGATTGTTGTAGTTTTACAGAGTCAGGGGTGAACGTTGAGCGTGTTAAGGAAATATTTTCTTTGCTTAAGCTTGACTATTTGAATGCCGAGGAACGATTGTCGATTGAGCGAATCTGCGCGAAGTATTCAGATATATTTCATGTTCCGGGAGAAAGATTGGCTGTCACGAATGTGTATGAGCAGTCAATACGATTGAAAGAGAATGTGACTCCAGTTTACAAGAAACAATATAGAATACCTTATGTACAGAAGAAGGAAGTTGATAGGCAAGTGCAGGAGATGATGGATAGTAATATCATTGAGGAGACAGTTAGTGAGTGGTCTAGTCCTGTTTTAGTTGTACCCAAAAAAGCAGATCGTAGTGGGGAGAAGAAATGGCGCGTGGTGATAGATTACAGGCAGTTGAACGAAAAGATACAAGATGATAAATTTCCTTTGCCGAATATAACTGAAATTTTAGATTCAATGTCGGGTGCTGTTTACTTTAGTCACTGTGATTTGTCGCAATCATATTATCAATGTGCTTTAGAAGAAAGTAGTAGGAAATACACTGCTTTTACGACAGATAAGGGACAGTATCAGATGTGTAGGTTACCAATGGGGTTGAAGATAAGTCCGAGTTCTTTTAGCAGATTGATGACTGTGGCCATGTCTGGATTAAATTATGACAGGTGTCTGATTTATTTAGATGATCTAATTATTTTTGGAAGGAATTTGGATGAGCATAACAGGAATCTTATATCAGTTTTTTCACGCTTGAGGAAAGTAAATCTTAAGCTAAATCCATCGAAATGTGAATTTTTGAAGAAGCAAGTGCTTTATTTAGGACACGTTATTTCAGCGGAAGGTATTTCACCAGATCCAGAGAAGGTAGAAGTCGTAAAAGGTTATCCGCGTCCTACGACGGTTGATGAGGTAAAGAGGTTCGTAGCGTTTGCGAATTATTATAGGAAATTCGTACCAAATTTTGCGAATATAGTAGTACCTATGAATAGGCTATGTAAAAGGGATGTTGTGTTTAGTTGGACCGATGAGTGCGAGGGGTCTTTTCAGTTGCTTAAGGAAGCGTTAATGAGTCCACCGGTGTTGGATTATCCGGATTTTTCTGATAACAACACTTTCATATTGCAAACCGATAGTTCGGGATATGCTGTGGGAAGTGTGTTGTGTAATGGGAACTGGAAACCCATTGCATATGCTAGTAGGTCTTTAGGGAAGAGTGAGTTAAATTATCCTATAATAGAGAAGGAGTTATTGGCAATAGTTTGGTCGGTAAAACATTTTAGACCGTATTTGTACGGACGGAGGTTCGTTGTAAAAACGGATCACCGACCGCTGTTGTATTTGTTTAACATGACGGATCCATCAAGTAGGTTAACTAAGTTTCGTTTGTGTTTAGAAGAGTATGACTTTGAGGTTGAATATATTAAGGGGAAAGAAAATGTGCAAGCAGATGCGCTTTCTAGGATAGTAATTACGAGCGAGGATTTAAAAACCATACGCGAAAAGACTATATCCGTGATGACAAGGGCGCAGTACAAGCGGTTGAGAGAGCCGTATGTTTGTGATACGGACTCCATGGTATCTGGGACTGATCACCCTAGGATAGTGGAAGTTCTTAAAAAACAAGGAAATGACGTTGAGATATGTTTAAATAAATGGGAAAAAATGTTACGTAACAATAATTATGAAAAGATATTTTCAAAGTCGCGCAATGTAATGTATGTGCCAGGAAACTCGAGTATTTATGTAAACTATGAATCTTTATCGGCATCATCGCGAGACGAGTTGTCGAAAGACATAGTAGCTTTCTGTATTGAGAAAGGCATAAAAGAAGTTATTATTTTGAAAAATCGTTATAACGTTGAATTTATTACAAGAATGGCGCAATATTTGAAGGAAAATAGTAGTAAAGTTCCACATATGGAAGATTTTAAAATGTATGTAGTGAAGGATTTACGGAGAGTAGAAGGAAAAGATGAGAAGAGGATTATTTTGAATGATTTCCACATTTTACCCACAAGTGGTCATGCAGGTATACGCAGGATGGTGAATAATATAAAGAAGTATTATTATTGGCCTTCTATTGAAAAAGATGTAACGGAATACATTGGTAAATGTGATAAGTGTAAGAAGCAAAAGTATTCTAAGAATACTAAGGAACCAATGACAATTACTACCACTGCGTCTACGTCGTTTGAGAAAATTTATTTAGATATAGTGGGACCACTTGATAGGGACGAAAAAGACAATGTTTATATATTGACACTTCAGTGTGAGCTTACAAAATTTGTAGAGGCGTATCCATTAAAGAATAAATCCGCAAATGAGGTAGCGAAAGCGTTGGCAGAAAATTTTGTTTTGAGATATGGAATACCGCGGACAATTGCTACGGATAGGGGTTCTGAGTTCATTTCAAAAGTAATGGTAGAGCTATGTAATATCTTGGGTATCAATAAATTCTTATCGACATCATATCATCATGAGAGTATAGGATCTTTGGAAAATGTTCACAAAACTTTAGGCGCGTATTTAAGGATACAGACGGATAATAATCCATCATCATGGAGTTCTTGGATTCCGTATTGGTGTTTTTCATATAACACAACAGTTAATACTGTGACCAAATATACACCTTATGAATTAGTTTTCGGTAAAATTTGCAGGTTACCAAGTAGTCTTCAAGGTGAAAGTGTTGAACCTTTGTACAATTTTGATGATTATCCTTTAGAATTTAAGTATAGATTGCAAAGGGCTCAAAATGATGCGAAAGAAAATTTGATAGCAAGTAAGTTAGCGAGGAAACATTGTTATGATAAGAATCTTAATTCAATAACTTATAAAAAAGGTGATTTGGTATTGATAAAAAATGAAATAGGCAATAAATTGGAATGCATTTATAATGGACCATTTGAAGTTGTAAAGGACGAGTCACCAAATGTTATTGTAAAAAAGAATAATAATAAGATAGATGTAATTCATAAGAATAGAACAAAATTATATTGTAAAAGTTAGAATGCAAGTTTAAAATGTATATGAAAAAAAAAAAAAACACTTAATTTAGTTTTTTTTTTACTTTAAGAGGGGTGATGTGGTGTGATGTCACGTATATTGTACATCAGCATGTCACGTACTATCCAAGGTTTAAGTTAAGGTAATTAAGCTGTTTTCATAGTCTTAGTATTAGCACGTAGTCACGTATTATCTATGTATATTATGCTATCAATTAAAGGAGAGAGTTCAGTTGGAGTTCAGTTGGGGATGAGTTAGACTTCAGTTCTACAGTTGACTCTCAGAGTAGCACACATCATGTTGTTTACTTACCCCCCCTCACCCCCACATCGCAACGTCACCGAACAAGACGTCACCGAACAGACGTCACCGAAACAGACGTCACCGAACAGACGTCACCGAACAAAACGTCACCGAACAGACGTCACCGAATAGACGTCACCAAAACGTGTTTGAACCTGCCCGGCTGTAACGCAGGTTTAAACCCGTCGTGCCAAGAAGAGAGACGACCCAAAACCGAAGAATTGCCGAACAAGTCAAAGTCAAAAGGACTTAGAAGATGGTGGTCACAAGAAGCCAAGGAGACGCAGCGGACGTGGAAGATCAGCGGCGCAACCAGCTGAAACAGGAAGCCCGAACCAGGGAAATGGAGCTGATCGAACGGGAGCGCCGAAGAAGATTATCACTGGACCCGCCGGCGTCACCGTTCTCCAGGCCAGCAGCGGACACCAGCACGGCAGGACCTTCGGGAATCCAAGGAACCGCAGCAACGGTTCAAAGAGGTATGGGATCGCCGACCAGATCAATTAGGTCGCAACGATCAACAGCAAGTGTAACCACGCGGCTACGGATGGTGGAGCTAGAAGCAGCAGAGAAGCTAGCAGCCATAAGAAAAAGGGAGTTGGAGTTGGAGCTGGAAGCGGACCTGGTCAAGAAGCGACTAGCCGTAGAAGTATCGGTGATCAACGATGATGAAAGCGTGCACGAAGAAGGACCCGCCCCTCCCCGTGAGGAACCACATCAGAAGGTGGACGAATGGCTGAGGACAAACCCCCTCAGCACACGGGGGGAGGAAGCACGGGGCGAAGATGGAACTCGCGAAGAACAGAAGCAGCTGCGATTCGAAGTTCAACGAGCAAGATCACCGACTCCAACGAGGAACAGGAACAGCATCGAGCACCTGGCAGCCACATTGGAAAAGATGGCCAGGCCCAGGCCTCGACACACGGACCTGCCGACCTTCTCCGGAGCGGCCAACGAATGGTTGCCGTTCAAGGCAGCAGTACGAGACACGACCAGCATGTACCAGATATCGGCAGCAGAGAACATCCAGCGACTGAGGAGTTGCCTCAAGGGAGATGCAAGAGACGCCGTGGCCGCCCTTCTGCATACGGCCACCAGCCCGGACATCGTAATGAAGACCCTCGAGCAGTGCTTCGGAAGACCTGAAGTAATCATCGACAAAGCGCTGGACGACCTGAAGAAGTTGCCGAAACCAGGTACATCAGCAGCCGAACTCAACAGTTTTGCCGTCAAGCTGCAGAACATTGTCTGCGTGCTGAAAACAATCGACCGAAGAGGATACCTATTCAACCCCCTGATGACAAGAGAAGTGTTGGACAAGCTGAGCCCGCATCTACGATCTCGATGGTGCGACTACGCCTACGATCACGAAGGAACAACGGACCCGGAAATCGTCATCATGTCTCGCTTTCTGACCGGCGAAGCGGACAGAGCGTTGCGATACACATATGCTCCGGCCACGTGCGCCGCAAGCGTGAAAAAGGAAACCCGGCCAACCGTAACACTGAAGAAAAAGGTGAACGTGTTCAACACTACTGCAGGAGCGGACGAAGAAAAGGAAAAGTGTCCCAAATGTGAACAAGATCACATCCTGACGCAGTGCCCCAAGTACAAGGCACTAACCATAGACGAAAGATGGAAGCTCCTAAAGGAAAAGGGAATATGCTTCAAGTGCGCCCAGAAGAAACATAGACGCATGAGCTGCCAAGCAAAGTCATGCGGGGTGGACCAATGCAGCCGACCACATCACGCGACCCTCCATCAAACACGGGAGGCGAAAAGGGAGGATCCGAAGACAGCGGAACCGTCAAAACAAGAAACGGTCATGTCAGTAGCACCGCGTCCAGCTGCCGGATCAAGAGCAGTCCTGCTGAAGATGTGTCCTATCATCGTGTCCGGACCACAGGGGGAGGCGAAAATATACGCCCTCCTGGATGAAGGAGCCACCATCACCCTCGTCGACAAGGACCTGGCGGAGAGCATCGGAGCGGAAGGACCATCACAACCGCTTCACCTGAACGGGGTCAACATGTCACAGAAGGAGATGGAAAGTCAACTAGTGAACATCCAGGTCAGGGGACTGAAGAATGAAGACAACTACAAGGTCAGAGCGAGGACCATGAAGAATCTTCGACTGCACCAACAGTCCATCCCGGATACGCTGCTGGACTACGAGCACCTGAGGGACTTGACACCGGAGGAGGTGTGCTACGAGAAGGCGCACCCCGGACTCCTAGTCGGAACAGACCACTGGGAGTGCATAGTATCCCGCGAGCTCCGAGTCGGCGGCCCGAATCAACCAGCTGCATCGAAGACACTGCTGGGATGGGTGGTGCACGGAACCGCGCCACGCAACGCCATATACCAAGAGGGAAATGTGCTGCACGTCTACGAGCCCGACCGAACGACGGGAACAGGCAGCCAAGAACTTCACGAACTAGTCGAACGCCATTTCAAGATCGACGCGCTCGGCATACAAAGCAATCCGAGAATCAAGGAAGCGGATCTACGGGCCATGGACATAGTCGGGAGGACTACAAAGAAGATTGACACCGGCTACGAGGTCGGACTGCCGTGGCGAAGGGACGACGTCACCATGCCATCGAGCTACGGGCAAGCATTCCGACGGCTGAAGAAAATCGAGCAGAAGATGGACGCAGACCCGGACTTCGCAGCGGAGTACTCCAAACAAATCACGAACCTGTTGGAGAAAGGATACGCGACGCCGTGCGACGGATCCGAGGAAAAGAGCGCCGTCTGTTGGTACCTGCCACACTTCGCCGTGCAGAACCCAAACAAGCCCGGCAAGCACAGGCTGGTGTTCGACGCAGCAGCAAAGAGCAACAACGTGTGTCTGAACGACGAACTGCTGGAGGGACCCGACCTGCTGCTGTCGCTGCCAGGAATCCTCGTCCGATTTCGTGAAAGGGCGGTGGCGATCACAGCGGACGTGCAGGAGATGTTCCTGAGAATTAAGATAAGGCCGGAAGACCAACCAGCACAGCAGTTCCTGTGGAGAGGCGACACGAGAGAAGAGCCTCCGAAGAAATACAAAATGACCAGCATGATCTTCGGCGCCGCGAGCTCCCCGTACATGGCCCACTACATCCGCAATTTCAATGCGGACATATACGGGCAGGAGTGTCCACGCGCCTTGGAGGCCATCAAGAAGAGCCACTACGTGGACGACCTAGTGGCCAGCTATGAAAACGCCTTAGAAGCATGGAAGGCAGTCGAGGAAACAAGGACGGTACACGCGCACGCTGGATTCACGCTGCGAGGATGGAGCTCCAGTAACAAGACGGTGCTACGCGACGTGCCTCTGGAGCTACATGCCACCTCTCCCACACAACTGGGGGGAGAGCAACCCGAGAGCAAGATCCTGGGGCTACACTGGAACGCGGAACGAGATGAGCTGGGATTCAACACATCAATGAATCGAGTTCCAGCCGAAGTACGGGCAAGAGCCCGCGCGCCGACCAAACGAGAAGCCCTCAGCGCCGTGATGTCCATCTACGACCCGTTGGGATTGCTGAGCCACTACACGATAAGGTCGAAGATAATACTACAGAGTTTATGGCGATTGCAGATAACATGGGACGAGCAGGTGCCGGACGAAGAAAACGAGTTGTTCGCGTCCTGGCTCGCCCGCCTGAACGAACTCACCCAGCTGCGACTGCCGAGATGCTACCTGAAGCAGAGATACGAGCGCATCGACCTGCACATCCTGTGCGACGCCAGCGAACAAGCCTATGCAACCGTGGCTTACTGGAGAATGAAGAACGTCGACGGGAGTGTGAACGTCGTGTTGGTGGCAGCCAAAGCCAAAGTGGCGCCTCGTCAAGTCCAGACGATACAGCGTCTGGAGCTGCAAGCTGCGGTCATCGGGGCAAGACTGGCCGACACCAGCAGGAAGAAAGCCACGACAATGGAGCACCGTCACGTCCAACGCGCCGAAGCCGAGCTAATAAGGCAAGCTCAAGAAGACAGCTTCAGGGATGAACGGAAGAGAATCCGGTCAACTCGTCCACTAATGAAGACGAGCCGATTGTATCGACTGGATCCAGTACTAGAAGATGGTGTCCTGAAAGTGCGGGGCCGGATCGAGGCCTCTTCCGCACCAACTAAAATGAAGCGACCGATCATACTAGACGGCCGTCATCAGCTGACCAAGCTCCTCGTTCTACGGGAGCACTGTGCTGCGGGTCACGCCAACAGGGAGCGCGTGACAAACGACCTGCGGCAGCGGTACTGGGTTATTCACTTACGACCCACGGTACGCGCCGTAGAGAAGAACTGCGCCTTCTGCAAAAGACGCCGAGCGACGCTGCAGCCACCAGCTACGGAACCCTGCAACGAGGCCGACAGAAGGACCTGGCGAGCAAGTCAGGCGCTCGCCGACCACTTCTGGCGACGCTGGCTACGCGAGTACCTCCCTACTTTGGTACCTCGCGGCGAGCCGCAGAACGACGCGCGACCAATACAAGCTGGTGACGTGGTCCTCGTGGTCGACAGCACGCTGCCCCGGAACACCTGGCCGATGGGAATCGTCGAGCGCTCACATCGCGGACCGGACGGGAACATACGGGTCGTCGAGGTGCGCACCAGGACCGGCACCTTCCGACGCCCCGTGAGCAAGCTCGTCGTCGTGATGAAAATAGAAGAGGCTACGCGAGCTGCGCCGGGGGGAGAACTGTAACGGACGCCGAGCGTGCTTGTATGTAATATATAAAGACTGAGTTATATACCAGAAAAAGTGTTAGTGTAAAACAATAGTGGAGACCCAGACCCTATCTGTGCACAGGGGCACAAGTAGCAACGGGACCACGACGGACTTTATTAGATTGTATAAGTTTTTGTAGTTTCTAATTAGAATTATGTAATAGTGTATGTTCTTATTAGCTTCTAATAATTGAGTTTTGATTAGTTTTCATGTTTAAAACGAATAAGATTAAGTAGTACAATAATCACCAAAGAATTAAAATGTATAACAAAATTTCTCAAGATTACGTAACTCAGAAATGAGGTTTTTTGTTTATGGGGATATTGTAACGAAATTAGTGTCAAATGAAAGGCATAGATGTAAAACCATTTCTCCCGTTCAAATCATGTGAATCGGTCCACGGGTTTTCAAGATATCAACAAGAATGTATAGTGAAAATGTAACATAGGCGATTCTCAAGGAGTCCATGTTCTAGAAAGTTTTTGTACATAAAGATATGTTATGTAACTGTATGTAATATGATTAAGGGCTACATGAGCCATATACTGAGAAAAAACTGTAACGATCCGACTTAAGGAACTATTAAAAACAGGGCTCAACAGAGCAAAACCGTAGTGAAAATGCGAGCAAGAAGGATCTAGAAAATCAGTGGTCTCGCTACGGTAAGCAGATCGAGTATAAAAGATGGGCCATTGGGCCGGAACGTGACAGTCGGATCTCAGCTCTCAACAAGGAAACATCTACGAAATAAACGGAAGAAAAATCAAGAAGTCTTTTAATAAGAAAAACCATCATACAGTCCACTTCACATTCATTAGGCAATATGCAGCCTGATGAGCCTTCCCACAGCTGGTGATTACAGCTGTATCCATTCACAAAAAAAAATACTGCACTCTTTGAACTTTTGTATGTCTCACATTTTGTAAGAATCCATTTTAAAGAAATAAATTATCATTTAATTGAGCAAGATTATGTACACAAAGTGACAACTAACAATGATATTTTTTTAAGCTACAGGCTACAACTTATCAATAATTAGACTAAGTTAAAAATAACACTTTTATTGCATGCCATTATTCTATGGTTATTGCTATAATTTATTTTTGAACATGTTCATTAAGAAAAACAAGCGATAACGAGTTCTGCGCACCTACGATTCTTGCCAAGTTTCGTGCCGGTGACTATACAATGTTCTCAACCCTGTCGAAAATTACTTAACAAAATAGGAAATGGCCAACAAATGAAAACAGCTATAAGTCTACAAGGGTATATTACCAAAAATAGAGGATGAAAATGTCAGATTGTCGGCGAGAATATACGATATATATGTACGAGTTTATTAGCTTACCAAAACTCGTCATATAGGCGTAACGTCATATATACGTTCGCTATATTGACATGTGGTAACCAGTTACTAGGTATATCTACTCAGGTTACCAACTATGAAAAACAATTTTAAAACAGAATGAATATTTGACTCACTGTTTAGTGTAATGATGGCATGAGAATTACATTCTTCTCGTTTGTTCAGTTCACTAATCGAGTCGAACTTATTATTTATTTGTCTTTTTTATTATAAATAAATAAAATTAAATTCATTTAATTCAAACAATATTTTGTTAGTACCTATTATCTTAAAACTACGTTAGTACTGACGAGATCAATTATTACATTTAGGTAATATAATACAATACTCGAAATAAATAACTGAAAATAAATTACAATAGAATTAAATTAAATAATTGAAAATGAATTCAAATTGAACAAAAAATCAAAATAAATAATTGAAAACGAATCAAAATTGAAATAAATAATTGAAAATAAATTAAAATACAAACATTCATTAGGCAATATGCAGCCTGATGAGCCTTCCCACAGTTGGTGATTACAGCTGTATCCATTCACAAAAAAAAAATACTGCACTCTTTGAACTTTTGTATGTCTCACACTTGTAAGAATCCATTTTTAAAGAAATAAATTATCATTTAATTGAGCAAGATTATGTACACAAAGTGACAACTAACAATGATATTTTTTTAAGCTACAGGCTACAACTTATCAATAATTAGACTAAGTTAATAAAATGTGTGTATATGCAATTTTACTTAGTGTTTTTTACTAGGCTTTTTTATCATATTATTATAAATAGGTTTTATGTCTTTTGAGAGGTATTTCAAACGATATTATATTCAATGTATGTTATGCTTATAAAAAAATGTTATTTTAAAATTATTTAAATCGTTTATTATATTAACTGGTCATTATATGAAGTAAAATTATAGATTCAGTTGTTACATATTGTAAATATTAGAGATTTTGTAATTATATCATAATTATATTACTTACCCCTTTATTGTGTCGTAGCAAGAAGCGCTTTTTATTTAAATGATTTTGCGGAGTTTCTCATCTGTATTATTTCTGTGGTAAAGCTTAGGATCGAGTTGAGTGTAAAAAGGAAAGGGAGGGAGATTATTTATTTATTTATTATGTAAGGATCGATGCAAGTCGACCTCTGTAGTTTCTGCCCTCCCCCCAAAGGTAATATAAGGCATGAGTTTACGTATGTATGTGTTGATTTAAAATAAAACCAATATAAGCCACTTAGGTCCGTAGACATCATAGTATTGGTTGTGTAGTCATGGTGACACGGTAAGAAAAAGACAGAAGAAAATACGGAAGAATGAAAATACATTTATTTAACACAGACTAAAAGGCATACACAGCAGAAAAAAAAATCAAATAAAAAGTGTAAATTGCGATGTAAGAAATTTGCAGGAAAATATGCCTCATGGCTGTGACAAAAAGGCCCACGCTCAGAGACAAGACATGGCATGGTTTCCTTAAGCCCATCGGCCACGACGCTACTCAAAAGTAACGTGTTTCAAACTCAAATCACCAATAAGTACTTATTTATACTCAAACTCAAAGCATTTATTTCAATTAAACCATTTACAGGCACTTTTGAATTGACAAGGGGTCAGTCAGTCAGAAATATGAAGCTAGTTGCCCATTCCAAAGCGTAGGTTCCTATGGAGAAGAACGGGCAAGAAACTCCACGGACACTCTTTTAAATCATAATATTGTTACAAAATATTGGTAACATCATTCATGTTGAAATTATACATGTAAGAACAATGTAGAAAGACGTGCACGTAAAAAGCGCCCGTAATAAAAAGATAAAACAATTCAAAAATTAAAATCAGCCGTGGCATATAAGAGATGACCAGTTCCTACTGACGGCGCCCGTTCACAAACATGACGTACGGATCAGCACCGTTTAGCTCAACCATTTTGAAGCGAACTTAACGATCCAACACACACGCCACCACCAGCGAGACATTTGAGTAATCATGACATACTCTCGTAAGACGTACCCAGCAAATGGTAGCTTTATAGAAGGTACATGGTCACAGTGCTCACACATGTTCTATGCAATTATATAATACTACGAGATTGAATTTATACAATTCAAAGATAATTAATGCAATCTTCAGCAACTCACAATATTTTCGAATGCTAAAACTAAATTAGTTTATGCGCCCTTGTGGAGCTGGACCAGCGTACCAAACGCTAGTGACGGTTCATACACGACGTAATCAATCACAAACTAGTTAATAAAGCGTACGGCTAGTGACAGAAACTAAATAACAATAAATCCAGTACTGAATTTGGATATCTTAAACTACTTAGAAATATAATTTAAATCCGACGCTTATTATTTTAGCCTATAAACATAATTAAGACCCTCCAAAAGTAAGATTCCAACTCCGACAAAAGTAAGCAAAGAAGTTTAAACAGAAGCAAAGTCTAGGCACAAACATCAAGTAATTTAATAACTAGTTCGTCATATTCCTCATTGTCTCTTAAGTTTGTGCGCAATCTTTACAGACTAAGTTTAAGTTAAACAGGCTAGAGTTCTGTCACTGTTTCTGGCAGACTTGTAGTTTGGGAACTTCAGGCGATGCACGATGGAGGAGGCTATTCAGTAGAAGACTTACGTCTTGTGAATAAGTAAGAATATTATACATATTTTATTCATATTTAATCTGTAATTTGAATGCTTCATTGGTCTAGTGGTCGCAAGTGCTACTACTATACTATCCTAGGTTGGACAAAGTGTTATTGGTTTTTCCATCAGAAATTTGTAATTAGCAGCCCGGAGTCTGGATTTGAACTCGGTTGATGGCAATGGGCTCGCCCCCTATTACATAGGACTTAAACATAACTGGCGAAACGTGGGTGAACCTATAGATACACATCTGCCTTAACTGCATAATAACTGAACTAACTATAAAGCAGATTTAATTACCATTATTTTCGCCGTAAAAAGAAATTACCTAAACTATTGGCGCCTTGGAGCCTTCTTTCCTCCGCTAAGTCTCGCTCTCACTCAGTCCGCGAGCAGTATCGTGCGAACGAGATAAAGAGTGAATTTGAGCTAACGTATTATAGACTGTAAACTGTAACGGTTTATCTTGCGACGAGACTTTGAAAATGCATAAAACAAAGGATTCTAAACTCGCATGTTGGGGCATTTAAATATTATTATGATCATGTTTTTCGGCATGTTTTTTTAAGGTTTATTATTGAAATCCAATCAAAATTACTAATCAACAACCCAATACTTTAACACTCTCTAGTAGTCACAGCTGCGACCGTTATGTAAATATTGACGAAAATCCGTACATACAATAAATCAATAAACGCTTTGTCAAAATGTATTCAGTAGCTCTGTACACACGGCTAAACATTAAGCTATAAATTTTCAGTATAAGCTGACCTCGCACTGTACGGAAATCTTATACAATACGAGATCAGCATAAACTGGAAATGTATAACTTGATGTTGTGACGGTGTGTCATTTACTCTAAATGAATAACGAAATATATTATTATATTTACTTTAAAATCGGCACATGGTTTGGGCCACTCAGAAACACATTGACAGCTCGACCCATTAGCGTAATAAATTATGATCCTATTTCTTTAAAATTGTAAAGCAATATTGAACCTCTTAGAATCCCATTTCACTTATACTTTCTGGGAAACATGATGGCAGAGTTCGACAACATGCGGTTCTCAAATTTAGTGCGAGCAAGCGTGCTCTTACATGAATATAATTAAAGTAAGGAAACAAAAAAAAATAGAAATCTAGAGTCATGCTTGAAACATAAAACGACAATTACTTATAAGCCATTCTAAAGGCATGCAAAGCCAATGCTCCCATGGATATAACTATTTACTATCTTATAACTGTAGTTATGCTATTGTATTGATTTATTGATTATTCTAACAGATAGCTAAAATACTTTAATTAGGTTTTGTGCTAAAAACATAATAGTATGATTTAAAAATATAATATATACAAATTGTAACTTTGAATCTTCCGTCGGAAAAGGTTGATATTCCCTAGACGCAATGCAGCGGGCATTCACATCTGGATGCAATAAATGTTCCCGACCTACTCGGGCAACAATTAAGAGAAGTACACAAAAACAGCAATAAATCTATTCTGCAAAACTGTGGGAAGCCGGACCGTGGTGTTTTAGGAATTTAGAAAGCTGAGGGATGAGGACGAGGCAGTTGATTTTGAATCGCGAAAGGCTAAGGACGTGAGTTTCCAGGCTAGTTAAGTTAGGGAGTTGGTTTTAGACCACGGTAGGGTGCGGACGTGATATCCTAAGCGAGTGATATTAGGAGACTTGGTGAATACCAAAAAGGCCATGTCCAGTGGCTGTCGTAAGATGGCTGGTATTATTTATTAAGTTAAATATAGTTGGGTTGAAGCCCGGATTAGATTAATGTAGTATAACGTAGTATGTGTGTGTGTTTGTTGGTGCGACTGGGTGAGTCTTTCATTATAATAATTATCCTAGGCTGGTGATGTAATTAGGGTTCTTGTAACTAAACAGACAGAGACGTGTTGCTGGGGAGTTTGTTGTGCCACTTCTTCTCTCCAGCTCAAACACTAGGAAGTGGTGAAGGGTGGGCGCTTTAGGGCTGTCTATAGGCTTTTAAGAGAGTTGATCCACAACTCTATTAATGAATGATTCTCGAATTATGATTCTCTACCCTATTATCTAGTACCTAAATCGTGAATTTTGTATTCTTTGCCTCAGGCCAATAACAGGGCTTTAAGAGAGATTATCCAAAGCTCTAATAAATAAATTACGATTCTTGAGTTTCGATTCTCAACCCTATTAGCTCGTAATTTTTGAATGTTGTATTCTTTATCTCAGACCAATAATTCGGTCAGACTGACATGAACACGTGTCTTGCAGATATGCTTGTTGTGCGAAGGGTGAACTTCCAGGGGTTTGGGTGACCACATCTATCTTATATTCAGTTCAAGGACTGATAGGGACCATGTCTCCTAAAGAGCATGATGCCGACGCAATGCCGCTGGAACTAGCCGCTCTGTTGTTTGAACCAGGACTGTCACACAGTTGCCGCAGGGAAAGCCGCTTCGTCACGTTTATCAGTTCGAAAGAACTGCTAGGGACCACGTCTCCAAAAGAGCGTGATACTGACGCAATGCCGCTGAGAAGCCGCTTGCGTCACTTTATGGAAGTGTTGCTCTGAGTACTCTAAGTGCAGATGTGAGGTATTGTGTGAGTAATGACTGACCAAATACCTGTTACGCTAACGTAAGGGTTACTCACAGGTTTATATGATAATATACTTTACATCTCCCTATTATTTATTAGCCTTCTGAAACCAAATCCAATGTATTTTCATAACTATGAATTCCTGTCTTATTTACAACCTCATTCAATCCTTTCCTTGCCTTATTAATGGGACAAGGTATCGGACTTCTTATTTGGGAATTCATTTCTTATATCGGTGGGAGAGTGACCAGTCCGGAGACGAGCTCTACAGGGCCGTACGGGGTGGAGTGCGGCCCTTCCCCCTAAGGGGGAACCGACTCAAACACTAATATTAATGTAATTAGGAAAAACGAAAATTTTTATCAGCCTAGGGTAATTTAGGTACAGTCACAATGTGTAGCCGGGTGTACCAGTTTAAACAAACAGTGCGTTGGATTTGCTAACAAAAAACTGCAGTACAGGTACAACATTGTAGTACTGTGTTATGTTATTTGTTTATGTAGTTGTATTTATCAATAGACTTAAATCAATATATTGCTATGAATTGATTAAAACTCAAAAACTCAAAACCTAAAGCACATTTTTCAATTATTAAATCATTTACAGGCACTTTTGAATTTTGTTGTTTTAAAAACGAAGTCACACGTACTTAATCTGTTCGATTTATACCCTAACACGAGATGTGACTCCGGATTTTTTATTCCTTTTTAGTTGGCGTTTTTGTCATACTTGGGTTTTAGTTTTTATAGCTTTTATTTTAAATCAAGATATTACAAAATCCTGGGTACAATGTTCTTGTTGCTTCTGCACGGTGTACCAGAAAGGTGTGGTCAAAAGGTGAGGGTGTAGTACACACCATCAAACTGAACAGCTTTGTTCATGAGGCCAATATCGTAATAGTAATAGTCATCCCATGCATTTGCGTCGAGTAGCTATTGAAGTTTTCTATAGGAGAGTTGATATTTTTTCGCGATTATGATGTTCGTCCCGTGGAGTAAGTTGTTCTTGATGGTCTGTACCACACCCTTAAATATGATCACACCTTTCTGATACGTACCTACTGTATGTATCAAAGTTGTATTTATCAAAGTTTCAATGCTACGACGTAATTATTTTCAATTAAGGGCCACATTAAAAAAAAAAATGTATAACGGAGGAGTCTCTATCAGGCTTATTTTAACTACTGTGGGCGTACTGTGGGTAGTGTTGGTTTTTGCGCAATAGAAAAACCGTTTGCAGTTCAGATCAAATTATAATTCACGATCACATTAATCACACTAGCATTGTCCACACTGTAAGTACACGACACAACTATTCGAAACGCGCGACAATTTCTAAACGTGTTCACTGCTTGACCGCCACCGATGAAGTCTGCCTAGCTCTAGCTGGTCCGACCGTTATGTTGTAGAATCTGTCGAGCGCCAATAGGCGGCGCTGGCGTCCCGATTAGTCGAATTAGTCACGTATTTCCAACATGTATATGTACGTATTCGAATGTCAAAAATTGTGTCAAATGGTGATAAAAGTCTTTGCATCTTCGATCATTTGTAAAACAAACACATGTTCGACTCACTTTCAAGAAATAAACACCGTGGTGCGTGTTTAGCCTTTGAATAGAACCTCTGATTCCAGAAGCAGTCCAATAAACCAATATCACCGATAATCATCGTTATTATAGCCTTTTTTAATGACATTTCGCCGCTGCTTAACCGGGCTTTCTTATGGGTGCCTCAATAAATAAAGGCCTTCAGCCAAGACACAAAACTTACAAACTAAGCGACGAGACGCTAAGGGCAGCCCCTGTGGGGTACGGACCTCAGCTTAGGGCATTGCTGAGGGAGGACATGCTGGATCGGATTAAGTTATTATTGGCAAGAGCTATTACTTATCCTTATACTCGCGACTTAATCCTGCCCCAAAGGTAGCTACGTTATTTTCCTTAAGTCACACCAAAAATCTTCTGATTTTAGAATTGAGAACTTGTCAGACCCAACTTAAGCATTACTTAAGGTGAAAATCTGCGAAATTCAAAATATAATTTAAAAAAACGTAAGATGTTTTGGATTTGCGGGCTATATTGAAGGAAAGTCCTTAAGTAATGCTAAAATTCGGTTTGACAAGTTCTCAACTTCAAATTCCCAATACAGAAAACGAGTGTTTTAAAAAAAATTGTATATTTAATTTTCTTACAAAATAATATAATTATGCATAATATTTATAAGCTAGCAGTCTTAAAATAATCATTTGTAAAAATAGAGGAGAAAAAAACACAGGGCTTTCAAAAAATTGCCTGCATAGCTGTCAACAGGAAAAGTGCCCAAATAGTACAAAACTATAGATGATCCAAACCAATTCCCGTAATTTAAAACGTTCAAAATCTAGTCACAATCTCATCTCAGCGATAATCAATATCAATAAAAATAAAATAATCTAAAAGCACGAAAAAAGAAAATACTTCAGATAGAAATCAAGACATAGGTACAAAAATGGTCAAGGTAAAGCCGTCGTCGCATGCCATTGTAATTGCTTAGTAGTTCCTGACACCCACATGGTACACAGGCATGCGATAACTGCTTTACCTTGTCAATAAGAGTAATATCAGTCAGTAATTAACCTATTTTAAATTCTAATAGCAGTGCATAGTGCCTTGAACAAAACCATAGCACGATTAATTTCGACGCCAACACCAATTATCGAGCTTCGAAGAAACCCAAAATGTAAATATTTCATTGTACTTGTTTTTCTTCATTACAAATCGTTACTTTTTATTAAGATTTGATTAACTGCGCGTTGGTATCATCTCGCGCTGTAGGTAGCGCAGTCTCACTTTTGCTTGTTTTTAAGCATTTAAACATATTTATTTCTTTTGACAATATGATTACATATTTTTAATGTGAAGACGTTAAAACTTCAAGACTTTGTAGCGTCAAGACCTTTGTTTTGATACCAAATATAATATCATGATTATCTCAATTAAATATTTTTCGAGGTTAGAAATTTACGTGTAAAGTTCACCATATCACATTTAGGGAGAATTTATATAGCCAATGTCACCCGGGCCATTATTATGAATCTATTGATACCTCATTTATTAAAATCAGTTCAGTAGTTTAGGCGCTACGGTAAACATACCTGTAACATCTGCCTGACCAAGATTATGTCTGGACTTTAAAAGAGACTGCGACCTCTGAGTTTGTTTCGGCCTTTCTTCTCAGAGTAGTCAGATAGGAAACGCCGAACTCATCTAGCTAATTTTTATTTATTTTTTTAAGATGACGTGTAAAAGTGATTCCAATGTCCTATTTACAGAATAAACAATTTCATTTCATTTCATTTCATACATAGACTGCTAAAATCATAACTCTTCCTTTTGGCTTTGCCGTAATCAGGTAAAAACTTGTCAAAAATGTTACGAAACCCGAGGTATTTTTGACAGATTGACACTCAGATCAGATTGTCAATGTTTTTAATATAAAGGTAATTGCCCCTCGTATTAATAGTCACAATAAAAATAAAAATTGATATTAAATGACAAAAATTTAAAAGAGCCTATGCTTAGATGGTTTGGTCATGTTGAGAGGATGAATGAAAAGCGAATAACAAAAGGTATTTACAAGGCAGATGTGAGTGGGAACGCCGGGAGGGGACGCCCTAGGAGGACATATACTGACCTTATTGGTGATGTTCTTCAGAAAGGTCAGGTGCTTAGTGCTCGCAACCGGTGCGTCTATCACCAGATGTATGAACGTAAACGAGGCAAAAGGAGTATGTAAGGATGGTAGTAGGTGGCGTTCTGTAGTTTCTGCCTACCCACATAAGAAGACGGAAAGAGGTTATGTATGTATGTATTAATGAACAATTAACCTTAATCAATCCCTCACTTATCACATAACCCCACTGACACATTACCTACCGCAAAAGTCCTTATTTATAAACCGTTGACCTGATACACGCTGCACTATTTCCCATTATTAAGAGTACTTATACTCCATCGATCGCCTTCGCAGAATTGAAATAAATATGAGGATTTTATTTCATAAGTGAATGGTTAGTTTGGTTGCAAAGTGGGTTTGAAAGGTGGTATTGTCTGTAGTTTTGATAAGTTGATGGGGTAGATAGTTAATTGAGGTGATAGTAGCAAAAAGGTTTAAGAAAATAATTATGATGTCACTATTTTATTTTATTTTTTATTTATTTATTAAAGAACACCAATCGCATATACATTCAATAATTGATTTAAACATAATAATAATTATTATTATAGGTGTACATAACATTTAAGGGATAAAAACATTGGACATAAGCTGCTTATAATCTAAAAGTAACATTTTAAAGTTTAAATAAAGCTTCAACAAATAAAATACGACTAAATTCAAATTAATTAAGGAGATGAACACAACATAACACACATACTTCAGATTCAAATACATAATTCTACTTTAGGATAAATTATGAAGCTAAATCATAATTGCCAAGTATTTTTTGAATCCGAATAGTCAAGGAGTCACGAAATATGGCCAGGTTTGAATCTAAGTTTTTGTTGAGCATAATTTATATGTACTGTAACGAGCTCTTCAGGCCCTTAACAATGTCTGCTTATAACAAAAATACACACACATATATTCACGCTTTCTTCACATGGGGTTAGGCAGAAACTACAGAACGCTACCTGCTACGATCCTTAAATACTCCTTTTGCCTCGTTTACGTTCATACATTGGTCATAAACGCACGCCACCGCCGGTTACGAGTACTACCCAACTGACCTTTCTGAAGACCATCACCAATAACATGATGATAGGATAGTTATTATCTTAATTGAGTTAATTTTAGCTAAGATGTTTAAGTAAATTATTACAATGTCAATATAACGAGCCCTAAACAATGTCTTCAAATAACAAATAGTTGTGTATCCAAAAATATATGTGTATATAATATAAAAGTTGTTTTTTTTTTTTGGTTGGAAGTATTTTAAATAACTTCTCCGTATCATAACAGACTCTTACTGACTAAAACCCACCCGTATTCCCTCAGTTGCCTGTATGTTACCAGGGGACACGGTATCCCTTTCAGACTTTCCCGTGACCCCGGCAGGCATCGACCCTAGCGGACCCCGTCAGTTGTGCTGACATTTCTTTGAGGTGCACGTGAAACACAACACGCTGTCGTCCCGAGCCTAGTCCTTATTGGATAGCAAGCTACCGATTGCTCACCGTCCGCAGTCGGCCTGGGATTTTCGACGCCCAGGGCGTCTCCTGCGGCAGCTAGGGGCTTGAGGGCGCGAAATTTGCCTCTCCCTCACGCGTTCCGTCTCCTCCTTCGCAAGCATTACTGCTTCGCAGACGGCTTCCCATACCGTACCATAGTCTGGACCAGGGCCGGTCGCGAGAGATCACCGCCGCCGATCGCCTCCACAAGGACACGGCGGTGTCCCAAGCCGGGTAGACCTTCACCGTATATGTGCATTGTTGCCTCTATTTACAGTTTTTTCCATCAGGAATTTCTCAGTTGCTGCCTGGTTGATGGCATTAGGGTCGCCCCCTATTACATAGAACTTAAACATATCTGGCGGAATGTGACGTGTACTAATAGGTTCACCTCTGTCAATTCCTTCGGCATGCGTAATGGTATGTTATCTAAATAAGGCTATAAAGTAATGAATATCCTGCATTTTTTGTCTCCTATCTCATTCAATTTATAAAGCATTTGAGTTTACTTTATCACACCACTGCTTGATATATTTTCAGTGAATACCAGAGCTAATAGACAAATGCCTTTCGATACGTTAAATAGGCATGAAATCGGACCAAAATTCTTGGAAATTTTCATTTAAGTACTCCCAAGTACACTCAAACCTTCACATTCCTTTATGAGCTCCACCCATCTTGAAATCATAATTTCGAAAACAGTTTCTCTTGAAACTACCCTATTTATAAGGTCTCTAAAGCTTGCTATTTTCTAAGAATTTCAATACTTAGATAAATAGAACAAGATAGGTATTTGCTTATCAATCAATTTGTAAATCATCACCACAGAATAAATAAGTAGCAGTATTATATTTCGATAGTGACCTTGAAATAATTACCTACGGCCGCTCGGCAGATAAAACTGCCGCGTCCAAGCGTAACTGCCGCGCTCTCGATAATGTTGCATACTGAGATTTTGAAGCGCGTCGATACGGCTGTTTACTATGGAGATTAGAATACTGTTACTTATTTATACTGTGTCATGACTTATTGGTCTTCTTACGTAGTGGTTAAAGATAATAGAGTTTCCTGAAAGCAGACATAATTGGAACTCAATTCAATGATTGAACTAAATCAGTGCTATCCTGAATATCAATGTTAATACCTGAAGGTATTTGGATTTTACTCATAAAGACATCCATACTAATATTACAAATGCGAAAGTTATTCTGTCAGTCTGTCTGTTACCTTTCCAAGCCTTTTTTTTTTTTTTTTGGGTGGGAAATTATCAAATAACTTCTCCCGCTCTTGGTGGAGCGGGAGGGCGTGTCAGACTCTTACTGACTAAAACCCACCCGTGTTCCTTCCGTTGCCTGTACGTTGCCAGGGGCCATGGTATCCCTTTCGGACTTTCCCGCAACCCCGGCAGGCATCGGTCCTATCGGAGCCCTTCAGTTGCTGACATCTCTTTGAGGCGCGCGTGGAACACAACGCGCCGTCGACCCGGGCCTGGTCCTTATCGGACGGCGAGCTACCCATTGCTCAACGTCCGCAAGCCCGCGACCTTTCCACGCCTTAAAGGCTGATCTATAAAATTTGTCACACAGGCGTACCAAAATTAAATTACTATATACGTTGTAGAGCTGACGAATTTTTCAAACTTATGAAGCAATGGTTTAGCAATATCCTTCTAAAGTCTCGGATTGTGATTGAAAGTACATATGTTACGTAAATAGGGTATAGGCCTGCAGGGTTAAGACATAGGCTAACTTTGTATTCCAGTAGTACGTTCCCGTGAAATAATAATCGCTAGTAAATCATAATTATGGTTTCCAAAAGTTACTATTTTCCACCAATTTCATCAATACATAAATATACAAATAAATAAAATAGGGATGATGACTCAAAAATTTGTTTTGTCCTTCTTGTAGGTACATTATCAAAAAAATTACCTACACGTACTTTTTCTTTTTTTACTTTATCAAAAGATTACGCCGATACATTGAGTTAAAATGTGCCATGACGTCACGAGTATGTAGATTTTATACTTACTTGTGACGCATCGACCGTCACTCCCCAAATTTAATGCGTAGTATCTAAATATTTTTTTCAAATTAAAATTCAAATTCAAAAGTCATTTATTCAAACTAGGCTGAAAATCAGCACTTTTCGAACGTCAAAATTACATAAGACAGTCCCCCAAAAACGCCCGCCCTTCACCACTTCCTAGTGCTTTAGCTGGGAAGAAGAAGTGGCGCAACAAACTCCCCAGCAGCACAGCTGTCTGAATAGTTAGAAAAACATGATTCTATACAATAGTAATAATTTACTTTACGCAACACAAAACATTAAATTAAATCATTTTCTATATGTCACCTAGCACACGCCAATATACCAACAACAAAAAAGTAAAAAGAACTTAATACCCGGATGAAAGCCTCCAGGCATAAAGGGCATGCCAAATCACAAATGATAAACTAGCGAACCAGCTAACAATCGAAGTAAAATAAATAAACAGTTAATTACTAATAACAACAACAAAAACCATGGTCAGCAAGACGACCAGTCACCACAAGCAGCACCCGTTCACGAGCATAACGCAAAGGTCAGCCATTACTCCCCTCGCCATATTTGAGGGAAGGAGGCAACCCGACCCCCGACGCTACCGCAAGCAGTGACATATAATAACATCAGTAACATTTATTAATATGATAAAGAAAAAAATACGAGTCAAATATTTTATTGTTATCTAACTAACGGACTTTTTTTTTGACGCAGGCATCATCCCTATTGAAGTGTCTGTTTGTAATGTCAAAATAACAGTTTTTCACTAAATGCGTACGAAAGTTTATACTAACAAAAAAACTTTTTTTTGTTTATCTGTCTGTTTATTCCGGCTTATCTCCGAAACGGCTTTTATTTTAGAAAAAGAATTGGGGTCCACGCGGGCGGTGCAGTACGCAGCAACTAGTATTATATAAATAAATAAAATAATAAGGTAAATAGAACACAATTTTTGCTTAGTCCATAAGGAATCAATCTGTAAACCATAGTAATGGCTCAAGGTTTTCTTACGAAATAGTCAAGCATAATGGATTTTCTTTGGAAGAAGACATTATTGGAACTCAATTGAATGATTGATCTAAATCACTGCTTGCTATTAGCAGTTTACATGAATAGGTACATTATTTAAAATATACTCGCTGTGGCCCGCGTCTTTGTCAACGAGTATTACTATTTAACCAACTTCAAAAAAGGAGGATGTTCGTGTGCACGATTTTTTTTAAATTTATTATCATCGATATTTTCGTCAATTGTGGACCGATTTTGAAAATTCTTCAATTGGTAGAGGAAGCTTGCGCAGTGGTCCCGTATATTTTTTTTTCACTTTGCTTGGGTAGTTTTTGAGTAAGCTTCGATAATACATAATTTAATCCACTTTGTGTTTCTTGATGATGATAAATACTTCTTGTCACTGTTGTTAACATAGCAAGTAGTGGTATACGAATTGGTAGGTTACTGCATTTTCAATTTGACTAAATTCACAAACCTAAATGGTTTACCATTTTTTTTCGATAATTTGTAACTTGAAAATATACGCAATGCTTCTGCTGAAACAATATTACAAATATTTTTGTTTATAAAACAGAAATAACAATATTTAAAGATGTGCGAAATTCAATTCGCTTAAATTAAATTTTAGGTAAGTTTTTTGAAAAAAAAAAAACATGTACAAGCCTAGATAAATACTGTCTAATTCCGAATATCAACTTAATATGGTGGAAATATGCTCAAATTGCAAATGATTTTGGTATTACATTTGTATGGATAATTCATTCGTCGCCGCATTCTTAAGACAGTTATATAAAATGACTATAGCACGGCAAATTGAAATAGTGTTGTCAATTTGATACACAATTCATTTTCCTTGTATTTCACAACATATTTTTTCCCTAAAGTCGAAGACCCTTGCTCCCAATTTTCCGTAATCAAAATTCCTTTTAAAAAAACTGTTAAGGAAACATCACTTCTAACTTAACTAAATGAGAACATCCATTGTCGGCGCTTGACAAAAGATATCTCTTATATTAAGATACACAACAAACTACTATCGATTTAAGATTATATCCTACAGACCCGCTTAGAAGTTACACTCCATGAAATCTAACACCACTCTTATGAATAATAAAATAAGGTGCACATTCGCGTGGCTTTCAGTTCAGTTGTAGAAAATAAGAATGTAACAACATTTTCCCTATCCAAAGGGGATTTTTTCAGACAGTTTATGATCGTTTAAGATATCTCTCGAGCGTTTCCTTGCACGATGTCATCTTTTCTATATAGATAATACTTTTCTAATATTGTTTGAACAATATTTTTGGTAATCTGTGCGTGTACAAAAAGTACTTTTTTTTTTTGGATAGAAAATAGAGCAGTTCGTTGTTATTCGGCGTACGTAGTTTTAAAGGTGGGAATCGTGTTAGATTTCAGGATTGTAAATACCGAAAAGGATTCGAATATCTAGTGTGTAAGCAAAAATATCTGAAAACCTAAAATTATTCTGTAACTATATAAAACTTTAATTCAATTTGAATCCCACTGATTGACTACATATTTACGTAATAAGGTATGTGAACTGTATGTGATATAGAAAATACTTCTGGAAAAAATTATATACAACACTCATCAAATACTGAAAACCCTTCATCGTTTTAATTTAAAATAAAATAGAAAAAAAATAAAAAACCACGGACCACGCACAATGAAGGGTTCCGTACGGGCTTGCGGATGGTGAGCAATGTGTAGCTCGCCGGCCGATAAGGACCAGGCCCGGGTCGACGGCGCGTTGTGTTCCACGCGCGCCTCAAAGAGATGTCAGCAGAAGTGAAGGGGTCCGTTAGGACCGATGCCTGCCGGGGTTGCGGGAAAGTCCGAAAGGGATACCGTGGCCCATGGCAACGTACAGGCAACGGAAGGAACACGGGTGGGTTTTAGTCAGTAAGAGTCTGACACGCCCTCCCGCTCCGCCCAGAGCGGGAGAAGTTATTTGATAATTTCCCGCACAAAAAAAAAAAAAAGGGTTCCGTAGTTGGGATGAATTTATCCCAAGCACAAACTTAACATACATAGTTTAGTAGTTGAAAAACATCTCTGTGTGAAAAACATCTAATGTTCTCCCGCACGAAATGTATGGGAGAACATGAGATGTTTTGAACATGTTGTTGCAACTGCAACTGTGAGTTAATCGATTATTACTCGTTAACTTGTAGAGCCTACTTAGCGTGATAGTTTTCCTTTTAATTTCGTTATACAGGGTGTTTGGCAGAACGTTGAACATACGAAAATGGTGGATAAGTGGGGTCATCTGCTACTTACTCAGCCCTAATTTATTTGGCCCTGGCCCAAGTGATAATAAAAAAAAAAAAAAAAAATCTTACTTCTAGCTAACATCTGAATTTGTCATCATTTTATTTTACAATATATTAATAATAAAAATACTTAGTTTTAAACTACTATTTATATTGGAACGACGTGTTTTATATGGATTTTTTCGTTTTTTGTATTGAAAATATGAAAAATTATTACCTACATGTTGGGTATTAGGGGTTTATGGGTTTCATAAAGGGGGTTCAAATATTCATTATTTTTGCGATAGGACACACCATTTTCGAGATATAAGCAAAAGAAAAGAAAAAAAAGTCGAGGTGTTGGTGTGAATTTTAGTTCATGAAAATTAATTTCCACACCTTTTTAATCGCGATTAAATACTTGGACAATCAGAATTTTAGATTTATATGATTTTAGAAATTAGTAACTACTAAAATATAGTTAAGTTGTGTCACTTTAGTCTATTTCAGAATGGGAAATCGTCGGTTGACAGGAATAATCTAAATTTTGGTAATTTTTAGTCTAGTTTTGAGGTATTTGTGACAAGAAAATCGGCACCATTGAATGAATGAAACGGAATCTCAAGCCGATGTTGCTATCATAAAAATAATTTGTTTTTAATAACTTGCAACATCTGTTTCTCGTCGCGAGATATAGAAGTGTCAAAATGCTTTTTTCGAGTTTACTCGTCGTTTACGGTCATGTTAGGGATTAGAATGACGTCAGAATCGTAGACAAATTTCGACAAAACGAGAAAAAGAGCGTTCTCGCGCTTGTCATGTTAGCCCTGCTGGAATAAATATGAGAGAAAGAGATAAAAAGGATGATGAAACACGTCTGTCGCAATCCTAGCCAGTCATCTCAGCTATATACCCGAATCTCTTTAGCGTAGCATTAACCAATTCCCTTATCTCTTCGTAGGAATATTATTTTTTATAATATTGATTTTACATTCTGTGATTACTTGAACTCACACACCGACTTATTAATACCTATTACTTGTTAAAATGTTAGGAATATCGTATAATTTTACAATGTGTATAAATATGTGAGCACCGTGCATCTATCACATAGTTAATTTATCTGTCATTCCTTAATCTTTCATTATTTTCACCTATCGTGGTATAGTAATCTTATTGTAGGTGCATCGTCTTCACATAATAATTATTATATAATTGATGTATACAAGATATGTATTGTGAAAACATTTTAAAAGTGTAACAGTGGAGTTTCTTGACCATTCTTCTCCATACGAAAACTACTTTTTGGAAGGGGCGACTAGACTGTTTTTTTTTTTTTTTTGTAAATTTTGACGTTCAAAACTGCCTTTTTTGTGCCTAATTGAAATAAATTATTTGACTTTGACTTTGGAATCCAAACAATAACATATGTATGGGTTTTCGTTGGAATATGTTGAAGATCAGAATGTTGGGCCACAAAAGCGATGAATGATAGGCAATTGCATGCAGCTGAGATGAGAATGCTAAGAAGGATGTGTGCACGAATGGATAGAATAAGTAATGAGTACAAAAGAGGAAGTCTGAAAGCGGCACCGGTGACCGAAAAGTTATGCGGAAATTGGTTGTCACGGTATGGGCATGTGATGCGGAGGAATGAGGAAAAGGTCGTGAGGAAAGTTTTGAGTATAAATGTCGATGGCTATGAGAGTAGGGGAAGACCAAAGAAACGATGGATGGACTGTGTGAAAGATGATATGGCTAGAAAGGGGGGACTACCGAGATGACGACTAATACAGAAGTATAGAAGAAAGGGACATGTTGCGCTGACACCAAATAAATTGGGGAGAATGATGATGATGTTGAAGGTCGCGATGGATGTTGATTCAGGACGTTAACGGACTTAATTTCAGTTTTTGAAATAAAGAATGCTAGAAAATTTCGGTGGGTCAACGACAGATACTGCTACGCTAAAGTGATTCGGGTATAGTAACTAGGCGTTATAATGACACATCGAGCTCTATAAAGAGAATGTTTATGATCGTGTAGGGTAAATATTGAAGATTGAATGATTGAACAAAAGTTAGAACGAGTTAAATTTTTGTTGTACAGACCCCAGAACATTAACCTACTACAATCTGTCAAATTTCTTGAATAGATTTTCAACTTTATCACTAAACTATAAGGTTCAAACTTGATTGTAAAAAATTTACAGTTTCGGGTAGGTTGACCTGCTGGCGTTTGTACCATATTTTAATTACACCGTGTAGGATAAGTATTGCGCAGGTCTTGGTCATGCGAAAACATTGAAGCTTATGGGCCGTCAATGTTATTGAGTGAAAATAATGGATCGTTTGAGTGCAAGGGCTGATTCATACGAAACGCGATGTGCCATTTTGACGTCTGCCTAGGGTACTTTATCAACCTTGCTGACTCGCGGGGTAATTTCGTAACACAGTTACAATGGCAATGCCTTTCATTTCAGCAGTTCAACAACATTCATTGCAATATTTACAATTAAAGAAGAATTTTTCAAATCTATGAAATGGAATTTCCTTCAAACTCCTGGTTGTAATTAAAACTGCAACGCAATTGGGGCGCTGACCGAATTAGACTAAATTAACTATTATCCTGATGACACTTTAGATAATAAGTACCACCGGCTTCGTCCGCGAGGAGGTCGGAAATTGTCCCACGGGAACAAACTACCGCGATAAAAAATATCATATGTCCTAACCCAGGTCATGATTTACCCACGTGCCAAATTTTATCAAAATCCGTTCAACCATTTTAGCGTGAAAACGTAACAAAGAAACAAACTCACTTTCACATTAAATTATAACGATAACAATAAATATGCTTGTGATTTTGATTTGATGACATCACTTCAATTAAACACGACTGCTAAACTACTAAAACATGACTGTTAAAGTTTGACGGCATGGTTGGCGCAGTGGTTAAGCGATTGACTGCTGCGCTGCGTGTCGCGGGTTCGATTCCCGCACGGAACAAATATTTGTATGACCTACAAGTAGTTGTTCCGGGTCTGGCTGTTTGTGTATGTGAGTATATAATATGTAAACGCACCCACGATACAGGAGAAATTCCTAGGGTGGGGCAACGTTTTAAAAAAAAAAAAAAGTTGGAAATCATGAACAAATACCAATATCCGCACGCTTACAATTCAACTCACAATCGATGTTAAAACGCCAGTAAATATAAAGCGAGTCGTCCACCACACAAGTTTTACGCTAGTGTTGTGATGTAAAGCGGACACTTGATCCCGAACACGTGATGGTATCAAATAGTGAGGTACGGTTGTAGTGACCGCGGTATTTTTTTTTTTTTTTTTGAGATTTCTTTTTCTCTTATTTTGAAAGGAGACTAACAATACCCCCTGGTTTGTTAGGAACGAGATCCTCCATCTCAACCTCAAAATCCCCACTATAGCCCAATTTCTTAAGCGCAATTCAAAGCGTTTCTTCGATACAGCCGCCAAACATCGCAACCCTCTGGTTGTCGAGGCAGCCAGATATGTCGACTCGCTTTCCGACCTCACCCCCGAGGTCCTCCGCGATTGCGACCCTCCCGAGTAAATAATACTCCCCCCGACCCTTGCTCGACGATGCGCCAGCCCGCGTCAATGCTGAGCCAGTAGCTTTAAACTCCCCGACTAATAATAATAATATATCTTTGATCCAGCCTGTCCCATCTTGCTGTCCTCCCCCCAGCGACGCCCTAAGCCGAGGTTCGTACCCCACAGGGGGTGCCCTTAGCGAGCGCTCGCCTAGTTTATAATTAGAATAGTTTTTGCCCCTGGCTAGAGGCTTTGAGTGTAGAAGCTTAAGGCAGCCACAGGAAAGTCCGGTTAAGCAGCTACGACCCTCTTCTGAGGTCAACTGCGAGATGCCCTAGTCGAAAAAAAAAAAGAAAAAAGACTAACAATAAGTAATTACAAGGCAGATGTGAATGGAAACGCTGAAAGGGGACGCCCTAGAAGGACATTTATAGTAACCTTATTGGTGATGTTCTTCAGAGAGGTCAGATGCGTAGCACTCGGCGTGCGTGGATGCTTTATCTTTGTAATTTCGTAAAAGCTCTCAAATTTTTTGATTGCGCAGTCATTTAAACAAGCATTTAAATGGCCAATATCATACTTATTTAAGTTTTGTTTCTATTCTTATTTTTCATTTTATTTACTTAATATTTTAATCTGTACTAATATTATAAAGAGGTAAAATTAGTTTGTTTGTTCGTATGGACTTTGCTGTTTAGGTAATCTCTGGAACTACAGTCGGATTTGAAAAACTATTTTTTGCATTGGATAGCCCAATTCATGAGGAAGATTATAGGCTCGCGGACGAAGCCGCGGGGAGAAGCTAGTTTTATATAATTTACGAATATTGCTTTGTTTTATGTGAATGTCGTGTACACCTGTAATCGGTATATACATAAGAGTCCATACCTGTGAACTTTTAATGTTAAATGTACAATGTATATGCTGTTGGCGTACCTATTTTAAATAATAAAAATTTAAAAAAAGATTTTCTAACCGCTTACAGAAATAGCAAACCCTGCCGATGCAAATGTCCATAGTTTGAAAGTTGGCGTTATCTTTCAGTTCTGCAGAGATTTACGGGTTAACTTCTGTCTGGGGCCTTTTGTTAAATATCTTGACGTCTTATTAAAAGTATAACAAAACATGAGTTTTGCGGTATTGTCTCCATTTTTATGCAATTTTGAGTTTATTGCAGAAGTTTTTCTGTGAATTTGCAAGAAATATTGGGACAGACGGAATAAAAATGGCGCTGTTTCTGTTATTCCACAAATAACAGAAACAGCGCCATTTTTATTCCGTCTAGATACTTACTAAATAAGGTATTGCTATAAATAACTAACAGGCAGACCCAGAAATAGACAGAGATACAAAAACAAGAGAGAAGTAAAAATAGCTCACTATGGATGATCCCTAATTTGTGAAATTATATATATTATATTTGTAATAGACTGTACAACATAAATTATTATTATGATTAAAATATCATGTAAAAACTGCGTATTAATTTGTTGGCAACCCAGTCCTCCATGATCCTGGCATGAGTTTGCCTGTATTCATTAAGTTCCAGAACTTTTATAAACCAATAAATCTCATCCAATCAGTCAGCCTTGTACATAAAGCACAAAAACAATTTCCTAAGTGAAAATAAACCTCCAGCATTCAGTCACCCCTAGTTCCTTACAGTATCAATTTACATTTCAATCTAGTCTACAGACATTTTTTGCAGTCTCTGAAGCTAACATAAATTCTCAGAGATCCTCAAACGAAAGTAACACGTCCCTGCAATCACCACTTAACATTTTTTAACTAAAAAGGTTTCATTTTCCCCGCAAAAACTAAGTCATTACACCATAAGGATCACTTTAACTTAATCACGACTCCCAAGTCCCACTCTCATTCAAGTCACGTCAGCCCCGTCGACGGATCCCGGGATTTATATCCCGGAATCTCGGTACTGCATCGCATTACTATTCGTCCAAGCGGGCGTTGCATTTTTGCTGCCAAATACAATTTTGGACAACACAGCAAGAATGTGGCAAAATTGCTGGTCGTTTTGCATTTTCGGGCGCGAAATTTTTCTTTTTAGATTACCCTCGCTTTGTATGAAACTGAGAGGGTACTTGGTTGGATTCTAATTTGGAACGCGAGTGTTTTGTTTTTTGAATGCAGTGTGTTCTGAATTGAATTAATTAAAATGTGGATGTTGGGTGGCTTTTACTGGGGATTACATGAAAGAAGTGGATGGAGCGGTTAGAAAAATGGCTAAAGCTGATCTCAGACACCACTCGAGTCAATGGTTCACTCCAGTGAAGGTTCATTTTCGTTTCATTTCACATTTACAAGACACCGACAAAATTGTTTAAGAATGAACGTGGATGATGTTCATCTGCCCCTTTCATTTATTTTTTCGATCATTCGGTAGGCAAGTGGATCGATGGATCGGCTCACTAATTAATATTTTTTTCACTTTTGATTCATCTTGTTTTCAAACGTTATAGTGAATTATTCCGAATGAAAGGTAAAAATGAACAAAAAGTGAAGCGTCTGTTATGGGCCTAAGATTGCTTTACAATAGTGTAAGCAGAGTTAACCATTTAGAATCTTAATTAAACACAAGTAACCAAATACGTCTAGCTAAAACCCGTCCTAACAATCTAAGTGCCCAAAATGAAATGGCCGAGGAAATGAGCCCCACTCATGCGCCTCATGACGTCATTCAACCGTCACGCCGACAATCGCAGGATTCTCCGCAAAAAAATGTTAACATTCCATATTAATATGTTTGGTTTGCAACATTAATCAGAGGCATGGTGGTGAGATATTTAGCTTGCGAGCACCCTTACGCCGTCTTACCAATCAATACAACAAGACCTTTGAAGACATCGACTTCTTTTCTGTCTCTGCACAAAAATTTAGAAGTCTTATTTACAAAATAATTTTAGATTATAATAGTTAGTTTAATATTTACTCATTCTCTCTCCCTCTCTCTTTCTCTGTTGTTTGCATGCCTGTCTATGTTTAAGTTCACTATTGACTACTTTCCTGTTTTAATTGCTTACAATAGCGCACTGTTAGATATAACTTTTAATATGCTGTGGAAAATTTCGTAGGTTATACATTTGTAACTTGTGTATATTTATAACTTAGTCTAAGATTTTAATGTATAACTGTTTATTTTCCCAAGCAAATAAAATAAAAGATGCTAAAATATGGGGTATGTCTGCTAGGAAGCCAGTAAAATTACCTTACCTTTTCATCGAACAATGTGAAAACCGCAGGAATCCGCTGGATGCGAGAAGCACAGAACCGGTCGAAGATGGGTCGGGTCTTTGGTATAATTATAATTCATTAAAATGAACCAGGTTTATAATTTATTTATTTATTAATAGGAGAACCAACAGCAATAACAAATGGATAACAGTTGATTAAGAGACATAAAGCCAATTACATGTTCTCACGGGTAAAAACAGAAAAATTTGTAGAAAACTTAGCATCACTAATAAGCACGATAAAAAAGATTAATAAGTACAATAAGTATTATGCACTATGCACTTAAAAAAAAGACAGCGTTCAACCGAGCGCGTGCAGAATAGGTTTTGGTGGTAAATGGGTCAAATGAAAACTCTTTACAAAGGATATTAAAGTCCTTACTCACCCGCATCATGTATGAGTTTTGCCTATAGTTAGAAGAGGAAAAAAGAATGGAGATAGGCGAATTGTTCGATATTACTTGACACAAGCGTCTTAACAATTATTGTATATGTATCTAATAGAACTCTCAAAAGCTACATTATCACTAAATACAAACGGATACTCTAACACTGTAACCTTATGTGTAATTACAGTGTTGAGCCGCTTGGAGTCGAAACTCGTGTCTTGGAGCTTGAGTACGCGTCTCTTTTTTAAGGAAATTGATCGCCAACTGGTCGACTCTTCACGCGACCAGTGGGCTGGCTCGTTCTTTGACCAAAGAATTAGCATTGCTGCAAGTCTTCTGGGTACGTTTCCTGATGACAGCGATGCAGTCGAATACTTCAACACCTAAGTGTCCCTTTCTTTTTGTATTTTTTTTTTTTTTAAAACGTTGCCTAATCACTAGGAATTTCTCCTGTGTCGTGGGTGCGTTTACAAACATTTAAACTCACATACAAAATCAGCCAGACCCGGAACAACTAATTGTAGGTCATACAAATATTTGTTCCGTGCGGGAATCGAACCCGCGACACGCAGCGCAGCAGTCAATCGCTTAACCACTGCGCCAACCGTGCCGTCAAATTAAAATATAAATTTATTTTTATAGGAAGTTATTAAATGATCTATCTGGGTGAATAATTAGTTGAGTAATCATTGTGAATAGAGAAATTGTGTAACATGTTTGAATAAATATTCTTTTGTTATCCTATTATGCTCTTCCAACAGATACTCAAACTGCACTACAAATTGCCACCATTTACTTCGGGACACTAATTAGCGGTAATTATCTAAACAAGCACTCCATACAAGTTGCAACGCGCTCATGCCAAATTGTTTGACAGAACAATAATGTCCCGTACGTGGATCGCACGTGATTTACAGGTTAGAAGCACCATTTGTTTGAGAGTTTCACTAGTATAGTTGGGTGAATTGAAATAGCCTACATGAGTCAAACTGCCTAGCCTTTTCTCAATTACCTTGGGGTCAGCTTCCAGTCTAACCGGATGCAGCTGAATGCCAGTATTTAACATGGAGTAACTGCCTATCTGACCTTCATAATCCATACAGTTCCTGGGTAACACGATACACTGTCTGAGGTTTGAGTTTCTGACTACTCGTAACGGCTGTCAAATATCTACCAATGACAGTCGGGACCGACGGCTTAACGTGCTTTCCGAGGCACGAAAGGGTCTCAAACTCAAAACTCAAACTCAAAGCATTTATTTCAAATAAACCAATTACAGGCACTTTTGAATTGTCAAGAGGTCGGTCAATCAGAAATATGAAGCTAGTCGCCCATTCCAAAGCGTAGTAGGTACCTATGGAGAAGAACGGGCAAGAACCTCCACGGACACTCTTTTAAATCAAAATCAAAATTTCCTCTTCTTTCAAAATCAAGTCTACTAGCATAAATCATGACAATCATTTATTTAGTTTGAAAAATCACCGCCACATCACATACATTAAACTTTAGGCTCCCGACTCTAATAAAACTAATTTCTAAGAAAACTTCACGGTAGAACAATTACCGGTGTCGTGTCGCGCCTGTTTGCCTGAGCCTTAAGTTTAATGTATGTGATATGGCGGTGCTTTTTTAAAATAATTAAATGATTGTCACCCATCCACGGACCAACCTCGGCTAGCGTAGCTTGACCCGATCGACCCATACGGCCACTTTGTGTGTCACTTTTTGTGGTATTTTTGTCTGAAACGAAAAGCGACTTCAATTTATACTAAGTAAAGATAATAAAAGAACCACCTTTTCTAAAGATAACGAGTAAGGAGATTTTTCATTCATGTTAAACATAAACAAATACTTTAGCCCCAGATCTAGGCAAATACTCCCATCTAGTATTTACTGCAGCAATTTTAGAAACACTAAAAGGGAGCTATCTTTTAAATCTGCACCTCTTTGAACAGTTTCATTAGGAAATGAGCTCTAAAGAAAGGGGAACAGATCCGGCTACCATATGTGGCTATTTTATATCTTTTTCTTACTTTTATGTGGGGCATAAAAGCGGAGTTATTTCTTTCATTTGATGATTTTTTGTCGTGAAAACGCCGTTCCCTTAATGTATTGGTGATAAGTTCAATAATTCTGACGGGGAAATTTTTGTAAGATTTTAATCGCTAATAATAACTACGAAATTTTTTTTTTTTTTTTATGAGTTGAAAACTTCTTTAGCGGCGTTGTGCACTTTTTTGTGATGGGTAAAAATGTTAAGCTCGCGTCAGGACACGTGACCTGATCGAAAATTCGTAAGATTGTCATGTTTGTGTACGATAACGCAATAAATGAATATTGTATTTTACCACATAAATGATAGTACTTTTATACTGATAATTAAAGCAATTCGTGCAAAATTATTCCCTAACCATTCCAAAATATCAAAAATGCACAACGTTAATATTCAAGTTTTCACTTCTGCCAGCATTCCCGGAGTGCCGTTGTTTTTTTTTAATATCTTATTTATTTATTTATTTAACAGTTTATGTACACACATATAAAGAGACAAGAAAAAGGAACAGAAAAATACGTACAAAGGTGATGCTTATTTCTAAAGAAATCTCTTCCAGCATACCTGCGATAGGAAAGTGGATATAAAGAGATGTAGACAACGTGTGTAAGAGTAGAAGAGAAAATAAAATACATAAAATAAAAACATTTAACCATTCACTAATATAAAATATGACCTTCAATATGAGAATATACTTACATACATACTTTCAAAATAAATATCTCTTAAATATATATACTAATAATTATAATTTAGTAGGTATATAATATAATAATAAATACAAAATATGCAACTATGACGAAGTGGAAAGATAGTGTTCTTTCACTATTCTTTTAAAAACTGCAACAGTCTGGCAGTCCCTAATGTTAGGCGGTAGTGAATTCCACAACCGTACCGCATGCACACTAAAGGAGTAGGAGTAGAAGTCGGTTGACATCTTTATTTTTGTTATGTATTTTTAGGTGTAAAAACAAGCAATAAGTAATATTAATTTTCTAAACTTCATTGTCGCTTAGGACAAAAATAAGGGTGCCAACTATTATTATTAGGAGCGTGCTATAGAATGGTATCATAAATGAAATCTCGAATGGTTTTGCTCATTCAACACCTTAACTTCAATTTTCAAATCTATACGAAAGTGTTGGTTCGAACGTGTTAAACAGTTTCAGAGAAAATCGCCTGTGACAGGCACATCAACGAACAAACATAAAACACGTACGGCACACTGGAAAGGTCTCTAGAACGACCACTTTCTTTTTTAAACAACACCGAAAAAGAACAAAAGGAAAGTTTTGAAACAAAAGTAAACCGTCTTTATCCTGTTTTTCGCCCATTCTGGCAATACCATCAAATGTATATATCTACTAAAATCTTATACTTATTTACAAATATTATTGTAAAGCACTTTTACCCTTATTTTCCCCATAAAAGGGTAACCTATAGAAATAAAATTTTATGAGTATTCGGCTGTAGGATGTGGTGTAAGTATATATTAAATTATATATCCGGCGTTCGGAATTATGTTTAGGAGGGAATATGATTTTTTATAAATTCGGATTGAGCGGTATCAGTATGTATTTATGCTAGCGCATTTTAGAGTATTGTTTTTTTTGCGATTGTGTTTTTGTTTCCGGAATTTCTCAGTAGCAGCGTGGAGTCTGAATTTGTCGATGGCAAATAGGCTGGCCCTCTATTATATTAAGGGTTGGCTATGAGAAATCGTGTTATCTGTTTTGGATAAGTTTATATAGAAAACTAGTAAAGTACGTAAGTACACGAAAAAAACGTCTGCCTACCTGAAAAATTTCCCATATAGCGAAAAAATCGAATTGACTATAAATTTTGTATATGATTGTAGAAAAAAAATGCAAAAAGCACTGCATTTTTTTATTACCTACAGAAGTCACCTACAAAATAAAGACAACAAAGAACACTGAACGCATTGTTTTCCATAACATTACTTCTGTTTTGTGGAATTTTCACGGTCACACAAATGTAACATTGAAAACTCAGAAAAGAACATTTCCCTGTATATTTAAATAATTAACAACAATAAAAACAAAAGCTTCCTTTGAAAATACACAATAATGTATTTCTGTCAGTTCAACATTATTGCTCCGAAAGTCACATCCATTCAACCGCAAATCCCGGTAAGTCGCCAGTAAAAATTGGATCCCTTAAATCATTCGCCAAGGTAAGTAAATAGGTAAAAACAGGGGGCTTCAAGTGATAAAATGCTGCTACATATCAATGTGAAGGTGTGCTGGCGTTACTGTTGTTTCTGGAGACAAAAGCGATCGTGTTTTGTTTTGTTGACAATATTTTTGAAAGGATTCGAGGAAGGGAGCTAGTCGGTTAAAGGTGAGTATGCACTAGAGCATTTTGTCGAACATGTCCAAGTAATGGAACGTTGGTACAATACAAGTAAAAGTTCAATTTAAAAAAGCATTTCCACGTCCTGTGAATACTCGACTCGCTGCGTTCGACGTAATGGTCACGGCTAGTGAGCACTTACCTGTATTATTTCTTTCTATTTTGCATTCATTGTAACGACCGTCGGCCCACGCACTTCACTCCATGTCGCCTGTGCTCGTGCATTTGCTCGATAAAATATTACACCAATACGCTCGGTGGTTTTTAAAATCAGGTTGTAACAAAACATCAAGCGTCGTGTTCGAAATACGGTTCGAAATAAACGGCGGATGCTCGATGTTCTGTTACAAGTAAATGCTCTAGTCTATTACTCACCTTTAGATTTATACAGCAGGGCAGCGATTTACACCCAGTTGCACAAAGACAAACATTAATGCCCCATTACATAATTAATCATTAACGATTTCATTAATTCCATCAAAGAACCATTAAAATCGAGTCTAATGTTGCTTTCTACAACAAGTTAATGTAAGATTAGTATTTAATGACAGCTTTAAAATTTAAAATTCGTTTCTGCAACTGGCTGTCAGACAATTAGACAACTGTATCCGTCAATGGGTGATTCTATTCGCCATACTGTAAGTTCTTTTTCACCATGAAACTCAAATCGGATTCGTGAAAAAATAAAACAATAAAGTAACTCAAGTAACGGTTGGCGCAGTGGTTAAGCGATTGACTGCTGCACTGCGTGTCGCGGGTTCGATTCCCGCACGGAACAAATATTTGTATGACCTGCAAGTAGTTGTTCCGGGTCTGGCTGTTTGTGTATGTGAGTTTAAATGTTTGTAAACGCACCTACGATACAGGAGAAATTCCTAGTGTGGGGCAGCATTTAAAAAAAAAAAAAAAAAAAAAAACTGTAACAGTAGACACGAAAAAAACGAAAAAATAAAAACCAAAGATACCGACTTCCAACATTAAAGTTATTTTTCACTTTGTAATGTTTTTAAAATTATTTTGTCACAAGTACCAGGTATACTTGTTGACAGGCCTACACTGTCCTTCCATACCTATTAACTCTGTAATTTGAAAACATTGATAAACCCTTTTATTTTTAAAAGCGTTACCGTGGAATTTCTTGTCGGCTCTTCTCCATAGGAAAATAGGACCAATTGGAACCGTGCCCGATAAGAAAGAATAATAATATTTATTTGGACAATAGTGTGTGCCTCACGGATGCGCCAAAAAGGGTCATTTCAGCATTAATGCCCGACAAATGCTGTCTGACGCTGGTTTTCTAATGAACCCTTATGGACAAGTGACGGGGAGTACCAACAGTTTCAACATACCTAATACATAATGTTTATACCTCTAAATAAATAAACTACATAAGGTCTATTTAAATAATTGTTTCGAATTGATGTTATTTCCACTAAAACAAACATCAACTTTATGACAGTGTTAATAAAATTGATTTTTGACCGACTAGTACTGTTGAAAAAGTCTTAAAAAAATAATATGAAGTATCCTATGTCCCAATCCAGCTCAGCACCTACCCATGTGCCAAATTTCATCCAAATCCGTTCAAGCGTTTTAGCGTGAAAGCGCAACAGCAAACAAAGAAATAAAGAAAAACACTCACTTTCGCATTTATAATATTAGTTAGGTTATATTAGAAAAAACAATTTATTATATAAATTGATAACAATTTCACATTTTGGAACTTCCAAAACACTTCCTTTTTTAAACAATTCCTACCAAAGGCCGCGCTTATGAACTTCGTTCCATTATTGGAAACCAGTGTAAGTAAAGTAAGAGGAAATAATTCACTAACAGATTTCCTTTAAATTCGTACATCATTTTCAACGTTTAAAAGCGGCTGTCAGTGCATCTTTTCACGGCAGCGCTGTTGTAAAAACGCGGGTGTCCTTTTTCCTGGAGGTCTTTTCAACTAACAATAAAATGATGACTGAAACATTTTATTTGAGGATCAGCGGATAAATATAAAAGTATATTTTATCGCTTCCCCATTTAAAGGGATTTGAACAACTATTCATATACTTTTTACGACGTATTTTTATATTTCATGTCGGAGTCGTCTGTATTATTTATTTTACTGTCAATTTTATTTGTTACGGAATTTACTGTATTGACCAATTTTCATAAAGAACTGAAAGAAATATTTGCTTAATAGCACAGGATCCGCAGAGGATCGATCTTCACCTATCTGTTTAATGGATGAAAAGTATTTTAAATAAAAAAAAATATCGCGAGTGGTTTGGCTAAAAAAATCCTGGCCAGACTGATTAATTAAAAATTAAAAAATTACTTTTTTTTCGACATTGCAAGATATAAACCAATTGAAAGAGCTTTTCAAGGAGAACCTTTGCTACTAACTCGACTTTTGCTAATTGTTAGTCAATTCAGAGTTAAGACGCAGATATATGCCAGTGACCTTGAGTGGTTAGCTTGCATGTTCTGTACTGAGCTCACGCAACGCGTCGTACGTCCAGCCAGTAATAGGACTCGCCCATCAAGGAGCGCTGTCCTAAATTAGACGCATTATTAATTTATTATACTAAAAACAAAAGGTATTTTAACAAAAAACGTATACTAAAAGATCAATAATTAAATTATCTTTAAAATGGTGAAGGTTTCAGAAAAATACGCTTGATAGATTTTGCGTGATCCTTAGTTTTGTATCCGCGTTAGACATAACTTTACAAATTAATTTCACTATGTAATATAAACATAATCTAAAATATTCACAGATTAAGTTATTAAGAAAATGCTCTAATTTGACACATAATTTTTCCAAATCATTAACCTTACTCGTTTAGACGGGATCATCAGTGCAAAATCATTAAAAGTCGGTTATCGTCGCCTTAATGAACTAAAAAGGTTACTACTACTCTGTACTACTCGGTACTCGGCCACCTAAGTTAAGAAATTTTCTTGGCGCCCAATAGAAAAGAAAGAAAAGATAAAGAAAGAAAGAATAATATTTATTTGGACACAGTTCGTGAAACATAATAACAAAATAAAAAGTGAAAATAATCATAAAGCAATAATGGTGTGTGCCTCACGGCTGCGCCAAAAAGGTTCATTTCAGCATTAATGCCCGACAAATGCTGTCTGACGCTGGTTTTCTAATTAATCCTTATGGACAAGTGACAAAAAGTACCAACAGTTTCAACATACCTAATACATAATTTTTATACCTCTAAATAAACAACAAAAACATAACATAACTAACAAACAAACAAAACAAAACAACACAAACAAAACAAATACAACTATTTTTAATAGCCATTAGTGATATATCAATGGATAGTGCTTTTTAAGAGAAACATTTGTTACTAAAACGAATTATTCGATAAACGAATAAGTGTAGTTTTTGAAAAAAGTCCTTTTTTGTATTTTTTGTAATCATAGTCTGGCCAGGATTTGTTTAATTTTTGCGTCAAACCGGAACATACATCCAGACGTTTGTCTGGATGTTTGTCTGGATGAGACGGAAAAAAAATTAAAAACGCTATTTGCGGCATCAGACTCGTTCCCGGACTTGTATACTCAGAATATTCAATGTACTGTTTTGACTTCGTTACAATTTAAATATAGAGATTTCCATGAAGATTTTAGCCCACACGTAATTTTATTGAAATAGTCATAGTCGTTTTGTTTGACATTTGGGCCAATTGAATACAGATTTTTGCCAATAATGATTTGACTACCTATCTTGTCATTGTAACGCAAATAACATAATGGATGTTCAGTATGTGATATATATTATATAATCAACGTTTGTTACAATGGATCAATTGTTTAGAGTTGTTATTGTTGTGAATCAGTGTTTGTGAGTTAATTACGTTCGGCTGCAATCGAGGATGAAAAGGAAACCGAGATATAATTTACTTATACAATTTAATCAATATAAAATTACAATTTAAATCGGTAAAACTAAGGTGCGCGACAATTGTCCGATGTCAGATACAAGAGTGATTCACCAATACACGAAATCAATATTCACTGCTATAGCATTAACTTCGATCCCACGCTTTCGGATTGCTGAGAAGGCGATTCTCACGGTACGAGAGCAGGGTGGGCTTAGTCATTGTCTTAGGAATTTAGGGTTCCACAAGTAGCGACATAACAAGTTTTGTGTTAAAAGCAGGCGTCGCAAGAAGTATGTAGGTATTTTTGTCTTATTAATACTTACAAAGTGGAAGGCTCGCTGAGTGAAAAATATTGATGTCCCGTAGGACTACCCTCATATTTCTGATTACGTCATCTGGAGTAACGGTCACGCATTTTTTAAAGTTTAAATTAGAATAATATTTTTTTAAATGTTGCTTGAATCTCAACCTTTTTGCAGGCATTTTTTATTTTTGTTTTTTGTGCTTTTTACTGTAACCTCTGACTTTAGCCGTTGTTCAACTTTAATAAACATTCTAGAACTTTAATAAACTCTTCATAAAGAAACTATTAAACGAGGCGTGGGTATCATAAATAGCACGGTATAAAGAGGTAGGTACGTAGTTAAAATAACCGTATTCACATTTTATTTAAATTAAATATTTTATTCATGTTATGATAATATTTTATAGAACTAAAAAAATACACACACACACATAAACTCACGCTTTCTTGATATGGGGACAGGCAGAAATTATGGAACGCCACGGTCGCGGGAAAGTCCGAAAGGGATACCGTGCCCCTGGCAACGTACAGGCAACTGAAGGAACACGGGTGGGTTTTGAGTCAGTAAGAGTCTGACACGCTCTCCCACTTCGACCAGAGCGGGAGAAGTTACTTCATAATTTCCCATCCAAAAAATAAAATAAAGATGGTCATACACGCACGCCGCTTGCGAGTATTACGCGCCTGTCAAGGTCACTATGTCCTTCTAGGGCGTCTCCTCCCAGCGTTTCCACTCAAACCTGTCCAAAATAAAAATCGTCTTATAATCAAAATGGCGTTTACACTGAAGTCCAACAAAAACCGGTTAATATCAGGATTATTCTTTTCTCAAACCAAAATTATTATAATTAGATTCTATGTAAAAGTAAAATCATAATTATTCGTGACCATATCTGAACTTAATAGCCCAAAAAGCAAGCGTCATCAAATCAAATTCAAAATGTTTTACACCAGCTGCAGTGTAACAAAAACAGGCTAATACCATTTAATCAACTCTTTGTTTTCCATAAGTCCCAGATTATTGCGGTCATTAATTATCACGACTCCTACCATTGTAAATGAGGTGAAGATTTCTCCAAGATTTTCCTTGACCATTTGAGCCTTTGATAAATTATATAATAATTAATTTCTTCGTCATTATTATTTTACGCCTCGTCTACTAATCTTCTTAATGTTGTGGTTCAAGTTGTCGGTTGATTCGAATAATAATTTATTATTAAAATAATTGTCTTGTTATGTTTTAGTGTTTGATGTATTTTGTGGCTGTTTTAATTTAGTGTTTGATGTTAATTAATTGTTTGTTTATATTTTTCTTTCAGATTTATTTTGTGAGCGTTTATCTAAATACATAAAAAAATGCCCTGAGTATCAAGATAGTAATTAATTAATTAATTATTTTGACAATCTAATTTTACAGTTTAAGGGATAAACAGAATTTCAAGTACAAATATGGCAATTTAAAAAAAGAAAAAAGTTGTCATAGTCACCTCTTTAAACAACACATGAGGATCCCTGTAATGTTTAATTATATTATTGCCAAAGATTTGCATGAGCCAGCAATGCTATTTCTTTTCTGGGACAATGACTAAGATATTCAGACAAAATCTTGGTCAGGCCATTTATGGATCATACAGTCCGAGATCGGATTTTGAGGAAATAATCATACAGATTTGAGTGGACCTGTTCAGTCAAAAAACCATAAATTTAATTTAATTTTGTTAGTATCATTATTATATCTCCATTTCAATTTTTATTATTGATTATACAAGTGCTGTGCACACCTATAAGTGACGAATTCACCGCAAAGCTGTTGATTTAGAATATATTTAATGTAATGTTTTAGTGAATAAGTCGTTGGTGTGTCAATAAATAAATAAATAAATTGAACAGTATGTTGATATTATACCCAATATTAAACAAGCTGCTATCACCAAAGTTACCCACAAAATATTTCTAAATGTCAACCATTTCATTACGCTTTACGACAAATTAATTAGTCGGCTAAACTTTTCATGTAATACAATACAGACAACTTCTACGTCGAACAATGAGGTATGATGCTCGGTGTAGCCTTTTGTTTGGCCGACAGTGTACCGATAGTTGTTTTGTAACCCAAATAGTTTCTTTGCTGCCTTTTATTGGTTAGCAGAAATCGAAGCCATTGATGCAGCAATGATTAGAGGTCTGCTGTAAAACAGCGCGGTTTTTTGTTGCCAAGCTTTTTGTTCACTTTTTATAAACACCTTATAAAGGATTTTATCTTGGACATTACAAAACAACACAACTTAGATGTAGCATCGGTAAAGTTCGTAAAACCGATCACCATCCGAACTGAAGGCGCCTTCAAAGTCACCAATCTTTATTACTGCTTTAGGTGAAAATGATCTTTACGCAAACGCAATAACTTGTAAAGTCATATAACCAAATCCATTCGTTAATATATTTCAAATACATTCGTTAAATTGAAATATATGAAAGAAAATTTTCAAAATTATGCTACACTAAGTTGTGTCGTACTGTACTCACATCGATGAAGGAAACACATCGTCAGAAAACCTGGACTTAGTTAATAAAAGTCTAAAATCACGAACGTCTAAAGCAAGCGTGGTGCAATCCTCGTGCATTCTCTGTATAAGAACAGGTATGTGCCCAGCAGTGGGACAATGATAGACTAGTATTATTATTATTTGCTGGTATACATTTTTGTATCTCGACACTGTGCCGGTTTTTCAGGGTAACACGGGCCAAAGCCAAGTGCTACTCCTGAGAGTAGGTACTACTTAAAACTAAGTGATAATTGTATGGCGTGATGATATTATGTTTTGACTTTGTGTTGCAGTGGTGAATGATGTCTGTGCGTGTGATATTTGTGCGTCATTGTAGTTTTGCAGAAATTTTCGGACAATTCTGCAAGTTTCAAAATTCAAATTCAAAAGTCATTTATTCAAACTAAGCTGAGAATCAGCACTTTTCGAACGTAATTACATAAGACAGTCCCCCAAAACGCCCACCCTTCACCCCTTCTTAGTGCTTTAGCGGGGAAGAAGAAGTGGAGCAACAAACTCCCCAGCAGCACAGCTGTCTGTTCAGTTAGAAAAAAATAATTCTATATAATAATATGCAAAATGATATTTAGATTACGCAACACAAAAAATAATTTAAATTATTAAATTAATAGCCATATGACAGCTAGCACACGCCAATATACCAACCAAAAATATCGAGAACTATACTCAAGCAGAAATAAAAATAAAAAGAATCGTAGCTACGATGTTTATTATATTGCTTAAAAGTTTAATGGAGATGCCCCAGTAATCACCAGTGTTTTTAGACTTGAGTGTGTTAAAGACATTAACTACATCACGCGGCTTTACATTTTCGAGACTGTGCTCAGGATAGCAGATTTCTGTAGGGTTTGGTAGGTGGAGGGAGTTACGTCTAGTGTTTTTAAAGACTGAAGCAGTTTTTTGGGAATGACACCGGTGGTTGAAAGTACGACAGGAATAATGGTAACGCTGCCTAATTGCCACATTCGACTTATTTCTATTTTTAAAACTGTATATTTTAATAGCTTTTCAGCTTGTGCTTTGTAGTTTGTGTGTGTTTGGAACTGCTGTCAATCATTTGCGCGGTTTTATTAATTTTATCTACTAAAGTTATATCTGGTCTATTGTAATGTGTTGTTCTGATTATTAAAAGATGTGATTTTTTTATTAAAATTACTAAGTTCAAAAACAAAACCCGACTACTGAAAAATAAGGCGCTAAAAAGTATGAACCAAGAAAATATTTCAGACAGAAATGAAGACATAGGTACAAAAATGGTCAAGGTAAAGCCGTGGTTGTATGCCTGTACACCTCAATAATGGCGTGCGATGACGGCTTTAAATTGACCATTTTATTTTTAGTTTATTATGTCCTCTAGAGGGCACCATATTCAATTTAATGTGACGTCACACGTCGTCTTTAACCAGCGAACGATCAAGACGCTTCCAACGATACCTCATTTGTCAAATCATGATCAGTTGTTTAGAAGTTATGAGGTAACAGATGAACATACATATACATACTTACTTACATACATACATACCGGTCAAAATATAACCTCCTTTTTGCGTCGCCGTAGTTGAGTAAAAATAACACGTACAATTTGTTCAGCCTAGCCTTTATAATTGACAGGAAGAATGCATTTTCAATTTTAAATTTAATTTTGAACAATTTAAATCCAACTGGCTAAACACTGTCCAACTTATTATCCTCAAATTGAAAGCATGCAGTGAGTCTTTTCGTCTGTATTTATTGTCATTACCCATTAACTAATATCGCATTTTCAATGGAACTAACCAAAAATTTTCAACACAAAGTCCCTCATTGGCTTAAATACCTGCTACTACACTGTTGGACAAACTAATTACACCGAACATTTGAGTTTCAGTGTAGCTCGGCTAATACCTTTGTTTGCTCGCCAGTGTATGGCCATTGTTTTACAAACTTGTGGTTTCCGTAGTTTGGATTAATTATGGACATCATTTTCATGACAAAGGATGATTACAGTCAGATATTAACACTATCTACACTAATAATATAAAGAGATATGATTTGTTGAATAAACTCAAAAACTACTGGACTGATTTCAAAAATTATTTTACCAGTCGAATGCTATATTATCAGTTTATCACTGAGTAACATAGGCAATAATTTATAAAGATATCACGCGGGCGAAACCACTCGCGGAAGCCAGAAAAAAAGAAAGAAAGAAAGAAAAAAGAAAGAAAGAAAGAAATAAAATTAATTTATTTGACTCAGGTCAAGGCACACAATATTTACACAAAAACAAAAAATAAAAATAACTTACAATAGCACTGTGTGCCTCACGGCTGTGCCAAATAGGGCCAGTTCGGCATAAATGCCAGACAACTAGTGTCTGACGCTGGTTTTCAACTGGACATTATGTTACGAGGACATCTTACGGATGTAAATCAGTTTTAAAGTGTGTAAGTGTTTTATATAGGTACTCGATTAGATATTTGTTTAAAAACAAAGAATATTATAAAACTAGCTGTTGCTTTCGATCTTCAGATCGTACAAACTTCAATTATTTGTTTGACCCATTATGGGATGTAGCGCTGAAAAATCTTTCCTTGAGAGTGCAGTGCTTCGAATTCTATAAAATTTTGTAAACCACAAAAGTGCGTTAAAATGTATTTTTTATAAACTTACTAATAATTATAAATTATTTCGGCAATGGCAACCAATCTCAGCGGACCAGCCTTCGTCGCCACACATATTATAGTGCACAAGTTAACTACAAAAATTAAACTTGCTAGTCAGACTGATTACATTATAATAATATCTACCTACAGAATACAAATCTTATTTTCACTCACTGACTGACAACACAGAGCCTAAACCACTGGGCCTAGAGAGTCATGACATTTTGTACAAGTGCTCATTTTTTTTTATTCGACCCCTAGGTGGGTTAAATAGGGGGTAAAGTTTGTATGGAAGTTCGTCATTTTGGTTGATGCGAAATTCCATCGCCTGGCTTGTAATAAAATATAACATCATAATATAACATCAAATTCAAATTCAAAAGTCATTTATTCAAACTAGGCTGAAAATCAGCACCTTTCGAACGTCAAAATTACATGAGACAGTCCCCCAAAAACGCCCGCCCTTCACCACTTCCTAGTGCTTTAGCTGGGAAGAAGTGGCGCAACAAACGCCCCAGCAGCACAGCTGTCTGAATCACGCCTGTATTCCCCGAAGGGTTAGGCAGAGGTATACCTATAGTACACCCACATTCCAGGTAGGGGTGAGCCTATTGTCATCAATCGGGCACAAATCCAGACTCCAAAATTCGAAATTCAAAAGTCATTTATTCAAACTACGCTGAGAATCAGCACTTTTCGAACGTCATAATTACATAAGGCAGTCCCTCAAAACGCCCGCCCTTCACCTCTTCATAGTGCTATAGCTGGGAAAAAGAAGTGGCGCAACAAACTCCCCAGCTGCACAGCTGTCTGTTCAGTTAGAAAAAAAATATTTTATATAATAGTATGCAAAATTATTTACATTACGCAACACAAAACATAATTTAAACTATAAATTAATAGCCGTAGGACAGCTAGCACACGCCAATATACCAACCAAAAAAATCGAGAACTATCCGGGCTGCTACTGAGAAATTCCAGATGGAAAACCCAATAACACTTTGCCCGACCGGAGAATCGAACCCGTTACCTCATGCTCAGTAGTAGCACTTGCGACTACCACACCAACGAGGCAGCTTGTAATAAAGAAATGCAAAATAACCATATCTCTATTTGTTCATAGACCAAGTCAACATAGTCTGATTTCATTGCTTTTAGAGTCTAGAGATTTAAGCGGCGGATTCATCATGATTCTTTTGCCCGCTATGGTAACTTATTTGGGTTCGGCGCAACATGGCTTCTTCTGCCATACTTCTCTATTAGTCATCATCTATGTAGTCACCCCCTTTATCAGTCGGAAAATCACAGTACTCTTTTCCTTACATCATACAAAGTAAGTACCTGGTAGACCGAGCACAGCTCGGGTGAAAATAGATAACATTTCCAAGGCTGTGAAAATAGAGAAAACGAATTTTCTAAGATATAAAACCTAGCTAGGTCGATTTTTCGCCCCGTAAACCTCTTTATTGTAACTTTCATCGAATTCATTAGAGTCGTTTTCGAGAACATGATTTACAAATATATACGTGTATAAAAAAGATTAAAGTGATTAAAGTCATTTTATTTTGACCTAAAATAATAAATGGCATTGGGTAACCAAAATTTTTAGTGTGTTTGATTTATTTTTCATGTAAGTATCTAATGCGTTTTTCTTATTATTTTTTATCATTGTCCTTATTTTGGTGGTCTGAATGATTTCTGAAAGTTTGCACATCTTTTTTTTTTTTTTGGGTGGGAATTTATCAAATAACTTCTCCCGCTCTGGGCGGAGCAGGAGGGCGTGTCAGACTCTTACTGACTAAAACCCACCCGTGTTCCTTCCGTTGCCTGTACGTTGCCAGGGGCCACGGTATCCCTTTCGGACTTTCCCGCAACCCCTGCAGATTTTAATGGCACCTTATATACAAATATTGCTCATTTAATAGTATAGGGTATAATAGGAAATCCATACAAAAGTACCGCCCAAACATCAAAACACCCTAAATACGGCTTAAAACCCAATCGGCCATCATAAAAGCGTTTTCGAAGGAAACAAGACAAAAGCCTTGGATTTATTAAAACGGAGCAAACAGAGAACATTCTCTGAAAACAGATTAATTCGTAAAATTTCCAGATAAACTCAAATATTGAGTAACTTACTATAAAAGTTTTGGGGCTCAAGCATTGTTCTGAATTTTCAAAGGATTTCGCGTTTGAATGAAAAGGGTGATGACAAAAATGATTAGATAGTAACGGCCTCTGTGGTCTTTTAGTTAGACCACCTGTCTCAGACCCAAAGGTCTCGGGTTTAATTCCCATTGGAGGCAAAATTTTCTGCTCGGTTTGGTTGGTGATAGGGGCTTGTTCATGTCCGCCTGGCTAGCTACCACCATCTAAGTCCGTCACCATAGACACAATGTTAACAGCAGTGTTGTGTTTCAGCAGAGGTAAGGTAGCCAGTTCCTCTGTGGTTGAGGATTCCGGGTGAAGCTCGCTTCCACCTTCGGTCTGATCATCACTTACCATCAGATGAAATTCAGGACAAGAACTTCACAGTTGTTGATTAAAAAAAATAACAATGGGTACCAGCCTATTACCATACAGCATACACCATACCATACCATACACCATAGCAGGACAAAAGCCTGATCTTTTAATATAGAGAAGGCATGAGCGTTGATCATCACGATTACTCAAGACGGGTTGGCGTTTCAGACAGTCCAGGTTTCCTCACCATGTTTTTCTTGGCCGATGTCAGTAATGTCAAAGAAAAACTCAGTTGGATAGTAATAATAGGCTGAAATAGTCTTATCTTCGTCTTTTGGTGTAGTTAGTGACTAACCATGAATCCGAAAAGTCAGAAGTACGGCCCTGGGTTAGAAGTCAAGACCTATGACTTGGCAGTTCGACGTTCGTACCACTAGGCTATCACTGCTCTGCTGTCTTATGAGTGCCGAGATTTTTCATACCGAAAATGAAGAAGTATAATCTGTTCGAAAACAAATTTGGTTAATTACAGAAAACTTACAAGTGGAAGGCAAATTGTAATGCCACTTTACAAATTGATTTGATCACTTGAATGCTAACCTTACTCTAAATTCTAACTAAAAATTACCTTAAAGATAACCTCATTCAACAATTAAGGTTATATTTACATATAACCTCATTTTCGTTGACCTCCTTCTGCAAAGCAATACTCGCGAGAGAGAAGGGGGAACGCGTGAGGGAGAGGCAAATTTCGCGCTCTCACGCCCCTGGCCGCCGCACGAGACGCCCTGGGCTTCGGGATTCCCAGGCCGATTCCCGACCACGTAGGCGTAGGCGCAGGCCTGCGGACGGTGAGCAATGGGTAGCTCGCCGTCCGATAAGGACCAGGCCCGGGTCGCGTTGTGTTCCACGCGCGCCTCAAAGAGATGTCAGCACAACTGACGGGGTCTGCTAGGGCTGATGCATGCCGGCGTCGCGGGAAAGTCCGAAAGGAATACCGTGGCAACATACAGGCAACTGATGGAACACAGGTGGGTTATAGTCAGGACCAAGCGGGAGAAGTTATTTGATAATTTCCCACTCAGTATATATTTTTTTTAATGTAACTGGCCACAAGTCCGCTGCTGGGGCCAGTTTTCTCTTCAATATTAATTATTTAAGCTATTCATTTCCGCCCCCTTTTTAAGTCGTACTGCTTACAACATATTTTAATCCTTGTTTAACTGTCATGGGGTCAATATAAACGAAGCCGCCCGAACGAAGTTAAGCCGAACTTGACCGAGATCTATTTTTAGGAGTATTTTTACAAATGTATGCGAAGTCTAAATGCGACACCCAGATTACATGGAGTCCTCCCGTTCTTCTTTTGAGTAAACAAAACAGATATTACAATTTGAATCAACATTTCCAAAGGTGAAGGTCAAAACATTGCTTTCTTTTGAGGTATGCAATCCTAAAATATTGTTTGCTCAGACTTTTTATTCCCACGCAAATACTCCATGGTTATTGTGGTTCCGTGCGCGTCTTCATTACATATTTAATATGTGATGGTAAAGTAAAGAAGTCGTTTTTTATATTGCCGTGTGTTTTAATAAAAATGTAGAGGATGAAAAGGTTTTTTTATGTTATTTTTAGGGCCTCTTCTAGAATACGAGTATCTTTTCAATGTTTAATGAAATGCGTGGTTGTGCATGATTTGAGCCTACTTGGCGCACGTTTTATTTCGGTCTTGTAATAAACCTACTCGACCAAGACTCTTTTACATTCCTTAAACGACGCCAGCGTTCTGCTCGACGCCTTCTATCGGTCTGTAGATTTATTTAGTTTTTTCTATGAAAACATTCATTCAATATTGTATGAGTGGTTTTATAAGTTTAGAACCTTTTCAATACCAAACGTCTATTTATTTATTGTTACTGGATGTACTTTTCTGGTTTTCTAAGTTTATCATAGAGAAACAAAACTATCGTGAATTATTCTTGAGTTGTTTTGAATTATTCTTTAGAGTTTTTGTGTGACGTCAGGTCTTTGATGCGTATGTGGCGATGTAGATGCCACCACAATTCTAAACTCATCAGCCCGCAAGGAAAAACTTCTGATCACCATCGCCTTCTTGCCACAGTCATGACGTGCAGCTGCCGAATATTTCTGTAATGTTTATATTGTTGTTTTTTTTTGTATGCACGTTTTTCTGTGACAAATAAACCAATTTTTCTTTCTTTCTGATATTTTAATGACAAAATGTCTTTCCTGGTATTTATTTCAACTAAAGGGTCGCCGCGGATTAATTTGCGTCCTTGTAAAATTACTTCATTTAACCGGATAAAAAGTGTTTTTTTTTTTAAACAGTACACACACACATACCTTCTATCTGTGTGCCAATTTTCAACCGAATGCGTTCAGCCGTTTATGAGTGATAGAGAAAGAAACATCTTCACAAACTTTCGCATGGATAGTGTTCGTAGGGAAAATGTGCCTTGTATAAATAATATCCCTTTTTTCCACTCTTCCATTCGCGAAAATCATACGGCTCAGTTCCCACAGAATGTTTGTTTTCTTTACCCTAGCGAGCATGAATGCACATTAAATGCAACTTAGGTAAAACGACGGAATAATGCAGAAGGTAACTTAACCAACGAGTGCGCCAAGAGACACGCTTCCCGTACAGCGAGTGTAAGCGCACTCGAGACTGGCATTTATTTGAGATCATCGTACTTAACCATCTATATGTACGAGTACGTGCGCCTGTTTTCTCTTGTTGTATGGAGCCGAACTTTTTTTTTCAAAAGGCGGCCGGTCTTTGGGTTGGGGATAAGACCGGGGGGTGTGGGATTCCTACCTTACTAAAATCACCCTAGTGGTCACCATCTGCACATGAAAGGGGCACCGTTAACTCTCAAAGACCAATCCGGAATCTCCTCTGGGCAGCGCCTGTCTCTGGGGAAAATTCATCATCTGCCTAGCTTTTTCCGAATTTTGTTGGTCTACTTCCAGTCCAGGATCCAGCTGAATACCACATTTACATGGAGCGACTGCCTTTCTGACGTCTTCAACACAGTTATTGGTTAACATGATACACCTTGTTAATACTGGTTGTCAGACTTTCGGGCTTCTGACGACCCGTAACGACTGTCAAAGATCTTCAAATGACAGCCGGAAGCAACGACTTAACGTGCTTTCCGAGGCACGGAGGGGTCTTGGTATGTAAAGACCCACCGACCGACCAACCAACCTTCTGTGCAGTATTTTGTGGTATTACTACGGATCGCATCCATTAGATTTGCAACCTAGCATCCATCATTATTGAAACTTTGATCGGCTAATCAAGCTGATAGCCTGTTACCGCGGAGGTAAGAGGAAATTTTGGGTATGTGGTATTTTATGTTTTTGGATTGGGTATTTGGTAAGGTTTGGTATCGTTTTGAATCGAAAACTGTTAAATTAATATTGAAAAATGTATATATGACGACCTGGCAATGATGTGATCGATGATCGATGATGAAATGCACACTGTAATACATTATTATTTGCAGAGGTCAGATAGGCTATCGTGATAGGTATTCAACTGCATCCAGATAGGCTGGAAGCTGTCCCCAACATAGTTTGGAAAAGGCTCGGCACCTTTGTAATACCTACTAGTTTATGCGCGTGACTTCATTTGCATGCTTCAAATTTCTTGCTCCACGTTCCACCCTGTAGCGTCGCATCATTCGCATCGCCCACCCGCGCTTTTCCATCGTTTTCGCTTAGCGTTCATTTTTACTTTTTAATCAGCTCCTAAGTGTAGCGTGATGTTAAATAGACTAAATCCTTTCTCAAGAATTAGGCCATCAATCACAAAAAAAATATTCAAATCCGACTGATAGTTCCCAAGATATATGCGTATTCAAACAAAAATCAAACTCTTCACATTTCAACATTTCAATGATTAGTATACATTTACAAGAACTGACCACCTCAAAACTACCTATCCAACGCTAACATCAAATTCAAAACCGATTACACTACTAAAACAAGAACGAACTTTCCAGGAGCATCATTCCTAATTCTCGCAAAATTTTGCACTCACTAACTGTTTAAACTTCTGCTTACAGACTAAACGAACCGCCAATTACTGTAACCAATCCGTGCAGATGTAGAAACTCAGGTAAAGAGTATTTAGGTGCTTCTAGACGGGCTATTTTTGTACTCAAATACGTCATCATCTGCCTAGCCTTTTCGCAGTTACGTTGGGATCAGCTTCCAGTCTAACCAGAGCAACTGCCTATCTGACCTTCATAACCCAGTTTCTAGATAACACGGTACCCCTTGGTAAGACTGGTTGCCAGACTTTCGGGCTTCTGAGTACCCGTAACGACTTTCAAAGGTCTACGAATGACAGCCGGAATCAACAACTTAACGTGCTTTCCGAAGCACAGAGGGATTTCGGTATGAAATGGACCCATCCACGGACCGACCTCGGCTAGCGTTGCAATATTTTATAGCCCGGAAATCACAGCAATATGTTTTGCTGAGTTTGCCCGGAAAATGTATGGCCCGGTAATATTGCACAACAGTATGATCGATTATCTTGTCGTCTACATGAGCCATAATCAGTGCAACAATGAATAGCAAAATCGGCAGAAATAAATGTAGCTAGATAATAAATTGGCTTCAAAGTAAAATTAGATTAAATATGTATTGAACGTAAAAAAAGTTCATTAGTATACCAACTTGAGGCAAAAGAAATATCGCAATGTGGTTAATAATATGTGGCATAATTGTTGCAAATGGCAAAAAATGTCATTGTGCATTAACATTTAGATACTCGTATAATACAGATGGAGAATTAGTTTACAATGCAATGGAGCTAGCTAACACATAGCACAGAAGCCTTAGGCATGACGAAGATTTTAAAACACCAATTTCTAGGGGGTCCACCCTTTATAGCAGAACTTTTTATGTCATAATATTATTTTGCATAACAGCGCATAGCATAAACTTCATTTCGCAGAAAATCGTTTGGCATACACTCATTTATAATACATTAAAAACGCATAATTTTGTAAGTCAGAATCATCTTTAGGCATACATTTCATATCCATAATAATTAAAAAGTAGAACCATCATATTGCAGAAAGTTCACTGTCAGAATCGTCTTTTGGCATAAACTTCATATCCATAATAATTAAAAAGTAGAACCATCATATTGCAGAAAGTTCACTGTCAGAATAGTCTTTTGGCATACATACATATCATATCGATAATCATTAAAAGGTAGAACTATCATATCTCAGAAAGTTTACAGTTAGAATCATCTTTTGGCATACTTTTCATACCCATAATAATTGAAAGACTCATCTATCACATTACGGAAAATTCATAGTTCATGCATGGTGTAAGCTTGTTTGCATGCAAACATGCAAACAAGCTTACACCATGCATGCATCAAGCATGTAGCATGCAGATATGCAAAAAAGCACACACCATGCATACATGCATCAAGCATGTAGAATGCAAACATGCAAAAAAGCACACACCATGCATGCAGCATGCAAGCAAGCATGCAGCATGCAAGCAAACATGCAGCATGCAAGCAAGCATGCAGCATGCAAGCAAGCATGCAACATGCAGCAGGCATGGTTTCTGTCACGGCTCCGGCGCTGCGGGGCTCCGGCGGTCCCACGCAAGCTTCTCGTCGCAGATGGTCGTAACGCTCACCACCGCCTCGCCCCTCCGCGCCTACGCGGGCTTAAATTACACTCTAGGGGTAGGGCAGACAAGACTACGTGCAGTCGGTTTTGCAGCGATTCGGTTCTGTCACTTCACTAACTTTTGTATGTAGTACAACTTATTGACTTTTTAAGACAATATTTTAATTTTAATTTAAGGTTAAGAATATAATTACATTTTATAGAAATGACAATAATTATGCCTCATAAAATTATTCCAAATGAAATTCTGCCATCTTCTTAATATGCCAAGTGAAATTATTCCAAATAATCGTCGCTCTAAATAAACGTTATGTGAAACGAAAATATGCGAAATTAAGCTTTGCCAAAAGTAATTATGCCAAATAAAATTCTGCCATCTTAAAAGTATGCCTTTGTAAATTCGGACATATAAACATTCGGCCAAACAATAATTATATTAAATGATTTTTATGCCATATATATATTCGTTTAAAGAAGATTATGCCAAGTGTGTTATGCCAAATAAATTTCGGAGCATCAAAATTCTGCCAGATAGAGGGAACCCATTTCTAGGCCGTGTAATCTCTCGTTTTGGCGACTTGATCTGGCCTTTTTGAAATCTCGCGTTTACCAACATAAACCACAACCTTGCAAGTCTTGAAAGCCAACATTGAACAAAATGGAGCCAGATTAATTCTAAATGCTGTAAAACGAGCAGAATGTGCATCAACTCAGAAGGTGGTAAGGTGGTAATTTGACCGATAGTTTTTTTTTTTTTTAACTTAATGTGATCAATTTTAAACTACACAAAAAAGATTAGGATTTTCAATAATCTTTCCGTGAAAACAAACCCAATTTTTTTAATTTTAAACAAAATGGTAGCCAATTCACATTATGACATTACTTTTGCCAAACCCTGTATTTGCACATTAAATAACTAACTACATACATTATAACAAAAACAAATAGGACAATATTTGCCGTCGAATTTGTTCTCCACCTCGCTGTCATCCGAAAACATGCCCAGAAGGCTGGCAGAATTGCCAGTTCGAATGCTAATGCTAAAACAGCTATAAAGTAAACCAGCAAGAGTACTGACGAGACCAAAATTTTGCATCATAACTACAGTACAACCGTCGAGAGAATGCATTCTTGACACCTGTCTGTTGCACAATTTCTAAGACGTAATAAGGACCAAATTCGAAAAACACATTGTTAGTATGAAACTGATAGGTGTCAAAAACGCATTCTCTCGACGTTCGGACTGTAAGTACATTTGGCTATTGTGGGCGGGCCACACCGATAATATTGCTGAACTTTGCAAACAGACATGTAGATAGCAACATTTTCATTATTTTATACTGAGAATATTGCTGGCTACGTATTGCAGCCACCCATTTCTGCATAAATATGGCCCGTCTAGAAAGCCGCGTCTCTAGAAAGCCGATTTAGCTTATATGTAGAATTTGTCTGATTAGCCAGTTCGATTCAGACGACTGAAATTTTCTGCTGAATTCATTGGATTGATTCTGATCTGGAATTCTAATGCCAAAGGTATGGTCGGAAAATCTAACTGATTTGTATCAAAGAGTTACTTATAGGATTCTGTTGAAAACCAGTAAGCCCTACTGGTCAAAAGTGTTGATCTTCATATATTAAATTATAATCCCGTACGGTAGGGGATAAATCCCTTATAACCAAGAGTTCGAAGAAATATCTTCCATAGCTAGCGACACGTCGATTTCATAGAAATACATAGAAACGTGACGCAGTGACATGTCGCCTGCTGCTGATGCCTGCAGTCGGCTGTGGAATTGCACCTCAAGCGGCGAATGAATTGGTTACTTATAGGTTAGCGTGAACTATACGTTAGGTAATGAAATTATGGAGAAGTGACTTGACGCTGCATGAGTGTGCGTGATCCATCACCGCCCGTTCCATGTCCACCTCGGACAGCATGGATGGAAACCGGGACATGAAGTATTTTTTTCTCCGTTGGTGTAATTGCTGTATGGCGTTCCAGTAGGAGCATAAATAAATAGTAGTCTGGTGAGGTGGTGATTGTAGAAATAAAACATCAGAGGGGTAGATCCCATATTTACGAGAACCTTTGCATTCTAATCTCAGTCAGTCCTTAATTTAGCTACGTTTTTACAAGTATTTGACATCGATTGTCTCTAAGATGAGTTTGAGACTGGATTTTAACGTTTTTACTTTCAGCTTACCTCGTTGTTCTAGTGGTCGCAAGCGCTACCGCAGAGCATAAGGTCCTGGGTTCAATTCCCGGGTCGGGCAAAAGCAGCCCAGAGCCTGGATTCGTACCCGGTTGATGGCGATAGTATCGCCCCCTATTACACGGGACTTAAACATAACTGTTGAAATGTGGGTGTAATACAATGTACATTTCTGCGCAACCCCTCGCGGAATACACGCATGGTGTTATGTTTATAATTCGGGAATTGGCGTTAAGCTGAGAAAATTACCAAACACGAGTCTGAAATATTTATTTACAACAGGAAAATTCTTCTTGATGTGTCAATTTTTATCTAGCACTATAGCTTCCGTCAGCGGCTTCTTTCACATGATATCTTTATAAATTATAGCCTATGTTACTCAGTGATAATATAGCATTCTACTGTTGAAAGATTTTTTTAAATCGGTCTAGTATTTTTTGAGTTTTTTCATTACAAACAAAAATACAAATCTTTCCTCTTTATAATATTAGTGCAGACAAAATAATTGGCCTTACAGAAGACTAAAGCAAGCCAAAACAGTCCACGTTATCAAATAAAACAGATACTTTCGAAAATTCATAAATTGTTTGAGCATAAAACAGTGGACTCAATTAAAAACCTTTTAATTTTGATATCAAGTTAATTGTTTCCACGAAGTCACTTTGACGTAGATACCCTAAATCCCTTTTTGAAACAGAGCTTGGGTCTGGGATTTTGGTTTTGACCTTTAAAATGTGGAAACAGGAGGAATTATGAAGTGGGTGTAATATTTTTTTTTAAGTTTACTTAGTAGCGTGGCCACGAGCACACGCTCAAGCAACACGCGTCTTGCGACGACTGCAGAGAAAACAATACATGAAAGAAGTTGTTTATAGCTTGCCATGAGTCAGCGAGACGCGACTTACGGAGCGATGGACGGAAACAACGGGACGCGCGCGCGTGCCGCTTGATGCAAGTCGCGTCGCTAGTCACATCGGTCGAGGCCGTGAAGATGCTTTTCAATCAATCAATCAAAATTTTAATCTGGGCTTATCGTACGCCCCAAAGCTGTTATGCGATCAGCGCGATTTCGAAAAATTCAAACCGTTTTCATTATTTGAAGGATGAAGAAGAGAAATTCTTGATGTTTTGTAGCACGGCAGGCTGGGGCGGCTGCTGCAGAACCGGAAAACGTCAGACGGCGTAAATACTTCAATCTTATTGGGACTTATATGTTCGAGCCGTTTGGGGTTGAAACACTAGGGCCAAGTGCCCAATTAGTTATTCAAGACATCGCCAAGCGATTGGTCGACTCTTCATGTGACTAGAGAGCTGGCCTATTTTTTTGCCAAAGAATCAGCATTGCCATACAACGTGGCAATGCTGACAGTCTTTTGGGCACTTTTCCTGTTCACAGCGATGCGGACGAATTTTTTGATGCCCTATGATTATTTTCTTTTTTATATATTAGTATGTATGTACTCGTATGTGTGTATTATTATTTTAAGACTGACTGCTTTTTAAATGATGTAAACATTACCTTAAAATAATAATGAAAAGAAATGATTATTCAAAAATTGTGCAGTAACAGTTTTATCAAGTAAATCACAAAATTATAAGATACCTTTAGAATCTATTATAACGAAAACATGGAATAAACTTGAATTTTATGAAGTAGAACTGTGCTATGTTAAATAAACAAGTAGTTAGAAATCATGAGGTGGAAATCCCGAGGTTAAGCAGTTTGCGGTAGCCATAACAATAATATTATTGTTATTTAAAGTCGCCTAGAACTGAATTTGTATTCCGTGTAAAGCTCTGATCAAACTGAGACGAAACGAGTGTGGGATGAGGGATGAAATTCGCTCGCGGCGATTGTGTCAACTAAAATAGTGTCTCTTTATAATAAAATTAAAAAAACTTTTTTTTTTTTACGGTAATTTGGAAAAAAACCCCTCCCCCTGAAACTAACAATATATTACGAAGATAAAGCTTAATATCATAACGATTCCAACGACATAAGTTTTTTATACGGCTTCCATACAAAACTTTAGAGATATCGTCATTTTAATCTAAAATGGTGCCGCAGGATATCGGGTTACGGGACCACCCACTCGTAATCATTTTTCGCAAAAATGGCCGACCCTCGATCGGCTAACTTGTATGGAGGTGTTCAAACTGGAGCGAATATCGTCGCGTGACTTCATACATTAACATAACATCACGCTTGTAATCCCCGAAGAGCAGGGGTATGCCCACATTTTTCCAGTTATGTTTTGTTTTAATCCGATAAAATAGGGGGCGACACTATTGCTATCAACCGGCCACAAATCCAGGACATCGGGACTTCCTTATCATAAAAAAATCGAGCCGCCAACCAATCACAAAATCAGAATTAAGGCACAGAAAACAGAGAAAAGAGATTCTTTCTGTGGAACAGGTCCGATGATTATTAAAGGACAGGCCATAGCGTAGAGCTCATAATCGTAATTACAATCATTTATTTGTCAGAATATGATATTTTTAGCGGAGGATTCTGCGTTCTTGTATGAACAAGTAACAGGCTGAATGATAAAGTGACGAACCAAATTATAAAAAAAAAGGTTGTGAATAAATAACAAAACGCGCGAAATGCATTCCACTTCCATTCATAATTGTTTACTCTAATTTGAATTTTACGTTTTATAAAAAAATTGTGTGTCTTCCTCAAGTAGTTAAAATGAAATAAATAAATGTTGCGCAAGTACTATTCATTAATAAGTTGCACTTACTTATTTTCACATAGAGAGTGATAAAAAGTAGAGTGTCCACCTCGGGAGTAACACTATTTTAATCTCGAGTGACGTAATTTGAATCCCTCGCTGCGCTCATGATTCTACTTTATAATCCTTTGCTGCGCTCTGGATTCAAAGAAACACTTACGCCTTTAAAATGGTAGTTTGCTCCCTAGGCAAACAATCTACTATTTTTCTATACATTACTTATCGACGTCCAAAATTTACCATGTTGATATTATAAAAACAAAACCTATAACCATCGCGCAATCTAGACGAGTCGATAGTCACCTCATATATTAAAATTCATCCAGCCGTTAGGATGTTTAGAAGGTATAAAGAATCCCACACAAAGATATCCTACACCACCTCATTCATCATTAGTCTATTTAAATAATATTGTACTAAACAAACCAAGTTTTGACCTATTTACCTATTGAAATCGTATGTCACTCATATAACCATGTTTTTATATATTCTTTAACATTCTTTTAACTATCTTTGATTGTTTTAGCATCCAAAACTTATTTTATACTACAAATTTTCCCTCTTTGTAAAACATCTTATAATATTTTATATTCTGACATTTTTATTTTAAACTTTCACCTGACCGATTTACTTTTCCATACCATAGACATAACACACTATGGACAGGTGCACTATAACTTCTTCTAGACCTTTTATTAGCTGTTGAAACTGTACCCATTTGCAATAAGGACAGGTGTAGGGTTTTCCGCCTGTAAACCGTTTTTATTAGGTCTGGCCATCATTAAATTAAGAAATAACTTGATATGTTTAAAATATTTAACATAATTATGCTTCCAGAACAGAATGCTTTGACAAAGAACGATAAAAACGTTCAAGTTGTTCAGTTTTGTTTCGGCTTTTGGTTTAGTCTTTGCTCGGTATTCCCACGAGTCTAGTTTTCTAACACAGTTATCTACTCGAATTTTAGCCTGTTTAGTTCATTGTAACTAGCGTGTGTATATGTATAGCCTAATAATACGTGATACTGTGTGTAACCTAAAACTTTCAATATATTATGTTTTTCCGTCAATAAACATCGATTGTGTCTGTGCATACTGGGTATTATAATAACCTATAACCTATTATATAACCCTCTCGCCTACCTCTGTAGGAGGCCTCTACTTCAACTATCTGACCACGTGGCATAAGACGCCACAAATTCAACAGCACACACACACACATTCCCAAACAAGAGAGGCCTCCGACGACAAGTGGCGTGACGCCTGTCAACGCTACCCTCTGAGAGAGGCCGCCGTCACAGCACGGTGTAGCGTGTGATACTGAAGCGGCCCTCCCGCTAGCGTGAGGCGCCCCAAAGCGCCTCCGCTACCTGCAAACCTCTCTCGCCACTCATCCTCTCCGATTGACAGTGTGAATAAATCGGCTTGGCGTATGACACCACAACCCAGCTCTTACACACTATCTCCCTGCCTGCCTACCTGCCTACCTGTCTGACTGCCTGCTTGCGTCTGCTGATCCTATCTTCCACTTATCCCGAGCGTCCCGCATCGTGCGAATCCAGCCTGACCTGGACCTCATATACTGGTTTACCTCTCTGTCGTTTTTGTAAACTATTTCTTATTTTATCAGCGTGACTTACTTTCAATTCCCCACGGAGCCAAGCGTAACGTTACAAAAGGTACATAGGTACGCATGAGAGACATGACCATAGCATTGCTATCGATTCAGTATAGTATAAAACACTCTGTGGCATCCACGCAGTCGGGTAAAAAATATGTGATTTCAATACTCGAACCTATTATTATGAAGAATACTTTAACACCCACGAATTTTATACCAGAAATAAAACACCACAATATTACATACTTTTTCAAATCCAGTATCTCAAGTACTTTCGATATCTGCTATTGACACATGTCAAAATTTCCGTCGTTCCGTATAAAGTAATGCATCGATGTATTCTTACGAGATATTTGGTAAAAGAAGCACGTCCATATCTAGGGTATGCCAAATGCACTCCCGGATGGAAATTGTGCTACTATTGGTGGACGGTTTAAAATATATTTTTAGTTTTTGAAAGGTTGGCTATTGAATTAGAGAATTAATTTTGTGAAACGCTGTTAAAATTGAAAAGTCTATGCTAAAATGGAATGGAATATTCATTACAAGAGTATGGAGCAGCTTTATTTTATACGGTATTTGAAAAAGTTATTGAGATCAAATTATATTTATTTTTGCGACGAAGCTAGCATTCTTTTAGGATAATCTAAAGTAATTTTAACAATCTATCTTCTATCTAGTGAATCGAAAAGGAACTGGACACCTTAAACTTGCAAACAGGGAACGCTCGGCACCTTTTGGGTTTTAAGATCCATTTTCGACCACCCTAATAGTTATTTATCATCTGCCTAGTATTTTCCTAACTATGACGGGGTCGGCTTCCAGTCTAACCAGATGCAACTGAATACCAGTATTTTAAATGGAGCGACTGCCATCTGACCTCCACAACCTAGTTACTAGGTAACACGATACCCCTTGGTAAGACTGGTTGTCAGTCTTTCGGGCTTCTAACTACCCGTCACGACTGTCAAAGATCTACAAATGACATGTTTATCTGTTGTTGCTTCATTTTTAATTCTTAATTCTTTTTACCTATTCTGGTATAATAATTTTATTCTAGGTGCATCGTCCTCACATATAATTATATAACTAATGTACTTATACAAAATATTGTAAAACATTTTAAAAGAGTAACGGTGGAGTTTCTTGCCCATTCTTCTCCATACGAAAACTACCTTTTGGAAGGGGCAACTAGAATCAATTATTTTTTTTTGTAAATTTTTGACGTTCAAAAGTGCCTTATACGGGCCTACTTGAAATAAATGATTTGACTTTGACTTTAACAGCCGTGACCAACGGCTTCGCGTGCTTTCCGAGGCACGGAGGGGTCTTAGTATGTAAAGATGAATCGATCGATCGACTCCAATCGTTGTTGACGGCTATAAAAAATAGTTGGTCGGTATAAAAACCTCCCGTTTCTAGTTTGAAGGTGCAAAATCTGCAATCTTCGTTACTAAACATCCTGAGGCCGTCTAATAAAGCAAAAGAAAAAGGATATCGTTATGTTTGGATCAGAGGAGGAAGTATGTATTTATTACTTACGAGATATTTGGTAAAGCAAGTGTTGACATCTCTAGGATACATATGCCAAATGCACTCACGGGTGGGTAAATCTGCTACTATTGGTGAGCGCTTTAAAACGTATTTTTCGTTTTTGAAAGGTTCGTTATTGAATTCGAGAAATATTTTGTTGAAAGGCTGTTCAAAATAAAAGGTCTATGCTGAACTAAATAGAATATTTATTACAGGGGGATTTATGGGCTTTATTTTATGTATATGGTCAGAGTTGAAAAACTTGATCCATATTATTACAAAACAAGATTTTTAGTTTTTATATTTCGAGCTTTATTCCGATTTAGGTAAAGTTCTTAATACAAAACTGCCAACTTCAGTGCCGGACAAAATAATTATTGTCAGTTTTGTGAAATGAACTATATTTTGTTTTTGGTTAGGCTTGATTTAGATTGTCATCGACACGCTGAGAAAGAGAGGGCTAGATTCTTATTTCAGAAACTGGCTCGATGGTTTAACTTTAAAACCATGTCTAAAGAAAAATTTATCTTGTTTTGTAATAAGACCGGATAAGTAAGTTTCCCATTACTGTGTAAAGCCTTGTGTCACACAAACGGACATCGTAGCAACGTTTGGCACCTTTTGGGTATGGTATCTCTTAAAATTGGAAGCTCATGGGTAGTTCTATAAAAATTACGTAGATCATCAAATTAAAAAGTTTTCACGGTGAGATTTTTGCAGAATAGATCGGCAGGTATCAGGGATGTTTGCGGATCATGACATTGATGGTTTTGCCGCCATTGTTAGAAAAAGATGCGCATCCTTGATGTCACGCATTCGCGGCAGCACCAACAGTATTCTCAGTGTGTTCGCAGATCGGTGGGGATTCGCCTATGTTGCGGAGGTGGATGCAGCTTCACGCTGAATTTTAATTTTAATTGTAAAATTAAAATTAAAATTTTAATAGTAACATTGTTACTAACCCTATGGACACGTATCGACAGAGCGTTTACGCAGTCCAGAAACAACAGTCGAACCAACGCTAGTCCGACCACGCGCCACGCTTATTATGTACCGCCACACGGGCGATATGTGCTTCGCACCCCGAACTATCGCGACGATAACCGATAATGGTTGGTGACATCTGCGCGTATCACTGTGCGAAGCTTCGTCACGATACGCAGATGCGGCTCCAGCATAAGTATTCTAAAGCTTTAACAAGTGACGATATTGTAAATCAGCACGACCTAGGCAGTCAGCCTCACAAACAGCGTTCTAACCATTTAATATTTCAACCACGTCATGATCATTCTCACACAGTTCATCATAATATATATATACAAGAGTTCACAAAAACTGTCATAACACACAATCAAATCCAATGACAAACGAGACAGTGGTAACTGGCCCAATCGAGTTTGAACCGGTTCGCGGTATATTTATCATCGTACACGGAGTTACGAGGTGAAACGAGGAAATATGGACTTCGGGCACCTATTCAAATGTTTGGAAGAGTCTCTGTTAAAGATTTTGTTATTCAGGTATTTTTAAAATAACTTTGTTTAGAGATTTGATGTACTTTTTACTGAAATATGTAAGGTCTTTTCGTCTCCTTTGCTTGCAATTTAAACTGACCCGCGCCGCCATCATATAACCGATTTCGTACTTTGTTATTCACTATGTGGATATTACACTGTGAGGTAATCTCACAACGATGTTTTCATAAGATATGTGTTAGGATATTTAGTTAGTACTTAGACTACTGAAAATTGTTTCATTATCCAGACAAACCTGCTAAGGTTTTTGTGATGTCGTTTTGTGTTGTGTGGCGTTTTCGTTTTGTTTTATTCTTTAATTGATCAATATTTTGGATCCTATCTAAATGTAATGGACTTCAGACAGACGTCAAATTGAGGAACTATCTGGTGAAGGTCTTTGAGAGCCGTAATAAACAAAAACAAAATTTTGATGCAAAATGTTTTGTATCGAAAACGATATTTTCTTGGTTTAGATTGAAGCCAAAAAGAAAGACGGATGAAATGGAATGTCGCTACAGTTGCTTGCCTTATAGACACAACAAAGCAGTTACTTTTATCGACACCTTAGTAGTCAGATACCACATAACTTCATTTTTTTTAAACTAAATTGCCAACTATTACATGTTCATGATCGACAAGACACGGCGCCAATGAGAATCAGTGCACTACCTCTGATGCTGAGATATAAACATTAACGACTATAGAAAAACGAATATGCTTCTAAGAGCGAATTCATCAATGAAACTAAACGCGATAATTACATCTAAACCGCATTCAAGAGCTGTCACAACAATGTTGACACTGTCAGCAGTTGCTCTTGTAATGATCGCGTTCAGTTTCATTGGCGGAATTCGCCCTAAATCTATTTACAGTTAATCGCTTTTTCTGACAACTTCGAGAAGAGATTGGATAGGATGTACGGTGGACCTTGTCGAGATGAAAATGAGAAAACAATTCCGAGAAAAGACTCGTAGGTGGTACAAATATGAAATGATTTGGTGTTTTCATGAACTAATTTCCAATAAATTATAAGCGTAATAAAATATGTACATAATAAGCGTAATAAGTAATCTAAGATGGAGATGTCAAGGGAAATACTACCAATGTGTGATGTTATAATATGTTATGTTATAAATTTGTAGTTACAATTATATACGATGGAAAGGGCCATCCTTACACAAAGTTTACCATGGATACATTACATCTACCTTGATCTCAATCTGCGTTGAAATTTTTTCTTCGGTTTTAACGCCAAATAAATATTTTACTGAATTTATACTGATAACTATTCAAGCAGGAAAACAGCCTTTCTAAAAACTTTAAACAGAAAAAGGTCTTCCTATTAACCTAAACCTCCATTATCGAATTTCCAAAAAGCCTTGACCAGAAATACATGGAAAGATATAAAAAGCCATGTAATTATGTGGGCATACCACCTGGCGTCACAAACCAGACGTGACTTCGATAGAAAAAATGTTAATTTCTGTAAAAATGGTTGTAGGTATGTAAGAAAGGAACAGAAGTATCACTCGTGCCAGGTTACTGGTTCCCTCGTGTTTGCACGAGTCGAGGAACGTCTTTTGAACTACCAGCAAAATAGCGTGGTAGTAGGACTGTTTTCCTAAAAAGAAAGATAATACGTTTATTTGCGGTAAAATATGACGCTAAGTAAAAAATAACTAGTTGGGGGAAAATATGCGTCACATCCACGCAAAACGGCCATCGCTCAGCATAATACTGTGACCCTATGCGAGACAGAGCCACAGCACTGGTTTTCAGCGACAGCTGGCGTCGACGTGTGAATGATTTCTAGGTTCATGCTTTGGAACTAAGCATGTCCATAATTTAGCAAAAAAGAAGTCCTTACATTATAAGGGTACGAATGAGCAGATGAGCTATTATAGGCCTTAGCAGTATGGAAGTTTTGAGTAAAGAACGAATACAATGAACGTTTTTAACGGCCAAGGACAGTAATTTTAAGGTGTGTGTAGAATCCTGTTGATCCCGCATTTAAGCTGATTATACCACTACACCGGCTCATCACCACACCAAGCCTCTCGTGCACGCACCGCTCCACTTTAAACTGTCGCCCGTCATTCTTGGTGAACTGACAGTTGACGTTAATGACAGCTACTTCACTACTGCTGTACTTGAGATAGTTTTTACTTAGAATTTATCATTTCATGAAATGGTTGTATTTCAGAACATCGACCACTGGCCACATGAAGTTGATCTGGCCAGATCATTGAATACTCAACGTTTGACAATATGAACAGTTAACCCAGATGTTACTGAAACTATTATTTATCTCCGATAATCGTAATTTTCGGATATATTTATTTAAATGACTTATAATAACTAGAAAAATAATGAAAAATTTACAGCTGCTCCGGGAAAATCAAGAAAAGGTGGCCTTTTAAAAGATCCGTCGTAATGACACATAATATTAAAGATAGACCCAATTTTAAAGTTAATTTTCGATAATTTTTCATCAATATTCAGAAAAATACGGGCGGTCACGTGCCCATGGTCGGCATTGTATATGGTGGTCTGACCACGACAGATACACTACAGTGTGCAATGATATTAATCCATGTGTGATCACATCGTGTACAAAACCGTGTTTCTTTTAAAATTGTAAGTTCTTTCTTTGTATTAATGTGTTGTTTGCTTAGGTTCCATGTTGATTTGGTTATTTAGTACCAAGTGGACCTTTTGTTCTTAATGTTTTGTTATCAAAAAGGTGCGTAAATTTTTAATGAGCCCCGTCCTTCGGTATGGAATGGAGGAAGGAAGTAAAAATTTACGTCAACCATTAGCAATATCTAGCGATATTGGGAAATCGGTATTGTTTAATGTTTTCGAATGGATAATTACTTTCCAATGTTTTAATTGCTCAGACAATTATTTCATTGTGAGATTTAGATTTATCTACATGACTATCATCCCCGCTACCATCTTGATGACTGGAGTGAACTTATAAACCAAAAAAATCTGTCTAGTCTTTTCCCAACTATGTTGGTGTCGGCATCCAGTGTAACCAGATGCAGCTGAATACCAGTATTTTACATGGAGCGACTGCCTATCTGACCTCCACAACCCAGTAACTAGGTATACGATATCCCTTGGTAAGACTGGTTGTCAGACTTTCGGGCTTTTGACGATGCGTAACGATTGGAATGACAGCCGAGACCAACGGCTTAACATGCTTTTCGAAGCACGGAGGATTCTCGGCATGTTTAAAGACGTTCACTCTTTTATGAACCAACCCCGGCAAGCGTAGCATAACCTGGTGGATCGACCCTTGCGGCTGTTATTACTTATGAGCTATTTAATTATCTTGATAAATTATTGGTACCGATACGACAGATCGGTATTAGGTTAATCGATATTATTAGTTGTTATAGCGGCAATAGAAAGCTGTCTACCTATTCATGAGACAGACAACCCGCTGACAGACAGACGGACGGACAGCGGAGGCTTAGTAATTAGATTCCATTTGGCATCCTTTGGGTAGGTACCCCTAAATAGTAATCTAGGTGCCTATGTTATTTTGTTCTTCAATTTTAAAATATCGCTTGCATAAACTTTTGATAAAATTTGGAATAGAAAATTATTCACGAAATAATCATCTTTGTTAACAGCACATATTTTCAGATTAATAACAGTATGAGCTTTTGCTGAATATCTGCCAAAAAACGCCAATATATTGTAGGTATACCTACCTAGGGAGAACTTGCCATCCCACTTACGTCATAACGGAATATCTACAGAACACAGGCAGTTTCATAAACTGAAACAAAAGACTGTCTGTCTGTTAACGCATGGCAAAAGGTACTGAATAGATTCCAGTGCAATCTGACAAAGTGAAGCCGATATTCCAGAGGAATATCTGCCCTGCAGGGGGAAAATACAGGCTGGTTAGATAAATATAAATATTTACGATTTGAAATGAAAGGCAATGAAATCGTTTAATGCCCAGATATGCACATCTAACTTACATTAAACACAAACTTACAAAAACACATAGATAACGTAATAAATAAAAATAAATAGCAGGTACAATACAATACTATATACATATTTATGTTTATGGTGTACAATAAAGAGTATTCTATATATCTATCTATCTATTTAGACATCCACATGACAAACTTGCGAATTTTGGCGCTCTTTTTTTGGCTATAAAGGGCTCTAATGTCGTAAGGTTCGTCGTTGATATCAAAAGTCTGCTCTCGTGTCAATAACATGAGCTTTACTTCAACAAACTCTTGTCGTAGTATGAGATAAGCCACTCAGATAGATTGGTAGTGGAGCTGACTGCCAAAGGTATACAGAGGGCCGAGACAAAGTGATATTCTATCAGCGATAACCATGATAGAAAAGTCAAAATCGTATTGGACTGACATAAGCAACCGAAAAGCTTAAAAGTCAATCCTGTAAATAAGTCAAAGTCTAGGAGACCACTCGTGGTCTCTTTGATTGCATGTTTAAAGGCACTCCTTCACCGGGAGCATTCGCCTGTAATATAATTGAGGCCCTAGTGTGAGTTTCTTTTAACCATCTCGACTTTACGCATCGAGCGCGTTCGGCGCTCCGATTGGCAGCCCGCCGGCCTTCACCAGTGAACGGCCAATCGGAGCGTCAAACGCACTCGATGCGTAAAATCGAGATGGTTAAAAGAAACTCACAATAGGGCCTCAGTTCAGATTCAAGCTTAACATCAGTGAGCGAAGAGAACCATGGTAATGCTCGGTCGGCCTCTACGAATATTCTGCGAATAAATATTTTCCATTTACTAGACAGACAAAGTCACGAACACAGCTAGCTAGCATCGCACCAAAAAAAGAAAGCAATCTATTAATCATTTGCGAAAAAACAAGTCGATTGTAAAGAAATACTTATCCAAGAGATAAGGCAGGTTATTTTTCACGTCGTCACGCAGTTGGGTCGTCGGATAGTCGTCGGGGTGGAAAATGACATGATATCGGGACAAAGCGGGACATTGTGGGACATTGAGGGACATCGAAGTGACGTTTGGTACATCGTAAGTTGTAGACGAGAAAATGATCGTGAGATTTAGATAGAGAACTCATTTGATGTAAAGTCTGTTGTTTTTTCTTTTCTGTGGTGAAATATTGGTGTTGATTGATTTTGAATTGGTCTTTGAGTAGTGATTTGGGTTATTTTTGTAAAGTGTGTAGGATTGGATATTTCGTTTGTTGTGTTTTCTGTGTTATCCTTCAATGGAAGGATGTTAAAGCAATTAATAATTTGTAATTCATTGTGAAATAATCTTTAGAATCCGGCGAAATTTTCTTGCTTTCCAAGTTCTTTCATAGATAATTCTATGGTTCGTGGTAGTGTTTATAATGAAGTTCCTTGTAAACTATGATACTCAATTGAGACCTTTTTAGGCCCTCGATAAAGCACCAAGTGAAACCTATTTTAGGCGTTCGAAAAACAAGTACCTATTTTTAAGCTTATAGTTCTCAGATGACTTCGCCCTGGAGTGTAAATGTGGTGCTTTTTCGCAAACAATGGGGCACTTATCGTGTCCATTTTATCCTGTTACTTGCATGATGCAGGAGCTGATGGATGCTACTGAAGGTGCCAAACTCGTAGCCAAATTCTGGGCTGATTCTATACAAATTGCCAGGCGTAAATCGACAGGCTCAGAAGAAGCTTATAGTTCAGTGGCCTCCATCAGACCGAAATATTCTAGAAACACTGTTCTTGAAGACGTTCAATCAAAAGATCCCATTAATTAATGTTGAGTGCCTAAGTTGGGGTTCAAGATCTATCAAGGAAAATTTTGTTTTACTAAAGACTGAAAATAAAGGCAAGTAAATACAAGAATATCTTGTTACTTTCATAAAACATGTTATAACTAATTTATAAATATTTGTTTCAGTTATAATGGATTTGCATAGACTAAGATTTAAGATAGGCCACATATTTTTGAACGTAATTTAGACGTTGGTTTTTTTTTACTGCTTTTTTTGTGCAAATGCAACGTTATTTGTGGGTCTTACTTTGTCTAGATCTGTCTGTCTTGATATTGGGTTTTTCTATTAGGCATTACTTAGTAACAGCCTGGAGTCTGAATTTGTGCCCGGCCGATCGCAATAGACTCTCTCCCTCTGTTACATGGGACTTAAGGGGACTACAGGAGCTAAACGCAAGTTTAATAATGCCTAAAAGTAAATGATCTACTTAACTGCAGTAAACAAAAAGTGAAAAATATGTGATATTCTAAAGGACATAATGCTAGTTAGATAGTGTGTTAAAAACATAATACAACTGCCGGTCTATTCTGTAATAATCTCACTGTGAAAACTTAGGTGAAGTGAGCTTGAAGTGAGCTGTCATTCCACCTGCTGCTAGGGACTGACAGCTCACTTCGAGCTCACTTCACCTAAGTTTTCACGGTGAGATGGTTACAGAATAGCAGTGGACTGTGGCCACCGGGACGACTTAATAATAAGTATTTCGCGGGTTGCGATTCGATTACTTTAATATAGTTGCCAAGCAATTTATGCTCGTCACAATGCATATGGAGCAGTGGAGCTGATGGTGAAGTACCAGGGGAACTCCTCAACGATTAACGTCCCTGCATCGAGAAAAGCAATATTTAAAAGGTGATAAGCAGTTGACATTAGGCTATTGTAACATAGATAAATAACAAACTGACTCACTAAAAAGCGAGAAATAAAAACTCCGAAATTTAAGTTATTTTTCACTTTGTAGTGGTTTTTTGGCGCCCACTCACACATTGACAAGACCCCAAGCGATTGTCGCGGTGCTGTGCCGTGTCGAGACGAGAAGTCGCCGCGATATTTTAAAATGGATGGTAGGTAATCAAATAGGCCTAGTTTCTATACTGTCCATATTTATACTGTGCTCGTGGTAACAGGCGCACGGCTCGATCGAAAGTTACGCTATGCTTACCGAGGTTGGTCCGTGGATGGGTGACCATCCATTGTATATCGATACCCTTCCGTGCTTCTGAAAGCACGTTAAGCGATTGGTCCCGGCTGTCATTCGTGGATCTTTGACAGTCGTTACGGGTGGTCAGAAACCCGAGTCCGACAACCACTCTTACGAAGGAGTATCGTGTAACCTAGTAACTGGATTGTGGAGTTCAGATAGGCAGTCGCTCCATGTTAAAATACTGGTATTCAGGTGCATCCGATTAGTCTAGAAGCCGGCCCCAACATAGTTGGGAAATTTCTATATAAGCAGATTTAATGATCAATATCTAGAAAGAAAGAAAGAAAGAAAAGAAAGAAAAATATTTTATTTGGGACACGCACAGGAAATACAAACAGTAATAAATTTATAGTATCTCACCATTTAATCTACCTTTGGTACCTTTCCAAAACATGTGTAGGCAGAAAGCGATTCCACTAAGACTATCCCATCTGCATAGTTCCACTAGGTACCTAATGTTTGACCAATTCACATTACGGTCGCACATACTGCTCAGACCTCCTAAGGCGATTTCAGCGGTATGTCCAGTCCCCCACAGAAAGGTATACTGCCTACGCAACAGATTCCTGAAAGGATTTTGTACGTTTGCTTCACTAAATGTAAGTATTATGTGTTATTAGATTGTCTATGTGTGTTATACTGTTTTCTGTTTCAATATAATAAAAAATCCGGAGTCACACGTAATCTGTTCGATTTATGGGCATAAATCGAACAGATTACGTGTGACTCCGGATTTTTAATGTATAGTGTGTGTGACGTTTTGTTTATACCTTTTAGTTTTTAGTTTTTATGACTTTTATTTTTATTATTTGAATTATTTTAGGGTTATAATATATATATATATTTGAAATGTGCTAATTAAGCCCTTTCATTTGATACCCAACACGGCATCACTTAAGTTTGTTTTTTTTTTTATCATGGCTGTATGTCCTCCAGAGGGCGCCATATTTAATTTAATTTGACGTCACACAGCCTATAACTAGCGGACGATCAATACGCTTCCAACGATACCTCATTTGTCAAATTATGATCAGTAGCTTAGAATCTATGAGGGAACAGATGAACGTACATACACACCGGTCAAAATCATAACACCCCTTTTTGCTTCGCCATAGTCGGGTAAAAACACACTTAAATTTTAATGGATTTGAATCAAAAACATATGCTGTTCCCTCTTTAAAATTTGGGGTAAGTGCAAAATGTCCCAATTTTTCATACATCTCCACTAACAGTCATCTCAGTGAGTTTTTTTCGTGCACCGGATTTTCAACGTTCTGCTTAGCACCGAGAGTTGAAAATCCAACAGTGTGTTTTTTCAACGCGCTGGGACGAGAATGCGTCAAAACGCGTTGGATTCTCAACACTTGGCTCAACACCGGGAGTTGAAAATCCAGTGCGCGATAAAATCCCGCCGCGATATTTTTACGTCTGTGCGAACGTGGACTTACTCCCTTTCTAGCCAATCTTACACACAATCCATCCATCGTTTCTTTGGATTAGGTATTTGTCTTCGTTGAACACTTCAAGGATTTGAAAAAAAAATCGAATGAATATGATAAACTCTAAAATACAATAGACGTGGATATATTTAGTAACCTATTCCGCTTAACTATTCCTTAAGAGTCATAAAAAACTCTATATGAAATTGACAAGTGTTTCACCTCTCAACGAGGCATCTTCAGGATGACGATTGACTTGCCGCAAACCCGCGCCGGACGCTGAGTGCGGCGCTCGGCGTGGCACCATGCCGTGTTCGGGTTCGCGACAAGACGTGGAATAGGTTACTAAATATATATACGTCTATTGTATTTTATAATGGATTTTCGCAAGGTCGTGCCTGAATCAATTAACTGTAAATATAATATGCTCTTTTCTCTAGGAAGATGGGATGGCATTTTTTTCTGCAGAATGTATTCTGAAGACTAACTGCATATGGGCCTCTTACACGCGCAGACAGTAAATCGATGCGATTTAATAATGTGTTTGTGAGACTGCCCCGATTCTATAGCGCATCAGGCATGTTCGCCGAGTCGCAAATAGACTTTTTCTATTGTATGTACTTTGAGAATACGATGCACATTCCTGGTGCGCAGGGTTCGGGCTAGCTCTTGTGGTATCCTGAGGGCATTAGTGCAGAGGTTTGATTGTAGAAAGGATAAGAAACCGTATAAGGATACGGTTCAGGTACTGAGCAATCGTGGTTTGTAATAATTATGTTGATTTGAAGTCTTCTTAAATTCGCCCCTTGTTACATGGGACTAACTAACGACTGTTACAGAACTGTCGAAATGTGGGTGTACTAAAAGCACTTCTGTCTGACCCTTTAGAGAATACTGGCGTGTTTTTATGTTGTAGTTTTTAAATTTACGTTTTTAAATAAGCTTTTGTTGTTCGAAATAAACGTGTATTATTATCGAGTTCTACGTTTATTTCAATACCGACATAATATGTAAATAATTATCTAAAAAATGAATCACTATTATTCTAGTCACGCCATAACTTGAGAACGGCTGCACCAAACTGGATAATTATTTAGGAGAAGGTAGGGTAGGTAGGTACGGTTGATAGATACGCCGTAGATAAGTACTTAGTGCTACCCGTGCGGAGCCGGGGCGAGCAGCTAGTAATATAATATATGATTATCAAGGTATACATTTACAGTATAAATGACCTCGCATTGTATAGGTTTTCCGAACAATGAAAGGTCAGCTTATACTGTTAATCTATAGCCTGAACTATTTGTCCTAGTGTGTACGTATTTATCCTGAAAGCATTTTTGTAAATCGACTGACATTGTAACATGAATTATTTTTATGTTGTTTACCAGATTTCAGATGACGGTGAAATGTTAGAATAGTATGAATATTATGCATATGGCTGGTTTTAAGCAATAAAATAAAAATATAAGTACTGGTACATTCAAAAATGCAAGAATATAAAACTGTGGGTTTAAACAAAAGTATATTTGAGTACCTACTAAAAATAAATGGTTGATGATAAATATTTTTCGTAGTTTCAACGTGAAAAAGGTTGTAGAAAGTAGTTCAGAAGTTTGAGAGACTTTTCAGGAAAGACTGCAAAGTCTGATCGCCTCGAGAGACAAATCGCGTTATTGTATTTCCAACTTTCGGTGCTAAGACGAGGGTTGAAATCGTAACAGCGCACTTTTATTTTGGCATTCGTTTAGTTATCGCCTCATAATCAGCCTTTAATGTTCCCACAGTTGGGGCACAGTCCTCCTCTCTATGGGAGGGAGTGGGCCGTAACATGTCTTCGAATATCACGATGTTTTCCTTCTCCTTTTTGAGAGCAGTGGTGATGAAATAATTTACAAAAAGTAAAGCGCCTGTCATGGTTCGAACCTACGACCTACAACTCGTAAATCGCAGCCGCTACCACTGGACCACCACTGTTCTACAGTAAGCCAACGTTCGCACGTACGTAATAAAATCGCGGCGATTTTTTTTCGTGCACTGGATTTTCAACGCTTTGCTTAGCGCCGAGAGTAAAAAATTCGACAATGTATTTTTTCAACGCGGTGGGACGAGTGTGTCCCAATGAGTTGGATTCTCAACCCTCGGCTCAACACCGAGAGTTGAAAATCCAGTGTACGAAAAAAAATCGCCGCGATAAAAACACGTCCGTGCAAACGTGGGCTAAAAAACGAGCAAAACGTGCATGTTTAAACTAAGCACATTTTGTTTCATCCTTAACCTTATTTCTGCCACAAAGTGGCAAGTTAAATCGACTACTATACAAATTGTATTATTCTCTATAATTAAATTTTTCATTAAGCAAAATAATATTGCTCTGCCAGTTCGCAATAAAAACAAAATCCTTATCTTCGTCTATGTCTTTAAGAGTATTTCAGCAAACGAATATAAAAAAAAAATACTACATTTTATTTCCTAATATAAGATATTTTCCACAAACCAAAATTCTATTTAGATATCCGACGCTCAATAAAAATTACTGAAACTCTAAAGATAAGAATTGACAGTAGCATATAATTAATTAACCCATAAAATTGTATTAAGATAAATCCTTGACCAAGTTTCCATGGTATTTTCAACATCCTATGTATAATTGCTTTTCATGATAAAGTGGGAATTATAGGAATTTATAGGGAGCATTTTGTTATCCTTTGCAAGATAAAATTGAGGTAAAATATATTATGGTGTATTTTAGAGATGCCACGAATGGTGATTTTACCGAATACCGTCTACCGAATATTCGGTCACGCTCTTGGCCGAAGCCCCAACTATTCGGCGGCCGAATGTTTTTTTTCTTAATTTGTTCGGTATTAGATAGAAAGATAGATAAATCGTTTATTTAGTGCACACAAAAAACAGCACAACATACAAAAACACGATTAAATAATGACTAATTAGCTATTATGAAATAGCTGCAAGGTGCCAATATACAAACAAATAAAAAATGAAGAAAACAAGAAATTATGATGACACTATTGGCTATGACATACTTTAAAATAATGGATCAACGAACTTAAAAAAGTGCAGTGTGCGTCTCAAGGTTGCACCAAATGGGAGTCCAGCTCAGCATGTGCCAGGCAAATATACCTGACAATAATCCCTGCAGTGACATACAGACGTCGAGTAGATAAGATAAATATGCGAGTTATTGGTGTTGTGAAAAAGTGAAATGTGCGGAGTGAAATGTAAGTATACCCGCAATTTAAATATTGTATTCTACAGTAAAATTTTAGCATTTGGAAATTTTCCTGTTAGAAGATTATTGTGTATTTGATTATTTGATTGTTTAAATAGATAAATGTATATTGTGTAAAAGATTAATCTAATTATGATAATGGTGGCATAGGTGTGAATAAAATAATCTTAATAATTTATAATATTTAATATAATAATATTAGACGGCACGGTTGGCGCAGTGTCAAATATTTGTATGACCTACAAGTAGTTGTTCCGGGTCTGGCTGTTTGTGTATGTGAGTATAAATGTTTGTAAACGCACCCACGATACAGGAGAAATTCCTAGTGTGGGGCAACGTTTTTAAAAAAAAAAAAAAAACGAATTAAATGAATTAAAATATGTTTGCAATAAATAACTATAGGTAAATATGCATATGTATTATAACCATTATCTAACAATAGATCCACTAATAATACGCAAAAATAAGTAGCTGAATAGGCCGAATACCGAACATAAGCCGAATATATTCGTGGCTTCTCAAGTATTTTGTTGAAAATATTCGGTTAGTTGGTGAGAACGTTCACATAGTTACCGCCCTATATATTATCTATCTAAGTGTCACTACTTAGTTAAAACGACAACTTGCTCATTTTTCCAGGGAATAATGAAACATATATTTCTGAATTCATCATCTACCTACCTAGACTTTTCCCAACTATGTTGGAGCCAGCTTCCAGTCTAACCAAATGCAGCTAATACCGGTATTTTACTTGGAGTAACTGCCTATCTGAACTACACAACCCAGTAATTGGGTACCTATAACGATTGCTTCTTGATAATGCATCGTTTAAATCCTACCTAGCAAATACATTCCCATATTTTCCGCAATTATTTTCAGCAACTGGACAAGATTGGAATTAAAAGCAGCTGATAACCATCCAATCGCACTTTTATCTGAAAATTAGCTGAAAATTCTTCTGCAATTATAAAATTTATACGACAATTTGGTTCAGCACTTCTTGGCAGGATCTTAAGGTTTCAATTCAAAAGTAAGAATTTGGATCACTTCAAGTTTTTCAAAGGCTTGGGACTCATCTTTTTTTTCGACATTTACGTCAATTACTTAATGTTATGGACGACAGTAAATGTTGTTTTTCTTTCAAATGGTTTTGAGTTAAAATATATTCACCCTAGACTAATGCAGGGCGTCCACCTAATCCGTCATCGGCTGAACTCTATTGATATTTTAAAGAAAGTGAGTGCGTACACCTACTTATCGACGTCATCGTCGGACGAATAAAGTAAGTGCTTGCACTTTCTTCATCTCGCATCATGACAAGAAACATAGATAATTATAATTCTGTTATGAATCTGTTTTTAGAGGTGTTTGTTGACATAAATCACATCGAAGTCATCTTTGACTTGAGGAAGACTTATCAGAAACATATTTCCAGACTTAATCGGATTCTAAGTTTTATAATTTTTATGTAGTTTCTTTATTAAATCATAGTTTCGGGTTTCACCAAAGTTACATCTTAACGGTGAAGGAAAACGGCACGGTTGGCGCAGTGGTTAAGCGATTGACTGCTGTGCTGCGTGTCGCGGGTTCGATTCCCGCACGGAACAAATATTTGTATGACCTACAAGTAATTGTTCCGGGTCTGGATGATTATGTATGTGAGTTTAAATGTTTGTAAACGCACCCACAATACAGGAGAAATTTCTAGAGTGGGGAAAAGTTAAAAAAAAAAAGAAAAAAACTTTTGAAGACACAACACTGTTTCAAAACAAAAAAACTTGCATTTGAAACCAACGAGGAAAACAAATAACATGATGTGACTGAAAATTGATATATAGAGTGTTAAAACCCTTTTAACCTGCTTTTCCCCATAAATGATAGTAATCAAACGAGCTGGATCATTGAATGAGGCTGTTGATAGGCGCTCTTCTTTTGTTTGCGCTGTTGTAATCGATGTACGTGGTAAGACATCTGTTCCACCCGACGAGGAAGCGACTAGCTATCAACGATTTTCTCGCTCAATAAACGTTCAAAAGATTGCAGGTCCCGTGTAAGTAATCGTGTCATTTCTCCTATCGCAGGTCTGCTGGAAGAAATTTCTTAAGAAATAAGCAGTACTTTTGTACTCATAATTATGATTATGTCTTATCTGTATCTATTTTTCTGTGTGTACATAAATAATAAAATAAATATATTAAATAAATAATAAATAAAATACATACATACTCGTAATTATATTAATAGTTGATCGCTGACTGTTCACACCCTCAGCGATACTTCCTTAGCAGGCGGAACACTCGCTTAGAGACTCACGCTCAGTACATATGCATACCAGCGAGACATCGCTTCAGCAAATGAAGGGGTCCGATAGGACTGAGCACAACTGATGGGCCGATGCCTGCCGGGGTTGCGGGAAAGCCCGAAAGGGATACCGTGGCCCCTGGCAACGTACAGGCAACGGAAGAAACACGGGTGGGTTTTAGTCAGTAAGAGTCTGACACGCCCTCCTGCTCCACCCAGAGCGGGAGAAGTTATTTGATAATTTCCCATCCAAAAAAAAAGCGAGACATCGCTCGTCGCTGTCGCGCTCTTGCTACTCGTTGCTCGCCATCTCGTTTCTAGTTGCTAGCTCTGCTCGTTGCCCGTTAATTGCCGGTGATGAGACAGGTTCTACAGCATAATCAGCCTATAATGTCCCCAGTGCTGGAACACAGGCCCTCCTCTATGTGAGAGGGACTGCGCCACGCGGACCCAGTGTGGGCCGATAGTTGTCACATGTATTCGAATTTTTTGTTCTAGGACATGCCGGTTTCTTCACTATGTTTTCCTTCACCGTTTTGAGAGCAGTGGTGATGAAATAATTTACATAAAGTAAAGCACCTGTCTGGGTTTGAACCTACGACCTAAAAACTCGTAAGTCGCGGCCATTCAGACAGGTCAGTCAGGTCAGCTTCCGCCAGTGGCTTCGCCCGCGTGATATCTTTATAAATTATAGCCTATGTTACTCAGTAATAATATAGCATTCTACTGGTGGACGAATTTTTTAAATCGGTTCAGTAGTTTTTGAGTTTATTTATATTTATACAAACAAACATACAAACATATAAAAATCTTATTTTCTTATCTTTACAATATTAATTTAGACCGTTTGGCACTGCTTAGTTACTGCGACCAACTGTGAGAAAAAGTTAAAAAGAGGATCAATAATTTAAAAAAGTGTGCGTCATTAGAAGTGCAAAAAGTTTTTAGAGGATAAGTTAAATATTTAACAAAAATAAATCTACCTTCGTTTATACTCCACCTTTTAAAAAAAAAACCACTGACCAGTCGAATCAAAAATCTTATCTGCTACCTCAAAAACTCCTTAATTTTTTTTTTTAATTAAGTGGTTGGTCATATGGTTTGCAAAAGCCAATATTAATTTGTTGTTGTTTATCCTAGCTAATATTATATTATAAATGCGAAAGTGAGTTTGTTTGTTTGTTACGCTTTCACACTAAAACGGCTGAACAGATTTGAATGAAATTTGGCACATACGTAGACCATAACCTAGGTTAGGATATAGGATACTTATTACTCCGATATTCCTACGGGATCGAGACTTATGTGGGTGAAACCGCGAGGCGCAGCTAGTCTACTATATATTGTAATTGCGAATAATTTTCACTCCTTAAGACCTATACCCAATATTATATTAATAGCTTATGGTCTAAAGAGGGGCCATTAAGAATATGAATTAAAAATCTCAACTAATTAAAAAGTTATGCAACCGCAAAATTTCGTGGGAATTCTGGTTGTAACATTCAATCAAGATCATATTCACAAACCGGCCGTTTGTGTCTCAGTTCTCAGAAAACGGGTAGTTAAATCAAAAGAATCAATTCTGCGAAAAACGGTTTAAAATTGGGCTTGAATTGGGAACTTGATGTAAAGCTTGAATTTAAATTCCTTTACACTTGAGATTTAAGGTTGAATGCTCCATCCTTATCTTTTCGATAAAGATATTCAAATACCTAAAGAGAATTTTAAACCAATTTACAAAAAGACAATTCAATTTATCTCATATACTGTTGTTGTTTAATTGTATGTTTTTAATTCTGTGCTTATTCGTTATTTTTTATTATTATTATATTATCATATCATATTATATTATAATATTATCACAATTATATATTTCACATGATATTTTGCAGGTTATAATTACCATTAGTGTGTACGATAATGTCCTAATTAACACGTTAATGTTTGTCTTTTGTTAAATCACGTAATTATCCTTGTTTTAACATGTCCCTGAATGTCATATAAGAGTAGGTTTGCAGTTACGACAAAAGAAGAACACTCAATTCATAGTCATGTCGAGTGCTGCGTTGCAAACAGGGCTTGGAACCGGTACCAAAATTACAGGTTCTGTATCGGTACTTAGCGGTTCTCGCCAATTTCTGGGTACCGGTTCCAGACGGGTACCTGTACCAGACGGGTACTGACTCCGCCGTCTACCGGTTTCAGACGAGTACCGGCACTCCAACCTAACAAGTACTAGTACCAAATTCAGGTACGCGTCGCTTACAAAAAATCTCAAATTTGTACGAGGAACCTCCTATGGTTGGAAACATTTAAGTTATTTTTCTAATACCTATTAGTTATTCTTTTTACTTACTAAGTATATATATGCTCATACTAACTTACAGAAATAAAAAAAATGGTACCGGTTTTGGTACGGGTACAGTACCGATACTGACTAAAAATACTAATAGGACACGTTGCCATTTTTAAATATTATACTTTATTTATTTATGTAGAATTAATTATTGTATATTTATTTTATTTTTATATCCTAATTATATTTCATGGTATGCTGCACCGGTGCAACATACGACGTCATAACGTCAACGCCGGATGTCGCTGAAAACCAGCGCTGGGGCTCTGTCTTGCATAGGGTCGCAGCATTATACTGAGCGATGGCCGTTTTGCGTGGATGTGACGCATATTTTCTCTAAACTTGTTTCTTTTTAAATTTTTTGTTCTTTTTTTGCGTCATGTTTACCGCAAATAAACGTATTTTATTTATTTTCTTTCCAGTTATTATGTCTGGTACTGGTAGTAATAGTAGAGGTACTACGTCTGGTACCGGTATCACACCAAAGCTAATGGTACCGGTTCCCAAAAATACCGGTATTTTAAGCCCTGGTCGCATACAACTATACTTTAATCAAGTAGGTACTTAATTATTTTCATACTTTATTTTCATCGTATTAATTTTTATGTGAAGTAAGGAAAATTTATTGTTAAGAAAATTGCCTACCAACTTAAATTTCCTATATAATATATTCAAATCACAACTATCATTCTTTGACAGTTGTATGTAATGACTAAAACGCGGCAAATCTGCGTAGTGTGTCAATTTAGTCTGCCTAGCCTTTTTCCAACTTTCTTGGGGTTGGCTGTCAGTATAACCGAATGCAGCTAAATACTAATATTTAAAGGCTCACACAGAGCCGGCGGCCCTTTACATGGAGCGACTGCCTATCTGACCTCCCGACCCCCAATAGGGGTCGGGAGGTCAGATAGGCAGTCGCTCCATAACATGATACCACTTGGTAAGACTGGTTGTAAGACTTTTTAGGGTTCTGACTAATAACCACTGTCAAAGCTCTACGAATGACAGCCGGGACCAACGGCTATGGCTTAACGTGCTTTCCGAGGCATGGAGTGGTCTTTGAGGGGGACGTGTAACACGACAAATTGACATTGATTATCAGGAAAATTAATTGTTAAGCATATTGAGACCTCTCAATATGTTTAACAGTTAATTTTCCTGATTCAATCTTCAGGGATTCGCTTTTGTTTAATGCAAAGCATGCTAAATAAATAAATAAATAAATAAACATTTATTTGCAGACACTGAAGTCCATAGAAATAAATTATACATTGAAACAAATTACATAAAAATAACACAATACACACGCTTAAAAATCACAAAATAGGCAATCACATAATAACAACATAAAATTAAAATAAAATAAAATAAATGTACGTACAGCTATCAAGAAACGACCTGTGCGTGCAGTCTCACCCATCGACCAAGCATCGGGCAGTCCCACCGGTCACTCAATGCTCTCAACATGCCGTGGGTGCTGGTATCTGTTCTGTGCCGGAGAGGAGCGCATTGTTTACGAATAATGGCATAAAAATCATCTACTCTCGCATCGGCAAACATACCCGAAGCGCTACAATACCGCGGCAGCCCCACAAGCATCCTGAAAGCATTGTTATACTGTGCTAAGGTTAAAAAGGACTGTAAAGCGTAACAGGAAACACACTTCTTCACTTCAATTGATATTTTACTGTGCAGAAAACAACAATACATAATTATGCCAATAATGAAAAATTTAATCGTAAATGTGCACGATACCTTACTCTATTCTGTCTCGTATTCTTCGAGCGTGTTTTGTAACGCGATACTTTTTAGGACGGTCTTGTGGCTAACAGTAACTGCTGTCACATAGTGTCTCTTATTCTGCGGATATTTGGGACACTAAACTAATTGATTGATTAACCGCATTGTAAGAATCACACAACATGTATATTCCACTGTTTTATTCTTTGAATTGTAATACATGCGAAAGGGAATAAAAAAAAAACGGGCCACTGGCATCGCGAACAGGTACACGCGCTCGTTAGGTAGACATTTTCCTGCCGAGGTTGCGGGAAAGTCCGAAAGGGATACCGTGGCCCCTGGCAACTGATGGAACATGGGTGGGTTTTAGTCAGTAAGAGTCTGACACGCCCTCCCGCTCCGCCCAGAGCGGGAGAAGTTATTTGATAAATTCCCAACCAAAAAGAAAAGAAAAAAAAGTAGACATTTCCAAACGATTACAGCCTAATTACATTTTTTGATATGCTTGAATTATTTTAATAATACTAAACCTTACCGTGTAGGTAATTTATATTGGTGATATTGTTTACAAAACAAAAACACGAATTAATAACGCTACATCGCCGATTTCCGATTAAATAATATATTGAATTCCATAAGGACAAAAATAGCGTCAGCTCTTTACAATTTTCATAAATGTAATAAAGTTTTTATATATTCGAAATCTGTTTCAGAGCTCAATCAAAATCGTATTTGAATGATTTTATTTCTACGTGGCTGATATGGGAATAATTTAGCGAATACCTAAAATTGGTGCTTCAAACAGGGAAACTTTGAAACAGAATTATTCAAAGGGAATCCTATTTATTATATTATTATTTATTATTGGGTGGTCGACCTCGCTTGTCTGATGAAAACCAATGGATGAGATTTACGATGGACCGAGCGCGCTTTTTTAGCACATAATTCTTATTTTAAGGGTGAGGGGCTCGTGGCTAAGTAATCAGGTTAAGCTACGCTTGCCGCGGTTGGTCCATGGATCGATGACCATCTTTACCTCGGAAAGCACGTTAAGCCGTTGGTCCCGGCTGTCATTTGTAGATCTTTGACAGTTGTTACGGGTCGTCAGAAGCCCGAAAGTCTGACAACCAGTCTTACCAAGGGGTATCGTGTTACCCAGTAACTGGGTTGTAGAGGTCAGATAGGCAGTCGCTCCACGTAAAATATTGGTATTCAGCTGCATCCAGTTAGACTGGAAGCTAACCCCTACACAGTTGGGAAAAGGCTAGGCAGATGCTGGTTCTCATTTTAAATGTAATAGGAAACAGACGATAGAAAAAGAGCGAACGAGTGCTAAGTTTCAAATAATATTCCTCAAACAGAGTCAAACTATACTTATTGACTTGAAAAGATGTTAGTTTAAAAAATCCGTTTTTTTCTATCCTGTACCTACCTGTAGCTGTGTTCCATTACTTTACCGGAAAAATAGTATATTATGCAATTAGTGAATAAAGGATGGATTTAAATCGAGGGCCATAGATGAATCACGAGCAAGTGAAAAGCGATGCGAGTGATTCATGGCCCTCGATATAAATCCGTTTTATTCCAGAGCTGCATAGGAAATATATATATTTTTTTTTTTTTATATAATAAGAAATTTATTTTTATAAATTTATTTTAATTTTTAATTTATACCATGAATACGAGAAAAATAAAGATTTAAGCGAAAATAGACATTTCATTAAGAAAAAAGGAAGTTTAAATTAATTAAAATGCACTTTAAAATTGGAACAATTTATGTTCGTACAACTTACAAGTCACAAGGAGTTTGTATCGAGTATTTTTTCGCAAGGAGGTTGTATACCATTGAGATGGAGGTCGAATATATTGTTGTGTTCTAAATTCAAACACCAAAACAGTGATTAAAAGTGCTTTTTATTCACTGTTTTCAGTGAATAAAATAAGCTTTTTAGAGGGGGAATGATATAAAGCTATATTTCTATGCATGTCTGTACATACCGAGAAAAATCCCAATATCCGCACTTCTCACAGTCACCCTACACCTATTAGCGGACACTTAACGCTTCGGACTACGTAACAGAAGAAATTATCTCCTAATGAACGACATCGGGGACATCTTTATGGAATCAATTACTGCTTCTAGTGACGTCATGGCTTGCCTTGTTCGGAACATGGTACAAGTGTTGATACATTGTGTTGCGATTTGTCTCTATATCTACACTAATATTGTCAAATGAAAATATTTGTATTTTTTCTTTAATGAATAAACTCAAAAACTACTGGGCCGATTTAAAAAATTATTTCACCAGTAGAAGGCTATATTATCACTTAAAAACATAGGCTATATTTATAATGATATCACGCGGGCGAAGCCGCTGGCGGAAGCTAGCATTTAATAATTTTGATTCATTTCCGAAGCTCATAATCTTGAAACCTTTATAGTTTTGAAGTGGCAGTCAGCTGGCGAAGCAAGATTATTATTTACCTACTGACAGGCTATATGAGTTTATATAATTGTTTATAATTTTACTTTATAAGTCAATTTGCAATATGTGGTTAGCTAGCGACCTCGACAATTTTTTAATTTACCTCGATGGTCCTAGTCTATCAATTACAACTTCTAGTTACAGCTATATGTAAGCGGGCACGCCCTTTATGCCTGGAGGCTTTTATTTAGATATTGTTTACGTTTAGTTATTTTAATTATGTGTGCTACCTGTCATATGGCTATTAATTTATAATTTAAATTATGTTTTGTGTTGCGTAATGTAAATTATTTTGCATACTATTATATACTCGTAGAATCACTTTTTCTAACTGAACAGACAGCTGTGCTGCTGGGGAGTCTGTTGCGCCACTTCTTCTTCCCAGCTAAAGCACTAGGAACTGGTGAAGGCGTTTTGGGGGACTGTCTTATGTCATTTTGACGTTCGAAAAGTGCTGATTCTCAGCCTAGTTTAAATAAATGACTTTTGAATTTGAATTTGGCCTGCCAGAAGATAAACCAACGACCTCGTGGAAGACACGGGAATCTGCTGGATGCGGCAAGCAAGCACAAGACCTGTCGTTGTGGCGATGCTTGGGGAAGAGTTATATCCAGCAGTGGCCTTCTTTTGCCTGAATGATGATGGTGTCCGTTCCATTCCGTGTGGAAATCCTCATTGCATGCATGGTCATGTGCTGTGAAGGTATGAAAATGAATGAAAAACGTTGTGAGGTAAGTTTTAGTATGAATGTGAAAGGTTGAGTAAAGATTAGGTGAAGACCAAAGAAACGATGAATGGACTGTGTGAAAGATGATATGGCTAGAAAGGGGGTGACTACCGACATGACGACTAGTAGAGTGGAGTGCGATGAAGTGCACGGATTAATAAATTATGTGTCGGAGCGTGGAAGTTTATTTGCGGTAAACATGACGCAAAAAAAGAACACAAAATTAAAAAATGGAAACAAGTTTAGGGAAAATATGCGTCACATTCACGCAAAACGGCCATCGCTCAGCATGATGCTGCGACCCTATGCAAGACAGAGCCCCAGCGCTGGTTTTCAGCGACAGCCGGCGTTGACGTTATGACGTCGACCGGTGCAGCATACCATGAAATATAATTATGATATAAAAATAAAATAAATATACAATAATTAATTCTACATAAATAAAAAAAGTATAATATTTAAAAATGGCAATATTCGTTTCGAATGATGTCTAGATTTATCATGCGTCCGTCGTTTTTGTTTTGTTTTCTTGCAATTTTAATGAAATATTCATTACTATTATTATTATCTTACACAAATTTATTTTGTTTAAGTATACATACACACATTGCAGTATAAAGGTCACAGCTCATTAGAGCCACCCGGCACCCACTCCGCACCGCCTCGTCGTACGGCGTCCACTCGTTGTCGACAGGTGGTTCACGGGTGGATGCCACGTTATCACCAAAACGTTGCACGATCAACCAGTGAACCCCGCGCGGTCAACGAGTGAACACCGCGTGGTCAACGAGTGAACGCCGCGTGGTCAACGAGTGGACGTCGCTTAGTCCACGAATTTTCGAGTAGTCTGTTAACAATTGGCATTAGGTCTACAGCATTGCCAACGTATCGTCCTCGCGTGAATCACTCGCGGGCAGCGCGCGGTCCGCTTCGGACCCGCGCGTTGGCGATGCGCAGTCAACGCAGGGCAGCGAGTTGTCACCGAGTGGTCCACCCGCCGTCCGCGCGTGGACGGCTTACGATAGAGGCGATCCGGTGACGCTACGGAGTTGATGTAGTGAGCGCATACCCATACAAGTCCATATCAAGAATACTAACCGCACGAGGCGAGGCGGTGCGGAGTGGGTGCCGGGTGGCTCTAATGAGCTGTGACCTTAAAACTGATTTACATCCGTCAACTCACGCTTCAGCTCCAGTTGAAAACCAGCGTCAGGCACTAGTTGTCTGGCATTTTTACTGAACTGGGCTTATTTGGCCTATTTGTATTTTCTTTCTTTCTTCTTTCTTTAAGAGGAGTATGGAAGTAGGTAGAAGATATTTTGCCGACTACAAATAATTAGATTAAGAGCAAGAGAATGACGATGATGATGATTTCCGATCACATTTAATCAATCTCTCTAGCCTTTTCCCAACTATGTTGGGGTCAGCTCCACGTCAACGCCAGCTGTCACTGAAAACCATCGCTGGGGTTGTCTTGGTCGCAGCATTATGCTGGGTGATGGATGTGACGCATATTTTCCCCCAAATTGTTATTTTTGTTCTTTATTTGCGTCATGTGTACCGCTACTGTCTATCTGACCTTTGCAACCCAGTTACTGGGTAATACCTACGATACACCTTGGTGAGACTGGTTGTCAGACTTTCGGGCTTCTGACGACCCGTAACGACAGTCAAAGATCCACGAATGACTTCCGGGACCAATGGTTTAACGTGCTTTCCGAGGCACGGAGGAGTCTCGATACGTAAGGATGGACCAACCCCGGCAAGATTAGTTTAATCTGATGGATCGACCCGTGCGGCTGTTATTACTTAGCCACAAGCTCCTCCGATCACAACTAATGCGGATACTATTCTGTGGTGGATAAAAAAGCATTATGGGATGACACACACTCAATTTTCTCAGTATAACAAGTATTGGTTTGCCAGATCAATAGTACAATGACCTGAAACGATTTCTATTCCTAGAGGCACTATGAAGTTTAAGTAGAAGCCTATAATCTCGAATTTTGTACGGTAAATGGAAATGCCTTATCCTTATACAAATCCATCATCGGCAAACGTTGAGTGTTACAGCTTAGGCTTAGACTCTTTCCATGCGGTGTGTTGAGTTGTCGAGTGAAAACGCTGCGTCATTTTTATTTATAGAAAAATATCAATCAATCTATCATAAAATCCTAGTCTTTTCCCAACTACATAATGTTGGGGTCGGCTTCCAGTCTAACCGGATGTAGCTGAATACCAGTATTTTATATGGAGCGACTGCCTATCTAACCTCTACAACCCAGTTACTGGGTAACTCGATACTCCTTGGTAATACTGGTTGTCAGACCTTCGGGCTTCTGACGACCCGTAACAACTGTCAAAGAGTTCAGTGCAGTCGCTCCATAAGCGACTGCCTATCTGACCTCCACAACCCAGTTACTAGATAACATGATACCCCTTGGTAAGACTGTTTCTCAGACTTTCGGGCTTCTGTCCCGTAATGAAAAATTTCTATTAAAAAAGGGAAATATTAAATTTATTCTCTAAAGACTTATTGACCTTCTCATAAAAAAAATGAGAATGAAAATGAGCCTCTAATATATTTTTGTCTTCTAAGGATTATCGCTTTTTAATAAACGAGCATCTTTTTAACATTCTAGTCTTTTATCAAAGTTGACTCGCAGTAATTAACACACACTCCGACCCAGGTTAGGTTAGGTTAGAACTGTGACAAACAAAACTATGGGAAATATGTATTTAACTGAACCTCTAAAATCTTTTTTGGCTTCTAATGAGGTTTTTTTTTTATGGGGCCTGTTTTTACTTTTCTGGCCTTTTCTCATAGTTGGACTTGGTGGCAGTAACTTAGCTAGGATACCCCGATCAAACTGGTTAGGTTAGGTTAGAACTGTGACCAACCACGAGCGACCTGAATTGGTCGCAGTAATTAAGCTGAGGCACCCCAACAAAGCAGTTAGGTACTTGGTTATTTAGTAATTTTAGGTTACGAAAATGAGAATTATTTGAAGACAAAAAAGAGGCACCTTAATTGGAATGTGACTTTTTATGAAATCAAAGCGGAATTTATTTGGGGTTCGACTAAATCGAATATAATTTCAAATTTTTATTAGTATCGGTACTTCATATACCAAGTAAGATAATATTTACAAAATATATTAGTCTAATTATTAGTAAATAAAAATGTCTACATAATATCCTAACCAAAAACTATTAGCAAACTAAAATATGGCGTCGGAAAATTCATCCGCATCGCTGTCGACCAGGTACATTCTACCCAAGAAACTGGCAGCATTGTCACGTTGTATGGCAATGCTTAGCCTAACTCTGGCCAAGGTAAAAGCTTGGGTTGGTGTTGGTGGCCCTTGGTTCACGAGAAGTGTCAACCAACCGTTTGGAGATTGCATTAAATAGACCATGAGCACTCGGACCTCACGGCCCGAAGCCGGGAGGATTAATAATAATAAAAAAAGATAATGTTATATATTGTAAATCCTAACTAATAATATTATAAATACGAAAGTGAGTTTGTTTGTTTGTTACGCTTTCTCACGTTTCCTATCTGACTACTCTGAGAAGAAAGACCGAAACAAACTCAGAGGTCACAGTCTCTTTTAAAGTCCAGACATAATCTTGGTCAGGCCATATGAGGACTATGTAGATTAGTGTCTGAAATGGTCTTTTGAGGAAAGAACCACACAGATTTGAGTGGACCTGTCCAGTCAGTGCAAGCATTTGTCAGTAATCGTGGAGCTCAACTCAGCACATGGGTAGACCATGACCTGTTTATATCGATATTCCCACGAAATCGAAACTTACGCGGGTTAAACCGTGGGGCACAGCTAGTAAAAAACATTTCACCCTTTAAAATATCTATTCTTTGAAACCCGTAAGTAAGTAACATCTAAATCAAATATTTGCATCACACTTGACCGAATTTCATCTGGTAGTGCTGACGATACATTTCGCTCACGATATGAATGGGCCTCATTAGGTAACTGGTTAGAGAGAAACGGGACTATGATAGAACGAGATGGAACGATCTGAAATATTAAGCAGGATTATAACGTTTTGGATTGTGATGAGATGAAATTACTTTTAAGTGAAAGTAAATAATGATAATGGTGATTTTTAAACTGGCGATATTGAAATTCACGGAATGTAGAACCTTTTGTGGTGATAGTAATACAAACTATCCTGTAATAAGATAAACAGCATACACTAGAGCTAGAATCTTTTGTGGTGATTGCAGTCATTATGAACCGTTATCACCAATTGTTTTCTGTAGTTATACATATAGGCTGTAAGGGACATTGACGCGCTAACGTTTCTTGCCCGTTCTTCTCCATAGGTAACCTACTACGCTTTGGAATGAGCAACTAGCTTCATATTTCTGGCTGAGCGACTTCTTGACAATTCAAAAGTGCCTGTAAATGGTTTAATTGAAATAAATGCTTTGAGTTTGAGTTTAACTATTGCTTTGAATTCAGCACAATGATTCTTGACCCCCCAGAGTAGAAGTATTTCGACGGTTCTTTAAAAAAATCTGCTGTTCCATACATTTTGACCGTGTAGGTATTGTACTTTTGTATGAAACAGTGTTCGTCGATGGTCCTTACACCGTGTATTAATTATTTGAAATGTCGTTCATTTTGTCAAGGATATTTTAACATGATTTTCTAATTTCATTTTTCCGTGTGTAACATCATTGTGATCATCATTTCAGCAGAAAGACATTAAATGCTGGACATAGGCCTCCCCTAAGCACCACCACATCAACCAGTTCTGTGCTTCCTACATCCAGCAGATTCCTGCGGGCTTCACAAGGTCATCGGTCCACCTTATAGGAGGCCTTCCAACGTTACATCTTCCGGTACTCGGTTACCACTTCAGAACCTTTCGGCTCTATCGGCCATCTGTTCTGCGAGCAATGTGCCCTACCTACTGTCACTCAAGGTTGGCAATTCTTCGGGCTATGTCGGTTGCCTTCGATCACGTAGTGAAACTCTAAGCCCTCTCTAAGTCCTCCATTGCCTTTTGGGTGAACTTCATTGTACTTTCGAGTAATCCTTGCAATATCTCAAATCTCTACGTATCTTCCAGTAAGAAAATTATAAAAATCCTAATTAACCCACTTTGGAATCCTGCCCAATGCTCGCAAAACTACGCTAGCATATTTTCAAGTCACCGAAAAGTGCACTTAGGAACGCGATAATAATTTTAAATATCAAAATGACCGTAGCTTCGGAGAATTCCTTGAAACTTTAGATTCTAGATAAATAATAATGCTTGTGGGTTCTGAAGTTCAGTAATTAAATGGGTTAATTAGTAGCAGTTGACCTACTGAGATATTTTAAAACTATGCATTCTTCTATCATATGACCACAGGATGGGTAGAGTTTGTGAAGATGGGCCGAATAGCGGAAATGTATGATAATGTGCTTTTGATAAGGAAGACATGACAGTATCTCCAGTATATTGTACCCTTACAAGGCGCACTGAAAACGACATTTAAATACCAGAATCCATACTTCAGGTTTCCTTGCGATGCGTTCCATCACACGTAAGTCTATAGTACGCAGAGAGCAAAGGGCGCTAACCAACTTGTTTTCATTTCTTGACTCACCCACTTGCCCTACTTATCTAGCCCCCCACTTTCAGTACATTTGTGACAACCACAGTAAAAATCTACGGTCATCAAATAATCGCGTTCTTCAATGTCCCACTCACCGCACAGACTTCATTCATTCTTCCTTCTTCGTTCAGTCTATCTCTCTATGGAATGCGCTCCCCCAGGAAATTAGGATGGCAACCAACCGATTATCCTTTAAAGTTAAAGTTCGCGAGCACATTCGTAAGAAGCTGGCAGTATCATTACAACGTTAATGTTTTCCCATTGTTTGGCTTATTTGTTCTAGTATATTCGTGTATTTATGTATATTTATTTGTGCTTATATTTATATATAATTAGGCATATATATTATATTAATAGTTTGTAATAGGTATATGTGTATATTTATAGTTCCTTTAAAAATATTCCTCAATTTCTCGTAATTGCACCTACCACTGTTTGTCTCTGCATCACCCAAAGGTTGACTGGTAGAAAATGCCTATGGCATTAAGTCCGCCTCTATACTTTTCTGTGCTTATTTATTTATTTATTTAATACTTCAAGCACAGAAATGTACAGAGAAGCTTGAAGTATTAAATAAATAAATATAGTCGGTTTACCAACGAACCATAGTATAAACCAAGAATAAAATTATGCTGGCTCATGGGCCAGTTTTGATAGCATATATTATTTGCAAACTGGAAAGGACTAAAGAAGACACCGTGATGGTAGTCCTTTAGAGAGAGGGACTCAATTTCCGTGAAAAACAAACCTCCGAAGAAACCATAAAACTCATTAAGATTAACCTCACCTAAGTTCTACCATTAACTTGATAATTAATCTGAGATAATTATATTACCAATTACCAAGAAGTTTTATAAATAAATCAAATCTGATGCAAGTTTTGATAGCAAGCAGTTGCTTGATTTTAACATGTAGATTTGAGATGTAAACGATAACTGTACTGCTTGCAAAGTTGTCTGCAAATTGTAGTTGTAGGGTTCTAGTTCTCACATAAAGGAGCAACAAGATTAATGTAGTATTTAGTGACCTCATTGGTGATGTTCTTCAGAAAGGTCAGATGCGTAGTACTCGCAACCAGTGTGCATGTATTATATCTGATAAATGAAACAAAAGGAGTATTTATAAGGATTGTATCAGGTGGCGTTCTGTAGTATCTGGCTACCCCATGGGAAGAAGGCTTGAGTTTACGTATGTATAAATTCTTTAAAGAAACTACAAAATTATGTTATTCCGCTCCGTTTCAAGAACTTCATTTTTTTATGACTTTTTCAACAGTACTAGTCAGTCAAAAATCAATTTTATTTACACTGTCATAAAGTTGATGTTTGTTTATGTGGAAATAACATCAATTCTAAACAATTATTTAAATAGATCTTATGTAGTTTATTTATTTATTTAGAGGTATAAAGATTATGTATTAGGTATGTTGAAGCTGTTGGTACTCCCCGTCACTTGTCCATAAGGGTTAAGATAAGTGTGTTTCACGAACTGTGTCCAAATTAATATTTTTCTTTCTCTTTCTTTCTATTCTAAGAACATAATTCACTACTGGACTTTTTACTATAATTTAATATAATTATCAGTAGGTATAAAACCCATTACATAACGCTTTCACTTTAGTTATTATCCTTTTATAGCGAAAAACTCGTTAGAGACCGTCACAGACGCGTCAAGGAGAAGTATACTTGGTAACAAAGGTGTTTCAATCTTTTTTGTACTATTTGTAGCTTTTTGTGTTGCATTTTTTGTAGAATGAAAATTGTAGACAAGTGTAGTAACATGGAACAGAATACTTATTATCTAAACTAATAGTCAAAAGAGAACAGATTTGATTTTTGTATGTTTGTTTGTTTGTTTGTTTGTAATGAATAAACTCAAAAACTACTGGACCAACTGAAATATTATTTCACTAGTTGAATGCTATATTATTACTAAATAACATAGTCTATAATTTATAAATATATCACGAAAGCGAAGCCGCTGGCGGAAGCTAGTAATTTATAATTAGGTGTAAAGATTCTGATATCGGTGAAGAAAACCATAGTAAGGAAACCTGTACTTATATCAAAATGAATATAAGTCAGAATTTGCCAATGCGCTTTGAACAAGCGTGCAGATTAAAGTGCTCATGACTTCTCTGTATGAGAAGAGAATTTAGCCTTGCAATAACAGACAGAGGACAATAACAGGCTGTTACTTTCTATAATAATTGTTAAATAAGCGCTAAGAGAAATTATAATTGACTGTCAAGGATATTTAGTAACTAGCTTTTGTCCACGGTTTCACCTGTGTGGATGTCAGAAAATATCCCAAGGGAACATACTACCAGAATTAAAAGTACCCTATGTGTTAATCTAGGTTATAAACTGTATGCCAAATTTCATCGAAATCCGCTCTGCTGTTTTTGCGCCAGTTCGAATCCAGACAAACAGACAAACGAACAAAAACTCGTAACAAATACGTTTTTGTTTTTCAAAAATGTTCTATTTATAGTTTTGACTTCGTTACTATTTTATTATAATGTAAAGATACCGTCGCTTACAACCAGTAACTACATATTTGAATCAGTCATAGTATCTTTATCTTACAACCGTCTTCTCTGATAAACCATCCATTCATGATCAATTACTATTTAAGAGGAGCATAAAGCCACACTACTTACAATCTCAACGATTTTCCAACGCGAACAATAATACTTAGCATCACATTTCAAATTACTTACTAAAACGAAACCGACAGCGAACGAAAGAGAAACTACAGCAAAAAACAAAACACAATCACTTTTGTGCTCGCCTGTCCCGCCACCGTGAAAATGACAAGGCATTTCACGCGATCATAAAATATAAGTCTCGGCTACACTGATGAATACCCGGCTTAGTGCGGACAGTGATAGGATACAATGATGTGGACTAGGGTTTAATTATTTTGTGTGGAGATTTTTTTTTTGTATACTTATTTTTATCATAATATGAATCACTATAAAATCATCACCTTCGTCATCTTCTGTCTAGTCTTTTCTCAAATATGTTGAGGTCAGCTTCCAGTCTAACCAAATGCAACTGATCACAATCACCACAAAATAATTGTAGTATTTAAAAGATGATAGTTACAAATGTCGCAGATGTTTTAAAGCAAGAAGATTTTGAAAGAAAAGGATTAATGTAAAATCAGACCAAATACTTTCTAATATGTTGTTGATGAGCATGTCCTATGCAATATTAATGCGTTAAGCCCTTTGTACACACGGTCGTCAGTGTTGTATGGATCACTATGGAAGCTTGTTGATAGAAAAGAAACAAAGAAAATACGTTTATTTGCGGTAAACATGACGCAAAGACACGTTATACGCGACAAACACGATTTTTCTACGGCGCGGTTTATACGCCGTTTGTAGGCACGGCCGTCAGTGTTGTATGGATCGCTGTGGAAGCTTGTTGACGGACAATTTTTTTCTACGACGTGGTTTATACGCCGTACCGTAAAGAAACCGTGCCGTGTACAAAGGGCCTTAGTCTACCTGGTCTATCGCAGAAAAGATTAGCCGTCTACCTGATTGCTAAATTTTTGTCATACTGTACTAGCTTGCCCGCGACTCCCGTTCAATAGTGGAGTCAGATAGTCGACAATAGTGGAGTTTTCTATGAGTAATTTTTTTTTTACAATAGGACTAGTACTTCCTCGTACAACCAAACATACAATTATTGTTTGTTGATTCGGAAGAAGAAATAGAAACAATCTCTGTAGATTGTTTCTGTTAATGTTCCGAATACAAGCTTTCCTCTCATTATTAAAATAAATTACAGTAAGTTGATTTACAGGATTGAATTACAGGAACTTGGAAGTATATAGAGTTGTTAATACTCTTTTAGTATTAACAACTCTATATACTTCCAAGTCAATTTGAGAGCGTCCGGTCTGCACCGTGACGAAACACGAAGATGTATTGTACTTTTTAACCTATCAAAATCATAACCTATAACAGTACTTCAACACAACCGTTATGACAGTTAAATTGCCATTTAAAAAAAATCTGTTAAAGTTAAAATAATTTATGATAATTTACCGAAATGTCAGAAAAATAAACCAGAAATATCCCACAAAAACTACTTATAATATGTTAAAGCAGACTTATGTCCATGATTTAAGCTCGCAGCATATCCTACCAACATGGGCCGAGTGACAAACTGCTCTATATATCATGTGGAACTCCTTCTTTACCCTACAGCAGGCGAGCCAAAGAGGGTCATGTGTTTTCTTTAAACGACGTCTAAATGTGGAAGGTTATATTAAAATGAAATTTCATCTAGGTATTTACTTGGTATTTCAAATAAATAACTGCCTCGTTGGTCGAGTGGTCGCAAGCGCTACTATTGAGCATTAGTCCCCGGGTTCAATTGTTATCGAGTTTTTTCATCTGGAATTTCTCAGTATCATCCCGGAGTCTAGATTTGTGCCTGGTTGATGGTAATAGGCTCGCCCCTTACATGGGACTTAAACATAAAAATGCAGTTGTAGGTAGACCACTGCCTAACCCTTCGGGGAACGAGGCGTGATGTTATGCGTATGTTATGTTTGTTCAAATGAATAAGTCATGCACTTTTAGTTCTTATGTTAGGTATGTACAGACGCCAACAGGTCAACCTACCCGAAACTGTAAAATTTTAACAATCAACTTTGAACCTCATGCTTTAGTTATAAAGTTGAATCTATTAAAAAATCTATTAAAGAAATTTGACAGCTTGTAGTAGGTTGGTGTGCTGGCGTCTGTACAAGTCATTGATTCTCAAACTCAAACTCAAAGCATTTATTTCAATTAAACCAATTACAGGCACTTTTAAATCTCAGACCAAATAAAAACAAAGACAGAGCGCTGCGAACAATACAGTGAAGCCTGCCAAAACTACACCACCGCTCTGTGCATACACGCTCACGCGCAAACATATATAACCTTTTTTTTTATTTATTTTTTTTAAAAAAAACGTTGACAGCGCTCTGTCTTGGTTTTTAGAGTTCCGTACCCAAAGGGTGAAACGGGACCCAATTACTCAAGACTACAAGACTCCGCTGTCCGTCTCTCCAAACCATGATAATTAGACAGTTGAAATTTTCACAGATGATGTATTTCTGTTGCCGCTATAACAACAAATACTAAAAACAATAAAATAAAATTTAAGCGGGGCTCCCATACAACAGACATTTTTTTTTTGCCGTTTTTATAGATAATGGTACGGAATCCTTCGTGCGCGAGAGTCCGACTCTTACTTTGCCGGTTTTTTATTTGATCTGAGTTTTAAATTGCTAAGGAGTTGGTCAGTCAGAAATATGAAGCTGCGATGTACCAAAGCGTAAATAACCTATGGAAAAAAACGGACAAGAAACTCCACGGACACTCTTTTAAACATATAATGAATTATTTTAACCTTAAATATTTCAGAGCTTGTTCTAAAAAACTCCACGGACACTCTTTTAAACATATACTTAATGAATTATTTTAACCTAAAATATTTCAGAGCTTGTTCTAATAGTTTCACGTCGGCAGATTGTAATATAGTTTCATCAACTAGGCAACAAAGTAAATGAGGGTTGTAATAATATAGAAGCACGATATCAAACTACGTTTGAAGTGAAAATTTCTTTAGGCGCGTTGAGTGATTTTTGGTAGGGGAGAATCTAATGGTTTCCCATCACCGACGTACTAATCTTAACAATATATCTGTAGCTATACATAGTTTTAAGTTTTCACTTCTGTTGACGGTCTCTATGACTGTCATGTGAACTCGTAAGCGAAGATTCTCTACAAAAGTACAACAAACAAACATTTTAATATTTACAGCCTTCAATGTTTCAGTTGTTCGTATAGTTTGTTTCACGTCGGCAGACTGTAACATATTAAGTTCCATCAATAAAGTTAATGAAGGCTGTAAAGAGAAGCCCAAGATGAAATTACGATTTAAGGACTCAGACAGGCCTAACTAACCTAACCTAACCGAGTACTAAAATCTTCAAATTCAAATATTCTCAAAACTATGCCAAATCTAGATTCTTATTAAATTCTCGTAAAAATAAACCGCTAAGCGCTTTCAGAGCTTCAAACGTAAATACTCTATTGAACCATTTAGCGCTGACCGTGGTACGGGATTCAAGGTCATTTGTCAATTCATACCAAAAAACATATTTTTAACTAAGATTTCGTAAACGAAAAACTTAGTTAAAAATATCAGAGGTTTTAGAAGAGTAAATTTTACCTATCAAAAAGAAAAACTATCGGCTCGTAAAAATGTACTGAGAATTTTCACTAAAACAGGAAGAGCTGACACCTATTTCTACTCAAAAAATAATTGCTTTAAGATTTTCGTTTACCAATAATGAAGATGAAGATTTTTTCCATATTTCTCTGTAATTTATAACTGTATTTTATCAACAAAAATGTAAAAGCCCAGCTTCTAACTGAACTGAAATATATTTACACGACGCATGCGTTCTGCTCAACGCATAGCCTTGCCGGGTGGGGGGGTAGACCGGTCCGCGTTTCGTAAGGGGCTGCACGCCTTTTCAACGATAATACATTTCGCGCGCAGTGTAAAAAATGCAGTGAAGTGACATTTGAATAAAAGTATTCAAAAAAGGAATGTGTTTTCGGTAAAGTGAGTGTTGGCGAATTTTTAGAAAAAAATTGTTGTGAAGTTTAGTGATGTGCTTAAAGTGTTTTTAGGTAAGTTTTTATAGTTTTTTTTTCTATTATAAGACCCGGTATTTATCGGTCATTTAAATAACAAAATATTGTGTGATTTCTGTTGAAAACTTTTGTCACTAAAATCGAAGTTTTAAAGTTACATAATCATCAAGAGTGAGCAAAGTTTTGAAACTGTTTGAAGTATGTAGCGAGATTTCTAATTAACTATTAACAGGTTGATGAAAAATAATGTTTTGATCGAAAATGGCTTGACAAGTATTACGTACAAGTACAAAAATAATAATTCAATTTACATGCAAAAAAAATCTTATATCTCCTGAAACCGCATGGCCGTTGCGTAAGTTCAGCATAAATATAAATCATTTTGATTTAGTGATTGGTTATCAAAATACGTAACATTAAAAAAAAAACACTGATTATTTTTAAATAAACAAAAGCTTAGTAATAAAAGAATAGCTAAAAACTGTAAAAATATCTTAATACAGTATTAATATCTAAGAAAATTATAATAGTTCAAGTAGTTAGTAGTGTAGTAGAAAATACGTAACATTAAAAAAAAACACTGATTATTTTTAAATAAACAAAAGCTTAGTAATAAAAGAATAGCTAAAAACTGTAAAAATATCTTAATACAGTATTAATATCTAAGAAAATTATAATAGTTCAAGTAGTCATGAGTGAAATCCTTGAATTTTTTTATAATGAAAGAAAAAAAAAAAAAGTTAAAAATACATAATATTTATAACAAAATAATTTTGATTATACTAGAGTCAGTAGGTTATAGACCCATATTATGCGAAATCAAACGCTTTTGAAAATAATTGGTGTTGACTACGACCTTTCGACAAGGCAATCATTTTCAGATAATTCAATGCCGAAAAACATATTCTTTTATTTTACAGACAAACAATTATTTTAGATTTAAACGTTAATTTTCTTTGAATAGCACACATAACATCACGCCTACAATCCCCGAGGGTTAGGCAGAGGTGTACCTATAGTGTGTTTATTTGAATAAGATTTCCTAGACGCAATGAGAGAGCCGTTACTTAGATTAATGATTATTCCTTTTCTGAACAAGAAGAGGCCTTTTTTCTGCAGATTGATATTATTCAATTGAAAAATTATTAATATGTTTCTATAATTTTTATTGATCTGACCAAGATTATGACTGGACCTGAGAGTCCTGAGACTGTGGCCTTTGAATTTTTTCGGTGTTTCGTCTCTGAGTTGGATAGGAAGCACAGAACGATAGTTTTAAAATATTTTTTGGCGTGTGTTGTGTTGTGTTTCGAAGTGTTTGTTGTTTTTATTTTTTATATTTAGAATTAATTATTGTATATTTATTTTATTTTAATATCATAATTATATTTCATTTTATGCTGCACCGGTCGACGTCATAATGTCAACGCCGGCTGTCGCTGAAATCCAGCGCTGGTGCTGTCTTGCGTAGGGACGCAGCATTATGCTGAGCGATGGCCGTTTTGCGTGGATGTGATGCATATTTTCCCTAAACTTGTTTCTTTTTTATTTTGTGTTCTTTTTTTGCGTCATGTTTACCGCAAATAAACGTTTTTTCTTTCTTTTCTTTTCTTTCTTTAAAAACAATTTAATTAAATAAATATCAACATTTTATGTTCATTAGGTACTATAAATGCTAATGGCGTTCTTTTAAATATTTATGGATACAAATTTTCCGAGCTTTTTGATATCGAGGTCGGCTCCCGTTTCGTGCCAATTTTAATCCCGATATATTATATTTTCAATTAAAAAAAACTTATCAATTAATTGTTAAAGGTTCCTGGTATTTATCTACGGTTTTTGGTTTGAATTGTAGTGAATTTAGTAATTTTGTTCGTGTTTTACAACGTAATTTATAAGGCAGCTCAGTTGAGTATTATTTAGAGGTATTTATTAATTAGTACATATATCATAATTATAAAGGATCATTATAATTTATTGTACACGACATGGCTATAATATATTATTGTTCTCTTAAAAATATATTCTGATGTTTGGCCAAAGAAAATTGAAATGTAGGTGAAGTAGGTTTTCATTAATATGATTTTTATTTGACACAAGTTTGTCTGTATAAAAAGGTTAAGGTAACAACCAGTAGAGACTTTTATCCAGTTATAAATTGTTGACTGATTTGTAGTCTAAAATACTTAAGAGGGAACAGAGCCTGCGATTCTCCATACAAATAAATGTATTCCTCTTCTTCTTCCTGAATAATGCATCTAACGCAATCTTTTTATTTTCATAAAATCAAGGTCTGCTGTAGACACTTCCCTGTTATTTCCTTTTTTTCGGCAACTTATAAGTAATGAAAATATGACCCTCCTAAAATTACAAAAAATGCTCCATTTTTACCGCCGTGATTAGAGGACTACTAGACAAATTCGAAATGTTTTTAACATAAGATCACATAATAACACAAATGAAATGATGGGAACCTATACACTTTCTTAAAATTTTAATGTAAAAAATAATTAAATCAGCTCAGTTTTTGAGGAGAAAAAAGGGGAATACAAAAAGTCGATCTCGTCAATTTTTCTTGTGTTATAATCGGTCTGAGCTGCAGCTGTCCCTGTAACACTCTGCGGAGGCAGACTTGATGTAAGATGACGGCAATAGTTTCTTCAAATACCTATTTTTCAAATTCCTCGCAGGCCCTGTTCCCTCTTAAATAACCGTTAGTTCTGTACAATATTAATTACCTAGTAACATAACTCAGATGTAAGTGTATTAGTTTTTAGAACTTACTTATGTAAGTGTGGGAGAAGTTTTTTACAAATAATTTTCTCTTACAAAACTAACAACCATTACCAGTCTTAGCGCGGGGTATCTTGTCGTCCAGTAACAGGGTTGTGGAGCTTAGATAGGTAGACGCTCCATGTAAAATCTCATCCAGTAGGACTGGAAGCCGACCATAGTTTTGAAAGGCAGATGATGCAGATAAAGCCAGTAATATTTAAATGATTGAGCCGTCTCAGCTTAACCCTTAACCACCTGACGTGTTTTTCAGTTACACTACCACCTTTTTTTTTTTTTTTTTTTTTTGACGTCGGTCCTGGATACCGCTTGCGTATTTTCCATATTTAATAACCATTATTTAAAATATTACAATATTAAAGTCACATCTGTATTTTAGTTATATTTTTATTCATCATAAGTTTTTAAATTGTGCAAAAGTATGCATTTACATATAAAAAATCAACACTACAAAAATATATAAAATTTAGCAAAAACTCTATGATCTTCGAAAATCTGAGATATTAGTAGGAAATTACACTGTAACTCAATAGTTTTTACAAATATAATTACGTATAATGTTTAAATGCGCGCGCATATGGAGCTGCCGAGGTGCACGTCGCGTACTGGTGGAAGCGAGGTAAAAGTACATGGACACATAGGTGCGTCGAATGCATAGTAATGGAATAATTTGAAAAAGAAAATCGCCGGAGTCTCTCAGACCGACGTCAGGTGGTTAAGGGTTAATCATCTAAGACCCTGGTAATAATAAATTCAAACTTGTGCAATGCTACACCACTAATACTCAAATGCAACATAATATCTTGCAACGATATACAGAGAGCGAACGTAATATGGAACGAGACTGACAAGTTTATAATAATTGGATTCGAAACGCGCAACTCAAATCACACCCACTTAGCAAATGGTAGTTGCATTATAAATGTAATTACATTACGAAATGCAAGACAAGTAAAGCGAAGCAAGTATAGCATTATCTCAGCCGAAAGATGTACATCTACAACGTGTTCATTTTGATAACCCATAACTCTAAGGTATTAATGAGACCATGTCGAAAAATGAACTGGCATGTAAATTACTTTTTTAAGATAACTTTCAACTTGACTCTTGATGTGTGTATCTATGTTTCATTGATAAGTAAGTGTAAATCATTTTCATTCAAACCAATCATATTCAGTCATATTTTTTTTATGATCAAAAATTGTCTGAATTAAATGTTTATTTTTATTTTTTATATTAACCTATGTGTTTTTTACATAAATAAAAAACATCTTGTATTATAGCTTCCCTCAAGCATTACCAATGCGATCTTCACTTCTTTCGGTTTTCGAAAATCAATCAGTTTTAGACCACCTCTGTGGTCTAGTGGAAAGACCACTTGTCTCAGACCCAGAGGTCCCAGGTTCGATTCTCACATGGAGCAAAATTTACTGCTCGATTTGATTGATGGCAAGACTTGTTCTAAGTCCACCTGGTTAGCTACCACCATCTTATCTAAGTCTACTACCAACAACAACGTTAACAACATTGTTGTGTTTCGGCAGTTAGAGGCCAATTCCTCTGTGGTTGAGGATTCCAGGTGAAGCTCTCTCTCAACCTTCGGCCTGATTATCACTTACCATCAGGTGAGAGGAAGGCCAAGAGCTACCAAATTGTGGTTAAAAAAAACTGAAGGCCAATTCCCGTAATTAAAAATGTTCAAAGTCTAGTTACGTCTCAGTGCCCATCAATGTCAAAAACTTGTGAATAATATACGTTAATTAGAAGTATTTTAAACAGATTTAGATGGAGATAAGAATGCGAACGGTCTTAAAAATACGGGAATTGCCCCTCTAAATCAGAAAATCTGTTGTTAAATCCTTATGATCTCAAATCAAATCTCAAATCGTTTATTGCAATCCATAATGTACAATTACAGGTGGTAAATAAAAGAAATAATAATAGAAACAATTATGGACCCTGTCGGGCAGAGCAAATTTTTAAATAGGTGGAGAGAAGAAGAGCGCTTTATAAATTTTCCTTATTATTAAGTTAGAATTATTTTATATCCTATTACCTATGTACTTATATTTCCATTCATTCACTTATTATATTAATATTTTATATGCAGCTCTATATATTCATATATTATTTATTTAATTATATTTAGTATTGCTTATTGCTTTACGAGCTTAAGAATAGTTCATTACTAATTGTTTTTGATAACTTAGGAATTGATTGATTGACAGATTCGTCGACTAATTTCGATCTCAAACGGGAGCCCTTAATTGCAATGCATTTGTTTGCGTAGAACTCGTCATCAAAGTCACTTTTGTTTCTGCCATAACTATAAAGCCTCCAGTATACGTTTGCCGAGCGACGGTCTCACCCGACGTACACTGGGGTTTAACACGTTGGGCGAGCCCGTCGCTCGGCTAACGTATACTGGGCCCTTTTGCCTGATTTGCCGTTTGATTTGCGTATATTTTGCGTTGGCTGAGCGCGCTCGCCCAACTTATACTGCTTTAGGCTTTCCACTATTCGAACTTTTGACACAGAAATTGACATAGTAACAACGAATGACAATGTGTTTGAGCTTCTTAAGTTCTGAGTTGAGCTATAAGATAACTGACAAATACGGAGAGGTCAACTAAAATCTGTGTGTTAGTGTCTGCCATAGTCTTTTGAGAACAGAAGACTATGGCAGACACTAATCTGCCTGACCGAGATTATATTTGGACTTTAAAAGAGACTGTGACCTCTGAGTTTGTTTCGGTGCTTCTTCTCAGATAACACCAACCTCATCTAGTTTGAAAACTAAATTTATTTTAGAAACGTGTGAAAGTGTATTTTTCAAGCAATTTACAGAAATAAATAGCATTTTTTATCGTTACTTATTCATTATCTTTTTTACTGGTGAGAAGGAAGTGACTGCCTCGTTGGTCTAGTGGTCGCACGGACTACTGCTGAACATGAAGTCCCGGGTCGGGGAAAAGTGTTATTGGGTTCTCCTTCTGGAATTTCTCAGTAGCAGTCCGGAGTTTGGACTTGTGGCCGGTTGATGGCAATAGGCTCGCCCCCTATTACATGGGACTTAAACATAACTGGCATAATATATACTACAGATACACCTCTCCCTTACCCTACAGGTATTACAGGCGTGATGTTCTGTTATTATTTATCATTGTTACTTTTTAGGGTTCCGTATCCAAAGGGTGAAACGGGACCCTATTACTAAGACTCCACCGTCCGTCTGTCACCAGGCTGTATCTCATGAACCGTGATAGTTAGACAGTTGAAATTTTCATAGATGATGTATTTCTGTTGCCGCTATAACAAAAAATACTAAAAACAGAATAAAATAAATATTTAAGTGGGGCTCCCATACAACAGACATGATTTTTTGCCGTTTTTATAGATAATGGTAAAGGGTTCCCCTTCGTGCGCGAGTCCTACTCGCACTTGGCCGGTTTTGTTATTCGTTGAAATGACTATAGTTTTTAAGAACTTTAATAACAATAATCCGTAATTTATCTACGTAATCTAAAACGTTTTTCAACATTTTGGAACATTCTAAAAAAATTCATTAGTTTTCGCTCTTCATTTCCATCTTCAAAGTGAACCAAGATTTCAAATTAAATAAAATTAGCAAACACTCCGCCGGCCTGACTTTCAGGAAAAGGTGATTAGAAGAAATAAAAATTCGAGACTTTATTACCTTGAGAAATATTTTACTTTTTAGATGTTTCTGCATGATAAAGAAACATCTTCTGAAGTGGCTTGTAGCTCAAAGTTATCGATCGATCAAGGCTAAGCTATGCTTGCCGCAGCAGTCCGTCGGTCGGTGATCATCGATTTCCGTGCCTCGGAAAGCACGTTAAACCGTCGGTCCCGGCTGTCATTAATTGTTCTTTGACAATAACGGGTAGTCAGAAGACCGATAGTTTGACAACCAGTCTTACCAAGGGGTATCGTGTTAGTCAGTTGCTGGGTTGTGGTGGTCAGATAGGTAGTCGCTCCCAAAATACTGGCACTCAGCTGCATCTGCTTAGACTGGAAGTCAACTCCAACATATTTGGGAAAAAGCTTGACAGATGATGATTTTCATCAATATGGATAATTAATTTTTATTAAAAAATAATTCTTCAATTTTGTAGAAAAGTATTCATTCCTCCTTCTGAGACCCTTTTATTCTTAAGGAGCCTTTATAGGTAAAATTGCCTTTAGAAACTTTTGAAAGGTCAGCCCACCAATTAAGAAACTCACGATAACTTATTTGATGTTCGATTTATATATAGAATCCTTTCGTTTCCTAAGTATTTTTTTTATTCAACAGTACCTATTAGAGTAGAAGTATTAGAGAAGAAGAGTAGAGTAGGGAACAAAAGCATGCGGCAGATCGCCCGTGCGATGGACCGACCAGATTAAATCCGCAGTGGACGGCCCATTACACGGATGCACACATGTTACAGCCTACAGAGAAAGATGGCGTCGCATCGTGAGGCAAATCACGGGTGTCCAAAATCTCACAGCAACGTGGTGACCACGACCGCTCTGTCAAGAGTGCATCGACAAAAAAGAAGTATTCGAGTGCTACATAGTATTAGAGTATTAGAATGCCTCATTGGTCTAGTGCTTGCAACCGCTACTGCTGTGCATGAGGTCCTGGGTTCAATTCCCAGGTCGTGAAAAGTGTTTTATAGAGTTTTTCCACCAGCACGCAAAGCATGACCACTATAGAAACGGGTTTTGTCGACGGAAGAAGACAAAATGACAGACTGAGAGATTTTGTCTATTCTTCCGCTATGTGGTCATGCTACGGGTGCAAGAATTTCTCAGCAGCAGCCCGGAGTCCGGATTTGTGCCCGGTTGATGGCAATAGTCCCCCCCTATTACATGGGACTTAAACATAACTGGCGAAATGTGGGTGTACTATAGGTACAGACGCCAGCACATCGACCTACTACAATCTGTCAAATTTCTTTAATAGATTTTTAACTTTATCACTAAAGTATAAGGTTTCGGGTAGGTTGACCTGCTGGCGTCTGTACACCACTGCCTAAGCCTTCAGGGATTACAGGCTTTATTGTATGTTATGTATATATTTTATGTAATATTATTATATTAATAAACACCGTCCAATCACTGAAATATTAAATTCGACTTCAACCAACTATTACACAAAGCAAATCATATTATTGTCTTAACCAATTATGAATAGGTAACGTATGTATAAGCCAAGTTCATCAACGGTCTGAGGTAGGTTACCTATCTCTAATAACAGCGACAGGCTGTGCTATATACCTATAGATACATATGAACAGTTATACAGTACCTAGACAAAACCAAACTGGTTCATGCTAATTTAATTGTATAATTTATTATTTTATGACATTGATTTTACATTCTGTAATTACTTCCGCACACACTGACTTATTAACTGTAAAATTTTACGCAAATCGTCTACTTTTACAATGTTTGTAAATATGTGAGTACCATGTATCCATCACATAATTAATTTATCTGTCATTTCTTCATTTTTAATTGTTTTTACCTATTGTGGAATAGTAACTTTATTGTAGGTGCATCGTCCTCACATATAATTATACATCTAATGTACCTACATATTATATACAAAATATTGGCAAACATTTTAAAAGAGTAACGGTGGAGTTTCTTGCCCATTCTTCTCCATACGAAAACTACCCTTTGGAAGGAGCGACTAGAATCAATAATTTTTTTTGTATATTATGTCGTTCAAAAGTGCCCTTTAAGCGCCTATTTGAAATAAATGATTTGGCTTTGACTTTAACTTTACCTAAGTAAACCTACTTACATGAATAGTATATTTATGATATCACTAGCTGTTCTCCTTGGCGTCGTTTGCGTGTATTTCATTATCACTAAATATTATAAAACCAAGTCCCCCGCCGTGTCTGTCTGAATGTGAGAAACTCAAAAACTACCGAACTGATTTTCATACGGTTTTCATCAATGGACGGAGTGATTCATGAAGAAGGTTTAAGTGTATAATTCATTAAGCTTTTGTGTAAATTGTCAGAAAAGTGATGATGATTGTTTAAGATATCGAAAAATCATGCTGACTGGGAGCTTTACCGGCGTGCCGTCGCGAAAACCAATAGGGTTATATGAAAACAAGGTATTACGGAATCGCCGCAGGAGACGCCCTGGGCGTCTGGAATCACAGGCCGATTCCCGGCTACCGTAGGCGCGGGCTTGCGGACGGTGAGCAATGGGTAGCTCGCCGTCCGATAAGGACCAGGCCCGGGTCGACGACGCGTTGTGTTCCACGCGCCCCTCAAAGAGATGTCAGCAAGTGAAGGGTCCGATAGGACCGATGCTTGCCGGGGTTGCGGGAAAGTCCGAAAGGGATACCGTGGCCCCTGGCAACGTACAGGCAACGGAAGGAACACGGGTGGGTTTTAGTCAGTAAGAGTCTGACACGCCCTCCCGCTCCACCCAGAGCGGGAGAAGTGATTTGATAATTATTCACCCAAAAAAAAGCTGCCGGAAAAGCTAGTTTTTAAATAAAATCCACGATGAAAAGTAGCATAATGTAACTTTCCAGGTCCTTCAACTGAAATAAGCTACCAAAAAGCATATTATGTCAATACTGTTGAAAGTCGTTAGGTAGTAATACGAAACGCTTTGAAAGCGATTCCCACTTGTCTAGGCCTCTTGTATAGAAATAGCTGATAGTCATGGAGTGAGGCCTTTGTCCAGTATTAGGATAATGCTGGCTAACTGGAGCTAGAAACCTTAGTAATCTTGTTTAGCTCTACACATGACTTCGTAAGATGCTCTAGAAATTGATGACGTGGATGCAAAACATATTATTGAAGCTAACTCATAAACTAGACAAGCAAAGTTAATACAATTTATATGGGACCACTGGCCGACCTTCCTCTCTCAAATGAAAATGAAAAATAATCACGGAAAAATCGGTACATTCGTAAAAAAAACTCATAACCTCCTTTTTTATAAGTAGATTAAAAATAAATTCTATTAACTTTTAGTTGTCCGCCATAGCCACAATCACGAGATTAAAATCGTATAGGTACAAGCGGCATCTGCAGGCGACGTGTCGCCGCGACACGACTGGTTTCTATGTATTTCTATGAAGGCGACTTGTCGCGGAGTGTAGCTACGGAAGGTATTTCATAGAAATTCATGCTACGGAAGGTATTTCATAGAAATTCATAGAAACCAGTCGTGTCACAGCGACACGTCGCCTGCAGTTGCCGCCTGCGGTCGACTACGGAATGGTACCTTTACTTAAAAATTGTAGTTATTTCTTTGCAATGAAACATAATTTCAGTAACTAATTAATTAATTCCATTAACCTTATAAATAGTTTGATTTAAATGCAAATTAAAAATATCCATCTGTTTTTAATCATTTTAATTATTTCACTCAGTTCTGCGAATGAAAAAGCTCTATTTGCACGTACGAAACTTGTTTTAAAATATAAATTGAATACTTAATTTAGTTGATGAAATGCTGCAATACAGTCATATTTTTTTAAAGATTGATTGAAAACGTCGGTTAATAAGAGGATAGTCGTAGTGTTTTGAGAAAAGTGATGAGACTACGAGTGTGGATGCCTATTGTCTGTTTTAAAACTGTCTGTTGATAATTTAAAGAAATAATAATAATTTAATTTTTAAGTGTACCTACTACAATATCGCATTGGGTCCAGCCTGTAAGGATATTTGTATGTTTGAAGTGAATAAATAAGTAAATCATAAATGGATCAGAAAACGTACCTGTGGATGCCGATTTGAATTGATTGTTTGAATACTTGAACCCAAAATTCTTATTTTAAATCTCCTTAAAGTTATTTGACAACTTATGTTAATTTTCGAAATTTTCGTCGATAATATAATGTAGTAGTAGCTAAAATAGACCAAACGCGCGGTTTCTACATCTGTTAACTGTCTTATCTTTCTAACAGCATAAGCGACCGAGCTGAACCGCTCCGCAAGAAATGTTATATGAGGTCCTCATTGTAATTTCTCGTCTAGTGTGATTCGTAGGAAAATCATTTGATTAATAAATTCCAGTTTTTTTCCATTCAATATGATGTCACATTCGCTACTTCTAACACTAGGATATAACGTAAAAAACCAGCACTTATTCCTCCGGTTACGTTCAAAGGTGTGTGCTCTTGAAATTGTGCTAGATTTTAAGTACTTAGGGCACATAATTCAATAGACTCGCGTCATGTTCCGCTACTCGAATCGGATGCGAGTTCTGCTCTACTGCGGTTTCGCTGCCATGGTTTCGCAGTGGAGGTGTGCTATCGGGGTTAAACATAGAATAGAATGATAATAATATCATCTTCTCAAGGAATTATTTTATTATGTCACATGTTATGAAAGTAGAACAATGCTTTCGAGGAAATGAACAATACAAATAGATAAGTACATGGCAAATAAAATAAGATGTTATAGTTTCTTCTGAGTACAAAGACCCTTTTAATGAAATGAAAAATAAGTGGGTACCTACTTATTAATCAAACAATTTTCATCTACTTCTTTTATTCCTACACCCTTTCTGCCTTTTTACTCTACAAGGGCGTCCAGTAAATTACTTGAATAATTCTTAGACGGTTAATCACAAAGAGTTTTCGTTCAAGCAATTGAAAGTGAACCAAGCACTCGATATCTTTTGAAACTAAAACAATAACACGATATTGGGGGAATTTCATCCCTTTCGGAACTGTTAATGAATGGTAAATTAAACTTCGTTGTTACTAAGGCTTTTGTCTAATTGGGTTCCAATAATAGTGTAATATTATTTTAATATATTATGACCATTGTATTTCCAAGGGAAGGTGTGGGTGGGCAGATGTATAAAAGTACATCCTCATTTTCAGCTATTTTTGGTATATTGGTTGCTGACTACTACTTTATGCCTGGACCCTTTCATTTGGGTATTAAGTTCTTTTTAATTTTTTGTTGGTATATTGGCGTATGCTAGGTGACATATAGAAAATAATTTAATTTAATATTTTGTGTTGCGTAAAGTAAATTATTTTGCTTAAGTACTATTGTATAGAATAAAGTATTTCTAACTATTCAGACAGCTGTGCAGCTGGGGAGTTTGTTGCGCCACTTCTTTTTTCCAGCTAAAGCACTAGGAAGTGGTGAAGCGCGGGCGTTTTTAGGGGAGTTCGAAAAGGGCTGATTCTCAGCCTAGTTTGAATAAATAACTTTTGAATTTAGACTAATCGATCGGGACTTAGCTCCAGCTCCGGGTCTGCGTTGGCTCCTAGATTTGTATAGTTATGTTACTAGGAATTTACAATATAACTGAAGAAATGTACCGTACTGCATACGTTTATCTGCATTTTCTGGGAATGCAGGAGTGATATTGTGTTATAATAATAATTATTACACTGTCAATTTAACCCCATCGATTGAAGTTGAAGCTCACGCTGAGGTAGTCAGTCCATGGTTGAGTGACCATACGAGACCCTGCTTGCCTCGGTCCCGGCTGTTATTCATTGATCTTTTTTTGACAGTCGTGACTGGTAGTCAGAAGTCTGAAAGTCTGATAACCTACCCTGTCTTACCCATGGGTATCGTGTTACCCAGTAACTGGGTTGTGGAGGTCAGAAAAGCAGTCGCTCTACATAAAGATGAGGAACAGGGTGTACAGCTCACTCATCCTTTATAGAAACGGGAGGATCCTCCGACCAGAAGGGTATCGTTTCTGGTGGGCTATTTTCCAGCGATTGATGTCGGGATGTGGCATATATATCGGTCGCGCGGTAAACTCTGTTTGCGCGATGCAGAATTTGTGTGACATCAGGACTTTGTTGCGTAGTTCGGGTGTGGTGTTATAGATGCCGCCACAGTTTCCTTTTAACTACTGATATCCAGCTGACTGAGCCGAGGAAGACGACCTAAAAATTGTTGGGACGATGCTTGGCAGATGATGATGATGAGTCCTACTTATCTGTTTAGTCTTTGATGTCACAATTACCAATTCTACTGTAACATGATTCTCGGAAGTCTCACCAGCAAATGATAAATCCATCTAGTTATACCTCAATGTACGTAGGAAATAAAGGCCGGAGTTAAATGATAGGTAAAATGATATAATGATTCTTATTTTCGTCGTATATTAAAAATCATGGGGCCCTAAGTTTACATCAATAAGCTTCTTTTCCATAATATTAGAAGTGATGACGAAGATCGATCGCGTTATCTAGATGAAAATAGCGCTGAAGTTGAACATGTCTCAGATAAGCTTAGACGGGCCTAAGTAGTCTTACAACCGACGAATACTAAGTTCTTTGGATAAATAATATCGAATGTTTGTTAGGAGTTAGGGAGATGGCTTGATGTTACAATTTATTTTTGTTTTGTGTGTTTATTGATCGACACTAGTCTGTTTTGATGTGAGTTAACGAACAATGTTTTTGAATGCGAGAATGACTTTTTATATATAATTTTTTTGTGGGTGCTTTACACGGTATTTTAAGACGCAGATATATGCCAGTGACCTTGAGTGGTTAGCTTGCGTGTTCTGTACTGAGCTCACGGAATGAGTTGTACACACGGCTACAGATCAAGCTATACATTTCCAGTTTATGTTGATCTCGCATTGTATAGGATTTCCGTACTATGCCAGGTCAGCTTATACTGGAAAAGTATAGCTTGATGTGCAGCCGTGTGTACGTCCAAGCAGGAATAGGATTCGCCCATCAAGGAGCGCTGTTCCAAATTAGACGCATTATTCATTTATTATACATAAAACAAATGGTATACTCGTACATTAAAAAAAATATATAATTAAATTATCTTTAAGATGGTGAAGGTTTCAGAAAAATACGCTTGATAGATTTTGCGTGATTCGCAGTTTTTTTATTCGCGTTAGATATATCTATCGCTGAAAATAAATAGTTAAGTTAACTTTACAATTTAATTTCACTATGTATGTGTATAAACATAAACTAAAATATTCCAATAATAAGTTATTCAAAAAATGCTCTCATTTAACATATTTTTTTTTTTCAAATAAATTTAATAAAATGCCAAAGAGTTGGAAAGAGCTGCTGATTTCATTATTTAAAAAAACACTTCGAGGCTTTTTAGTGGTGAAGGGTTATTATAATTTAAGAATAAAAGAAAGATTTTTCAAGTTAGTATGTTTTTTGTGTACCTTTTGCATGCCTACATGATAAAATATGGCTGATTGTGTATTATTTTTGTTTACCTTTATAGTGTATACCCATATTTGCAAAATAAAATTATCTTATCTTATCTGAAATCATTAACATTACTCATTTAAACGTGATCTTCTATAAAATCATTACAAGACGGTTATCGTCGCCTTAAGACCAATATTAGGTCTTGACTCAAAAAGCCTTTTTTTAAGAATTCGAGTATGAGACCAGGTTCGGTTAGAAAATGGTAACTATGGCCAATAGTCTAAGGGAATTATTGCTGATATTTTGCTGACCCTATAGAGAAAGATTTAATGTGTTCATATTTTTCGTTCAAACCGGGTCTCACCAATTTTGATTGATGATATTAAAAGGTATGGTGGTACTACTTTTTTAAACGGCCTCTTGTACAAGTACTTGAGGTAGGTACTACTGAAGGCTCTAAATCAATTATTCCATCTGTCTATGGCTGTAGGACCACTACACAACAAAATTAATCAAACAAATCCCTGTACTACAGACTGCACAAACAGAGTACAATTAATCTGAAGATTACTTACTATACGAGAATAGTTTGAAAGCATAGTTTGATCACAAACTAGATAAGTACAGAAGGTCGGCTTCATATACAACGAGCGAAAGCGCACACACACATAGACATGCTTCACGTACAGCGAGTGCAAGCGCACTCGCGACTGACATTTGTTTGAGATTGCCGCACTTACGCGTCTATGATTGTATGCGTGCGTCTGTTTTCGCTCGTTGCATGGAGCCAGCTTTCTGTACCTATATAATTTGTGATCCTGTACTCTCCTAACTATTTTATTACCACGCTTCGCTTCTCGTCTGTGAAGCATTTGATATTATTAAGATAAGAGGTATCTTTAAACTGGTACTGTTTAATGGGATACTATTTTGTAGCAGTAGAGATGTTTCCTAAGGAAATTGTTATTGCTTTACCGATTCTGCCGCTAAGTAACGTTGTTGTGTTTCGTTTGAAGGGTTTAAGTGCTAATGAAATTACATGAATATGAGACATTTGAACTTGTGACTATCAAGGCCAATGAAGGAGTGTAAGTGAAAAAAAGATACTTATGGACACTACACCGATTTATTTTAAAACTTATTGGCAAAGTTGCCTATAAATTTTAAAACAATGGAGCCGACCTTCTGTACTTTTCTATTCTGTGGCTAGAGGACATGTCTGAACTTGTCTGAGAATGGCTCAGACATAGCTTTAAGTAGTTTTACGCAAATACACGTCCATTGAATACTAATACCTTTTCTCAATAACGGTTCTGTTAAGAGGTTTATTTGAAGAAGTTCGGTGTGGGTTTAGTAATAATTGAGTGTCATTATTAAGGGGTTCAGTTTGAGGGGGATTTGAGTATAATGCGTTTTGGCTTTTGTCCTGTAAACAGACTTCTTATAATCTTATTAACAGTCTACCGACCCTATTGTAATAGGAATATAAATTGATGGTCTCAAACTGTTAGATAATTGATACTGTAGAACTAGCGACCCGCTCCTGCCTCGCACGGTGTTTACGACTTGACAAACTATTGAGATTTCGGTGCTTTTAAATTAAATAATAATGTGTTATATATACACAGAAGATACACAGGTGAAGGAGAGGACAGGTGTCGCTTTCATTATTATCTGCCATATTTTACTACTACTACTAGGCGTACTATGGGTAGTGTTGGTTATTTCGCAATAGAAAAACTGTTTGCAGTTCAGATCAAATTATAATTCATGATCAAATTAATCACACTAGCAATACACACACTGTAGGTACACGACTCAAATACACGGAACTCACGACAATTTCTAAACGTCTTCACTGCTTGACCGCCACCCACGAACTCTGCTTAGCTCCGGCCGGTCCGAGCGTTATGTCGTAGACTCTGTCGAGTGCCGCTAGGTGGCGCTGACGTCCCGTTTAGTCAACTCAGTAACGTATTTCCGACACATATATCTTCTGGAAGCAATTTTCTCTCTGTCTGAATTTGTGCCCGATTGATGGCAATACAGTCGCCCCCTATTACATGGGACTTAAGCATAATGGCGAAATGTGGTGCCAAAGGATACACCACTGCTTAACCCTTCGTGGAATATAGGCGGAATATTATCTTGTGTTATGTTAAAAACCGCATCAAAATCCGTTGCATAGTTTAAAAAAAAAACAACGCGTTCACACAGAGACATGAATAGCAACTTTAATTTATAAATATATACACTAACCCGAGAGTTCGTTTATACATAATATGACCGCTGCACCGGTTGACGTCATAACGTCAACGGGTGGCGCTGAAAACTAGCGCTGGGGCTCTGTCTTGCATAGGCAAAACGGCCATCGCTCAGCATTATGTGCTGCGAGCACATAATGCTGAGCGATGGCCGTTTTGCGTGGATGTGACGCATATTAGTTTTTCTTCACATAGTTCCTAATATTATATTGTAATACATAATTATTATAAATGTACAATATGTATTACAAATTGCTGAGTTGATATATTATACGCTTCTGTCCACACACTGTATCATATTTGCTTCTAGACGAAATAATGTATGCCGACATTTATGTAGATAGATTCCAAACGTAATTTACATTACCTACGTTTACGCTATATACGAGTCACGCTACTCTTAACATTGAATGCTATAACCATAACCAGGGGAGTGCTATGGAGATTTCGTATAACATTATTGATAATATTTTGAATGGGAAAAACGTGTTCTCTCTCATTAGGAGTGATATTTATTTACACACACGTATTTAAATGATAATAATAACATGTATAAGTTAATAAAAGGGGGGGGGGGGGTAGTCATAGAGCATCAAAAAATTCGTCCGTATCGCTGTCAACAGGAAAAGTCCTCAAAAGGCTGGCAGCATTGCCACATTGTATGGCAATGGCCAAAGAACAGCCCTCTAGTCACGTGAAGAGTCGACCAACCACTTGGCGACGTCTTGAAAAACTAAGTGGGCACTCGGAATGATATTGAAAAATGCATTCGATTTTCGGTCGGAGTTAGGACAGGATATTTATTCTTTTTTACAGTTACAACGGCAATCAGGTCATTTGGAAAAAATAAGGTTTTATTTTCTATAGATTCTTTTATATTTTGTGAATGTGAGAACATGTAGGCTTAATAGACTGCAGATTTGTAGACCGATTTTGTTAAGTATCTGGTACTTGTTAGGCCTACCTTGTCCTCCATTAGCTATTAACTAATGGCGGACACTGTAATTTGAAAAAGTTGAAAAGCCATTCATTTTTAAAAGTGTAACCGTGGAGTTTCTTGCTAGCTCTTTTCATAGGAAACGACCAATTGAAACCGTGCACCTAGCTTCTGACGTTTCATAAGTGCCCTTGTAGGTTTATGTGAAATAAAATACACTGGCCGTTCAAAACTTAGTACCACATTTTTGAAATTGCAATTTCTCCTTAACTATAAAGTCAGAGTTTTAAAAAGAAATAAAGTACGTTTTATAGAAAATTTCATCAATTTTCTCTCAAATTATTGTTTATTACATTAGTAACGTTTTAAGCTTCAAAACACATTTTTTACTTATTGGCATAAAAGTCAAACAACATTTTTGAGTATGTTTTACGCATTATTTACATTTTAATAACTGGTATTGCTTCCTCCGGCTCTGATTACAGCTTCGAGCCGGTTTGGCATACTGAAGTTCGGTTTCGGAGGCGATGTTAGGGAATATTCTCCCATTCTTCCATGTGGACCTGTTTTAGGGCCATGAGGGTGATAGAAGGTGGTCTGTGGCTGTCTGACTTCGAGCTCGTCTCAGGTATGCTCGATCAGGTTGAGATCAGGACGTCTTGATGGCCAAGCCATTGAGTTGATACCAACCTCCTAAATGTACTCTTGAAAAATAGGTAGCCTAAAACCTGGAGAAGGACCTAGACTACTTTCCACTCTAGATATTTATATTTGATACATACAATAGGCTACTCTACTAGGGTGCTCTGCCGAGCAGGTGAGGGCAGGCACCATCCGTCCTGACCACACGGGGATGCGAGCCGTTACGGTGAGCTGCCCTGTGTCGGCGGCTAAGAAAATAGCCGGGGAGGGCCAAAGGCTATTGGTGGGCTGGGTTTCCGCGCAGGTCAAACTGCTGGAACCCAGACCTCTGAGGTGCTTCCGCTGCCATGTGGGTAATCACGTGGGAGCTAAATGCACCTCGGAGGTGGACCGCAGCGATCACTGCTACCGCTGTGGTCAGGCCGGTCACAAGGCCGGCTCGTGTGACGCCGCGCCGCACTGCGCTGTATGTGCGGCAGCTGGCAAGCCGGCCAATCACCGGATTGGGAGCAAGGCCTGCGCCCCACCCGCCAAAGCCAAAGGCAAGCCCTCCGCCACCGCCGTCACGGCCGCAACCGCCACCACCGCCGCCGTTGCCGCCTCCACTACCGTCGTTGTCGCCGCCGCAGCCGCCGCGGCAGGGCCCTCACAGGGGGCACGGGAGGGGGCTGAAATGGACTGCCAATAATGGCCCCATTACGCCTCCTCCAGGCGAACATCAACCACTGCGCCGCAGCTCAGGATCTGTTGCTCCAGAGCATGGCGCAGTGGTCGATTAACATCGCCGTGGTCGCTGAGCCGTACTTTGTCCCGCCCAGGGACGACTGGGTGGAGGACCTTAGCGGCTCAGTGACCCTAATTTCGTCGGCCGCCGCCGGTACTCCGTCTCTCGAGGCTGTTAAGAGAGGACGGGGTTGCGTTGCAGCACGGTTCGGGGAGATTGTTGTGGTAGGGGTATACTTCTCCCCGAGCCGAACTCTTGCCGAGTTCCACAACTCCCTTGCGGAGTTGAGAGTCGTCGTCGTCGGGTTCTGTTCCCTTCCCGTGTTCGTCCTCGGGGACTTCAATGCCAAAAATGTGGCTTGGGGTTCCCGTTATACGGACACACGGGGCAGGATGGTGGAGGACTGGGCTCTCGAGACAGGCCTAGTCGTCCTGAACCGGGGTTCTGTCCCCACGTGTGTGCGGATGCGGGGTGAATCAGTGGTGGACATTTCGTTCGCCAGCCCCGCTCTGTCGCCGCGTGTAATTGACTGGCGCGTCATGGAGAGGGTGAAGACCTATTCCGATCACCGGTACATCCGGTTTGACGTCTCCGCCCAGACCTCGAGTGCGCCGGTCCGACAGGCCCCGAGTGGTCCGCGGTGGGCGTTGAAGCAGCTGGACCGGGAGCTCCTCCTGGAAGCCTCGATCGTGCAGGCCTGGGTGTCATCACCGGACAGGCCTGCTGACATCAACGACGAGGCGGAGTGGTTCCGGGAGGCCATGTCCGAGATATGTGACGTGGCAATGCCCCGGGTCCAGCCTGGACGTGCCTCGCGCCAGGTGTACTGGTGGTCGCAACAGCTGACGACACTACGCAATGCGTGCGTTGCTGCGCGACGCCGGTACACCAGGCACCGCAGGCTCCGTATTCGTCCTCCGGATACGGAAGCCATTCAGGCGGAGCTGTACGAGGGGTACAGAGCGGCGAAGACCGCCCTCCAAGCGGAGATCCTGCGGGCCAGGGGAGTGGCCCGCGAGGAGTCGCTGGAGACTCTGAACAGGGACCCGTGGGGACGCCCATACAAGATGGTGCGGGAGAAACTCCGCCCATGGGCTCCCCCGCTGACGCAGAGTCTCCGGCCGCAGCTTGTGGGGGACGTGGTGAGCGCTCTGTTCCCTTCGAGAGGGGAACATGCCTCCCCGCCCATGGCTCCGCCTACTGCGGTGCCCGATGCGGATCACGCCGCCGACGACGACGACGATGCTCCGGAGGTGACCGAGGTAGAGATGAGAGTGGCGGTACGTAGGCTGAATGCCAAAAATACCGCCCCAGGACCCGACGGCTTACCTGGGAAAGCCTGGGTCCTGGCCTTGGAGGCTCTCGGGCCTCGACTAAGAGGGCTCCTAAGCGCATGCTTGGAGAGGGGCCAGTTCCCACTTCGCTGGAAGACGGGGAAACTGGTCCTCATCAAGAAGCCGGGGCGCCCTGCGGACTCTCCGTCCGCTTACCGGCCCATCGTGCTGCTCGATGAGGTGGGCAAGCTCTTTGAAAGAGTCATTGCAGACCGCCTCGTCGGGCGGCTGGTGCGGGAGGGGCCGGATTTAGCGGAGAGCCAGTTTGGTTTCCGCAGGGGGCGCTCTACGGTGGACGCCATCATGCGCGTGCGAGCCCTCACGACGGGGGATGCTGTGGCCCGGGGTGGGGTCGTCTTGGCGGTGTCTCTAGACATCGCCAATGCCTTCAATACCCTGCCCTGGAGTTGCATCAGGGAGGCACTCCGGTACCACCGGATGCCGACCTATCTCTGTCGTGTGGTCGAGGCCTATTTGACGGACAGGGCCGTCATCTACCCCGGTCACCAGGGAGAATGGAACCGGCAAGAGATGTCGTGCGGTGTCCCACAGGGATCGGTCCTGGGGCCGCATCTGTGGGACATCGGATACGACTGGGTGCTGCGCGCCGACCTCCCTAGCGGCGTCAGCGTCGTTTGTTACGCTGACGACACGTTGGTCCTGGCGCAGGGGAGGTCGCACCAGGCGGCGGCTGAATTAGCGACACACGGGGTTGCGACAATCGTGGACAGAATCCGGCAATTGGGACTCGAGGTGGCCCTGCACAAGTCCGAGGCCATGTGTTTTCATGGTCCTCGGAACGCGCCACCGTTGGGGTCCCAAATAACGGTAGGAGGAGTTCACATCGGCGTCGAGTCGACGATGAAGTATCTAGGACTCGTCCTCGACAGCCGGTGGAACTTCGTGGAGCACTTCCGACGTTTGGCTCCCAGACTGGAGCGGGCCGGGGCTGCTTTGAAGCGGCTCCTGCCCAATCTAGGGGGTCCAAACGCCTCCTGCCGGAGGCTATATGCGGGGGTCGTGCGGTCCATGGCCCTTTACGGGGCACCGGTTTGGGCGCGTTCATTGAGGCGGCGGCCAGCCCGCCGGTTGAACGCGTCCCAGAGGGTCATGGCCACCCGGCTGGTCCGGGGATACCGCACGATCTCCGGTGAGGCGGCGAGCATCCTTGCCGGATTACCGCCATGGGATCTGGAGGCAAAATTCCTCGCGCATATTTGGGAGTGGCGCGAGGAGGCGAAACGCCGGGGCGTAACTCCGCTGCCGCGAGAAATCACGGCACAGCGGACAGAGCTCCGGCGGGATCTCATGGCGTCATGGAGAGTGCGATTGTCGCAACCCAGTGCTGGGCACGCCACTATTGCAGCGATAAGTCCCCTCTTTGAGGAGTGGCTAGAGAGGCGCCACGGCGTCCTCACCTTCCGCCTGACGCAGGTCCTCACTGGACATGGTTGTTTCGGGAGGTTCCTGTTTCGCATCAGGCGGGAGGAAACGCCCGGGTGTCATCACTGCGTGGATCGCCCGGAGGACACGGTTGAGCATACGGTGGAGGTCTGTCCGGCTTGGGCAGAGCATCGCCGTGTCCTCGTGGAGGCGATCGGCGGCGGGGATCTCTCGCGTCCGGCCCTAGTCCAGGCCATGGTACGGAGCGAGAGGGCATGGGAGGCCGTCACCTCCTTCTGCGAAGCAGTAATGCTCGCGAAGGAGGAGGCAGAACGCGTGAGGGAGAGGCAAATTTCGCGCCCTCACGCCCCTAGCCGCCGCAGGAGACGCCCTGGGCGTCGGGAATCGCAGGCCGATTCCCGGCCACCGTAGGCACGGGCTTGCGGACGGTGAGCAATGGGTAGCTCGCCGTCCGATAAGGACCAGGCCCGGGTCGACGGCGCGTTGTGTTCCACGCGCGCCTCAAAGAGATGTCAGCACAACGGAAGGGGTCCGATAGGACCGATGCCTGCCGGGGTTGCGGGAAAGTCCGAAAGGGATACCGTGGCCCCTGGCAACGTAAAGGCAACGGAAGGAACACGGGTGGGTTTTAGTCAGTAAGAGTCTGACACGCCCTCCCGCTCCACCCAGAGCGGGAGAAGTTATTTGATAATTTCCCACCCAAAAAAAAAAAAAAAAAAAAAAAAAGGCTACTCTACTAGCGTGAAATGAAATGAAATGAAATTGTTTATTCTGTAAATAGGATATTGCAATCACTTTTACACGTCATATTAAAAAAATATTTAAAAAAAAAAGAAGAAAATGCTAGATGAGTTCGGCGTTTCCTATCTGACTACTCTGAGAAGAAAGACCGAAACAAACTCAGAGGTCACAGTCTCTTTTAAAGTCCAGACATAATCTTGGTCAGGCCATATGAGGACCATGTAAATTAGTGTCTGAAATGGTCTTTTGAGGAAACAACCACACAGATTTGAGTGGAACTGTCCAGTCAGTGCAAGCATTTGTCAGTAATCGTGGAGCTCAACTCAGAACTTAAGGAGCTCAACTCGACGAACAATACCAAAGAAAGGATATTTGGGTAGGTCGCATAAAGTACTCAAACTGCCAGACCATCATTTAAACCAACTGGGAAAGAAAAAATTAAAGAAAGAGGAAAAACAATAAAAATAAAATATCCACATAGTCCTCACATTCACAATAATTAAAACAATATAATACTTTACAAAGTAATCATGTTATTTTGTATATAATTTTCAACAATGTCAATATGTATATAAAAAACTGGTATTTTTTATTGCCTGAATGAATCTATTGCCAGTATCTTTTAAATAAAAACCATTGGTAATCATAGCAATAATCACCAAATTCTAAAGTAAAGAGTAATTGAATAAAGGTTTTCGAACGTGCCACTTACTTACTTTCTGACTAACTGACAAACTTCTTAATAGTTTAAGTGTGCCTGTGAATCTAATTCAAATAAATGCTTGACTTTCAGGTTAACGGTCAAAAGGATACGTTTGCAAAGTCCTTATCGGAACCCCTTAAAACTGCCTTTTTATTGGACACAAGCCGTGTGCCCGATGGTTAATTTCTCATCGGAAAAAATGGCAGAAAAATCTATGGAAGTTCGTCATTACTTTCATCACCTTTAGCATATGAATTTTCAAAAATCCTTCCTTAGTGCTCACTTTAGTTATACAGGGTGGCGATTTAGTCATCTGAATCCGTCAAGGGGGTGATTCTACCTTTCATACTGAGCAACTTTCGCTATAAAACTCATAGGTGAAGGGTATGATTCGTAAAAAAAAACAGATGCATCAAAATAGTCTGTCTACTGTTTTATAGGATTTTTTTTCCACGAGTCGGATATAGATAGATAGATAGATAAATCGTTTATTTAGTGCACACACAAAACAGCAGAACATACAAAAACACGATTAAATAATGACTGATTAGCTATTAGGAAATAGCTGCAAGGTGCCAATATACAAACAAATAAAAAAGGAAGAGAACAAGACATTGTGATGACACTATTGGCTATGACACACTTTAAAATAATAGATCAACGAACATGAAAAAGTGCGGTGTGCGTCTCAAAGTTACATCAAATGGGAGTTTCATATCGAAAGTTGTTTACTATGACTGGTAGAATCACCCCCTTGACGGATGCAAGTGACTAAATCGCCACCCTGTATAAGGAACTCGTGTGTAAAAGACCTGTTTAGACCTTCTTTCTTATATCTATGTTCTAGATACAGCGGTTTAGACGTTATTTTTTAGTGAATTAAAGATTTTTATAAGGTAGACCTACAAAAAAAAAATGTGCTTTTCTATTATTCACCAGGGGCCGTATTATGACGTATTAATACCACCATTATTCCAGTGTGAGTGAGAGACGGAGCTATACAAGGCCGCTAGCACCATCCTTTTTTCGCAGTGGAATAATGATTGCAATAATACTTCATAATAAGGCCCCTGAACAGTATTGTCTTACAAATACCTACATCCACGATCATTCTACTTCTTAATACAATGTATCCATAACCACAATGCTATCACAACAGTAGCTTCGAAACATAATTTGCATTTGCTCCGTATCCGGCTGATGCAGTCTGTCTAAACATAATGTACCTAGTGCATATGTATTACCATATGGGAGTTACTTAGCTTGTCAATGAAAATGTCTGAAGGAGAAATGGGAATGTATTCTGTTGCAATCGTATAGAATCTGTAGTGAATGGACCTGAAAAACCTTGGCCAGTTATTTTGGTAATACTCAGTAGTATGGTACACCCTAAGAGATTGGAGTACCATTGGTATCCTGACCAAGTATTAGCATAATCAGCCTATAATTCTTTCGCAGCCTATAATTAATTTCGACGGCACGGTCGGCGCAGTGGTTAAGGGATTGACTGCTGCGCTGCGTGTCGCGGGTTCGATTCCCGCACGGAACAAATATTTGTATGACCTACAATTAGTTGTTCCGGGTCTGGCTGTTTGTGTATGTGAGTTTAAATGTTTGTAAACTCACCCACGACACAGGAGAAATTCCTAGTGTGGGGCAACGTGTTAAAAAAAAAAAAATGTTCCCACTTCTAGGACACAAGCCGCCTCTCGGCGCGAGGGAGTGGGCCGTAATCCATCACGCAGGCCCAGTGCGGTTTACTAACATATCACACGTCTTCAATTCTTTGGTTCTAGGACGTGCCGGTTTCCTCACGATGTTTTCCTTCACCGTTTTGAAAGCAGTGGTGATGAAAAAAATAATTTACACAAAGTAAAGCGTCTGGTTCGAACCTACGACCTACATTTCGTAAGTCGCGGCCGTTTCCTCTGGGCCATCACTGCTCCTGACCAAACCATGCCCCATGAAGATAAAAAAAAAAACAACTGACTTCCAAAAAATACACCAAAAAGTGAAAAATAACTTTATTTTCGGAAGTCGGTGGCAAAAAACGAAAATTCAAAGGAAGTGTATAGAGTGCCGCTAGCGGCACTTTATCCAACAGGGATAAACTGCCACTAGCGGCAAAGTAAAAGTCAAAAAAAATATTTCAATTAGGCACAAAAAAGGCACTTTTGAACGTCAACATTTACAGCACTCTATTTCACTATTTGCGGCATATTAGTAGCGCTGCCTCGGCCTGGCTAAAGTGCCGTAAGCATTGCATTGTCTTGTCACTGTCACTGCCACTTGTTATTTTGTTTATGAGGAAAGGCTAATGTTAATTTCTTTCATCTAAAGCCGGCTAAACTTAAGTGTAGTCATAACCCCTTGGCTTAGCAAATGAAAATGGCTGAAATGTAGGTTAGGTTAGAACTGTGACCACACAACGCACGAGCCGAGCGAGCGCAGCAAACGGTGCTGCGGCAGTGACCGGCGAGTGCCAGGGTCCGTTTAGGCACAAGAAAATGTAATATTTTGGGAATGTTGTGTTTTGCAGCGAACTAACCTCAACAATCAAACAAAATAACAAGTGACAGCGACTGTCGATTTCAAGACCGGTGTCTTTTTTTGTAAAAAGTTTTTATTTGTAACTTTTTAAAAAACAAAAAACTACCTGTTATGTAAATAACAGTTACAACAGTTACAGAAACTTATCATTTATGATCCACATAGGCTAGACTAGCCAAGCCAACGAACCTAGTTTTTGAGACAACTCAGAAACTACCCAAGCAAAGTTAATAAAATTTATATGGGACCACCTCTGAAGTATGACCTACCAAACAAAAATAGAATTAGCAAAATCAATTCATAATTGGCGGAGTAATCGCGTAACAAATGTACAAAAAAAAAAAGTGTAGTCTGATTGCGAACCTCCACCCCCTTTGAATTCGGTAAAAAATGCCATTGATGCCGCGATTAATATGGCCACCTATTGAGTTCAACTACTATAATACAAATTCATCAATCAATCTGCCTACCCTTTTCCCAACCATGTTGGGGTCGGCTTCCAGTCTACCCGGATGTAGCCGATTACCAGTATTTTACATGGAGCGACTACCTATCTGTGTTTTTAGTTTTTTGAACATATTAGGCAAAAAATTGTCGGTTCCTCACATTAATAAATTAAATGTGAAAGGCTCTGAGTATTTTTCCTTATCGAAACATAATATTTACGTTTCAATTATGCCGTCATCAATAATTTTCTTCGCAAAGCCTATTTTCACCTTTATATTATTATTTCCGTGATACAATTAAGTAGGTACGGTTGGCAACAAAAGTGGGTTAACACTGTTACTGTACCCGGGCGATAATTTGACACATCGAGTGACTGTCAAATTTGAAACTGATATTATTTGAGAAAGCGACTGGTAACTAGTTAACTAACTACCTAAACTTTTTTGAATTGACGATAGTAGCGGCCGCGCAGGTATTTTTTTATAACATCTAAGGGTGAATTTCAACAATGAAACTGAACGCGATCAGCACATTTAAACCACGTTCAAGAACTGTCAATGTCAATATTCCACGACAGTGATGTTACTGCCAGTTTTGTTGGTGAAATTCGGCCTTAATTGACACAAGACAGAATTTCTTGTCTTCTTTTGAGTACTTCTTGTAGTTTATGATATTTTATTGTAACTTTACTTGCGTTGTTACGGTATTTAAAATATCGCAGCACTATGCTGAGATAGTTATAAAAGCCCTTTTGCCCTCCCACGGGTTCTTTTTCTCTATTACATTGTTCGTTATTAATGTTAAGTTTTTTATTGTTTATATTTTCTGTGCGTGGCGCAAATAAAATATTTTTCTGTCTTTTTTACTTCACGTTAATGTTTTGTATTATTTCCTTCCAAAGTTATTTTAAAAACTGCCTCGTTACTGCTGAGCATGTTCTGGGGTCGATTCCAAGGTCAGGCATAGTGTTATTTTGTTTTTTCTACCAGGTATTTCTCAGTACCAGCCTGGAGTCTGGATTTGTGCCCGGTTGATGACAATAGGCTCACCCCTGTTACATTTAACTTAAACATAACTTACGAAATGTGAATGTACACCTCTGCCTAACCCTTCGGGGATTACAGGCGTGATAGTATGTAATGTTACTTTATTTAAAAAAAACTAGAAATAATAAACAACTTTCGTTGCTGACTGTACCTCCAAAACACATACTTGGTTTAGAGAACGAAACAACGCCCAAGGGAACCACAAAGTATGGCAAATTGCAACATTTAAGCCCAACACAAACACTTGGTTTTTGATGAACAAGTCTCTTTGATGTCGAAAAGATGACAAAAGAGAGAACCGCAGAAAAGTTTGTTTGACAAATAGGAACCTAAAAAATGCCCTTATGTGTTACAAACAAAAAAAAAAAAACTGGCGTCTCCTTAAATACCTTTGCGTTAAATAACATTTCTTTTTTTGAAAATATTTTTCTTTTTTTGTGCAAATGAATGTATGAAATCTTTTTAAATATTTTTGAATGGAATAGTTGTTTTGAAATAGGATTTAAAAATAGAATGCCGGTTCAAAAAAGCGTGTAGAGCGATAAATGAAAAATTGATATAATATGATGCTTTGACGTTGAAGAGTTCAGTTTTTCGGCTATTCGAATGAATGACTGGCACTTTGAAACTGAGTTTAAAATTATATTGCGGTTATAAATTTATTCTGATGGAATTCAACAGTCACTAACAAAAATAAATGAAGTACCTACCCACAAAATATTTTTCTTTTGCGGTTTTACTGACGCTATTGTTAGTTTTATAGCTTAATAGTTTATATGAACAACTTTTAAAGGACGACTTTGATCAATGACAACTTTTTTATTTAAGATTCATCTTCTTTTCTGAAAATTATCACTATCAAAAAAACATTTATATTTTTTTCCATTTGTAAAAAATGATATCTACTGTTCGACACAACATTTATTTTACAATACCATGTTAGCAACTCACGACCTCAAAAAACACATTCTAAAAACGAATACAAAAATTTCAACAGTTTATACACGGAAAATAATTCCAATAAAAACTTTTTTACAAAAAAAAACAACCGACTTCCAAACAAAACACTTAAAAGAGAAAAATAACTTGAATTTCGGAAGTCGGTGGCAAAAACAATAGTATTTTATTAGATACATATATACTAAAATATACCTACCGTAATATGTATATATGAAAGCAATTCATAACTATTTCCCTAGGGATATAACTATATCACGGTTTCAACTATGCGAACTGCAAACCATCTTAAAATATAACTATATGGATCTGTATTTTCGTTTTTGCCACCGACTTCCGAAATTCAAGTTATTTTTCTCTTTTAAGTGTTTTGTTTGGAAGTCGGTTGTTTTTTTTTGTAAAAAAGTTTTTATTTTTCACTTTTTAGTTGTGTTTATACCTACCCCGCACAAATTCGTATACCAGTCGAATAATGGAAACATAACAAAAGATTTTTCAAAAATTGACGAATCATTCCAAGCGCCCCGCTGGTGGGGCAAATAGGAATGCCTAAAAAAATTCAGTGGAATATGCCCCACTAGTTCGACTTGGTGGGGCAGATTCCACTAGTCTAAAATCTTTATGGATTCTGCCCCACTAGGGTTGGCACCTTAGAAATCTGTAGGTAGGTATGCTCGTATTTTATATTTGTTTGGAAAAGAAAGAAATGTATAGTTAAGTAAAATAAATATTTTTTGGTAATTTAATATGTTATGGCCCAGAGGTTAAGGCCTCGCCTCTCATGCATGAGGTAGTGGGTTCTAATGTGACTTTTTCAATTCATATGAACTTTCTGAGTTTATCTTGGACATTATTGACATCAGTGAAGGAAAACATCGTGAGGAAACCTTGACTTATAGTTAATATTAGTCTGAAATCACCAACCCATTTTGAGCAAGCGTGATGATCAGTGCTCGTTACAAATAAAATAAAATCTAAGTAAATACAAGTCCTAGTTACATTTTACTTACATATAAATTTCTTTCTTTTCCAATCAAATATTAAATACGAGCATACCTACTTACACAAATTCTAAGGTGCCAACCCTTGTGGGGAAGAATCCATGCCATGGGGCAGAATGCATTTGCCCCACCAGTGGGGCGACTTGATGGTGCAAAGTGGAATGATTGAAATTAACCCCTTTGTGGGTGAAAAGGGGGGATACGTTTTGTATGAAAGATATTATTAATTTGGTTTAGAAAACGTGGTATAAACTTATCTAAGTAATAATAAAGATGGAATCATACATTTTTCAAAACTGGCTTGAAAGTGTAGAAAGGGGTTTACAAAATTTTTTGCATCTCAATGACATCTATTGGCCCAAAATGGTACACATTTTGGAATACATTTTTCTACATTCAATTTAACAGAAATAACATTTTTGAAATTTAATTATAGTCCTATTAAAATTGTAAATATAATATTATCACGATGTAACATTTAGTTTTTGTTTCATTGCAATCGTCTCATACAATAAAAAGATATGCTAATTTAAAGTTTTCAAAGTGAGACCCATACCACCAACAAGCACTACGTTCCAGGCGGCAAGGGGTAACGGAGATGTGGAGCGTATGCTGCCTCTAATATTAAGCTGGGCGGTCACAGTCCATAAATTACAGGCTACCACCCCCGAAAGAGCTGTGATCGACTTTGGTAAAAAAAACTTTGCAAAAGAGCAAATATATGTCGCGCTTAGTCGTGTCAGAAGTTTGGAAGGCATTGTTTTATCAGAGTTGGACGCCAACAAATTATTAAAGCGACCACACGGCCGCAGATCATTGACGGAAATAACGAGGCTACAAAATCTGTCTTCTGACAATCAAGGCCACACATAACATACGACTCAAGTAGCGCAATTTGATGCCGGGATATTACCATTAAAATCATTTATAGCCAGAGTACATCTCATGGCAATTCGAATAAGCCCAAACACGGCTAGGATACATTGTTTTATGACGGAGTTCCGGTGCCGTCCTTCCGGCTTCATCTTCAGATCAGTTCGATGGTCATCAGAATTATTTATTTAAACGTGCTTCACTGTCGCTTAACTATCTTAATCGAGATATCTTATCGCCACCCGTGAAATACTTATCATTGAGTAGTTCCGGTGGCCATCTGTCTTCTTCATCAGTTCTATTTCACCAAATGATACTTTCTGAATGCAAATGCTTAATTTGTTGCTGAAAATACCTAAATCGCTATGTGTGTGCCTATAATATTTGAGGAGTTCCCTCAATTCGTCATGGATTCCATCATCAGAACTGATTTTTTTTTTATTGGGACCAATCTGGCCGTATATCCTTTCAAATCACAAAATAATTTACCAAATCGGTTCATAAATGGCGCCACCCGTGAAATACCTATCATTGAGGAATTACGGTGGCAATCTGTGGTCTTCTTCATCAGTTCCACTTCACTAAATGATACTTTCTGAATGAAAATGCTTAATTTGTTGCTGAAAATACCTAAATCGCTATGTGTGTGCCTATAATATTTGAGGAGTTCCCTCAATTCGTCATGGATTCCATCATCAGAACTGATTTTTTTTTTATTGGGACCAATCTGGCCGTATATCCTTTCAAATCACAAAATAATTTTCCAAATCGGTTCATAAATGGCGCCACCCGTGGAATACCTATCATTGAGGAATTCCGATGGCAATCTGTGGTCTTCTTCATCAGTTCAACTTCACTAAATGATAGTTTCTGAATGCAAATGCTTAATTTGTAGCTGAAAATACCTAAATCGCTATGTGTGTGCCTATAATATTTGAAGAGTTCCCTCAATTCCTCATGGATTCCATCATCAGAACTAAATTTTGATAAAAATGGGACCAATCGGGAAGTGTATCCTTTCAAATAAAAAAATAATTTTTAAAATCGGTTCATAAATGACGGAGATATGAGGTAACATACATTAAAAAAAAAAAAAAAAAAAAAAAAAAAAAAAATACAACCGAATTGATAACCTCCTCCTTTTTGGGAAGTCGGTTAAAAACATAATTCTTCATAATTTTATTCAAACAACTCACACCCACAAAATAATTACTTATTCTTTATAAAAAGCTTTAAAATATTAAAAGCAAAAATGGAAGAAAAAAAAAGAAAACCAGGGTTTCCTTTTTCAAATCTTATGTTTAATCAGATTTCCAACGCAATTATCATTTGAAATGATGAGAATCCGGAGCGCACCTTATTTGCATAACAGGGAAAGAATTGCCAGCATAGAAAAATCTATGGACAGACGTTTTTTATCTTGTTTTAATTGATTGAGGTTGATTAATAAAGGGAAATCGAGTTACCTTGAGAGGGGAAGCGACTGTTGAGATGGAGATTATGTAATGAATAATGTTTTCTTACATTTAGCTTGACAAATCGAATAAAAGGAATTTTAGTAGGGACAAAGTTCAAAGTCAAAGTCAAAGTCAAATAATTTATTTCAATTGGGCACAAAAAAGGCACTTTTGAACGTCAACATTTCCAGAAAAATAATAATTGATTCTAGTCGCCCCTTCCAAAAGGTAGTTTTCGTATGGAGAAGAATAGGCAAGAAACTCCACCGTTACTCTTTTAAAATGTTTTCACAATATCTTGTATACATCAATTATATAATTATATGTGAAGACAATGCACCTAGAATAAGATTACTATACCACGTTAGGTAAAAATAATGAAAAATTAAGGAATGACAGATATACCTATTAATTATGTGATAGATGCATGGTGCTCACATATTTACAAACATTGTAAGTTATAGGTACTAATAAGTCAGTGTGTGAGTTCAAGTAATGAACAATAAGAATGTAAAATCAATATTTAAAAAAATAAATAATAATAATACAATTAAATTAGCAACCAGTTAGATTTTGTCTAGATTCTAAATTGTCGTACCAGCATGTTTCCAAGCATTTTTATCTTGGATATAATCCTCTAATTTGTAATATGCTTGTTTACAAAGTGTATTTTTTATATGAGTTATAAACTTTCTTTCATTTAATTCTAATATATCACAAGGTATTCTGTTGTAACATTTAACACAGTACCCCATAAAAGATGTTTGTACTTTAGGTTGATCTATTTTATCTTTATTTACGGACGTATTATCTTGCGAGAATAACCTAGTTTATAAGTAGAGACAGGTTTCAGGTCTTGTAAAACTAGTATATTGTAATTTCCATTTGGTTTAGAGGTCAAACGGGTTTTTCGCTATGAAAAATAAGTACTACCAACCTAATTATGAACCACAAAAAATAATGCAAAAAATACAGCAAAAGGTCGCATTCTAACCGAAAGCGACAGTCGCAGCGCGGGCGGTCGCAGTTTTTGACATACTTAGGTTAGGACACAGGGAAAAAATTTGCTAAATATTGACATTTGACAAACATTTTGGATTTTCCCAGAGTTGGCTAAATAAAGAAAAAATTAAGAAGCCTCATATGCGTATAATTTCACCGAATTTCATGCCCTTCAAACTGAAACACAACAATTCTGCTTAGCAGCAGAAATTGCTCTTGTGGTATAATTTTCTTTCAAATATTTTTGCAAGAAGTTCCCGATAATTGGGAAGTTCAGCTTAAATCCAGAGAAGACCTATTTAAATTTCTTACAAACTATAAATATCTAATATATATTATGTGAATGAAAATAAATGTTATAAATGAATATAGATAAATAATAAACACAATAACCAGCAATATCATAGGAAAATTAACTATTACTGATATCATACTTTTAGGAACAACCTGTATCAATCTAAAAAACATTCCTCCACCACTTTTTTTTTTAATATGGTTAGATTGATCATCCATATTCGCTCGTTAGTAATAGATAAATGTTTTGCTTCTTACCCTCGTTGTTGATTTTGTTATTGTTTCATTTTATAATTTCTATCTTAAGTTTGTTTTAATTGTCTAAATTATGTGGTCGATGATTTTGTTGCACGGTAAAACTCCAATGAGTTTATGTTTGCTCCAACTTAATATGTATAAAGATGTATGAATACTACTAAATTAATAAATAAATAAATAATTTTAATAAATCCTGCCAGGGAAATTAAAACAGCATTTTCTTTTTTTAGAAACCACTACAAACCCAGGAACCGTTACTCCATCAAACCAGCATTTATAAGCCACTACCGGACACCTAAAGTACCCAAACTTATAGAGTCTGTTTGCTCAGCAAACTATTGCATAAACATGAGTCTTCCAACAATGTTTGTATGTTAACTAAAAGACTGGAACTTCGTACTAAAGTTTCTGATTGAATCTACTCTCAATTTGTGTTTCAATGTTTCGTGATTCGAAAATATTTTGATGTAAGTTTTGAAGTTCGTTTATTTTGAAATGGAATGGAATCTTCCGTTGTTATTTCATTTCGTAGTATAATATTATTACCACGTTATTAGATTCACTCGTACCAGACCTTCTAGCGAAAGCACCACTTTTTCTTCTACCAAGCAGCGTTACAGCGTCACCAATTTTCAGGCGATGTTTTTAAGTTTACAAGTAAAGACTGTGTTTATGTATTTATATAGGTTTGTCTATGTCATTGTGTACTTTTTTTAAATTTAAGAAGACAAATCTAAATCTTCACTGACATACGGTAAAGATAAAACAGCAAGACGAACCCTCAAAACAATATAATACGTAATTATAACTATGATTGCCAGCACGCAGCAAAGCCCAGTTGCAGCAAATATCACCGTTTAAACGTATTTAAGACATCGCTCTTATTCTGTCAATATTGTGATATTTTAAATATGTTTAGCGCTAAATTCGTTTAGTTATTTGTGGTACAAGTGGGCCTAAGAAAGCATTATGATCAATGCTCAGTCCTCCTCTGTATGAGAAGAGGTAAAAAAATGTGAATATGAACCTCCTAATCAAATACACAATAATCATCTAACAGGAAAATTTCCAAATGCTATAATTTTACTGTAGAATACAATATTTAAATTTCGAGTATACTTACATTTCACTCCGCACATTTCACTTTTTCACAACACCAATGACTCGTATATTTATCTCATCTACTCGACGTCCGTATATCACTGCAGGGATTCAGCAGAATATCAGCGTCAGGTATATTTGCCTGGCACATGCGGAGCCGGACTCCCATTTGGTGCAACCTTGAGACGCACACCGCACTTTTTTATGTCGTTGATCCATTATTTTAAAGTGTGTCATAGCCAATAGTGTCATCACAATGACTTGTTTTCTTCCTTTTTTATTTGTTTTTATATAGGCACTTTGCAGCTATTTCCTAATAGCTAATTAGTCATTATTTAATCGTGTTTTTGTATGTGCACTAAATAAACGATTTATCTATCTATCTATCCTAAAAGACCACCAAAATCAACACTTATTGCAGCACAAAATATTCACCAACATTCTGAAAACGCTGACACAACGAAATCTCTTTTCCGTAGCAATTCTCGTAATGAACGGTGTGACAAAACTGCATCGTAAACAAAACTCAGACTTGCAAGCATTTTCAGCACTTCACTGTATTATTTAATCAGGGGTACTTCTTCAAAATTTTTGAAACAGAATAATAGTATTTTCTTACTTTTCTTTATGATAACTGCCATATTGTGTGATCGTGTTTTTTTTCTGCTTCGAGCTGAAACTACCTACAGACGTTTTCAGCATCATGAAAGGTGAATGAGGTATAATAACATGCGATTAGTTGTACGTAGAAAACTACTTACTTAAACACTGAAAATTCGAGGGTAAGATCAGTATGTTTTGACGGATATAGAATACTTGAGCAAACCTAGCTTATAAATTAGCTTCACCTACAAAATAGCTAATAGCAGCAGATTTTAAGTCTACCGCATTGAAGATTGACGTCATTCAAGAAATGACCCTTAACGTGTCGTAAATAATTGGGTTTACGTATAATGTGTGATGATTATAGCAATATAATTTCTGGCCTTTAATTACAGGAATAATTATTAAGAGGCCCTTTTTCAACCGCAAATTTAGGTACGTTTAAGCCCTGTTATTATAGAAGGTTCTGTTAATGATACTATTTCACATTCTGCCAAGTTATGCTATAACTACCTAATTCCAGTTTCTGAGTCCCTATTCCTTTCAAACATGTCCCATATGGCAAAGATATCGATCTCAGTGTACCCTATTTACTCAGAATCGAGAGTCACAGTTGATCCTGTACAGAAAAATAGTATTACGACACTCAGCGATAGCTGAATAAAAAGGTTTCAAGGTAAAAAACCGGCGGTAGGTTTATCTCGATTGCTTTGTATTGAATCGTGTTTTTGCGAACGTGTTAGATAGATTTCTTTAACTGTAATATGGCTGGCTAAGTAAAATAAAATAAGATGGCTTAATTTAGTGTAGCACATATTTTGATAGCAGATTGGATATAAACTTCGTTTGTCTCTATAAATAAGAAATTTATAATCAACAATCAATATTTTGGCGCCTAATTGACATTAAAAGGGTTGTTGGTAAACATTTGTGGAATTGTCACTGAAAGTGTATTGACAAAACAAGATGGCGGCGTTAGTTCCGATTTTAGCCACGCGCCAAAAGAACCTTGTCGTGTTGCAATAATGCATGTAATTATTATTTTTCACTTTATCTATAATAGACAGATATATAAGTTAATTTCAACTACTGCTTGTTGCTTAAAAAAAATGTTGTACAGTTGAAACGTCCGTTTCTATTGCGGTCAAGATGTGACGTAATTTGGCACGTTACCGCTCTGTTTACATCTGGTTTTTAAGGTTTTTTTAGCCCCTATTTGGGAAATAATTAATAATTTTGAATTACGTGCATATTCCCTATCGCGTAACACATACTTACACAATCCTAATGCCATTGCTCTATTTTGACAATTCAAAAAATTATTCATTGCGTTATTTACGTGGTCTAGTAGACGAATTTATCAAACAGATGAAGCATTGGATTATGAATTTCCTTCAGAATCCTTCGGGTTGTGATAGAAAGTGCGTGTGTGGCGGGTCATTGGTATAGATACTACTGTGTTGGTTAAACGCGACTGCTGAGTGTAGGGTCCTGGTTTATATCCCAAGGTCGGTAAAAGTGTAATTGGATTTTTAATTAAGAATTTCTCATTAGATGCCCAGAGTCTGGATTTGTACTCCCTGTTAGCGGCAATAGGCTTGCCCGCTATAAACTTCAAGGTACCTAAGTGGAACAATATAATGGAAGTAATGTAAAGAAAAAGGGGTTATTTTATCACAGGAACACGTGCACAATCAATAAAAAACATGATTAAGTTAATTCGAATAAAGAAACAAAACAGATCTACGAGTATAACCACGAGCACACAACTGAAATAGTCGGCAGCTACACGTCAATGTGACTAGATGGCTTAAACTCCGCATGATGCTATCATATAGGGGACCCACACACCCCGCGATGTTCCTACGCCAATGCCCCTTAGGAGTATATGCAAGCATGATGTTTTTATTATTACACGACTGCCCAAAAAGGAGTGTAATGTTTTTATTACACGACTGCCCAAAAAGGAGTGTAAAGGAGTGTGTGTTTTAGGGTTCATGAATGTGTGAGTTTCTTTGTTCCACCATAACATTTAAATGCCTGAACAGATTTGGATGTATGGTATCGTTAGAATCAATACATCATCCCGAGTGACATAATATGCTTAAATCAAAATGGCGGCAATATGGCTCCAATAAAAATTAAATGTGTAAAAATAAGTCGATAGTTAATTGAACTGGAATCATTCAACGTTTAAAAACTTGGCGTATTGAAAGTCAGCCCTTTGAAGATGACTGACCAAGACTCAGCCAAGTGATTCAAATTGTGAAAAGATTTCTGGCCGGCCGCTGCCGCAGCACCACTCGCTTCGCTCGCTCGGCTTGCGCGCGGTTGATCACAGTTCTAAACTAACTTTACCTATTTCACCTAGTTTAACTAAATGACTAAATGACATTCAGCCATCTGGTTAAACGTTGCGCTCAATAACTTGGCTAGTTGACCTGCAGCTAAATATATCCTTAATTGGATAATGATTGGCGTTAAACGAACGGCCTACGAAATGGCTACGATATTATATACAGATTAACTAATACAGATTGTTTTTATTTTACTTTTTAGTTCGGTTTTTGGCAGGGCAGTTGTGTATTTATTTTTTTTAATTTTTTTTTTTTTAATGTTATATTACGTTTGTTTAGTTTAATAATAAAATATTTACGTTTTGGAAGGCTGCGTAATAGATAGCTGAACGCGTTCGTTAATTGATTGCTCTTTTGTTAGCATTAATTCATGGGTAATCGGATGAATACAGGCCCGTTTAAGTGGAGCAATTTAATTGCCTTGCTTGATTTGACGCATTAATTATTGTGTTATAGGGTGTATTGTTTAGATAGGACAGCTTTTGTTATTGTTGATGATTACATTTCCGGGGTAATTTAATTGCTTCGTGTTAGGGCCTAACGAACTGTCTTGTTAGCGAGTTAAAGGTTCAAGTTCATTCTCTTCCTCAATTTATTTGAGGTCGGTTCAACATGTCTTTTCTTCCATACTTTTCTATTAGTCGTCATCTTGGAAGTCACCCCGTTTCTAGCCATATCATTTTTCGGACAACCCATCCATAGTTTCTTTGGTCTTCCCCTATTCTTATAGCCATTAACATTCATACTCAAAAGTTTGCTCATGTCATTTTCCTCAATATGGAGTCTTTTTTCGTTTTTCATATGGTTAGTGACTAACCTGGTGTCAGAATTTTTATGCCACCCATGGGCCTCTGACTTGGCTTTACATGCCGTCGAGAAATATCTCTCAGGCATGCCGGTTTCCTCAAGATGTTTTTCTTCACCGTTTTTGAAGCAAGTGATAATTATACAATACGCACATGTTTCGAGAAGTTCTGAGTTGAGCTCCACGATTACTGACAAATGCTTGCACTGACTGAACAGGTCCACTCAAATCTGTGTGGTTATTTCCTCAAAAGACCATTTCCGACACTTATCTACATGGTCCTCATATGGCCTGACCAAGATTATGACTAGACTTTAAAAGAGACTGTGACTTCTGAGTTTGTTTTGGCCTTTCTTCTACGAGAAGTCAGATAGGAAACGCCGAACTCATCTAGCAATTTTTTTTTTTTTTTGTATATATGACGTGTAAAAGTGATTGCAATATCCTATCTACAGAATAAACAATTTCATTTCATTCCAATCCGAAAACTCATAGGTCGCCTTTTTTTTTTTTGGATGGGAAATTATCAAATAACTTCTCCCGCTCTGGGTGGAGTGGGAGGGCGTGTCAGACTCTTACTGACTAAAACCCACCCGTGTTCCTTCCGTTGCCTGTACGTTGCCAGGGGCCACGGTATCTCTTTCGGATTTTCCCGCAACCCCGGCAAACTCAGAGGTTGCCTTGCGTCTGAACTCGAGACATATGATTTGCACTCACACTGCTAGGCTAGCACTGCTGTTGAATTGATTCACCATTTAACTTCCGAGTCAAAATAGTACCTATTTAACCAAGAGAAAATTAATTTGTAAGTCGGATGAGGAGCAAAATCATTTTCTATTACACTTGAGTATTACAAAATACTGCAGTTACCCATTAGTTTGCAATATTGTGGTTCGAGATAATCTTAGGCCGCAAATTCGAAACGTTGGCGCTGGCAGTATACTGGGTGGCAGGGAAATTGACGCGCAAACTGTAGCCATGAATTCATCAGATGATTCTATACACCCTAGCGTAGAATATTCGTCGGTTATCAAAATAAATAAACAGCTGTTTCGTAGAAAAGTGCGATACCTACGCGTTCAAAATTTATGGAACAGATATTTTTTTTTTAATAACCGACGAATAATTTAAACGCACTTGATGTCAGAATAATGTACTGAATCTATGGTAATGTGCTGAATCATTGAATTTTGTTTAACAAATTATGTATTTCCCTTTGAGCTAAGTTTTCTCTTTAACTATAAATAAAGATAGATAGGGGGATTTTGGAAAGCCCTTGCAAGCAAGAGGCTTCTATAAAATCGTTTTGCACTACTGTAAACGGGCCAACCTGTATAAAGCCATTCTGAAAATTTGCAAGCCAAAGTGCCCCGAAATAGCGATCTTTGTAAACAGATTCGTCACAAAAGAAAGTATCGTTGTCTTGTACTCGTGAAACTGAAAACACACTATAAATAGGATCACTGAACTTCTAGTACCGGTCTAGAAAACCTACAACAAAGTTTCTTAAAGGAAGCGAAACACCTAAACACGTTTGCACTTTCGAACAAGCAGCAAAAGTAGGTAAATAAAATTATCGACGCGTAAGAAAACAAAGGGCAAAGAATAGTCCAGAAGGCAGGCGCCATACAATGAGCGAAAACAGGCGCACACACACATAGACGCGTACGTGCGGCGATCTCAAACAATTGCCAGTCATGAGTGCGCTTGCACTCGCTGTACGTGAAGCGTTGTCTATGTGTGCGTTCGTTTTCGCTCATTGTTTGGAGCCGACCTTCCATACCTACTATTCTGTGTTTGGGGTTCTAAATAAATTCATAGATAAACGTGTGAACAGGTGTTACCCGATGTTTTCACTAAAAAGGTTTGCAAACAAAGTATTTTCAACGCTATCTCGGATTCCATTTGCGTCCTTTTTTCAGTTAAAGGGTAAGCTGTGTTTACGGAATAGAGCGGAAATGTGTGGAGGTATGTGTGAAAATGTTTGGGTCGAATATTGCTTGGTTGAATTTTTATGTTAGATACCTATCATTTTCTTGGAAGTTAGTCACGTTGAGAGGATGAATGAAAGGCGACTAACAAAAGATATTTACCAGACAAATGTTAGTGGAAATGCCGGGAGGAGACGCCCTAGCAGGACATATAATGACTGACCTTGTTGGTGATGTTCTTCAGAAAGGTCAAGTGCGTAGTACTCGCCACCGGTGTGCGTGTATGACCAAATGTATTGTACGAACGTAAAAGAAGCAAAAGGATGATGTAAGGATCGTAGCAGGTGACGTTCTGTAGTTTCTGCCTACCCCCATAGAATGAAGGGGTGAGTTAATCTATGTATTATGTGTTGGTCAAACTACGGTTGAATAACACTGATTTGAGACTACAATTCATTCAATCAATGTTTTGATTTTACAAAATTACGCTCCAATTCGATCAATGACCTGGAGAAGGCCGCAGGAATGCGCTGGATGCGAGAAGCACAGAACCGGTCGAAGTTGCGGTGCTTGGGGGAGGCCTATGTCCAGCAGTGGACGTCTTTCGGCTGAAATTATGACGCGCCAATTTATTTAATTCCACGGAAAATTTAATTTCTGAATATGGATACGTATTTCAGTAAACAAAAATAACAACATCATCATTTAAACATTATTTAGAAAGCTCTAATTACGAGTATTACTCGAATTTGTAGCATTCTACCGGGAATATAACAGTTCCGGAAAACATACAAGTCACTGGTTGTTTCCGTTAGGAATTTTACAATGTTAGCGCGGACTCTGGGTTTGTGTGGCAGAAAGCTCGCCCCCTATTACATGGAACTTAAACATGACTGACGTGTTTGACCAGATGAATGAACCTAAACGAGGCAAAAGGAGTACCTATATAAGGATCGTAGCAGGTAGCGCTGTGTTTGATGGAAAAAGGCATGAGTTTATGTATGTATGTTTTAAACATTACTGGCGAACTTAGGTACACCTCTGCCTCATTTTTCGGGAAAAACCAAAAACCTGACAATTTAATCATATATCTTTCACCAGCCGAAAATTTTGTTCCCCCGACCCACCGCGTCGCGTCGCATGGCCCGCCCGTGCTATTACTTGGTTTTCGCTTAGTGTTCTTTATGACTTTTTTATTTTTGCTCAGCTCCTAAGGGTCGTAACGTGATGTTAAATAGCCTTCCTCAAAAATTGGGTTATCAAATGCAAAAAACATTTTTCAAATCCGACTGGAAGTTCCAGAGATCAGCGCGTTCAAATGAGAAAACAAACTCTTCAGCTGATTTTGTTAGTACAGATGTTTTAATTGATTTCATTCAACAAACAATAACATTTCTCCCCACAATTAAAACATCAGGATGAAGATCTTCACTTACATTTTATGACTAAAGTAATTCTCTTACTCGGGAGGCTGTAAAAATGGACTACAGTCTTTAATCGACGGCCATCGCTCCCTTTTATTATAGCCTTTACGATGTTACCCTTATAGTACCTTAATAAAGGAGGGTAGAGCCTAAAATATTAGGTTGAAAGTTAGCCTTTTTGAAAGGATGACGCGTAATTTTGAAATTGTCGGTAGGATGTGATTTGATGGCCTCGATTTGAATAAAGTACCCAGCCATATAAAATGCTCATCAATCTTATAATCTCATCAAGGTTAAGCCTTTTCCCTACTATGATGGAGTCGGCTTTCAATCAACTTGATGCAGCTACCAGTATTTTACATAGAGCGACTGCCTATCTGATTTCCACCACCCTGTTACTAGGTACCACCATACCCCTTGGTAAGACTGGTTATCTGGCTTTTGGACATGTGACGAGCCGTAACGACTGTCAAAGATCCACGAATGACAGCCGGGACTAACGGCTTAACTAGCTTTCCGAGGCACGGAGGAGTCTCGATATGTAAAGGTTGGTCACCCATCAACGAACCGATCGCGGCAAGCGTAGCGTAAACTTCGATCGATCCGTGCGACCTTTATTATATAGCCACGAGCCGGTCATAAATTCTCTTCGTGATTTACAAAAAAGATCGGCTTTGTAGAGCGTCTGTCGTCTGTGTCACTTGAACTGTGTGACTGTCTCTTTCTAAAGCGTTAAGTCTCACAGTAATTTATGACTGGGGCTTGTGGCTAAGTAATAACAGCTACACGGGTCAGTCAATCGGGTTAAGCTGCGATTACCGCGGTCGGTCCGTGGTTAGGTGAACATCTTAACATACTAAGACCCCTCCGTGACTCGAAAAGCAAGTTAAGACCCGGACCCCACCAAAGCGGAGACGAGACGCGAGGAGAAGAGCAACCAATATAATTTCGTTATTCACACATCTTGTCTCCACTCAGCTTCAGTCGAGACCACTGAGCTGAGATGTATCATATTTGTATGGCGCTATTGAAGCGGAGATGTGAGCTGTGCTACTCTGAGATTGAGCTGGGCGACGGTACAAGAGATAAGGCTGTGCCTACGGCACGTAGCGTAGACGAGAAGAGAGAAGAGAACTGAGCGGTCAACATCCAACGCTCGCCGCACGCAGCTCAGTTCCGCTCTAGCCAGCACACATCTCCGCACTAGCTAGCATTAATTGCAAAGAAAAATAACGTACCACATAGAGAAATTTATACAAGAATTTTATATTCTTAAAGAAAACTTGGTCGCTGTAAATGTGAAAACCATAGTAAATAAAGTTATATACAAGATACATTAACCTAAAGATTAGCTGACAAGGCAAAAATAGTTCTGTTTAATAAGAGATCGATCACAATCTCCGGGCTTCGATAATAATTGAATTAAGTGCCCTAGCTAGAACGAACTTGTTGCTTCCAAGAAAAAGAATTTTTTAATCTTCTTAATTTTTATTTCTAATAAATTTTGAAAGTCTTTTGTCATCATATTTCTATCCATATCCCAATTGATTTGGGATCGGCGCAACATGTCTTCTTCTTCCATACTTCTCTTTTAGACGTCATTTCGGTAGTCACCCCCTTTTTAGCTATATAATTTTAAACACAGTTCATTCATCGTTTCTTTAGTCTACCCCAACTCTTACAGCCACTCACATTTATAAACAAAACTTTCCTCACGACATTTTCCTCAATATCCGTTTGAAACAGGGAAAAATACATTTAATTGAAGCTAAGTGAAGTCTAGTTACCTATTTATAAGATAAAAAGAAAAGATCATGCTTTCTTTTCCATCCGATTACACGATTCTATTTATAAGATCTTTTTACGGTACACCCTTTAATCATGACTTCCGTACACTTTATCTTTTTTCTTTTGTAGTTCATAATCTTTTATATACTTGAAGTAAAGCGAGCTGTTTTAAAAGATATGAAACGAAAAAAGACTAGTACCTACATGGTGTCTTTGGTTTTGTATTTTCGTTTTTTGCCACCGACTTCCGAAATTTGATTGATTGAAGTGATTTGTTTTTTTTTGGAAGTCGGTTGTCTTTTCTCGGTTTTTATTTTATTTTTTTATTTGATGTACCTTCCCCACACAAATTCGTATGCCTGTATAATTTGTTACCGTGATACCGTGATTGTGAGCACCATTATTTTATAATCTATCGGTATTATTTCCAGTTCAAAAATTGTGAACTGGTTTAGAATAGGTTAGGACTGTGACTAAGCGAGTGGTACTTCCAAGATGCTCGCAGCTAGGAAGGCTATTTAGTATTAGCGCAAGGTGCGTTACGTCGCAAGCAAGTTTGATACCAGTTCACAATTTGTCGGTTTCCCATGAATAGATTATAATCTACTGAAAAATAGTGCGTTAAATTGTCAATCACACATATTGCAATGAAAAAGAATACTTACCCGATATATTACTTCACACAGAGAGACGTCAATGTGTCATTCCTTAGGTAATTGCTGAAAACCAGCGCTGTTGACGTTAGGTTCGTCCGAAGTCACAGCATTTCGCTGTGCAATTACCTGTTCTTGCACAGATGCGACGCGCAGCTTAATTTTTCTTATTATTTATTACAAAAGTAGTTTACTCTGCAATCGGCATTTTGGTTTTGTTATGTTTTTGTTGTCATTTGCCAATGTCGCAGCCACAGAGTACGTAATGTTGTAACAGTAATTACGCAATATTGTCTTTGGTCCGTGGCCTTGACAACAACCGATGAACAACATTTTATAAATAGTTAGCGTTTATTTGTTGGCTGAATGAAAGTTAACGATTGGTTGTTCAACTAAATCTCCAAACAGCTAGTTGACACTTCCCGTGACCCAAGAGCTGGTTTTTACCTTGGCTAGAAATTAAGCATTGCCATACAACGTGGCAATGCCGCCAGTTTCTTGGGTACATTATCAGTCGACAGTGATTTATCCTCTTTAATAAATAAACACAAAAAATTGCGATCTTGACTGTTTGCTAATTTGACCGTTCGCGATATGGATCAATCACTATTTTGACAGTTCAAGATATGGACCAATCACTATTTTGACAGTTCGAGTTGTGGACCAATCACTATTTTGACAGTTCGAGATGTGGACCAATCACAATTTTTACCGAGCGCAATTTTGACGGTTTTTCAATCACTTGACCGATTGTGAATTTGACCATACGCGACGAAACAAGCAAAGTTAATAATATTTGTATGAGACACGAGCTCACGCGGTGTGAGCTACCAAATTAAAAAGAAACACGTAAATCGGCCGCGTAATCACGGAGAAATACATTTAAAGATAGAAAGAATAATATTTATTTTGACACAGTTCGTGAAACACACAATAATAAAATTAAAAGTGAAAATAATCTAATAGCAATAATAGGGTGTGCCTCACTGCTGCCCCAAAAAGGTTTTTTTCAGCATTAATACCAGACAAATGCTGTCTTATTAAAAAAAAAAAATATCACATATTAATTCTTTTTTCGGTTAAGAATAGACAACTACATGGTAAATAGAGTGCATTTTTTTTTTTTTTTTTGGGTGGGAAATTATCAAATAACTTCTCCCGCTCTGGGTGGAGCGGGAGGGCGTGTCAGACTCTTACTGACTAAAACCCACCCGTGTTCCTTCCGTTGCCTTTACGTTGCCAGGGGCCACGGTATCCCTTTCGGACTTTCCCGCAACCCCGGCAGGCATCGGCCCTATCGGGCCCCTTCACTTGCTGACATCTCTTTGAGGCGCGCGTGGAACACAACGCGCCGTCGACCCGGGCCTGGTCCTTATCGGACGGCGAGCTACCCGTTGCTCACCGTCCGCAAGCCCGCGCCTACGGTGGCCGGGAATCGGCCTGCGATTCCCGACGCCCAGGGCGTCTCCTGCGGCGGCTAGGGGCGTGAGGGCGCGAAATTTGCCTCTCCCTCACGCGTTCTGCCTCCTCCTTCGCGAGCATTACTGCTTCGCAGAAGGAGGTGACGGCCTCCCATGCCCTCTCGCTCCGTACCATGGCCTGGACTAGGGCCGGACGCGAGAGATCCCCGCCGCCGATCGCCTCCACGAGGACACGGCGATGCTCTGCCCAAGCCGGACAGACCTCCACCGTATGCTCAACCGTGTCCTCCGGGCGATCCACGCAGTGATGACACCCGGGCGTTTCCTCCCGCCTGATACGGAACAGGAACCTCCCGAAACAGCCGTGTCCGGTGAGGACCTGCGTTAGGCGGAAGGTGAGGACGCCGTGGCGCCTCTCTAGCCACTCCTCAAAGAGGGGACTTATCGCCGCAATAGTGGCGTGCCCAGCACTGGGTTGCAACAATCGCACTCTCCATGACGTCATGAGATCCCGCCGGAGCTCTGTCCGCTGTGCCGCGATTTCTCGCGGCACTCCCAGATGTGCGCGAGAAAATAAAATAAATAGAGTGCCTCACATTTACATATTTAAATTTTCATGTACATAATGCTTATCCAAAAAGTTACTTTAGCTTCATGTATTTTATTATTTCGTCAGCCGTTGTGACAGTTTTCGTAGAAATTTCATTTAAAATTTCATTATAAATTAAAATTATAAATTTTGTAACTGGCAATTTAATTGTAGCAACTTATTTTTTGTGTCCTATGCTCATAAAAATAAACACTAAGCAAGTATAATTTCAGGTGGTCAAACACTGGCAGTGCGGTAAGAGCAGTGCTGACCCAGTGATAATACTCCTCCAGCTCCTTAAGTTCTGGGTTGAGCTCCACGATTACTGACAAATGCTTGCACTGACAGGACAGGTCCACTCAAATCTGTGTGGTTCTTTTCTCAAAAGACCATTTCAGACACTAATCTACATGGTCCTCATATGGCCTGACCAAGATTATGTCTGGACTTTAAAAGAGAACCTCTGAGTTTGTTTCGGCCTTTCTTCTCAGAGTAGTCAGATAGGAAACGCCGAACTCATCTAGCTAATTTTTAATTACTTATTTTTTTAAGATGACGTGTAAAAGTGATTCCAATATCCTATTTACAGAATAAACAATTTCATTTCAATTTCATTTCAATTTCATTTCATTTCATTTCATTTCATTTCATTTCAATAGCCTTGACTTACGTGTGGTCGTGGGTTCGAACTCAAGCAGGCACTCAATTATTCGAATCGTCAATTATTTCAAGACTACTGCTCTCAGGAAATGTCGAAGGAAAATTTCGTGAGGAAACCTAAATGTCCTACAAACAAAAAATCGAAGACACGTCCACACCTGCACTGGACCTGCGTGGTGGAATATGGTCCATTATCAGCCTATAATGTGGGAACAATATAGGCTGATTATGCTGAAGTGGGCAAACTGAATATTAATTGAACGAACATTATTTACCACGCTTGATCTTTACATATTATTATGGCAATTTCAGATCAATAAAAAAACAACCGACTTCCAAAATAACATTGTAAGGTGAAAATTTCGGTACCTAGTCGTTGTGTTTGGATCTGTATTTTAGCTTTTTGCCACCGACTTCCGAAATTAAAGTCATTTTTCACTTTTCTATTTTCTTTTAAGCTAACTCAAAAACTGGGTACCCTAGCAAAGTTAATTTTGTATGGGACCACAGCGCAAGCTTCCTCTACCAAAAGAAAAATGGAAATACACAATCTGTGAAAATTTCAACTGTCTACCTATTATGGTTCATGAGATACAGCCCGCTGACAGACAGACGGACAGCGGAGGCTTAGTAATAGGATTCCGTTTGGCACACTTAAAATTAAATGCAAAATTTCGGTTACGAAATGGGGTCTTACTCTGAACTATGAAATGACTGAAAACGTCTTAATCTAAAAAAATAAAAGAAAATATAAAAGTGCTGATACATATCTCTATTTATTTATTTATTTATTATTCCATTTCACAAACATCCACATAATCGTATACATGCTTCTAACATTCAGACACACTATCAACACTAACACAACTATCTTAATTCATACACCCCCACAAACATACCATATCACACATACACACACTATTACAATTACACACAACATACATACTTTTGTATAACCATTGTTTACTTTCTGTGTTAGTTTTTTTTTTTTTTTTATTGTATGTTCCTTTTCTATGTAGTAGATTATATGAAATTAAGAAATTTATTGTAATGTATATAACAAGATATAACAAGGGTATCTATCCTGTGCCGTTTCTGACCAGTCTCCGGTGTAATTCTTCGTTGATAGTAGAATAGGTAGTTGGTTTTCAATCACACACAACTCTTAACTCAAACTCAAAGCATTTATTTCAATTATAACATTTACAGGCATTTTTGAGTTATCACTTATCAAAGAGTCATTCAGTTTGAGTTATTTTTTTAAGCTAGTCACCCATTCCAAACGAAGTAGGTTCCTGATGGAGAAGAACGGGCAAGAAACTCCATGGACACTCTTTTAAATCAAAACATTATGTTACAGATGTTATTTGTTCAACGATTACAATCTCAGTCCTTTCTAACACAACTTTTATTTTTATGTTTATTACCCACACACGCCATTTTTGTCCGCAACGCTTTTCTCTAAATCGAGCGACATACCCCGAATCTCAATACAATATCTTATTACTAAGTTTGTTCAATAAAACTTACAAACAATGCTAAAATGCTTATCAGTTAATTCTTTTATAATTAAACAATGCTATTATTCACAAATACAAAGGTTATTCAGATTAAAGTTGAATTAGAAGCTTCATTACTTTCTACAGCTTTACTATTGCTCCTTTGACAACACTTCCTGTGATTCAAGGAATTTAGTCAAACAACAGGTATTCATTAGTAAATTCATTGTAAAATAATCTTATTACTTTATAGTTGGTTTTCTATTATTGAAACTTATTTAGTTCTCGTATTAAATTATTACATTCAGTTATTGATCTTAATATTCGCAAACCGCGCCATCTCAGGTACCACTTTGTCATAAACAAATTTACTATGTCAAATGACCACTTGTTAATATGACTAAAAACCTATAAATAATTAAATAAATGTTCCCTTTTAATTTTAACTTTAGTTTTTGCCTCAACATTAGTAATAATAATTTATCTTTCGGAGGAACTCACAGTATATTGACTGAATTCACAAAGTCGGCAATAGATAGAGTTTGATCGCAAAGGAGTCGATAACCTTCACAGATGCACGCGAATGGCTGTAACAGTATTCCACAGTTAACCATAGAGGGCAGGATCAAAGACTTTATGGTGAATAACAATTATAATAAGTAGTTACGCATAAGATTATGTTATAATCTTTACAGGTAGAGGCTTTCGTGGTGACATATATAATATACTTAATGCATGCATACCAATAAAATGTAAATGGAACGAAGGAGCCTGGATCTCACGACACAGGGAATCCTAGTGTGATTTCCAGGAATCAACACACTTGAATGTAATTTATTAAACAATAAATTATTCTTATTGTTACTTCATCTACGGAACACTAAAAAGAACTTCCAAAATCGGTCGAATATAATAACCTTTTTCCAAAACCATCAACCAGTGATGTCCTAGATTCACTTATTGTTTAACCCCTTTAATACCACAACTACATCAAGTTTCTTTTACTCTAATTACAAAAGAAAAAACCTCTTGCGTTCTGCACAGAAAAGAATTCTTTTGTCAATACTAATTAGAGAAGTACCCGAGCTCTTTGAGAAAGTTCCGAGAAAGTATACCGTTCTTACTTTATTTTGTGACTGTTCTGGTTTAAAGGGGAAGTAGGTTGAATGTAACAGTTTAGAGATGTCTATATTAAACTGGAGTTAAAACAGTTTTGTTTGCTGTTGGCAGAGTAGATTTGTTTTGTGTATAAACAGTTTTTTTGAAGACACACAGTTGAAGGATTTTTGAAGAAAATTCTTCTTCATATGCTTGAAAAATTCATCTACTCGACCACGTAAATAACGCAATGATTGTTGTTGAAATATCAAAATGACAGACATTGCAATACGCAATTACCCCGCTTGTTTTCATACCCCACGTTTACACCCTTAAACAAGTTGTTAAACTTGTTTTCAACACTTAAGTCTTGTATAACACTTTTCAAAACCAAATTCATGTATTGGCGTTGTTACAAAGATGTTTTGTTATTTGTTCATCGTTTTTTCTACAAGTTTTGTATACGCTTATAAGTCTTAACTAGGTACTTATTTTATATGTATACGATATAAAAAATCAGTCACACTGTTTTCAGTATAGAATACATGTTTTATATTTTGGTATTTTATGCGGGGATAGAACACCAGCCTGTCTAAATACAGTCTTCACACTGGTTTGCATACAGACTTAGTTGACAGTCTATTTAGAATTGCAGAACATTGTTTAACTTCTGTATGGTCCTGTATGAGACCGACTTGCTTGACTAGTCGACCTCGTATTGACATTATCACCCTAAGGCCGCGTTCTATTTAAAAACGATTGTCGTGCTAATATGCGCTCGGTCGCGTACATATAAGTCACTTTGTGTTCGGAAAACCGGGAAGTGCCCTCTGTCAGCGCGACCACCCGTTCAGGTTCAACGAAAAAAAAGTTTGAATGATCGTGTATTCGCACGACGATCGCTTGGTAGAACCTAGCCTAGAACGCGTGAAAGAAGAAGAAAGAAAGAAAATACGTTTATTTGCGGTAAATATGACGCAAAGAGAAAAAAAACAAAAAAAAAAAACACGAGAATAACAAATTGGGGGAAAATATGCGTCACATCCACGCGTGGTAGATTGAATGTCATTCGCACGTCATAAAACGACAAGGTCTAATTATATATGTGGTAGTCAGTAAGACATTTTCACCTTAGTGAAGTTTCAATTTAACAAGAATCGTTGTCAAAAGTGGTAAAGCAAATACGAGGTCGACTGTACCGTTGTTAAATAATTTTAATAACAAATGCCTGAACTTAAATTTTGAAATACTTTAACGAAAACTATTTTAAAATGAGCACGTTACTAGTTTAATTTGTCGACGTAACTTTTTATATACATGCATGCCCGACACCTTTTCTATTTTATAGGAAGTAGATTATTTTATTCACATTATTTATATAAGTTTCATAGGGAAAGTAATACAGTATGATGGATAGAATCACCCCCTTGACGATTGTGGATGACAAATTTGGCAGTCTGTATGTATGGCGCGCCTGATGTTGAGCGATAACTTCTACCTAGAATACGTATAATCAGCAATGACCCCACTTCTGGGACTTAGGCCTCCTCCCTGTGGGAGGGAGCGGGCTGTAATCCACTTCTCAAGCACCATGCGGGTTGGTAGATGCTGCATGTCTTCGAATTTTTGGTTTTAGAACTTGTTTCAAACTTTTTTCACGATGTTTTCCTTCACCGTTTTGAGAGCAGTCGTGATGAAATAAATTACACGAAGTGAGCTCCCTGCCCAGGACCTTTCCACAGGTAAATTGGGACCGTTACCACTGCTCTTAACTTCTACTTATTTTTAACTGAATTATTGTATGGGTCGTTGGTTAGATCTATTGTTCGTAATCGCTACTGCTGAGCACGAAACCCTGGGTTGGGTTTTTCCATCTGTAATTTCTCAGTAGCAGACCGGAGTCTGGATTTGTGCCAACTTGATTCAAATTCAAATTCAAAAGTCATTTATTCAAACTAGGCTGAAAATCAGCACTTTTCGAACGTCAAAATTACATAAGACAGTCCCCCAAAAACGCCCGCCCTTCACCACTTCCTAGTGCTTTAGCTGGGAAGAAGAAGTGGCGCAACAAACTCCCCAGCAGCACAGCTGTCTGAATAGTTAGAAAAACATGATTCTATACAATAGTAATAATTTACTTTACGCAACACAAAACATTAAATTAAATCATTTTCTATATGTCACGCCAATATACCAATGATGGCAATGGGCTCGCCCCCTGTTACATGGGACTTAAACATTACTGGCGAAATGTGGGTATACTATAGGTATACCTCTGTCTAACCCTTTGGGGAATAAAGGCGTGATATTATGTTATGTTATTGTATGGGTCACCTTCAAATAATCCCCAACATTAAAAAAACTGGCGTCTGAGTGCGTGTTGGACCACCCACAATGAAGAGTTCCGTATGAATGAATACAGAAGAGAAAGAATTATCCCGAGAACAAACTTAGCATTATAGTTAAAATAAATTTTCTCCCATACATTCCAACTTCAAATTTAAGTTTTTACGCACAATATTGAGAGATTTACTATTTTAAGACTATAGACTTTATAAACGTTTTTGTAATGTATAAGTATGAACTACATTAGTTTTTTTTTTAATTTTATGCTCAGCAGTTTCGGAAATAAGGGGGTAAATTTTAGTTTAAATAACTTTAAAACAATTTATTTTAAAATTATTAAAAAAAATATAAGACCCTCACAGAAATCCCTTTCATTTGATATGTCACACGATACAGTTTGTAAAAACTTTTTTTTCTTATTTGCCTCCCAATAGAGAACCAATTGTATGTATTAAAAATTCATTTATTAACACGTTACACGGCAGTCTTTGGGTCACAGAAATACATATTTGTACCAAATTTCAACTTAACCGGTCCATTAGATTCGGAGCAAATTGACTGTGACAGACGGACAGTCAGACACACGAGTGATCCTATGCGGGTTCCGTTTTTCCTTTTGAAGTACGGAACCCTAAAAAGAAGTTGTATTATTTAATCTGTATATATGTCGCAGCCATCTGGTTAAATTAGCCAGCTAATTGGACGCCATTCGTTTTTTTCCTTTTGAGGTACCCTAAAAACACTCAATTTCCCAGGTTTTTCAAAGATTCCTACTAGGACAAATTTCAAATATATATATATTTTTTTAAACTTTGCCCCACACTAGGAATTTCTCCTATATTGTGGGTCCTTTTACAAACATTTAAACTCACATACACAAACAGCCAGACCCCGAAGAACTACTTGTAGGTCATACAAATATTTGTTCCGTGCGGGAATCGAACCCGTGACACGCAGCGCAGCAGTCAATCGCTTAACCACTGCGCCAACCGTGCCGTCAAATAATGTAACTGCAGTAGAACGAATGCTCCCGTTAATGAATTACTTTTATTTCCTTAAGCTAGTGCAGGAAAACATCGAGTAAAGGAAACTGGGGAGAAAAGCGACCACTGCAATAATTGGATGAATGTACTTCCCTGTTAACATTATTTTCGGAGGAGCAAAGAGCTTTTTTGTAAGAAAATATGTCTGGGTTTATTTATTTATTTAGCATCTCCAATAAAAGATATACACAAAATTATACATGACACGTAAATAAAGGGCAACATCAGGTGTTAAGTAGGTAGGACTCCTTCACTTTCAGGAGAACACAGCATGCACAATAAAGGTAAAGTTAAGCTAAAAAAGTTAAATTCAAATTCAAATTATTTTATTTCACATAAAAACCTACAAGGGCACTTATGAAACGTCAGAAGCTAGGTGCATGGTTCCAATTGGTCGTTTCCTATGGAGAAGAGCCGGCAAGAAACTCCACGGTTACTCTTCTCCAACTAAATGGTATTTACAAGGTATGAGAGGACAGTTTAGGCCTATCAACAAGTACCAGGTACTTAGCAAGATAGAAAATGGTCGACAGATCTACAGTCTGTTAAGCCTACAACGTTCTCACATTCACAAAATCTAAAAGAAAAGAATCTATATAAAAGCAAAATAAAATAATAAAAATAAAAAATTAAAATCTATTTAAACCAAATGACATGATTTCCACTACAGCTGTACAAATCTAATTTATTATAAAATATAAAATATTTTAGGGATTATATTAGTGGGGTAGCACCCACTAACTTGTTAACTATGACCTAATATAGGTTTCTTCATCTGTAACCAAGCAGCATAAACAATTGTTTCGCAATGTAATGATATGATGTTGGATTTGGGTGTAATTTCAGGTATATTGTAGTTTCCAACATTGTTGGTTGATGAAACATCGATTGTTACCTGGGTGATGCAAATACAAGCTATAGGCACTAATAACCACTTTACACGGCGTAATCTTAACCTGCTTGCCAATTGGACAGATCGGACCGATTTGGAACCGTGCACCTAGCTTGTGACGTTTCATAAGTGCCCATCTAGGTGTATGTGAAATAAAATATTTTTTTTTTTTTTTTAATTAATCACACAAAAATCAAGTTAAACAAGTTAGTGTCTCATAAATAAATGTTTTTTTTTATCATGTAATTATCTTGTCTTTATTCATGGGCGAGTCTAGGGAATTTATGCATATTTCTTGGTTTTTATACATAAACGAGTAAACGGGTCAGCCGTCTAAAACATTGCTATAATATTCTATTAAATTATCCAGTGTTCGCTTCCCCCAATAGTGGGGGAAGCGAAGTAAGAGTATAGACTCTTAATGTCGTCCGATGTTTCTGTTATTTACTAAGCTGCAGACAACTGCTGACGGAAAAGTTTCGAGAAAGCGCTTAAAGAGCTGTACCTAATAGTCTTGTTTCCCTTTGTCACAATGCTGGTGTAGAAAGAATGAATATTTTCTACGTTGCGTTGGGGCTTGGTTAGAGGGTTTAGAGTGGCTAGGATCTAGTTAAGTGGTTGTAATCTGATGGCGTTATCTTACAATTGAGCTAAATTATTATTTTCGTTTAATTTAGAATTAGCTACAAGTATTAATTCTGAAGTGATCAAATCTAGAATCACAATTTCGAATAGGTACTATGAAGACACCTAATCATGTGTCTTCATACGATTCTTGATTGATTGATTTCGGAAAACATCCATAATAATATGGTATTAGTATTAGAACTTAGAAAAATATGTAAGCAGCATTAAATTCAAAAACAACATTACAATAAAACCCAAAAATTTAATTAAAATCAAAATTAAAAAAGAATTCTATTAAAATTAAATCAAAATCAAATTAAAATTATATCACAATTATGTCAAAATTAAATTTAAATTAAATCACAATCAAATTTAAATTATATTAAAATTAAATTAAAACATGACCATAAACTTATCTTCCACATCAATATCAATTTAAATATCTTTCCTTAGCACTGGGCCCTCAGCTATGTCTACGGGCCCAGTGCATCAGAAAAGGGCAGGTCTGGCCTCTCCACAATAACCTTCAGGATGCTATTGGAGCTTCCATGTATCCTACGCATTAGGGATGTATACTTTCTCTCAATACTATATAAATTATTGAACCTAAAATTATAAGTAAGTTTGAATAAAATCATCATGAATGTTACAAAACAAATATTTACACTACAACACAAAGCCTCTTCGAATTAAAACATTCAAAATTCAAAAGTAATTTATTCAAACTAGGCTGAGAATCAGCACTTTTTGAACGTCAAAATTACATAAGACAGTCCCCCAAAACGCCCACCCTTCACCACATTAACATTAACATCTGCTAACCCAATGCATATAGCACCTGTGTGACTCACGTACATCATAACTTGTCGGTTATGGCGGAACGTGGTAAGACTAGGATGTGCGATTTGCATACGAACGGAATTATCGTGAGAGACGATTTAAAGGCTCATTTACATGAGGAGAATATCTCGCCTACAATGGGTGATTGTTGGAAGGAGATAGAAAAGTTGACTTTGGGTCTTAAAAGGGGGCTTTCGAGACTCACCTCCTCGTAAACTCACAAAACTGCGTGTACGTGTGTTACCAAAGGATTCAAACAAAAAAAAAAAAGGTTTAAATCCGACTTATAAAGGCGTATAAAGACAACTTTAAAAAATATGGAAACAAGATTATAATTTTTTTTTGTCTCCAATCCCACTTAATACTAACAATCCCATTCAGTCGGAGGCATCTTTAAATTTAACAATAAAGACCTATTGCCAAATTCAGCCGTTTACTAGTTACGAGGGAACAAGGGGGCCGGACATACATACATACAGGTCAAACACATAACGAGGGTTATGTGTTATGTGTAGTTTTTATCGGCTTCATCGCAGTCGGGTAACAAATCAATAAACGGAGATTTTTATCACACACCTATTGCAAAGTACCATTTTTTTTCCAACAAGCATGCTTTTTAATAGTAGTATTTCAGCCTTTATACATATAAGGAGTATTAATTGTTTTCAGAAAATGAGTAACTAAACCATAAAAACATGAGCTACAGACTAACAGGCTCTCAATAAATATGTTAAATTTACAGATTAAGGTTGCGCTCTGCGATTCACATCTGCAATACCTGGTAGATCACGTCCACATAGAACGTGCCTTACGGTCATTGCATTACACCCTTCTCTCACCGGCAAAGATTAGAATGGACAATAGGTGTTAAGACACGCTAAATACACTGATGACCAATATAAAAAACCCACTCATTAACATGAAATATTTCCGAAACTACGCAAGATAGCTTGTTGAAGTAAAAAGCAGCATTCAAATGTATTTAAAAGCGCATAAAAAACATTGCACTTTGGCCACTTACAAAGTGCTAAAAAAATCTACCAGACAACTCGAAATTTTTTTATATTTCTCGTCAGTGTTTTAAGCCATCTTTTCAGCAAAACTCACATATTCCTATCGCAGTAAGGTGTGTAGTTGACATTTATCCCAAACATTTCTCTGCATTACAACCTTTCTCTGCATTAGCAGAGACAGGAACATGAACATCGGTCTCGTGAGCCGCACGCGCCGCTGCACCGCGGCCGGGCGGCGCTGCGCGCGACCACACTCGATGACTCACAGACAGCACAGTACGTCATCACGCTCATAGACGCAATAGTGAAATGCAACTGCTGTACTTTTTAGATAACAAGCGCGCGCGCAGGCGACGCGACTGTGAGGATGGGAGCGAGACAGAACACTGACTGAACACATCAATATTTACACACTGTATTTGTTCATATTTATTTATTAACTTGATGACCGTACGTATTTTTCTGGTGACCACTGAAAATCAGCGCTGTGCTGTGGGTCCCCACAGAATTATGCTGAGTGGAAGCCTTCGTGTCACAGTCATGACGTGCAGCTGCCGAATATTTCTGTTATGTATATATTGTTGTTTTTTTGTATGCACGTGTTTCTGTGACAAATAAACCTATTTTTCTTTCTTTCTTTAACATAAAATCACGCCTGCATTCCCCAAAGGGTTAGGGCAGGAAGCCGCATGTAACTGGGGGCGAGCCTATTGCCAGCAACTGGGCACAAATCTCAAGACTCCGGGCTGAGAAATTCCAGATGGAAAAACCCATTAACATTTTGCCCAATTCGGGAATCGATCCCAGGACCTCATGTTCAGTAGTAGCGCTTGCGACCACTAAAACAACGAGGCAGAGAAAGGAAATGTTTGGGAAAGACAGAAGAAGGCCTTTGTCCTGCAGTAAGACACTACAGGCTATTTAAATACAAAGATCATGTTCACTTCAGACTGAAAAACTTATGGCTATAAAACAACAAGCTCTCAAAAATCAAGTTTAATCACACATGGTGACTTCTGCCTGTAACTGAAAGTCACGTCCACACATGGAACGTGCCACTCCGTCATTACATTACTCCCGTCACTCAGACGGACAAATATAGATTAGAAAGGACAGTAGGTAGTGTGACCGTCATTAATATTTCAGTAGAGGACTCCTCTATGAACAAAATATGTTATGGCGTCGTCGACCAGTCTATGGTGTCAAAACGCAGTCAAAACTGTACATTGAATATTTTTGAATAAAAGTAATTGCTACGAGGTGTGGGAACGAGTCTGCTGCCGAAATATAGTTTTTATAATTTTTGTTCGTTTGTCTGTTTATCCGGATTGACGCAAAAACGGTTGAACGGATTTTTTTAATGGGCAACTAGCTTCATATTTCTGACTGACTGACCCCTTGACAATTCAAAAGTGCCTGTTAATGGTTTAATTGAAATAAATGCTTTGAGTTTGAGTTTGAGTTTGCAAAGCCGTGGACAAAAGCTAGTAACAAATAAGGTCCGTTTAATTATGTCCTTCTAGGATATCCCTTTCCAGCACGGCGTTTCTGTTTGAGAAAGTTACCTACAAATAAATCTAATTATTGCCGACCACACAGTTCGTTCATACTTCTCTTGAAATAAGACGTTGACACACAAAAACAAATGCTTGATACCATTACAATTTCCTTATTACATAAACACTTCTACCTACAATTTTATTGTTGGAAGTAATGTAAGAAAAACAGATTTTTATCTGATTATCTTTACGACTAGTTCGAATCGAATGAGGATGAAAACATTATGCTTTTTATTGGCGCGGTCGGGAAAATGTGATTTGTAGTGGTTGGAGTTACCTTCGGGAGACAGTTTGACTTTGTATTCCTTTGGATTATAGATTAATGGATTGCTTGGATTTTAGATTACCCTTGTAATCTAAAACCTTTTTTGTGCACTTACTTTAAAAATGATGCATAATCAGCCTATAATGTTCCCACTGCTGGGCCCAGTGCGAGTTAGTAGATGTCTTATGTCTTCGAATTTTTGGTTCTAAGAAATGCTGGTTTCCTCATGATGTTTTCCATCGTTTCCTCATAATGTTTTGAGAGCAGTGGTGATGAAATAATTTACACAAACTAAACTGTCTGTCTGGGTTTGAACCTACGACCTACAAATTATTAATTATTATTATACAATTCATTTATGAAAATATTATGTATGTGAGAAAAAATCTACATCTTTTTAACAAAATAAGTGATAGACATAATTTTAATACTAGAAATAAAGATAAAATAAATCAACCATTTTTCAGACTATCTAAAGTACACACATCTTTTATGGGGTACTGTGTTAAATGTTAAAACAGAATACCTTGTGATATTTTAGAGTTAAATGAAAGAAAATTTAAAACTCATATAAAAAATACACTTTGCAAACAAGCATATTACAAATTAGAGGATTATATACAAGATAAAAATGCTTGGAAACATGCTGGTCCTGCTCCATAGGACAATTTAGAATCTAGACAAAATCTAACTGGTTGCTAATTTAATTGTATAATATATATATATTTTTTATATTGGTTTTACATTCTGTGATTACTCGAACTCACACACTGAGTTATATTAGTTGTAAAAATGCTAGGAATATCGTATAATTTTACAATGTTTGTAAATATGTGAGCACCATGCATCTATCACATGATTAATTTATCTGTAATTCCTTAATTTTTCATTATTTTTACCTAACGTGGTATAGTAATCTTATTCTAGGTGCATCGTCTTCACATATAATTATATAATTAAAAAAAAAAAAAAAAAATTAAAAAAAATATTTATTTACCAATTTCACATATTATTACAAGTATTTTCAATAATACAGTCTTAAATAATAGGATAACTTAATCAGAATAAACTAATGTTTAACTAAAATACACTTCTGGACACATCTATTGGCCCACCTTAGAGTTTAGGTTTCGATGGCCCCTACCGAAATATGATTGCTAGATTGAACAAAAACTGTTGATGCAGTTTTAAACCTGATACATTTTACCATCTTTTTCGATCGTATTGTTTTAAATTTGAATTCAGAATACCATACGACATGGAGCTACGCCTAACTAGTCGGATATGCGCCTTGTTAAAGGCAATTGATTTTTGAATAAAAAACATGTTTTATCAAATAAAGGTTTAATTTAATAACGCGTGTTGCCTCCATGGGCATCTACCACAACTCTCATACGATTAGGCATAGAGTTTATCAACCGCTCTATGAAATTTTGAGGGATCATCTCCCATTCCTCTTCTATGGCAGTTTTCAACTCCTGCATCGTCTGGGCAACTGGCTGACGAGCCCTAACACGTCTTTTTAGCTCGTCCCACATGTGCTCAATGGGGTTCATGTCTGGGCTTCTGGCTGGCCAGTCCATAACTGTGATGTTCACATCCCGAAGATATTCCCTGACGATGCCGGCCGCATGGACTCTTGCATTATCATGCATAAAAAGGAAATTTGGGCCCACATAGTCCGCGTATGGTATCACGTGAGGTTCTAAGCACTCACGAATGTACCTTTCAGCATTTAATGTTGGCAGCCCTGGTCCTGTAACAACCTCAAGTTGAGTTTTGCCGCTCGCGGATGTACCGCCCCAGACAGTCCATGAGCCACCGCCATAAGCAACCCTCTCTTCAAAGCAGCATTGTGCGAAACGCTCTCCCTTCCGTCGGTAGACCTTCTTCCTTCCATCATTGCCATGTAACACAATTTTAGACTCATCAGAAAAGAGTACACGGCTCCAATCTTGCTGTGTCCAATTTAAATGACTGCGTGCGAAATGAAGGCGCGCTGTTCGGTGGGCTCGCGTTAGTTTGGGCCCATTAGCTGGCTTGTGTGGTACCATATCGCGTTCTTTTAACCTTCTCCGAACAGTTCGAGCGCTCACAGATACTCCGTGGAAGTCGCGAAGTTGGTTTTGTATCTCAATGGAGGTAAGGTGACGATTTCTCAAGCTGGTCGTCACGATGAATCGATCCTGCCTTTCAGTTGTGACCCGAGATCGTGGCCTTCCTTGGCGACGAACAAAGCCGCCAGTCTCTAGGTACCTCCGATAAACATTTCGGACCGCAGATCGACTTAAATTAAGTTGAGCACTCACGTTTCTTTGGCTGTGTCCGGCCTGAATAAGTGCCACAGCTTTGGGCGGCGACTTCAGGTGAAGTATCCATAGATTATTGATAGAACCTCACCTTAATGTTAAGAATAAGTAATGTTTGTTGCAAAAGCAAAGATATCAATCACTTTTTCAAGAATTAAATCCAAGTAAACCAATAAAACCAAGTTTTCTTAGTATTCGATTGTTTGATATCAACAAACAGGCTCCAAATTGTCTTTTGTTTCTTTAAATTCTGTGTTCGAAATTCAAAAAAAGACTATTGAATGAAATTGTGAATGTGCCAGGTTCAAAACTGCATAAAAACTTTTTGCTCGACCTAATATAAAATTTTAGCTAGGACCAAACGAAACTGAAAATACAAGGTGGGCCAATAGATGTGTCCAGAAGTGTATAACAATATTACAGGTGCAAGAAATGTTAACTTCGGATAATATGTAGCGACCTGCCTGATCTAGGTTTTAAAAACCTGTGTTTCAGGCCATCACTTGACTATGTGTTCAAAATGATGTTCTAATGGTGTTCTAAATGGGGCTGTAGTTATTTATTATAGATGTAATACATTCAATACATACATAAGTTTAAAGTAACAATATTAATATTATTTACATATCTCTAAAAGATTCTCTGTGTCTGTGTAATTTACATTCGCTAAATATTCTGACAACTTAAGACTACAATCAGTGTAACTATTAATATATATATTTAGTATCTTATTAAACTTGTTATACAGAAAAGGTCCCAAAAATACATAAAATCTAGTAATAAGCGTGTCTAGTTTGAGACTTTATGCAAACCAAGTCTTTTCTTCTCTTGTCTGATGGTACTCGTTCAAAAGGAAGTTTTCTATGCTGGAGTAGAACGATGTTTAGTATAAATAATTGGCGTACTGTTAGTACTTTACATGCGCTATAAAGCTGATGTGTGGGAAATCTAAAAGGTCGAAAAGTGGCTACCTTTAGGATAGCTCTTTGGGCACGTTCTAGAGGGAGTAAAATTGATTTTGCGGCTCCACCCCAGGAAGTTATGCAATAGGTAAGGATGGATTGACACAAGGCTAAGTAAACCTGTTTAATTCGTTTGTAGTCAGCAATATTACGCAAACTCTTAAATATATATATTAGTTTACGGACTCTTGTGCATAGCAAATCAATATGTTTACGAAAATTTAGATTTGTGTCCATCGTAACACCCAGGTATTTCATATGATCGGTTTTGAGTAAAGTGGGGCAAGCACAATATGCAATATTAGCATCCGGTGTACATTTATGAGCGTAAATGCTTGGGTTAGTAAATGGCATGTTAGTATTCCTCATTTTAAATAAAATGTATTTAGTTTTATCAGTATTTAACGTTAGTAGATTTCCACGAAGCCAATTAAACACCATATTAAAACCATTTTGGGCGTGTTTATAGACCTCTTCTAGTGATTTAGCAGAAAATAATAGGGCTGTGTCATCCGCATACGATATTATGGCACCATTTTGTAAAGTCAAGCTGCACAGATCATTTATATAAACTAAGAATAACGTAGGGCCCAAAATACTTCCTTGTGGGATACCAAAACAGCTGTTTTTAAGTTCGGAACTCATGTATTGGCCAACTTTAACAGATTGATAACGATCGCTAAGATAATCAGAGAATAGTAGAAGTTGAGTTCCTCTTATGCCAAGTATTTCAAGCTTGCGTAACAACACAGAACACGAAATTGTATCGAAGGCCTTGGCGAGGTCTAGAAAAATCCCCAGGGAGTGCAAGCCCTTATCCAAATTGGTAGTTACATAATCTGTTAACTGGTGTACCGCTTGGCTTGTTGATCTCTTTGGTCTAAAACCAAATTGACAATCTGAGAGCAGTTTGTTATCTTCAAGATAGTGTATTAATCTATTATTTATAATTTTTTCTAAAATCTTTGAGAGACCTGTTAGAACAGATATGGGTAATTGATGTATACAAGATATTGTGAAAACATTTTAAAAGAGTAACGGTGGAGTTTCTTGCCCATTCTTCTCCATACGAAAACTACCTTTTGGAAGGGGCAACTAGAATCAATTATTATTTAAATGTTGACGTTCAAAAGTGCCTTTTTTGTGCTTAATTGAAATAAATTATTTGACTTTGACTTTGACTTTGAAAATCGTATGCCGCGGCCGTCACCACTGCTGTAAAAATGATGACAAACGTCAAAAGTGCTTTAGGTCGCCTAATTAGAGGTCGTAAAGAATATTGCTTTTATAAAAATGCTTGGCAAATGAATGATATTCATTTTGCCTACGTAGTGTAATTATTATGTAAGTTTTTGCCTAGCTACGAGTATATCTTCTGTGAACTATACAAAAGGCTTGTAAAAGCCACGCTTAAGTTGTATCGAGTGATCGGTTTTTAAATGATTATAAGCATCCCACTTTCGGTATAATCTCAAGCATACATTTCAACGACAGTATTGCATCAGAACGCTACTCAGCTATACGAACAACTTTGTCGTAGCAAAGTGCTACGCACGTAGCGCTACGCCTACGCTCGTAGCGTCGCGCCTACGCGTACGAAATTGCTTTGTGCATGTGAGATAATAAATGTAGGCACGCAGTCGTTGACTCCATTTACCAATTTGGATACTGATTAATATTATGATATTGTAAAAACTGAAAGAAAAGAAGAGAAAGAGAGAGTTGAAGGTTATAAGCCACTATACTTAAATATACGTCCAGACATTATTTATGGGTGATGCCTGCAGATTAGTTTTTATGTTATTTAATAATATTCATTCATATAATTCCTTGTATAGTTGTATTATATTTCATTATTACGTACAAATCACTGAACCTGACTTGATTTCTGTACGTCTTTTTTGGATGACCGCTGAAAATCACCGCTGTGCTGTGGCTCCCCCATAGCACAGCATCATGCTGAGTGGAAGCCTTCTTGTCAGTCAAAACGTGCAGCTGCCGACTATTTCTATTTTATGCTCGCGATTTTATATACAGTACTTTATTTGGTTGTTTTCTGATTACTCTTGTATTTTTGTATGCACGTGTTTCTGTGACAAATAAATCTATTTTTCTTTATTTTCTTTCTTTCTATGTCAGCAGTATTCGCGTGTATAATTACTTTCTCGAATATTTATTTCTTTATTAAAACTTATACCAACTAAGTGGTCGCAAGCGCTACTCGCGTTCTCGTTCGACTCTCAGGTCGGGCAAAGTGTTTAAGGTTTTTCTATCTAGAATTTCTCAGTAGCAGTCCGGAGTACGGATTTGTGCCCGGTTGATGGCAATAGGCTCGCCCCCTATTAATGGGACTTAAACATAACTGGCGAAATGTGGGTGTACTACAGGCACATCTCTGCCCAACCCTTCGCGGAAGCAAGGCGTGATTTTATATTTATGTTATTAAAACTTAATACAAAAGTCAAAAAAATACTGTAAATTATAATAAACAGTTTTAAAGATATTTAGAAATATAGATGAAAATTTTGAAACTTGCTTTGCCACTGAGCCTAAAATTTTGAATAAAATACTTTACTCATAGAAAAACCTATAAGAAGTCTATGGTCTTAAAATAACATGGTTAATCTCTCAATATTGTGCATACAAACTTACATTTGCAGTTGGAATGTATGGGAGGACATGGTTTTCAACTAGGTACAATTTTAATTTTGTTCTTGGGATAAATTATTCATCCCAACTACGGAACCCTTAATTGTGCGTGGTCGGAAACGCACTTGGCCGGTTCTTTTTTTTCTATTTCCTATACTCTGGGCGCTAAAAGCGCGTATGTCTTTATTCATCGTTCTCACCCTAATTATAATCATAAATTCAACATTAATGATGTAACTAATATATTTGTAACAATATTATAAAAGCGTGTTCATGAAGTTTCTGGCCCTTCCATAGGTACCTACTACGCTTTAACTGCCCCGTTGGTCTCGTGGTTGCAAGCACGACTGCTGAGCGTGGGGTCATAACTTCTCCCGCTCTGGGTGGAGCGGGAGGGCGTGTCGTGGGGTCCTGGGTTCGATTCCCGGGTCGGGCAAAGTGTTATTGGGTTTTTCCATTAGGAATTTCTTAGTAACAGCCCGGAGGTTGGAAGTTGGCGGTGTGATACCCCCGTGCCTCGGAAAGCACGTTAAGCCGTTGATCCTACGCCTGATCTCTCTCCGGTCGTGTCGGATTGCCGTCCCATCGGACTATAAGAGTGAGGGAAGAGAGAGTGCACCTGTGTCTGCGCACACACTTGTGCACTACAATATCTCCCGCGCCGAAGGCTTGTCTCCGTTGAGATTGGCCGCCGTGGCCGAAATACAGTCTGGAGGACTATACTACGCTTTAGAATGAGCAAGTAGCTTCATATTTCTGGCTGACCGACCCCTTGAAAAATTCAAAAGTGCCTGTTTCAATTGAAATAAATGCTTTGTGTTTTTATGTAAGCATTAAATTTACCCTGTAGTGTGTTAATTACAGGCTCACAGCCAGATTTAGTTGGATTTTTTGATTTTCTTTGAATACTGGCAGTATTTGAAGAGATTACCACCTTTATTGCCACCAATTTCACAATTTACTGAACACTAGTAAGCCATGTAAGCCCTCACAATTATGTATGAAACCTATTTGTGTGTGAAAGCGAATCGGAGCAGCGCTGTCGGAGGCGTGTGTGATAAGCTTGAGCTTATGCATTATGCATTAGATTGACTGTATTTTTCTATGTGGTTAGGGCAACTATGGAGGGTGGCACATTCGGGGCAAATTTTACGTAAGCGAATGTATTTTTTGGACTGCTGGGTCAGAACTTTTTGGAATGAAAATTCATAAGATTAAAGGAAATTGCGGAAGTGGTATAAAGAGGTGAAGTTTGGTCGTTTGTATGTTGGAGGTAATCGCCAATTAAAAAAAATATTTCATTGATAGAAAGCTACGCTATTGCCGTTTACCATAGGATGTTTAATATTAAAACACGCGGATGAAATCACGGGCAAAAGCTAGTAAGAAAATAAAACAAAAGAATGTGTCCAGTTGCAAGCTTTAAAAAAAAAAATAAGATGTTCAAATAAAAATATTCAGAAGCGTGAAAAAAAATTAAAAAAACAGTTGCTAATGAAAACCCAATTCTAAAAGCAGGCACAATTAACAAGACGGATAGTTTTTTTAAAGTTTTAATTTAGAACCTTGTTAGACCTTTTAGCCCAGTCAATAAAAACATCAAACATCACAAACGCGCGTGTAACTACGATTTTGTTATATGCTGTTAGGTCCCCTGAGAGTAGATTAAAAAAAAAAAAAAAAAAAAAAAACTTTCTTTATTTGCTACAGTAAATCTAACAACCTAGCGCAATATTTTCTAAGACAGTTTTATCAATAAGCTAAGTCTAATTTAGTGTAAGTAACACAACGTATTAATTGGTTGTTAGTTTATACGGATTTGATTCGCTCTGTCCCCCGTACTAGTATAAACTGTATTACGGTGGAACAGTTTATACCCAAGTTTGCATCACTGAAAATCTTGTACTCCCATGGTGCTCCAAAAACTTATTTTAGTTTTTTTTTATTTTAAACTAGCTGACCCAGCGAACTTCGTACCGCCTAACAGTCAATGAATGTCGTGTTACCTTTTAGCTGAACTAATTTAGGCTTTGATGAACGTAATACAATGATACAAAACAAATATTAATATAGATAGATATATAAAAGTATTTCATTATGATGAATAAGACATACAGAAAGAGAATAAAAATTAAAAAAAAAACAAAAATTAACTACTTCAAACACGTCTCAGAAAAAAAGTATAAAATTAAACTATGTTGTGCAGCATGGGATGCACTCGGATTAACTCTTTTCATTCAAGCACCTTGTGGTAAACGACATTCTTTGTTTTTCTGTCAGGCGCAAGAACAAATAAAGCGGATGGTTTGCCGACACGTGAGAAAAACATGCATTTTCTAGATTGAGGCCACAAATAGTCAAGGATTGGCCTTGTGATTTGTTAATCGTCATGGCGAAGGCAAGACGAATCGGGAATTGAATTCGTTTAAACTCAAAGGCCATGTCATCGGGAGGAGGCAGAACGCGTGAGGGAGAGGCAAATTTCGCGCCCCCACGCCCCTAGCCGCCGCAGGAGACGCCCTGGGCGTCGGGAATCGCAGGCCGATTCCCGGCCACCGTAGGCGCGGGCTTGCGGACGGTGAGCAATGGGTAGCTCGCCGTCCGATAAGGACCAGGCCCGGGTCGACGGCGCGTTGTGTTCCACGCGCGCCTCAAAGAGATGTCAGCACAACGCAAGGGGTCCGATAGGAGAGTAGTGGTAATGAAATAATTTATACAAAGTAAAGCGCCTGTCAGGGTTCGAACCTACTGCCGGGGTTGCGGGAAAGTCCGAAAGGGATACCGTGGCCCCTGGCAACGTAAAGGCAACGGAAGGAACACGGGTGGGTTTTAGTCAGTAAGAGTCTGACACGCCCTCCAAGTTATTTGATAATTTCCCACCCAAAAAAAAAAAAAAAAAAAAAAATAATCGGATGTTGGGATCATCGGAATCCTTGGAACGAGAACTTCCTCATCTTTAAATTTTCCTTTGAGTATCGACGCGTGAATCACATTGCTCATCAGTTTTCTTATCACCAAACGCGTTCCATTGCACAGTTTTGGTTGGTTTAAATTTCTAAGCATGATGACTACCCAGCCAACCTTCATTTGTAAATTGTGCGGTGGTAAACCAGGCACATCCAAGGAGTTTGAAAATTTAGTTGGATAATTAGTGGCTTCATCTTCGTTTCTTAGACAGTCGATAGATTTGAATGAATACAGAGTACCTACGATTTGATTCTGAATTATAAAATTTAGGTCATCTACATTTTTATTTTTAGCCGCCAAAATTGCTCGCTCCCTTAACCATTTAGTATTTTTGTGGTTAGCAATGATATCCGGGAATACTTTGTTGATAAGCTCGTCTTTCGATGAGACGAAATTGCAAAAATTTTGAGGAAATTAAATCAATCCGCTCGATTTGTCAACAGGAACACGGCCATTACCGATAGTCAGCAATTGCTTGGAGAAATCATCAGCAGATAGATCGTTCAACAATGCAACTCTCATATTTACTAACAGTTGAAGTTTCTTCACATATCGCCACAGATTTGATGCTTTGAGGCAAGTGTTTATTTCGTCGGCAGCAGTAGATCTTGGAATGACTGGTAGTGTTTGTCGGAAATCGCCAGATAGTAAAATTATTGCACCACCAAAACATCTCGAGTCATTGCGCAGATCTTTTAATGTTCGGTCAAGTGCTTCCAATGCGAGTTTGTGCGCATTGTGCATTCGTCCCATATGGTTATTTTTGATGCTACTAAAACTTTGGCCATTGCGAAGTGTTTCGAAATGTTACATTTCGGTTGTTCAGTAGTTTGAAGGTTTAATGGCAATTTTAACGCTGAGTGAGCCGTACGGCATCCGTCTAACAATGTGGCCGCTATTCCAGAAGAAGCAACTGCTACCGCAATTGCGGATCTCGCACGTACAGTGGCCAAAATCAATGACATGAGGAATGTCTTCCCAGTTCCACCGGGGGCATCCAGAAAAAATAAGCCACCATTTCCATCATCAATTGCATTAATCAATGTATCATAGACTTCCCTCTGTTTAGGATTCAACAGTGGTACGTTCGTTTGAACTGATTGGACTAATGCATGTGGATCATATTCACGTTCACGTTCCAATTCTCTATTAAATGCGTCATTCATTCCGCGATCTGGCGCTGGCATTCCTAACCTGACTAACAAACTGCCGCACATGAGGTAACACATATCTTCGATCAAGAGTAAAGCCTGGTTATGCATCTCCTCATTCGCCTCAAGATCGGGATTTCATGCTCTATCTGCTGACACGAATTCGATGTAAAATGTCTTCTGACATGTTATCTTTGTATTTGTTCCACAGGTCACGTGGGTTCGATGGGAAGCATGTCGAAATTTTACTACTAAGGCAGCACAAACCAGGCGTTTCACCAGCAAACTTCAATGCGCCACAATGCTGGCAAACAACGTCCATTGGACCAATGCAAACTGAACGATGCAAGCTGTAGTCGATGGTGCAATCATATAAAAACGCTGCTCGATTCAAATCAACACTTGAACCATTTCTTCTTGCACTTCGAAGATTATGCCTCTGTTGATCTGTACGATAAGCTCGACGATTTCTCGTTTCTAACCTAGCCGTTTCACGGGCTGCCTCTCTTTCCTCTTGTATTTGAGAAGCACGGATTAAGGCCCTTCTTCGCTCCATACTAACGCGGCGCTCTTCTCGTGCAATTTCTCGTTCTTCATCAGATAATTGACTCGCGATGTTCCGTTGCCTAATTGCATTACGGCTTCGCTGGGAAAGATTAGATCTTCTAGGACGCGGCATTGTTATTAGTAGTAATACTGAATATGTATTCGCACAAAACCACACAAAACAAACAAATATAACAGTAACTGAAGTTTCGGGACACAGACAATAGTTTAGATCATAGACTATTATTTGGATAGTGCACTTTTTAACCTTTGTAATGATTCATCTTAGAAAAATCATAGACAACATAAAAAGACATTTACGCTTTCGTTAACCTATAGAATAAATCTTAGAAATTGTTTTCGGAAATATAAACTTTAATTTACACAAAATAAATTTATGAACGCACGCGTAAATGTTAATCATTTGTCATTATTTCTGAACGCACGCATAAATGTCAGTCATTACTTATACAGTATTTGACAGGATAGACAACAAATGTTTGACAGGTACGAAACAAAGGAGCATTTATTTAAAATGATTCATCTTTCATAATTATGTATTCGTCGAGTTTTCATTGTTTTTAAGATGTATTCTGCTATTCGGGGCGGAGACAAATCCAACGAATCAAAAACCATGAAAATTGGTCCAGTAGATCTCGAGTTATAAGTGTTGTAACAAACCCGTCTTTCTTTTATATATATAGATATACCTTAAGGATGTGTTTTTAGGTATCTTTGTTTCATATTTTTGGGAAGCAAGCTAAATTTTATACTATCTGATCCCAACGCTAGCGCTCTAGGTCCATGAGTTGCAAAGATACAGCTACTCGAAGATGGGCATTTCTTGTAGTACTGTAGTTGAGTAGAAGGAAGATTTCGTGCCCTTGCGCATTCCTTCTTCAGTGAACAAGGACAAGGGATACGGTGCTAATTCATACGCAAAATGCTGCTTCAATTGTTCATCTGATTGTTTTTTTGTCTCGCAAACACAAGAATAACAAATTGGGGCAAAATATGCGTCACATGCACGCAAAACGGCCATCGCTCAGCATAATGCTGCGACCCTATGCGAGACAGAGCCTCAGCGCTAGTTTTCAGTGACAGCCGTCGTTGACGTGATGACGATAACCGGTGCAGCATATAGTGAAATAACAAAATCAAAAATAAAATAAATACAATACTACCTAAATGACTACTCTCTTGTTAAACATTTTCTCTTATAAATAAAACTGTTTTCTGTAAAATATAGTTTACCCCTTCTATATTTTGATTACAAAAATTTTTTTTTTTTCTTTAATTTATCTTCTTTTATTTATTTTTCCACCTCCGCTAAGATGGCCTCTGTTACATGCCTAGTACATTCTACCACCCAAACTTCAGTAGTACTAATTCTTACAGCAACCTTTAAAAGTATCTTAGTAATCCGTACATTACCACAGGATATATTGCAAGGGTGTGCTAGCGATCGATTACTGGCGGCAGAACGTGAAGATGCGCCAAAGTTCGGTTTATTAGTTACAGGGATGGTTCTCTGTGGAAGGGTAGCATGAAGAAATTTATTTCGGGATATTTTCGAGAGGCTGTTTTGTGTGATTGTTTATTATTGTTTTAGCAAACAACATATAAAATTCAAGCTTGAGGTTTGATTGAAAAACTAAACAGTATTACTCTGGTTTCTAAAAGCCTTATATTTTTTTTTTAAGATTCATCTGGTTGATGGTTGTTACTTTAAGAAAATACTAACCATAATTACTGTTATTTAATTATTAGGATACTCAGTTAGGTTTACAGAAATCGAAATTCTTTCCGCATAGTGACTACAAACATCTGCCCCGTTGGTCTCGTGGTCGCATGCGCGAATGCTGATCGTGGGGTCCTGGGTTCAATTCCCGGGTCAGGCAAAGTGTTATTGGGTTTTTGCATTAGAAATTTCTTAGTAACAGCCCGGAGTTTGGAAGTTGGTGGCGTGATACCCCCGTGCCTCGGAAAGCACGTTAAGCCGCTGGCCCTGCGCCTGATCTCTCTCCGGTCGTGTCGGATTGCCGTCCCATCGGACTATGAGAGTGAGGGAAGGAAGAGCGCACCTGTGTCCGCGCACACACTTGTGCACTATAATATCTCCCGCGCCGAAGGCTAGTCTCCGTTGAGATTGGCCGCCGTGGCCGGTCTGAAGGACTATACAAACATCTACCATTAATTTACTGAATTGCTTTTTTATTATTACTAGCTGTGGCCCACGGTTTCACCCGCATAAGTCTCGTTTCCGTGGGAATATTGAGATGAAAAGTATTCTATGTTCCAACCCAGGTCATAGTCTATCTATGCGCCTAATTTCATCCAAATCCGTTCAGCCGTTTTAGCATGAAATCGTAACAAATAAATAAAGTCACTTTCACATTCGTTTTAAAATTAGTTAGGATTGTAACAGTTTAATAAATTTTGTGCCAATACGTTTGTAGTCACAATCGTTACGTTTACGTTTTTGATTGTATCATAGCCTAATTTTATTTAACTTCCATTCTTCAAAACTCTTCTCATTTCGCACACACGCTACAAGCAACCACAACAGTAAAACATCACTGATGTTTTAAAATAGATCAGATGTATGAAAAAGTATCTCAAACTGAAACTCAAAGCATTTATTTCAATTAAACCATTTACAGGCACTTTTGAATTGTCAAGGGGTCAGTCAGTCAGAAAGATGAAGCTAGTTGCCCATTCCAAAGCGTAGTAGGTACCTATGGAGAAGAACGGGCAAGAAACTCCACGGACACTCTTTTAAATCAAAATTTTCATACAAAATATTGGTTACATCATTCATGTTGAAATTATGCATGTGAGAACAATGTAAAAAGACGTGCACGTTCGTAAAAACGTCCGTAATAAAAAGAAAAAAAACAAAGAAACATACAACAATTTAAAATAAGGCATGGCAGCTAAGAGATGACCAGTCCCAACTGACGGCTCCCGTTTACGAACATGACGCATGGACCAGCACCATTCAGCTCAACCATTTTGAAGATAGCTAAATGATCCAACGTAACCATCTCTCTTACACACATTACCTAACTTATGAAATTCAAAACCTTTTCATTTGACTTCGCCATGACCATGCAGAAAAGGAGCGATGACTAGGCAAAGTGAATAAAACCAGCAAGGTGACTTCTATCCTTTGTAATCCTAACTAATATTAAAAATGCGAAAGTGAGTTTTGTTTATTACGCTTTCACGCCTAACCGGCTGAACGTTTGTAAATAAATGTGAGCACCATATATCTATCACATAATAAATTTATCTGTCGTTGCTTCATTTTTACCTATTGTGGTATAGTAATTTTATTCTAGCACACACATATAATTATATAACTAATGTACCTATACAAAAAAAAAACGAAAGAAGAAAAGAAAGAAAATATATTTATTTAGCACAGACTAAACGGCACACACGTAAAAAGAAAGAATACAAAATAAAAAGTGTAAAGTGCGTTGTAAGATACTAGCAGGAATGTGTGCCTCGCGGCTGCGCCAAATAGGCCCAGTTCAGCAAAAATGCCAGACAACTAGTGCCTGACGCTGGTTTTCAACTGGACCTGAAGCGTGAGGTGACGGATATATACACAATAAAGTAAAACATTTTAAAAGAGTAACGGTGGAGTTTCTTGCTCATTCTTCTTCATACGAAAAACTACCTTCTGGAAGGGGCGACTAGAATCAATTCTATTTTTTTGTAAATTTTACAGTTCAAAAGTGCCATTTATGGTATATGAAATAAATTATTTGACTTTCGACTTTGTCTTTGAACGAATTTGGATTAAATTTGGAACATGGGTAGGTCCCAGATCATGGTCTACCATGACCTGGGTTAGGACATAGGATACTTTTGATCCCGGTATACCCATGGGATCGGGTGAAGCCGCGGGGCGCACCTGGTAGAATATAATGAGTGAATGAGTATGTGAGTAGGCAAAGTTGTACAATTATTACCAAACCCACGTTTCGCCAGATGTGAAAATCTTATGCTATAGGCAACGGGCCTAATTGCCTCCAATTCTTTATAATAGCTGTTGCCTGCAGCTCCGCTCGCGTGGAGGTTAAAAATTATCCCACGGAAAAGTATAAACTATCTTATGTCCAAAACCAAATCATGGTCGGTAGACCATGTCAATATATATTTTTTTTAATTCTTTTTTTCAAAATTTACAAATGTGTTGACCATTACCATGGTAATGGTCAACACATTTCCTGTGTAGCGTGAACAGATAATAGAGAGAAAGAGAGACATAGTTACTTGATTAGAATGGAAAGTATTTTTCAACAAAATACAAACCAGATAACATAGCAATAATATCTAATATCTGACTTATACACTGTTACGCAGCTTTGACCATCTTAAAGGCAAGTTCTTGGAGTTTTTATATAAACTCAAGGCATTAGGTCGTTAGCCGTTACGACAATCGGCTATAGCCGGGTTTATAGCCTGTGTGTCGGCAACCTGTGCTTGGTCAGGATATTTCGTTTTATTTGGATTCCTGGCTTATACCTAGATTGAGTCATGCAAGATGGTGGCATCGATTTGGAATTGACAGTCAGTTTTAAATAATGAAATCTGTTTTTAAATTTTATAATTAAGAATGAAAAGAAAGAAAATACTTTTATTTGCGGGAAACATGACACAAAATAAGAACATAAAATAAAAAAATAAACAAGTTTAGGGAAAATATGCGTCACATCCACGCAAAACAGCCATCGCTCAGCATAATGCTGCGACTCTATGCAAGACAGAGCCCCAGCGCTGGTTTTCAGCGACAGCCGGCGTTGACGTTATGATGTCGACCGGTGCAGCATACAATGAAATATAATTATGATATCAAAATAAAATAAATATACAATAATTAATTCTACATAAATGAATAAAGTATAATATTTTAAAATGGCAACATTCCGTAAGGTGTGATTAAATATTAACAGCCAATAAAATCACTTGATACAATATTTAACAACAGATCAAATTGAATATAATTATACATATATTTCTCACTTTTTTTAAACAGATGTTCAGTTTACCGGATTTTTAGAGCAATATTTTATGAATTAGAAATCGTAAGATAAGCAACCTTACTTTTAATGATCGATATATTGACTAGCGACCCGCCTCTACTTCGCACGATTTTTACGACTTGAATTCTCAAAATGATGGTGATAATCGCATCAAAATCCGTTGCGTATTTTAGAAGTCTTTACGGCCACACAAACAGACACAAAAAGTGATTTTTCTTTTGTAATATTTGTAGAATAGATATAGATTACATGGCACATCATGCCACATGGAGGATTGTCTACCCTGAATTAATCCTACCTCAGTTTCTCGCTATCATAACATTCCAACAATAGAAATCGATCGTCCCAGACAAATATTTCATTACCCAATGTTCTATGTTCTATGTTAGGGGGTTTGGTTTCCGCACTTAGTCCGTCAGGTGGACCATTGTGCGTGGGCCATAGCGGCCGTTTGGTGGTTATTCCAACCAGCCCACCTCCCTCCAGAAGCTGATTAGGTCTCCTGGTCTGTTTAGAACGTCTGTGTATGATCTGGGTGACCCGAGGGTTTCTGTTCTAATCTGGGTGACGCCCGTACATTCGAAGAGCACGTGCGCAACGGTCTCCTCAGCCTCCATGCACGCCCTGCACAGAGGACTGTCCGTTATGCCTATTGTGTGGAAGTGCTTGTTTAGCGAACAGTGTCCCGTGATGGTCCCCGTCACCAGGCGCAGGCCGTTCCTGTCCAGGCGTAGCAAACGCCTGGTCAGCCTGCTGTCCAAAGATGGCATAGCCTCCTTTGACTGCCTGCAACCTGGTGTCGAGGTCCACCAGCGTTCCGCTTGTGTGTGGGTGAACTTCTGCAGCCACCTGCGTATTTGGTTGAAGGGGATGGGTACGATAGGCTCGGGTCCGCAGACTGCCGTGCTGGATCCACGTCTAGCAAGTTCGTCAGCCGCGTCGTTACCTAGCGATCCGCTGTGTCCTTTTATCCATTGCAGTGTCACTGTGTTGCGGCTAGATACCGTTATTTGTTCTAGTGCATCGTGACATTCTAGTGTTAGCTTCGAGGTAGTATATTTCTTCCGTAAGGATTGGAGAACTGAGGCGCTGTCGGAGAGTATGCGTATGTGGGTGTCCGTAACCCTCCTGGCTTCTAGGGCGTGGACCGCTTGTATGATGCCCACACACTCCGCCTGATAGACGGTGTTGAACATTCCCAGCGGTCTGGATATATTTATGTTGAGGTCATGTGAGAAAACTCCGACTCCGGTACCTGAGCCGGTCTTTGATCCGTCGGTGTAAACTCTCATCTCTTTTGGGCCTGAGTAGTCACACTGTTCTTCTGTAAGTGTTATATTGTAGTGCCTTTGAAAGTGGTGTGTTTTCGGGGCTTTGTCGCAGGGTGATGCCATCATTGGCTCACGTTTGATCGCATCCTCCTTAATGCGTATGTGCTTAACTCTGGAGTCGTTGCATAGGGTTCCTGTTAAATGGAGCCTAAAGGTGGCCAGGGCCGCTTCCTCCCGCACGATGAGGTGCAGAGGTGGCAGTCCCAGCATTGCCTGTAGGGCGGCGGTGGGTGCAGTTCTCATACTACCAGTGATTGCGACGCAAGCAAACCGCTGTAGTTTTTCGAGATCTTTTTGGGCTGTGCACCGGTCTGTCCTGGGCCACCAGACCAGTGAGCCGTATGTGATAATCGGTCGGATGACTGTGGTGTATAACCAGTGGGTGACCTTGGGGCTGATTCCCCAATTCCGGCCAAGCAGTCGTTTGCACTGCCACAGGGATATGCTGGCTTTTGTAGTGATATAGTTCGTGTGTTTTGCCCAGTTCAGTTGTTTGTCCAGATAGATGCCCAGGTATTTGGTTTCAGTTGAGAGGCTTAGCGTTGTTCCGAAGAATCGTGGCAGTTGTAGTGTTGTCAGTTTCCTCTTCTTCGTAAAGAGAACCAGTTCAGTTTTTGTAGGGTTTACTGAGAGTTGGTGCTTGTTGCACCATTCCTCTACTATTTTCAGGGCATGACGCATGAGGTTGCATAGTGTGTTTTCGTGGGTCCCGTTAATTATTATGGTTATGTCGTCAGCGTAGCCTACGGTGAAATAACCTTTGTCGTTGAGTGTTTTGATGAGGCTGTCTACTACCAGGTTCCATAGGAGAGGCGAGAGGACTCCCCCTTTCATTACCCAAACGATCAGACATAAAAAAAAAAAAACACAATCACCCGAAGAACTCTCGCATAACGCCATCCATTTCTCGGTAATAATAAAGAAGGACCCATTCTGACTTAGATTTATATAGCTGTGCCTTTTTGTGGGCCCACAATGTTTGTTATCCAATAAGAGGGTAGGTTTCACTAATATATCGGGAAGTTGTAATGGTGGATAGTTGTTGGTGTTGTATGAAGGGACAAAGAGGTTAAATATCAGTAGCAAAGGCAAAGTTTTCATGACATAGCTGCCTACCCGGTTCTGAAAAGTGAGCAAAATTCAATTCAATTCAATTCAGTTCAATTTTATAAAGGAAAAATTCACATTGTGTTTGAAATCATAAATAAAAAAAATAACACATTCATAACATAATACAATCAATTATGGCAAATAACAAAATAAAAATAAATTCAATAACATTCCAAATTAAGCATTTAATACAATAACTAAAATTACAGGCTACTACATACTAATACTACCAATATCGAATTTTTAAAAGGTGGATATGTCATCGTCTATCGAATATAGACATTTCTCCAATAGGAACGCTCTGAGCCTTGACTTAAATGAGCTCTTGTAAATTATAGTTTTTAAGTCCAGTGGCAACCTGTTAAAAATCCGCACTGCTTGATATTGAGGACTCTGTTGAATAATCCTAAGTTGGGGTATTAATTTGCTTCTAATATCTTTCCTGCGCGTACTTTCCCTCAACTGTCTCTCTTCATCGGTTTCATAGTTATGCAGGTTTTTTTTTAAATTTACCAACAATACTAAAACATAGAGGTCGGGCTCAGTAAGAATTTTAAAATTTATAAAGTGCGGCCACAGCTCTCAATTTGTGATATCCGGTAAAAGTTTATAGTAATTTTATTGCAATGTTTAGAAAATTGAAGCTGAAAAGAAAGGTGCAATAATCTGCTTCCCAGTAAAAAACAAACATTATTTGAGATTGTTTAGTAACTGACTGAAGGATTTCTATTAATATAGTGAACGCGTTTAAAAAAAAATATCTCAATATCATCCAAATATCTAATATCAATACCATATGGGAACGGGACCAATTAAATGGACCAAAATATTCAACGTTTCGTTGACATAAAACGTTCAGAATAAGAAATAATTTCTGTAGATACAAACACATTGTAAGTAGGAGTCTTTTTCCGAAGGTATATTCGTGTTTTTCCAACAGGGATGATTGCTTGTTCAAGTGTCAAACATTGTAATGAACGCTTCAGAAGACAGTTAGGCTGGTTTTCCACCAATGAGGAGCGAGGAAGCTATTATATCGACCAATCAGTGTGCTACATTTTCAAATCTTTTTACGAAGAGATCCATGCTATGTAGAGTTGTCCTTTTAATACATACCCGTATAATTTCGAAATTCGAACGGTGTTGAGATGCAAATGCAAGATCATTTATTTTTAAAAGAAATAAGTTCGCTTTCGAATTGTGTGTGGTCACTTATATGAGGTTTGAAGTGAACTTTAGACACTCACTTCGCTACAATGCTAAACTGAGGAGGTTCTTTTCAAAACTTGATTTTTCTACTTAATATTTTTTTTCAGAACTTGAGAAATTCCTTTTTTAGGAATTAACTTCGAAGTGGATTAAACTACTTTTGAAGAAATCATCCATTTTATTTCTTTTTTTCTGCTGGATTAATCACATTTTGACAAAATTTTGTTTTCGATGTATGGAAATTACAATGTTACCAACCAAAAAAAAAAACTATTCTGCTGAAAGTGGAATAGTCAAGTTTTGAAAAGAACCTCCTCAACTATGATGAAATTAATACACATCGTTTTACAGCTTAGCTTCGCTTCACATTTCTAGTGGTAATCATACCTAAAGCCCTGTCAATGTATCTTTTACGAACACAAATATTATACCTAATTTTATTAGAAAAATCTGAAAGTGATTTTTGTCACCTTTATGACAATAACACGTCAATCTATGACAGTTGACAGCGGGGGCTCAAAGCTCAAAGGTTTGATAACCTTTACTTTACCTTTTCACGATTATTCAGTCATTTTATATTACATGGGACTTAAACATAACTGGCGAAATGTGGGGGTGTAAGCTCTGCCCAACCCTTCGGGGAAATACAGGCGTGATGTTATTTTATGTATTCGGTCCACGTGAACTTTATCATAAGACCTTGTAAACACAAGTGTTATGCAATAAAAATTTGAATTTGAATTTTAATTTCCCTAAATTAAAATTCAAATTCAAATTTTTATTGCATTTTATTCTTTATTTTTCCACTTAGTAGTTTTAAAGGTTAAATTAAGGAGAAAAATGCGTTTCTAGAAGACCCGAACGAATAGGAAAATCTTGAAGGATTATAATAGACTAGCTTTTGCCCTCGAGTTCGGAAATTATATCACGGGAACGCACTACCGGGAAGGGCTTGTGGCTAAGTAATAACAGGCGCTCGGGTAGAACGTTCAGGTTAAGCTAAGATTGCCATGATTGGTCTGTGGATGGGTGACCATCCATTACATATAACATACCTGTATTCCGCGAAGAGGTAGGCAGAGCCTCTTTTTACCCGACTGCGGCCAAGCCATAAAAAGAGAGTTGTGTATTTGACCTGAATGTATGTATGTATATACGTAAGTTCCCGTTCCTATGTTCCCTCATAACTACTGAACGGCTGAACCGATTTTGTTGAATGATAGTTGTTGATTCGTCTTTATTTTTGGCGTCAAAATGTATTTACCAATTATGTTTAATTTCCTGGTAATAAGGACGAGCATATTGAAACTAATTAGACCCAAATCTAGACTCTAAGCTGATGCTAAATAATTCTTCAAGGAACAACCCAATACCACTATTCTCGGCCAGGAAAATCAAATTAGGAAGGTATAATATTTTTATGGGTGTATTGGTACTCTGCCTAACCCTTCGGGGATTGCAGGCGCGTGTTAGGTTATTATTTATATTATAAAAATCCATTCACAAAATAATCCCACCTACTTTATGTTAATTAAAAAAAAGTACCTGACACAGCTTAAAACAACACCTGTCACCATTTTATACGAAAACAATTGAACACGATAAAATAAATAATAAATCCCATTCAAACAGAAATATTGTTCAAAACTGCTGAATATACTTTTGGAACTAAAATAAAGTGCTTTTAAACATAAAATGCAGTACTTTAAAAGTTAAAATTGAGTGGATTGTGCCTCTATACTTCGCGACGAAGTAGCCATTCAAAAGTGGGCACTTCCAAACTTTAGCATTCTTGAAATAAGATTATTTATGAAAGAATTTTCGAGAATGAAGTTGCAAGTGACTTTTGAGAACCTTGCAGGTCTTTACGAAGCACAGTGTAAAAACAAAACAGTACTACTAGTTCATTCCTGTGTTTTTGATAAATGATTTCATTACAGTAAGTATGTTTATTGAAATTGAAAATATTTATTTCAGACCAAGCACACAGTAATTGGTACAAGTCCATATTGTTAGTAGGTAGATACTTATAACTATGTTAATAAAATTTAAAATACTTATTATTTTGGACATGCATGAGCGACCCATGCCTCAGGATTTGACTGTCCACTCTGTCCGCCACCACGCTCAGAAGCGTGTTGGTGCTACCCTTTTTTATAACTTCTCCCGCTCTGGGTGGAGCGGGAAGGCGTGTCAGACTCTTACTGACTAAAACCCACCCGTGTTCCTGCCGTTGCCTGTACGTTGCCAGGGGCCACGGTAGTGCTACCCTTTACCCGAGACCACAGGGAGGCCGTTCTTTTGCGAAGCACCGCCTGGAAACCGTCCGTGCTGTGGTCTGCGAACATGCCGGAGGCACTGCAGCGCCATGGGAGCCCCAACAAACCCCTGAACGCGTTGTTATATTGGACGCGCAGAGCATTATCAGCTTTTTTAGTGTAATTGCTCCACAGGTTGCACGTGTATAAAGTTTGGCAATAACTTTTGAATAGTGTGACTTTAACGTCACGTAAGCATCGCGCAAACCTGCGAGAAAGCATATTACCCCTTACTGACAATGCATATCATCATTTAATTATTCATTGACCCAGTGACCCAAGTACTTGAATTTGGACACTTGCTGCAGGACGGTTCCATTTAGTGTGATCGGAGGAACAGGGTAGGCTTTAGTCCCCGCTTTAAAAACTAGCAGCTCACTTATATACAAACACTTTTACATGTCAAAAATATTTTAAAAGCTAGATGGTGTTGGTGTTTCATCTCTGCCTACTCTGAGAAGAAACACCAAAACTTACTCAGAGGTCACAGTCTCTTTTCAAGTCCCGACATAATCTTGGTCAGATTATGTGAGGACCGTATACAAAATGGTCTTTTGAATGTACTTTTTTTTATTTACCGATATTTACCGACGATTAAGACTGAATTATGTTGTTTTACTCTAGTTTTACTGACAAAGAAAAATACAGCATGTTTTTTGTCGCACTAATATTGATTTTGACAGGACAAAAACGGGTCACGCCTATAATCCCTAAATGGATAGACATTAAGTCTTATGTAAAAGGGACAGCCTATTATCATTTATTGGTCACAATTCCGGGCACAACCTAGTCCAGAGACTGAATGCCGTTAGAAAATAGCTTTTTCATATTATTAATATTCTCACTGCAAAGCGGCAGACTGTGTCCTTTTAAATTATGCATCGGAGCCAGCTGTTGGAAGAGTTGTCCATTTATTTTTAAATATTATATTGTTTGCTCATTGACACGCCAACGCGCTTTACCAAAATAATTTTATCATTTCATAAAGCAATGCTTTTGTAAGTCATCGGTAATATTTTACCCTTTGTAATATGTCACAGGTTAGATCGGGGCAATCGTAAAGATCGAATCACATCTTTCTGTGTCGCCGTCTGTCATTTTTGACGTTATCAATGTAAGATCTTTCGGTATATCTGTCTCGGAGGCGTCCATTCGGAAACTGATAAATATTACAAAATGAGAAATATTTTTGTTTCTACTGGTTTTCTTGTGTACGAATTGTGATTTTTCTGAATTAACGTGTAAACACGCGATTAAAAAAGCTCATTCGCGTTCCCATCCGAAAGTGATATTGCCAGTAAAATGACTGGTACATGAAACTTTTTTGTTTAAGGTATTAGGTGTCAGGTCATCCAGTTTTCATCAGGTGGTCTCAGTTAAAAATAATGTACTAAAAGCTGTTTAATTCTAGTAAAGTTACCTAGAACAGGTGGCTTTTTAAATTATCAACATTTTTTTGTGAATCCACCCGGTTTCTGAATTGAGAATTTGAAGTTGAGAACTTGTTAAACTCTTAGGTGAGGTGATTCCTTCAATTTAGCCCGGCGAAAATCAAAATCTCTTTGCATAAAACCGTAAATGAAATGAAATTCGGGGGCTGACTTTAAGCATAATAATCAGCCTATAATGTTCCCACTGTTAGGACACACGCCTCTTCTTTGAGTAGGCCGCAATCCACCACGCGGGCCCAGTGCGGGTTGGTGGATGTCACATGTCTTTGAATTTTCAGTTTCCTCACGATGTTTTTCTTCACCGTTTTGAGGATGAATTGAAGGAATCATTGAAGTAGAGTTTGACAGTTTTTAACTGCAAAATTGTAAATTCAGAAACCTGCTGATCTATTCAGAAGTGAACTGTCAATATTGTCAATCTCTAGCATCAGGTGGAATAATAAAGAACACTGTTCTTCAAGATACAGGATTTTCTAGTTTGAAGGGCAGGGATTACTCTTTGGCAATTGCCATACCCATCCCATAATTAAACAACACTAACCTAACCTAACCTAAGCTAAGTTTTTGTAAATAAATGATTTCTTACTTACTTACTTAACAGCTAACTTCACATTTGGTTTTACGGCGAGATTTTTACAGAAAAGACCAGCTGGTGTAGTCAGAAACCCGAAAGTCTGACAACCAGTCTTACCAAGGAGTATCGTATTACCCAGTTACTGGGTTGTGGAGAAAGAAAATAAATTTATTTGACTCAGGTTAAGGCACACAATATTTACAAAAAAAACAAAAAAATAAAAAATAGTACTGTGTGGATCACGGCTGTGCCAAATAGGCCTAGTTCAGCATAATGGAGGTCAGATAGGCAGTCGCTTCGTGTTGGTATTCAGCTGCACCCGGTTAGACTGGAAGCTGACCCTAACATAGTTGGGAAAAGGCTAGGCAAATGGTAATGAGACCCGCTGGTGTATGTTACTGCAATAATCTCAACAAGTATTTAGTAGTTCTAGCAGTCTAAAACCAATTTAACTTGTTCTACTGTAAAATCGTGGACTGTACCATCAGAATTATGGTAGTTTGTCGGTACAAGTGTCGACAAACAGACAGTAGCCGTCGATTTATTTTTAAAATCATTGGCACTCATGTTTTCACGCGAACTCAATTCCGGGGAAAAAAACTTTGTATTTTTAATGGACTTTTATTTACTTTTCACGTTTGTTACAATGTTTCACTTCATGGTAGATTGCTGGATTTTCTGTGAATTTCAGAAGCGTTAAAGGTATTATAGCGGGTAGGTAGAAGCGTCCTTCTTGTTTTTTAACACAGCACATTTTACTTCTGTTGTATATTAGGTACGATCTACCCATACTAAGTGAAAAAAGAGAGTGAAAGACTACTAGAACTTTTTATCCTGCCCCATTCCTGGTATGTTTGTATCAATACGTAAACTACCCGACTTGGCCTGTTTTAAAGAAGAAAGGCAGTTTTGGTGTCGCTTAATTTTAGAAGCGTTCATGAATGAAAGTATATTCAAAATATGAAACAGTCACAGGGCTATTTTTTTATAAAGCTGCACATAGAAAAAAATTAATAAACAAATATTTTATTAAATCTGACTATCAAAACGCAATTATTTGCAATATCTAAACGCAGAACCTGGGACGGTAGCTATGGAGTTACCATACTGGAAAATGGTATTTCTAATTCTATAATTATGCTTATTAGCAGGATTTTGATGGTAGTAGTTTCGTTAAACTTTAAACAGACTATTAAGACTTTTACTACCTCTAGAGGAGTATTACAGGACAAGATGTTAATTATTATCGATAACTTAGTTCTTTTCCATCAAAACTAAGACATTTTGGAAAAAAGCAGACTCCTGTCCCTTGAAACACAAGAGTATTTTTCTAAGCTTTGAAGCCAGTGCCTATTGTATTCGCAACATGTTTTATATTAATAAATATATACGTTTTTTGGAGAACTTAGCTTCCATGGCAACATTAATAACTATTGATGTCAGCTTCGAATTAAAAATGTCTTATTTGTCATATTTTAATGTCACTACTCTATTTTTCTTGACGTGTCGTTGTAAATAGTTGTGTGGATTAGTTTGTTTATCTACTAGTTTTATTTTTTTGTGAAGTTTAGAATACGATGATACAAGTCTAATGCAATGCCATAGATTACAATTGATACAAGTATTTGTGATGAGCGTCGTATGGTGATGCCGACGACAAGCATGACGACCGCGCCGGCTACTCAGTTATTCGAAGAAATTCTTTTAAGATTATAATGGAATAATACAATAAAAATGCTTCATTTAATTACCAAATAAATGTTTTATTTTTGCTTATTGCACAATAGGTATCAATAAGCCGACCAAGACAGTAAGACAACATGATGGGATGCGCGGCCTCCCCAGCCTGAATACCGTCACAGGTCTTAAATTCTATATTCGCCTTTGAACCTTGTATAAATATAATAAGGCTTTACATGAGTGAACTGACTGACCGGATTGTTGTTATATTTGCTCCTCAGTTTTTAAATGAGTTTAGTGGTAAAAAGTGGATGTTGTAGCAATAATATACTGTTAACTTAAAGCCAGTGAAGCGACCTATTGACCTATGTAATTTTTATGATAATCGGCTTAAGTTATACAAAGTTATAGTGAAAATAAAACTGTGAACAAAACTCTAAATTTGAAAACAGTGTTAACGAACTTTATCCCTGACCTACGACAACCCGCGGAGCGCTCGATACCTCCCGCGCTGACCGCCGCTGTCCCCGCTGTCGCCTGCGCTTCAGTACTCAGCGCATAGAGATCAAAAATTTTGTTACTTTATGTTAAGTCTCGCTGGCGGAGTGGTATATGTGGCAGGTTTGATCTACTCAACGTGTCGCCGGTTCAAATCTCATATTGTGAAATACTTTTTGTGTTATATTAATTCTCTACAATAACACTAAAGAGGCGTAAATATGAGCTTCTTCGAGAATATTACTTTTCGGCGGACGCGTACCCGTACCCAATCACATAATGAAAGTATAGTGGAACAATGTAATAATTCCAATGACTCGATAGATGGCACCACACACAGTTTACCTACAATATCGGATGATGAAAACGACGAAGTCACACAATTAAAACAACAAATTGACCAACTCAACTCAGATTTACTGGCGGCCCATGAAGAAATAAATAATTTATCATGTGAAAACACTGAGCTAAAGAGGACGATTGACTCGCTAAATAACAAACATAGACTTGTAAAAAAAGCAACTAAGAAGCTAATTAGTGACATTGGGACACCTAATAAGGAGCAAGCCACTCCTATTCGAAATTCAAATCCACATAAGAAACTGGAAAGTTCTGCAATAACTTTAACTCCAAAACATTTAAATACTTTAGTTACGAAACAGATTAATACAATACAAAATAGTCCATCGCACACCGTTAAACCAAATATGGAGGTAGTTAACAATAAACTACAACAAAAACATAAATTGTGTATTCTGAGTTCTAATAAGACAAACAAGATCTTATCAATAGCAGAAACAACATTCCCGAACTATAATATGTGTCACTACCTCAAACCATATTGTGGGATAAGGCATCTCGTTAGCGACATCGATAAAAAATTAACTACTTTTACGTCTGATGATTACTGCATAATTCTCATCGGCGAAGAGGATTTCATCACAACAAACAACTATCATGATCTAATTCATAACTTGCGTGAAACACTTGTAGCTGTGAATAACACAAATATTATAATATGTTTACCTACGTATAAATACAGCTATTACTCTAATATGTACAACTTAAGAGTAGAATTGTTCAATAACCTGTTATACAATGACATTCAGATACACAACTATGCATTTCTATATGACTCTAATTACGATCTACCCTTTGATTATACAATGTTTTCTAAGTTAAATGGTGTGATTAATAATACTGGTATGAACAATATTTTTTGCAATGTAAAATATGATATTGACATGACCTTTCATAATTGTTTTTCCAATTATAATAATATAGACAATGTCTCTCATAAAATAGATGCTCCTGAAGCTGGGAACAATCAAATTTTTTTTCTTGTATAACCATATTCATGTTATTCATCAAAACACAAACGGTTTAATAAGTAAATCGGACTTATTAAGCTTACATATGAATGATCTTGCTAGCCTTGGTAAACATGTGGATGTACTTTGTGTTACAGAACACAATATGACAGAAGAGGACCATTGCAATCTTTGTATTCCAAATTATACTCTTGCTACCTTCTATGCAAGAAAGTCCCGGAGAGGTGGCTCATGCATCTTAGTAAATAATAAACATTTGTATAAAATTCTCGACTTAAAAGAATATTGCAGTTCTTGTATCTTTGAATCTTGTGCAATTGAATTAATCGAGCATCAAATAATTATAGTCTGTATTTATAGATCTCCTAAGAATAATATCGACTCTTTAACTTCATTTTTCTATAACTTTGATGGAATCTTAAGGAAAATATGTCCCAATTCCAAAAAAAAGGTGCTGATTTGCGGAGACTTTAACATCGATATTTTAAAAACCACGAAAATGTCAATGCAATTTCAAAATATCTTACATAGCTTTAATATGAAATTAGGTGTGCGTGAACCGACCCGGCTAGATAGCGGTACATGCATCGACAATATTATACACAATGTAAGAGGAAGTGTATGTGAGGTAATGGAGTTAGCCGTCTCTGACCATACAGCTCAGATTATAAAATGTCCCGTCAAAAAGACCTGCACGATCACACACTGGTTCTCTTATAAACGCGATTTTTGCCAGGAAAATGTCAAAAAATTTAAAGAGGCTCTCCAAAGTCTTAGTTTTAATAGTGTTTATAGCTGCAAAGATCCAAACAATGCATTTAAAGAATTTCATATCTTATTCAAATTATTTTACGATCTGTGTTTCCCTTTACAGAAAATAAAAAATGTAACTACTAAACCACAGAAATGGATCACAAAAGGCATTAAACTGTGCTCTAAACGTAAACGTGAGATGCTATGGACCTTCAGGTGGCATCCAAATGTAGTCAATAAACAAAGATACAATTCCTATTCCAAACGTTTAAAAACAATTATCAAATTGACCCAAAAATCGCAAAATAGCCATTTTATCAATAACGCTGTAAATAAAATTAAAGCAACCTGGAGGGTTATAAACTCATCAAAAAATAACATTCCAAGGAACAGTCCCTATAAACTCCTTATTGACAATAAATACGTAACAAATCCAACTGACATTGTAGAACTATTTAATAATCATTTTATTGACCAAATACAGCCAACAAACAATTCTGACCATAAAATAATAGTAACAAATTCAAACATGAACTCATTATTCTTATCACCCACAGTACCAGTTGACATTTATAAAATAATTACGACTCTGAAAAATACGAATAGCTCTGGCTTTGACGACATTGAGACTAAGATAATAAAAAGCGTAGCTGTTGAAATTTCACCGGTTTTTAGCTTTATTACTAACCTATGTATAGAACATGGTGTTTTTCCCGAAGATTTAATACTGTCCGTAATAAAACCACTACATAAAAAGGATGATCCTGAAAATATACAAAACTACAGACCCATTGCTCTTCTTTCAATATTTTCCAAAATAATTGAAAAGGTTATTTATAATAGTAAATACATGTTTCTTGAAAAAAATGGCATTTTAACTAAAGAGCAGTATGGTTTTAGAAAGTGTAAAAACATAAACATGGCCATTTATGAATTGGTCAATGAAATAGTTACAAATATGGACCAAAAAATACCTGTAACAGCCTTATTTATGGATATGACTAAGGCTTTCGATTATGTTGACCATGGAATCCTTCTAAATAAGCTATATAAATATGGCATTAGGGGCAAAGTTTTAAGCTTAATAAAGTCATACCTTACTGGCAGAAAACAGGTAACTAGTATTTCAGCAGTCGATGTTCAAACTAAAACTGAAATTAATTACCAATCGAGTGAGAGACAAATTTACTATGGTGTGCCTCAGGGGAGTGTGCTTGGCCCTTTATTATTTTTATGCTATATAAATGACCTTCCGAAAACCATACCACATCCTATGACCCTATTTGCTGATGACTGTACTGTAGTATTTTCTGGTAAAAATAGAGACTTATATGAAAATGACATAAACAGTAGCTTAAGTCTAATAATTCAATGGCTAAATAATAACAACTTACAGATTAATTTTAATAAAACTCAAATAATGACATTTAAACAACGAACTAATCCTAAAATTCTTGACATTAATTATGACCAAAATAAGATTATTAAAACGGAACGAACCAAATTTCTAGGTATTTGGCTAGACGAAAACATGACATGGAAAACACACATGGAGACAATGATAAAAAAAATTCATCAATTTTGCTATGCTCTACACAATTTGAATAAGGTTGCAAATCGTAATACTGTCCTTACTGCATATCATGCATATGTCTCCACAACTCTTCGTTACGGCATAATATTTTGGGGCAACTCTACCAATAGAGAAATGGCATTTAAGGCCCAAAAACAATGTCTTCGAGCCATATGTTTGTTAAAAACCACCGAAAGTTGCAAACCATTTTTTGTTAGTTTAAAAATACTTACGCTTCCATCTCTCTATATTTATGAAATTTCAATATTTGTTAAGGAGAATCTGTCTAAATTTGAAAAACTTAATACTAGACGTCACCAAAGCACACTAAAATCAAAAAAACACAATACTGCACTTTTCTCAAAGAGTTGTCTCGGCATGGGTCCAAAGATTTACAATAAACTACCAAAAACTTTAAAAAGCATGACCAACATAAGCCATTTTAAATCGCAATTAAAAACATTATTGATTGAAAAGGCTTACTACTCTATCAATGAGTTTTTAGATGATAGAAACATAAAATAAAAAAATGTCCGATCCACTTTTTATTCTGTCTTGTTTACGACGTTACTTGTTTGAAACAGTTTTATTTAGTTTGTAGTTTTTTACGCCTAATTTGTACGCCTTGCAAGGCAAAACATAGTGATACAATGCAAATTTTATACCATGTACCATATAACCTATGTTCAACAAATAAAATACTTTGACTTTGACTTTGACTTTGAAGATATTAGGTAGGTATAGCCAAAAACATTTTTAAATACCTAGGTACCTAATATTGAAAATATTTGAAAATGACATCACGACTGACAGTTGTCCCATTAAGCCCATTGACAAGTATTGTCAGTGATAAAGCCACGTATTCACTGGACCAATGTGTCGGTGGCACCAGTCGCTTGAAAGGTCGGGTGATGCCGACCAACCGACGTCTCTAGATATTTCCGCCTCACGACCTTTTTCATCGTTTTCGATGTTGCCAGATATATCTAGGGGTACGTGTTGTGGGAAGCTTTATGCGTCGGAGCCTGTTTGGCCATGTATGGCATACGATGCACGACACAAAGAGAAAACGCGTTGGTTTGTAGTTGCAGGGCAAGAAACCATCGTGCATAGTATTTTTTGGACGTATCCCTAGGTCGCATTTTTGGTTTTCTTCATCCAAGGTTTATCTGTGAGCCATCTAAATTCGTTCAGCTGTTTTAGCCTGAAAGCGTAACAAACAAACAAACTCAATTTCGCATTTATAATATTAGTTGACGTTAGGATGACGTTCACATTATTAGTAATAACAAAATACATTTTGTCAATCATAACATAATTATGCCCACTTGCTTTGCATAGAAGTACATGTAGTACAATAGGACATGAGGCTCTTCTAGATGTCCAATGTGTAGAGGGCTTAATATACAAAGTCAGCTACTAGTGCCACTTTTCCCTTCAGTAGCCATTATTGGAACTATTAATTTCCGCCATCTTTGAATGTCATATACTTACTGCATGATAATTCTTTGGTTTACTGTCGGGGCCACTTGCTTTTTTTACAACATTTTTCTAGCGAAACCCAATGTTTAAAAAATATGCTATGATTACCTTTTATCCTAATTTGACCGAGATCTTTCTTTTAAGAGTATTTTTGCGAATGTACGCGAAGTCTAAGTGCTACACCCAGATTACATGGAGCGCTGCCATTCTTCTTTAGTATAAATACCTAGAGTGGTGGCCCAGTGGTAACAGCCGTAATTTACGAGTTGTAGGTCGTAGGCACTTTACTTTGTGTAATTTATTTCATCACCACTGCTCTCAAAACGGTGAAGGAAAACAACATGAGGAAACCAGCATGTCCTAGAAGCAACTAGATGTCCAATGTGTAGACGGCTTAATATACAAAGTCAGCTACTAGTGCCAAATTTCCCTTCAGTAGCCATTATTGGAACTATTAATTTCCGCCATCTTTGAATGTCATATACTTACTGCATAATAATTCTTTGGTTTACTGTCGGGGCCACTTGCTTTTTTTACAACGTTTTTCTGGCGAAACCCAATATTAAAAAAATATGCTATTACCTTTTATCTTAATTTGACCGAGATCTATCTTTTAAGAGTATTTTTGCGAATGTACGCGAAGTCTAAGTGCTACATCCAGATTATATGGAGCGCTGCCATTCTTCTTTCGTATAAATACCTCAAGTCAAGTCAAAGTCAAGTCAAATAATTTATTTCAATTAGGCACAAAAAGGCACTTTTGAACGTCAACATTTAAATAATAATTGACCTAGAGTGATGGCCCAGTGGTAACGCCGGCCGCGTGGTGCATTACAGCCCACTCCCTCTCACAGCAGTGGGAACGTAATAGGCTGATTATGCTATAAATACCTACTCAGTCCGTGCAAATTTATATCCCCAAAACCCACGCCATCTAATGGGCCGGGGAGCATGCGTAGTTCATACAAACGTAATACCAAAATAATTTGTAAATCAAACATATTCTTAAGGTAATGTGTATTTATTCCGATTGGATTACAGAATATCTAAGCTCCCAAATTTATATTTTGAATGGAGTTATGAGAAAAATAATTTTTCTATAGAAATTTGAAATTCCTCTTAACTCGTCTTTACCTATATTGATTTACAAATTATTTTGGTATTACGTTTGAATGAACTATGCATGCTCCGCAGGCCCCTTAAAGACTATTGTCCAAGTTCGTTAGTACAGATCTTTTATAACATAATTCAACACGAACTTAAAACTCCAAGTCCTGCCATGGCCAGATAATTTGTCCAACTTTTGAACAAACTTTTTACACTAATCTTAAAATTCAACATCAGAAAACGAGGGCACTGTTTATGTTAAAGCTGAAGTACGGTAATTAATTCAGAGTGGATTTAACAATTAACTATCTCGATTTGCTCAATCTTGGCTGAGTGCCAAGGTTGTCAAGTCCCCGGGTTTTCGAAGATGGATCGAAAGGGATTTCGAGGAAAGAGCATGATTTTCTACATAGCTGGATTGAGGAATTAGGTTGCTGAAGAAGTTGGGTTTGAGTAATAGTTTGTTTAAAGGAACTATCTTAAAATATATGTAGCACATGGATTGAAAATAACTCGGTCTTCTTCTTAGCGTATATGAGATTCATGTAATAGTCGTCTTCATTCTGAAACCGCGACAAAATATCGATGAAGTAACAGTGTCCACTTGACTGTTGTGTAATTATAAAAAGTACCTGGGCGACCGAGCTCTGCTCTGGCGAAAATAAACAATGTACATTTAATAGTATAGGATAGTTCATATTAATTCCATGCTGCTATGATAGTAGGTACTTACTAATTCCATGCTGCCATGATAGTAGGTACTTACTAATTCCATGCTGCCATGATAGTAGGTACTTACTAATTCCATGCTGCCATGATAGTAGGTACTTACTAATTCCATGCTGCCATAATAGTAGGTACTTACTAATTCCATGCTGCCATCTCATTATTCTAAGGTAGCCATCTTGTTCTAAGCTTTAGGCGACCGAGCTCTGCTCGGGTGAAAATACGGAGGAAACGAATTTTCTCAGGTATGATATAAGGTCCCATTAAAATAGATGGTCCCAATAAATCAACCAGTTTGATTTGATTCTAGATTATCCAGCATGTTTCCAAGCATTCTTATCTTGGATATAATCGTCTAATTTGTAATATGCTTGTTTACAAAGTGTATTTTTAACATGAGAGCAAAGGCAGCTCGCAAAATAATTATTCTGCAGGAGTGTCTGATTATACAGTATCTAAAAAAAACCCTGACCGATCCGAAAGGGGCACATAGGTACTGCAATAACATTACCAGAAAGTAATAAAAAAATCTTATTATTATTGAAAATAAAAAAGTTATTCAATTGATTCGTCAATCTGCGTGTGAGAGGTGCGGGTTAGTGAATCGACATAATTTTCCACTTTTATTTCTGTACCCACTAACACACTTTTTAAGTTTTGTTTTTGTTACTAACACTTTGGGTTAAGATCTCAAAAAAAAAAAAGAAACCATGGAAAATTGCATGCCTTTTCGCATCCATCTTAAGTCACAAGACTGTCTAAGATTACCAATCATAGCGTGAAAGCAGTCTTTAACATTTCCACTGCTGGAACACAGGGTCACACTGATAATACAGGCAACTAAATTGTTCCTTGCGATATAATAATTATGTAGTTTCTTTATACAAAAGACTTACGGAATTTATCTATCATACATACCTACATAAACTCACCATATCATCCTAAGAAGGTAGGCAGAATTTACAGAACGCAACCTGCTACGATCCTTACATACTTTTTTTGCTTCGATTACGTTCATACATCTGGTTATAACCTATTTCACCAAGCCGTTAATATGTTTTCGTTTTGAGCATTCCATTTTTTTTTTTTTCTTAAAAGCCTTTACCCCACACTAGGAATTTCTCCAGTATCGTGGGTGCGTTTACAAACATTTAAACTCACACACACGAACAGCCAGACCCGGAACAACTACTTGTAGGTCATACAAATATTTTTTGACACGCAGTGCAGCAGTCAATCGCTTAATGTGCCGTCGAAATTCGGCTGATATTTACCTAAAAAGACGCCCTGCCAAACCAATTTAGCCCAAAACCCACAGCTACATATACAATACCTACTTACCTTACCATTGATCTCTAAACCAGAGCACAATCATCCACCCAAAGGCTTTCTTTCTCCAATTGATCCTTTGCTCGTCTAGACAAATGTCCTGTTCTGTGCTACGTACGATTTCCAATTTGCTAAAAGATTTCGACTGTGTACCTTTTTCCTGTGGTTATTTTGGGACGGATTTGAACGGATTTTACTCAATACTGGCTGATTTTCTATTGAGTAAGAACGTTTCTCTGAGAGACTAATCGAAGAAATGGGTTGTTTAAAATTAGAATAGCGCGGTTGAAAATAAATGCATTCATTTGTTTTTTGGTTTAAGTACTTGGGAGACATCTTGGTATCATCATCTTAAACAGTTATTTTACATCTTTTACAGCATCCCATAGAAATATATTTACCAACCTTATAGTCATAATAATCGAGATCAAAATAAAAATCACTGTGATACAAAATCAGAGGTAAAATAACTGTGAAAGGACTGCAGTGCGAGTTTTATATATGTCACCGTAAAATTCTGAGAACAGTCTGAAAATTGTGAACTGGGTGAAATTTGTTAGGTTAGGTAAGAACTGTGACCAACCGCGGCAGCGGCCAACGATCGCTACTACAAAGTTACTCGCAGCTAGGCTATTTAGTATTAGCATAAAGTGTACTTTCTTGCGACGTACGCAAGAAAGTTTGATACCAGCCGGTCTATTCTGTAATAATCTCACTGTGAAAACTTAGGTGAAGTGAGCTTGAAGTGAGCTGTCATTCCACCTGCTGTTAGGGACTGACAGCTCATTCCGAGCTCACTTCAGCTAAGTTTTCACGGTGAGATGGATACAGAATAGCAATGCAGTTCACAATTTGACGGTTTCCCATGGATAGATTATAAACGATCGAAAAATAATACTGTAAAATAATGGTTCATAATTGTTTGACAATTGTATAACGGAAATAATACTGATAGATTCTATACTTACGAAGTTAATAATTATACGGTAACATATACATACTGCTACCAAATTAATGTCAGTGTCAGTAACATACAATATACGTAGAACTTAATTCAGTCGAGATATGGTTACATATCAACAATTATTAACGTCTGTAATTTGACCGAGGGATATAATATACTCTTATTACAATCAATAATGACAGTCAATAATGACCTTAGGGGCAATTTGTACAAAACTTATATAAATACTGGCAAAAAATTCTTCACTTATGAAAAAGGCTAGCCTTTTAATTTAAAAACTGCACACTATTATATGCTTCTTACCTACTCACAGTGACGTATGGATCACTATGACTTAATTGGCATTATCTTGACGAAGGCAGGATATCGGCCGTGTCATAGGTATAGAGAATAATTATTTTTAATTTAAAAACCGCACACAGTTCTATGCATCCAACACACGTCACTACGTCCCTATGGCGCAATTAGGATAATATCGACCACGTTCTATAGAGAATAATACTTTTTTCGTCTGCAACTGCAAAAGGCCAGCATTTTAATTTAAAAACCGCACACCATTCTATGCGTCTAACACACGCATCACTACGTCCCTATGGCGTAATTGGCATATCTTGACAAAGGCGGGATATCGACCCGGTCATTCTGTCGTCGGTCAGACGTCAGATATCGCTCGTAAAACTTTATTGTTCCAGTATTAAAATTGTTTATCTGAGTGGTAATGTTAGTTAGGCATGTGTTGGGAAAGAATGATATTTTGCACGTTTTCACGAACACTAAGTAATTACAGCCGCATGGGTCGATTCATCAGGTTAAGCTACGATTGCCAGGGTTGGTCCGTGGATGGGTGACCATCTTTACATACCGAGACTCCTCCGCAGTCGTTACGGGTCGTCAGAAGCCTGAAAGTCTGACAATCAGTCTTACCATTGCCTATCGTTTTACCCAATTACTGGGCTGTGGAGGTCAGATAGGCAGTGGCTCCATAAAAAATATTGGTATTCAGGTACATCCGGTTAGACTGGAAGTCGACACCAACATAGTTGGGAAAAGGCTAGTTAGATTGATAGAGCCTCCGGGCTCTGAGAAATACTTCTTTTGCCTCACTTTTACATAGGAATTACGTTTGAAGGTCTAAGGAAGGCTTTATTTGGACGTAAAAGGTTTGTAAGTAGCGGAATGGATTCCTTGAAGGATCAGTACCTAGAGTTGGTGACAAAGGGCTTTATCTGTTATCCTTCTTGGAAAAGTCGGTTGTATTAGCTATATTAGTGTTTATTTGGTATTTCTATTAGTGTCTTTGTTGCTGCTGTGTTCAAACATTCGGAAAATCTTATTTTTATGGGATTGACCTCTTGTCATGTTCGGTTTAACATGATTTTCATTTTATCTTCATGAAATGATTTCTGTTAGGAGATTGTTTCAGACACTCTTAAGGGCGAGTCCTATTGAGAAGCGATCGTCGCGCGAATACACGATCGGTTGCCGTCTGTCGGCGCGACTACGCTTTTAAGTTCACCGAACAAAAAGTTCGTTTATTCACATACTTAGCTAGCTTTTTTCCGCAGCTTAGCTTGCGTGGAAGTCAAAAATTATCCCATGGAAACGTACTACTGGGATAAAAAGTATCTTATGTGTTAATCCAGGTTATAAAATATCTGTATGCCTCATCCAAATCCTATTAGTAGCATAACATAATGATTGAATACCATCGTGAATTGATGCAAGCCTAGTACTTTTTGTTAGGTTACTGCTCAGAAATTGTGCACAACGTCTAATGATTGAAATCGGGCGTTCTCGGTAGTTCGGTTATTTAGTCCGGTCCCGGACTTTTCTCACTCGGTGATGAAATACGACCGGACTACAGAGCCTGATGATAGTTTGGTATATATATTGAAAACTGCCGTAAGCATTGCATTGTCATTGTCACTGTCACTTGTTATTTTGTTTGATTGTTGAGGTAAGTTCGCTGTAAAACACCACATTCCCAAAACATTTTCTTGTCCCTAAACGGACCCTGGCACACGCCGGCCGCTGCTGCGGCACCACTCGCTTCGCTCGCTCGGCTCGCGCGTTGTGTGGTCACAGTTCTAACCTAACCTAACCTACCTTTCAGCCATTTTCATTTGCTAAGCCAAGGGGTTATGGCTACACTTAAGTTTAGCCGGCCATAGATGAAAGAAATTAACATTAGCCTCTCCTCAAAAACAAAATGACAAGTGACAGTGACAGTGACAGTGACAATGACAATGCAATTCTTACGGCACTTTAGCCGGGCCGTGACAGCGCCACTATTATGCCGCAAATAGCGGCACTCTATAAACTTTCTAAAAGGCAGTGTATAGAGTTGTGAATAGCTATGCAGGTCCGATATCGATACCGAACTATCAGGCTCAATAGTCCAGTCAGGTCGTATTACATCTACTAACTGCTGAGACGCGGCTATTGAAATACTATGTTGAATTTATGCAAGCCTAGTACTTTTTGTGACAAGTTTTAAGTATTATTATTCACTCAAGGAATAAGATTTTTCACACCAACGAAATCCCCTTTTCTTCAACGAAATTAAAAAGAATACTATCACAGCTAAGTAGGCTTTACAAGTTAATGAGTAATAATCGACCAACTTACATTTGCGATAGCAAAAACATGTTCTCAGTGTGAGAACATATTTTTCAAATACAAAGTTAAGTTTGTTTTTGCGATAAATTTATCCCAACTACGCACTTGGCCGGCTTTTTATTTATATTGAAAAGTTGCGTTTTTGTAATTGTCATTTTATTCTCTGGGGACGGCAAGTGCGAGGCACACTGCGCTTGCTCACTGAATGTTGGAAATTTCATACAGCTGTTATACAGAGGAGGGGCGAGGTTTTCTTCGTGATTTTTTCCTTCATCAAAGTCAATGGTGTCCCGAGATTAAATTAGAAAATATTGCTATCTGCTGGGTTCTGAACTCGTGCTATAAAAACTTTGTTTTATACTTCGAGGCCATTAAGACAGACATAAGTATCAAAGAAAAACAAATACAATACCGACATTCCGAGGTTAAAGAAACTCTTACCAACTTATAGCAGCAAACGACAAAAATATATTAACTCGATCGGTCTTTTAAAGCCATTTCCTGTGCAAAACAATTGAAAAGGACCCAACAAAAGTTTGAGAAACGATTCTCTTTGGTAGAAACGTGGCGTCGTTAACAATCAAATTACACGGAGAATGCGCATTTTATTTGTTTGAAAGTTTGAGAGCCTCTGGCATAGTTGTGGGCAATGACAATGAGATAAAGTCGATAAAAACATTTTTGTGTTTTTCTTTATTAATGTTTTTATGTGCGTTTTGCAGTTTGAGGTGTTTGCCCTGCAAGGGAATTATTGGAAGAACTGTTCTACAATGATTTATTTTTATTAGGTAATTTTACAGAATGTGTTTTTAGTTATTTATCTTAATATACGAAATATATTACTAATTGCAAGTTGTTCAAAGTATTATTGGGTTTTTCCAACAGAAATTTCTCAGTAATAGCCCGGAGTTTGGAATTGTGCCCGGTTGATGGCAATAGGCTAGCCCCCTGTTACGTGGCACTTAAAAACATACTGGCGAAATGTGGGTGTACTACAGAGGCCGTAGTGTGAGTTTCTTTTAACCATCTCGATTTTACGTATCGACCGCGTTCGGCGCTCCGATTGGCCCTTCACGAAGGCTAGTAAATGGCCAATCGGAGCGCCGAACGCGGTCGATGCGTAAAATCGAGATGGTTAAAAGAAACTCACACTACGGCCTCAGGTACACATCTGCCTATCCGTTCGGGGAATCGAGGCGTGATGTTATGTTATGTTATTACTAATAGAGTTTTTGGCTCAAGATTTTCAAAGAAATAAAAAAGGTGATGTACTCAATAACTCATAAATAAATAATCAATTTTAGCTGAACCCATTTCTCAGTTTTTGTAATAAATTATGTAAAAGAAGTTTTCCGGGAATCTATCAAGACGTTGCCCAAATCACTTAGCCTGGAAATAAGAAATATTCTCTCTTGAAATCTCTGGATCCCTTAAGACTCCAGCTTTTGATGAGAGGATTCAATCAAAAAAGGGCAGGCTCTCTGTTTATTTAACAAGTATATAACATCACGCCAATATTTATTCCCAAGAGTCGACAGTCGCCTACATTTCGCTAGTTATTAAATGTATAAAATAAAGGGGCAATTTTGTTGCCAGTAACCGGGCGCAAATCCAATTTTCAATTCCAATAATTTTCTGATAGAGAAACACACTTTGCTCGACACGGCCGTTGATCGAACCAGTAGCAGTGATGTGACCAGTCCTAGTGGTGTGACCGTCGGACTGTCAAGTCATAGGTCTCGAGTTCAAACCCAAGCCACGCACCTCAGACTAATTTATCACTTTTGCTTTAAAAACGGTGAAGGAAAATATCTTGAGGAAACCGGCATGCCTGAGAGATATTTCTCGATGGCATGTGAAACCAAGCCAGAGGTGAACCAAGACACCAGGTTAATCACTAACCATTCGAAAAAGAAAGAAGACCGAACCTAGGATTTCTGGTTCAGCAGTCGCGCATACGACCAGAAAACCAGCCGTCAAAAGTAATATAATTCTTGTGTGAAAATAGGTTTCTATGGAGTAACCGCTTTCCGTAAGGTCCACAGTCCTTTCACAGCAAATTGTTTCCTCCGACAGCAACCCAACCAGCAATCCACCACCAACTTTATTACAACGTAAATAACGATTACTTTGACACTACTTTCTCTACATATAATTATTATCACACACACATACACACTCACGCACACACACCCCCAAACACACTCACACTCACACCGACGTACTCACTCCCATCAACACATCCACATCTCTACAACTTATTTATGTGTGATCAATTTCTCTATTAAATAAAATAATAATAATACTGCATGTTAATAAATATTCTGTAAAATTATTTACACAAAATTGTAAATGCAGACAAAAACAGTCTATTATCAGGTTGGAGGCTGCATGCTGAGTTACAGGTTTTTTACCTAGTTCGCCTGCAGAGGCTCCCATGTTGTATTAATTTCATTGAAATAGAGTCTACAATTTTTATTTTTACGCAACATGGTTGTTAATAGGCTCGCCCAAATGGGACTTAAAAGCACATAACTGCGAAAATGTGGGTGTACATTTAGGTACACCTCTGCCCCACCCTTTGGGGAAACAAGGCGTGAGGTTATGTTTATGGTTGTTGTAATGTTAATATTTATGGTCAATAAATTATTATTATTAATATTTATTTGACATTGACAGTGGTGCATTTCACAATGAAAGGACTGAAGAACTATCCTCTTAAGATTGGCATAAACAAGTCTAAAACCACAATTACTTTAAACCTTAAGAAAACCGTTCCAAGCTACTATTGTACACCGAATTTTATTAACAAAGCTTAGCTATTTCAATTTCTAAGAAGGTAATTAAGACAAAGCATTTCTCGAGTTACTAAAACATGTTAAGTTCGTTCACAATCTTTATTAAGCTCTAATATTAGGCATTTAGGTACTAGAAGTTAATACCTAAGTATTCTCTTGCGTAATTAAGATAACCAAACGGTGAAACCTATTAAATTAAATATGAGTACTTAAACGATTATTCTTGAGTTGTAAAACTTTACTGTGAGTTTTTGTGTGGGGAGAAGAATGTCTTAAGTGACACTGCGCGTGTTACATAAATTACAACTTAAGAATCAATGTAACAAGGTTTAAATTTGTCTTTACATTATTTTGTAACTTAAGACGTTCTTCCAGACATCATTTCTTTATCTTATTCTATTTGTTCTATATTTAGTATGATATTTTTGAAACAATTAATCCTCAGAAAATACTAGAATTATATTTTGGTTTATTACAGTCAAAGAATACTATTCCATATTAATATTTTATATTTACGTTTGATTCTAGAGAGCTATTCCAAGCTAAGTAGAGAAAATAAATATTTATATTATGTATTGATATCGCTAGATCCTTTTTGTTAGAAACACTAATAACGTATTAGAACCTGTTACTAGCTCTGATTGAGGACTGGGATAGTGATTCAATAACTACATTATATAAACAGGGTGTATAAAAACCCATCGTATAGCCGTCGCCTACGCATTCTTTGAGATAGATTGGCAACACTGCCCGAGTGACATGTCAAAATTTTGTTCCGTATTTTAAAATTAGTTTTAATTATTTTTAAGTGTAATTATAGTGAAATAATATTACTCAATGTAAAATAACTGCATAAACACTCAGGATTATTGTTTTCCTGCAAATAATCGTAGTAAAACACAGTGTTTGGTTGCCCACCGTTACCGGTAACCTACCACGAACAGCTGTTCGACCTGCGGATTTAAACGGGGAGTATTGTTACTTTTATTATTCAATTAATAAACAGGTCAGGCCTTCATTGATCCTTAGAATCTCTTTTCTTGGTTGACTTGGCACTCAACAGTGGGTCTAAGTCGCCTTGTTTAAGTACCTATAAGATAACGAAACTTATGTACTTTAGTGTATTTTCGAAATACTTTTAATCTATAGTATAATATTAGAATACACAACAACAAGAACGTTGTTTACCGTTTTTGCATCATCAGTTTTATCTACATGTAAAACAAACTTTTAATTTTTATCTAGGCTTCCTACCCACATAAGGAAAAGTAAAATCATAAGAAAATAGAATCAATGTAACTTAGTATCGATCAAATCAAGTTGCATTTCAATTAGATACAGCAGCCTACCTCATTTCTCTATAAAGCACCATTAACTTCTCCCATTTTTCCTTTCATTTCAAGCTTTCTTTTTTTTTGTCTGTCTGTCTAAGTAGTTCTCACTGTTCCTTTCATTCTACTTTCAGTACTAATTCCTGAAACCATGCCTGTGATGACCCGTAAGGTTTTTGCTCAGGAGATGGAGCTTAAATTGAGAACGGCCGTTCAAGATCTTGAGGCTTCAAACAGTAAATGTCAACAGCTGTTACAGGAGATAGATGAAAGTGAGAAGGAAGTCGAGAAGGTCATTTTCAAAAACACAGGCTTAAAACGGGAGCTTGTGGACCTTCATCAGCAATATCTGGATGTTGTTGATGAACGGGACAAACTGCGGGTGGTCACAAATGGTTTCAACAACTGCAGTAACATATATGAGGAGGCTTTATGTAAGGTTAGGGACCTAGAAGAAGAATTAATTCATGCAAATGTACGAATTACAAAGCTACAGAAACTAAAAGAATGTACTCAGGCTAAGAAAAATAATAACTTATATAATGAATTATTAAATACTACTTGCAACCCGCATTCCTTAATAACAATAGACCTTACAGAAGATTCTATAATGAAACATAATAATAGTAGTTATAAAGTAAGTCAAAACAAAATTAAAAAATATGCAAAGCTAAATAAAATCATAAATAAATGCAATAAATTTAAGAAACAACAAAAACACAGTTCTGATAATATTAAACTAAGGAAAGAACGTGGTTTTCTTATAAATAAATTAAAAAACTTTCAAATAAAATTAGAAGACAGTAAGAACATTTATGAGTTTGACACTCAACAGTTACAGTCTGAAATTCAGGTTCTAGAAGCATCACTACAGTCACTCTATACTAAGTATGTGAGGTCTGAAAAACAAATTCAGGAGCATATCCTTGCTGCAAATGAGTTAGTGGAAATGTGCAATTCTAATATAGATAAAGTGGACCCGCTGACTTCCAGCAGCCCTCAATCTTCATTGCAAAGGAAATCCAATCTTGGCACTCTTCAACCTGAGGTAACGGAGGACCCGCACCAGTTGAGAAGTGCTCAGGTCTCTATTCCCAATAGAGACACACCGGATATTGAACTAGGTCCATTGCAAGTACTTAAATCAGAAGCTAATTCTGTCCCTTGTAGTAGTAAAGTTTGTTACTGCTCCATTACGTTTTCTGATAGTTTTGGAAAAGGGTTAGGAAAATTACTTAGCAACAACCTGAGTCATTCTTCTCAAAACTATTGTATGCCACAGAATTCCTACAAACAAATAATGTCTTCATTAACTAGGAAAGAATATGATCCTAATGCCATTGTTACTGTTCTTATAGGTAATAGTTTAAATGTTAAAAAAGATGATATTACTGATAGTGTCACCAATCTATTGAAGTTAAATTGTAAGAAAGTAATTTTGTGTGCTTTTCCATATTTTGAGCACTTGTCAAACAGGCAAAACAATTACATTCACATGTTAAATAATTACATGCATTTCTTAGTTAGTCACCATAGTGACAAGTTTATATTTTTTGATACCAACATTTTTGTTGATAAGCTAAGGTCGACTAGGGATACTGTGTATCTGCCCATTAGTTTTAGACGTCAAATAGCTAGGCTATTAGCTTTTAATATTAACCCAGACATAATTAGTATGTCGAAGTCAACTATAATTAGCACCACAATTAGTAATACTACTAATGTTAAGGTGGTTAACTCAAATAGTTTAAACTAGTTTGTAAGACAACAGAAAGTACCAATAACAGTATAGTTACATCTAATAACAAAAAGGTATTTTCTAGCACTGTAGTTAACTGTACAAAAGGGGCTAAGCAGAAATCCTTGAAATTATTTCATCAAAACATTCAAGGTTTTTCTTCCAAACAATTGGAAATTGAATTGTTTTTAGAAAAAACAATGTTTGACATTATTTGTTTAACTGAGCATTGGTTAAAAGATTATCAAATGTTAATTAACTATGAGAATTATAGTGTGGTTAGTTGCTATAACCGAAAATCGATGCTGCATGGTGGTTCACTAATCTTAATTAAAAGTTGTATCAAATCAAAAACCCGTAAGGACATAGTTGAACTATCGGTTGAACATAGCATTGAACTGTCTTGTGTTGAGCTAGATAAGCATGTCATAGTGTGCGTTTACAGACCTCCTAATTATCAAAACTACTCTACATTTGAGTCAGTAATGGAAGATGTTTTGGCAAAACTTGCAACTGGTAATAAATCAGTAATTATCTGTGGTGACTTTAACATTAATATTTTAGAAAATAATTCAAATACCACTAGATTTCTAAATCTGTTCAAATCATTCAATTTGTCAAATGTGTTTGAAGAACCAACCCGAATAACTACGACTACTGCTACATGTATTGATAATGTGTTTTGTTGCTGCGACTATTTAGATAAAGCAATAGTTAATTATCTCCCTTCCGATCACAGTGGTCAAACCATAACTTTTGAGTCCAACATTCCAATACAAAAAGTGCAAATACAATGCAGACCAATAACATCTGTTAATTTAAATAAATATAATAGCACTTTAGTTTGTAAGTTAAGTAATCAGGACTTTACAATGAACAATGTTAATATTTTGTATAAAGAATTCTTTTCGTTAGTCCAAACCGAGTTCGATAATTCTTTTAAGAAGAACACTAAGACTATCAGCCCTAAGTTTTTATTTAGTGACTGGGCAACTAAAGGACTCAGGAAAAGTAGGGATAGACTTTTCGAGCTGTATGGCCTTAAGCCTTATATTAACACGGAAACTTTTAATAAATATGTTGCTTCTTACTCTAGAACTTTTAAGAACACTTGTAAGACAGCTAAAGCCTTATACATTAGCAACAAGGTTAAATCAGCAGACAATAAAATACAGACGGTTTGGAAAATTATCAATAATGAAACGAACAGGAACAAAAAGCATAATTCGGAGTACACCCTGAAGGCGTCATGTGGTGGTCTCATTTGCGATAGCAAAGAAGTTGCTCAAGAATTTGTAAACTTCTTTACCAGTGTCCCACTTAAAACTACTGAAACCTTAAATTCCTCGCCCTCGCTCTCTTTTGATTTAGTAAGGGCGAATGTTTCAGCATGCCCGATTGAATTTAACTTTAAGCATATTAACCCCATAATAGTAATAAAAGCTTTTAAGCAAATCAAGATCAAATTGACCGAAGATCTTTGGGGAATGTCCATTAAAATCTGTACCTCCATAATTGAGACCATAGCGCCTTACTTAGCCTTAATATTTAATTTGTGTGTGGATCAAGGAGTCTTCCCGGATTTAATGAAATACAGCAAGGTAATACCACTTTTCAAATCCGGGGACAGTAAAGACACCAATAATTATAGACCTGTATCCGTGTTGCCGGTTTTCAGCAAGGTGTTTGAAAAGGTAATGCTTAATCAAATGCTGAATCATTTTAACACAAATAAAATCCTCCACGATCAACAGTATGGTTTCACCAAAGGACGTTGTACGACCGACGCCGGTGTAACCTTATTAAGACACATTTTTAACGCGTGGGAAGAGGCCCAAGACGCAATAGGAATTTTTTGTGACCTCTCCAAGGCATTTGATTGCGTCGATCACGAAACCTTACTCTCGAAACTTGAACATTACGGACTTGGAAAACTTGCACTCAATTTAGTAAAATCTTATTTAAATGATAGACAACAGCAAGTTCAAATAAACGGTATCAATTCACTAGGTTTAAAAGTAAAAATGGGTGTGCCACAAGGCTCGATTTTGGGTCCATTCCTCTTTTTAGTGTATATTAACGATCTACTCCATTTATTAAAAAATCAACCACAAATGGTGTTATTTGCTGACGATACTTCCTTAATTTTTAAGGTAGATAGACGTGCTACAAATTTTGACGACGTAAATAACGCCCTACTGCAGGTCCAAAATTGGTTCACTGCTAATAATTTAGTATTAAATGGAAAAAAAACTAAGTGCATAAAATTTTCTTTACCAAATGTTAAAAATAGTAATTGTGAGATAGTATTGAATCAAGAGAAACTAGAATTTGTCGATAAAACTGTTTTCCTAGGAATCACGCTCGACTCAAGGCTACAATGGGGTCCTCATTTAACATCTCTTGCAGGACGGCTAAGTTCAGCAGCATATGCTGTCAGAAAAATCCGTCAATTAACTGATGTAGATACCGCCAGGCTAGTCTATTTCAGTTATTTTCATAGTATCATGTCTTATGGTATTCTGCTGTGGGGACGGGCTGCAGACATCGAGTCTATTTTTATTCTGCAGAAAAGAGCTATCAGAGCCATATATTATCTCCGTAGGCGCGATTCTCTAAGGGAACTGTTTAAGGACATTAACATCATGACGGTACCTTGTCAGTATATCTATGAAAACATCATGTACGTAAGAAAAAATTTACATCTTTTTAGTAAAAGAGGTGATAGACATAATTATAGTACAAGAAATAGGGATCTATTAGTTCAACCAGGTTTCAGACTGGCTAAAGTAGACTCATCTTTCATGGGGTACTGTTTAAAATGTTACAATAAAATTCCTCCCCACATACTTCAACTGAATGAGACGAAATTCAAATCTTGTATAAAACGCACACTATGTAGGCAGGCATATTATAAGTTGGGGGATTACATAATTGATAAAAATGCTTGGCTCATTGCTGGTCCTGCTCCACAAGCATAAACTAATTAATTAGCATTTGAAAATACCGTTGGAGCTGCTGAAGATTTATCTTTGCATTGTATAAATTCAATGTCTTAGCATTGTATAATTGCATAGCACATGTGTGAGTACTATGTACTGACTATAAAGCTACCATTTAGGTACTGGGTATGTCTTTCATTGACTTGAATGTGCCCTGGCGGCTGAGATTATGTCATGCTCACTCTAATGTCTCGCTGGCGGTGGCGCGTGTGTTGGATCATTTAGCTCCCTTCAAAATGGTTGAGCTGAATGGTGCTAATCCATGCGTCATGTTCGTGAACGGGCGCCGTCAGTAGAGACTGGTCATCTCTTAGCTGCCATGGCTTATTTTAATATTTTAATTTTTGAATTGTTCTTTGTTTTTATATTTTTATTACGGATGCTTTTAACGTGCACGTCTTTCTACATTGTCCTCACAAATGTATAATTTCAACATTAATGATGTAACCAATATTTTGTAACAATTTTTTTATTTAAAAGAGTGTCCGTGGAGTTTCTTGCCCGTTCTTCTCCATAGGTACCTACTACGCTTTGGAATGGGCAACTAGCTTCATATTTCTGACTGACCGACTTCTTGACAATTCAAAAGTGCCTGTAAATGGTTTAATTGAAATAAATGCTTTGAGTTTGAGTTTGAGTTTGACTTTACATAAAACTAAGTAACATTTTACTGAAATAATTTCTGAGAAACGACTTTCATTTTTGGTGTGAAAAATCGCTGTGTACGGAAGAGTGCAATGTAACGTACGCAAATTATTGTGATTACGTGTGCATGTTAAAATACAGTGGTCGTCGAGGTATTTAAAGTTAAGTTGTTGTATTTAAAACAGGTTTTCGTAAAAAAGCACCAAAAATTTTGGAACTGAAGACTGCCAGGTATGGACCAGTACCAAAAAATATAATAATGATATGAAAAATAAATGTTTCTTGGCTTTGTTAAGCGTTTTTACAACCGTTATAAAATATCAAAACAAAACTAAATTAAAATCATCGATATCGACAAATGAACATCCCTATTCAAATGTTTCAGTAACAGTCGCATGTAACAGGTGCACATAAGTTCTAATTGCTGTCGGTACGAGTTTTTTGTTTGTCAAATGTTAAAGTTTGATAATTAGAGGTTGCAGTATGAAGGGGTGCAAATATTATAAAATTTTGACGACATAATCACGTTGCGCGAAAGCAAACCGACAACACAATATTGAACTTTGTGTACTGAGTATGTTTTTTGATGTGTAATATCTTTCATCTCGCTTTCTGAAATCAAAATCTAAAAAATCTAACTCAAACTCAACTCAAACTCAAACCATTTATTTCAATTAAACCATTTAAAGGCACTTTTGAATGGTCAAGAAGTCGTCAGTCAGAAATATGAAGCTAGTTGTCCACTCCAAACCGTAGTAGGTACCTATGGAGAAGAACGGGCAAGAAACTCCTCGGACACTCTTTTAAATAAAAAACTTGATACAAAATATTGGTTACATCATTCATTTCGAAATTATGCATGTGAGAACATTGTAGAAAGACGTGCACGTTTGTAAAAGCGTCCGTAATACAAAGAAAAAAAACAAAGACCATTCAAAAATTTTAAATAAGCCATGGCAGCTAAGAGATGACCAGTCCCAACTGACGGCACCCGTTAACGAACATGACGCATGGATCAGCACCATTTAGCTCAACCATTTTGAAGGGAGCTAAATGATCCAATACACGCGCTACCATCAGAGAGACATCTGAGTGAGCAATATAAATCTGGGGGACTGATTTCGTGAAAAGGGACGGCAGTGTGACACAGCAAGCCGGGGAAGCGCGCGCTATTTGATTTGACCAATGAGTGCGCGCGGTTCTAGAGTTGGCTGTCAGAAACCTTGACGAGGCCCCGCCCCTTTAATATTAATAATACCAAGGTGCGATGTTAGATGTTATACATCATATGCAACTACTTTAAGGCTCTCTCGTTTTTTTGTATTAAGTGTCGTAATTAAACACTTCTATATAATTATAAAAATTTTAGTCACTTGTCGTGTCGGTTTATGTGACCGCGTTATTCTTCTAAAATACGCCATGGATTTTGATACAGTTTTTGCCATCATTTATAGAATATATTCGGAAACGTTTATGAGTTTATTACATTAATATTAAATATAAATACATTATTATATAATAAAGGAATATCGATGCTTCATCAAGTAGTAAAAATTGTACGAAGCGGGGGTGGGTCGCTAGTTTGTAATAACAGATTTTATAGTCATTCTTCAACATCAGAAGAAAGTGTACACCAATCAATTTAGCAACCGTTAATTTTATTTTTACATGAACTTATTTTGTAATTGTTACTGCAACTTATAATTGAGCCGAAATTACTTTACAAGATTACGAGACTAGGAGTCTCCCCGTCATATCGTATTTGTTGACCATGTAATAAATAATCATTTCTAGAAGTTAATAAACTTGTTTTTATCTAGAATATGAAATATTGTTTTTATTGAAGGTTGGCTGAGAAAGCCGTGCAGGTTGACAGCTCTAAATTTCATTGCTGCAAAAATACTTAAGCGATCCTGAAGAAGCATTAATTTCGTTTACAACATTCACAAAAAAAAAATGCGAGCAACCGTTCGCGTCCCTTTAAAAAATCAGTTTACGTCACGTCTGTTCGTTAAAATCCCATTCAAATTTCAAACGCCATACTGACGTTCGTTAGTGCCATATTCGACAACCTCCTTCCTAAAACGGAATGAAGCGAACAGCATCCTACCACAAAATAGGTACAGTAAGTCGGCTCCATACAACGAGAGCCTGCGCACACTGGTGGACGGCAGGGGAGAGGATTTTATAATACTTATCCAATCGATATAAGGTGTATATTTCAATGCTCAGTGGTCGAACTTGGTCTCTGGAGTAGCAAGCTCTACAATATATACCTTATTTCGATTGCAATTTACCAGCTCGGTGCCAGAGTTTCTCTGAGAGATTTTTTCAAAGATATCGGTATCCTCACAGTGGCATCATAATTCATTTTCGCCAACATATTATATATTAGGCAAAATATACACTTATATACTAAAAACAGTGATATTCACAATGTTAACACTAGAAGTAAGGACAAACTACGTACTCCCTTTCACCGGCTTCATAAGGTTCATAACTCATTTGTTGGGCTTGGTATAACCTTTTATAACAAGCTACCTTCTTCTTTGCTAGATTTGCCTTTTAATGCGTTCAAAACTAAAGTAAAATCCAACCTCTGTTCAAAGGCATACTATTCTATCAACGACTACTTAAATGATAAGAATAGTTGGTCGCTGTGATTAACTCAAGACATTGTTTAAATGTTCTTTCTCCAGAATTGGCTTACTTACTGACAGGTTATATGAGTTTATATAATTGTTTATAATTTTACTAATTTTACTTTATTTATTGTTGACATAATCTACTCATTACAATGTTTTTTTTAATGAGTTGTATTGCAATATGTGGTTAGCTAGCGACCTCGATAATTTTTTAATTTACCTCAATGGTCCTAGTTTATCAATTATAACTTCTAGTTACAGCTATATGTAAGCGGGCACGCCCTTTATGTCTGGAGGCTTTTATTTAGATATTGTTTTCGTTAAGTTATTTTTATTTCTGCTTGAGTATAGTTCTCGATGTTTTTGGTTGGTATATTGGCGTGTGCTAGCTGTCATATGGCTATTAATTTTATAATTTAAATTATGTTTTGTGTAGCGTAATGTAAATATCATTTTGCATACTATTATATAGAATCTTTTTTACTGAACAGACAGCTGTGCTGCTGGGGAGTTTGTTGCGCCACTTCTTCTTCCCAGCTAAAGCACTAGGAAGTGGTGAAGGGTGGGCGTTTTGGGGGACTGTCTTATGTAATTTTGACGTTCGAAAAGTGCTGATTCTCAGCCTAGTTTGAATAAATTACTTTTGAATTTTGAATTGAATAAGTATTAAATTCAATTGATAAATTTAAAATTCTCTGCTATCCCGTCCGTCAGTTTACGCAGGCCCTAAATTGGCGCACGCACACATAGAAGTGTAAGAGCGGCAATCTCAAATTAATTTCGGTCGCGAGTGCGCTTGCACTCGCTATACGTGAAGCGTGTCCATGTGTGCGTACGTTTTCGCTCGCTGTATGGAACCGACTTTCGATTATGATCCTATCTACATATTTTGTGATTTAACTTCCCTGATACGTCAAACACATGAACATCTGACGTATGTACCTTGCTGCTAACTGACGTTTCGCTCTGATAGATAGTCAGGTTTGACTTTCAAAATGTCGAAAGAGTTAATAGATATTTTGGCACGGCATGGCGGCTGGCCTACCGTTAATGGTCAAATGCTGTTGCTCTGCACGTATATGACATATGATGGGTTCAGTAAGTTACACAAGAGATCCTAATATGTGCTGAAGTTGAGTACACGCGCAAAAAGTAGGATGGGAAAAAACCAAACAGAAATAGCCCGTGGCCATTTCATGAAATGATCATGATCAATTCTAAGATCTGGCCACGACATAAGGATACTGACATAAAATAAAACAAGATAGTTATTTTAATGGACCTATGTTTGAGCGTTGCAATATGATATTGACAACCTTTGACTTTTGCCTATTTAATTAGGCTGACTATTTGTCTGATCTCATCTCTCTAGAAAGAAAAATACCTAGCCAATTTCATTACTTACGTCAAAGTCTGTAATTTTCCACTTAACTTCCCAATTAGCGGGAAATTTCCAGTAACCATAGAAACGTGTTTTGGTTAAACCAAATTTCAAAGCAGAAACATCTCTCTAAAACATTTTACTGTATTATCTTACAATATCTAGGGCACCGGTCCCACCGTCAGCAATTAACGAGAAGCGTGCGATGAGCGATTACTTGTTGGTATGCATATTCACGGCATCATGCGTATTTTCATCACCACCGCTCTCAAAACGGTGAAAGAAAATATTGTCAGGAATCCGGCATGTCCTAGAACCAAAAAACCGAAGAAATGTGACATCTACCAACCCGCGCTGGGCCTGTGAGGCCTGTTTCCCAGCCTCACAGGCCCAGTGTGGGAGCATTATAGGCTGATTATCTTATGCGTGAGTCATACCAAGCGTGAGTCTCTCAGCGAGTGTGCTGTCCGCAAAGCGAGCGTCGCTGAGCGAGAACTCACGCACAGGCGGTGTGAACAGTCAGCGATCAATTATTAGTAGGTATATGCATCTCTTTTACTTACACGGGACTAACAATCTTTTGTACCTTTTTTATGCAAGAAAACCGTTGATAGCTACCTTCTTCGCCGACAGTTTCTTTATAAGGTAACAAATGTTGTCTAATTGAAAGCCTCCGCCTTTTTGATGTCGGTTTAAAACGACCGTCTCGTCACTTTACGGTATTACCTACCTTACAATTTCTTAATAAGATAACAACTGATCATTATCTCTGAAGCCTTCGTAGGTACGTTTACCGCTTGCTCATCGCCCCTTTTTGTAACAAAGCGTTTAAACCCACGGAGGTTTAATTCAACCCTTGAAAGGTTTTACTAAACCTTACTGAAGTCGATGCTGTGTCATGATTTTGGTGTATAATAATTTATAATTTTGGAGATATTTGTGTGTCTTCTTGGATACTGTTAATTAAATCAAAATTACGTGTTGTTTTGTACACTTGTTTTATAAAGAGGTAATTTTGTTTGTATGTTTGTTAAATCATCTCTCAAAATACTAACCAATACCAAATTAAAAATTCTTTCTCTAATAGATTTTTTTTTTCTAACTTATCAGACATCTGTGCTGCTGGGGAGTTTGTTGCGCCACTTCTTCTTCCCAGTGGTGAAGGGTGGGCGTTTTGGGGGACTGTCTTATGTAATTTTGATGTTCGAAAAGTGCTGATTCTCAGCCTAGTTTGAATAAATGACTTTTGAATTTTGAAAACCCAGCTTACAGCGGACCACTGATAGACACACTAACACGAAGATCGTTGCTCCACCTAGCCTGAGGGCGTCCTACCTTATGGTTGCCGATTCCCGGTCTCCACTTAAAATCACGTCTAGAACCGTAGAACCATTGACCATTGGAGTCAACGGTCATCGGTTCTATGGCTAATATTGCCACTTCAGTTCGCTTATTCAGTGAGCTATGTCGATAACTGTGGTTCTCTGCCGGCTCACCTCGTTCCGGATTCGATTTCTGAGAGAGACTCCAAGCATAGCCCGTTCCATAGAGCTGAGCGACCTTGAATTTTTGAACCAGCCGTACAGTGAGTGTCCACGGTTCGGCTCGGTAAGCGCACGGACGTGTTTTTATCGCGGTGATTTTTGAAGTGAAAACTTCTTTAGGCGCATTGAGCACTTTTTGGGTGAACAAAAATCATGGAACTCTCGTCATCGTCACCGCACGCTTTCCATGAGCTATATGTATACTGTGTATAAATGTGTACTTTTTGAGTAAACAAAAAGCGTGAAACGCGCGTCATCGTCACCGCACGCTTAGTTTTCACTTCTATCGGCAGTCCCCAAAAACTGCCCCGCATGTTTTTTTCGTACACTGGAGTTTCAACTCTCAGTGTTGAGCCGAACGTTGAGAATCCAACGAGTTGGAACCCACTCTCGTCCCAGCGCGTTGAAAAAACACACTGTTCGATTTTCAACTCTCGGCTTTAAGTAAAGCGTTGGAAATCTGGAAATCTAGTGCACGAAAAAAAATCGCCGTGATTTTATTACGTCCGTGCGAACGTGTACTAAGTCATAACAAGCAGGACACACTGATTGAAAACCTCTTTAGGCTCTGTGATATATGTGACAAGAAGAATCCACGAAGCTTCCTAAATGCTGCCAGACCCAGCTGAATTCTAAATATAGGATAGTAAAGCATCATTATCAACCTGTTAATTGAAATACCACTTACAATAATACCCACTCAGAGACAACACTATGAACATTAATTACCAATAATTATTCCCCATTCCTGGAAGGCTTAGTTATAGATAGAAGCATGATAATAGGTTTATATCATCATACACAATATTGAGGTATCAACATTAGTTGTAAGTACATTACGTGTTTAGAATACACTTAAGGGATTGAGCGTCTTGATGCTTTGAAATAACTTCAATTTGTGGGTGAAAATTAAGTTAGTGTAATTTCTCCGTAATATAACTAGAGTGATACAAAGATCTTTTGGCACCTGAATAGCATTGACAAGGGAGCATTTTTGATTAAAATTTGTCATCTTCTACTTAATAAAAATCTTAAAATAATTAATTCAGTGACAGACAACGTATAGTCTTCACCGGTAGGTCTATAAACATGAAATTTTGCACAAGACTTCCTTATATAATGAAAACAAGCGACCGGTTTTTGAAAATTCACCCCCTAAGGGGTTAGATAGGGTATGGAAGTTCATCATTTTTGAAGTTAAAAACGTCAAAGCTGGTATTTAGACTTCTGTTTAAGTCTTTATTTATAACAATGAGCATTGGTGGCCCAGTAGTAATGGCCGTGACTTACGAAATGTAGGTAATCACCAATGCTCTCAAAACGGTAAAGAAACTGGCTTGTCCTAGAACCAAAAATTCAAAGACATGTGACATCCACCAACCCTGAGAAGCCTTTATCCCAGCAGAGGGAACATTATAGGCTGATTATGATTTATATAACATTTTTTTTAAACCTTATCCCATAAATGTCAACTGAGATGTTGCTTAAATCGGCTTGTTTGTTGAAAAATTGTAATGACAAATCAAGATGGCGGCGTTAGTTCCAATTTAGACCACGTGCCGAAAGAACTTTTTAGCGTTGTACGTTACTCTAACGTCAGTTCTGTAGGTAATGGTGGGGATACGAGAGGTCTGCCTCTATAGGTCCGCAGGTCGACCACATATCGTATGTTCCAAGAACTAGACAGGTCTATTCCAATACATGCTCCGGTTTACCTGCGCACACACACCTGCACAGGTCCACCTGAGAGAAGTCCATTTAAGAGTTAGTACGGTACCTAAAAACAATAGTCTCATGTTGTCATACTACAGAAAATGCCTCTTTTCTCAAACAAAACATAAGTTTTACTTAATTGCAAATGTTTTCCAATCAAATAGTGTACGTATAACAAATATCAATACTGAAACTGCAGTTAGTCGAACGTTTTCGAGAATACAAAAAAGTTTAACGTCAAACAAAAGTGTAGACATAGTCGATCGACGTAACCAATTTCTTATTTGCTACGCACTCGTAGCGGGCGTAGCTGCTTGCTACGAACTCGTAGCTACGCATACTACGAGGTCAATAGCAGTCAGTTCCTACTTTTTTTTTCAGAATTTGTATGTATATCTACATTTTTCTTCTAAAGTACGAAACGAGCTTTAATGCGGTTTTCACGATCATTTGCAGAATTTATTCCGGAAGGTTTAAGTATATAAAACAATATGATTGAACATACATTTATTAGAGAAATTTCGATGTTTTGTCAAGTCGTGAAAACATTGGGATGGTCGCTAATGTTGAATATGTGGATATCTTGAGGAAAGTTCAGAGGTTGAATGTAGATGGCTATAAAAGAAGGGGAAGGCCAAAGAAGCGATGGATAGATTGTGTGTAAGATGATATGTAGCCATATCCATGTAAGATGATACATGTAGATAAAGTAGGTGACTGAGGGGACGGCTTATTGAAATATATGTTAGAAGACATGCTGAGCTGATAAATTGGGAGAAGGGTAAGAGTTACCCATTCCAAAGGGTAGTAGGTCCCTATGGATTAGAACGGGCAAGAAACTGCCCGGACACTCTTTTAAATCAAAATATTGGTTACTCACTTCTGTATTTGCAGTAAAAAATAGAATTTTGCCTGAGTTTATAAAAATTGTCTGTGACTTGCTAAATTAGCATAGGTTGTCTAATCTTGGTTTTTTTACCTGCTGTATAATTATTAATATAGTCACACCGCAAATGAGTAATGAAATATTAGGTATGATGAAATATATTCTCTCCATCTTTTTTTAGTTTACTCATCTATTTTAAGATTACTCTCAAAATGAACCTTCTATTCCTTCAATCCGTATTAATCTAAGAACAATAGTACCTATCCTCGATAATTAATTGTCTAAGACAAATAGTTTCTTGCGTCTATAATTTGATTGTCCCACAATGGCTGTCAAAACTCAGTAGTGGGGTACGTCTATCCTATTGTGTTTCTAGCCTGTTATAAAGCATTGAATAAATTAATTTTAATTAATAGTGTAGCTTGTATATGATCTTAAGAGGAGGAATCTTGAGTCAAGGTTTTGCTCGGAAAGTTATTTAAAATCAAGGTTTTTTTTATTGAAAGTTTAGTTCCGTATAAAGTTAAGAATTGGTCCTTTAGCCGCACATTATAATTGAGTATATATTTTAACCAAAGGTCTGTTTTCCAAATAATATTACCACAAAGACCAAAAAGGACTGTTACAGTCCGGCCGTCCAGAGAATGCATTTTTGACACCTGTCAGTTTCATACTTAACGAATATGTGGTTTGCGAATTTGATCCTTATTAGTACTAGAAATTGTTCAACTGACAGGTGTCAGGCATTCTGTGGAAGTTCTAATACATACAGAAAAGCGTTTTGAAAGGTCGCTACAGTTTCATGAAAAATATTAGTACTTAGATGTTTTTGCTTTTGTCTAAAAGCATGTTTTGTCTTTTGTCTGTCGGAAGCTGCATGCTTTCGACAGACATTTCAACTGAACTGTGGCTATTTTTTTTTTAATAAAGCGTTGCCCCACTCTAGGAATTTCTCCTGTATTGTGAGTGCGTTTACAAACATTTAAACTCACATACACAAACCCGGAAAAACTACTTGTAGGTTATACAAATATTTGTTCCGTGCGGGAATCGTACCCGCGACACGCAGCGCAGCAGTGAATCGCTTAACCAATACGCCAACCGCGCCGTCAATTTTTTTTTTTACAAACACTAATCTTACATATTCAAAAATTCTATTCCGAAACAGCTCTGCACCCCATACAAATACTATCAATTCGAGCAAGAATAAAAATCGCAAATGGAAACACTAAGTTTAAGGTACAGAAGGTAATCACTTATCACTCACCCACTGAGAGAATCTCACCGCTATTACCCCCACGCTACCTGTCACCCTTATCTTCATATAGACAACCTCACCTAAGTCTATAATTACGACAAAAACAAAACTACAACACACACACCCTTTCACCCTTTTACACCCCTTACATCCCTCTAATTCACCCCCCCCCCCCCATTACTAAAACATTACATTCAGACAGACAACTTCCTGGCGCGCTCATAACAGGCTTCACTTGTCAATTACGTACCTTGTACCGTTGTACGTTAATTAGTAATCTGTTAGTTGAGCTTCTTCATTATAGATCGTGTTTGGGGGTGAAACTCGGGGGGTGAGTTAAGAACACTTATACTTATGAATGCGCAATTGCGTCTTTTGTTAGACAAGGGACGTGAGTTTTGTGTAGAAATTAGTATGGTATATCTGTACAGTAATAAAGTCAGAAATTCTCGCCGAATGCATAACTTCCTCCTATGTTGAAGTAGGTTATAAAATAATAATACCAACCTATTATTATTATTATCCCACTGTAGAGAAAAGGCCTCTTCTAATACTGAGAAGGCACGAGCATTAATCACCGCGCTTGCTCAAGATGGGTTTGCGATTTACGACTTTTATTAACTATGAGTCCAGGTTTCCTCATGAAGTTTTCCTTCATCGATGTCAGTAAAGTCCAAGATAAACTCAGAAAGTACTTAAGAATTTAAAAAGTCTCATTGGTGCTTGCCCGGGCTTGCAACCTCGTGCATGCGAGGCGTGGCTTTCACCACTGGGTCACCACGACCGCACAGTGAACAGCGACAGAAATCGGTTGAAAACGTATTTAAGTCGTAATTTCATCTAAGCGACAATCAATGTCAATAACTTGTCAAAATGTAGATAATTAGAGGTTTCTAGCATATTCAATCTCAGATTCAGTCTAGATCGTTCGCATTCTAACCTTCTTCATTTAATTCTTTAAAAAAAAACCGACCAAGTGCGTGTCGGACCACGCACAATGAAGGGTTCCGTAGTTGGGATGAATTTATCCCAAATACGAACTTATCATTGTAGTTGAAAAACTTGTTCTCCCATACATTCCAACTGCAAATGTAAGTTTGGACGCACAATATTGAGAGATTTACTATCCTTTTATTTTAAGACAATAAACTTCTTACAGGTTTTCCTGTAATCTATGAGTAAAGAACCATACTCTGTATTTATAGACAAGGAGCGTGAATGGTCAATTTTCATCTATTTTCTTAAATATCTTTAAAGGTATTTATTATTAAACATTTTTTTTTTAAATATTAGATATAAAATTTGATATGTCACACGGTACAGTTGGCATTTTTTTTTACTGTCTGATTGGCCCCCAAAAGTGACCCCCCCCATATTCAAAATTTATTTATTTGCGTTACACTTCCGTGTTTGGGTCACAGAAATACATATTTGTACCAAATTTCAAGTTAATCGGTCCAGTAGATTCGGAGCAAATTAGCTGTGACAGACGGACAGACAGACATAGAAGTTACGTTTACAAATACAATAATATAAGATTCAAGATTTATTTAATCAAATAATAACAGTGTTGACATTAAATAGTATCATCTGTAGGTACACTTGACTTATGCTAGTTAACAAAACAGTTAGGTGTTGCAACCAACACCCTTACTAAGTTATAAAATAACTTGTAAGGGCAGTGGTACAAGCCCATACATACTTCAGTTTCACAAAAGGGATTGCGGGCAGAATAAGTGTTATTTAACATAAAACCATTGCAGAAATCAGAAATGACAATCTATCCATTTGACATTTGGATTATTCGTGTTTTTGAGTGTGTGTGTTTGTGTGTGTGTGTGTGTGTGTGTGTGTGCGTGTGTTTGTAATGATAATGGTGGTGTGTGTTGTTTCAGTGCAGAATGTGTGTTTCGTTCTCGGTGGAAGGGTTTAGGGTGGGTTATTCTCAGAGAAAAGCAGGCGCTCTGTATCCAGGTAGTTATTTGTAAGTAGAAAGTTTGTCACAGATTTCTTGAGGGACGAGGTTGTAAGAGAGTAAAGTTTCAATTTCCTATTGAGTTTATTATATAATTGTGGCCCTTGGAATTGAAGAAATCGTTTGGTGAATGAGTATTTATATCTGTATAATGTAAGTTTCTTCATGGTGTCGTTGTTTAAATGTACAAAAGAAATCGGAAGCACTTTCATTGAGCGCTCAGCTAAGGAGTAGATCTCTGTCGGAGTCTGCTTCCCGATTGTATTCAATTTTAGTTCCTAATGAATAGATTACAAATATGATAAAAAATATATTTCCTCTCTTATATAGCTTCTTTTTATTTTGTGAATGTGAGAACTTTGAAGGCCTTGTAGACTAATAGATGCTTTGATTTATTGACCTTTTTCTATCTTGTTTTACTTTTTTGTTAATTAACCTTATACTGTACTTGTAAGTATTAACGCTGTAATATAACAACATTGTAGACAATTATTTATAAAAGGGTTACCGTGGAGTTTTAATGCCAGTTCTACTCTATAGGAAACGACCAATTTGTACCGTGCATCTAGCTTCTGCCGATTCATAATCGCTCATGTCGATTTATAATATAAAATAAAATACTTTGATTTTGAATAAGAACGTAAAAGTGGACCCATCGTGCATCTTCGGCAATGACATCATCCCTACTTCTACATGTCGATGTCACACTAAATTGAATCACTTATAATCAAGTGAGAAAAGTAGTGTGCAAAACCGAATCAGGGCATCAGTTATGTATAACCAAGTAAGAAAATAGTCGAAACCGAGCCCATCTAATTACTCGTAAAATAACAATAATTAATGTGCCCTATTTTAATAGGTAGTAATTTCAACGCCACAGAAATAAGCAAAATATTTTATTTCGCTACAACAAAACATATATTTTCCGTGCGACCTCCCGACGACGTGACAAAAACACGTTGGTAATAAAATTTAACGCGTGTTTCTGAGAGTGATACCGATCTACTCGTTACGCTGGGTAAGAGTCCCGCTGGGTATATAACCTTTAGGTTTTTGGTCATTTTCTAAGTGAACAGGTGTATTAATATTGGTTATAGTTATAACTGTACCTCTACCATGAGTTGCCATCGAAAACTTACTCGCTAGCGATAGCGTATTAACACGTTCAGTGCCGGGAGCCCTCCTGGTGGGTTCACCTAGTCGCATGTGAGATGCCGGGAGCCCTCGCGGAGGGCTAATTTTAAATGTAGGTTTTTCTTAGCGAATACAGCATTATAAACCATGAAAATAAAATTAGATGTATATTTTCACAAGATTTATTAATACATGCATTGGTTTTAAAACCCAAGCATTTTCATTTTCAAAAAAACATTTTGTTCACGGCACAAATATTCACTAAATATTTAAAAGGTTGGAAACTACGTGTAGCGACAAGACCCCCTGAAAACACTATTTTACTTAGTTTTACAGTGTTTTATAATACCGTTTTAAACCTAATGACGTTGACCGTCCGCGATGGTTAACTTTAGCGCAAACGTAATGCCGGTGACCCTCCCGGAGGGTTCACTTCCAATATGTATGGCGGCATGGCGTATGAGCTCTATCAAAAGAGTGTGGCGTCGGAAGTGTTAACGTGGATCGAATAGATTTCGATAATGCTCGCACCATGAGTTTGACGGAGTCTTACGCAGACGCTACGGTAAGCTCGATAGATCGTTTTGTTTCTTTCTTTCTCAGTAATAAGAAAAGAGAACGGCTCATATGATCAAAACGTAGTAGTATCACTATGGTAACAAACAATGTTATTTATGGCAGTCAATGTCATGAAACAATCCGTCTAAATAGAAAGGTTGACGGTTAGTGGACTACTTATGGTATTTAGGGGTTGTTGAATTTGTATTCTTTATAATAATTATGTACGTCTATTCAATTTGTAATTTTTTTGAGGATGTGTAATTCGCGGCGTTTTTTATTTAAATTTAAAATGAACTACGTTTACAATTCAGACCAAATAAATCGTGGTGACCCCGACGTGATACAAGGAGCCCAAGATCCGAAACTCTAATTGAAGCTACTACTACTGACTAAACCAGCTGTATCAAAACATGCTGAACAATAACGACCAAGGTCAAGAAGTCTCTGGTGTTTCGACGTCACAGCGCATCCCACCTATCTGGCGCGACAGGATACGACTGTGGTTCGCCCAGTTTGAAGCCATCATATCTCCACAAAAAAAGGGGGACCAAACAATGTTTGAGCTCGTTATCGGTCAACTTGAGCGAAAAATCGTTACGACGCACTGAAGAAGCGGTTGTTCCAGGTTTATGAAGAATCCGAGCAACGAAAAGTACAGCGATTACTACCCGAAATGGAACTCGGCGACTTGAAACCATCGCAGTTGTTACGTCGCATGAAGAATCTCGCCGCCGACAACATGCTGCGTATTATGTGGACCAACCATCTACCACAATCCGTACGAGCAGTCCTCGCCGTCAGCGATAACATCGCGAAACACTCCGATATCCACGAGCTGGCGATGATTGCAGACAAGATCCTCGAGCAGGCGCAACCACATGGTGCTATTGCTGCAGTAGCCACAAAACCTAACGCCCATGTACCTACATCGATCGAGGAGAAAATCGACATGCTCACAAAAGAAATCGCAGAACTCAAGGCAAGTCAATCAAACCATTACCATCGCAGACCATTCAGCAGATATGGTTCAAGATCACGTTCGTCAAGTAGGCCCAATCAATATCGCGCACAGCGCAGTAATACGCCCCGACGAGCCGAACAAACAGGAATCTGTTTTTACCATCGGAAGTTTGGGATACAAGCTCAACGATGCACACGCCCATGCCATTATGAAGACCCAAAGACGACCTCGGAAAACTAAAACCTGCGTTGGCTGAGGCGGCAACCGGCGCAAGAACACTATCACACCGTCTATTTATCACCGACAGGAACACATCTATCGTTCTTGATCGACACCGGCGCAAACATCTGTCATACCGAAGAAAGCCGGTATGAAAGCTACACCTACAAGCTTTTGCCTATATGCGGCCAACAATACTACTATTTTGACATACGGTGAGAAGACGCTCGAATTGGACCTGAAACTACGAAGACCATAACGCTGGAAGTTCGTCCGCCGACACAGCTAACGCTTCACTTACGGTTAGATGGAGCCTCAATATATATGTGTGGCACGGCGCGCAAGCACTGCGTCGACGCGACACCACACGGATTGATGGTAGTACACCATCAATCCGTGTCTCACTCAACAATTCTCGACTTACCGACGTATGCTTTGATTTATTTAATTAATATATGTATGTAGGTAGTTGCTAATTATTTTGTAAATATTTTTGTATATAAAAAGTTAAAGGTTAAGTTTAGCAATAAAATTCATTCGCATCTCAATCGTCTTTCACTCCAGAGACTATCAGGGACTCCTACCTCAACAAAACCAAGACAGAGCGCTGTCAACCAGTGATAGAAGTGAAGCCGGTTTCGTAAACATGTGCGCACTTTGTGTGGTGTAGTTTGATTGTAGTCTCATTGTAAATGTGTGCGTGTGACCGTCTATGCACAGCGGCGGTGTAGTTTTGACATGTGTATTGTTCACAGCGCTCTGTCTTGGTTTTATATTTGGTCTGAGGTTTACAATAATAGAAAATTTAGTAAAGGAACTTATTTTGATTTTTTCTTGAAAGTCGTTAGTCTCCAAATTTAGCGGCCACTAACATATTCCATGCTAAATAAGCTCTTCCAGACATTATTTTGACTTTAATAGACTCAAAAACGTACATAATTTTAATGTAAACATGTTTCACACCTCAAAATGCTAGCGAGTTACGTAACTACTATCGCAAGCGTATTTTTCGATAGCGTCTGTCGAATTAGTGACTCATGGTGCCGTTTTGTATGGTGACAGCTGAGAAACGTCAGTGACTATCGAATAGATTACGTTCGGTTTCTTACCTATCGAAATCTATAGTGCTCTTGGTACGAATTTCAATTCTTTCTGTGACCGCTAGGGGCGCTGTACAATTACTTTTCATATACGGAGACGCTAGCGAGTTTTGACGTCATCGAAATCTATTTGACTCACGTTAATACGCTAGCGAGTTTAACGCTAGCGAGTAAGTTTTCGATGGCAACTCATGGTAGAGGCTCTGATGTAAGTGCTATTGTGTTTTTATGTATAGGCTTTTATAAGAGTTTCAGCAGAGATAGCCTAGTGGTGTGACCGTCGGACTGCCAAGTCATAGGTCTCGAGTTCGAACCCAAGCCACGCACCTCTGACTTTTCGGGTTCATGTACGTATTGTATAATTATCACTTGCTTCAAAAACGGTGAAGGAAAACATTGTGAGGAAACCAACGCCTGAGAGATATTTCTTGATGGCATGTGAAGCCAAGTCAAGGCCCATGGGCGGCTTTAAAACTCTGACACCAGGTTCGTCACTAACCACACGCAAAAGAAAATAAGATTTTCGATGTTGAAGATACAGGCAGTTCTTAATTTATTTATTTATTTATTTGCTCTCATGCACATCACACATTTTACAGTATAATAATGTCGGTTTTTGTACATGAACCCTGTCAGGGCACTGCAAAGCACAATGTTAGTTTGAAACTTGATAAGTTTTGACTAACACAATACATTACATATCAGAAAAAAAAAACATGTTTGGAAGTCGTTATGATGTCCAATTATCAGTAATAAGCAAAATACAATAACACACATATAGTCATATTTAGTCTGATTATATTAGTAGGTAGGTAGTAAAAAAGTAGAATAAAATAATAATAAGATTCAAAATATTTTATTTCATATAAACCTACAAGGGCACTTATGAAACGTCAGAAGCTAGGTGCACGGTTCCAATTGGTTGTTTCCTATGGAGAAGAGCCGGCAAGAAACTATTGTAAAAGCCCATTATTAGGTATGGGAGGACAGTGTAGGTCTTTCAACAAGTACCAGGTACTTAACAGAATAGTGATGGTACAGTTCTGCCTATCCCTCCGAGGGTGCACACTCACATATAAATATTTTGAGAATATTATTATGAAAACTCAATCTTTGTAGGTAATAATGCATCATCAATAACACGAGCGTTCTAAGACATATCAACCCAGAATGTTCCCTCGGCTAGGAAACAGGCCTCATGTCTATGAAAGGGAGTGGACTGTAATCCACCACGCGGGCCCAGTGTAGGTTGGCGGATGTCGCAATGTCTTCGAATTTTTGATTCTAAGACATACCAGTTTCTTCCCGATATTTTCCTTCACTGTTTTGAGAGAAGTGGTTATGAAATAATTTACATAAAACAATGTGTCTGCTTGGGTTTGAACCCACGACATAGGTAAGTTGCGGCCGTTACCACTAGTCTACCACTACTTCACTACTTTTATAAAAACCGGTTACAATTACCGGTCATAAGAAACTCACTGTCATCGTTTGCAATTTGGTCCTTGTTACATCACTATTATAAAGAAAGACCGAATACCACGTTGAGACTTGCATAATACAGATTGGGTATATCAGGACAGGACACCGAGTCAGTTGTCAAAATTCTTAAGATCTTTAAAGTTTATTTTTCTTACGAGTGCGCTTAAGATGGAACAGGGCCTGCGATTATCCATACAAATGTATCTAATGAATAATGCCTCCACAGCAATATTTTTTTTCATAAAATCAAGGTCTGCTGTAGTCACGTGCCTGTTATTTCCTTTTTTTCAGCAACTTATCTATAAAGAAAATATGACCCTCCAAAAATTACAAAAATGCCGCATTTTTACCGCCGTGATTAGAGAAGTACCAGACAAATTCGAAAAGTTTTTAACATAAAAAAAATGATAGGAACCTAGACATACTCTTTTTTAAAATTTTAATGTAAAAAAATATTGAATCGGTTCGATTTTCGAGGAGAAAAAAGGGAAATACGAAACGTCGATTTCGTCAATTTTTTTTGTAATATAGTTGGTCTGAGCTGTAGCTATCCCTATCGCACTCTACGGAGGCAGACTTGAGGTAAGACGACGGCAATAGTTTCTTCAAATACCTATTTTTCAAATTCCTTGCAGGCCCTATTCCCTCTTAAGTTTTTGTTAGTAATATACAGTACATACATACATTAACTCACGCCTGTTCCCATGGGGATAAGCAGAAACTACAGAACGCCACCTATCAGGATCCATACATACTCCTTTAGCAGTACAATAGACATTTTTCATCTCAAAGTATATGTATAATGGCTTATTTTCACCCAAAAACAAATAATGTAATCATATAATACCGTGACAAAATCCATCAATATTTATCCCACTCCCAAAAAAATATGAGAACCAAATAAATTAAAACCTTTTACCCAAACAGCACACTGGAATGAAAAGATAACGCTCCATTTTACAGCGATTGTTTCATTTAATATAATTAATCTTTCACGCTTTGCCGCGACTCCATTTATTTCAGATGCGTACCCGACATGAAAGCGCTTTTAGTATGGAGTTGGATTCAGAATGGGTCACATCGAGTTTTTGTTTGGTGTCGTTGTGATGAATTAAAAAGATGTCGTGGCTAAATGGCTATTTGGGAGATTAAGCCCCGTTGTTAAACCACTTAAGGCGGCTGTCGGCTGTCATTCGTAGATTTTACGGTCGCTACGGGTAGCCTGAAAGTCTAACAACCAATCTTATCAAAGAGTATCGAGTAACCCAGGAACTAGACTGTGGTGGTCAAATAGGCAGTCGCTTCATGTAGGTAATTATATTTTAGTATCTCCATGTAGTTCTCCTAACAACCATTTTTTCAAAAGTAGACCATGGCAGTAGGTAGCTAAATCTTCTATTAATTTTGAACATAGAACCTGGATGTTCCAGTTGTTGTGTCGACTCCGCTCGTCTCTAATCTACATGGGACTTAAACATAAATGACAAAATGTGATGTATCGAACCGCTTATTGGGTACATAGGTAAAAAAAAACCGCCCAAGTACGAGACGGACTCGCACATGAAGGGTTCTGTACCATTGTACCATATTTAGCAAATAAATGAAAATACCAAATGAATAATGTTGTTCATCTCATTTTTAAAATCGCAAATATAAAGTATTTCACAATGATACTGTGAATTACAAACTTATTTTTTGCAGTTGCACAAAATCGCCCATATTTAAATAAAATACTTAATGAATCGGCGTTTTTAATATGTGTTGATTAAATACAGTTTTTGATACATAATATACAGAGGTTTCAAATTCCTAACATATTTAGTTGTTGTGATAGAGCTCGTACAAAATGGTCTAAAACTGACAAATTTTACGGTCCCCTATTTCTAAAAAAATATTATATTTGGACTCTACTCGATGAGCTCTAGACAATGACACCCCACGTGGGTAAGATTTTCAAAATCATAAGTTTATTGTATGGGGACCCCCTTTAATTTTGAACTTTACATTTTTTTTATTATTTGTTGTTATAGCGGCAATAGAAATTCACCATTACACCTGACTCTGTCTTCTCTTTATATTTTAGAAAGTATTTTGTATGTTAGGAAAAACTTAGGACTTTTCAAAATAAGAAGCGATTTCCATTTTATAAATACACGTAGTAGACATGAAATTATGATACCCAAATTTAGATGAACTAAAACAAGCAAGTCATTTCTTATAAACAGTATCCGCTTTTATAACAAGTTGCCGAAGTCGGTTACAGAACTTAGCGTTGGGAAGTTCAAAACTTACATCAAACGTGTCCCTAATAAGAAAGCTTATTATAAAATTAAAGACTACGTTGAAGGCAAGGAAGTTTGGCAATCATTCTTTCTGCACATGTGTTTTCCCTGATACCTCATTATCGGCAAATTATGTAAGAGTCTATTAACTGCTCCCAAAATTCTTTTTTTTTCTACTTCCTTGACGTAATCATCCTATTATTTGACATTATATACCTACAATTTAATTTCAAATATTTATTAGTGACTTTTGTGGACATGATAATTATTCAGATTTGTCACTGTTGCAATCATGCCATTTCGTTTAAAATAAGTTTTTATTTATGAATTTGAATTTTATATAGATTATTTTCTATTTTGTGAATGTGAGAACGCTGTAGGCTTAGTGGACTGTAGATCTGTTGACCATCTTCTATTTTGTTAAGTACCTGGTACTTGTTGAAAGACCTACACTGTCCTCCCATACCTATTAACACTGTTATTTGAAAATATTAAAATTCAAAAGTCATTTATTCAAACTAGGCTGAGAATCAGCACTTTTCGAACGTCAAAATTACATAAGACAGTCCCCCAAAACGCCCACCCTTCACCACTTCCTAGTGCTTTGGCTGGGAAGAAGAAGTGGCGCAACAAACTCCCCAGCAGCACACATTATAAAAGCCAATTATTTTTAAAGGAATAACAGTGGAGTTTCTGAGCTCTTCTCCATAGGAAACGACCAATTTGAACCGTGCACCTAGCTTCTGACGTTTCATAAGTGCCCATGTAGGTTTATGTGAAATAAAATATTTTGAATATGAATTTGACCATCTGTGAAAATTTCAAATGTCTACCTATTACGGTTCATGAGATACCGCTGACAGACAGACGGAGGCTTAATGATAAGGTTTCGTTTGACACCGTTTGGGTACGAAACCCTAAAAACATTTTTCCACTACACTGCCAATATTCATGGTTGCTATGTGCGAAATATATTTTTTAAGATGGAAAAAGGGCCTGCGAGTCTCTATACAAATGTATTCCCCTTTTTGCTTCCTGAATAATGCCTTTAGAGCAATATTGTTTTTTCATAAAATCAAGGTCTGCTGTAGTCACGTCCCTGTTATTTCCTTATTTTTCAGCAACTTACCGGTAAAAAAATAACCCTCCAAAAATTACAAAAATGCCCCATTTTTATCGCCGTGATTAGAATAGTACCAGACAAATTCGAAAAAAAAATGATTGGAACCTAGACATACTCTTTCTTAAAATTGTAATGTAAAAAATAATTGAATCAGTTCAGTTTTCGAGGAGAAAAAAGGGGAATACGAAACGTCGATTTCGTCAATTTTTTTTCTGGTACAATTGGTCTGAGCTGTAGCTATCCCTATCACACTCTACAGGAGCAGACTTGAGGTAAAAATATGGCAATAGTTTCTTCAAATACCTATTTTTCAAATTCCTCGCAAGCCCTGTTCCCTCTCAAGCTTATGCCATACTTAAAAGAGTGATGTAAAAGAATTGATCATTCTGCACACAGTAAAAAAAAACACTACATATTTGTTTATTTGTTAGCTGCCTGTATACTAAATGCTCCATTCTTCCTTGACATTGTTACCTACTTCAGGGAATGCAAGCGTGTTGTTATAATTTTACTAATCAAAAATTTTTGTTTGCTTCAGGTGCGGAACCCACGACAGCAATGTCGGTGGAGGGCCAACGGTGCCTGTGTGTTGTGGTGCTGCTCATACACACCGTCACAGGCGCTGGAGAAGGTAAGCAGATTTCTGGTCCTTTTGACCTTAGCATTTTGGTCCTTGTGCTATGTTACAGGTTAACGGAAATTCGACAACTAGTTAAACTGTTTGTGTACCGACATAAATGTGTACCGAAATAAATACGGTAGCTCCGTGGTCAGTAAGTTGGTACAGTGTGGTGCGCCTGAGGTTGCGGGTTCTGATCCTGCTGGTGTTAGTTGTTTTTAGATCTCTTAACAAGCAATGCATCTTACACAAATTAACGACACACGCAGCGTGTAAAGGATGAATGAAACTGAAGATATGAAATTAAGTGGCGAACAATTTGTTACCATCGTTTTCGTGGAATCGGAATTTCATGGTATTTCTGACTAACCAACTATTACTCTCTCGAGGATAACATGAGACAGATTATCACAAGAATGGGTAACAATTCCACCTACACAAACGTAGCAAAGCAATCAGCAGTCCGTCTATCAATTCTATGGGTACTTCCCAAAGGACCACCTAGTCTAATAGAGAATCGACAAAGCCAATATTCTCTAACAAGCATTACAACATCTGTATACAACTACTCTGTAATTTCTCGACTGCAGTACAATTACATCTCCTCATATAGAGAAGGTTATAACAACAAATCAAATATTAATGACCTCGCTTACTGACACTCTGATAGAAAAGTTGGAAAGGAATCGTTTGTTTTGGTATGAGCATGTTATGAGGAGGGATGAAACGCATATGGCTAAAAGAGTGATGGATATAAATGTGGATAGAAATTGAGAGGAAAGCCGAAGAAAAGATGGCTGGATTATGCGAAGAATGATATGAAACAAAAAAATGAATGATAGAGTGACCGTTGACAGGAGAGAATGGAAGAAGAAAACGTGATGCGCCACCCCCACGTTATTTGGGACAAAAGTAGGAAGAAGATGATGCTTACTGACACACTGGCGATTTCAGATGGCACACATTGAACTTGGGATGGAACTTTAAAAGTACTTATTAAAATAAACATTCACATTGGTACATTAGGCCGCGTGTCAGTCGCCACGCTTTGTCCTGGAGCTGGCTAAGGCTTCAATACTGTACATGAAGCCCGCCGGAGCTACCCCGGCGCCGGACCGCATATTTGTGTATACGAACGAATAAAGACCATGCGCCGCAGCGCCGCCACACCGGCACCACGTAGATTTTACGTTTTCATTCTGAGATGTTCTGAATTTTTTTCATCTTACGCTGCCAGTGAGGCTCCGGAGTCATGTATAGGAAGCCTTAGCATAGTATGGAGTTTCAATAGAATAAGAGGTCAGCTTATACTGGTTTTATTATCACAGACGTGCAACTACTGTACATTTCAGAACGCTGTGTTCATAAAACTTGACCTTTTGCCTCCATCCAACGTAGATGCAAATAGAAAATTATAAAAACAAATTTCAAACAAAAAACGAGAACCAAACTGCAGCAAACCATGCGAATAATATACTCTGGCAACTCTGTTTAAAAACCTAGGCCATCAAGTTTAAAAACTGCCCTGTTTCATGCTGAAAAGCAGAAAAGCAAAAAATATGTACAAGCCACATAAAAGTCCGCAACGCGAAAGTTAGTTGTTAGTGTAGAGACAACAAAAAAAGAGACTGAATAAATAACGCCTCCGAGGTTTAAGCGCCGAGTTAAATGTTTTTGCTAACTGTGTATTGGATGATATTTTGATTCGCTACGGTTCTTATTTTTACATGTCTGTGTGTGTGTTTAATTGCCCGTACCCCTTTGGTGAAAGTTGGAGTGTTTTCGAGTTGTTCTTGCATTTTTAATCTACTTACCTAATCGCTTGGTGTCGGCGAAGTTGGGTTGTGTAAATACACACATAACGTGTAGTATTTAAATTTAATTAGCACTTAAGCGTTGTATTCTGTGCGTAATTTTCCTGCTTATACTATGTAAATATGTACCAAGCCTTACGTGGTTTTACTGAAGATCATTCTTGATTCACTATCGTTTCGATATAAATCACAACAACGAGACAAACGACACGACAGATTACTAGAAAACATCATTATTAATATGACTTCAAGATCCTATACCAAATATAATACGTATACCAAATAATATCTAAACATGAATATTTTTCAACATAAAGAATGCATAGTCCCCAGTGTTTTAAAACCCGGAGTGCCAATACAATTCCAGTACCGCTCCAAACAAAAATATACAGTACAACCGCATCAGAAGCAATATCATCACTCAACTACGAATTGACACTAGCATTTCCTTTTTCCACTTCCAGAATTTATATTCGAAAACATGTACCGTAGGACTAAAATATAATATACAGCGTGTATGACAAAAGTGTGGTCAAATTTAAGGGTGTGGTACAAACTATCAATCTGAACAACTTTCTCCATGGGACAAAACTTCAATACCTACTCCACCAAAATGTATGGGATGGCTGATTATGTGAGAGAAAGTGCTCAATTTATTGATCTGTACCACAGCCTTAGATATGAGCACACATTTCTGATACGCGCTATGTAGAAACAGACCAACAAGACCCTCTTTAAATGTATCGTTGGCTTGAAACAAAACATTTTAAGATATATTACAATGCGGAATTAAACAAAGGACCAGAAACCAAGTCTAACCTATCGTGATTAAACTGGAGCCGTACTCTCAAAGGGTGGAGTTACGAGATCACAATTAATGTGGTTTTTGAACTGAGTTAGGGTGTGCTTAGATTGTCATAGTATTGTCGTGAGCTTTGTTGGAGACCGATGATGAGACCGCAGTGTTAGAACACTGCCTGCCTGCCTGTTTGTTTGACACAATTACAATATTGCAATACCTTTAATTTTGGCAATTCAACAATATTCTATGCTTTATAGATAAATAGATAGTCAGAATAAAATACTTCCTGACTATATTTTTTTTAGAATTTTCAATTTCTGAATAATATCATGGGTCGGTCGATCAGGTTAAGCTACACTTGCCGCGGTTGGTATGTGTATGGGTGACCATCTTTACATACCAACCCCTCCGTACTTTTGGAAAGCGCACTAAGCCGTTGGTCCAAGCTGTTATTTGTCTTGCTGTGTGAAGCCCGAAAGTCTAACAACCAGTCTTACCAAGGGATATCATGTTACTCAGCAGTTGGTTGTGCAGGTCAGATAGGCAGTCGTCCCACGTAAAATACGGTATTCAGCTCCATCTGGTTAGACTGGAAGCCGACCCTAACATTGTCGGGAAAAGGCTAGACAAATGATGACAGAATAATATACTTCATTGTTCACCAAATCGACTGACTGCGTGGTTGGTCTTGTGGTCCCAATCGTTACTGCTGAGCGTGAGGTCCTGGGGATTGCCAGGTCGGGCAAAGTGTTATAAGGTTTTTCCATTAGGAATTTCTCAGTAGCAGCTCGAGGCGTGGATTTGTGCCCGGTTGATGGCAATAGGCTCGCCCCCATTACATGGGACTTGGCTTGGCAAAATTAGGATTTACTAAGCGTACACCTTTGGGGATTTCAGGTGTGATATTATGTTAAGTATATTATGTACACCAAAAATGGTATCACAGGTCTTTTTATGCGTTATTTACGTTGTCAAGCAGATGAATTTTTCAAAGGATTTTGTCCGTCAAAATACTCCGGATTGTGATGGAAAATCTGTTACTCAATTGGAATGCAGGATTAGAGTCAACAAGGAATAATCATGAAACCTGTACCGCCAATTTCCGGTAACCGCAGTTAGCGGACTATCTCGTGAACTTTATACATATTTTATAGCCGGGCCTTTAATTTGTGTGTTTATCTCATCAATAGTATAAAGCTTGGTCTTTTTGGGTACTTACTTTTGTGGTGTATACTTAGAAAGTATTAACGAAGAGGTACATTTGGATAGCACCCATTAAATCCGATTCAGCCTGTTCCTTGCTGTCCTCCCCCAGTGACGCCCTAAGCCGAGGTCCGGACGCCACAGGGGGTGCCCTTAGCGTGTAGTCGCTATGTTAATAAATTTATGCCGTGGCTGGCGGCCTTAACTTATTTAGCACCGTAGGAGCTTGGTTATGCAGCCATCTCTTAGAGTAACCTGCAAAATGACGTACAGAAATGTGTGATGCGATACTTTCGATATACCTACACATTTTAACAATAATAAATTACAAACTAACTAAGAAGCATAAAAAATATGATTTTGTTTAGTTCACATTGTTTACCTAATTATTAACGTTTCTAAAACCAAAGTAGCGTAATAAATAATACCGATTAATCTTTTCATAATTCCCCGATAACTTTGAAACTTTCTAAATAATTCAAAGGCGCTCAAAACTCAGGCAACTCGTTTTTTAAATCAAGATAATCCGCCTTAATCTAAGAAAGGTCATCTAAGCAATGTCTAGTAATTTAAAGGAACTTCGTTTGTACCACAGATCATTCAAAGAAGGTAGAGGTGCCAAAACCTTTTTATTTCGGGCATGTATTTAATTGAACCTCAAATAATTCCCATTTTGCTTGCATAAAAATATTATTGAACACTCTAATATTATAGTGATTGCGCCTCTTTTTGTACACCTCAATTAATTCCTATTTTATGGTCCGAAAAATACTAAATAACTACGTAACTGTGACTAACTGCGAGTAAAGGGTAGAAAGTTAAAAACAGGCTCGTTTATTTAAAAAAAGGGTGCATCACTAGAAGGGATTTATTTGTAAACATTGCTTAAAGTTAAAGATTAGCGACTGTTTAACCATACATTTTTGACATTTGAACGTCACTTACATTTAAGTAACGTTTATAAATAAACCTCCAAGTTTTTAGAGGTTCATTAATTTAAAAAAACGTACATCGATAGAAGATCAATAAGTTTTTAGAGGATCAGTTAAATATTTCACTTTATTTTGTTTTGAAACTAGCTGATATCGTTTGTCTTCACATCTTTAACTACTTTTTCACAACATTTTGACTGAAAAATTAGTTTTTCAATTTAAATCGACGGTCATATTGGTGTCAACAAGGCTTTTAAACTGCTAAATGATATTTATTTTGAAAATTGGTTAAAAGTAACACATTTACACTTTTTTTTTATTGGCATGTTTCCGAATGACAGCGATGCGGACGAGTACTTCAATGCCTAAGTGTCCTTTTGTTTTTATATTTATTTATATAGTTATTTAGTTACTCATTTGATTTACTACCTAGTGTAAATAGTTAGTTTTTTATTTATCCGTTTGTTTTTATTTATTTATTTATATTTATATGTCATAATTGTGTGTCCAAATTAATCTTAGAGGCTACTGACTTACGCTCAAGGAAGGAATTATTAGCAAACCAAGACATAAAGTTAAATACCTCTTTTATCTTCATTTATTTTTCTTTACAAAGTGTTTTTACATAAATAAAAGTTCTAAAACCCTAGTAAATGCCTCAAGGATGTGTAGTAACAAATGTTCTTTACTTCCTTGTATGAAACGATGTTCCTTTACATTGCGACAATTTACAGCGTAATAAAACCTGTGCGCCAAGAAAAGGCATCTCTATCTTTTTAACTACTCTGTGGTCTATACCCACTGATTTCATTAGTGACCTTAGAGAACCCAGATGGCGTGGCCATTTGTAGAAATGAGTTCACTGAAATGATCTTAAAGCTTAGCCTTACGTTAAGAGTCCCTTGAGGGGCTAGCTTAGGGGGCTTGTGGCTCACTGCGTATCATGTAAATTAAGTAATTTGTGTTGTTAAAGCGGTTGTTGTTTTGTGGCTTTTAATTGTATAGCGATGCCCGTGTGTGTTATTTAAAATATATAAAAAGGGGAGATATTAATGATAGACCAAACCAAATGGAGTAAACGTAAGTATATTTTTATCTTGAAATAATATTTTAAGATTAAGATTGTGATGGTCATGGAGGTGTGATAGATTTAGTGTTCAAATTTAGCTCAATCCAGTAACTGAGAAAGGGCCCAGCATTATTTGAAATAAAGTAAGACAAAATACTAGTAGTGTTCAAAACAAAACAAAAGCAATAATTGAAATGGTATTTGTCTCATAGGACCAATCTAATTTAGAAATAGGCCATTCGCTTTCTAGACTTACCACTGCCTTTTCTACAAAACAAACGAACCGCATAAAAAAATCGATAGTTCAAAAGTTTCCTAATGAGATAAACTAGACACTAAAGACCACAAAACTAACCCCTTTCTCCCCTTAAGGACCAACCAATAAGTCTCGAAAACTAGGACCAACAAGAAAAACTTCTGTTCGATCCTAAACGAACAAGTGACGATCCATTGTTGCTCTCACACAATGAAAAGACATTTGAACGAAACAACATAAACTTAGGTTACTTTTCACAATGAAACGGGGACACGGAAAGGATTCTTGTGTTAAAAGAAATGGATAAAATGAGAACGAAGGAAAGTGTTTCTTCTTTTTTACGGAAGTCAAGTCCATTAAGTTGTATTTTAGGTTTTCTTTCAAATTAATTTTTAAGAGAAGTTTTTTATTGGGTTTGTGATAAAATGAAGAATGTTTGCGGAAATTATTTTGGTTAGGGACAGAAATAGAAATTTGTTAAGAATATTTTACAGCACTGTTTCATATTTTCTTTTTGAGTAAAGAAAATAAAACAACACAGACTTTTCGTACCTATGATTTAAATCGAAAACCATAAAAGATTCACAACAAAATAGATTTATTTCTAAACTACAACATAAAACAAAATTACCCGCTCAGAACTAAATCCCGTAATTAACTTTTGACAAAACGTTACCCCAAAAATCATTCACAGAGAACCTTAATTTAACTTTAAATTTCCAAATTAGCAAAGTCGTTCCCATTCAAAGTACAGAGAAACAAATTCAATTACAACTTACCTAAATCCATTGATCAAATCTGGACACGGCTAAGTTCATGGACAAATCTAGAACTTAGTTCCATCTTTGTCCATAAATAATGGATTAGTATTCTACTCGTATTCCATTTAGGAATAGTTCCAGTAATTTACCCCGGAATTCAGGCTGAAAAAGTAATTCAGGGTACCTTTTGGCTCAGCGAAATTAGTTAATACATGAACATTGCCAGAGGCAAAAAAGGCTATCTGCCTCAAAAATTTATCAAAATTGCGGATGCTAAAAACTGGTATAAACTAGTTTAGTGGCGCTTGGTTGGCAACAAAGTTCTGTAATGGAGTTTCCTACAGAGTAATTTATTTGAACCGAATTATTTTTCGGTACATTTAAGGGGAAAAAAAAAATACTTTGTGTATTTTCAGACGCAATGAATTTCAGTCAAGTTGTTTTTGGAGCATAATTGTTTTTTTAGTAAGTATAATCTAGCTATTTACGTTTTCATTTTTTAGTATAATGGTTTCTAAACACACTATTGAGTACACTAGTCAGAATAGTTTCGATCACTTCACTTGTGAAAATATACTATTTTAGAACAGTGCTTGCTTAGCATTGTACTTTTGGTCCTTAAGAACTCGATTGACCATTAAAATACATTTTGACTCTTACCTCAGATAAATACAGATGGTTCAATTCGCAAAATCATTTAAATTAAAAGCGACTCTTGCTACGACACAATAAAGTGCAATTCAGGTCGCACAGTGCTAATTACCTATAGTTATAGTCATCTAGAGGTTGCCTCTCTTTCAATCGCGTAATTTTTAGATCTTCTGACTACGTTACACACACTGAATTGGCCCAATAAGTCGAGCCCGCCATGTACGTTAATAATCTGTGCTCTTACTAACACCTACTATGACTAAAACATTCTAAAAGAGTAACTATGAGCTCACACCAAATAAAAAACCAAGACTTAGCGCTGCGAAAAATACAGTGAAGCATGCCAAAACTACACCTCCGCTCTGAGCATATCGCTCACACGCACACACTTACAACCATTTCCAATCAAATTACACCTCACCAAACTGCATATGTTTAGGAAGTTAAATAAAGGTAAACAAAAAGAACCACGTGACGATACAGCTATCAAATATTCGACTAAACGTGATACCTGTCACTTCAGTTGTCATGCTACGTCACAGTTGTACTACTCAATTTAGCAACGTAATAATTCGTTGACGTTTATAGTTTGGGCTGTTTACAATAGACCATAAAAATATAAAAAACTGGACTGATTACAAAATAATATATTATATTATTATTATAAATCTAACAAAAAAATTGTGCTCAAGCAGTTACATCTACGAAGAGTAGGTAGTTTAAGAAAAAAATTATAAAGTTTAACAAACATTAGTAAAAAAGGAAACAATTGTAAAAATCTAAAAGAAATTTAATTTGGTTTCATCGTATTTTTAAACAAGAAAATGTCATCTATAAAAACTCCTTTTATGATTTGTTTACCTTTATTTAACTCCCTAAACCTATGGAGTATAAGTGCACCCAGCTTACGAAAACGGCATCACGTCATTGTTGACAGCCCTGTCTTCGTTTTTAGAGTTTCTTGCCCAATTATTATTCTTAGGAAACGACCTTATAATCAATTCTTATAAACTTTTCATATAAACTTTGACGTTCAAAAGTGCCTTTTAATAGCCTACTTTAAATAAATGATTTGACTTGGACTTTAGTTTTGACGTTAAACGTTCACGTTAACATAACGCCGCCAGAGAATTTAACTTAATACTCAATTAAGTATATAGTAAGATTCTTGGCTGGCATATACAGGGTCAAATTAAATTAGCTAGCCAAACTCCGCAGATGTTAATTGAGATGGTATCGATAACTAAACATGATGTTGCCTATTTTTGCCAGGGGCCATGGTATCCCTTTCGGACTTTTCCGCGACCCCGGCAGGCATCGGTCCTATCGGACCCCTTCAGTTGCTGACATTGTATAATTGTTGTTGGGTTGTAGTTGTTGTTGTATAGTGTTTATAGTTCTTCAACTCATACCTCACATAACAACACCAACGGCGGTCGCTGACCCAAAAAAAAAACATCAAACATTTTTTTTTTTCTGTCGTGTTTAGATATTGATAACTAGTTTAATTTGACCCTGTATAAGTATAGAATCGACAACCTCGTAATTGTTACCACTCTAAAGTTGAATGGCACTTGCACAGCCGCACACAAGAAAGAGAATAAATTACACAAAAAATAAAAATAATTTAGAATAGTACTTTTTAAATTATTTTTATTTTTTTTGTTTTTTGTGTAATTTATTTTCTTTCTTTTCTTTTTTCTTTCACAGCATAAAACGTCAGTCTATTCTTGCTTTAAGTGACAAAAATTTTAACCTTAATGAAGTCTCAATTTACTGGTTTTTTTTTTAAGTGGTCAAACAAATTGCGAGGTTACCTACATCATATAGGTCTCGAGTTCGAATATTCCAACTTCCTTTACAAAGCAAAAGACAATTAACTGAGTGTCAGTCATTCTAAGCGCTTGGCAGATGAGGTCACGACTCGTTTTATTAAATACTATGCTTCCACTAGCGGCTTTTCCCGCGTGATATCTTTATAAATTATAGATAATATATAGAAGGACTCGTGACTAAATTATAACAGCCGCACAGGTCGATTGAGGGTTAAGCTACGCTTACCGCGGTCAGTTCATGGATGGGAGACCATCATAGATATAAGAAAGTATATTTCTATGGTGACCATCCATTACATAGCGAGACCTTTCGTGCCTCGGAAAGCTCGTTAAGCCTTTGGTCCTGGCTGTAACTCGTAGATCTTTGACAGTCATTACGGGTAGTCAGAAGCCCAAAAGTCTGAAAACCAGTCTTACCAAGGGGTATCGTATTACCCAGGTACTGGGTTGTGGAGGTCAAATAGGCAATCGCTCCATGTAAAATACTGGTACTTAGCTACATCTGGTTACATTGGAAGTCGACCCCAACATTGTAGTTGTGTAAAGGTCAGGCAGATATTTTTTATGTCTCAGTGATAATATAGCATTCTACTGGTGAAAGAATTTTTGAATCGGTCTAGTAGGTTTTGATTATTCATTAAAAACAAAAAAAAAAAAAATTTTTTCTTTATAATTTAATTTAATTAGTGTAGATACACTTCATACAGTCGCCAGAGTCCGAACAGTGAGCACGAAGGCGTGGAGTAAACTTAACGTACATTCGAACGATGTTTGAATCGAAAATACAACTATCCTATAGTATTTTGGTTTAAAGTTTTGCGACAAGCACATTATGTATCTTTCTAAAGGCTTAAAACGAAGTAAAAATCGTTAGAATAGAACTTTACCTATAGTACGCGCGTTCGAATTAAGCCCATTGATGGCGGTTGATTCATGTAAAATATTGATCCTCAGTGGCATATGGAGTTTCTTGCCCATTCTTCTACATAGGTATACCTATTACGCTTCAGAATAAGCAGCTAGCTTCATTTTTCTGACTGACCGACTCCTTGACAATTGGTAATCCAATTACAGGCAATTGAAACAAATGCTTTAATTTTGAGTTTGAGACTGGTAAAACATATTATTTGGAAAAAAGCTTTACGACAGAGGTTTTAAGCCTTTGACATTTATGAACATTTTGGCGTTATTAAAAAATTCAGAGGGTCACGTGACACACGTAAAAATGAAACGTTTTTATATAAAAGTTAAAAGGTCTCGTGTGAATTTGGAATTAGGGCTCGTTAGCCCTTTTGCAGCCTGTATGAAACAGATTGAGGCATAAAGGTTTTTCATCACGCTACCGGATGGCAAATGTCCTTTTTTCCTACGCAAGGAATTATTTTGTTCCTACCATATTGGATGCGTTTTCTGACACAAATTCTTTTTTTTTCTAGATTGTGTTAAAAATTAAACTTAGGCTAGTTTTGAATACAAATGAGTTGAGCATCTGTAGCCAAACTAGGCAAAACCTGTAATTCGGCTATCAGCGCCACTCCCCTCGGATAATTTTACATTTATCATAGCCGTTAACATATTTTTTTACAAGATAATTAACAGTACTGTTATTTTACACATATTATTATATTTTATAATAATATTTAGAGTATGAATGTGTATGTATGTGTGACCTCTCACTGTGTGAAATGAAGTGTGAGTGTGTGAATTGAGAGAGGGTGTGTCTAGTCCATGAGAAGTTAAATATTTGGAAATTTCTGCGTGTGATCTATGTGAATTTTGAAAGTATCATTCAAACAAGTTAATGCTAACGTGATCATTGTGCTATATGTAATAGAAGTTCAGTCTCTTCATAATTTAGTTTTTATTTTTATTCAGACACCTTTTTTTGGTATACTTATGTTTACCACCCTGCTGTTTAATATATTGTAAGGAATGGGTCCAATGAAGTTCGCGAAGCATTGGCTAAATGTAATTATGTATGCTACATAGTAATAATTATGTTGGGATTAAAGGTTTATTGTTCTACAATCTGTAACATTACGATTAATTTTATTGTACCTACAAATTATATTTTTGTGAGATTTTAGTCAAACGATTTTCCGAACTTATCAAATTAATGGGGGTTATCATATCGTTTTACAGTGTGAATTTCTTTTGAGCAGAATTAGTTAATTCCCAATTATAGGTTATATAAGATCTACCAGATCTCTAAAGATCTATCGGATCTATCAGAACCCTCTGGTAGATCCCCACTACAGACGAAAAAGAAGTACATCAATTAGGATCTTAACTCCAAATATTACAGCTTTTCCCAAAATTATTAAAGAAAAGTTGTTCACCATAAATCAAAATAAAATACACGATTGCCAAATTGAGTACTTTGGAATACGATAAACTAAAAAAATTGTTACTACTACTAAACGGCGCTGTGATCTTTGCAAAAACGTGGTGCTGAGATGCATCCTCGAGTGTGATTAGATGAACCAAAACTCATACTGCTGACGAGTTTTTGGCAGCTAGTCTATTCTACCCTCCACCTACCAGTTCAGTAGTTCACCTATCGGCAACCAGCCCCGGTCTGTCCTAGAGTTTCGGGGGCACGATACGCTCAGCTTCGCTTCAATTCCGCAATGTTTTCGTCGCACATAATATAGTTCATATGCAAAAAAATACCCAGTAAAATAAAAACAATGGAACGTTTCGTTTCAAGTTCTAAATTGTATTTTCAGGCAGCCTCGAGTAATTGTTCTCCATAATAAAAACTACGAAGAATAAAATGAGTGTTGTTAAACTTGGGCTGGGATGAAATTAATGTACTATTTTTGGTGCACAATATGGAGGCTAAATTGTATTTCTAACTTTTTGTCATCAATCTGTGGTTGTGCTGTATTGCCATTGATGGCATATGGCATTAAAACGTGGTAGCTCACAATGGGCCTCATTAGAAGGCTGAAAGTCACCCAAAGGACAATGGAGATTGCTATGCTTGGAGTTTCCCTACGTGATCAAATCAGAAATGAAGAGATCCGTAGCAGAAACAAAATAACCGATATAGGCCGAAGAATTGCCAAAGTTAAGTGGCAGTGGGCAGGACACATTGCTTGCAGAACAGATGGCCGATGGGGCTGAAAGGTTCTGGAGTGGCGAGCGCGTACCGGAAGACGTAGCGTTGAAAGGCCCCTCACAAGATGCACCGATGATCTGGTGATGGCCGCAGGAACCCGCTTGATGCGAGAAGCACAGAACCGGTTAAAATGGCGGTACTTGGGGAGCCCTACGTCCAGCATTGGACGTCTTTCGGCTGAAATCATGAATGATGATGAGTCAATCTGTTTGATGTTTGTTAGTTGTTAATATATTCTATGTTCGAAGGCAATAAATACAACGGATGAGGTGCCAAGGAAAAAGGTGTTAGTATGGACCCCATAAGTAGGCACCAACTGAACTAACTTAGGCGTAACGGGCTGTCGAACTAAAAGGCCCTAAAAGCTACTTCTATCGTTACACAAATATCCTGTTAACATGGAAAAAAGCTAAATCGTAAAAGACGGTTTAAAATAGCTCTCCATTTGTTTGGATTTTTCTAGTTCAATCTAGTTATGATTTTGTTTCCTAAAAACCTTCCTATTACAATTTTTTTCAAGCATTATATTGGTTTGTTAGGTACGTTCGTAAGTTTCCAGTTACTCCCATCTTTCAAGCACTTACTGGTGTCCGATTGAGCTGAAACTTCGCATACTTATATAGCTTTTTTTTTTTTTTTTTGGGTGGGAAATTATCAAATAACTTCTCCCGCTCTGGGTGGAGCGGGAGGGCGTGTCAGACTCTTACTGACTAAAACCCACCCGTGTTCCTTCCGTTGCCTTTACGTTGCCAGGGGCCACGGTATCCCTTTCGGACTTTCCCGCAACCCCGGCAGGCCGGCGGTCCTATCGGACCCCTTCCGTTGTGCTGACATCTCTTTGAGGCGGCGCGCGTGGAACACAACGCGCCGTCGACCCGGGCCTGGTCCTTATCGGACGGCGAGCTACCCATTGCTCACCGTCCGCAAGCCCGCGCCTACGGTGGCCGGGAATCGGCCTGCGATTCCCGACGCCCAGGGCGTCTCCTGCGGCGGCTAGGGGCGTGAGGGCGCGAAATTTGCCTCTCCCTCACGCGTTCTGCCTCCTCCTTCGCGAGCATTACTGCTTCGCAGAAGGAGGTGGCGGCCTCCCATGCCCTCTCGCTCCGTACCATGGCCTGGACTAGGGCCGGACGCGAGAGATCCCCGCCGCCGATCGCCTCCACGAGGACACGGCGATGCTCTGCCCAAGCCGGACAGACCTCCACCGTATGCTCAACCGTGTCCTCCGGGCGATCCACGCAGTGATGACACCCGGGCGTTTCCTCCCGCCTGATACGAAACAGGAACCTCCCGAAACAACCATGTCCGGTGAGGACCTGCGTCAGGCGGAAGGTGAGGACGCCGTGGCGCCTCTCTAGCCACTCCTCAAAGAGGGGACTTATCGCCGCAATAGTGGCGTGCCCAATACTTATATAGCTCCGGTGACAACGTAAAATTATGATAATATGAAACTGGTCTGATGATGGAGCCTGAAGATGGCTATAGGAACGCCTCAACTAACTGAAGATAGCGTCGTTCAGTTTGAACTCGCTGTTAAATGTTCAATACGGCTACTTGACTATCATAATCCCATAGATCTTTAATCCATACTTCATATTCTTCTTATTTTCGAATCGATGGTACTTTTAAAATTAGTTGTGGCTAGTAAGTAGGTGTACTTAATATGAAAAGGTAAAATACCTATTACTTTTTCACGCCTAGAGCACCTGGGACCTGGACAAAGGCATCGTCAACTTTCATCTTGAATATTGTTATTGAAAAATTACGTAATACACGCAGACAAAATTGTGGGCAATAGCTAGTTCCTATAAATGCTTGCAATCTTTTCTGAGCAGTGGTGTTCCAGTGGTATTGGCCCCAACTTACAAGATGTAGGTCGTGGGTTCGAACCCAGGTAGGCAGGTTTTACTTAGTGTAAATAATTTCATCACCACTAATCTCAAAACGATGAAAGAAAACATCGTGAAGAAACCGGCATGTCCGAAAAATCAAAGGCATGTTGTGACATCTACCAACCCGCACTGGGCCCGCGTGGTAGATAATAGCCCACTCCCTCTCGAAGAAAAGAGGCTTATGTCCCAGCAGCGGGTACTTTACAGGCTGTTTATGCTTATGCTATCATCTTTTCTAGTAAAGACCTGTTTATACCTAGAAACGGTTCTACATCTCCAGTATAACTAGAACCTATCTAGTTGGTTATTGATGGTACTAAGTAATTAAGTCTGGGCCTCCCCAGAGAAACACTAGAATGTCTTGGAGTTGGGCCTAATAAAATTAATTAGGTGATATATTATATGAGTCTAGCGAAACACAGGGCTTTTGTAACTCAACTGGACTTTTAGTGTGGAATAAAGTAACAAAATCATGGTTCTTTTGTTTTTGTTAAACTGGGCAAATTAAAAAAAATACTAACGTAAGTACAATTTTTTTACTGTTTATCCTAGAAAAACGTGGGGCTTGTAGCTAAGTAATAACAGCCGCACGGGTCGATCGATCAGGTTAAGCTAGGGCTGCCACGGTTGGTCCGTAGATGGGTGACCATCTTTATAAACCGGTCGTTACGGGTCAACAACCTGTCTTACCAAGGGGTATCGTACCTATTACCCAAAAATTGGGTTGAGAAGGTCAGATAGGCAGTCGCTCCATGTAAAATTCTTGTATTCAGCTGCATGCGGTTGGACTGGAAGCCGACCCCAACATGGTTGGGAAAAGGCTAGACAGATGATGATTCTAGAAAAACGTTATCCACAATAAATCAGTAGGTAGTGATATTCTTTTAAACATCACATCGATAAAATGGAAAATCAACGATGATTTACTAAAGCCGCTATCAGACGATTCACTCGAGTGAACTCAAGTTAATGGTTCCCTCGAGTGAAAGGTAATTTTTGTTTCATTCCACATCCACACGACACCGACAAATTAAATATAAATTGGGGGAAAAATATGCGTCACATCCACACAAAACAATTATCATAGAAGAAAAGAAAGAAAATACGTTTATTTGCGGTAAACATGACGCAAAGTAAGAATACAAAACAAGAAAAGAACAAGTTCGAGCAAAATATGCGTCACATCCACGCAAAACGGCCATCGCTCAGCATAATGCTGCGATCTTATGCTAGACTCAAACTCAAACTCAAAGCATTTATTTCAATTAAACCATTTACAGGCACTTTTGAACTGTCAAGAAGTCGGTCAGTCAGAAATATGAAGCTAGTTGCCCATTCCAAAGCGTAGTAGGTACCTATGGAGAAGAACGGGCAAGAAACTCCACGGATACTCTTAATCAAAATATTGTTACAAAATATTGGTTACATCATGAACGTTGAAATTATACATGTGAGAACAATGTAGAAAGACGTGCACGTAAAAAGCGTCCGTAATAAAAAGATAAAAACAATTCAAAAATTAAAATAAGCCGTGGCAGATAAGAGATGCCCAGTCCCTAGTGACGGCGCCCGTTCACGAACATGACGCATGGATCAGCACCGTTTAGCTCAACCATTTTGAAGGGAACTTAACGATCCAACACACACGCCACCACCAGCGAGACATTTGAGTGAGCATGACATACTCTCAGCCGCCAGGGCACATTCAAGTCAATGAAAGACGTACCCAGTAAATGGTAGCTTTATAGAAGGTACATGGTCACAGTGCTCACACATGTGTTGTGCAATTATACAATACTACGAGATTGAAGTCATACAATTCAAAGATAATTTATGCAATCTTCAGCAGCTCCAACAATATTTTCGAATGCTAAAATTAAATTAGTTTATGCGCCTTTGTGGAGCTGGACCAGCGTTGAGCCAAGTATTTTTGTCACCGATATAATCCCCCAGGTTATAATATGCTTATAGTGTGCGTTTTATACAAGATTTAAATTTAGTTTCATTTAGTTGTAGTAGACAGAGCTTTAACGCTGGTTTTCAGCGACAGGCGGCGTTGATGTGATCACGTCGACCGGTTCAGTATACAATGAGATAATATGATGATAATGATTGGCTTAAGTGAGAATCTTGAATATATTTAAGTTCGATTCCGAAAATTTGCGGTGAATTGAAAGAAAGTTTACAGAATAGCTTAGTTTAAGTGAAGACCCAAATCGAGATAAAAGTTAAAATATTTCTGCCCGTCAAGAACACCGGTTCAAGGGACTTCCTTCCCGATTTGGTGCAAAACAGAAATAACAATTAACGAAGAATCTAATTAACACCACCTGTATACCTAACTTTTAGGAGCTCCGAAATTAGGTTTTTGATATTAATTTTACTTAATCTTTAGATGTCTACTGAAAATTAATATTATAAATATAGCCGAATTTAATAACCGGGATATTCGTGAACACCGCCGTGAGATACTCTGTATCTTTTGGTTTTTGACAAATAATTTTCAAATAATTGTTTCTTTGAGGCATAAGTAGTTGGTCGAAAATATGAATGTCGATGGCTATACGGGTAGGGGAAGACCAAAGAAACGATGGATGGACTGTGTGGAAGATGATATGGCTGGAAAGGGAGTAACTATCGAGATGACGAGTGACGACTAATAGAGAAATATGGAAAAAAGAGACATATTGCATGTTGATAAGAGCAGGATAATGATTATGGATCTTTTGGAATTGCTAGTGACTTTTGTCATTACATTATGAAAAAGATAATCAGAGAGTAAAGAGAGAATTTTGAAAAGATTACAATGACTTTAGGACTGTATACGCCTTACTAGCTTCTTCTCCCGACCCACCGCGTCGCGTCGCATCGCCCGGCCCGCTTAGCGTTGTTTCAGACTTTTTGTTTTTACTCGGCTCCTAGGGGTCGTCTGCGAAGCAGTAATGCTCGCAAAGGAGGAGGTGGAACGCGCAAGAGTAAGCAAACTTCGCGCCCTCACGCCCCTAGTCGCCACAGGAGACGCCTTGGGCATCGGGAATCGCAGGCCGATTCCCGACCAATGTAGGGGCGGGCTCGCGGACGGTAAGCAATAGGTAGCTCGCCGTCCTATAAGGACACAGGCCCGGGTCGACAGCGCGTTGTGTTCCACGCACGCCTCAAAGAGATGTCAGCACAACTGACGGGAACCGCTAGGACTGATAGGGCCTGCCAGGGTCGCGGGAAAGTTCGAAAGGGCCCCTGGCAACACACAGGCAACTGAAGCAAGACGGGTGGGTTTTGATCAGTAAGAGTCTGACACGCCCTCCCGCTCCACCTAGAGCGGGAGAAGTTATTTGATAATAGCCTAACAAAAAAAAAGAAAAAGAGGATTCGGAGCGTGATGTTAAATAATCTTCCTCAAGAATTGGGCTATCAATTGCAAACGCGGTGAACACGTTGCGCACACGTGGCGAGCTCACTACGCACATGCAGCGAGCACGTTGAACAATCGCCTCACTGATAACTCGCTCACAGAATTACCAGTGTGATAAAGCCCATATACCTGTTTTGCCCACCAATATTCAAATATGGAAAAATTGCCATAGCGTTTGAAACTTTCTAAAATCTTAATTTTCTTCCACAGGTCCTTCATCACCAATCCCATCAACATCATCTTCCTCAGTAAAGCCAGATCAGAACGAGCTGACAGTCACCTTTCCCCCCCTCGAGGACATATACAACAATACTCCTGAGAAGCACTTCGGAACAGAGAATAATACTGTGGTGACGTCACAGACAGGGTCTACTGCCCTCTTGCCGTGTGTCATCAGGAATATTGGCGATGGAATTGTAAGTAGCTTGATTCTACTAATTTACTAGCGAACCACCACTGCTTTGCACGGGTGCAATGAAAACAACTGATGTGACGTCATGTCAAAACATCAAGATTTCTGTGCTCTATGTTGAATATTATACACAAAAACCTTCCGGATAAAAATTTCTAAAGTATGATGAAAAGTTTGAACATCTTCTCAAAGTCTATTTTGTCATTAAGAATAAGTTTTCGCACATGAAAATAGACACGAAAGGCGATCTTGTTTTGTCGACGTAGCACGGTTATAGTTTAATAAATGTAAAAAAAAACGACTTAACAATCAGATACATTGTTAAAATACAGAAAAGACAAAATTGATACATGTCAGGTAGGCGGAAACAGAGCAAAACTGGACCCGTTTTGAACATAAAACACGAAAAAATTCACACTTGACTGTTTTCAGTTGAAATGTTAACAAGGCGACGTTCACCGGTGCAATTTCACTGCAAAATACAGTTTTTTTTACGTAGCATCGGTACACCAACAGCAGGTAGCCTAATGAAAAAAAAACTACTTTGATTAATAAATTACACCAACATCATTTCGATAATAAAACAAAATAATTCCCTTTCCAAAAACATAGCCTAAATTTTCATTTTAGTTGAAATTAAAAACATTATTTTACCTAATTACAAGCCTAAAGAAGCAAGTCTTAACTTCAATTTAGTATCACCATTAATCACGAACAAAATCCAATCCAAACTTATAACCAGCGAAATTTTTATCACAGAAAACTTAATCACATATTTTATCTGGACCACAGCCGGCTTATTACCGGCTAAACTAATGAGGTAGCTATATTTAACCACCCCGAACCGAGCTTAGTTTAAACCTCATAAATTTTCTGTCTTTTACATTCCAAAATAGAGTAGATTTTGTAAAACTGTATTTAGGTTGGTTGGTAATTTTGGTGTCTTTGAGAGCAGAGGCTGAAGCGATAAGCGGATTATAAATTATGAAAGGAATTAGTTTCTTCCCAACGTCTTTCATTGACATTATGTCAATCATTTCAGCCGTAAGACGTCCTTTGCTGTACATAGACCCTCAAGCACCGCTACTTCAACCGGTTCTGTGCTTCCCGCATCCAGTGGATTCTTGCGGCCTTCACCAGGTCATCGGTTAACCTTGTATGAGGCCTTCCAACGCTACGTCTTCCAGTACACGGTCGCCACTCCCGATCCTTTCGGCCCCATCGGCCATCTTTTGCGAGCAATGTACCCTGCCCACTACCACTTAAGTTTGGCAATTCTTCGAGCTATGTCGGTTACCATGGCTCTCCTGCGTATCTCTTCATTTAGGAAAACTCCAAGCATAGCCCTCTCCATTGCCGTTTGGGTGACTTATAGCCTTCTAATAAGGCCGATTGTGGGTGATCACGTTTCAGTGCCACAGGTCAACACTGTCAAAGACTTTCGTAATGCCAATGAAAAACAATAAAGAAGAAAGCAGAAAGTATGACCATGTTTCTCATCTTCGCAAGGAACTCAAGTAGCTCCCAATCCGCCTTCGCAGGAACACTCGGATCTTATGTCTCCTCTTTAACGTCTTACACAACCCGTCCTATCCTTCCTACCTGCGTGAGCGTTTTTCTTACGCTCGCCCTAGCGACGCACCATGTAGATCACACCTTAGATCCCTCCTTAAATCTCATCCTCATAAAACAAGCTACTATTCCTATTCCTTCTCTGTCCATGCAGTAAGGTTGTGGAATTCACTTCCGCCTAGCATTCGTGATTTAAAAACTGTTTCACAATTCAAATTTCGAGTAAAAGAGCATTACCTTTCCTCTCATATATATATTTATATTTTTCTCTTCTTGTTCTCACACACTATTGTCTACATTTCTTTCTCATTTCTCCTATCGCAGGTCTGCTGGAAGAAATTTCTTAAGAAATAAACAGTACCTTTGTACTCATAATTATGATTATGTCTTATCTGTATCTATTTTTCTGTGTGTACATAAATAATAAAATAAATAAAAATAAATAAATAAAGCATTACCATAAACTCTTCCTTATCGAATTAGATAAGAAAATTTGTTACTTCTGGTTTCATCATTTAATGGCAAAACACTTCAAAGAAGTGCGCTGCTTGAAACTCAAATAGCGTAACAAATCGGTATAAGCTTTTTTTTCATGTTACCTGCACATAATAAACTTATATCCTCAATCATTTCAAAGTGAGCATGATTCTTCAATTGCATTTGATTATAATACATTCAGTTTCAATTGCCTTCAAATGGTCAAAATCGGCTATGTAGCCCGCCCGTGTTTCCGACCAAATGTACCGACGTGTTCACGTACGCGCCAAGAGTTGTCAGACCGCTTCAGCGAGTGAATAATCCCATTAACGTCATGCCCACATGTCATGTTGCACCGTGCCATATAGAAGTATACCATTTGGCAAGCTATTGTAGGTATGTAGGTATGATCGATTCGAAAAGTATCTGATAAAAATGTAAACAAAGCCTGTTTAGGCTGGATTCTTGCGCAATCACTCACCAAAGAGAATTAGTAATATATTCATCTGTATTGGAAAGGTTTAAACTTCATATCGTTTAGATAACATTAATTAATTGTAATTGAAAATCACCGATGAAAATTGAGGTTTCAGAATTTCGGATTAATCAAATCAAAGCACTCAATTTGTAAGTGGCAATACAATTTGCCATCCACAGGTACGTTTTCTGATCCACTTGTTTACATTTTCGTCAGATCAGATACTTATGGAAAAGACCACTTATATTTTTATATTTTACACTTAAAATCGCCATGCTTATGCTTTTACCCCGCTACCGGCCATCACAAAGACCCTTACCCTTACGGATTGGCGAAAGATGTACGATGCCTCAGGTGGCGACATCTGGAAGAAATTGAAATATTGTCAAAAGTCGGAATTGAACTGTCTAACCTTTAGTCGGATTTAGACATTTTGGTAATATTTAGTTTTCAGCTATTCAGATGCCCGCTTGACATTTCAACTTATTTGCTTTAAAGAATCTATTCAAATTGAGAAATAAATCTGAGTAATATCGATGAGTTATAAATAATACAACTGACGGGGTCCGATAGGACCGATACCAACCAGGGTCGCGGGAAAGTCCGAACGGGATACCGTGGTCCCTGGCAACGTACAGGCAACTGAAGGAACACGGGTGGGTTTTAGTCAGTAAGAGTCTGACACGCCCTCCCGCTCCGCTCAGAGCGGGAGAAGTTATTTGATATATAGATTTCAACTTATTTGCTTTATAGAATCTATTCAAATTGAGAAATAAATCTGAGTAATATCGATGAGTTATAAATAAATATAAAATTGGTCGTTTATTAAATTGCCTAGAAAGTGGTATTTTATTTAGGACAAAGAGTTTTTTAAACCTGAGCTAATGATTGATTTGATTTTGATTACCTTTTGTTGAACGTAGGTATTGTAATTTGCCAGCATTCGAAACATTACAGGCATGACGGGAAACTTTTCCTAAACATTTTACTTTTTAACCGACTTTATTATTTACAAATTATTGTTTGATATGTATAACGCATAAAAAAATAAAAATAGAAGAAAAAAAGCCGGCCAAGTACTCGCACACAAAGAATTCCGTACCACCGTACAATATTTAGCAAAAAACGCCGAAAAAACACGTTTCTTATAGCGGCAATAGAAATACACAATCAGTGACAATTTCAACTGTCTACCAATTACGGTTTATGAGACGCAGCCCGTTGACAGACAAACAGACAGCGAAGGCTTAGTAATAGGGTTCTGTTTGGTACCCTTCGGGTAAGACTACAAATACACACACAAACATACATACTTTATCATAAAAGTCCCAGTGATTTAGCATAGCTTAGTTTAGAAATCCCGTTTTCAGGGTTCCGTGGTAAACAAGGAACCCTTATAGTTTCGCCATGTCCGTCTGTCTGTCTGTCCGCGGCTTAGCTCAGAGAGTCTTTGTACTAGAAAGCTGTAATTTGGCATGGGTTTAAACTTTTTTTTTTTGTCCCTCCCCTACACGTAAAGTGTGGATGTTTTTTTCTCATCTATTCATGGTATGGGGTGTCGTTAGAAAGGTCGTTAAAAATATTGGGAGTTTTTGGATTCAGGGATCCGTTTGCGAAATATTAAGCTTTAAAGTGCAAATTTTTGTTAGAGTCAAGTGTGTTCCCTGCCAGCTAAACGGTTGGTTTTAACTATGTGATAAAATTCACGGCAGTAATATATATAACGAAATTAAAAGGAAAACTGTCACAGCTAAGTAGGTTTTACAAGTTAACAAGTAATAATCAACCAACTTACATTTGCAGTTGCAAAAACATGTTCTCCCATAAAGTTAAGCGTTATTGCGATAAATTCTAACCTAACTGCGGAACCCTTCATTGTGCGTGGTCCATACGCACTTGGCCGGTTTTTTTTAAATATACTTTTAAAACTACTATCATCGCAAACACTCTTTGACACAATTTGCAAGATTTAACTTACAAATATCTGACCTCCTTTCATGTAATCCAATAAAATATCGTACCTAATGAAAATGTCAAAATAATCAGAATTTACAATCCGAACTTTCGTTCAGGGTCAATAGGCTTCAGTAAACATCTTACGTCATTTGTTACGTAAAAGAAATGAGTTCTATCGGATTTAGGCCTTCTGTGAGTAAGGTTACCTACGTGGTGATTGTGTTTTTGTATAAGATTCTGGGTTTTTTTTTTGCTGGAAATAATAGGAAATAGGGGTGACCAATCCGTCTGCTAAGTCATTGATTTGTTGTTTTGTGTTTGTGTGTTGTTAAGGGGCCTGTGGCTAAGTGATAACAGCCGCACGGCTCGATCGATCAGGTTAAACTACGGTTGCCGCGGTTGGTCCATGGATAGGTGACGACCATCTTTACATATCGAGTCTCCTCCGTGCCTCGGAAAGCACATTAAACTGTTGTTCGTGGATCTTTGACAGTTGTTACGGGTCGTCAGAAGTCCGAAAGTCTGACAACCAGTCTTGCCAAAGGGGTACCTATCGTATTACCCACTAACTGTGTTGCGGAGGTCAGATAGGCAATCGCTCCATGTAAAATACTGGTAATCAGCTGCATCCGGTTAGACTGGAAGCTGACCTCAACAGAGTTGGGAAAAGGCTAGGCAGATGATGAAGTCATTAATTTGTGTAGATATCCATAGCATAAATGTTATGGGGCAGACTTAATACTTTACGTATTTTCCACGTTTTAGGTTCAGTAATGGATGGCTAAAGTATGAAAAGACCTCCATGGTGCACCTAATGTGGTAACAGCATTCTTTACCCGTAACAAGAAAACCGGCCGAGTGCGTGTCGGACCACGCACAATGAAGAGTTCCGTAGTTAGGATGAATTTTTCCCAAAAACAAACTTAACATTGTAGTTGAAAAACATGTTCTCCCATACATCGATATACTTCACGGTCAATTCTCCAACTGCAAATGCAAGTTTGTAATAGCATTTTTTTTTTTTATTTGTGTTAAAACTACAAATTAACTATTTTCGGACTTTTTCCTATACATGTCCTGTGAGACCTTGCTTCCTGCGAAATTTCATGATTCTAGGTCAACGGGAAGTACCATGTAGGTTTTTATTTATTTGCGAGTATCAAAATATGTCGCATAAATGGCCGTCTTTTTTTAATACGTTGACTTAGAAACTTGATTTTTTTACAGCTGTAAGGGACCATAGACTTACTTATTTGATATTAATGCCAACTTGATACCTCCACGCGTTCTTGAGAAAAAGGGTCTTGATAGACTGACGGACGGACAACGAAGTGATCCTATAAGGGTTCCGTTTTTTTCCTTTTGAGGTACGGAACCCTAAAAAGACCAGTTGGTCTCGATATTTAGCACACAGAGACCGATAATAATGAAGAGAAGAGGGGCGTTTTGATCCAAGTTTATTAAAAGAACGCCTCGACGTTTCATCCTAAAATTTTGTGATAAATGATCTTCATTAAATGAATTTCTTAGAGTAATATCTTTTGCTTGTCAAACGTCTGGAAATAGATTCCAGAAAGTTCCATTAGTGCTGTCCTGTTCGTGATATTTCTAGGTTATATTAAATTAACTGAGCCCCGCGGTTTCACCCGCATAAGTCTCGATCCCGTAAGAACATCGGGATAAAAGGTATCCTATGTCCTTTTCTAGGTCATAGTCTACCCAGTTGCCAAATTTCAACCAAATCCGTTTAGCCGTTTTAGCGCCAAAGAGTAACAAACAAACAAACATACAAACTTTCACATTTATAGTAGGATTAGTTAGGCTTAGGATATCGTTGAACAAAATAAATGGAAGTATATTTTTTATAATTACCGCAAAATGTAATAGTATATAGTCATTAAATTTACTGCGGGACCGTTGTTACACTATTCAGAAGTCCGGAAGTCTGACAACCAGTCTTAATAAGGGGTATCGTATTACCCATTCAAGAAAATCGTCTACTTTTGTAAATTCTATGTTTGTAAATATGTGAGCACCATGTATCTATCACATAATTAGTCTATCTTTTGTTGCTTCATTTTTAATTCTTAATTCTTTTTACCTATTGTGGTATAATAATTTTATTCTGTGCATCGTCCTCACATATATTGTAAAACTTTTTAAAAGAGTAACGGTGGAGTTTCTTGCCCATTCTTCTCCATGCGAAAACTACCTTTTGGAAGGGGCGACTAGAATCAATTATATTTTTTTGTAAATTTTTGACGTTCAAAAGTGCCTTATAAGGGCCTATTTGAAATAAATGATTGGGCTTTTTCGACTTTGAAGGAAAACATCGTGAGAAAACAAAGCATGTTCTAGAACCGAAAATTCGAAGACGTGTGACATCAACCAACCCGCACTGGGCCCGCGTGGTAGATTACAGCCCACTCCCTCTCACAGAGAAGAGGTCTGGGTCCCAGCAGTGGGTGACTATACTGTGGTGGGATTTACATCACCACATGCGAAGACCTGACGTCACACAAATCCTGCATCGCGCAATTAGAGTTTACCGCGCGAACGACATATGTAAGACTATCCGACATCAATCCTTTGGGCAGTTTCCCGCCAGACACAACACCAGTCTGTTCGGGGGATCCTCTTTTTTTCTATAGAGGATGAGAGGACTTTACAGCCTGTTCCTTATTATTATGCCAGCTACTAACATAAACATTTATGCGCATAAGTGCGGCACGTATGCTGACAATGCATGTAATTGTCCTACTTTAGCAAAAACCGATGATATGAAATATCTTGGTGTAACGATTGACACAAATCTGAATTTCCGTAAACACATCGATTTGTTATGCACTCGAATGAGTAAATTGATATACATTTTTAAGAATTTACGATATATATCGGACTACAAATTAATTAAACAGGTCTATTTAGCTTTGTGTCAATCCATTCTCACTTATTGTATAACTTCATGGGGTGGGGCTGCTAAATGAATCCTTCTGCCATTAGAACGTGCGCAGAGAGCTGTCCTTAAGGTAGCCACCTTTCGCCCATTTAGACTTCCCACACACGAGCTTTACACGACATGTAAGGTTTTAACCGTACGTCAACTCTTTATATTGAATATAGTACTGCACCAGCATAGCAAACTTCCTTATGTCCCAATACCTATAGATAAGAGAAGAAAAGACTTAGTTTGCATAAAGCCCCAAACTAGACATACTTTTATAAATAAATTTTATGTATTTTTAGGTCCGTTCTTATATAATAAAATCAATAAGTCTCTAAGTATATATAGTGTTAATTGTAAAAAATTTAGTGAAATGTTGAGTGAATACTTAGCGACATTTAATTACTCAGACACTGAAAAATTGCTAGAAGTAATGCAATAAGTTTATTAATGTTAAGTCAATTTTTATTTTAAAATATAATTATTATGTATCAATGCTATATGCTAATGCTATATGCTATCAGGTCGCTATTGAATTCAGAAGGCTTTTAACCAATATATATAAGTTATACACTAGACTTATTTTAGGCATAGTTTAATATTTTCCTCCTAATATTAATATGTAACTTTGTAATGATGTAACTTCTATGTAATTTATACTTATGTGAACTAATGAATAAAAAAATAAAAAATATATTATTTATTTATTCTACAGACAACTTGATCCAATCGATGTTAGTAAACAATTTAACTTATTTGCAATGCTAGTGTTTAAATTCTACTACAGACAGGGTGGTTTTAATAAGATGCCTCATTATTCGGCTTTCTTCAGGCCCATCAAAAATAGCCTTCAGGAGGCTGTTGCTACTGTCCCGCAACCTTGTGAGAAGAGAAGCACTATTTTTCCGCACTACTGCTGAGAAGCTATCTACTCTGGCTTGAGCAAACATTGCCGAAGCACTGCAATAACGTGGCAGTCGCAACAGCGCCCTGAAAGCGTCGTTATATTGAATACGCAACGCATTGGTGGCACGATTAGTACAGCTGATCCGAGTGCTCAAGTAAAGGGATGTGCAGTAAGCTTTAAAAAGCGAGATTTTGACCGCATCCTACCTACGAGCCAGTATATTCGCCCGCAGCGCCAACGCTCTGTGTTCCCGCTCAACATCGGCATCATAAATATAAACATTATACCTCTAAAATATAAACAAAACGCAGATTTTTAAAAAATACACACATACAAATAATAGCCAAAAGCCTCGTATTCAAGCAATAAAAGTTTGTAATATCGACACCTCGGCCGCCCTCTTTGTGGTAAATGAGCGTTATGTATAAACCACAGTAGCCATAGCGAAGCGGTTTACAGCTCGTGGTTACCTGAGAATCACCGCAAACACTAGGAAACGCCTCAGAGGTGCTAACGAGTACATAACTATGCTTGTTAGCACTAGCCACTAGCCACGAGCCATAGGCTTGAAACCACAAGTTGTTGGTACCGCAATAGCTATGTTAATTTTATGAAGATTAATATGAGACAGGCCAACTGCTATAAACAAAACCGAAATATAGTTATTCGATTATCGGTCAGTTTAGCACCAAATTAAAGTAAACTCAAGCCTTTTTTATAAACAGGAGAACACCGCCGTGAAGAGGCCGCTTATTGTATGTTTTGTACAATAAAGTATAAATAAAGTTTCAAGTCTCTTTATTAACTCACATTCATTAACTACTAACTACTTATTTACGTTTTAGGCAATTTTTCTGCTATTCTGTACAATATATATGTACAGAATTATAATTTATAAAGCATCAATAAAGTTCAAATTGGCCCCATTTAATGATTATTCATGAAATCATGATATTTGCAGCCAATTCTAACTAAGAGACCTGTATTGATGATTCTTCTAATGATTATAATTCTGTTAAAGCATATTCTTAACAGTCGGTCGGTTGTAATCATTTATTTATTTATTTACTATTACCACTTATTTTTTTTTTTACAAGTCGGAACCCAATACAACAATGTAGTCACAATTTCTACACTCAGAGACGTCACCCAAAAACCGATTAAACACCACCACCAACAAAAATAAAGTCTTTCTAAACTGTCCTATTTTGACTGACCGGGTCCAAATTTATATCTGTCGATTAACATGGATAATCAATTAACAAGTCCCAAGTACCGAGTCTGAGTACTGGCACTAGTTATACAGAGAACAATATGCAATAGCATATGTGTGAGCACTGTGACCATGTACCTCCTATAAATCTACCATTTACTGGGTACGTCTTTCATTGACTTGAATGTGCCCTGGCGGCTGAGAGTAGGTATGTCATGCTCACTCAAATGTCTCGCTGGTGGTGGCGTATGTGTTGGATCATTAAGTTCCCTTCAAAATGGTTGAGCTAAACGGTGCTGATCCATGCGTCATGTTCGTGAACGGGCGCCGTCAGTAGAGACTGGTCATCTCTTATCTGCCACGGCTTATTTTAATTTATTTTTGAATTGAATTATCTTTTTATTAAGGACGCTTTTTACGTGCACGTCTTTCTACATTGTTCTCACATGTATAATTTCAATATGAATGATGTAACCAATGTTTTGTAACAATATTATGATTTAAAAGAGTGTCCGTGGAGTTTCTTGACCGTTCTTCTCCATAGGAACCTACGCTTTGGAATGGGCAACTAGCTTCATATTTCTGATTGACTGACGCCTTGACAATTCAAAAGGGCCTGTAAATGATTTAATTGAAATAAATGCTTTGAGTTTGAGTTATGTTAAGTGTCACCCTCTGGAATTCTGCCAATGTGCATGTAAAGATATCCACTTGCAGAGAGACGGTCATATTTGAATCAACATACCACTCACCTGAAAATTGCAAAAAACGTAAGAAAATTTTAATTTTCCAGGCTACCTTAGCGCATCCCCCTTAAACGAACTATTAAGTCAATACATAACTTATATATATATAATCAATATATAAACTTAACTTCATCAAAAGCATGTAAACAAGACTAAAATAAATAAGTTACACTGCTCTCTAATTTAAGACGATAAATGACAAAAAGAAATAAAGAAAAGCAATTCATTGACTTGAAATAATTGAGCAAAAAAGCTTCTTAAGAAGAGGTACCTTTAACTTAATAATGAAAAGGTCAAATAGTACTTAATTGGACGCAATTAACCTTAAGAAAATTAATTAGTAATACTCAATACTAGTTTTAAAATAGAAAAAGCGTTTAAGTTTTTTTTGGGTCCTGTGTAATTAATTGGAGACATTTTTTTTTTGAGACTTAGGTACAAAGTAGATTAAAGTCGAAGTTTATATTTGAGTTATTATAGTCTGTCTTTTGGTTCTGTGTAGACCTTTTTAGCGTTCCGTACGCGAAGGGTGCCAAACGGAACCCTGCTATAAAGCCTCCGCTGTCCGTCTGTTTGTCAGCGGGCTGTATCTCATGAACCGTAATAAGTAGACAGTTGAAATTGTCACAGATTGTGTATTTCTATTACCGCTATAAAAAATATAAAAAAAATTTGAGGGTTCAATATAGACGAAACGTGTTTTTTTTACGGTAAAAAAAATAATAATTAATAATTTATTTCTTACAAACAAAAAGTAAATTACAGAAAACGACTAATCGAATTGACTATAAATCTAATGTATAAACAACGTGTTACGTTAAATGCGCCAAACCTCAGACATCCCAACAGATTTTTAATTAAATTGACCTATTTCAGAAAGAGAAAAAAATCATTAAAATAATTGTAAAGGTTTTATTTGCTGTTTTAGTTTTACTGGCAATTCTGATCGTTTCTTGCGTCTGCGACGACGCTCTTGTCTTATTTATGGTACTGTATGGAAGATTCGTATATGCATTGAAATAAAAACTATTATTATCCCGCGTATGAGAAAATTTATATTGGTCGACAACAATTTGTGTTTGTTTACCTATTTTGGCGGGTTTGCGCATGTGATGGCTTGACATATTAATAAATAGACGCGGCAACGTTTTTAATGAAGATTTTTTTTTTTATGTGACCTATATTAAAAAGTGGTTCAATGGATTCTGCTCGTTATTTTGATCAAACTATTTTCAGGTTTTGTGCGTTACACGTTGTATGATTATTTCCTATGATTATTTCTATTCTATGTATTTATCTATCTATGATTTTAGTATCTACTTTTTATCTAGTTTATAATATAATGTTTATATTTTTATTTTGTATATTATATTAAATAATATTTATATTAAACCGTGATATGAATGCAGATCTCCTCAACAAACTTGACCGTCTTCTCAATAACTGCATTCGATTCGTTTTCAATCTGCGTAAATATGATCATGTTTCTGCGCATCGGTCGCTTCTAAGGTGGTTGCCCATACGCCAGCGCAGAGAGCAAAGGGCGCTGACCACCTTATTTTCATTTTTTAACTCTCCCTCTTCCCCTAGTTATCTGGCCCCCCACTTTCAGTACATTTGCGCCAACCACAATAGAAATCTACGTTCATCTCACAATCGTCTTCTTCAATGTCCCACTCACCGCACAGACTTCATTCACTCTTCCTTCTTCATTCAGTCTATCTCTCTGTGGAATGCGCTCCCTCAGGAAATCAGGATGGCGACCAACCGATTATCTTTTAGAATTAAAGTTCGCGAGCATATTCGCAAGAAGCTGGCAGTATCATCACAACGGTAATGTTTTCCCATTGTTTGTTTTATTTGTGCTTATATTTATATATAATTAGGTGTATTTATTATATTTATAGTTTTAAATAGGTATATATGTATATCTTTATATTTAAATGTAAAAAATCTTCTTTTCTCGCTATTGCACCTACCACTGTTTGTCTCTGCATCACCCGAAGGTTGACTGGTAGAAAATGCCTATGGCATTAAGTCCGCCTCTGTACATTTGTGTGCTTGAAGTATTAAATAAATAAATAAATAAATATGTAGCGTTTATATTAGGATGTATTATGTATTTGTAACTTATTTTATTATTTATTTTAAAAATAAATAATAAAATAACTTAAATAATATTTGAATATATATACTAATTAATACTAAATACTAATTAATTTGGTTTGCAAGAACCCCTCCTCGTGTGAAGGCCTCCTCCTCATTAGTTATTCAATAAATTAGTGTAAATAAATTAATAAATATAATAACATAAATTTCACACGCCAATGTGTTCGTTTATTTCTTATTTACTTTAAACAGCTCTATTTGCAAGCCAAATCGAAATTCAAATAAAATCTTTGATAAGTTGCCTCCTTGGTTGCCATGTGTTGAAGTAAAAAGGTCGTTCCATTTTTAAATAAGACGACAGATATGAGTTTTCATAATAAAAAAAGTATATGGGCGCTAAACACGACAGATATGGATTTTTATACAAACATTGCCGGCCGGGCGCTCACATGTATTCGACCAGTACCGCCATTTTGATTTATCTCGAAGAAGGTTGTCAAAATAATGTTCGAATTTCCAACCATGTTTGAGAAAAATAAAATTAACCCAACCAAACTACCCAGAACAATGAATGCAAACCAAGCTACAAAATGCAGTATAAATGTATTTAGTAGTTGGCAGCTTACAAGTGAGCTAATTTGTAAGCTTAGCCTGAGCTGCTGTTAAATGTATGTGGTGCAGTAAAATATTCTTATTGTTATGCTTTTAGTTCAGGAAAGCCGTAACTTCCGTTGTGTTTTATAGGGTGGTTGTGGTGGAACTGTGATAACCAACATTTTCTATTTTCGTATTTTACTAACAAAACGTAAAATCTGAATTTACTTAACATAACAATATCATCTTGTTTTCTCCGAAGAGTTAGGCATTGGTTTAAAGTAATAAATTAACTGAAACTGGCGTGTTCTGTGAGGAATATAACGTGGATATTCTAATGATCTGAATTAATATATTGTAGTACCAAAGACCACATTCCAGCATTATTCTGTCAACAAGCTTAACAGGTACTTACTGTAAGCATAAATTATAACAGTTGGTAGCATATTCGACACCTACATTTTAATATAGCATCACACCTGTCTGAGGATAATTTTGTAACCTCAATTTTTTTGGATGATTTTTCAATTAAAATTTAATACTATTTTTCAAACAATAATTATTGGCAAAAAAGAAGATAAAAGAAGTTGAAACCTTCTTAATACAGATGAATGTGTTACTAATTTCCTTTAGTGAGTGATTGCGTAAGAATTAAAGCTGCACAGGATTTGTTTACACTTTTATCCGACACTTTTGGAATAGACTATAGTGATCAAATACACTATTTATTACAGAACAAAGTTTCTTATACAAAGTAGACGTGTCATTAAATTCGAACTTTCAACTGACAGAATGAGATTAACGCTAAACATCAGTTGGGCTATCCTTGTCACTTTAACGACAACAGACAGAGACAACAATACATTATACACCACCGTTTTAGACAAGACATTCATGAATATGAAGGCAATTGTGTTAATATCACAATAGCTTATACAACTGCATTAGTACCAAGACTTGCAGATCATAAATTGTAAGCTTAACTGCAGTAGCACCTTGCAAGCGCGTTACAATTTATAGTTGTCAAGAATATGCTTAGCTGCTGACTATGTCGTTTGTGAGCAAGAAATGTCTTAATAGCACGATTATGTTTGTTGAAACAAAACAATACTATGGAACAAGGTCTGTCTTTTGTTTAGTATTTTAAACTAGCTGACCAGACAGACGTTATCCTGTCCTTGGACCTACAAAACTGAGTCTCTAGTTCGTACGAAAATCCCATAGCATAAATTTCGGTCGGTTTTTCCGAAATTTTAGGGAATTTTCCATTTTTTCTGTCCATAAAAACTAATTTGGACTATCATGGACATTTTAAAATAAAAAATATCCAAATCGGTCCTGCCGTTGTCAAGTGAAGCGCTTACCAACGAACAGCATTTAATTTTTTTATATTGATTGAAGATATAGATAATCTTATACCTTACTCATTGCTGCATAGCTTAGTAGCAAGGATTAAATTATAATTTATTTGGTTATACCGTTTGTTCACCCGCCACCGTCAACGAGAAACGAGATTATTCGAACGTGCGTTGGACACTAGGCCATAATAAATGTATGTATCGCTACTTCAGCGCCGTCATCTCGTTCTCGTGACGTACCGTTGACTTGGCGGTGGACAAACGGCCTTAGTGTCCCAAATTCATCAGTAGACATACACGCGCATTTCATGAAGCATGCTAGCTACTTACTAAACACCCATAGACGTGATAACAATACAACTTCTATATTGTCTCTTTATGTGTCCTTCAACCGATTAAACATTTAAAATATTCATTTGGAATAATCAGCCTCTATTGTTCCCACTACTGGGACAGGCCTCCGTCCTATGAGAGGGAGTGGGCCATAATCCACCACATGACCCAGTGCAATTTTTGGTTCTAGGACATGCCGGTTTCCTCACCATGTTTTCCTTCACCGTTTTGAGAGCAGTGGTGATGAAATAATTTACACACATTAAAGCGCCTGTCAACGTTCGAACCTACAACTCGTAAGTCGCGGCTGTTACCACTAGGCCACTAGGTCATCTGCAAGGCACAAAAATTTTTGAAATGATGAGGTATCAGAACAGTATAAACTTATTTTTACTAACTAATATTATAAATGTGAAATTAACTAGATATGTATGTCTGTCTATTACCTTTTCACAGATGAACAGATTTATTTATTTATTTGGTTCACCAACAATTGTATACACTGGTATAAGCCAATTAAATAGAAACAACAAATCAGAATAAAGTGGGTATAGGTAAACTCTGCATGCGCACAAACCGTTATTGTAACTTACAAAAAAAAAAAGAAAAATTAAATTAATACGAAATTATAAAGTTGCACTGAATAGAACTTAGTTAATTTATTAAACTAAATTAAACATAATAAAATAGAACAGAAAAATTAAAACAAAATCAAAACAAACCAAAACAAACTAAAGTAAACAAAACTAGGTAATAAAAAAAATTAAAAAAAATAAGTAATACCTATATAGCCTAAATACACACACCTAGTGGGATAACGCAGGGCTAAGAAACTCTAATGTTCGGGGAGATAGGGACTTATAAATTTGGATGGGGATGACAGCTGGATGGGGATTTTTAGCTCACGTATAGACTATGACTAGCGTTAGGATTTAGGATACCTACTTTTTATTCCAGTTTTACGTTCCCGTGGATTATTTTCTATTTTTCGACTTCCATGCGGGCGTTGCCGCCGACAAACTTGTCACCTAAAAACGCAATTCAAAAAGGTACCCAACAAAACACTTCAAGAGCTCTCTCCCGAAACTCCGCTTCACCTTGTTAATTAATGGGCCACAAAAGGCCAGTTTGTGGCTAATGGACTGCCAACCTGTTGTCCATTTAAAGAGACTTTAAAAACCTGACGCATGGGGTGCGCAGTTTTAAAAATGGAAGCAACTGGTGGCCCGTTTCTAAGGACACAGTTGTAATGCCGTTAAAAAAGCGTAAAAATACGTATGAAAAAAAAGTCATGCTTAATTTTGAATATTTCTGGGGATGACAAGTTTGCGACTTAAATTCCCCAGAAATGTCACCTACATATACAGAGCCAAATATCGGGAAAAAACATGTGAGATTATTTTTTTAATTATATAACACTGAATCGAAAATAGAAAAAAAACTATAAAACAAAAGTAAACGACAAAAAACTTGTAATAAAATCCCATACGAGTATATTTCAATCCCAAACTTTTCAGTAGCTTTGCGAGAACCTACTGATTCAATTCAATAAAACACACTTAATAAAGCTGAAATCATGGAAATTTACTTATAGAATGGTAACCACAGAGTAAAATATTCAAAGATATCTCTTCGAATTGACCGCTCTACTATATATTTCTCTAATAAACTTACAAAACATTTGGTTAGTAAATTCTATATTACATTAACTAACACATTCCTGCCTAATGTCTAGTATATCATAATTTACAGCTACAATTAAGCCAGGATTAATTTAGCTAAATTGCATGCAACGCTGATTGAAGTTGGTTGCATTGTTTTAGGCCAAGAGTCATGAAATGGCGGACCACGGTCCGCATCCGGACCGTCGACCTATTTTGTTCAGATTTTAAGTAAACAGTAAAATTTATAACTAAAACTGGATCTAAAATCATTAAAATAAAAAATAAATAGTAATTTAATTGAGCCCATGCCTTATCTTGCCGTGCCTTGTCAGACAGATACTTCAAAGTAAAAAAAACGTTTTCCCCATTATTTTTAAGTTATTTTTGTTCATTACATAATATTTGTTTAATATATTATAAAAATGTATTAAATCTTGGTTGGTAGTAATCGTCTACCAATCGCACCGCGACAGTCGAATATTATTTTAAAAAACGGACCTCCCATGATATTAATTGGTGATCCCTGTTTTAGGCTAAATTATAGCGTTTTGATTAGTTTTGTATTACGATAGTGTGGCTGCTGGTCTTTATTATACACTAGCGACTCGCTCCTGCTTCGCACAATTTTTACGACTTGACAAAACATCGAAATTTCTTAGGTAAACGTAACTTTAATACTAACGTATTATACACATAAACCTTCCGGAATAAATCCTCTAAACGATAGTGAAAACCTCATCAAAATCTGTTGCGTGGTTTAGAAGAATAACGAGGACATACACACAAACGCGAAATACGACTTTTGATTTCGAAGATGTGTTCTTGGAAATCTAATATCCTTGGAAACATTTAGGAGAGGGTTTGTAATCAAACAAATAGGGATTAAACATAAATAAACATCACAAAATATCACGCCTGTAATCCCCGAAGGGTTAGGCAGAGTTGTACCGATGTACACCGGAATTTAACCTGTTATATTTAAGTCCCATGTAATAGGGGACGAGGTTATTGCCGTCAACCGGGCACGAATCCAGACTCCGAGCTGTTACTGAGAAATTCCTGATACGAAAACCCAATAACACTTTGCTTGACCTGGGAGTTGAACCCAGGACTTCATACTCAGCAGTAGCGCTTGTAACCACTAAGCCGGAGAGGCACTCTATTACGATAGTGTGGCTGCAATATTAAACTAGTATTCTTGGAAACGCTTAGGAGATAGTTTGCAATCAAAATAGGAATCAAACAGAGTTTAGAGAGAAACGTGATCTACTCCCGGTTTAGCTTGAAAACATGGTAAGTACATAATTAAACGCCATAACGTTGAAACAGTAATCGCAACCCATAATTAACGCTCACATAACGTAATCCGGCTATATCCGGCTTCAACCGGTTTCTTGGTTAATGAAGATTAATAATGCTCGTAGACTCTATCTATGTACATAACTTAAGTCTTGAAAAGGAAGGTTATTCTGGAAATATTATTATTTTCAGAGTTTGTATTGTGAAGCACTGGAAATCACACTCGATTGTATAGGGTAAGGAGAAGAATTTTTTGAACATTAATATTTTAAAATACAGGCCTTAAAAAGTACATTATGCAACGTTCCCTACTTAGTAATACTGGGTAGAAAACAACGCAGCAAAAGCTCCAGTTTTCTTTCTGATCTATAGGACTAGTATTTTTTAGGGTTCCGTAAGAAAGAAAGAAAGAAAAAAGTATTTATTGGGACAAGCACGGGAGATCTTAATTAAACTAAACACACACTCACTAAAAATAAAAATAGAAAATACAAACAGAGTAAAAATTAAAATAAAGTAGAAAGTCCTGTGCGAGGTCAAAAGGCTCCGTACCCAAAGGATGAAACGGAACCCTATTACTAAGACTCCGCTGTCCGTCTGTCTGTACATCTGTCACTAGGCTGTATCTCATGAACCGTGATAGTTAGACAGTTGAAATGTTCACAGATGATGTATTTCTGTTGCCGCTATAACAAAAAATACTAAAAACCGAATAAAATAAATATTTAAGGGGGCTCCCATACAACAAACGTGTTGCTTGCAGTTTTTGTAGATAATGGTACGGAACCCTTCGTGCGCGAGTCCGACTCGCACTTGGCCGGTTTTTTTGGCCATCTGTAAATTATTTTAAAAATGTGGGTCTGCAAACCCTACATAACAAAACAGTCTTAAAATTATGTATCTATTCAATAATTAGTAGTCACACTAGAAATCATACATGTTGCAGATTAGAAAGAGGTGACTTAGCGTATTATAACATTGCTCGGATTATGCTAGCAATAAAATGCTTAGAATAAAATCTTTTTAATAACTTTCGTTTACCTTTCTGTTAATAAAGACCTTTAAAAATGAATCAATAGGAAGGCTACAGAAGCTCGTGGCTAAGTAATAACAGCCGCACGGCTCGATTCATCAGGTTAAGCTACGCTTGCCGGGGTTTGTGTGTGGATGGATCTTTACATAACGAGACTCATCCGTTCCTCAGAATGTACGGTAAGCCGTTGGTCCTGGCTTTCATTCCTAGTTCCTTGACAGTCGTTACGGTTCGTCAGAAGACTGAAAGTCTGATAACCAGTCTTACCAAGGGGTATCGTATATTACCCAGTTACTGGATTGTGGTGGTCAGATTGGCAGTCGCTCCATGTAAAATGCTGGAGTTCAGCTGCATTCGGTTAGACTGGAAGCCAACTCCAGTATACTTGGGAAAAGGCTGGGCAGGCAGGCAAGCAGGCAGGCAGCCTAGAATCAGGCTAAAAATGGCTCATCGGCGTAATGTTGCTTGCTCGTCGGTCTTCTACAGACTGTACTAGGAGCTCCACGACCTCAACCCACCATCTCCCTTCACTACCGGACTACCAGAAGTACTGCAGGGTACCATCCGCACAAGTTCGATATACCGACTAGTCGTACTCAGCGCTTCTCCTCCACATTTATTATGCGCACGGTCAAAGTGTGGACCTCTCTGCCAGCGTCTTTGTTCCCTTCCACGTATAATCTGCTGAAGATTTTAAAAACTATCTTTGCACTGTATAAATTATGTATGTATTTATTATTTAATCATTTATGTACACACATATATAAACAGACAAGAAGAAAAGAACAGAAAAATACGTACAAAGGTGATGCTTGATTTCTAAGGAAATCTCTTCCAGCATACCTGCGATAGGACAGAGGGTAAAAAGAGAATATACTAACATACATACATACATACAATCGCACATACTAAAATAAATAAAATACAAAATAAATACCAACGCAACTATGACGAAGTGGAAAGATAGTGTAAATTCAATCTCTTAGCATTGTATAATTGCATAGCACATGTGTGAGTATTATGTACCGACTTTAAAGCTACCATTTAGTTCATTAGTACTGGGTAGGTCTTTCATTGACTTGAATGTGCCCTGGCGGCTGAGAGTATGTCTTGCTCACTCTAATGTCTCGCTGACGGTGGCGCTTGTGTTGGATTATTTAGCTCTTTTCAAAATGGTTGAGCTGAATCGTGCTAATCCATGCGTCATGTTCGTGAACGGGCGCCGTCAGTAGAGACTGGTCATCTCTTAGCTGCCACGGCGATTTTAATTTAATTTAATGTTGAATTCGTTTTTATTTTTATTTCTAACGGACGCTTTTAATGTTTTGCATCGTTCTCACATGTATAACTTCAACATGAATGATGTAACCAATATTTTGTAACCATAATTTTTAATTAGCCTTTAAAGCAAGAGTGACCAGGCATCTTCTGGGCTAGCTTGTTCCATCGTAAACGCATCCATTGCTTTCCATCAGGCTAGATCGAGGTCAAGAGCAGGCCCATAATGACCAAAAAAAAAAAGATTTTTGTGAATAACTTTGCATTTAACATCTAAAGCTTGGTGTTTAATATAAACATGAAGATATTGCTGGCTTTGGGTGTAAGTTTGGACAAGTTAATTTTACGTACACACTTAAATAGCGAAATAACATCATCCTGTCGATTTACACACAAAAATAATAAAAAATACCGAAATTCTTTACCGAGCGCGCACTCGCGGCCATTACTATTTGACCTCCGTTAGACGTACGACTAGCCCATATTCAATGTCAATAAAAATATATAATAAATTACCCGAAGACATAAAACAACAAAATAAAACCAGTTTATTTTTAAATAAACTAAAGCAATACTTAATTAAAAAAGCTATTACACAGTAAAAGAATTTCTAATGGATGAATTCAATAATAATAATACATAACTATGAATAACAGATATATTTTAATAAGTAAAATAACAAAAATAAATTATAACTTAATAATTATACTACATTAATAATAATGAATAATTTTTAAGCGAGTAAAGAAATAAGCAATACTAAATATAATTAAATAAAAAATATATGAATAGATAGACCTGCATATAAAATATTAATAGAATAAGTGAATGAATGGAAATATAAATACATAGGGTAATAGGATATAAAATAATTCTAACTTAATAATAAGGAAAATTAATAAAGCGCTCTTCCTCTCTCTACCTATTTAAAAATTTGCTGTGCCCCACAGGGTCCATAATTGTTTCTATTATTATTTCTTTTATTTACCACCTGTAATTGTACATTATGGATTGCAATAAACGATTTGAGATTTGAGATATGACAACTGTCAGTTTCAACTTTTTTTTCTAGTGTTGCCTATTGATATTTTTTATATTTAAATGCTTATGTTGATGAGAAAATCTGTCAGGCCATAGAGTAAAAATGCTCACAGACAAGATTAGCCCTTATTTCTGGGTAGATATAGAGCTTAATGCCGCGTGAGAGAGCTTGACGGTTTGGGCGCATTGTCCCACATTCGGGCCACCGGGGCTTGACCAAATCGCATATCAACAGGCTAGCCCCCTATTACATGGGAAATCGTCGGTCCAAGGGTCGCAAGTGCAACTGCTGAGTATGAGGTCCTGGGTTCGATTCTCAGGTCGAGGTAAGCGATATTGGGTTTTCCATCAGAAATTTCTCAATAAAAGCTCGCAAGCGTCATGTTGTTAAATTCTACAAAAAAGGTACAAGCAAGCGTGGTGATAAATGCTCAGTCTTATGAGAAGTGATCTTTGCCCTGAACTCACCACAGCTTGCTGATATTAATAATATCCCTAAGTATCAAACGCTCGACTAACTAGAAGCCATTTTAAGCACCACCTGTTGCTCTATTGAATAATAAAACCAATTCTAGAGGAATCAGAAAAAGGTTTCTATATAAAAAGCGCTTTCAAATTACACCTCCCTGACCAATGTAGCTACAGTTTTTTTTTAATACATTTTATAGATCTTACTAGATTTCATTGAGATCAAAAATATATAAAGGATTTATATTTTTAGGTAGGTTTGTACAAACACTTTGAATTTACACGTCAATCATATTTTAAAAACTAGATGAGGCCGATATCTTATCATATTACTGTGAGAAGAAAGGCCGAAACGAAACAAACTCAGAGGTCACAGTCTCTTTTACAGTCCAGACATAATCTTGGTCAGATCATGTGAGTTGTCCATGTAGATTAGTGTCTGAAATGGTCTTTTGAGGAAAGAACCTCACAGTTGAATGGACTTGTCCAGTCAGTAATTGTTTAGCTCATTTCAGCTGACATAGCACGTTTCGATAAATCAGAGCGTATTTTCAAATATTCCCTTAAGCGTGATACTATATTTAATAAGAAAAACTCAATCCTTTCATACGCTCTGGTACTCCAACTATTTTTCAACCTCACACGCTCCAGCGGTCTTGAAAATGTACCTAAGCTCGGGTGAGTTTTCAAGCTTACTCTCAGAAAATAAATTGTAGGACCAGAGTTCATTTTACCAATTAATTTAATGTGGACCCGTGAGATTCTGAGCTAGGCTTATTTCTAAATAGGTACGCTTCAATATTCAATGGGCTAGAAAATATATTCCGAGTTGGAGCTACTTAGGTTCGTAGGGGATTGGGTTGATGATTATCTTAGGTCATGAGTTGTGGTAGAATAATGTACCATCACGCCTGTATTCTCCTAATGAGTAGGCAGGGGCGTAGGTATAGTCCAGTCACATTTAGGCAGTTTTGTAAGTCCTATGGAAGAGCATATTGCCAGTACGTAACAACGAGAATAAGAATACATAAGTGGAAATGGACAGGCCGTATTTATTAAGAGGCATTGCGAACTGGAACAAAAATATTGTATTTTGGTACCCAAGAAACAGAAACAGGAAACGAGGTAGACAGTTTTGAAGGTGGGAAGAGGAAATAAAGGCCGTAGCAGGGAAAACATGGACTAGGAAAGCAGTAAACGAATAGAGTGGAAAGAAATGGAGGAGGCCTTTGACAAAGTTGGGCAAACAGACCAAGTTGTCTGTCTCTGACTCAACTGTTTCGTCAATATAAGATTTAAATCAATGAAATTTTTTTGCCTGAATGAAGATTTAAATTATTATTATTATTGACAGTAACAGACATAATCTAGAACCCGGTCTGCTACTGATAAATTGTTCATGGAAAAACCATGAAACTTTTTCCCAACGATCGACCGAACTCAGGACCCCACGCTCAGCAATCGTGATTGCAACCACTAGACAACAAGGTTGTCAACAGGACACTTCTCTGTGAAAAAGATTATCAGCTCAACTGTCACATAAACTCATAAAATTCTTAGATTCATTAATTTCATCACAGACTGACAAAAAATGCACAGCCTAGACCAGCTGGGTCTAGAAGCATGAAATTATGCACAAGAGTTCTTTATTTATAACGACGGTGAAAATTCAGGAAGGATTTTTGAAATGTTACCCCCTAAAGGGGTTAAATAGAGGATGTAAGTTTGTACGGAAGTTCGTTATTTTCCCGAAGATTAATCCCAACCGGCTTGTTCGTGCAAAACTTTATGAGCTCTCGGAAGTTGCACGCGAGTAGCCTAAAAAGTATATTAGTAGCTAATTACATAACATAACATTAAATTACATTTTTATAGTACCTACTAGCGATCCATTCCTGCTTCGCAGGGTTTTTACGACTTGACAAAACATCGAGATTTCTTAGTTTTACGTAACTTTAATATTAACGTATTATACACATAAACCTTTCGGAATAATTTCTCTAAACGATGGTGAAAACCTCATCAAAATCTGTTGCTTGGTTTAGAAAAACAACATGAACATACAGACAAACACGAAAAGCGACTTTAATTCATAATATATATGTGCCTACCTACAGCATTGATTTTTTTATCACAAAAATACTTTTAGGCCTACTGCGTACAACTTCCGAGAGCTCATAAAGTTTTGCGCGTAGTGTACCTATACGTTGCAAGACTTAATTTAATTATACTCCTGATCTTTGAATATACTCCTGATCTTTGAATATACTCCTGATCTTTGAATATACTCCTGATCTTTAATTATACTCCTGATCTTTAATTATACTCCTGGTCTTTAATTATACTCCTAATCTTTAGCAATTTTGAAGCTATATGCTTTGTCTGATATTTAACACACGATTTCAGCTTTAATAAACACATTCACTAAACATATTAACCTATAAGACGCTATTTTACAGCGTTCGAAGACTTCGAAGTTACCAATTAATTGGTTTTAGTGTTACTTAAATGCATTGGCAGACACCCAGGCTCAGAGTAACGATAAGAACGTGTTCTCGTTTACGAGTTAACAGAAAGAGTAGGTAGATGAAAAAATTTGTTGTTGAAACGAACATTTTATTTACTAGTTGATTTTTGGAACGGATTTTCTAAATTGTTCGTAATTTTTTCTCGGCACCTCATGGTATGGGTGAAAAAGCTATTATTATAGGCTTGAAATATATATGACGATGCTCAGTTGTGAACGAAATTATCATTGTGAAGATTATTATGAAATCTGACGAGTAACAATAAATTGCAAAAACAATTCTACTGTGTACAATAATAAAGCATGGTAGATACAGAATTATTTTGAAATTTATTAATATTAATTCTAATTAATTATTAATTCTCAATTAGAAATTTTCTAACTATTCTCATAAGAGATATTAATTATCGTTTTAAACAATATTTGACTAAAGTTTAGTCTGAAACCTGACGTCTTAGGAGTAAGTTATAATATATTTTTCGTCTTCATAATAATACAAGTACAACTTTATGCGAGTAGACTAATTATAAATACACTCTCCCAAAATTTGTTATTTGAATACCTCTCGTGATCACTTCAATACCTTAAATTCTTCATAAGTAATGAACAGCTGTTTTGCACAACTCTTTTCAGAATCCCCAGAAATCGGTACAATCTAGAACGTGAAAACTCTAAGATAGGTTAAAAATATGAGGAACAGGTTGTAAAGTTCCCTCAACCTCCATAGAAAAGGGAGGATGCTCCGATCAGAAAGGTGTTGTATCTGGTGGGCTACTTTATCTGAAGATATTGTATATATACTCATAGAACGGTAAACTCCCCTGCTTGCGCGATGCAGGATTTTGGGTGACGTCAGTGTGATACGTAGTTCGCATGTGGTGTTGTATTTACCACCACAATGGTTTAAAGGAATTGTAAAATTAAGCAGCAATACAAATCAAGATGGAGATGTCAAAAATGTATAGACCTGACATAGCTACCGAAAAACTTATGTACATTCTTTTGAAAGTGGTTGCAGAAATACGAAACGCTTTGAAAACGATTGTCACTTATCAAGGCCCTTACGTCAGTGAAGGAAACTGTCTTATATTTGTGTAGTCAATTGCTAATCTTTTGTTCCAGGTATCGTGGATAAGAAGAAAAGACTACCATCTCCTCACAGTCGGCCTCACTACATACAGCTCAGACCAGAGGTTTCAAGCCATTCACTTACAGCATTCAGAGGTAAGAGTCCTTATTTTCATTCCTATCAAATATACGTTGAACATAACATAATCAGCATATACTGAGTTGGCCAGGTTGTTGAACTTCACAATGTGTAATTCAACCACAAAAGACATGTCATGTCTTTGGATTTCTTGTTAGAGCTGCCGGTTTCCTCACAATGTTATCTTTCACCTTTTATAGAAAAAAATATTCAAAAAGCATAATACATGACAAGTCATGTGTTCCTATATAGGGTCATATTTTATTAGCCAGCGAAACTCCATAGAATTATTAATAAATATACCGCAAGAATGAATAACTGACTGACTTTTGAATGAAATAGATACTTAATTTGTCTAACTGCATAACAAACAAAGTAATCGTATCTCCATTTGAGATATACGGTTAGCAAATCTTGGGTTCCCGAAGTTTGATCCTCGTGACCCTTTAGGAAATCCAATAATCCGGCGTGACCCGTATTAATTCCACACACTTTAAGGCCACACATACCGAGAAACTAAAATAGAGTGGGGTTAGAGAAGATTATTGAAGTACATACTATTGTATTTCGGTGTTTGTTATTGAAATCTGTGCTGAATTCAAAACTATACAGTCTGCATATAATTTTAGCAACTTCAAGACATTGAAGTCCAGCATTCGTACAGTCCTTCCACAGTTATTTTACCTCTGATAGCAACAACTCAATAGCAACCTTATCGTAACTAGAATATAAATAATTATGAGTTTGACAGATTTGTCAGTGCCAGCAAACTGTTGGGTTGCTACCACTGACTACCTTATTTAATACTCGGTTTCTATGATGGCAGTGATTGGACCCAGTGACTCGAAATTTCGGACCCAGTCAGTGGGTTCATGTAGAAGAGATCGGCAGTAAGTCAGTAACACAGCGGCTCAAAAATAGACGGGTAGGTCAGTCAACTGGACTGACTTATGGGAAGTCAGCACTGGACTGGGTTGAAACTAGTGCCTACACGAGCCCAGTTGCAAGTCAGCGCTGGACTGACTTACTATACTGTCACATTATTGGGCTCGTATAAACCTGCCTCTGACGAAAATAAAGATCACTGTGATTTTGACATTGATGCAAGTCACAGGTAAAATAAAATAACTGGGATAGAACTATAACATGACCACAGCGCACGACACAAAGGACAAAATGACAGATTGTAGAAAGATTTCTACGGCGCAGATGTCAAAAATTCTGAAAAGAAATGTCACTTTGTCTTCGTAGAGTAGATATAGAAGTGGTCATGGTACGCGTGCTGGTATCCTCACAAAGTTTTCTGTTGTCTCAAACCATAGCCATTAATTAAGTTTATTTAATTCAGACTAATTGATTTGTCCATAAATTCTTAGTTCTCTTTAAAACTATGTTAGTCATCATTCATAAAATTCAAAATACAAAATAATAAATATACTCATGTTAAAAAAAACATAGTGTCATCTTGTCACGTGAAGCTGGATAAATCTACCCAGCACTGCAGACTCTGGCGCTCCCCCGAATAGGGCGACCCAGCACTGCAGACTCTGGCGCTCCCCCGAATAGGGCGACCCAGCACTGCAGACTCTGGCGCTCCCCCGAATCGGGCGAATCAGAGAATCTGTTTTCTTACGCATAATGGCGTAAAAGTCATCGACTCTTGCGTCAGCAAACATGCCCGACGCGCTATTATGTGTGGCATAGGTATTAAATAGAAAATGTATGTAAAGTCGGAAGACATACTTTTCACATGCCCCGTAGCGTTCGATTCAGATTAACTCGGGTAGCTGAGTGAAAATGAGGAAATGTAAGACCCGCATTGCTACTTACATGCCAAGCTTTAATCGAAGATTCAATTTAGCTCAGCAAGTTTACATAATTTAGACATGAAAAATCTCTTACAGTTGATTCTCTTGACGTACTATTCTTTGCAATTAACGGTCTTGTATCGTCATGTAATATCTAAAACTAAGTTTGTTTTTTTTTAATTTAATTCATTTAATATAAGGAGACCTTTGATTCAAGGACCGTTAGATATTTTCAAAAAGATTGTTATGCACACTAACTGGTATAATTCTTAGAATACACATTGCTACCGGGCATTGAACTATTAATCCACCTTCCTTTGACCTCTGCAGTAAGAGAGAACAGGCGCTAAGATAAGTGAATAAGCGCACTAATTAATTTGGCGTCGTTTTGGGTCCCTTAACAACGCTTGTGGTCACCGCCAGACTAAGATATTAAAGCCACACAGAATAGATATATACAGAAGGTGGGCTCCTTACAACGAGCGAAAACAGGAGCATGCACAAAGAGTCGCATACGTGTGGCGACCTCAAACTGTCTCAAGGTATAGTAAGCGTCAAACTGTACGGCTGCTCTGAGGTGTGCTACTCGCTGCGCAGTACGGCACCCCCCGCTGATACGTGCATTTGTTTCTGCGCAACGACTTGCCTCATGTTCCGAGCCGGCCATGAAGTTTGCATCGGGCTGTACCCTAGACCAAACGCGAGCAAATGCACAATGCACATACTATCCCCAAATGTCAAATTTGGGGATAGTATGTGTAATTTTCAAATTCTCTTTGTGGAAACATAGAAAGAGCATTCCTTTGTAGTTCCATATACATTATACCAAAATTACAATAAATTCGAAAAAAGAATGCTCGTACTCACGAATGGCAGTCGTGAGCGAATGGAAGCGTCCATTCGCTTTACGTGAAGCGTGTATAAGTGTGCGTGTTTTCGGAGCCGACCTTCTGCACCTATCTATTCCGTGGCAACGAAATACAACATACCTTTTTATATAATTTGTATGTCATATAGCTAAAGCGAGACAGAATTCGGTGGTATTGAAGACGTTGCCAATGTGTCTCTGGTGTATTTATGAAACTTTTACTTTGTAAGCTAGCGTTTCCAGCTAGGACACAATAAAGACTCATTAAAAACCTTCTTAATCTCCTTCCCAAAGTCAATCAATCTGCCTTTTCCCAACTATGTTGGTAATCCAGTTACTGGGTAACACGATCCTCCTTGGTAAAACTGGTTGTCAGACTTTCGGGCTTCGGACTACCCGTAACGACTGTCAAATATTTACGAATGACAGACGAGACCTTTAGCGAGCTTTCCAAGGCACGGAGGGGTCACGGTATGTAAATATGGTTACCCATCTACGGATCAACCTCGGCGAGCGTAGCTTAACCTAGTCGATTGACCCGTGCGGCTATTACTATTTAGCCACGAGCCCATACATCTGGCTAAGTAATGTTATGTAGGTAGTTACCTAGATAACATTAGACAGACTTCAGATTGATTTGAGTCCAAAATCTGTTGAGAAATTATCATCATCATCCATTTTAGGATTAGGTATGACGTCTCAAGTCGTCATAGCAGCTGTAACTACAGGTTACCTACTTGCTTTTTCTTCTACCTCTTTACTTCAAGTATCTCGATTTTCTTTGCTTGGGTGATTTTACTATCCAATAAATTCCAAAGTGTTTGATTTTATTTTTAGCGCAAAAATATTTTAGTGCTTTTGGAGTACCTGCGTATATAAAAATGAAAATCCGTCATAGATTTTGGCGCCTGTCTATCTAGGCGTCAGTCATAATTTGATTTATGTTTTGAAATATTGTTCCTCAGATATTTTTAATATGTCAGATACTAATATGTAGTAGGTACATACGGCTAAATATCAAGCTATACATTTCCAGTTTAAGCTGATCTCGTATTTTGTATAGGATTTCCGTACAATGAGAGGTCAGCTTATACTGCTAGGTGCTTTCACGGAGGGGTCTTGATATATAATGGATTGTGACCCATCTACGAACTGACTGCGGCAAGCGTAGATTGACCCGGGCGGCTGTTACTAATTAGCCACAAGCCTCTTAGTAGTCGTTGTGTGTCTATTTGATAAACATTAATCTGCTGTGTGGATTCACAGAATCCCGAGGCTGTAGATCACACGCCCAGTCTTCTGTGCTCGTCTTTGTCTCCAATTAGTGCTATAGCTGCAACAGCAACAGTACAGTCAGAATCCAATCTAAATTTGTACAGCTATTCAAACAGCAACGTCCATTGTCCATTTTCAGCGGTTCCTTTGTTAACAAAACATCAATCAAACGTTGAACAGCTCAAAGGTGTTTGAACAAACAGGTTGTGTTTAAAGCCAGTTACTGGGAATAGTGGCGTTATTCCATTAGTGTTATATTAGGCTGCATCAGTGCATAGCCAGCCTAGCATAGAGTATTGGTGACGAACGTATTCGAACCCAGATAGGCGGTTTAGTTTGTGTAAATTATTTCATCACCACTGCTCTCAAAACGGTGAAGGAAAACATCGTGAGGAAACCGGCATTTGCTAGAACCAAAAATTCGAAGACATGTGACATCCACCAACCCGCACTGGACCCACGTGGTGGATTGCCCACTGTCTCTCACCGAGTGGAGGCCTGTGACCCAACAGTGGGAACATGATAGGCTGGTTATGCTAAGTGTATAGCCATTGTTACAATTTGTTGGGATTGGCTTCCAATATAACCAGATTTACAAGGCTTTGACCATCAGTACTAATTTTACCCGACTGCGTGCCAGCAAAGACAGCGGGTATGGTTTTACGTGTATGTAAGCGTACAGGTACCTACGGCTGGGAAGTTTGTTGTACCACTTTTTCTTCTTCGCTAAACACTAGGATGTGATAAAGAGCCAGCGTTTTGGGGGACTTTCTTATGTAATTTTGACTTTCAAAATGTGCTAATTCTCAGTTTAATTTAAATAAATGACTTCAGATTTTTTTATTCTATGTATCTTTAGACTTCATGGATCCACACTATGACGCATCCGAAAATATACTTTCTATCCCGAAATAGTCACCGCATTCCGTCTATGTTTATCTCTACCCCAGGCACATAATTATATGGCACTCAACAAATAGTTGAACATGCACCAACTTCTCCATCACCCACGCGCTCACACACCCACACACAGTCCCATACACCCACTCACTCCACACGAACACTGAAATACAAGCTTCGGCTTAGCTTAGGCACCAGTCTCCCACAATATTTTTCTTTGAGAACATGATCGGACAATAAGATTCTTTGTTACTATTTTTTAAGGATATTGTGGTGAGAAAATAAATATATTATTATTATTATTATATGTGGGTTTCTATAAACCCTCGAAGCACCCTGACGGCTGGATGGATTTTTACACACGAGGAGTCTAACGGCTCGTCTGGATTGTGCGATGGTTATAGACTTTATTTCTATAAAATCAAAATGGTGGATTTGAGATGTCAATTAGTAATACCATAAAAACCAGCCAAGAGTGTGTCGGGCCACGCACAATGAAGGATTCCGTAGTCGGGACGAATTTATCTCAAGGACAAACTTAACATTGTAGTTGAAAAACATGTTCTTCCATACATTCCAACTGTAAATGTAAGTTTGTACGCACAATATTGGGAGATTTACCATGTTATTTTAAGACCATAGACTTATAGATTTTCATATAGAACATTTTTTTATTTTTATTAATTAGTCTTTTTAGTTTTGGTCAGTTTTAATCAATTTTCTTAAATATCTTTAAAAATATTTATTTACAAAATATTGAGGCTCACAACAAGCCCTTTCATTTGATATGTCACACAGTACAGTTTGCAAAACCGAAAAGTGACCCCTAATCTCCAAATTTATTTATTTTTGTTGCATGTCCGTGTTTGAGTCACAGAAATTGATGTGTACCAAATTTCAACTTAATCGGTCCATTAGATTTGGAGAAAATTGGTTGTGATAGACGGACAAACAAACAGACAAGCACACGAGTGATCCTATAAGGGTCCCGTTTTTTTCTTTTGAGGTACAGAACCCTAAAAAGATTAACTTAACCTGACCACTGCCACAGCTAAAAAAACAGTGTCTTTGTCTATACTTCTACTTTACTCGTACGAGTATATCCCGAATTTTAATGAATAACATGTATTATGTTTTCAAATCAAGTCAGCATGGTTATTTAGAGATGGACTCTCCTTTTATTCGACAACAGAGTTCTTAGCATTTTACTATTCTCTATATATATTTATTTATTTATAGTTAGTTAAAACGGTACAACACTACATAGAAATATACACGGTATGGTACATTAATTAACATAGAAACATTTTAAAAACCCGGTTAAGTACGAGTTGGACTGGTACCCGAATGGTTCCGTACCATATTAAGATTGAGCCGAAAACGACGAAAAAAACACGTTTCTTGTATGGGAACACGTTTCTTCTTGTAACAATTAAATAAAGTTAATAATTAAAGGGGATCCGTTTAATTATTAACTTTATTTAGTTTTTATTATTATTTGTTATTGCGGCAATAGAAATAACAACACGATCTGTGTCTTTCTTTCGAAAATTTCAACTGGCCACCTATTACGGTTCGTGAGATACAGCCCGCTGACAGACAGACGGACGGACGGACAGCGGAGGCTTAATAGGGTTCCGTTTGACACCCTTCGAGTAAGGAACCCTAAAAAACATAAAAGGTACCTACGAAAGTCTTGGACCAGTGCGTGTTGCCAGTGATGACGTCTGGCACTGAAACGTGGTCGCTCACAATTGGCCTAATCAGAAGGCTAAAAGTCACCTAAAGGGCAATGGAGAGGGCTATGCTTGGAGTTTTCCTACTACTGAATCAGAATTGAGGAGATCCGTAGGAGAACCAAGATAACCGACATAACCCGAAGAATTGCCAAACTTAAGTAGCAATGGGCAGGGCACATTGCTCGCAGGACAGATGGCCGATGGGGCCGGAAAGTTTTGGAGTGGCGACCGCGTACCGGAAGACGTAGCGTTAGAAGGCCTCCCACAAGATGGACCGATGTTCTTGTGAAGGCCTCAGGAATCCGCTGGATGCGGAAAGCATAGAATTGGTTGAAGTGGCGGAAATGATGGTGACATAATTTTGCCAATTATAGAATTTTTGGGTTAAAATACCCAAAAGCTAGACTAATAATTGTAGACTTCAGTTTTTGTGCTACCCATAAAATCATAGTTATTCGTATACCGAAACCAACGCTATTGATGCGTAAATCATGATCCTTCAACGACAGACCTATTTTATGAACCAGAAAATGTGTAAAGGTGTTTTTTTTTTTTGCCTGGATCATAAATATAGTCTTTTTAACATCCGTATAACTCTCCTCGTTTTGAACAAATATTTAGGTAACTGTAAATGAGGTTCGTCGACAAATATGTCTGTTTACCGAAATTGTACACATACTCGTACGAAATAAATGTATGTTATAACCGGAGACCTTTTGGAATTTTGCGTTTTTTTTTTTCGTCTATCTCATGGTGTGTGAAAACCATTTTTGGATTCAGGGATCCGTTCGCGAAATATTAAGCTTTAAAGTGCAAGTTTTTGTTAGAGTCAAGTGTCCCCAGAAAGCCAAACGGTTGGTTTTGGATATGTGAAAAAATTCAAGGCAGTCGTGTATATAACGAAATTAAAAGGAAAACTATCACAGCTAAGTAGGCTCTACAAATTATCGAGTAATAATCGACGAACTTACATTTGCAGTTGCAAAAACAATACCTTCTAGCCATATCATCTTTGAACATAAACAACGAGAACAAATTCAAATTCAAAAGTCATTTAATCAAACTAGGCTGAGAATCAGCACTTTTCGAACGTCATAATTACATAAGACAGTCCTCCAAAACGCCCACCCTTCACCACTTCCTAGTGCTTTAGCTGGGAAGAAGAAGTGGCGCAACAAACTCCCCAGCAGCACAGCTATCTGTTCAGTTTTGATTCAATATAATGGTATGCCAAATGATTTACATAACGCAACACAAAACATAATTTATATTATAAAATTAATAGCCATATGACAGCTAGTACACGCCAATATACCAACCTAAAACATCGAGAACTATACTCAGGCAGAAATAAAAATAACTAAACGAAAACAATATCTAAATAAAAACCTCCAGGCATAAAGGGCGTGCCCGCTTACAAATAGCTGTAACTAGAAGTGATAATTGATAAACTAGGACCATCGAGGTAAAATAAAAAATTGTCGAGGTCGCTAGCTAATACAGCACTAGCTGCACACATTGCAATACAACTCATAAAAAAAAACATTGTAATGAGTAGATTATGTCAACAGACATGTTTTTAAACTACAATAATAATAAGCTTGTTATTGGGATTAATACATCCCAACTACGGAACCCTTCATTGTGCATGGTCCGACACGCACTTGGCCGGTCTTTTGTTTTGTTTTGACAAAATATGTGTCTGTGGATGCGGTTTGTAAGTAATTTTCTTTTGTGTATTTTTTGGTACAGGGATAAAATAGTACCTATCTACTCGTGTATTTCCAGCTCGTACAATGTATAACGTAATTGCGTTCTACATTGATTTCGTCTGGTTCTTTGCGAATAAATCCAGTAGTTATATCTTTATTACCTTTTCTGAATGTGTAGTATTCTTAAAATCACGTGCTATGTTTGTGTTGGGTTATAATAAAAACTTTTTTACAAAAAAAAACAACCGACTTCCAAAAAAAACACTAAAATAACTTTTTACAAAACAAAAACCACCGAATTCCACAAAAATACACTTAAAAGATAAAAATAACTTGAATTTCGGAAGTCGGTGGCAAAAACGATAAAAACTTTTTTACAAAAAAAAACAACCGACTTCCAAAAAAAACACTTAAAAGAGAAGAGTTCCCTCAATTCCTCATAAATTCCATCATCAGAACTAAATTTTGATAAAAATGGGACCAATCGGAAAGTGTATCCTTTCAAATAAAAAAATAATTTTCAAAATCGGTTCATAAATGACGGAGATACGAGGTAACATACATTAAAAAAAAAAAAAAAAAAAAAATACAACCGAATTGATTACCTCCTTCTTTTTGGGAAGTCGGTTAAAAAAGTCATATGACCTGTCAGTCGGTGTATTGATCTTCCGAAAAGCGACTTAATCGCTGATCACTGATTTTTAAAGATGCTTATGTGTACTAAGGCCCAAATTCAGCATAATCAAAAGTACATTATGGCATTGAGAAAAAAACAACTGCGGCCAAGCCAAGTATTTTTTAGGTTTTTTAAAAATAGAATTTAAGAACAATAACATCCATTTTATTAATCCAGAAAAAGAACCTGGTTCTTAATTAATTACAATATAACTTATAAGACTAATCACATATTCTAATAAAATTTTCGACTTCAACATGAACAAACATCATACTGTCCCAGATATTAACACCCCACCCAAAATAACCATTTACAACCTACACAAAAATTCCAACTAAAAATCTTTACTTCAATTTCAGGACTGGACGTTAAAAGTAAGATTCGTTCAGAAACGGGACGCAGGCGTCTATGAGTGTCAAGTGTCTTCCCATCCTCCAACGAGCATCTTTTTAAGACTTGACGTCGTAGGTGAGTGGTTTCGCAATATATTTTATTTTATTTCAAATGAAAAATGTTGGTTTAGCTTTTAAGTTTTGAAATGTTGGGAGAGGAAAATTAATGTGAATTCGTTTAGTGGGCTCTTTGTAAAAGTGGACATGGACTTATTCAGTAGAATATTTTCTTAGTCACTAAGCTTGCCATAGAGTATTATATAAAAATTACATACAAAATGACATTATTACTTTGTAAAGTATTTTTTTTTTAATTTAATTTTTTTAATTTTTGTGAATGTGAGGACTATGTGGATTTTTTAATTATTATTATTTTTTCTTTCTTATTTAGTTTTAATGATGGTCTGGCAGTTTGAGTAGTTTATGAGGCCTACCCAAATGTCCTTTCTTTGGTATTGTTCGTCGAGTTGAGCTCCTTAAGTTCTGGGTTGAGCTCCACGATTACTGACAAATGCTTGCACTGACAGGACAGGTCCACTCAAATCTGTGTGGTTCTTTTCTCAAAAGACCATTTCAGACACTAATCTACATGGTCCTCATATGGCCTGACCAAGATTATGTCTGGACTTTAAAAGAGACTATGACCTCTGAGTTTGTTTCGGCCTTTCTTCTCAGAGTAGTCAGATAGGAAACGCCGAACTCATCTAGCTAATTTTTAATAATTTTTTTAAGATGACGTGTAAAAGTGATTCCAATATCCTATTTACAGAATAAACAATTTCATTTCATTTCAGAGATTTATGATTAGAAAGAAAGAAAATGTATTTATTGGGACAAGCACAGGAGATCTTAATTAAACTAAACACTCACTCACTAAAAATAAAAATAGAAAATACAAACAAAGTAAAAATTAAAATAAAGTGAACAGACAGGACTGTCCACTTTATTTGAATTTTTACTTTGTTTGGCGAGGCCAAAAGGATGTATCTCAGCATGATGCTGCGACATTTATTCTGATAGCGCCTGCAGTGATGTCACGGATAGAAAGATACATAAATAAGATGTATGAAATACAATAAAACATACATATGTAGTCCGCGTGTCAGCACCCGACGTAACATCAGTTACTTGTCTATGCCTTTACTGTCTGTGGAATTATTGATTACAGTTTGATGTCCAAGAAAATTTCATGAGGAAAGTTTTGAGTTTGAATTTGGATGGCTATAAGAGCAGGGGAAGACTAAAAAACCGATGTATGGACTGTGTAAAAGATGATATGGCTGGAAACTACCGAGATGAAGACTAATAGAGAAGTATGGAAGAAAGAGAGATGTTGTATGGACCGCAAAAAAATGAGATATGGGCAAGAGGATGAATGATGATTAGCTTGATGTCCAACTTTCTTCCATTTCGTGTGGTTGGTGACTAACTTGGTGTCAGTTTTAAATCCACCCATGGGCCTTTGACTTGGCTTCACATGCCGTCAAGAAATATCTCTCAGGCATGCCGGTTTCCTCACGAAGTTTTTTTCACCGTTCTGAAAGCAGTGGTGATGAAATAATTTACACCAAGTAGAATGCCTGCCTGGGTTTCGAACAACTTGCAAGTTGCGGCAGTTTCCACTGAGCTACCACTGATCCATAAATGGAAAAGAAGATCTGTGGTGTTATTACCACGTTTAGATGTATGCTGCTACCCAAATAAACACAACATTTTATTAATAATTTTGCTATTGTGGATGTGGAGATCAGATAGACAGTCGCCCCATGTAAAATAATGGCATTCAGCTGCATTGAATGAGACTCTAAGCAAAGAGGAGTCTAGGCAGATGGTGATGAGGTATATTAGTCATCATTCAGTGCAACAACAAGAAACACAACACATAAGTTTTCCTCCAGACCGAAATTCGGTCATGGCGACCGATCTCAGCAGAGACCAGCCTTCGACGCGGGAGATATATTATAGTGCACAAGTGTGAGCGTAGACACAGGTGCACTCTCTTTTCCCTCACTCTCATAGTCCGATGGGACGGCAATCCGACATGACCGGAGAGAGATCAGGCACGCAGCCAACGGCTTAACTTTTTTTCCGAGGCATGGGGGTAACACATCGCCAACTTCTGAACTCCGGGCTGTTACTAAGAAATTCATAATGGAAAAACCCAATAACACTTTGGCCGACCCGGAAATCGAACCGACCCCACGATCAGCAGTCGCGCTTGCAACCACGAGACCAACGGGGCACTAAAAGTATAGTGAAATGATGAACACTAAAGCTTATTTTACATGGTGCGATTTAATTGCCTGCATACCTACCATCGGACCCCTTCAGTTGCTAACATATCTTTGAGGCGCGCGTGGAACACAACGCGCCGTCGATCTGGGGCTGGTCCTTATCGGACGGCGAGCTACCCATTGCTCACCGTCCGCAAGCCCGCGCCTACGGTGGCCGGGAATCGGCCTGCTATTCCCGACGCCCAGGGCATCTCCTGCGGCGGCTAGGGGCGTTCGCGTTCTGCCTCCTCCTTCGCGAGCATTACTGCTTCGCAGAAGGAGGTGACGGCCTCCCATGCCCTCTCGCTCCGTACCATGGCCTGGACTAGGGCCGGACGCGAGAGATCCCCGCCACCGATCGCCTCCACGAGGACACGGCGATGCTCTGCCCGAGCTGGGCAAACCTCCATCGTATGCTCAACCGTCTCCTCCGGGCGATCCACGCAGTGATGACACCCGGGCGTTTCCTCCCGCCTGATACAAAACAGGAACCTCCCGAAACAACCGTGTCCGGTGAGGATCTGCGTCAGGCGGAAGGTGAGGACGCCGTGGCGCCTCTCTAGCCACTCCTCAAAGAGGGGAATTATCGCCGCAATTGTGGCGTGGCCAATGTATGTACGTCCTTCTCCCGTAACTGTACTTTAGTTTTCATTTTCCAGTATTTTAATGAATGATTCATAGCTACTTGTCTATAAATAATATATACCATCTGTCTTCCAGAATTATTAGAATTTTAAAAACATCTTTCCGCTTCGCAGTAGCAGCAAAACGGATTTCGTAGACAGCTTTTTTCCGCACTGCGAACTTTTCCAACAAGATGTTTTTAAACTCTTCGTTTTATAAAACTCTTATTTCAAAAGCTACGTAAGTTTTATTTTTATTTTTATAAATGTAAATAAAAAAACAAAAGGTAGGTATTTTTAAAGTCGACTGATGTACCGTCAGTTAAATAAATTCGTAACCCAATTGACTACCAACTTAAATTGTCCCTATTTTAAAAATCACAACTGTCGTTGTATGAAATGTCTATTATACGGCCAATTGACGTAATGTGTCAATTTTATAAATAATTAATTACACTGACTCTACTTAGGACGGCGTAGTCCAGTTGTCAGACAAATAGCACTGTTCACCAAAGGTTGAGGGTTCGAGTCCGTGACAATAACTTTAAGTAAAATGATACACTCTGAAATTGTAGCCTCGACTGCTCCCTCCTTTAAGGCTCCCGCAGACAGGGGCGATACGACTCTGATGGAACAATTTCTCTCTGGAAACTTCACGGAAATTGTTCTACCGGAGTCACGTCGCAATTGTCTGCAAGAAGCTTAAACAATTTGAGACTATCTCGTTCTAGGTTTTTACCAACCTAATAGGCTTTCAACTTTATTACTTAAAGTACCGACTTAACACACCTGATACAGCTAAAAAAATTACCTAGGAGACACAGTGTTCTACACATGAATATAATAGCCCCACTTTGTGCTAACTGTATTAAAGTTGCCTGTGTTCATATTAAACTGTCGAGTGATGTAACTTAGTACACACGGCTACACATCAAGCTATACATTTCCAGTTTATGCTGATCTCGCATTGTATAGGATTTCCGTACAATGCGAGGTCAGCTTACACTGGTTTAGGTGTGTGCCTACGTCTAGTGTTATTCGGGTAATCAACTCTCAGTAATAACCTTGATAACTGGGTAATTTCTACTCGGAGTTTGGAAATTGGCCGTGACTCGGCCAACGGTCGATCACGGAACGGTCGGTCAGTTGCTGTGCCGGTGCACACGTTAAGCCGCTGGCCCTGCGCATGATCTCTCTCCGATCGTGTCAGATTGCCGTCCCATCGGACTATGAGAGTGAGGAAAGAGAGAGTGCACCTGTGTCTGCGCACACACTTGTGCACTATAATATCTCACGCGCCGAAGGCTAGTCTCCGCTGAGACTGGTCATGGCCGAAATTCAATCTGGAGGACTAATAATATTAATTTCTACTCTTATTAGATGGATTGGTTATTATAGTTTACTAGCTGCGCCCCGCGGTTTCACTCGCATAAGTCTCAATCCCGTTGGAACTTTCATCCAAATCTGTTCAGCCGTTTTAGCGTGAAGGTGTAACAAAGAAACAAACAAACTCGTACTTAAACTTATATAGACGACGAGAGAACGCAGTCCACGCCTTTTAATTTTTCGATTACGGGGGGAAACTTGGACATTGATCAGTAGAATACACAGACAAACAGATAGATACATCATAACCATCCACAGCCCAACTTCGCCCACTGCTGGACATAGGTTTCTCTTTGCTTGTGCCAATGATAGATACAAACCTAGTTATTGATGTATAAAATCTTGCCTCTCGCTTTCCTGCAATCTGTGGGAGTGATTTCGTGCAATGGAAGTGTGTAACAGGAAGCCTGGGGAAGTGCACGCGATTTTATTTGGCGCGCGTGGTGCTAGAGTTGGCCGTCAGAAACGGCCTTGACATAATGTTGCTTAATACCTTAATGTTGCTTATTACAAAAGTGAGATGTCAGATTTTACACGTCATACGTATGCGACTACTGTAAAGCTCGCTCGTTGTTTTGGTAATTTTAGTATCGCAATACAATCTGCAAAGTCAGTCATGGTTGAGCTGAATGGTGCTGATCCATGCGTCATGTTCGTGAACGGGCGCCGTCGTCGGTTGGGACTGTTTATCTCTTAGCTAGCATGGCTTATTTTAATGTAATTTTTTAATTGTTCTTTGTTTTTATCTTTTTATTACGGTCGCTTTTAACGTGCACGTCTATCGACATGGTTCTCACATGTATAATTTCAACATTAATGATGTAACCAATATTATGTATCAAATTTTTGATTTAGAAGAATGTTTCTTGCCCGTTCTTCTCCATAGGTACCTACTACGCTTTGGAATGGGCACTAGGTTTATATTTCTGTCTGACCGACTCCTTGACAATTCATAAATGCCTGTAAATGGTTTAATTTAAATAAGTGCTTTGAGTTTGAGTCTTTTATAAAACGTATATTAAGTATGTCAGTCGATGTGTCAAAGATAAAATGATTAATCTACGGTGAAAGCTAGATTATCGAACCTACAAAAAGACTTGTCTAGAATGACAAATTATCAAAATTCCAAGATAAATATACATATTAAAAATTCACTGACAGACAACGCACAGCCTAAACTGGGTTTAGAAGCATGAAAGTTTGCACAAGAGTTCCGTATATAAGTGAGCCCGAAGTAAGGATATTTGGAAATTCATCCCCTAAAGGGGTGTCGTGATGACCCAGTGGTTAAGGCCTCGTCTCTCATGCACGAGGGGTTCAAATCCGAGCAAGTACCATATATGACTTTTTCAATTCATATGTACTTTCTGAGTTTATCTTGGACATTACTGACATCGGTGAAGGCAAACTAACAAACTACAAACAAACAACTAGCAAACTACGTTTGCATACTAATCTGCGTTCGCGGTTTGTTAGCCAAACATGTAAGCAAACACGAGTTTTAGGAAGAACAACTGTAATACCTACTCATAGGGTTCAGTTTGCGCTACGAGTTCATATTATTTTTTATGACAGTCAGTCTAAAATCAATTTTATTTACATTTTCATAAAGTTGATGTTTGTTTAGGTGGAAATAACATTGATTCGAAACAATTATTTAAATAGACCTTATATAGTTTATTTATTTATTTAGAGATATAAAAATTATGTATTAGGTATGTTGAAACTGTTGGTACTTCCCGTCACTTGTCCATGAGGGTTCATTAGAAAACCAGCGTCAGACAGCATTTGTCGGGCATTAATGCTGAAATGAACCTTTTTGGCGCAGCCGTGAGGCACACACTATTATTGCTTTATAATTATTTTCACTTTTATCTTTGTATTATGTGTTTCACGAACTGTGTCCAAATAAATATTATTCTTTATTTCTTTCTTTTTCTTTAAAACATCTTGGACTTATAGCTAATATAAGTCTGAAATCACCAACCCGTCTTGAGCAAGCGTGGTGATCAATGCTCGTGCCTTCTCTGTATGAGAAGAGGCCTTTGCCCTCCAGTGGGACGGTAACAGGCTGGTATTATTTATTATAAAGGGTTAAATAGGGGATGGGAGTTCGTAATTTTTGCCGAAGGGAAATCCCTTAAGATACACACACGGCTTGTTATAAAATAATTTACCTTTTTTAACCTCCTAATATTAAAAGATACCTCATTATCTTTGTTTTTACGACTTTATCCCACACTTGATACTTATTTACCCAACATAAATCCCATTTTAATATGTAAATAGCCCTACCTTTACCTCAATGACCATCCTGGGATAGCACGGTAGCCGTAAAAATAATTAAAATATTTTAAATTTTAACGCGGTAACCCCATAACGGCTTTATTTTCACACCAAAACGGTCTTCCGTTTAAAAAAATATGTGTTGGTTTTTTTTCATGTTACGGAAAAAGGTTTTATTTTATACTTTAATGGATGATTTTTGTTTCCATACCCGAAGAGTGAAAGAAAGAAAGAATAATATTTATTTGGACACAGTTCGTAAAACACATAATACAAAAATGAAAATAATCATAAAGCAATAATAGTGTGTGCCTCACGGCTGCGCCAAAAAGGTTCATTTCAGCATTAATGCCCGACAAATGCTGTCTGACGCTGGTTTTCTAATGCACCCTTATGGACAAGTGACGGGGAGTACCAACAGTTTCAACATACCTAATATATAATTTTTATACCTCTAAATACCAAACGAGGGTTTCGTTTGGTCGTATTACTAAGCCTCAATTGTCTGTCTGTCTGCCAGCGGGCTGTATCTCATGAATCCTAATAGGTAGACAGTTGAAATTTTCCTACATTATGTATTTCTATTGCCAATCTAATAAAAATTTAATAAAGTTAACAATTAATGGGGACCCCCATATAAGAAACGTGTTTTTTTTGTGTTTTCTGCTTGACTGTAGCAGGTACTTTTTAAATTGCTACATTTAAAAAAATCGAATGCATGAAATGTACTTTATTTAAAAATTGCTTGTTTATTGGAGCAGTTATTTGATTCACCAAAATCCTGCTTACCTAATTATAATATAGGAAGAATATACTTATATTTTTTTTAACGGATTTATATGACGTAAAATAACAACATCACGCTCTTATACCCATGTGTTAGGCAGAGGTGCATCATAGTACACCCACATTTCGCCAATTATGTTTCAGTCCCAAGTAAAAGGGGGCGAGCCTATTGCCATCACCCGGGCTCAAATCCAAACTCCGGGCTGCTACTGAGAAATTCCAGATGGAAAGACCCAAAAACATGTTGCCCGACGCGGAAATCGAACCCAGGACCTTCATGCTCAGCAGTAGCGCTTGTCACCACTGGACCAACGAGGCAGTCTATTGTATGACGTACATAATTAATAAATCATGCTCCAGTACACAACCATAGAGTTTATATCCGAGTACATAATGAATTCTTCTAAGACGGGAGTGAAATCACAAAGAACAGGTTATTATTAAAAAGCGGTGTAAATAAATCGAATGAAGACGTCCAAGTTTCTTTTATAACCCATATTTTCTGCACAATATTCAATTCTTTTGTTTCCGTCAAATAATGAGCTTGAAAGGCATGTTGTAAGTAGGATTGAGGCACAGTATAATAAAGTAAGCAGTATTACGTCTCAGCTTCTTTGAATTAATACGGCCGCTGGGTAGACACGCATTAGGGTTGCCCAGCCTACTGACTGTGACTCTTAGTACTGAACTGTACTTTGTAAGTCCGGCTTAATGATGGGAGAGCATTATTTTTTAAAACCTTGCGATTGATTCTAGGTGGTATGTACTGTTCATTAAAATGTTATTCACAAATCACCGTAGCTTGTGGTGTTAGGTTGTTAGCTAAATAATCTCGGCACATCAGCTGAAGCCATTTGTATGGTCTGAAATAAAAATAGATACTATCAATTTATTCGAGTTCAAAAATAAAATATGTTCTATAGAATAGTTATTATTATTTTTTTTAACTAGGGCATCTTGCAGGTGACCACTAAGGTCGTGGCTGCTTAACCGGACTTTCCTGTAGCTGCCAATAGCTTCTACACTAAGGGCCTCCAGCCAGGGGCATAAATGCAAACTATTCTAGATTACAAGCTAAGCGAACGCTCGCTAAGGGCACCTTCTGTGGGGTACGAACCTCGGCTTAGGGCGTTCGCTGAGTGGGAGACAGCAAGTACTGGGACAGGCTGGATCAAGGAGTGATCGTTATTATTAATAAGGGAATTTAAAACTACACGCTCAGCTGCGGCACGGGCTGGCGTTTCATCGGACAAGTAGAATAGTTACATAAAAGCCTATATAAAAGTCCGCGATGACATAGGTACATGCTCGGGCTAATTCACAAATTGATAAAATGTAACAGTTGAATCAAAAAATTATGTTAATAATTTGTCTAGGGTGATTTAAATAGGTTATGGTAATTTCCTATCGAAATTTTGCTTATCGTCAGGAAAATGTTATATAAGTACTTAAATAAAAATTGCATTTTTCATAAAATTGGATAAATATGGGATAAATACTTAAGATTTCACAGACAGACAAAAATCCACGCGGGCGAAGCCACCATCAGAAGCTAGTACAGGTATATTTTGTTCGATCGGGTATCGATCGCATGGAGAAGAGAGATACTCACCTACTGATTACCTGATAAGGAAGTTATGCTCGCTACGCTTCAATAATTAACGTAAATAAAAACTAAAAATAATGTTATTTTTATAGGTTTACCTTTCAAACTGAATTCGTAATTTAAAAATGTTATTTTTCGTTTCGATATTAATAAAGAAAGAAAATACGTTTATTTGCGATAACATAACGCAAAAAAAGAAAAAAAAAACAAAATAAAAAAAGAAACAAGTTTAGGGAAAATATGCGTCACATCCACGCCAAACAGCCGATCTACGCCGAGATTAAGAAGCGTTGCGCGTTGCTTCGGCCGTTTTGTACGAAGACGTAATACTGCTTACTTTATTATACTGTGATATAACAGTCTTTATACCAATCTCTGTATAATTCTCTGTAAAATCACATTGTTTATTGAATAATGGAGATAGTCGTATTTGTATTCCTACAAATTTTTTGCTTTATCGGTCAAATTATTTTGCATAAATGGTTTAATGTTTCAATTAAAATTTGTAGGTAGTGCCCAATCCACGTGTTCTTACATATAACCTGTCAGCCTTTAAAGCAAGAGTGAACATTCATCTTCTGGGCATGTTCGTTCCATCGTCTCATCCATGGCTTTTCAATCAAGCGAGATCGATCTCAAAAGCAGGCTCACCAGGCTATGAAAAAACCATTATCATTCTGCTGAACTTTTTAGTTTGGCATAGCCTGTCCTATTTTTAAACAACCCTATTAACTGTCATCTCAGAGATCACTTCATATCTAGCTTTGTCATCATTCACAATCGATATTTTCTTTGTCTTCCCTACCTTTGTAGCTATCAATAAATAACCAGCGAAAATGTACAATTACTTGCTTATTTTAATTGCAAAAAAAAAGAGTCATTATTTGAGTTATTTTATCTATATACTATATGTTTTTTGCGTAAGCAATTTAGAATTTCAGAGGTATCATTTTAAGTAAATACTAAAGTAGAATTTGTCAAGGTCTCAATTTCAAATTTTAATTCAGATGAAATGTAAATGTAGACGACTCTATCTCCTTTAAAAAAGTACCTACCTACCTACCTACTTAAATTTTAATAACCTACTCAGATACTCCTACAATTATTTCGAACAAAATTAAAAAAAATCCTATAACCTAGATGAGCTATGTGATGCTCTCGAAAAAATATTTTTTGTGATATTCCCGGCACGAAGTCAACTCCCCAGTTATTACATATTCATGGAATATCATAATAAAATGTATGAAAAGAAGATATATAGTATATAGTACCTACATTTTTACTTACATCCCAGGCAAACTACTGTCATCATGTACCTAGCCTTTTCCCTACTATGTTGGGATCAGCTTCTAGTCTAACCGGATGAAGCTGGATACAAGTATTTTACATGGAGCGACTGCCTATCTGACCTCCACAACCCAGATACTGGGCAACGATATCAACTTAAGGAAACTACAGTTCGTGGTGTAAATATGGCAAATCGAATTTAACAAGAAATTTGACTTTCTAGCGCGTGGTCTTTGCAGGGCTTGAAATACTGGTATTTTTGGGAACCGGTACCATTGACCTTGGTGTGATACCGGTACCAGAGTAGTACCTGTACTATAGGTACCAGTACTAGATGTAGTACCTGTACTATTGGTTAATCTAATCAGTACTGTACATCGGTGTTGTACCGGTACCAACATTGGTATCAAACAAATATTTCCGTAAGTTAGAGTGATAGAACAGATATAGTAAGTATCAAGCATAGTTATAGGCATTAGAAAAATAACTTTTATTGAAATACGAGATTTATGGTACGCGGCGGGTACCTGAATTTGGTACCGGTGTTTGTTCGGTGGAGTACCGGTAATTGTATACAGAGCCATCTTGTATAAGTTTTTAAAAGCTAAAAACTTATACTAGATGCAACTTCGATCCAATCGAGTGTCCCACGAAAACTCCAGTTTTTTTTTTTTGTGTCTTAAATCAGGACATTGTCTATCTGAGTGCATTTCATACAAATCTGTTTAGTAGTTTATGTGTGGATAAGTAACACGCTTTTATAAGTATCGAGTATGGTACTCGTTACAGGTTGTCAGAAACCCGAAAGTCTGACAACCAGTCTTACCAAGGGGTATCGTATTACCCAGTTACTGGGTTCTGAAGGTTAGATAGGCAGTCGCTTCATGTAAAATACTGAATATTCAGCTGGACCCGGTTAGACTGGAAGCCGACCCCAACATATTGGGAAAAAGGCTAGAAAGATTGATTTTAGAAAAAAAAAAATTTTCTACTATCTACTATTAACTACTAAATACGATAAAACAATATCAGCATAACCTTTTCTATTAGGAATAGTGCCAATATCATATTTGGCTATTATTTAAACCGCGTTAGGAATATAATCCAATTGGCCAGTCAAATTAATTATTTGGCTATTACGAGTAAGCGGTTACAAAATCTATTTTGCTTAAATTTATTTTGTTTCCTCTAGGACGCCAGAAATATTTGCATGAACATTTTGTATAAAATAATTATGCTCCAACATTGGCATTTACTGAAAGCCGAGAACTCAAAACTAGATATTTATTGAACAAAATTGACTACTCAATATGATTTTTTAACATGACGATTTATTGATTGCTGTTGTGATTACCCAAAGTAACCAGTCAAATCTAAACTAATATTATAATGAGAGAACGAATTTTGTAAGTTTGTGTATATATGCTCTCTTCGAAATGGTTGAGCTGATGAATGGTGCTAATCCATGCGTCATGTTCGTGAACGGGCGCCGTCAGTAGGGATTGGTCATCTCTTAGCTGCCACGGCGGTTTTAATTTAATTTAATGTCTCAATTCTTTTTTCTTTATTTTTATTTCTAACAGACGCTTTTAATGTTTTGCATCATTCTCAAATGTATAACTTCAACATGAATGATGTAACCAATATTTTGTCACCATATTTTGATTTAAAAGAGTGTCCGTGGAGTTTCTTGCCCGTTCTTCTCCATAGGTACCTACTATGCTTTGGAATGGGCGACTAGTTTCATATTTCTGACTGACCGACCCCTTGACAATTCAAAAGTGCCTGTAATTGGTTTATTTGAAATAAATGCTTTGAGTTTTTGTTTGAGTTATGGAGGGTAATCTCCGTAACCACAGCTTAAATTTGAAAAATTCTTACACCATTTGAAAGGTACGTTATTCCTGATGGACACCGGCTACATATTATGTAAATATATACAAAATAAGTACTTAATAAGACTAATGACATACTATTTTGAATTCATGCAAGCCTAGTACTTTTTGTTATGTTACTTGTCAGAACTTGAGTGTAACGTTTCGTGAACAGAATACCGTCTACACATGGAAATTGAACCCGTGCGAAGCCGGGGCGAGTCGCTATATTATAGTTATCTAATACAAAAACTACTTCATCAATTAATTGTTTATCATAAACGTGAGAAAAACTTCATGGAATGCCACAAGGTACAACTTTAGGATCATTGTGCTAACGTTTCGCATTGCAGGTCGATTGAAGTTAAAAAAATAATGTAGTTGGTATTTTGCTAGCCGTTGTAATTACCCTGATGATATTCTATACTGGAGGCACGTTTGAACCCTAAAACAAACCCGGAAAAGAACTAATTACTCTAGAATTGTTACAAGCTTTCGACACGGTAAGGTACTTCATCTGCCTACTAAGATTAATCCATGCTGTTACCCGGAAACTGCAACACGTCTCATCTCAATTTAAATATTTCCGAGCGGGAATTCCGCCTGTTAATTTGGAATATGTAAAATATTTTAAAAACATTTCACTATCAAAAAAATTGTTCACATTTTCACTCTTATGAGCAAAAATGTCAGTAGAACATGAAACCGGCCGGCTAATATTACCATCCACAGTCGCGTAAAGGAATAAATTCTGGGTCCCTCCAAGTGAGTTCATGCGAGAGTAATCTCGGTACCAACGCAAACGAATTACGCTAGAATTTCGTAATGGCCCATTTTGTGAAACATATTTTGTATAAATCTCCTTATTGACCTAGTTCTAGGCAACACTCTTCGGGATTGTCAACGGAGTGTGTACTTGCGACGAGGATATAAAAACTTTGGCAATGCTTGAACATAAAGATAATGAAAACTTGGAACTTAGACGTGAACATTGCGGCGTGGAGTTTACTCGTTGGATAAATCTGTGAATTCTGGCATTACAGCAACGAATGTGGGCCTCTCAATTTTGTTACGGTTACTTTTAGCCTACATCATCCCACTGCTGGGCAAAGGCCCCTCCTCATGATTTCCAGGTTTTTCGATCCAGGGCTTATTTGGACTATTGGTCGTTAGTTTTGTCCAACTCGACCCGCCATTTTCTACGGGGTCTGCCGTGACGCCTTTTGGCTGAGTCAAGGCTCCACGTAGTGGTTATTGTGGGCCACAGCTCAATCTTGTTTCAAATTGAAATCATAAAAATAATTATACGAAGGAAGCACAAATGTGGTACCGTGACTGACAACTCAGGGTGCTCTAACTTGAGTATCATCAATCGTAGAGATTCTGTTAGTGGATTCCAATGACCTAAGTGGATGTAACTTAAGTAAGCAACGTAATGTAGCAGACTTTTGCTGATTTTTTCAGAATCTGCTACAAGAAAATGCTACTTCCCAGTGTGTAGCTGTCCATAATAAAAATACTGCCATATCTGCTTCAGCGCCTCTAACAAGAACATTCATATTTCTGTATGTAAAGATGGTTTTTATGACTTTTTTTACGAGGTGTCTTTGTGTTGTTCTGGCTTGTTATTTAGGCATTTATATTGAGTTTCTCCATACTATGGTAAGTTTCGTTATAAGCTAACAGACCAATTTCACGGTCATTTTACAGCATATAGTAGTCTACTTACTCTAAATTTTTATGTGACACTAAAGCCAAGCGCACATTACACCCGCAACTTCAATCATTTAACTTCATTTTCATACAATAAAGTGCGGTGGATACAATATGTACTAAAAACGATACAGGTGGATATTTGCAATGCCTTCCGTTGCGGCGCGGCCTGCCTTTATCTGCGCTAGCCTTAAAATGTACCTAGTATGAGTATGACCATCAGTGTCTTTATCTTTCTGCTAGTATTGATGACCATCAGCGTCTTTAACTTTCTGCTAGTATTGATGACCATCAGTGTCTTTACCTTTCTGCTCGTCTTCTTAACTATATTCTGCAAGATTTTTACAACAATAGCTGTCTTGATAAAAATAAGAGCCAGTTAGCGAGGTGTTTCTGCCGGTACGCTAAAAGTATATTCCAATCCAGGTATGCAGGCATATAAATCACAACTACAATGATCACAATGTTCTCACAATGCTGTGAGTGTGCTGAGTGGTCAATTATTTTACATCACTCTCCTGAGTATACCACAAGTTTAAACACTTATTACGCATTTAATATGAATATTGGCAATGTAGTGGAACGATGTTTTTTTTCCTGATGCTGATGGGAGTATCAGCTGCTTTCTTTCTGTAAATAATAATAAAAGAGTACCAAATTTCTTAGCAATCTTTATAAGTTATTGACTTTGGGACCCAATGTTAAGTAGTAAAAACTGACGGTTTGTTATGTTTTTGATAATCTGCCTCCCACAAACAGTCCTAATAATAATTTCTTCCTTTTTATCCACAGAGGCGAGAGCACAGATCTCGGGGCCTACGGAGAAATATCTGAAGCCAGGGTCGACGTTACGACTGCAGTGTTCCGTGGTACAGACAACGGAGGCGCCTGCTTTTGTGTTCTGGTGAGTTTTTTAATTCTATAAAAACAGACGAATAGTTAGTGTAACATTAGAATAGTTATTCTGGGTTTAAAAAAAACAGCAATTCCTTTTAAGAGCTGGAGCGGTGCGGCCATTTTGAAATATTCATTGAACATCTTTACATGCTTAGGTATATGTAGAAACTAGCGACCCCAGCTTCGCGCGGGTGCAATAGTGACGTGACAAAATATCAATACATATGTGATATATCTTCGTTAAGTATTAGTATTAAGTGCAAATAAACCTACCGGATAAATTCTCAAAATAATGGTAAAAGCCGTATCAAGATCCATTATGTAGTTTAGAAGAACTAAGCGGTCACGCAGACGACTTGACTTTGTTTGTTGACGTATCTCCAAACTTAGGAACCGAAACATAAGATTAGGTAAAGAATATCTGATTGCATTAAAAAAAAACTTGAGGCAGACCTACAATATTTTTAAAAGATCTTGGCGTTTACAATGCCATGCTATTTATTTACACAACATTTTAACATTAGCGATGATGTAAAGTCGAGATTAGAAATTACAATCTCGTATGATCCCGGCATTTTCGAGACCTCGGATGGCTTAAAAAAAAATGGTTAAATTCGGATGGCTAAAATGCGATGAAAACTGCTTGGTTGTGTTAATTTGTTGTGTTAATTAAGATAAAATATTAATTGTAAGAAAAAAAAACTTCATTCTTTAGTATAACTCACGAATTACCCGTTTTTTTTGGAAATACAACAAAAGAACACTATCAGTCAAATGCAGAATAAGTCTAGTTCTAGGGGTGATTTTGGAAATAGCTTCTTAAAAAACAAAGAGCATTGAGGGTGCTGTCTGATAAACGACATCTTATGTCAGTCACTATGTACCCAGCAGCTGAAAATGCCCTGTCTGATTCAACACTGGTTGGCACCAGCGTGAGTAAACAATTATAAGCGAACTGTAAAAAACTACCCCTTGTTCCTCCACACTCATAAAGATCCATCTTTTTTTTATGAGTGACTCTAACCTATCTAAACTCGTAGATACATGCAAAAAAGGACTTTTAGATGCTCTCAGAGTCTCTTCTAATTCCTCTTGAAAAGTCGTGTTAGTTTTTGCAGCAGCAGCACGTAAATTCAAATCCTCTGCATTCATTGAAAGAAGCAATTCATATTCGTTTTCTATACTTGCTACTGTGGTATTAATCTCATTACCAGCTGGTCTATTTTGTAATAATCTCACGGTGAAAACTTAGGTGAAGTGAGAAGTAATTCCACCTGCTGCTAGGGACTGACAGCTCACTCCGAGCTCACTTCACCTAAGTTTTCACCGTGAGATTATTACAGAATAGACCGGCAGAAGTTGAAGTGATTGGAAGAGTGTATGATTGTTTACGATATAATTGTTTGATTATATTTTCAATTTCTTTCCGCATTAAATTATCTGCCTCGCTCGTCATTCGTCGCTAATATTCGTAAATAGTCGGGATAGTTTGCTTTCGCTGTTCGACACTCCCGGCCGTCAATTAGCGCATCGCTCGCGCACCAAGGGGATGTGTGTAGCGTCGCTAACTACTGCCGCCCAATCCCGTCAATCTCGAGCGAGATCTCGTCATATTATGCTTCGGGATTGATCTCGAAAAATTGATTGCCTAGTCGGGATGGCATAAGAATTAGATACACCACTTTCGTAATTATCTTTACTAGCAGCATTACTAGAGTCTGGATTCGTGCCCTGTTGATGGCAATGTGTTTGTGTGTTATGTTATGGTTGTTGTGTTATCTTTGCACTTCTTGTTAAGTAGACTTAATTAAAGATGTGCTAGTGTTGAAATAAAGTTTTTCTAACTATGAAAGAGTACGAATTATTATCTTTCAAGATTTGAAATTCTTTCGTTTACAAGACTTTGAGAGTTATAACGATTCTTTTCAAAACTTATTCGTCTTTTAGTTTTAAATTAATTTTGAAGACACTTGCTAAAAGTTGTCTGAAAGTTATTGCATGATGTGTCCCGAATGTGTCTCTTTTATTTAGATACTTAATAAACTAGTTCTACATTTAATATCTGTAATTTATATGGTGTACATCATAATGCGTATTCTAGCAAATTTTTCAGTTTTTGTCTAATAATGTAGAACAATAATATTGAAAAATCTAAACCAAGCAGTCGTTGAATCGCTAATGTAATAGCTTTGTTCAAAGTTAACTAAAAAAAATCAAAATTCTAAATATTTTATTTTACATAAACCTACAAGGGCACTTCAGAAGCTAGATGCACGGTTCCAATTGGTCGTTTCCTATGGAGAAGATCCGGCAAGAAACTCCACGGTTACTCTTTTAAAAGTAAATGGTATGGTACTAAAATAGCCGTTCGTTAATAATATGTCATGTTTGACTGCTTAGCCCCATAAAGGTATAGCGTGATGATAATCATTTTAAAAGGTTAAATCTAGCTTAAAGATGTTGGCCTTTTGACTCGTTTTTTTTACAATTTGTGGTAAACTTTAGAAGAATACGAAAATAAAGTAATATTGCTCATCCTCCATAACTTATAGCGTGATAATTTATAGCCTTCAGACTGACCAAACTTATATGAAACATCCACGCAAGAACAGAATGTAACATACATTCAGATAAACGGACAAAAATTCTAAATAGGAGACGGATACGCTTTCATTCAATTTTGGGCCTGGATGTAAAAAGATGAAACTGGTGTCAATTGATAGCTACTATGTTAACAAACAATCACTGAAAATTTTGCAGATTTTGGCAATCTGAGAGCCGAGATATAAGAGATTTAAGAAAAGTGAGGTTACGTAACAATCTATACATAATAGCCAATTTTTGAAGTGCGATTGTCATTTTTTACCCGATTGCCGAAGGAGGGTAATGATTTTATCAGTATAAGTGTGTATATTTGCATGTATTTATGTTTGTTCCTCTATATCGTTCTAGAGAACAAATGCGTACAAGCCGATTTTGATGATTCTTACGTCAATCGATTCGTCTTAATCTTGCGAGTGTCACTGGTCACATTAAAATGGAAAAAATGGCGGCTTTTCGACACCATAGGATTTTGGGTGGCTCATTTTTTTTTTCTTCCAAACTGATCGTGTAGGTTATCAAAAAAAAGGGCTTTACGAGATGATTTCAAAAATTATAAAAACAAATGTAAACCAGATGTATCCTTCGACTGCACAGCATAATTTACTTCGTTTACCTACGTCTTTTTAGTTCGCTTAGCAGTCAAGGTCTATGATTATTTTAATTACTTTTTCTTTAGACAGGATGTTAAACATGTTTTGTAGAGTGGGATGGAGAAGGATAGAGTGGGAGGAGTTTAAAAATAAAAATCGATTTTTATTAATATTTTTTATTCTTCAATTATTACAAGAACGTCATCTAGGAATTGTGCAGGTGGTACAATATTTTCTTGGTACCTAGCCCAACTAAGGTACCATATTATTGACATAACATGGGCGCAGCAACCTATATGTTATTTTGCAAGCTATGTTATTTTTTGGTATGAATAATTCGAACTCTTTTCAATGTAACAATATGTTCCATCAAATATTACAATGGGCCTATCAACTCCCTCAAAGTTACCAAACAATGTTTTAGGTATAGAAAGATTTCTTTGCACAATAACATTAATAGGCAGCAACCTATTAATGTGATGTAAACCTAGGTGTCTAGGTACAAAATACTCATAAAGCAGATCTTTCACTTGGTGCAACCACTTTTCTAGAGTTCGCCTAGAGACTGTTAATAAAGTTGACAACCTCTCAGTAGAATCCCCAGTTCTAAGCTTAATTAAATATGCTGCTAAAGATAGGGGCCCTAATTCTCAATTCACGAGGTGAGCCAATGTGAAGTAAATGACTGACTCTAGATGCCAGAGAACGTCCACATCGGAGACAAATACTACGGTGACCAAGATTTCTAGCTTCGCCAAGAGGTGATCTTTGAGCCAGGTCCCAGCAAGCTTGGCAAACATGGGCACTGCTGTTTACCTGAAATATGCAATAAATTATTAATAAGAGATAACAAAAAAAAAATCTACCTACTCAGGCAGGATGTACCCGGCTCAATATATTTTTATAACAACTTTATTGTACAATACCTACGTTCTATGCGAATTAATGATTTGATTTACTGTGCCCGATGTGATCCGCCCCATAATAGCCTACGCGGGCGTGGTCTGGTGGCCCCGCACCCAGCTGGTTACAGCCTCCATCAAACTACAACGCATGCAAAGACTGGCCTGCATGGCGACCACGGGCTGATATACTTTATTATTTAGTGAAAACATGAGTGTTGTTATGGAGGAAAACATACATATATAACAAAAGAGTGCAAGTCACCGACCGTAGACGCTGGTGAGCTAATAAACAGGAAGTAAGTACTTACAGATTGTGGTTCACGCCATTTTCGAATCACTGCTAATATCATTTCATCATCCAAAGCTCGATGCCCTAGTGTATTGCAGCGACTAGTCGCTATGCCACAATTTATACAACGATCCATGATGTTGATCAATATCCTATCGGTAGGCCGTTCGTCGAATCCAAAATAACAAGTCCAAGTTCAACGTTTAAGCGGGGTTCTCCGTGGTATCAAGGCAAGGGTCGTAGAAGGAGGAAGATCAGAGGTCCATAGGAAAGCCGGGTCGAGAAAAATATCAATAAAAAAGTATGGGAGGAAAACAAAAACAATCAGAATGCACACGCATAGACGATACGAAACGAGAGTCGATCGATGTCATGTCCATGATTGTCAAAGTTAGCACAGATTAAAAATACAATAATCGATTAGTAAATGTGAATCGATTAATCTTAATTATGTAGATATTTAATTAGTTTAAACTCTTAATACTCTAATTCTAATAGATTTAATTATTTTAATTAATTAAATCATCCGGTGAAAGCATTTTCGTAAATAGTATGAACTCTGTAACGATAATCGATTACAATTGAATCGATATTACAATTACTTCGTAATCCTAACTTAATTATTGGATTTTTCATTTCCCAGATTGTAAATTGAATTGATTTTTCACAGTATGAAATAGAAAAATTTAACCTTTTTTTTAAGCCATACCTCAACTTTTTACTACCAGGCCCAGAAGTCCCCGTCTCCTTTTCGGCAGCGTTCCCAGAGCTAGAGCATTCTTTTGTTGATATGTTTGACATTTTGGTAGGCAGAAACCAAGGAAGAATTAATGTTCCATCCCTGTTTTCACAAAAAGAATTTGGTAGAATTAGGATAGAATTGTGCATTCGCTAGTTTGGTCTATCTATGTCGACCTTAACATTACTTCTGAACTTAGATCGTATTGAAAAAGTAAATCAATCTGCCTAGCCTTTTCCCAACTATGTTGGGGTCGGCTTCCAGTCTAACCGGATGCAGCTGAATACCAGTATTTTACATGGAGCGACTGCCTATATGACCTCCACAACCCAGTAACTGGGTGATACGATACTTTCGGGCATCTGACGACCCGTAACGACAAAAGATCAAAGATCCACAATTGACACCGAGACCAAACGGCTTAACGTGCTTTCCGAGGCACGGAAGTCTCGGTATGTAAAGATGGTCACCCATCCACGGACCGACCCGGGCAAGCGTAGCTTAACCTGAAATAAAAGTAATAATTTGCGAACAATACTACAACGTAGGTTTTATAATTTTTTTGCAGACCAATCCAGGCAATGCAACAACCATTTTCCTCAAATCATTTTCTTATCTCAAATTTCGAAGATTGAATTAAATCTACCTACTCGTATGTTGAAACAAAATCCATCAAATAACTTTGTCAGCATAACTTCGTGTAGTGTTTGGGTCACGAAAATATAGGCTGTGCCTAGTTTAGGACCCAGTGTTAGATCGGTCAAAAATTCTTCTGTTAGGTAGAATTTCATATCATGTTCTTTGTGTGTTAAGAACTTATGTATAAGCCAAATAAATTAATTTGAACTTTTAACACAAATACCTTCAAACGCTCGACGGCTTAGCCCCTATGTTCATCCTTGGATGTACCAGGAGACTTGGGATTTGTCGCCTACGAGAATTTAGGCCAAACCACAGTCTGATCGATGCTTTAATCGTGTAAGTTCACACAGAATTCCATCGTTGGCATAATGAAAATCATAATAGAAATAGCTACTTGACTTGACATGAATTTCTAACGTTCTAACGCAACTCGAGTCAGACAAATGATGTTAAGCTGATATCAGACGCTTCACTCGAGTGAATGTTCATTTTAAGGGTTCCGTACCTGATGGCGACGATAGGTTGTAATGGAACAAATGAAAGATGAGTGGACTGTATAACATGTAGATATAATATGATAGAAAAATATAAAAAAACAAACGGGGTCGGTTATAAAGCAACAAGAAAATATAGACAATAATAAAAACGCGTAAGCGCAGCCGTGCGTGGAGGTGTGCAACAGCTGACTGGTATGGCGCGGGGGCCCGCCTTCCGTCGTGCGACCGGCTAACTCGCCGCTGTCCCCTCACCCCTCGTTCACTGCCGCCAGCGCGCGGCGATGTTGAGAGTAGCGGTCTCAACAGTACCCAAAATGTGTCAAGTGACGTCCCTATTACTAAGGCTCCGCCGTCCGTCCGTCTGTCACAGGGCTGTATCTTTTGAACCGTAATAGGTAGACAGGTACCAGGGGATAGGTTCACAGAGAGTGTACTACTCCATATTTATATTGTGGTACTACTATGGCCGCTATAACAACCAATAATTAAAATAAAATAAAGACAAAATTGAAAGAAAAAACATACAAGGAACGTGTTTATTTTTAAAGTATTTAATAAAAATATGTAGTGTACGGTGGTACGTAACCCTTCGTGAGAGAGTCCGACTCGCACTTGGCCGCTTTCGTTTCATTGCACGTTTACACAACAACGACAAAATTATAAGCTTGTCCACTCTGAAATGACGCGCCCTACTGCCGCATTACCCATAGAAATCCGCATTGCCGGGTGCGTAAATGAAATATTGTCACTCCGGGTTTTTTTAATGTTACCAAATAATCTTCTTAAAAACCTCTTTCCATTGGTGTATATCTTAAAGATTTTGGGCCAAGGAAATTCCTCCGAACTGACTAACAACTGACAAAAGTAGTGTTAATTCCCTTGAAAAGTTCTTTCCATTGGTATATGTTTTATGGCTATTGGGCTTCAGGGCAGAAACCCATAATTCGGTGCCCATTCTCCTTTGATCAGTCAATCGGCTATCAAGTGCAGTTGTGATTGATTGATCATAACAACAACAAGCAATCAAAGACAAGAGTATTGACAACAGATAAATTTAAAGAGGCATTGACAAACTCGAGGTCACTGAAGACGTGTACCTAATTCCATAAAACGCATACCTAGTATGGAATTAGGTCACGTTATCAAGAATCAAAAATATAAAGGACAAACACTTTACAACAGAAGTCAGCTCCAGTATACAGGGAGGCATACATTGACGCGCAACCTATTACCATAGATTCAGTACATAATTCTGGAACCCCTGCTGTTCCACACATTTTGTCCCGTAGGTAGGTATTGCACGTTTGTAGAAAACAGCAGTTTTTTTTTTAAGTAGCTGCCAGCTCCGGCAACGCACGTGTAGCACTAAGTACTTATCTACGGCTATCAACCCTACCTAACTACCCTACCTACTTACCCTACCTTCCTACCTACATACATAACTACCTACCTATATACCTACCTACCTACATACCTACCTACCTACCTATGCTACTTACATACCTACCCATCTACCCTACCTACAAAGCATATTACAAATTAGAGGATTATATCCAAGATAAGAATGCTTGGAAACATGCTGGCCCTGCTCCATAGGATAATTTAGAATCAAGACAAAATCAAAGTGGTTGCAAATTTAAGTGTATATTTTTTTTATTTTTTTTTATTATATGACGTTGATTTAACATTCTATAACCAATTCCTCGCACACAGACTTATTAATTGTGGAATCTTAGGAGGATCGTCTACTTTTACAATGTTTGTAAATATGTGAGCACCATGTGTCTACGAGTATCACATAATTAGTTTATCTGTTGTTGCTTCATTTTTAATTCTTAATTCTTTTTACCTATTGTGGTATAATAATTTTATTCTAGGTGCATCGTCCTCACATTATAATTATATAACTAATGTACTTATACAAAATAATGTAAAACATTTTAAAAGAGTAACGGTGGAGTTTCTTGCCCATTCTTCTCCATACGAAAACTACCTTTTGGAAGGGGCGACTAGAATCAATTATTTTGTTTGTAAATTTTTGACGTTCAAAAGTGCCTTATACGGGCCCATTTGAAATAAATGATTTGACTTTGACTTTGACTTTACATCTACCTACTAAGAATAACGAACACAACAAAAAAGTATTATCCAATTTGGTGCAGCAGTTCGTAAGTTACGGCGTGACCAAGGGAAATAGAGATTCATTTTTCATTTTTATATACAATAGATAACCGACGAAGTTTTTTAACGCAGTGTGTTTCAGAATCATGTACTGAATCCATGGTAACAGGTTGTGGTTCGATGTGCCTGCTACCCTGTATTGTCGATTCTTTAGGGGCAGATATTTCAATCGTCAGATAACTTTTATGTTCTTCTTAGCGTATCGATGGCAAAAAGTTAATATAATATGTTTTGCCCAAAATTCAGCTACGCGAATATTATAGTACTCACTGACGCAGTCATAACGTCACCAAGTGCACAGATAACTGGGCATCTTTTATCTGAAAAATGACGGTTTGATAATACCGCAATTTACTTTCCTTCGATAAAAGTTATTGAAAAATCGGTCCTAAATATAACAATAAGACCACTTTCAGAAATCAGTCTACGTCATTACATTGCCATTCAATACCATTACAATACCATAACATATTTAATAAAAACCGTAATCAAAGAAGTCTGCACAACTATATCAAATAAAATTCATTGATTTGTCGAGAATTGGGTGCAAATTCAATTTGGAGTCTCATCAAGGAATGTCAGTGCTGACGCGCTGTACGCCCGTTTGGATCGATAATACAGAAAAATTGTTGCTTTTTCTCTCTTTTATGGTGATAATTTTTATTTTTCTGTGTAAAATCTTTGGTAAATAAGTGGGCTTATAAATAAATCGATGAAAATATGTAATGGCAACTTGTGAAATAGGAAATGGAATGTGTTTTTTTTTTAATTCAATTCTCTAACTCAAAACTCAAACTCAAGCTCAAATGTTTGTTCTACAAGACGGTGGTAATTCTAATTATGAATAATTAGAATGACCACCGTCAACATCAACGTCATTAAAGGTCAAAAATTACAAAAAGACACCTCCAGTACGCTTAGCATGACCACAATAGAAACGGGTTTTGTCGACGGAAGAATAGACAAAATGATCTGTCATTTTGTCTATTCTTCCTTCGACAAAACCCGTGAAAAACCCAATTCTATGGTTGTCATGCTACCCCTGCTTAGCCCTTAAGAGGGGTCATTCTGAAAGTTGGCAACGTCGTAAATAGCTATCAAATATTTCGCTGTTTGCTTACCAGCAAACACGCACCAAACATACAGTCACACTCCCACATACTATTATAACTTTACTCACCACGACTCCGTATAAACGAACGCTCGTAAGAACAATACTAATACTTACCTCTTTCTTGGTAGAGATTTATTACGGTTCATCTGGATGAGTTAAGTGCTTTTCCAGATGTGCATTTTATTTACACACCACCCGGGCTACATTTGCAGAAAGAGGGTATGAGAGATTTTGTTTTAGTTGCAGATATTCATACCTTTTCTTGATTATACTGTTTTTATCCATGGATCATGAGCCATCTTAAGATTATGCGTGAGTGGCCAATATGAACAAATATTAGTACAGGACATTTTAGGTTTATAGTGTCGTCGCCTGTCTATATAATGACTTAAGTGTCTGTCTATCTGGCCGTCTGTCACAGCCGATTTATTCCGAAGCTACTGAACCAATTATACTTACATACTTTTAAAGTTATTTAAGAAAATTGATGAAAATTTACCCTTATTTCCGAAACTACTGACCCAAATTTTTGTGGGTCAGTAATTTATAGGTAGTTTATAGGAAAACCTATAAGAAGTCTATGGTCTTAAAATTACATGGTAAATCTCTCAAAATGTATGCAAATGTAAGTTTGTACGCTTGTGCGTAATTGCCATTCTTGATGTTCATGGTTAAACACTGTTAATGTGCCGACCGAAACTGTAGCAGATACTTTAGCCATATTAAAATACGATAAGTACGCGTAACTTGTGCGTACAAACTTACATTTGCAGTTGGAATGTATGGGAGAACAAGTTTTTCAACGACAATGTTAACTTTGTTATTGGGATAAAAAACATGGTGGATAACAATATTCATCGTAACTCGCACTCTTGTACGGTTGTTTTTTTCAGTGTTTAACGCCGTCAATGCAAAATTGTGCATAATGCAGCCTGCATTGTATCCTATTCTATTAAACGAGCATAATTTGTATATATATTTATATATTTGTAATCACGTTCTCGAAAACGGCTCCAACGATTTCGATGAAAGTTGCAATAAAAGGGTTTACGGGGGCGAAAAATCGATCTATCTTGATCTCAAATCTGGGAAAATTCGTTTTCACCGTATTTTCACCTGAGCAGAGCTTGGTTGCCCAAAGCTTAGAACAAGATGACTACTAGGTATCTTAGGGTACCTTAGAATAATGGAACATGGCAGCATGGAAAAAGTATGTACTATCATGGCAGCATGGAAATAGTATGAACTATACGAGGAATTAGTATGAAATATTCTATACTATTAAATGAGCATTCTCTATTTTAACCCGAGCAGAGCCCGGTCGACCAGGTACTGAATATAATATGGGGAGTGTCAATCATTGAACCATTGCGAAAGAATGATAGAAGAGCTTCTATTTCCTTCTCTCTTTATTATCGCCAGTACTAAATTATCTATTGTTTATTGCATTAACAGATTAGACAGATTCTTAAAGGTTTAAAAAAAAAAAAAAATATATATTTAATTTTTTTATTTAAAATTCCTCTCAGTTCAGGTTTTAGACTGTCTTGACCCTAATATTTGTAACTAAAACTTTAAACTCTCCCCCTCTTTTCATATAAATAAAAAATGAAGCTTAAAAACCACCTCCAAAGATGTGTGTCACTAAGGTTCACAAGCTTGACACATTTCTGAAACTGGACCAGTTTTAAAAGAGCAAGTTGGAAAAGCAATTGAACAAAGTACCCACTAGCTCGTTGGCGATTGGCCAGAATTCATTCTCTATTTGATTTAGCATTTTTGATTTGAAACTGAACGCTTAATACTTCGCGTTGACGCATGACGAGGACATCAATTTAAAACCTAATTGGCTGAATGTGATTGGTTTCAGCTCTGCTATTGTATTGTTTGTGTGATTTAGGATCCGTGTGGATGACTAGGTGTATTTTTGAACGTGTATTTTCGTCATTGTTTCGAGAATCAGTTTGTGGGTAAAATTAGAGGTTGAGGTCGTTGAATTGGGGGTTGAAGTTGATTGGTTGTTGTTTGTGTTTGGTTGGTTTGAGGTTGGTTGGTTGGCATATATATGAAGTAACGTAGTTGTAAGCGTGATTTACACGGTGCAATTAATTGCCAGTGGTATACCATAAGTTGAAACAGCTAGCACCATATAAAGTGTGTAGATGATGCAAGGCATTTATCGCTCCAATTTTATATAATGTAATGCCACAGGCAAGAAACTTCAGGCTTGATTAAGATTTTCGTTTTCATTGTCCCTTTTGCAAAATTATTACTGATCATAGATTTGAGTCTGCCTTTTTGACCTACTGGAAAATATTTAGCCTCCAAGAGTTAACAATGTTTACCTTTAAGACGTAAAAGGCTTAGGTACTAAATTCTTCAGCTTCCCTAACTAACAGACACTTTAATCAAATAAACTACACTGCTGAAGAACAATCTATTAAGGCCCCGCAGACAGGCGGGACGCGACACAGGTAGAACAATTTCCGTGAAGTTCTCATAGACATTGTTCCAACAGAATCCGCCATTATTAAAGAAACGCCCTTTATGCCTGGAGGCATTTATTTAGATATTGTTTTCGTTAAGTTATTTTTATTTCTGCTTGAGTATAGTTCTCGATGTTTTTGGTTGGTATATTGGCGTGTGCTAGCTGTCATATGGCTATTAATTTTATAATTTAATTAATGTTTTGTGTTGCGTAATGTAAATATCATTTTGCATACTATTATATAGAATCATTTTTTTCTAACTGAACAGACAGCTGTGCTGCTGGGGAGTTTGTTGCTCCACTTCTTCTTTCCAGCTAAAGCACTAGGAAGTGGTGAAGGGTGGGCGTTTTGGGGGACTGTCTTATGTTATTTTGACGTTCGAAAAGTGCTGATTCCCAGCTTAGTTTGAATAAATGACTTTTGAATTTTGAAAGAAAATAAAAGAAACATTATTTTACTGTCACAGAAACAAGTGCTAAAAATGATAAACTAACTTGAACCACACAGTAAAAGAAAACAAAAAGATAAGAGAACAAAGAGAGAGATAGGTGATCGCAACATAATATAGAAAATATGCTACAACCGATGTTCCCGACATATTCTCAATTTTGTTTCCCACGTCGCGAAAGCAATTTCAAAATTACCGTCTTTGTAAACGAAAAAATATTTGAAGGTCATTCTGATTAACCTTAACGTTGTCGAAAGCTCAAAAGAAGCCTGTGACAATTTAATTTGTTTGGTAAAGTGGATTTGGCAGCGAGACTTGGCAACGCCTATAGACGGATGTCGCCACCAATTCTTTAGGCTGAAGCTACACAGGTAGGAGTTTCGCTTGGTGATTTCCATTTTGAAATGGCCAGTTTTTTTTTTCTTGTTGTCTTGCAAATGTGCCTATTAATAGTCTCATTGAAATCAACGATTTGACTTTGCTCTAGGAAACCAAAAAATAGTTTTACTATTGCAATTACTACACTGACACTTTATGTCTGGCTCCATGACTAATTAGGCACTTATTGACGATGCGTCTGGCATCGCACATCCTAACTATATTATAATTATAAATGGAAAAGTGAGTTTGCTTGTTATTCTTTCACGCTAAAATGGCTGAACCGATCTGGGTGAAATTTGGCACAGGGGTAGACCATGACCTGGGTTTGGACATAGAATACTTTTTGTTCCGATAAAATTGACATCCACGCGCAAAAGTTATTTGGTGCATAACGTGTCAATAAGATGGAAAACGCATGCCTATATAAATAAGTAGATCACCTAATGCCTGAAACCAGTACGCGTAGCATGACCACAATAGAAATAGGTTTTTTCGACGGAAGAATAGACAAAATGACAGATTGTGATTGTGAATCTGTCATTTTGTCTATTCTTTCGACAACAAAACCCGTTTCTATGGTGGTCACGACCTACTCGTGCTGGGGGGCAATTCTGGTATTTTTAAGAACATTTGCATTCTATGTAGTTTTAGTCTCTCTGTCAAAAACTAAAAAAAATCATAAGTTCTTAACATTGTTGTCGCTGAGATAAGATTGCGACTTAAATGTGAACTTTTTTTAATTTTAGTCCTAGCAAGACACTCTTCACGGTTTGATCTACATTACTAACTGAATGTGGCACCAAGCGCCTAGTGTGGCCTCGGCTTTACACATCGGCTACGCAAATTGCCACATTTGCTACGTTTTGTCTTGACAGCCTTTCCTTTACTTCAATATTGTGAATGCTGATTCGTTTCTTTCCATTTAAGTCAACAAACTAAGATGGATTGGCATTTGTTTCGAGTTGTTCTTTTGTTTTTGCCTAATTGTCAGGTTTTGTTTTGCTGTCGTCAGCTTGCGTCCAATTTGATTTTGGCAGGAAGCTGGCTGTAAACAGATTTCCTGTTTTCAAAGCTTTAGGGTAATTGCGTTACACACTTATAATGGCAATGGCCTTTAATTTTGACAGTTCGACAGCATTCATTGCGTTATTTACGTAGCTGAGCAGACGTATTTTACAAAGATATGAAGTCAAAGTCAAAGTCAAAGTCAAATCATTTATTTCAAGTAGGCCCGTATAAGGCACTTTTGAACGTCAAAAATTTACAAAAAAAATTAATTGATTCTAGTTGCCCCTTCCAAAAGGTAGTTTTCGTATGGAGAAGAATGGGCAAGAAACTCCACCGTTACTCTTTTAAAATGTTTTACAATATTTTGCATAAGTACATTAGTTATACAATTATATGTGAGGACGATGCACCTAGAATAAAATTATTATACCACAATAGGTAAAAAGAATTAAGAATTAAAAATGAAGCAACAACAGATAAACTAATTATGTGATAGATACATGGTGCTCACATATTTACAAACATTGTAAAAGTAGACGATCCTCCTAAGATTCCACAATTAATAAGTCAGTGTGCGAGCAATTGGTCATAGAAAGTAAAATCAATGTCATATAATAAAAAAATAAAAAAAAATATACACTTAAATTTGCAACCAGTTTGATTTTGTCTTGGTTCTAAATTATCCTATGGAGCAGGACCAGCATGTTTCCAAGCATTCTTATCTTGGATATAATCCTCTAATTTGTAATATGCTTGTTTACAAAGTGTACTTTTAATATGAGCTTTAAATTTTCTTTCAATTAATTGCAAATGAAACAATGATTGCAAATTTCCTTGTAAAGTGTGTCCGATATTAAGGTGCTGGTTACGTTATGTATTTTTTTGTTGCTTTATGAGCTTATATTTTCGAAGAGATCGACTCTGATATTCAAAAGACTCTCCTGTATAAAAAAGTACCTATGTAAATTGATAACTTTATATTGCCGTAATGGCGTAGAGATTACTTACAAAGAAACAAAGGAACAGGCTTTGTACGGCTTTTGCCGCTGTGAAAATGATGGACTTTATATTTTAATTTCTGAAAGAATCTGAAAAGACGTCCGCCATGCGATGTCTGAATAAAAGTATTCTTCTTTTTCAAAACTCGCGGCGGCCCTGACGGCGCGGAGAGCCCTGGCTGGCGCAGCGGCATGGCTACAATAAGTCCCGCCGTGAGCCACCTGGCGGCGGTGGGGCCGTAACAGGCTTCAAACAAATATTTTATATTTGTACCGGCCACGATGAATCTCAAGCGTATTTAAGGATCTATACTCATCGACTTATTACAATTTATACAATAACTGAAACATTTGAAAATTAAAAAGTATCCTATGTCCTATTCCAGGTCATGGTCTACCCGTGTGCCAAATTTCATCCAAATCCATTCAGCCGTTTTAGCCTGAAAGCGTTACAAACAAACTCATTTTCGTATTTGTAATATTAGTTAGGACAAATAAATGTTCATGTTATTATTCTCAGCCTTTACGGAGCAAACGTCTTCCTCTATTAGTTTTCGTTTCTAGTATTACAACATCTTTAACTATACGCCCGCGTGGGCCGTAACTCTTTTCCTAAAATATAAGTAAACTAAGCTAAATTCGTTTAGCTTCACTCATGTAGCTACCGCGTCTTTTCAAACTTCGGTTCATATTTCGCGGTGTAAACCGAAGTATTCAAACACGCGGTAGCTACCTACATGAGCGGAGCTAAACGAACTTAGCTTCATTCCCAGTGTGGCCTGCGCTTAAGCCAAAACACTTACCAAAGCAGATATCAGACGCTTTACATTTCGTCTTTCATCTTTCACTTGAAGTGAAACTCCTGAACTTAAAATGAATTATCAGTGAATTATGAATTCATTAAAAGCGTACCGAACATTTGCCGTTGGCTCTGTCTTTTTCTTTACGTGTAGAGTAAAGAAAATAACCACACTTTTGCACTTTTTCAATATTTTTCGTTGTAACTTTCATCATATTGCTCTCAAATAAAAACTATCACGCACAAAAGCTCCAGGCATCTATGAACTTTATTTTATTAAATAAATCACAGTATAAACTTACTTATTTATATAAAAAAGTAGTAAAATAGAGAAAAAAAATACTCAATTTGAGGTAACTTTGCGAATTTATTCTATCGATACAACTTTATCAAATCGTGTTTCCATCGCACATAATGTCGCATCATTTATCGTATATATACCAAATAATACCAATATACTTCCCTATATTTTAATTTAATTGTTTACTACTTCAAAAAAGCTTAATAAAAACATGTTTGTGTGTATCAAAAGCTCAGTGCCCTCTTAACGAACCGATCCAATAATGTTGGATTTCGTCAGTCGGTATTTTTCACTCGCCTACCAAATAATCGAAAAACCGGCCAATTGCCGTGTGGGGACCCCTTTATTTTTTTAATTTATTAAATTTTTACTCATTTTTGTTATAGCGGCAATAGAAATACACAATCTGTTAAAATTTCAGTTGTCTACCTATTACGTTTCATGAGATACAGCCGGCTGACAGACAGACAGACGAACTGCGGAGGCTTAGTAATAGGGTTCTGTTTGGCACCCTTAAAATTAAACGCAATGAGCATATGAACGTTTATAAATCTATGAGATTTGGTCGGTGTAATGTGAAAGAAGTAGAATTAAAACAAAAATTGGTACAAATTATGACATATCTTTTGAACGCTCAACCATTACTCTAGCATTAAAAATCTCGTACTTATTGTCGATTGACGTCTTACAATATTTACTCGGTCAAAAATATTGAACTTACGTCTAGTCCACCGAGCAAAAAGACGTATTCAGGTCAAGATGATCATTCATCCTAGTTTGAAGCGTCTGATATCAGTTTAATGTTTATCAATCTCGAGCTTACTGTTTTAAATATAAACAAAACACTATAATTATAATCCTTCAAAAACCTCAACCTCCATTCTATCTACTTATGTATTCAACCCTCTTTGTAATAGGAATGGTTGGTTACTATAAGTTGGAGGTAAGGCGCAATTTGGCACTGGTTAAATATGTTTTTATGGTTTTTCGTGGTATGCTGAATAATCCTCAAATACTAGAATCTTTGGGATTGCTCGTTCCAAACAGTGGGCTGCGGCAAGGGCCGAGAGAGAGACTGTTTAAAGTCCCGGTGGCCCGTACAAACTTGTTAAAGTTTGCACCAGTGGAGCGGGCAATAAAGATACTCAACAGCGTCTCTCTGCAAGTGGATATCTTTACATGCTCATTGGCGGAATTTCAGAGGGTGACACTTAACATATTGTCCTCTGTATAGTGTCAGTACTCGGACTTGTTACTTGGGACTTGTTAATTGATTATCCATGTTAACAGAGATATAAATTTGGACCCTGTCAGTTAAAATAGGACAGTTTAAAAAGACTTCATTTTTGTTGGTGGTGGTGTTTAATCGGTTTTTGTGTAACGTCTCTGATTGTGAAAATTGTGACTTCATTGTTGTATTAGGTTCCTACCTGTAAAAACAAATGTAAGTGTGATAGTAAATAAATAAATAAATAAATTTTGTTCGCAGGTACCACAACAGCAGAATGATAAACTACGATGTGGAGCGAGGCATCAACGTTACAACCGATCCGGTGCAACGTCTATCTGACCTGCTTATACCAGCAGCCAGTGTGGCCCATGCTGGCAATTACACTTGTGTGCCGAACAACGCGGTTCCTGCTAGTATATACGTCCATATTTTTAATGGTAAGCAATTGTATTTTATACTTGTTAATAGCGCATCGATGGCAAAAAGTTCAAATTTATCTTCAGTAACACGAACTCCGCTCACCAACGCAGTTATAAAATCATCAAGTGCACGGGTAACAGGGCCATACGGTGCAAGATATTATAGAAGGTGGCCGTGTACCGATGGGATTTTTGATCTGCAACTTCTCAGGAGCCTTACGGAATGAGTTTCCAAAAAAACGATGCTACAAATAACTTTTACTTATTACCAGAAGTCTAAAGACCTACCAAATTCTAAACTTAAAAAATTACGAACTTTCCATAGAAAGGAGATCACCCATTCTGGGCTAATTTTTTTTTTTTGGGTGGCTCTCGATAATTCTTACATATTTTAAAAATATGTATAGAATACATTATTTTTTACTATGGCACCAAAGACGAGAACAATTTGGGTTCGAAGATTTATGTTGCATGTAAAAATTAAAACAACAATTCGTTTTGGATAATTATTAGGAAGTTTAGGTTAGTAGATAGCAGTGTTGTAATCATAAAATATAAAAAATAGGGATCGAATTCAAAATGTATATTTTTTTAGCTGTTTTTCCTAACCCAAAAGTTGCCTGGTAGAAATTACTGCCAAGCAATAAGGCCGCCCGTTGCATTATGTTCTTTCCATTTTGTTATTTTATGAATACCAAAAACCATGAAAATCGGTCCAGCCGTTCTCGAGTTAAAGTGTTCGAACAAACCCGATTTTATTTTTTAAAGACCGTTCTATATCTTTGTCCCTAAATTAATTATAACATTGTCAGCATACAATTTTCTTTCTACTCCTGTAACCTTTCAAATAAAATGTATTTCATTCCTGGCCGCCAACTTTTTTTTTTTAGCCCGAGTCGCCCTACTAAATGGGTGATCTCCTATTAAATCTCCTATTTAACGTCTTTTTTTTTGGATGGGTAATTATCAAATAGCTTCTCCTGCTCTGGGCGGATCGGGAGGGCGTGAGTTTTAGTCAGTTTGAGTCTGACTCTTATTGACTAAAACCCACCCGTGTTCCTTCAGTTGCCTGTACGTTGCCAGGGGCCACGGTATTCCTTTCGGACTTTTCTGTGACCCCGGCAGGCATCGGACCTATCGAACCCCGTCAGTTTTCCTGACATCTCTTTAAGCTGCGCGTGGAACACAATGCGCCTTATTGGACGGCGAGCTACCCATTGCTCATCGTCCGCGCCTACGGTGGCCTATTTAACCCCTTTAGGAGATATTTTTTAATTCTTCCTCAATGCTCATTTTCGTATTATAAGGAATAGTAGGCTCTACGATGTCTGTCAGTTAATTTAAGGTTTTTTTTTTTAGAAAAACGTTGTCCCACACTAGGAATTTCTCCTGTATCGTGGATGCGTTTACAAACATTTAAAGTCACATACACAAACAGCCAGACCCGGAACAACTACTTGTAGGCCATACAAATATTTGTTCCGTGTGGGAATCGAACCCGCGACACGCAGTGCAGCAGTCAATCGCTTAACCACTGCGCCAACCGTGCCGTCGTATTAAGGTGGATCCGCAAAGGCAGCCCGCGGAATTCAAATTTACTTACATTTTTGTAATTTGCAGGTCATTTTCAAGTTGTATCTGGATCAAAATATGATTTGCGACTATAAAAAATATGTATTTACAGAATTATAATCATGAGTACCTACATCTCTTTAAGTTACAATTGTTCTCAAGTGTTATGATAAAATATCATAAAAAAGTCATTCAATAGCACAAATTTAACTTAGAGAGTGTATTAATAATTTTAACACACAAACACACACTGATACCTACAACACTGATCTAAAAAATGTTATTTAAAAATATATATAAAAAAGAACAACAAAAAACGTAAGAAAATTTGAATTTCGTGGGCTACCTTTGAGGATCCACCTTAAGTAGATTATCTTATCACATACCCATACCATGATAAAAGCATGAGGATGGTTTTAAGTATGAATGTGGATGTGGATGATGTAGGAGAAGATGAAAGAAACGGTGGATGGATTGTATGAAAGATAATAAAATTATGTCTAGAAAGAGGGTGACTTAGGAGGATGTCGGCTAATAGAAATGTATGTATTGAAGAAGAAGACGTACTGCACCGACCACATATGAATTGGCCTCCTGTCTGTGCGAGGGAGTGGGCCGCTACGCGGGCCCAGTGCGGGTTGTTAGATGTCACATGTCACGATTCTTTCGTTCTAGGACATGCTGGTTTCCTCACTATGTTTTCCTTCACCGTTTTGAGAGTAGTGGTCATGAAAAATGTACACAAAATAAAGCGCCTATTAGGGATCGAACCTAAGACCTAAGTCGTAAGTCGCGGCCGTTACCACTTGGCCCACCCGTTTATATTATTTTCCGTGCGGAAATCCTCATGGATCCTTCCGTCTGGGAAGAACAGAGGGATATGTTGAACTCATACCGACTGAAACCCAACTGTTCCTTCTACTACCATTTGAGACGGGGGTCCCGGAAATTCTTATACATTCGCAGCACCCTGACTGATATCAGCCCGCCACACCCCTATGGAGAAGGATGAATAATTGCTTATTCAATAACATTATTCTCAATTTTATTCGACTTGCAACCTCGCTGCTCGTTGACGTAATGAAAAGTTCCGTTTAAGTTCGAAACTAGGCGGGCAATATCGAAACAAACACGAGAGTAAACTGTAAACATTAATATACAATCATAAATATTTCAACGAAGTTACAAAATTCACTTTAGTTCTTGTATGGAAAGCAATATTTTATAAGACTAAAGGAAAAACTGAAGATTCTGAATCTCAAAACAAAATAAAAAAAGCTGACTTTTGTAATAATAAGACCGCCATCTCAACTAAGTTTTGAAGACAATTAAAGGTGTTGAAAGGTTGGAAAGAAGAATTAAATTAAGATTACATTGAAAAAGTATTCAAGAATGCTTACATAAAAAACAATCAAATAAATAACAATAATAATCATGATATTTGACACCCATCCAAACTTTAGTAATGAAGATCACATCTTAAATGTTGAAGGTCAAATAAAAGAAATTGTATTGAAATAGTATTCAAAGTACGTTGAGAGCCAATAAAGTAATCTTTGAGGAGAACAGACAAAAAGCAAAAGTGATAAAACCTTAGCCTGAAGCAAACTTGGCACTAGGCCAAGAAAAAAAAAGTGTACAGTCCGCCTCTAGGTGATCAAGAATCTAGATATTTCATGAAAATATAGCCTGCAATTTTCAATCAAGTAATCGAGTTTTCAATATTTACTACTGACAGTAATAGTAGGTAGATGATCCCATTGAATACCATGATTTTAATTTCGTAAAAATACTTGATGATATCTTCATTCCTTCAAGCTTCAAGTTGAAGTGGCAATGGGCCGGCCATATTTGCCGTAGAACCGATGACCGTTGGGGTAGACGTGTTCTTGAGTGGAGACCGCGAATCGGTAAACGTAAGGTAGGATGCCCTCAGGATAGGTGGAGCGACGATCTTCGCAGAGTGGCTGGTAGCAGCTGGATGAGGGTTGCCGAGAACCGGATTGAATGGCGTGCAATTGGAGAGGCCTATGTCCAGCAGTGGATTGCTGTAGGCTGATTATGATAATGATCGTCGAAGAGAGTTTAATGTGACAATGTGTTTGTGTAACATAAAATTCAGACACTACGAATTATTTTGCGAAATAATCCACTAACTTCTTCGATAGTATACCAAACCAGCAGGCTAGGGTAGAAGGTATATTTCTAATTTCAAACAATTAAAACGATGCCCCAGAAAGCGTAAATGAAACTACAAAGAACAAAAAACAAAATGAACAAAATTCTCGCCCCCGTTTCGCCGTCGACAAAAATAAGCTCCCACGAAGAAATTGTAATACTTTGACCACGGCTAATTTGAGAAGGGTCGGTATAATATAATATTAGGGAGGTCAAATATCCTCTAAAACTTTAGAAAAATGACAAAACGAATAAATTATAAATGCTTTCGTATTTGAGCCTGTTTAAGGGTCTAATTTAATGTGAAACATTATACACTGTGGAGTTCAGAAGCTATAATTTTCCCTTGTAAAGTAGCTAATATATTATGCCACACCGAATTAGAAAAGGTTATCCTTAAATGGAGTATAATAATGTCTATGTTCATGACATTATAAATTCTTATGTACTTTAATTTTAACTTAATTCTTTGTAATCTATTTTTAGGTTATACTGTAAATGCTTTGCATTTATTTTGATTGATTGCAAAACACAGCATAAAATCACGCCTGTATTTTCCAGGAAAGGGTTAGGTAGAGGTGAACGTACCTACAACTTATAGTAGGGAGTGACAATATGAAGATTCAAATGACGTTGTTTCGAAGGCACGCTATTTCGAAAAAAAATTGCTAGTGGTACGCCAGTACGAAAACCGCTACATCGAATGACGTTATCGCAATCAAGCTGATGCGAAAAACTTTTTGAATGGATCCGAAATTCACTGTTGCGTTAATTTGTCTAGGAATCGAACTAACGACCCCGATGAGACACAGCAAGCCTCGTCTTTGGATTGGGTTTGGGAAACAAGAGGAGTGAGAAGTATTATTCTGAGTTAACTATGTAATCAACAAACAAAATTGTAGGTAAGTAAAGTAAAGTAAGTAAAAACAATGTCATAATTACATTGTTAAGGAAAAAATGGTAGAACGGACGAAAGCACCTTCACAAATAATGGCACGTGGAACCGCCGAAATTGACACTACTTGTGCTCTGTCAACCCAAATCAAACCCAGGAAACGAGTTTCCAGGCACGGTGGAAACATAATGGGTAGGCATTGTGAGAAACCAGATCCTGTGCCCCGTTTTCTTGCTACCCAGAATGAACGGACTTGTCTACTTCGACCTGATTAATGGTTACCAGACCGCCACGTTGCAACCCATGCCACTGATCCAGCGGTGAAATGTGTGGTACCAGCATGACGATCGGTTTGCGAGCAGGTGACACAGATATTCGGCGACCATTGGATTGAGTGGTATGGGCCGCACGCAAGGCCTGCACGATCGCTAGATTTAACTCCTCTGGATTACTTTTTGTGGGGCTACGTCAAGGATAGGGTGTTTGACCGTTCTTGCGAGACCACTGTTGAGATGCGTCAGAAAATCATTGATGTTTTTTATGGACTCAAGCAGTGATCAGAGCGAGAAGGAATCCTGGAGCGGGTTCATCAAAATACGCTGGCTAGGGCGCGCGTCTGTTACAGCGCGATCGACAGTTTGAGTCCAATGAGCATTGTAGAATTTATAACAGCTGTAGCATTAAATACTCGTCTATAATGACTTTTTCTAATTTTTCTGACTCGACTATTAGTAACTCACATACCTAATTAATACATCTACCATTTTTGTCTTAGCAATAATAATTATGACATTGTTTTTTACTTTTGGTGGTACTCACCACCTACAATTTAGATTTGTTGATGTCTTTGTTGACTATCTCAAACCTAATCCTAAGACGAGGCTTGCTGTATCTCATCGGGGTCTTGAGTTCGATTCCTAGACAAATTAACGCAATAGTGAATTTCGGATCCATTCAAAAAGTTTTTCGCATCAGCTTGATTGCGATAACGTTATTCGATATAGCAGCGGTTTTCGATACAATGTGTTTTCGAACTGGCGTACCACTAGAATTTTTTTTCGAAATAGCGTGCGTCGAAACAACGTTATACGAATCTTCATATAACTCCGCTTATAGTAAACCACATTATAGTATAAGGTGTAAAAATATAACATTTAAATTTTTAAGTAGTGGTTTAGACCACCCCATCTGAATATTTTTAACTATGGGACCAACTTTGAAATCGCGAAAAATAAATCTGCTGTTCCATACTAAAGTTACTACCCTAAACCCTGTCCCACTACCTACTACCCACTACCCTGTCCTACTGTTCTAAACTGTATAGGACAACTATTTTATTTTCGCGATTTCGAAGTTGGTCCCATACTACAAATTATTCAGTTCGATGGCCTAAAGCACTCTTTAAATTTTTTAAAGTTAATTTTATAACACCTTATATAATGTTAAGTACAGATTATTCCTAAGAAACAAGGGTAGTCTTGCAATCTACATTCCTAAGAATAAATTCATAAGAACATATTGGAAGAGGATTCAATATTCCATCCACTAAATAGGCTTATTTACCCTACTAATAACACAAATTCTTCTCGTAAACCCAGCTTATGAACAAACTCCAAGCATTATATCAAAGGTCTGCCTCTAACTATTCAATTTGAATCGCGGGAAATGGTTGAGTGAGTCAAAAAGAGGCTTCCTGAGTCTCGAGCCGCAAAGAATATAGGTACAGAAGGCTAGCTCCATACAACGAGCGAAAACATGCGCACGCATACATATAAGCGTACGTTCGGCGATCTCTAACAAATGTCCAGTTGCGAGTGCGCTTGCACTCGCTGTACGTGAAGCGTATCTATATGTTCGGCGGCGGGGATCTCTCGCGTCCGGCCCTAGTCCAGGCCATGGTACGGAGGGCATGGGAGGCCGTCACCTCCTTCTGCGAAGCAGTAATGCTCGCGAAGGAGGAGGCAGAACGCGTGAGGGAGAGGCAAATTTCGCGCCCTCACGCCCCTAGCCGCCGCAGGAGACGCCCTGGGCGTCGGGAATCGCAGGCCGATTCCCGGCCACCGTAGGCGCGGGCTTGCGGACGGTGAGCAATGGGTAGCTCGCCGTCCGATAAGGACCAGGCCCGGGTCAACGGCGCGTTGTGTTCCACGCGCGCCTCAAAGAGATGTCAGCACAACGGAAGGGGTCCGATAGGACCGATGCCTGCCGGGGTCGCGGGAAAGTCCGAAAGGGATACCGTGGCCCCTGGCAACGTAAAGGCAACGGAAGGAACACGGGTGGGTTTTAGTCAGTAAGAGTCTGACACGCCCTCCCGCTCCACCCAGAGCGGGAGAAGTTATTTGATAATTTCCCACCAAAAAAAAAAAAAAAGCGTATCTATATGTGCGTGCGTTTTCGTTTGTTGTATGGAGCCTACCTTCTGTACCTAACTATTATATTGTGCTCGGGCGGAGGAGAGTCAATCAGGCGCTCATTGGTGCGTGAATATTTTGAACATCTCACTGGGCTTACGCACTGCGCTTCGGAATTGTGGCGGATGGGTTCATTTTTTTGTTTTGAAGTTGGTTTTCTTAGTAATAACTGTTATAATTGATTTTCAAAGGAATTATAATTAAATTGCCTGTGAAGCTTGAAAGATGCACGAATATCTCGACGATTTCACCAGCTAATTAATAGGGCACAGTAGAAGATTACGGACAAAATTACGGACAATCCAAACTAATATTAAACATAAGCACATAAATATAACATCACGCCTGTAATCCTCGAAGGGTTAGACAGAGGTGTACTTATAGTACACTCACATTTCGCCAATTATGTTTAAGGCCCATGTAATAGGGGGTGAGCCTTTTGCCATCAACCGGGCACAAATCCAGACTCCGGACTACTACTGAGAAATTCCTGATGGAAAAACTCAATAACCCTTTGCCCGACCTGGGAATCGAACCCAGGACTCTTGCGACCACTAGACCAACGTGGTAGTCTAACTAATATTATTATATTAATGAGTTTGTTTGTTTGTTATGCTTTTATGCTAAAACGGATTGGCACATGGGTAGACCATGACCTGGGTTAGGACATAAGATACTTTTTATCCCGATTTTCCCACGAGATCGAGACTTATGCGGGTTAAACCGTGGGGGCGCACCTAGTATAAAATAATTACGACAGTTCAATAATGAAGACCTGCCTCCAGCAGCGCACTTGATACCTTTCGTCTTGTATGTAATGCAGATTAGGTGTCAATCAGAAAACCGAATCGCCAAAACTTATAGAAAACTCTTTCCTCAAAATATTGAACGTTGCGTTGATCGAACCCAGTGCGGACCCCACTCCAATAACTTAGTATTCCGATATTCCATCGAGATATTTTTCGTCACGAATGAATTTTATGACATCAATTTATTTAAGGCTGTGCATAATTTTTGAGAAACATAAAAGAATCATGTATCAATTTGGTTCTGAATTTCACCCAAAAACATCATTCTCATTTACCTGCAGGTTTTTTTACCTACTAAAGAGAAATCTAGTATTGGACCTAGCATTTTAATGAAACAGAACGATCTAAATAAGTATGAGCATCGCCCAAAAAGAACACAGTTATATTACCTGCCAAGAAAAGAGACGAAACAAAATTTTATTCATCTGTTTAAATGCTCTTTGAGCGAGAACTGAATAACCACAGCTCCAAAGCACATTAGAGTACCCGTATCGATGAAAACATTCACACTAAAAACCGCTTCAGTAGCAATGAAATTAAAATTTACTTTCCAAACAATTGGAGCAGAACCTATCAAGACTAGCGATACAGATATCAGTTATTAACTCTTTAATATTTTGCTCTCTGCTAGACTATTACTTGGGGAATTTTATATATCTTTTGTATATTTGTGAAAATTGCGACGGCTGTGAAAGTTTATTAAGTTCATCTAAGCGTAGACAGAAAATAATATGAGCTTTTTGAAGTTAGCTTGATTAATGTTCATTGTTATGTGCAATATACCATGCACAAGTGCCCAAGTGTAGTGTGCATCGAAAGATTGTCTGTGAAAGATCAATTTTAGCGATAAGGCCGCCCATTGTGCGACGACCACCATTATGTTATAATTCCTCAAACTGTAATTTTATACTTATCTAATTCTATTATCTTATATGTTTGGAGAACAATACATACGGGCTTTCTTGCAAAATATTTGCCGAAATCCTCGTCCTTTGACAGATTTTGGACCCAACACATAAACAACACCCAAAACTTGTACTAAGTAAGGAGGACAAAATAGAATTCTGTCCTCCTTACTTAATACCTATAACTTTGCGGGAACCAGTCACATTAAGATTAGAGTTGGGTTTCTCACGTTCATGCCCCAGAAATTTCGACTGATTTCGGATTCAAACAGTGCACCGCTACGAGTTGATTGCGCGGTAGAAGCGTGAATCAAATCTTGTCTGGCTTTAAATTAAAACCATAGACTAGGTATCATTAATACCTGTCTTGGTTTAGAAATCATCTGCCAACCCTTTTCCCAACTATTTTAGGATCGGCTTCCAGTCTATCCGCATGCAACTGAATACCAGGATTACATGGTCCACACAGGGTTACTGGGTACCACGATACCCCTTGATAAGACTGGATGTCAGAATTTCGGGCTTTTGATTACCCGTGACGACTGTCAAAGATTTACGAATGACCCCGGCTTTCCGTATGGTCTCGGTACGAAATAAAGCGGCAAGTTTGATTGATCGACCCGTGAGGCTTTAGTTAACTAGGTTAAAACTCATAACAGACGTGAATAAAATTTTGATCTATACTTTTTCTTTCGCAGGTGAAAACCCCGCAGCCATGCAGTCCTCCTCACCAACTTTCATCAGCCGTCTCCCCAGCATCTTATTACCGACCCTCATCAGTCTCAACCTGATACGGTGACAATTTCACTAGCTCATCAACTGAAAATGTACCCTATATGTAATAGCAAATGGTTTATTTTTGCGTGGAGTGAAATTTGATGGCGGGTCATGTGTCAAATAAATTCGAAAGGTTATTACGGGTAATGGGAGGCGTTGAGTGTACACGTGTTTTTACTTCGCCTAGTCTTCTTTATTAAAGACCTCATTTCTAAATATTAGCGTTCGGAGTAAATAAAATATCAAGTTCTAAAACAACCAATTAATCATCGTTATTTTTTAGAGTAGCTCCAACTGAAAACCAATCTTCGACGGCCTTGACTTTACCTTTTCCAAGTACATCTTAATACACTGCTTTGCAATTTGGGTTGAGCTCCAAGCTCTCATTAGATTTCGAGAATTTCGTCTTCTCTGTAATTCACCAATTTCTTGGCTTTCTCAGCAGCAGGATGGTGAATTATTAATCATTTGGAAATTTTATCCTCCTTTCCCTCATTACTGAAGAAATTGTGAATGCAACCAATGAGCTCCATCGATGTAGGTCAAGAGCTGAGCGCCGCACTTTTAAATATTTATATTTAACTCAGCAAACGCAATTCTTCGTTCATCCTTAGAAGGGTCGATATCTGTTGGTGCGTTATTCGGTTGACAGGTTTGATTTGGTTAAGTAGTGTTTTGATCAAGGCAAGTTGAAAGATGGTTGAATTTCAACACCAATGATTTATTACCTAATTTTGGTAGAAATTAATGTTTCTACAAATACATATTCAGCTACATAAAATGTAAGAGAAATTTATTTAATCCTTAAAGCTTCTAATATATTGTTGACACCAGAATTGGTAAGACCAAAATTTATAGACGACACCAATATTATTTTATTTCACCATATTATAAATAAAATAACAATAAAAACCTTTTTTATAGCGAATAAATGTTTTATTAATATGATTAAAAAAATGAAATAAAAAATTACGACGATTTTTCCTTCAGCTTTTTTTTTAATGATATGTTTCTCATTCTTTTCTTCGCAATTCCTCTAGTTTGACGACGATCATTCGGATTTTTTTTCTTTTCTCCTCCAAGCACTGAGCGTGTATCAACTTTGAATTTTTCTTTGTCATGCTGGAATACAAATAATACCTTGCTCACTCTTTAATCTAATATATCGGTTCTTTTTTCGTTTTTCCATTAGGTGCCTCTAAAAAAAAATTCTGGTACATTGTAATTGGTAAAATACCATCAAAACCATAAAAATTGTACTACCAAAATTAGAATCTTGTTTAAAATGTTTATTTTTAAAAAACTACTAAGAATATAATAAATAATTATATTTGTATAATTTTGAAAACATACTAAACCTTTTTATTATAAATATATATTACAACACCGACTTAGTTATAAAACGTTTTAAATTTTTTACAACATAATTGAAAGATTTTTGTCCGATCGCGACGAAATGACTTACGTTTTTAGCAGGAAATCACAACAGGATGGGCCAAGTCTATCACTGCTGCGTATGAGCTCCTGGCTAAACAAAGTAAATTATGGTAGTGTCATCCTCCTGGGTTTATTCTATACGAGCCACATAATGATTTCATTACTCCCACCAAAATTTGAAATTTCGCTAGGCAGTCTTCTTCAATTTTCTCTAGTTAAAGTATCGCACTAAATATAAGAACAAAACTGTCATTAGATAGAAAACCTAATACTGAATTCAAATAAAATTAATCATTTCTAGTAAATTATTGTAATTTCATTTAAATGGTGCTAATTCCCAGAAAAACAGAATGGACGCGCCACCAAACCTAAAATATTGCGAGATAACATATATTTTTTCGAACTAATAAAATGTTTTCTACTAAAATATTTACGGCATGATCAAGATACGTAAGTCTGCTTTCTTAAAAACAAAAAATCAACTTTATTGTACGTTTGTTTTAAGATATGATTTTCAGTCGCGCCGCTTAAAAATTACGCTTGAGAAAATCACCCAGATAATAAATAAATTTGCAACTTTTATCGTGAATTAGCCTTGATTGTTTTGTTAGCATCAACTGAACGAAATGGATCTCTTAACTATAAGCATTTTCAAACAAATTCTGTAGAATAAACACTCACATAAACACTCTGCAAATAATTGCCAGTGTTGGGCAATTCAACAAAAACATTAACTATCCAACTTTCATTAAGATACAGATAACAATCTTAACGTAACTTTGATGAGTAATAGACATCATTTTGATTTGCCCAAAAGCAGCATCAAATAGCAGAGCAATAGCCAACGTGTTGATTTTCAAAGAGACATAGACCGGTAAACATGTTCAAGCGACCCAGTTCATTTTAATGTCTAGAGTACTACACGACGGTCACTATACCTACTTACATAACAGGGTGAGTTTTAGAACAGGGATCACTATACAGGATTTATCTGAAAGGTGTGGTCATATTTAAGAGTGGGTGTGTTATCCCATGAAGAAAGTTGTTCAGCTTGATGGTCTATACAACACCCTTAAATATGACACAGCTTTTGATAAAATATGCTTTATAGCTATGTCACCTGTTATAAAATAGATAAAGAGTCTCATAATTATAACATCAGGAATATAATTATTGTGTCATATTTATAATAGAAAGCGTAACACAATTAGCGTTTTCAAGGATTTTTTTCTTCTTGATCGAAGTCAATACAGTCGTTGTTATATTTCTGCTAAAATGAAACCCTTTGATTATTACAAACTAAAAATTAAATGAGCACATTAATTTTATGAAAGCCAAGTTAAAATTAATGTGATACCTATACATACTATCATGATTCTTAGTTTCGACTTAACTCCCATCCAGTACGAGCATAGTAATTCTTGTGATTAAACTCATTATGTATACAACAGACAATATACGTCAATAGCTTAGCATATAAATTCATCGCATGATAGAAGGTTCTTTGAAGGCTAGTGATTAGTATTTGTAATTATGGTGATACCAGTTTATAAAGCACTTTAATAATTGATTCAATTAGTAAAAGAAAAGCTGTGTCTTAGAATTGGAAAAAGTTTCTATAAGAAAGACGTAAACGTTAATTATGAGGCTAAACGGTAGCGCATTGCGTCTGACGTTTTCATATTTGAATCAATTTTAAAGCTTGTTTAAGATAATTGTACCTTTTTTTTTTTTTTTTTTTTTTTTTTTTTTTTTTTTTTTTTTTTTTTTTTTTTTTGGGTGGGAAATTATCAAATAACTTCTCCCGCTCTGGGTGGAGCGGGAGGGCGTGTCAGACTCTTACTGACTAAAACCCACCCGTGTTCCTTCCGTTGCCTTTACGTTGCCAGGGGCCACGGTATCCCTTTCGGACTTTCCCGCAACCCCGGCAGGCATCGGTCCTATCGGACCCCTTCCGTTGTGCTGACATCTCTTTGAGGCGCGCGTGGAACACAACGCGCCGTCGACCCGGGCCTGGTCCTTATCGGACGGCGAGCTACCCATTGCTCACCGTCCGCAAGCCCGCGCCTACGGTGGCCGGGAATCGGCCTGTAGATAATTGTACCTGATGCTTTGAAATACTCAATCAAAGAAGAAATGGCGCCGCTTCGTTAAATAAATAATAAATTATATTTTCATTTAATACTTTTGAATCATATTTAACATTTTATAAAAGTAAAATTACGGCATAAACTAGCCATTCTGATTGTTACAATATGCCATTCTAACAATCAGAATGGCTAGACAAATAATAATTGACATTCTATCAGCGATAACGATGACGGAAAAGTCAAAAATGCAATGAATTTGAACGGCTACCGAAAAGCTTATGTCAATTCTGCTGAAAGTCGTTGTAAAAAAGTATGAAGCGCTTTGAAAGGGATTACCACTTGTCTATGCCCTATGGTCACACGCATAGTTTTAGCTAGCTAGCTAGTTATTTAGTCATACGTAGCAAATAGATAACACTTTATAGAAACTATTTCAATTCTTAACGAGGTAGGTGACAAGAAATTCTGACGTTCACACAATAGTATTGGGAACTTTCCATCCAAGCATAAAATCTTTGGCCAAAATCAAATAGTTAGGTGACATCGCAGATAGCTGAAAGGAACCAAATAATACTAAAATGAATAAACTAAGCAGCTTTAATAAAACCGACCTGTTCCCACAAGTGTTAATAGAAAATTAATTCAAGTACATCCCGTTCATAATCGTTTACTGTAGTGTGCCTATTATAAGCTCCGTAAGTAATTTTAATTGAGCCAGTCTGTAATTCCCTTCCAAAATTGTTACAATTACGGCCCCAATTATTTGAAATAGGCAACCTTTTGCACACCAATGAGACTTAAGTACTAAGATCTGTCCCATTTTAATGTTCTTTACTTGCTATTTCAGCTATAAGGTTTTATGAATGGAAAGTTTCGTTACGTTTGAAAAAGAGACTACTTTAGAGACGTGAAAGGTTTCAAAATTGACGAACCCAATTGAATTTGCCGCCATCGCTGTCTGAACGTATCTTGGGAAGCGTGTTCTATTTTATTTACTATCAGGTTGGGTCAAACGCAAGTCTAACCTGAATAAACAATATACTCGTATAAAATTTGAACGCCATATTTTATTTGTGGGTATTTTATTTATCAATTTTGTATGTAAAAAAGAGATATGAATCCATTTTTGCTAATGTGTTTTCCATTAGACTACAATATAATTTTCCTTGCAAATTGCTAGTATTCTGACTCATATTACAAATGCTAAAATTCGTAACGTAGCAACTATGTGACTAGCCAGTAGATTTCCACGAATTTCGGCTTCCATGTCTAGTTTGTATAAAGGATTACCATTTGCAATTTAGCTATGAACAAATAACATATATGTAACTAAGCTATGGAAACAACTCTTTTATTAAAATACTTTGAAACATTCATACTGAAAACTGTACAGATTTTAATTGAAATCTTTAACAATGTTCGAATGGAAAATAATAGAAGAATATTATTTATACGTGAACATTTTCGTTAGTAAAATTCATAATGAATATTGAAACATACCAGACTGAAATAATTCAATAGCCTGATCACATTCCAGAAATACAAACAGTACAACAATCTATTAAATTATTTGTATTATGAATTGAGTATAGCATAACGTAACGTAATATGGAATGTAAATTAAATTATTCATAATAATAACGAGTTTAAATGTCGCTAAAGCAGTATTTACAAACATTGTTTATTGAATACAAGTTAAGACAAGTAGTCTAATCTAGAAGAAGATTCTTGATTACTTTATTTCTTTTTTTTATTAATGACTCATCAATAAGTAGAATCGTTGCCATATCTTACTAATATAAGTACTGTTGTGGAATGAAATAACATTGTCAATGTTTTTTCACATTTTTGTTGTTTCATGTTTTTAACATTGTCAATGTTATTTCTTTCGACACAAAAATAATTCGCCGCCACAATAAAATTCAAACAAAACATCGTCACCAATTCTAAAACAATCATCCACGTAGCCAAAGTTTCTATCAAAACACGCCTGCTGTGAAAATTCAGCTCAAAAACTTCCCCTTAGGAAGATTCATGCCATTATCACCACACTGCGGCGAAACGCTTGTCGCAGTTTGTTATTAGCACACAGGTGACGCCCATCCCCTTCGTATAATCCCTTAGTGGCAACTTATGACACACTTGTGAAAGGATAGGGGAGGTTTGCTCTAACCAAAACCCCGATACGATAAACTTACGTAACGATAAGACAAATGTTTTGTTTAACCTTCTCAAGAATTTCGCTCCACGCAAATCATCTATGTAAAAACTGATTTTAATATTTTACTTAAATGTATGAGGTTGATGAATGAAGGTTTTGTAATGTGAATTCATTTCTGAGTTGTGCTCTGTTTGACTGAAGTCATTTTGAAATTGAGAAATGTTTTATGGTAAAATAATCAAAAGCAGTTTTTTCGCTTATCATCGGGTTCATCAGAATTTGATAGTATCCTTTATCAAAGTCTAAAATTCTGCAAAAATAAAAGTAATCCGATTTTACAACAAAAAGTATCATTCTTTTTCTCATTTCTTCGCCCCAGCCATACAATTTAAATGAAAATGTGGCAGCCAACACTTGCTAAACGTTCTAAAGTTAATTGCACGTGATGACTATCTCACCTCGACAATATCATAAAACGACCAAATATTGAAAACGGTTTCAACGAAACACCGCACAATTCACGTTCGAATGAAATACTCAAATTTCCTCCATTCCATTGTTTTCATAATTATACAAACGGAAAATATTATTTTATAGCCAGTTTAATTGCACTAGTAGACTAAAACTTGCTGAACCATTGGCACAGAATTTACGCCCAGGGAGCAAAATGATCGTTAAAGAAAAACTTTTTTTTCGTTATGCTCTAGACTCGGATACCAGTCACCGTTTTATAGTAAAAAGCTTGTATTTTTTGTTTTTTGCCGTTGTTTCGCAAAAACAGCCGGTAAATGAAACTTGTGACTTTGAAAAATAGCAGTGACATTTTTGCTAACGTAATTACTCGATAAAGCGGGTGTCTTATTTCATTTTAATCACATTTTGTCTTTTTGTCAAGAAGTAATTTTTCTTGGCGCTTTAAAATAAACGCTGGAATTAAAGTACTGTTTTATTTATGGGAACATTGCTTCTAGACACAGTCATTTATTCCGTCTGCTCACATTCATGTCACGGTAATGTTATTCGGCAATCACGGTACAGTTTGTTTTGATGGAAACAAACTGTTTGTTTATTTCGACAAATAATCTTAAACGATCATTGAAATGCATTCAAATTCAAAAATGTGTACCTAATTATTATTGTTCATGATTTCACGCTGTTATTCATAGAATGAGTAAAATCACTGTTATAAATAGTGCTTTTGTATGTAAAAAATGTTTATGCGAAATGAGGTTTTGTTTTCATTATTATATATTTTGTTCAAATACTCTATATAAAATTGTAAATAAACTTAGTGTATATGTGATAAACAAGCTCATAAAATGTCTGTTAATAATTGTAAATATTATTATGTATTAGTGTTAAGACGAGCCGCGTATAATATAAAAATAACTGTTCCTTTTTATCTGTGTTTCATTACCCTTTATTTCTATTTCGAATAAACAAAGGCGTTTGTGAAATGAATTAAACTCCCAAATGGATTCTTAAATATTTGTGAAGGAGATTTTTATTTTTCATTTGAAGTAAGTATTAATAACCTAGACAGCGTTGAGAGGTATATGTAAATTTAACATTTCTCACGATAAAAGATGTTCTTCAGTCGCAAAATCTGATTGACAGAACGATGAATGAGTAAAAAATAAAAACCATTATTTCAATCGTAGCCAAAAAGAAAAGTAATAACCTCTTGTCAAGAACAAGCCAAGAGAAATAAATAAATTTCCATTTTCACTACAGACTATACAGGGCTATTAATAGTTTTCAATAAAAGTGAATATGTCCTTCTGGTTTTGAAGGCTTACCAACCATTCTAATGTCAATGAAATTGATCTAAAGGAATTGTAATACTTTGAGAAGGATTTATGATAAATTGATTTTAATTACTGAGAGTGAACAACCAAGCATTTATTAAAAAAGTTAGTTAAAAATCATTCATCAGTTTATTCGGGAAGTGTAGTGAGTATGGAAAATTAAACTTTTTCGGAAGGAATGAAAATGGTTATCAAAGCCTGGTATGTTAATTTGTTAGTAATTACGATAAGTTCCATTATTTAATTGAAGTCCAATCAGAAGCTGCTAATAACAAGCTAACTTCAATACTACACAATTACTAACTGCAGACGATCTCTTTGTTGCATTAGTTACTTCACTAGCTATAGAAATCGAATCGACGTCTAATATATGTAGACGAGTCAATATTTATGTAGACTTCAAAGGGAACAACCACAGCATTAATGCAGAAGGTTATTTCCATACAACGAGCTATAACAGACGCAAGCACACATAGACATGTATGTACGGCGATTTCAGTCTATCTCAAATGAATACCAGTCGCGAGTTCGCATGCACTCGTGGTACGCGAAGAGTGTCTATGTGCGTGCATTTTCGCTCGATATATGGAGACGACCTTCTGCACTTACTATTCTGTGGCCAAGTTCAAATGATAGAATTCTGAGCAGGTGCACGTTCACAATGAATATCTTGCAACTGACATTGTTATGATCTTCTTCTTCTTCTTCTTTTCATGTGATCAGTGACTAACCTGGTGTCAGAGTTTTAAAGCCGCCCATGGGCCTCTGACTTGGCTTCACATGCCGTCGAGAAATATCTCTGAGGCATGCCGGTTTCTTCACGATGTTTTCCTTCACCGTTTTACATTGTTATGATAGTAACGCATATGTCGTGGCCAGATCTTAGAATTGACCATTTCATGAAATGGCCAGCTAACATTGGCCATATCGTTTAAACGTCAACGTTTAATGATATATCAGTCGACGTTTGGCCATATCATTAATGTAGGGTATCCATGGTGTAAGTTAAAATAGTCAAGTAACTGCGACGAACTTGGAAGTAGCACTCGCCGGCCGCTGCCGCGGCACCGCTCGCTGCACTCGCTCGGCTCGCGCGCGGTTGGTCACAGTTCTAACCTAACCTAACCCATTTGGACGGGGTGTCACATAAGCGGCGTAAATTTTTAATTTTTAGAAACTAATTTTAAGTGCTATGTTGCATGTTACGCCGTGGCAGCGGCCGGCGAGTGGAAAGCGATCAACTTGGAAGTAAAGTTGATCGCTTTCCATAATATCATATTTGGAAACCCAATAAAAGTCCATCGACTTTTTTGCGTGGTCACCCTACTTTGTTTGATTTGTTGTATGCCACCGCCATGATGCACAACAAAAACACAGCGACATCAACGCTTCTACCGGTGGAAAATAAGATATGATCACTAATTTTTGGCCACATCATGAAGTAGTCGTGCGTTTTACTGTTCATAGTATTCAATGATCTGGCCAGGCCACATCATGATGTGACCAGTAGATGATGTTCATTTCATGAAATGATCAATTTTAAGATCTGGCCACGACATATACACAGACATCTGAGATTGGAAAATTGCCAGAAAAAGATTAATTGTTTTTGATTTGTTAACAAATGAGTTTGTTTGAAGTTAATTTATGTTTCAATAAGTTTATAAAACTATTAGCTTGAATTGAAATTGACTATTATTCAAAATAGTAAGAACATCTGTTACTTTGTTTTCTCTTTATCGGTAAAAGACTGTTCATAAGGATTGTTAATAAATGTGTTGTGTTCAAACCAGTAAGCATATTTTTCTTTCATGCCTACTTCTTATTTCTTATAAAATGAAATATATTGAATATCCAGTAATATTGTGTAGGTATCTACAGTAAACTTATAAATTATTATTAAAGTTCAAACAACCCATCTAACACAACATGCCATTAAAACCAATGTTATAAATTCCACGCCGAAAGGTATAAAACAACACATTTATCCTCACAAAAGACCGTTACATCTCATTACTATTTTATTCCATCAGCTATAAATGTTGCAATTCCATTCGAATCTACAAAATACATGCTAACTTACTATTCCAGGCTAGATACGTGCAAAAAAACCAACAAAACATCTATGTAAAATAACCTCCAAAGCCCTCTCGTCCGCAATCTTTTTAGACATAAATTCTAATTTCACTTTTTTTTTTGTCTAGGTCTATCTACTTACATCCCATTAGGAGTTTAAGGTTTATTTCATTTATCATCTTAAATATAATATACATCTAACACTTAAGTATATAAATTATGTACAAGTATGCAGAGGCAAAAAAATAATATAAAAAAAGGAAGATCTCATTGGGCATCAAAAAATTCGTCCGCATCGCTGTCAGTGGGAAAAGTGCCCAAAAGGCTGGCCGCGTTGCCACGTTGGATGGCAATGCTGATTCTTTGACCTAAACATTGGCCAGCCTTCTGGTCACGTGAAGATTCCACCAACCGCTTGGCGATATCCCGAAATACTCGATGAGCACTCGGACCCCACGGCCCTAGTGTTTCAACCCCAAACGGCTCAAGAATATAGCTACCAATAAGGTTGTTATATTTGCGCCGTTTGAGGTTTTCTGCACCTGCAGCAGCCGCCCCAGCACAGCCCGCCGTGCTAGGAAGATGAGATGGTGTGAGGGTGTCGACACAGGTTGCATCCCACACCAAGGGCCTACCCAACTTCCAAGGCAGTATGGTCATTCCGTCTGGCTTCTTCCTATCGTCGCGTGCCAAGCCAGAGTGTTCTAAAATAGCTGGCACCCCGGCGGTGACAAGAGCCCGACGGATGATGTCATTAATGCTTGCATGCCGTGCCAAACGACCAGCGCTCTTGCTGCAGGAAGGGCCATGGTGTCCGATGCGGTCGACTGCTTCACCGCACTGCGGAGCCCCGCAGGGAGCGCCCAAATGCAGCGACTTGTAGCGACTTGTAGCGAGTCGGAAAGTGGTGTCAAGAAGGTAGTGCCTGAAGCCAGAGGCCCCCATTCTCGCACAGCCAATAGGCGGACACGCTCAGCAGTGTTGGTGGACGTATTAATGAGGTGATTCCGTACCAACCTGCAGAGCGGCTCATCCCACTGTCTCTGGGAAGACGGTTTCTCGGGCTGCTCCGTGTCCGGACAAGCCACTTTTCAGGCGTTCATGGCATGAGTCAAACACGGCACTTCAGAGTCAACCTGGGAAGTGGTTAAGATTTTTCTGGTTAACTTTTCGTTGCTGTGGACAGAGGACAGGTACGCCGATAAGCTCACACTAGAAGTTTTGCGGACGCCGAGACCACCATAACGAATGGGTAGTGTGGCTTGCAGTCAAGCGCCGTCGCCCAATGACACATTTATGATTGATGTTAGAGTACTTCGAATGATTTGATCGATTTTATCTAAAAGGTGTGGCTTCTTCCATAAAGGGGAAGAGCGGAGAAAATACATAATATTTGGACCAAAACAGCAGTATCTGATAAGGGTGAATGCCGAATGTAAGTTACTTTTAGAAAGTTTATCCGAAATAATTATGGTTAAATGTTTAATTTTTTCAGCTAAGAAAAGTGGAAAACTGTCTTCTAAAATTGGGGAGCCTAGGAGGTGCAGTGATCTTTTTCCAAAACTTTGACGTCTGGGGCTATTGAATTGACTTTATGTATAGTCGATTATTCGTTGGTATTGTCACAAGGGTAAATTTCACATTTGGAGTAGTTGAGGTCGAGGCCGATGAATTGGAACTGCTGCTTTAGGAATTGGAGATATTTTAGAACAGTTTCTACGTCACCTCCTAGAGTCCCATCATACCACACATTAAATTTTGAATTTAGTTGTTGTATTATGGGGTAAATTGCTAATAAACCGAAAATGACTGGTCCGAGAGGATCACCTTGTTGGCATCCGACTGCAGATATTAATTTCACTTAAACTAAAAGAACGATAAAATGTACCAATTCAACCCAGTTTTCAGTATCCTAAAAAGCCATTGATGAAGTTTCGTCTACATTAATTCAGCTATTCTGCTACTGCTGACTTTGTTCTTACACAAGAATTTGGTAAAAAGCCGGGGTGAGTCCAAAATTGTTGTTTTTGATTTGAATGATATTGCTAATCGATAGATTACTATAGTATTCATTAATCAATATCAAAATCAGACAAAAACCGATTAAAAATAATTGAACATTTACAACCGCAAAAGTTGCAGAATAACTCAGTGAGTCTTGAGAGTTTCATTATTGTAAAAAAAGCTAAAAAAAAAATATTGATAATAATGATATAAGTATATTAGGTATATCGTTTTAATGAAAATTGTATAACGAATGCAATTAATATTTACTTTTAACACTCCAAAGGAGCACTTCAAATATATAATATGCATTTTACTATAACGTTTCAAAAGGATTGATCCTAGAACTCATTATTAATCATTAAACACTGGGTGTAAAACAAAATTAAATCTAGCTAAGCGTTTTTTATTACATTTTATTCTAGCTTTAGAATCAAAGGGAAAAGAACATTGATCTATCATAATCAAATAGGAGTTAATTGAACGATAAGTCAAACAGACAAGTACTGATTGAGAAATCATTTTGATCTTAAATTATTTACTGTTCTAGTGGTTATAAATATCCATTTTGATTTCAACTGTGCAAATGTGATGAAGATGAAGCACTTTTTTGCAAAATCCATGATTTAAAAAAAAAAATAAGTTACAGAAGAAAACCATAAAAGATTACTGCCTTAAAGGAGAAGTTTGTCGGTGCGTTTTAAAACAGACAACGTCGAAACGCCCATGTAAGTACCTTTATTTCACTAATAAACCTTCATAGTCAAAAGGCAAAATTCAAATGACTCTTAATCCTGTAATTTCACTGGCACCCTCCAAACCGAAATACAACAACGCCACTTAGCCGCAGGAATCGGTAAAGCAATAACAATTTCCTTACGAACTGAATCTATAGCTACAACTACGAACCATTCTGACGAAGACAACAAAATAATCTCCCATTAAATTTCAGTACCCGTTTCAAGTTTCCACTTATCTTAATAATGTCAAATGTTGCACAGACGAGAAGTGCTCGCTAATAAAATAGTAAGAATAACGAAATAAATAGATACAGAAGGCTAGCTTTATACAACTAACGAACACATAGATGCGTACGTACGACGATCTCAAAGAAATGCCAATTGCGAGTGTGCTTACGCTCGCTGTATGTAAAGCGTGTCCATATATTTTTTACTTTTATGTTGTTTTTCAATTATTATAATAAATTTTTACTTAAAATCACTTCATAATAATATATTCTTTTGTTTAATATTAGCTTACTATTTTAAAATTTCCATAAGGGTTTATAGTGTCCAAGTGGCAGTAGAACACTGACTCCTAAGTCACAGGTATTCCTAGTTTAGGAGTCAGGGTTTCAACTTTTGTGCGCCTTTTAATTATTGTGATCTTTAGCTAGATATTAAGCATATTGTAAGGATTTGTATCAATAAAGCATATTATTATTATTATTATATGTGCGTGCGTTGTCGGTCGTTGTATGGCCAGGCCTTCTGTACTTATCTATTTTGTGGCAGGATGGAGTTTGATTAATAGTTACAGTATAATAAAAGAGTACGCGTGTGTTAGGTCTGTCTGTCGGTGGATGCGATGGTTTGTTCTTGACTCGGGAAGTGTTTATTTGGTAAAGTGAAAAGGTATTAATTATTAATAGTTTATATTTTTTTCATGCTGTGGTTAGAAATAAGATATGGATACTGGACACGCTGATAGTGACAGGAAGAATAAAACATGTGCTGCCAAATAACTTGGATATGGGCAGGACATGGGATACGGAATGATGATGAAGATGTTGGAATGGCTTAATCTTGGTCACCACTGCTTCATTGACTCAAGGTAACGAAAAGTCGGTTTGGAAATAAAAGCTATAAAATTGGCGTAAGATGAAATACATGTTAACATAGTGTTTGCGAGGGAAAGTTTATCCATGCGTGACAAAATGATGATCCAGTCAGTAATGCATTTTAGGCCGAAGTCTATAAATGTTTGCGTGTCTTTTGACGTGGTAATTGGAGCACGTACTCGTACGTTATTCATGTCACTATCACACAACTGCCAAACTATATGTGCAAGGTAGAGAGGAGAACAGGTCCAAGCCCAAGCACATGCTAATTGACGTTTATAGATTTCGGTCTCGGTCTTACTTTTAAACACAAACTTACTGACACCGATAAATTTATTGCTACCACAACTGCGCGAATATCCATTCAACAATTTCAGTATGTCGACCGTCAGAACAATTTAATATATAGTTAGGTTAGTTATTATTGCAACAAATGTCATGTGTATGTAATAACTGTCAACTCACTGGTGTTGCGGTTGGATTCCCGTAGGCTCCGTTCACGACCCCGAACGATACAACTTGCGACGCGACTTGACGCGCGCGCTTCATTTGGTGCCGTCCCTCGCTCCGCAAGTCGCGGTGACTCGTGGCATGCTCTAAATAATTTCTATCATTTGTTTCCTCTACAGTCGCTCAAGACGCGTACCTGCTGACCTTGTAGCTCGTAGCCGAGGGGTGATGTCTAGAACGAACGCGTGAGGTAAACGTAAGAATGTTTTCACTGGAAATAGCACTATTATATAGTATTTAAATGCACAATTAACATTTAGATATGAATAAATATTACTATGCGGTGCATAAAAAACGTGACACAAAAAATAATCTGCGTTGCACCTGTAATATAACAAAAGTCCGTCCTGTAATAAAACCCAGTCCGATCTGTGAGGGTGTTGTTAAGAATCATACTTGGAGTCTATTTAAGTGGTACAAACTAGAAAACAGAAAAAAAAAATTTGCTGCTTTTTTTTTTCAATGGGGAGTTTTACCGGATTATTATATGGGCGCGGGCGGCCGTCGTTTAGCAGGTGTCTATAAGTCATAACTTATGACCCCTGTTGAAAATTTACCATTTAAGGAATGGGGATAATTTTGGTACCAAAAAAAAAAAAAAAATTTTTTTTTTTTTTTCTTTTTTTTTTATTACTTTTTGCTAATGTTATTGCAGTACATATATGCTCTTTTTCGGACATATTATGTAGGTACTGCCATAACATCGGACAGGGTTTTTATAACACAATGTATCTTATGATACCCTACAGTATTAAAGAGCTACCTTTAAGACTTTTTAAGAAATACCTTACATCTTTGCTAATAAATAAGTGATAGGCTGTTTTTTTTTACAGATAAACGCGTGTTTGTGCTAGTCCTACAGTACGACGACGATGTGTTTTGTTGATAGCTATTATTATAATGAACGATGGGGCCATTTGATTGTTGATGTAATTATTGGTACGGTTCAGTGAATAAATTATTTGTTTTGTGGTGTAAATTGTGTGTTTTAATTCGAGTGAAGTTAAGTGATAAAACGCTTTTGTGAATGCGGTTACTGTATTCGCCTATTACATTTAAATGTATTAATTGTAGGTTTTAGGAAACCATTGCGTTACTGTGTCATTTTGTACAACTTTTGGTTGCAGCATTCATCATACATTTTTCTGGGCCTTTCCATAGTCTTCAAAATCTCTCCTTTTCTGGCCAATCAGTCATGAATTGAAGTCTTCTTTCCAGCGTTTTCTAGGCCTGCCTCAATAACGGCGCCCGTCTTCAGGCACCCACTGCGTAACGACACGTCGGGAAAAGAAAAAAAAAAAATACATTAACTGCACAAAAAGTAAAAATTAAGCGCACAAATACAAAATGCTGTTTGAGAGATCAAACTCACTTAGGTACACACAAACACACATAACCACGGAGATTCATAAGCCTTCCTACCTACTTTAGTTGGGTAAAAATACCGTGGTAGTAACTATTTAATAAAGTGATTCCCAAATAAAAAAATACCTTAGCCGTAACATACCGCGTTCCACAATGCACTCGAAGTATAAAAGAGAATCCACGCTACTTATATTTTATAGTACTTTTTCTTTACTTTTGTTTCTGCTTCCATACTTTGATCCTCGTTGCTAGGTAACACGTTATAATGGGAATGATTTTTTAGGATTCTGTACAAAAATTGTAAAAATGGAAATCTAATGCGACTTCGTTTGTTAGTCCATTTTCTGTCAGAAGCCTGTATTTTTTTACTGTAATGACTAGCCAGATAAAATGTTCATATCATACCTACGTGTAACTATGGCAGCTGCTGTAACAGCACATCATAAAGAAAACACTTGAAAACCCTTATCTTTCCACTAGGACAGTCGGGTAAAAATAAAGAAAACTAGATTGACCCCAACTACATAACACATTTTCAATCACATTCTGAAGAATTTTGAAGGAAATTCATAATCCATTGCTTGAGAAATTCCTCTGCTCGGCAGACAAAGTATATAACGCATTGAATAGGAGTTTTGAACTGCCAAAATGTAAGGCATTTGCAAGTATATTACGCATTTAGGCTACTCCTTGATATTTTTACAGATTACGTGTAACTACGGCTGACAACTGTGTAACTATGGTTGTATAATATAAAATCATAAAATCATGTAAATTGGTGGTAGGAACGTACCTACGGAATCCTTAGTACGCGAGTCCAATTCGCTCTTGGAGAGTTTTTGATATATTAAATATTACTTCGTATAATTGGGGATTGGTTCCTAGTTTTCTTTGAGTTTGTTTTGTTTTGTTTCGTGCAGAATCTAATGGTTTGTTCCATTGAGGGTGACGCGTCGTATTTTGTTTTATTTGATGATAAATGAAGAAGAGAAAAGCTGCCGACCTATTCTGTAAAAAATTGCTGTCAGTAGTGACAATCAGCATCAGGTGAAATGACAGCTCTTTTCAAACTCACATAGTCTCATAGTCGAGCTCAGTAGTACGCGTGTCGGCTGCCGGGTTGGTGGTGTTAGTATTAACAGCATCAGCTACGCGGAACATAAGGTAGTGCTGGGCCCGAATAAGAGATCTTTCAGAGAATTTTCTGCGAAGAGTGTGCTGCCTTGCACGGTACAATGTTCGTAAATGTGAATAAATGGTTTTTATGGCCACCGGTAAGTGCCCTAATCATGAACCTAGTTTTTCTCTCAATGGTATGAGCATAAATAAAGTCCACCAATTTAAGTACTTGGGGCACATACTTACCGACGACCTTATAAATAATGCAGACATCGAAAGGGAGCGTAGGGCACTGGCGGTCCGAGGGAACATGTTGGCCCATAGATTCTCTCGTTGTGCGGACCAAGTCAAAATCACCCTGTTCAAGGTGTTTAGTCAAGGTCTGTATGCGGGGGCTTTATGGGTCAGCTACACCAAAAGATCGCTAGATGTCTTACGCATCCAATACAATAATGTTTTTAGGATGCTGTTGAAAATGCCCTGTTTCTGTAGCGCATCGGAGATGTTTGCTCAGAACCGAACTGACGGCTTCCATGCAGTGATTCGCAAAAAAGTCACATCTCCGATGCGTAATATGCGTAAATAAATTAACCAAAGCTTTTAAGGTAGTTTTTTATAGAATAGACCGCCCGCTCCAGGTTTCGAATGTAACTTTCAACAAGTGATTTTCAGGGATGTTTGAAAAGATTACTACGCCATAAAATGATCTATAAAACTTGCAAAATATTTAATTTACAGACTTTAGAGAGTGCAAGAAGAACCCAATGTTTAATCAAAAAGGAGAGACTTCAAAAAAAAAAAAACAAAAAAGTGTAAAATAACTTTAATTTCAGAAGTTTTGCCACCGAAAACGAAAATACAGAACCAAAGAAGACCGACTTCCGAAATTAAAGTCTTTTTCACTTTTTTGTTTTTCCTTAAAATTTCTAGTATTAGTTTATCGGCTTTCATATCCTCGGTCCACGGCACTGAGAAATTAATCAGGAAAATTCTAGCCTCATCACTGATTGATTTTGATGTGCCGTGCTTCACCGAGGCTATGGACGCCGAGACTTGCTTGCCCGAACTCAGATGTACCCGATTATCCATCTTCCCAAAGACGGTGGGATTAGCCGCTCTGCAGAGTAGTACAGAACAATTTACTTAACACGTCTGCTACCACTGCGGAGCGTGCGCACCTGCTGGCTGTGGGTAAATGGGAATCGGGTCTGTATCTTCATGCACTACCGTCCTCGAACATAGGCACTTTGTTCGACGACACTACCTTCCGACTCGCTGCTTCCCTACGACTAGGAGCTCCTTGTTGTTCTCCTCATCGCTGTCACTATGGCGAAGTTGTCAACAGTCTCGGACATCACGGCATGTCTTGCAGCCGAACTGCGGGTCGCTTAGCGCGGCACGCGAACGTTAACGACGTCATCCGACGAGCTCTTGTTACCGCCGGCGTTCCAGCTATATTAGAACCCAATGGCTTGGCACGCGACGATGGCAAGAGACCGGACAGCATGTCCTTATCTCCATGGAAGGTGGGTAGGCCTTTAGTGTGGGATGCAACCTGTGTCGACACTCTTGCGCCCATCTTCCTGGCTCGACGTGCTGTGCTGGTGCTGCCGCTGCGGCTGCAGAAAACCGCAAGCAGCGTAAGTATAATAACCTTACAGGTAATTTTATTTTCGAGCCGTTGGAGTCCTGAAGGCCTAGACAAATGATAGAAACAGTGACATTCTATTAGTCTTATCGATGATGAAAAAGTCAAAGAAGTATCGGGCTGACATAAGCTTCAAAAAACCTTATGTCAATATTATTGAAAGTCGTTGTAGAAGTACAAAACGCTTTGAAAACGATTGTCACTTGTCTAGGCCCCCTTTTAATCTTTCTGCCAGAAGTGTTCATAAAAAAATATGATATCCATGTTAACTAGGTTGGCGTGATGAATGTATCTGAGGCATAATCAACTTAACTTGTGACAGTAAGTGATGGGTCGAGAGAAGATTCTCTCACGGAGAACGTTCTCTGGTCAAGAATATTCTTTTCGACGGAGGATGATGAAAATTTAAAAGTAATAGTTGGACAGGAGGCAATAAATATAACTATACCAATACCAAATTTATAACGACCAAAAACGTGTTAAAGTCGAAGTCTGTTCCAAAGATTGTAAGTTATTAATTTGTTTTTAAATATTGCTGTCCTTATTTTCTTGTCTTATTTGGTTTTCTTATATTAATCAATCATAAACTTTGCATTACCTAATTAATTAAAGCAAAGTTTATTATTTACAAAATATATTCGTAAATCCGAATGTTTGTTTTGGATACAGAAATTCTAATTTAACATTAATACCTTACCAAGTATAAGAGAATTTTCTTAGAAATATTCTCGAGAATGTTCTCGCTCAGGAGAATTTACTAAGAATTAAGTTGCGGAGTAGATTATTTTTACGTCAACTTCGTAAAACCTATAGAATCACCCAAAACTATGTATTACTATAAAAACAGATCGATACAATAGAGACATCCAATTTTTTTATCGTCATAAATTCTCTTCTCAAGGTCATAACAGAAAAGTTCTAGTTAGGAGAATATTCTCGGGAATTAACTATCAATAATCACAGTATATTTATTAAAATAAGCCTCTCTCAAGTTTCACCACAATACCCGTATCTCCGCTTTCCGCACATTACAAAATTAGCCTTCTATAAATAGACTGAAAAGACCAACGAACACGCACCTGACCATTATACCCAAAAAATATAAAACTCGGCCCGATATTGGACAAGTTTTTAAACCATGTTTTTCTCGAACAAACAGCCTTTGAGACAGTACACAAGCCTTAGTACCTACTACATAGAAGCAATATTTAGTCCTTAGGTACGGCTTTTGTTATCAAAGTGTATTACAGTGACCATGCAATAAACAGGAGAAGTCTCACTCATGAATTTTCATTTAATTTATTTCATTATCAATTTTTACATTGTTTCGAAATTTCTTACAACATCGACAACATCATCAATGAACAGCAGTCCACTGCTAAAAATAGGCCTCTCTTGTTGCATGCTATTCAACTCGACTTTTGACAGCACTCGTTCAGCTGCTACCAGCCATCCTGCGAAGATCGTCGCTCCTCCTAGCCTGATCCTACCTTACTTTTGCCGATCCACGGTCACCAAGAACACGTCTACCTCAATGGTCATCAGTTCTACGGCTAATATGGCTGGCCCATTGCCACTTCAGCCTGTTATTCTGTGGGCTAAATGTCTTACACTAAAAACTAAGACAATTTGAAAATCTCTAGGTACATATTATAAATTAGAGTCGCTTTTCGTGTTTGTCTGTATGATCGCGTTGTTGTTCTAAACCACGCAACAGATTTTGATGAAGTTTTCACCATCGTTTAGAGAATTTATTCCGGAAGGTTTATGTGTATAATACGTCAGTATTAAAGTTACTTAAAAAATCATAAAAGCCTGCTGTAATGAACTGACTGCTATCTTAACCCATCTAATCAATTTGTCATTTTTGGCAGGGGTTTTTCCCGAAAAATTAAAATTGTCCATTATAAAGCCGTTATTCAAAAAGGGAGATAAATTTGATATAAATAATTATAGACCTATAACTTTAATACCTGTTCTGTCTAAAATATTCGAAAAATGTATGTATAAAAGACTTACTGATTTCTGCTCTAAGTTCCAAATAATAAGTAACGAGCAGTTTGGATTTCAAAAGAACAAATCCACATCATTAGCCATTTTCTCTCTTATGAATCAAATACTTTCAAATATTAACAATAATCATCTGACGACTGGCCTTTTCTTTGATTTATCGAAAGCCTTCGATCTGGTGTCACACGATATATTGTTGGATAAGTTAGAAACTATCGGGATTAGGGGACCTGTACTTCAATGGATATCATCCTATATAAGGAATAGACAACAACGTGTCATCATCAATAAAATTACTAGAAATAAAGAAATGACTCCCTACTCCTCGGAATATAAATATAATAAATATGGCGTTCCACAGGGAAGCGTACTAGGCCCAATATTATTTATTCTTTACATAAATGACATTATAAAAATAACCAAGCATAAATGCATATTATTTGCCGACGACATATCTATTTTAGTGACATCTGACAAAAAGGATAGTACCGTTACAGATCATGAGTTGGATATTAATAATACAATAGACACATTATTGTATTGGCTTGACATGAACCATTTGAAAATAAATTTAGATAAATCCGTTTACATTCAATTTAATCAATCGAATAATAATAAATACAATATCAAAATTAATATAAATAAAATCAATGAAGTAACACATACAAAGTTCTTAGGCGTAATAATAGATAAAGATATAAACTGGAAGGAACACATAGATAATGTAAGCACTAGAATTAATAAATTCGTGTATGCACTGAAACAAATAAAAAATGTAACGAACGTAAAAACTGCTATTATATCATACCACGCTTATGTAGAATCATTATTACGCTATGGACTTGTAATGTGGGGTAATAGTACCGATCTAAACAGAGCATTTGTCGCTCAAAAAAAGTGCATAAGAGCGATATGTGGCCTTCAACCTGATGACTCATGTCGACCAGTGTTTAAAAGGCTTGATTTGTTACCGTTGCCATCTCTATACATTTATGAAATATGTGTGTTCGTAGTTAAGAATAAAAAAATATTTAAGACAGCAAATGATGTAAATCCTCGGAATAGACGAGATCCACATAAATTAGTGCTGAATGATTTGCCAAGACTTGCCAAATACAACAAAAACTGCCTAGCAATGTGCGTGCGTATTTATAACAAGATACCAAGTGAATTCAAAATATTAAATTCTAGATTGTTTAAAATAAAGTTGTACAAGTGGTTGAATGAGTGTAGCTTCTATTATTTAAAAGAATTTATGGATAAAAAATGTTGATGTAAGTACCTATGTTGTAACATGTTCAAATTTTGCATGCTATGTTTTATCTCAGCTAAACATGTTTGTGCCATTATAATTATATTTTAACACCATTTTATACCATGTTTTATGCAAATAAATGATTTTAATTTTAATTTAATTTAAAACTAAGAAATCTCGATATTTTGTCAAGTCGTAAAAATTGTGTGAAGCAGGAGCGGGTCGCTAGTTCTATAAAAAATAGAAAATTATGCCTACAGTCATGACAATAGTGATAGGTTTCAAAACAGCCAACATTACGAACAAATAATTATTTCAAATGGTGTGCAATTCCACGTAGGTATGCCAAAAATAAAATTCAATTCAATTTACAGACGACCATCATAAATGTCAAGAGTGAATATGTTATGTGAATAAAATAAAGTTAATAATAGTCTAGTTGTACACGTCACAGAAAAATTAATATCATAACATAACGCCTGTAATAACAGAAGGGTTAAGCAGAGGTTTACTCAAATAAACAGTTGTAAGCCTTATTAGTAGTTCTGTTGAAATCTCTGTGCAGAGTTTCTTCTGGGCACAACAGATATTTATAAGGGGCATGACAGATGAAATTTGCGTAAATATAATATTTGCGCAAGCCTGAATTTGCGCAAGTAAGTCGTTACATGTGTGGCTACCATTAAACTTCGTTTACGGAGGCGTCTCGCGGAGCGTCGGACGTCTTTTCAGCTTACAGACAGGCGGTGCGTGCAGCTACCCGCGTCTCCGACCGTATTGGCGTGTGCAACGCCGTGGGCCCCGCCGCGGATGTCGCTAAATTTTACCGTATAGCTGGCCGCAACGCTGCATGCACGATAAAAGTCACGTGCGATGCGGCAATGCCATCCGCGGGCTTTGCCTGCATTTCAAGCAATCGCGTGTAAAATCGCGTCTCGTAAACTCTGCCATACAACGTTATATGTTTGAATTTAGTGCGGGCCGCACCGCCCAACGCGACGCGCCACGCCCCGCGTATCCGTAAACGAGGCCTTAGCGTTTTAGGCCCCGCAGGCGCTGCAAAGATCCTGCCCCCATGTCGTTAAGAAAATCTCTTATACCATCTAGGTACTGTACGAGTTGATCCTACTGTATCTGCCTGCTTAGTATCCTAACCTACATTATATAGGTACTTGTTTGTCTTAAGGGCTAACAACAAGGCTACTGTGATTGAGTTAGTTCAGTTATCGCCAGCTCTATATCTAAATATTGTACGCTCACAACGTTAATGAAGAGTTATACTCAATTTATTTGAGGAGACCTAAATTTAGTTTTTCGTCTTAGTTATAAAAGTTCTTTGGTTCTAAATGCCGCCGGGTTTCCTTACGATTAGTCACGATTTTCAATTCAGAAACCATGAAACATTAGGTATACTAATTTAATTGTATTAATATTTTTTGTTTTAAATATTGGTTTTACATTCTGTGATTACTTGAACTCCACACTGACTTATTAGTACCTATTACTTGTAAAAATGTTAGGAATATCGTGTAATTTTACAATGTTTGTAAATATGTGAGCACCATGCATCTATCACTTGATTAATTTATCTGTTATTCCTTAATCTTTCATTATTTTTACCTAACGTGGTATAGTAATCTTATTCTAGGTGCATCGTCTTCACATATAATTATATGATTGATGTATACAAGATATTGTGAAATCATTTTAAAAGAGTAACGGTGGAGTTTCTTGCCCATTCTTCTCCATACGAAAACTACCTTTTGGAAGGGGCGAATAGAATCAATTATTATTTTTCTGTAAATATTGATGTTCAAAAGTGCCTTTTTTGTGCCTAATTGAAATAAATTATTTGACTTTTGACTTTGACTTATACCAAGGTTTTAGATTACCATCTGCATCAGTCTCAAAAGGTATCTTAGTGATTTCTACGAAATTAATAATATTTTAGGAGTAGGTTATACTTGAGTAATTAATTATGACCCAAAAACGTATCTTAGTTTATTACATTTTCGTGGAAATGTTTCATTATCATCACATCCTTTAATTATTCTTGCTGCCAGGTGTATTTTTTTTTAAAGCAGCCTTCCGCTTTGAGCTTTGGGTTCTGGTTTCGATCTCCGTGTCGGGCAAAGTTTTATTGTGTTTTTCTAGTCGGTATTATTAGCAGCTTAGTTTAAGAATTTAATTTTGTAAGTGTACAAACAGCCGAAGCTATGGAAGTGCGGAGTCTCCTAACACAGGCGTCATCATGCTTAAAAGGAGGCTCCAATCATAAACTAATGTAAACTAGTTGGTACAGAAATAAACATTTTGTATTTGTATTTGTATTGTATTCATGGATCTGTTTTTGGCTTGCCCTTAAATGAGACTTATTTAAAACGGGTAAAAATGTGGGTGTAATGTTAAAATATTGGTTTCAAATTAAATCAGCTAAAAACTCCGCAGAAGTGATGGCTATCGATATTTCAACATGATTTAATTTGACCCTGTATATCCCTCTTACTTAATAGACAAACACTCATATGTGCAACTAGTTATAGGTATGTTATACGACAGAATAATAATATTCGTAGCATAAATGCAGTCACAAACGTAGCTATAATATATATATTAATATACTGTGCTATATAATATATGTAATATAGCAAGCCACCATAGACGGTAGCAATACTATACTATAATATATAAATGGCAAAACAACTTGCCATAAGGAGTACTTTCCAAGCATAGAGTAAAAGTAAAAAATAAAGATGTTTTTCTTTTAAAATATCAACTTGAAAACGTGAGAATCAATAGTAACAAGTAACTTGTAGGTACTACTCGAATCGCACGCGCCGCCGACAAAGGGAACAGCGATGCATAAATTTTCAAACCAAAATAAACTCTCGCTCGTAATGATACGGCATAAACTAGTTTGCACGCAACAACACAAAATGTGTTTTCAAAATTGTTTCTAATATATTATTTGTTTATATAACGATTGTATTACCGAGAACCTTTTCGCTGCGGGAAAACAACCATTAAGATTTCACGGATATTAAAATATTCGTTTAATTTAGTTAATGTAGTAACGTTTGTAATTAAATTAAACCCAGTTATATGTTACATTAGCATCGATAATAGTAAGAAACGTCGATAATTTCTATCGACAATTTTTTATATCCTGACAACCCAAGGAATGTCAGTTTGACATATGTCGCAGAGATCAAGTTATCTTTTATGTAGTATAGTGTAAATAGTTAGTTGTTGTTAAATATTATAAAAGTAGTGAGGTATATATACTACTATATTATTGACTGTTCTGTAGCTTCGCCTGGCTTTGTTCCGTGCTTGCTGTGCATGAGGTCCTGGGACCGATCCCCAGGTACAAATGTTAGTAGGTTTTTCCATTAGTATTTTTTAAGTTGCAACCCGAAGTCTGAATTTGAAAATGATGATAATTGTAGTAACGGAACGTTACCAGATGTTAGACAGCTGTCATTGTGCCAATGTATTGACAGCTGTCATTGATACACGTCAGATTAGAGTTATAGGATTAGCATACCAGGAGAATGTTGTGACGGCTCCCTCACTGAACTGCTTCAAGAATAGGCTGGACAGATTAAACATCTCCAAGCTATTTGATACACATGCATCAGCTAATTAGCTGCCAGTGTGTCTAACCAAATAATAATAATAATAACACATATAATGGTGGAATACTATCTGTTTTTCCCAAAGTTACAGTGGAGGGATACTACTTTCACTTCAAAAAGGCTTTAAAAATAAGGGTAAGGATCTTGGGCTCAATGAAAACAGCGTTTGGTCAGGCAGGGGCCATAGTCTTTAGTCACCAACCGGGGGCTGTCCTTGGGTGCACTAGCGTAGTGCGTACAGGGATAATCGCCGGTTGGTGCCTCGTTTAATTAAACACGTCTAACGGGCCTCTGCGAGTTGGCTTCGGCCCCTCGTACGTCTTCCAAAGGTCCAGGACCCTAGGGTCCCGAGAAATGTCAAAAACGTAAAAATAATACCACATAATATGAAAACTTGTAAGCAATAAATAAAAAGAATATAAAGTTAAAATATTAATTGTTTCATTAAATAATACTAAACACTACAGCTATTACATGGGATTTACAACATAGCTGGTCGAATGTGGATGTACTTTATACTTCTGCCCAACCCTTATAACCCAAATTACTAGAATGAAGTTGTTTTTATCTACTCGCCACTGACTCTACATAGCTCGGAAAAATACAGCAACGTTACCTGTAATTAAAACTTAAAATAACATTTAATTAAACATTATAAAACACAGGTTTACGTATCTAAACATTAATATATTACACCTTTGACCTACACGGAAATAAAATCTTCGCTTCAAAGAGGCACAGAATAATAGGTACAGAAGGTCGGCTCCACACAACGAGTAAAAACAGCCGCACGCACTCATAGACGCGTACGTGCGGCGATCTCAAACAAATGCCGGTCGCGAGTGCGCTTGCACTCGCTGTACGTGAAGCGTGTCTATTTGTGCGTGCATTTTCACTCGTTGTATGGAGCCAACCTTCTGTAGCCATATCTTTTGTAGTTGAGGGGCGTGCGGTGGAAATTTTTAATTACGTCCGTTCTCAAGTTGTGTGTGCTGAATAAATACAGAAAGGTAGAGGGTCAGTTTTATTAAACTATCTTTATGTTTAACTGTATTATTTTGGTGGGAGAAGTTGTAATTTAACTACCGTAAGTGAAAAATGAATTAATTGAATTGAGAATTCGAAGACATGTGACATGTGCCAACCCGCACTGGCCCGCGTGGTGGATTACGGCCCACTCTCTCTCACCGAGAGGAGGACTGTGTCATTAGCCAGCAGTGGGAACATTATAGGCTGATCAGGCAAGTAAATTGATTGTAACTTTTCAAGCCACAATCATTTGATCACCATCACCACTCTGGACATAGGCCTCCCCCAGGTGTCGCAGAACGACCCCTGGTACTGGGTCTTTTCATCCAGCTTATTTCTGAGACCTTCAACAAGTCTAGCCTGATTTTCCTGAGCTATGTAGGTATATATAAAAGATCCTCGATTTGAAATAAGCTTAGATATTTAATTACGTCTTTTTTACAGCCCGTTCAACCGATTTTAAATTCTATACCGTAGGCATAAGGATGGCATTAAAAGCAAAAAAGTGGTTACAATACCAAATGTTTATTGCAGCTGCCATTTGTCATGCTTCCAACGCAATAGAAGTCAAAATCGGTTGAACGGACTGTAAAAAGGTTTATTTAAATGTCTAATCTTATTTCAAATGGAGTATACTTAAATATTTTTAGGCGCTGAGCAGACGATAGACAATTTGTACGCGGACAATTTTTCGTAAACAATTGTAAAACGTATGAAAATCTAACGCACGCGTAGGACTAAAATGGGACTTCCATACGATTCCAAATTGTCCGCGGACAAATTATCCATAGTCTGCTCAGCACCTTATGAGTGCTTATGTAAGTGCTAGACGACAGCATCAGGTTCAGGTAACCGCAAATAAAAATGATGTAATGTTTGAGTATTCGCAATAATAAAAATGGGGAAAAGAAGACCACATTAAGAGGAGGCTCCCTAAATTGTCCGTTAATTTGTATTAATATTCTGAAACAGTCACGCATACAATCAAAATGGAACTTTAATTTAAGATTTATTAGATCTTTTTCTTTCCATATTTAAGACTGTTACGTAATTGAAACTTTTTCGCTCGATTCATTTTTATTCGAAAACCTTGTCTTTTTTAAAGATTATTTGAAACTAAAACAAGATTACTAGGCTTTTATGTCTAAAATAATTATTGACAGTAATAAAATACAGTTTATTATCCAGATATAAGATATTTTCTCTCTAGATCAATTATTATTACTTTAGTTATAAACGAAATAAGAATTGATATTTACGCCATTTAGTTCAGTGCTCGAACACGACCTCTTACTGACTAAAACCCACCCGTGTTCCTTCAGTTACCTGTACGTTGCCAGGGGCCACGGTATCCCTTTCGGACTTTCCCGCAACCCCGGCAGGCATCGGTCCTATCGGACCCCTTCAGTTGCTGACATCTCTTTGAGGCGCGCGTGGAACACAACGCGCCGTCGACCCGGGCCTGGTCCTTATCGGACGGCGAGCTACCCATTGCTCACCGTCCGCAACCCCGCACCTACGGTGGCCACGCCACGATCCCTGGGTATCTCCTGCGGCGGCTAGCGGCGTGAGGGCGCGAAATTTACCTCCCCCTCACGCGTTTCGCCTCCTCCTTCGTGAGCATTAATGCTTCGCAGATTTTGAAAATTCTTTATGTATGCTCTCGAGGTGGTATAAATTTTATTAACTTTTCTTGGATAGTTTTTGAGTTAGCTTCAATAATACATATTTTCCCACTTAGTCTATGTGGATGATAATTATGATAAGTTCCTGTCACTGTTATTTGCATAGCACGTAGTGGTATTCGAAATGTGTGGGGTAGGTACCACAACTAAAAAGTCAAAAATAAAAATATTTACAAAAAAAAAACAAACAGACTTCCAAAACAAAACACAACAAAGTCAAAAATAACTAATTTCGGTGTCTTTGGTTTTGAATTTTCGTTTTTTGCCACCGATTTCCGAAATTAAAATAATTTTTCACTTTGTTGTTTTTTTTTTTTTTTAAGTTTTTAGTTGTTGTAGTTTGTAAAACTTTACTGACATAGTTTTTAAGGACGCGTTTGCAAATTTGATAGGTAGAGAATCGAACTACTACATTGACAAAGGTCACACACACAAGTGTACGCACAGTTAGTTGCGGGAATAGTTGTCAAGTGAACTAATTTTGGTACTTTGAAAGTTTTTTTTTCTCTATATTCTTTATAATACATAGGCATCTACGAAAAATATTTCGTATTGTTTTTTATATTTTTACTAAATAATACTTAGATACAAATACCTACTTCAGTGACTGCTAGGAGGCACTGGAAGCCCTCTTCTAGTAGCAAGATGTGTGTTGTGGACTTTGGACTAGTTTTGTTAGTTATGATGAGACTTTACCTCCGGACTTGATGGAGTGACCTGAAGGTGTATTCTGGTGACTGATACTGGAATATAGAACTCCTCAACGAGTAGAACTAGGTCAGCCGAGTTTCTTCTGATCTTGTTTGTAAGGTCTCATCATAACTTACAAAACGAGCCCAAACTCGGCACATCTAATTCTACTAGTCGAGAAGTACCTACTAGTAGCAGTCACCGAAGTACACCTTCAGGTCACTCCATCAAGTCCGGAGGTAAGATCTCATCATAACTAACAAAACGAGCCCAAACTCGGCAGACCTAGTTCTACTCGTCGAGGAGTACCAGTAGCAGTCACCAAAGTACACCTTCAGGTCACTCCATCGAGTTCGATGGTGAGGTCTCATCATAACTAACAAAACGAACCCAAACTTGGCAGACCTACTTCTACTAGTCAAGAAGTACCTACTAGTAGCAGTCACCGAAGTACACCTTCAGGTCACTCCATCAAGTCCGGAGGTAAGGTCTCATCATAACTAACAAAACGAGCCCAAACTCGGCACACCTAGTTCTACTCGTTGCGGAGTTCCAGTGGCAGTCACCGAAGTACACCTTCAGGTCACTCCATCAAGTCCGGAGGTAAGGTCTCGTCATATCTAACAAAACGAGCCCAAACTCGGCACACCTAGTTCTACTCGTTGCGGAGTTCCAGTGGCAGTCACCGAAGTACACCTTCAGGTCACTCCATCAAGTCCGGAGGTAAGGTCTCATCATAACTAACAAAACGAGCCCAAACTCGGCAAACCTAGTTCTACTCGTCGAGGAGTATCAGTAGCAGTCACCGAAGTACACCTTCAGGTCACTTCATCAAGTCCGGAGGTACGGTCCCGTCATAACTTACAAAACGAGCCCAAACTCGGCACATCTAATTCTACTAGTCGAGGAGTACCAGTAGCAGTCACTGAAGTACACCTTCAGGTCACTCCATCAGGCGGCGAGCCTCCTTGCCGGATTACCGCCATGGGATCTGGAGGCAAAAGTCCTCGCGCACATCTGTGAGTGGCGCGAGGAGTCGAAACGCCGGGGCGTAACTCCGTTCCCGCGAGAAATCGCAGCACAGCGGACAGAGCTCCGGCGGGATCTCATGGCGTCATGGAGAGTGCGATTGTCGCAACCCAGTGCTGGGCACGCCACTATTGTGGCGATAAGTCCCCTCTTTGAGGAGTGGCTAGAGAGGCGCCACGGCGTCCTCACCTTCCGCCTAACGCAGGTCCTCACCGGACACGGTTGTTTCGGGAGGTTCCTGTTCCGTATCAGGCGGGAGGAAACGCCCGGGTGTCATCACTGCGTGGATCGCCCGGAGGACACGGTTGAGCATACGGTGGAGGTCTGTCCGGCTTGGGCAGAGCATCGCCGTGTCCTCTTGGAGGCGATCGGCGGCGGGGATCTCTCGCGTCCGGCCCTAGTCCAGGCCATGGTACGGAGCGAGAGGGCATGGGAGGCCGTCACCTCCTTCTGCGAAGCAGTAATGCTCGCGAAGGAGGAGGCAGAACGCGTGAGGGAGAGGCAAATTTCGCGCCCTCACGCCCCTAGCCGCCGCAGGAGACGCCCTAGGCGTCGGGAATCGCAGGGCGATTCCCAGCCACCGTAGGCGCGGGCTTGCGGACGGTGAGCAATGGGTAGCTCGCCGTCCGATAAGGACCAGGCCCGGGCCGACGGCGCGTTGTGTTCCACGCGGGCCTCAAAGAGATGTCAGCACAACGGAAGGGGTCCGACAGGACCGATGCCTGCCGGGGTTGCGGGGAAGTCCGAAAGGGATACCGTGGCCCCTGGGAACGTAAAGGCAACGGAAGGAACACGGGTGGGTTTTAGTCAGTAAGAGTCTGACACGCGACACGCCCTCCCGCTCCACCCAGAGCGGAAGAAGTTATTTGATAATTTCCCACCCAAAAAAAAAAAAAAAAAAGGTCACTCCATCAAGTCCGGAGGTAAAGTCTCATCATAACTAACAAAACGAGCCCAAACTCGGCAAACCTAGTTCTACTCGTCGAGGAGTATCAGTAGCAGTCACCGAAGTACACCTTCAGGTCACTTCATCAAGTCCGGAGGTACGGTCCCGTCATAACTTACAAAACGAGCCCAAACTCGGCACATCTAATTCTACTAGTCGAGGAGTACCAGTAGCAGTCACTGAAGTACACCTTCAGGTCACTCCATCAAGTCCGGAGGTAAAGTCTCATCATAACTAACAAACTAACAAAACGAGCCCAAACTCGGCAAACCTAGTTTTACTCGTCGAGGAGTATCAGTAGCAGTCACCGAAGTACACCTTCAGGTCACTTCATCAAGTCCGGAGGTACGGTCTCATCATAACTAACAAAACGAGCCCAAACTTGGCAGACCTAGTTCTACTCGTCGAGGAGTACCAGTAGCAATCACCAAAGTACACCTTCAGGTCACTCCATCAACTCCGGTGGTGAGGTCTCATCATAACTAACAAAACGAGCCGAAACTCGGCACACCTAGTTCTACTCGTTGAAGAGTTCAAGTAACAGTCACCGAAGTACACCTTCAGGTCACTCGCATCAAGTCCCAGACGAATAGGCATTTATAAACCTTACTTACTTTTACCGAAATAAAAATGTGTGATTATAAAATTATCTTACCACAATATCAAGTATCAAATTTGGTTTATAGAATATTTTGTATTTGTACAGCGATCTTTTTCCACACGAACCGCTGCAAACAAGCAACACAAGGTCCACTCACGACATCGGCCGAGCGCGGACTGAGGTTTCTTTCGAAATGTTTGTGCAATAAATCAAAACGAACCAAAAATAAAATAACCCTTAATGCAATCCATTAAGATTCATCCGTAATAGCAAAATATGTGAAAAAGTTAGTTTTGGTTTTTATTTTTTTTGCGACTATTTGTGACATTTTGAAACATTTTTTTTAATAAGTTTTAGAAACGAGTATGTTTGCCTACTTATAGTATTTTTAGAAATGTCAAAATATGTTGATGATAGAATAAAAACTGTACTGAAACTCAACCCAGTATCGTTAATTTATGGAAAATGGTAACGGAAGATCGTTTTTACAATATAAAAAACTATAATTTTGAACACAAAAGTTCCAATAGTTTGATGATGAAGAACCAATCTATATGTGGTAGTTATTAGTTATATAAAATTCGGTTTAGTTTTGTCACAAAATGAACCGAAAAACAGCAGAACTTTGTCCGATTTGCAAACGCGCCCTTACGTCGTTGTTACAACTATTACTATATTGATTGTGTGTACTTGTATGTGTAGCCCGAAATAAAGAATATAATATTTTATTGATATTAAGTATATCCTATTTATAAGTTATACAACCTCTAGAGAATCATGATAAACGCAATAAGGTTCGTTTGAAACAAGTACACAGGAAGCGAATCTCGCAGTTGCGGACTCAACTAATTAACGCTAAAAAGATAAAAGATAAATGGCTAATGAGCAAAAGTTTCTGATTGGCTACGTAGCAGTATACTTACTTACTCTAACTGGATCTTGTTAGTGTGTTTGTAAAAGTAGGACGTTGCAATTTTGTTGCGGTGTTTTGTTTATAATTGCTACATTTATATAACATAATATTACGTTTATATTCCGCGAAAGGTTAGTCAGAGGTGTACCTATAGTAGGTACGATGCTCAAACGTGATCATGAAGGCTGTTGGAGGCAGCATTTACCGAGAGGTCCACACTGCAGAAGACCGCATATTATAATTATATTCTTTATTTTCGGACAACAGTGATCCAGCGTGTTAGTAAATAATAATGTAACTTATTACTAGTGTTAGTAGTATTATGAAAAGGACCCCAACTTAATGTTTAATGATTGTCCTTGTCACAAAACTTTTAATAATCAGAGTGTCGATACTCTCCGCCATAGTTTTTAGAATTCTGTTGCCACTTGCCCGCAATCTTGACAACAGCGATGCGGTTTTCTTGCGAATTATAAGCCGTTAGTTCGGTTTTGCGCAAACATAATAGACGCACTGCACCAACAGCATCCCAAAAATATTATTATATTGTACGCGTAGGTCATCCAGTATTCTTTTGGTATAGTTGACCCAAAGATTCCCCGTGTAAAAGCAATGGCAATATGGCTTAAAAAGTGTTAATTTTACTAGCTTTGCTACACAGAGCGAATCTTCGGGTCAACAAGCTACCTCGGACCGTTAATGCCCTACGCTCCCTGCGTAGAGCATTGACGGTTGACGGTGCTCAATATCAACATTGTCCTAAGTTCGTCAGTGAGAAAATACCCTAGATATTTGAATGTTGTCACTCTTGACGTTCAAGCCGTTTAGGGTAATGTCAGGTATAGTATCTGGGCATTCAAAGCCGGCCTTAAAGACAATGTTTTCGCACTTTTTAACATTATACACAAGTCCGTGTGAGGCAGCATACGCCTGATAGACCCTCAGTCAACCTCGTCATCAGCGTAGCTGATACTATTTATTTTTACACCATGGACGCTACATCCCACCCGCAAATTGCTGAGGTCCACAATTAGGCCATATATATATATGTGCTAAATAGCCCAGGAGATGTCAGACCACCCTGTCTCACACCGCATTCTAATCTATATGTCTCTAACCTATATGTATAACTTGGAGACACGTCGTAAGTGGTCGTAATCCCCAGCATTGAGGAAACGACGAAAAGGAAATGATGAAGTAACTGAAGTACACCCACATTTCGCCAGTTAAAGTCCTATGTAACAGGGGGCGAACATATTGCCATCTACCGAGCACAAATCCAGACTTCGGGCTGCTACTGAGAAATTCCAGATGGAAAAACTCAATAACACTTAGCCCAACCCGGGAATCGAACCCAAGGACCTTATGCTCAGCAGTAGCGCTTGCGACTACTAGACCAACGAGGCAGTCAAGAGAATTGTTTACTAGAAAAGGTAGGTAGGAACCTAAATATAAATAAATATTTCAAGAAATACAATTTTATTTGATTAAAGTCAACAATCAAATCAAAAAAACAAAATTATAGTTTTTAAGATACTCAATCACATCTGTGAAGTTTCACCAGCTAATTTTATTTGACCCAGTATTACGGGTATGACTTACGTTTTGTGAAAAGTCATACCTAGATCTAAATACCTATAACATTAATTTTGACAAATCTTAAGAGGGAACAGGGCCTGCGATTCTCCATACAAATGTATTTCCCTCTTTTCTTCATGAATAATGCCTTTACAGCAATCATTTTTTTTCTTCATAAAATGAAGGTCTGCTGTAGATACGTCCCTGTTTTTTCCTTGTTTTCAGCAACTTATTGGGAATGAAAAAATGCCCCATTTTTATTAGAGGACTATCAGACAAATTCGAAAAGTTTTTAACATAAAAGAAAATTATAGGAACCTAGACATACTTTTTCTTAAAATTTTAATGTAAATAATAATTGAATCGGCTCAGTTTTCGAGGAGAAAAAAGGGGAATACGAAACGTCGAACTAGTCAATTTTTTTGTGATATAGTCGGTCTGAGCTGCAGCTGTCCCTATCGCACTCTACGGGAGAGACTTGAGGTAAAACGATGGCAATAGTTCCTTCAAATACCAATTTTTCTAATTCCTCGCAGGCTCTTAAAAACAAAATATTATTTTTTTTTAAACTAAAAAACGCATTTTTTTTTGTAAAAAATATATTTGAATTATACGTTATGTACTAGTACATAAAAGAGGAAAGAGCTCATTCAGCATCAATTATTATGTATATTTTTTTTTTTTTATTTAGTTATTCCATTTACTGCTTATGAAATTTCGTGGAAAAAAAAGTAAATATTTTGTGGCAGGATAAGTCGAGATACTTAACGATATATCAGTCATTAGTGCGAACTCCTGGCACTTATCCAAAGATACAAGCTTCCGACAGAATTTGTGACGACATCTCAGATTTTTCCTTTGATATCCGGAAAGAGGGGGAAAGTTTATTGGTCATGGCGGAAGTAAGGCTCCAGAAACAGACATTAATTAATATTAGGTAGGTACTCAGAATTTAAAACAAAAGACAATGGTGCCGATTCTCGTATACACCGAACTAAACTAACTGAACTATCACTAAAATTCCTTACTTTTGGCTATGAGAATCTTAACGCTATTCTGCAATAAAAAGTCTAAATTTAAAAATTATTTTGACAACTAAATCGAATTTGATAATCGCGACTACGTGATACATACTTGTTTGCCCTACCCCGTGATTATTTTTAGAGCCAGAGGCGCGCAGGCGTTCCTTGCCGGATTACCGCCATGGAATCTGGAGGCCAAAGTCCTTGCGCACATCTGGGTGTGGCACGAGGAGTCGAAACGCCGGGGCGTAACTCCATTTCCGCGAGAAATCGCGGCATAGCTCCGGCGGGATCTTATGGCGTCATGGAGAGTGCGATTGTCGCAACCCACTGCTGGGCGTGTCTATGTGTTAGGCACGCCACTATTGCGGCCATAAGTCCCCTCTTTGAGGATTGGCTAGAGAGGCGCCACGGCGTCCTCACCTTCCGCCTGACGCAGGCCCTCACCGGGCATGGTTGTTTCGGGAGGTTCCTGTTTCGTATCAGGCGGGAGGAAAGCCCGGGTGTCATCACTGCGTGGATCGCCCGAAGGACAGGGTGGAGCATACGGTTGAGCATCGCATACGGCGATGCTCTGCCCAAGCCGGGCAGAGCATCGCCGTGTCCTCGTGGAGGCGATCGGTGGCGGGGATCTCTCGCGTCCGGCCCTGGTCCAGGCCATGGTACGGAGCGAGAGGGCATGGGGGGCGGTCACCTCCTTCTGCGAAGCAGTAATGCTCGCGAAGGAGGAGGCAGAACGCGTGAGGGAGAGGCAAATTTCGCGCCCTCACGCCCCTAGCCGCCGAAGCAGACGCCCTGGGCGTCGGGAATCGCAGGCCGATTCCCGGCCACCGTAGGCGCGGGCTTGCGTACGGTGAGCAATGGGTAGCTCGCCGTCCGAAAAGGACCAGGCCCAAAAATGTCATTTTCACTAAATTTAAATCTCAGTGCTATCTTAGTGCTGTCAAACTAAAATATAGTTAAGTTGTGCCACTTTAGTCTATTTCAGAATGGGAAATCATCGTTTGACAGGAATAAACAAAATGTTGGTGATTTTTAGTCTAGATTAGAGGCATTTGTGACAAGAGAATCGGCACCAGTATTTATGTAAATGTAACTAAGGCCCACTTGCACGTTAACAGCTAACTCGGAGTTAACAGCTATCTCAGGGTCAATATTATCATTCAACGCGCAAGTGGGCTTAAGGAAAATGTGACTAATTACCCAAGTTTGAAGAAAATGTAATTACGTACCCAAAATAATTTGATTTGAAAAAATATACAGTCAACTTCAAAGTCAAAGTCAAATCATTTATTCCAAATAGGCACATAAAAGGCACTTTTGAACGGCAGAATTTATAGAATAATTGATTCTAGTCGCCCCTTTCAAAAGGTTGTTTCGTATGGAGAAGAATGGGCAAGAAACTCCACCGTTACTCTTTTGAAAATGTTTTACAATATTTTGTACACTTACATTAATTACATAAAAGCTTATATGTGAAGACGATGCACCTAGAATATAATTACTACATCTCAGTAGGTAAAAAGAATTAAAATTGAAGCCATGACAGATAAATTAATTATGTGATAGATACATGGTGCTCACATATTTACAAACATTGTAAAAGTAGACAATTTTCCTATTTTTTTTTCAATTAATAAGTCGGTTGTAATACTTGAACCTCACACAGTAGTCAGTACACAAGGCTACATATCAAGCTATATATTTCCAATACAAACTGACCTCTCATTGTACGGGAATCCTATACAATAAAGGATTAGCTTATACATACGACAACTACCTTTTGGAAGGGGCGACTAGAATCAATTCTGTTTTTTGTAAATTTTGACGTTAAAAAGTGTCTTATAACAGTTGTGCTTGTGGTTACTGGTCGACTTGCTGCTCATGCTTTTGTCATTGTCATAAATAATTAACTGTTTATTTATTTTACCTCGATGGTCCTAGTTTATCATTTATAACTTCCACTTACAGCTATATATAGCTATATGTAACCAGGCACGCCCTTTATGCCTGGAAGCTTTTATTTAGATGCTAGCTTCTGCCCGCGACTTCGTTCATGTGGAATTCGTTAGACACCACAATATACTACAGTAACAGCCACATTTTTATAAAACTTCCCTGGATACTACGCGTGTATCTACGTTTCTAGTTTTGTTATACAGAGAGTCAGGACTGGTAACGCTGGAGCAAGCGACGTACAGTTGTCCGTGTGAGAAGCAGCTTGTCCTGAGATCGACACCCGCAGCCTTCAGTGTCTGCCCCTGTAACTTGTTAATAATCATCGCAAAGCATACGCTCATAGGGAATTGCACGCGCTTATACTGGAAGGGGTAACTGTGGGGAATTAGTGGTATACGCGGTGTAAACACTGTCTCGCCAGCGCTACAACCTGTTAGATTTTTTGCCTGGATGACGTTTCTCTGCAAAGACACGACTTTGAGACGGGTTCCATTACTCAGCTTCGGTAGAGTTAAGTTCCGAAGGAGCATAATCGGGACAACGACATTGAGCTGGATGATGTGCGCCGGAAGGCCACTTGCCATGAGCGAATTCAGAAATTCTACGGGGTAGTGTGTGGCATCATCTTGCTCCACAACAGTGTTAACCGATGGAGGTGTATAGCACTTGGCTCCCTTCAATTTGCAAGAGAATACTGTGGTTGATCGCTGCAGCTTTATCATTTTTAGGCGTTAAAATGGCTTGTTCACACACCCAAGAATTCTCTTGGAACAGTATTCGACTGATGTTCTCGTACACCAGACGAATCAGATCTTATAATTGAACTACTTAACAATATGCTTTTTAAAGTAAATAGCACTAAAAATATTGTTTTTTACATTAGGTTTATTGTATGACCAGTAAAAAGACATTTTATAATTATAGTCTTTAGCTCTAAAATGATCAGTATAGAACCTTGAATGTTTTTTGACTGTAAAGTGCTTGTGACATGACGTAGCAATTTCCCATTGCTTACGAAGTTTTCCTTTTTTATGGAATTAATACGTTCTACGAACTATTACATTTTAGTATAAAAAATGTAAAAATAAAAAACACAAAAAATACCAGTAGTTGGGAATCGAACTTACAAAAGGTTTGCAAAGCAATAGTCCAACTGTTAGCTAAAATAGCCGTTCTTATAATATTTCATGATTGACTGCTTGGCTCCATAAAAATATAGCGTGATGATAATCATTTAAAAAGTTAAATCAGTAATGATTTGCAATATATTATCCTCGCGTCACCACAGGTAGTGTTTGCTGGAAATCGCCACTAAACAGAACTGTGACACCACCCATCATGTCTTGGTTCCTGCACATGTCCTGCAGGGTTCTGTTTACAGATTCCACTGCTTTTCTATTTGCCATAATGCATCCATCCCATACGATGAAAGCGCAATCCCTAAGCATGCGCCCTTTGTCACTGTTGCGTGACACTCCACAAACAGGTGTTTTGTTGCACTCTAAATCGATAGGAATTTTAAACATGGCGTGCGCAGTTTTACCACCATAAAGCAGTGTGCCAGCGTTTCTGGAAGACGCTACTGCGATTGCATTTTGCCTTGCCTCCTGACCTCTGCAAGGATGCCAGTGGCAGAAAATGTTTATCCAGTTCCACCACGAGCAATCAAGAAAAACATTTTACCGTGACTGAACCCAACGGTTCGGAGAACAGTGTTAAAAATGTCCCTTTTCTCTGAGGTAAACATAAATATGTGGTCATCTTATTTATTTATTTAACCATTTATGTACACACATTTATATAAACAGACAAAAAGAAAAGAACAGAAAAATACGTACAAAGGTGATGCTTATTTCTAAAGAAATCTCTTCCAGCATACCTGCGATAGGACAGAGGGTAAAAAGAGATGTAGACACCGTGTGTAAGAGTAGAGAGAAAGTAAAATACATAAAATCAAAATAATTCACTTAATAAGATAAAAAATTATACGAGAATATACTTACATACATACATACAATCGTACATACTAAAATAAATAAAATACAAAATAAATACCAACGCAACTATGACGAAGTGGAAAGATAGTGTTCTTTCACTCTTCTTTTAAATACTGCAACAGTCTGGCAGTCCCTAATGTCGGGCGGAAGTGAATTCCACAACCGCACCGCGTGCACAGTGAAGGAGTAGAAGTCAGTGGAGTGGGGAGGGGACTTAAGCAGGTTTCTTAGATGCGACCTGCAAGGCACATCAGAAGGACGGGCGTAGGAAAAGCGCTCCCGCAGATAGGACGGAGTTTTAGGATTATGAAGGAGGTTAAATAGCAGACACAATATCCGAGAGTTCCTGCGAAGTCGAATAGGGAGCCACTTGAGTATCTTGCGAAAGTTAGAAACGTGATCATACTTTTTAAGGTTAAAAACAAAACGAATACAGATATTTTGTAAACGCTCAAGTTTATTTAAAAGCTCCTCGGTGGCATCCAAATAACAGGCATCGGCGTAATCTATAATGGGCTGAATGAGAGTTTGAGCAAGGGAGATTTTGGTGTTCAAGGGCAAGAAGCTCTGGAGGCATTTCAACGAATGGAACGTAAAGTGCACTTTGCGACTAACTTGAGCAACATGGAGTCCACGATAAGTATGAGTCCATGGTCACCCCCAGGTTTTTTACTGTGTTAGCGTAAACAATCTGAACTCCATTCAGACAAAGTGGAGACAGCGACGCAACATCGAGCCTATTCCGCATATACCTGCCGCCGATAATCATGGCCTGGGATTTACTAGGGTTGATTTGCAGTCCAAAAGACCGCGACCACTCCCCAATCAAATCCAGGTCACTGTTCATGGCAGACACGGCGGTTTCCGCATCTTCCCTTAGGAAATGACTGTAAAGCTGCAGATCGTCGGCATAGAGATGGAAATGAGAAGAGATGACTCTGGTGACAGAGTTAATAAAAATAGAAAAATCCCGATTTCCGCGGTCTTTTTGTGCCAATGATTGCGGAGCCGGTAACCCATACTCGATCAGTGGACTGCCGCCTATGGAAATTACCATGTCTTGAAGTGAATTAAGACAGCTGTTTAGAATGCTTTCATCATTTTGTTCAATGTCATCTTCAGTATTACGCTGCAAAGTTCGTAAAAAGTCTTCGGATATATGATGCCGATATTTCTCCCTTCTTTTAGTGAATTAAGTTCTGTTTACGTTTAATTTTTTTTTTTTATTTTCTCCCTAAATATAGTTCTCGATGTTTTTGGTTGGTATATTGGCGTGTGCATGGCTAATGATTTATAATTTAAATAAATAACGGCTGCGCCATGTTTAATTATGTTTTGTGTTGCGTAATCTAAATTATTTTGCATACTATTATATAGAATCAATTTCTTCTGACTGAACCGACAATTACTGTGCTGCTGGGGAGTTTGTTGCGCCACTTCTTCTTCCCAGCTAAAGCACTAGGAAGTTGTGAAGGGTGGGCGTTTTGGGGGACTGTCTTATGTAATTTTGACGTCCGAAAAGTGCTGTTTTTTAGCCTAGTTTGAATAAATTACTTTTGATTTTTGAATTGTATAAGGCCAGCTTATACCGGTTTTGTTACCACTCAAGTTCGGTCTACTATACCTTTTGTATGAAACTATTGTACAAGTATTTTATGTTTAATTCAATATCTGCCTACCAACTGCTAGGTCACGATGCAGTTTAAAAGTAAATAGCAAAAGAAAGTTCTCTACTCCGTATAATAATAACCTACTAAGAAATGGTTAATAAAAGACAAGCTTTTACTAACCACTTCTTAGTAGGTAATTAGCTGAATCAATACCAGTGACCCGTTTTAGTGTTTTTTCCAAGAAGCTCTTGGAGTTGAGTATCAATTACTTATAACTACTTGCCCGTGTTTACTCTTTTTCGAATTCTTTTAAAAGTGCACTCGCTTCTAGCCGCGCATTGGTGTAAAAACCAGTATAAGCTAGCCTCTTATCCTTATTGAAACTTCTTACTTGGCTAAATCAGCTCAAGGTCAAAGTGTAACCAACGACGTACGGTCGACTGTACCAGCCTGTTTCCACTGAGGCGAATTCCATTAACAATTAATACTCGAAATCTTTGCTCCGCTTTAGTGCAGTGAAAGACTGCGTTCCCACTGAAACGGAGGCGAGCGGAGCTAAACGGAGACGTGCAGGAATCGTCCAATTACAGACGAGACGAAAGACGCCATGAGGCTGAGCGGCTTTCACTTCAAATATAAAGAGCGCGCGATCCCGAGCGGGATAGAACGAAGTCGAGTGATGCGGTGCGGAGCGGAGGGCAGCTAGGCGGTCAATGTTACTTCAGCTGCTTCATTATCTTCGTCTTCTAGAAGAGTAAGATAGAAAACCGCTGCTTTTTTAAATGACAACCTGACCTATAATCTCTCTGAGAGATTCAGTGTAACTGATCGGCGAATCTTTACTCAACGCCGCTTCACTCCACTCCGCTCCGCTTCAGTGGAAACACTCACCACTTTCGCCCAGCTCCTCAGTGGAAACGCAGACTACTATTCCCACAAAAAACCTAAGGGCCTAGACAAGTAACAATCAAGAATCATACGTGTTTGACTTTCTATCATCGTCACCGCTGATAGAAAGTACGATTGTCTAGGCCCTCTTATAATATTCCAAGAACAAGAAACCTGGGCCACAACGCTACGCAAGTTGGTAAAAAAAAACTCATTTTATATACTAATTTACATACACCGTGACATTTCAGACGTCTTACAAAAGCAGCCCACTTCATGTTTCCAATGACTACTAAACATTCATTAAAAAAAATTATATACACCGTCATATTTTAATCGTCTTACAAAGTACCCCACTCAATGTACCCGACATAAAATACCTCTAGGAGCAATAAAACAATTCTTACAATATATAATTTGGCACATTGCTCGCAGAACAGATGGCCGATGGGGCGGAAAGGTTCTGGAGTGACGACCGCGTACCGGAAGACGTAGCGTTGGAAGGCCTCCCACAAGATGGACCGATGATCTTGCAAAGGCCGCAGGAATCCGCTGGATGCGGGAGGTACAGAATCGGTTGAACTGGCGGTACATGGGGGAGGCCTATGTCCAGCAGTGGACATCTTTCGGCTGAAATGTTGATGATGATGATGAAGATATAATTTATTTTTATGAATGTGTAGAAGTCGTATTTATATTGCTTTTTACTCTAATTAAGGCGATGTGTTTTTTGTTTTTGTGCTCACACCATAAATTATTATTATAAGTATATACGTGAGGATTTGTAATTGGCTCTCTGGTGACTGTGGTCTCCTTTTCTGTATGTTTTATTAGCTTCCATGTACTAAATAAATAAATAAAACATATAATTATAATAAAACATAAAACTTTCCGGAATAAATTCTAAAAATGATGGTTAAAACCGCATAAATCCATTCCATCCAATCCAATGCGTAGTTTCGAAAAACAAAGCGGTCATAAAGACAGACACGAAAAGCGACATTTTATACCATGTTCAGATATAGATATATTTTTTTATATCTCGCCATCACTAATCAAAAAGCCGTCTCTCAATAGCTCAACAAACACCAAAATGATATTTTTAGTAGATTGATATATACCTACTTCGTAATTGGACCACAAAGTTCTCCATGGTGACCAATTGACCAATGGACCAAGCTAATTACTTCCAAAAACTTCTAAAAGATAAGTAGTTAAGTAAGGAACGGAAATACCAACTTTCTCCCCTAAAGGTGCGCTTACACGGGCAACTGTATTCGCACAATTCTGGGAAATATTGGTCAATTAAGACGCAATTTACTGCAATGCTAAGCTACAATATGCTAGAGATATTGTCACATCATAATTATTGAGCTTTATGGCGCAAAAAACTGGACAGAACTTAGATTAGCAATATGTGCATGATTTATAGAGGCAATTTTTTAACTTTTATGGGTAGTTTATAAGAATTGCACAATTTTCTAGACAACATCATCGTCTGTCTAGCCTTTTCCCAACTACGTTCGGATTGGCTTCCAGTCTAATCGAATGCAGCTGAATATCAGTATTTTATATGGAGCGACTAACTATCTGACTACGTGAGCACAACTAATATACCTACGAGTAATATTAACTATACTTTATCTAATTATTTAAGTTTTCCTAAAACACTGTCTACGTCTCCTATCCGACTCTCCCGTCACAGGTTTACTGGTGAGATTTCTAATGAAATAAGCAGTAAGTACCTTTGTGATCTTCTGTCTTTATGTATTTTTCTCTATTAAATGTTTTATATGTACATAATTAATAAAACATCATCAACATCATCTGCCTGGCCTACGGGTCGGCTTCCAGTCTAACTGGATGCAGCAGCTACACAACCCAGTTACTGGGTAATACGATATCCCTTGGTACGACTGGCTGACATAAATGAATAAATATAACATTTAAAAAAATCAATAAAAAAACAAAAACTACATATTTCTGCTACTGCTAAATAATAATTTTAACTAATTTTTTTCCAATATCTCCCGTAACAGTTGCCGGACAAAAACAGCCGTAAAAAATTGCCCGTGTGAGCGATACTTAACATTTTCACGCTTGTTTCCTGAGTCCAAGTTATGGCAGGCATCTGCCCGAGGGCTCTTGTACGAATAGTTTGAAAGTTTGTCGGAGACAGCGCCTTATTATCTTAAACAATATCTACCTGAATATTTACGTTGTTTGGGGTTACATTGAGGTGCACGGAAAATAACTGCTCGAGGTTGTTATTGAGTTGTTTCCAGTTACGTTTATTTTTCAAGTTGTGTTTGCTGCATAATCAACATTTAAATCAGCCTACAATGTAGCCAGTGGTGAAACTCAGGGCTTATCTCTGGAAACGGGAGTGGACCGTAGTCCGTAATCCACCACGCGAGCTCGGTGCCGACTAGTGGATTGTACATGGGGATTCGTTATCGTCATAATTATTTAAAATGAAATCAACCATTATTTTCAGCAATTACAATATTTTTATCTGACATTAAATAGGTATTTTTATCATAACATGTTTTTCACTTTTATAGGCCATAGATAGTTATCAAACGCGAACATACTCACATATTACAGGATCATAACGCCTCCCAAAAGACCACTTCAAGGCACGCAGCACACTTCAATTCAATTCAAATAATTTATTTCAGATAAATTACAATCGCTAGTAGAATTATAATTATACATGTTTATTTATTTTTATAATACTTCGCTCGGTATGATACTAATATAGAAAGAAAGAAAGAAAAATATTTTATTTGGGGCACAGGAAATACAAAAAGTAAAAGAAAAAAAAACATAAATAAAAAAAAATGAAAAAAGGGGCGTATTAAAAACTAACAAAATAATAACGACCTTTGCGAGGCCAAAAAGGCCTCTATTTCAGCATAATAGGGCGATTAAAGAAAAAATAATAATACCGCCACGCTGGTATTCTGATAGGGCCCACTGTGATGCCACGGACACACCTACGGACTTAGATAAATATCGTGAACTAATTCGCATTACTTGCGCCTGGTTTTGGAAATGCGAATAGGTGGCCTGGTTTTGGAAAAGATGCCGTTGGATATGGAATCTGAGTTGGGAAGCTAAGGTCAACTGGGGCAGTGTCTTCTGGATCCCTAGGGGAAGAATTTTACTGTACTTTGGTTTGGATTTCAGGTTCATAAAATGTTTTATTTTATTTATTTTTTTGTCAGAATAGTCAGTCGCTCCATGTAAAATTCTGGTATTCAGCTCCATCCCGTTAAACTGGTTACCGACACCTATTTATTTGGAAAAAAGCTAGGCAGATATTAGATAATTAATTAACATAATAATGATAACAGCATGTTTATATCTGGTTAAGGTGGAAAGTGCCGGGTCGAGATTGTGTTGATGCTTTTAATAAAAAATATTTTACTCGCTGCTGCGGCTACTGAGACACTCAAGCGGCGCAAATAAGAACTGTAACCTTATGGGTAACTACAGTTTTGAGCCGTGCGGGGTCGAAACGCTCGGGTCAAGGGGCCCGAGAGCGCGTCGCCTTTTTAAGTATTTTTTTTATTTTTATATTTTTGAAAATTATGTAAGAGTCTATTAACTGCTCCCAAATGTTCACATTTTTTTTTTACATTCTTCCTTGACATAATCACTCTATTATTTGACATTATATATCTAAAATTTAATTTCAACTCTTTATTGGTGGCTTTTGTGGACATGATAATTATTCCGATTTGATACAGCTGTAATAGCAATCACGTCATTTCGTTTATAATACGTTTTTATTTTTATTCATTTATTTATCTTTATACAGATTCTTTTCAATTTTGTGAAAATGCTGTAGGCCTAGTGGACTGTAGATTTGCTGACCATCATTATTCTGTTAAGTACCTGGTACTTGTTGAAAGACCTACACTGTCCTCCCATACCTATTAACACTGTTATTTGAAAATATGTCAAAGCCCAAAAAGAGTAACCGTGGAGTTTCTTGACGGCTCTTCTCCATAGGAAACAAACAATTGGAACCGTGCACCTAGCTTCTAACATTTCATAAACGCCCTTGTAGGTTTATGTGAAATAAAATTGAATTTTGAATTTTATGGAACATTTCAAGTGACCAGAGGACTGGCTCGTTCTTTGGCCAAAGAATTTGCATAAGCATTATCATTCAACGTGGCAATGCTGCCAGTCTTCCGGGCGATAAGATTTATATGTAAAAATAAAAATAAATTATTATTCTACGGTAAATAAATATTTGTTATGGGGGCGTATAATTTTTTATTACCATAAAACCTGATACTTAGCTACATATATTGCATAAAAATCCATAGCGTATCCTCCTTAATCCATTACAGTTTGAAGTTGTCAGGAAGACACGGTAAATGACCAATCAAAACTTTAAAAAGTAAGTGTGTCTCGCTGGTGGTGGCGTGTGTGTTGGATCGTTAAGTTCCCTTCAAAATGGTTGAACTAAATGGTGCTAATCCATACGTCATGTTCGTGAACGGGCGCCGTCGGTAGGGACTGGTCATCTCAGTGTTTCTGTCGGTTAATGTTGCACGATCATGTAAATAACTGCTGTTATACAGTTACTTTGGTGGGATTGTTTCTTTTTCATTAACACTATCCCATGTACAAACTCCACAAAAACCACAACAAACAAATATCTAATCGAGTTTAATATTATTTGCTACACATCTATCTATTTTTATTTAAATATAAAACACTTACACACTATAAAACTGATTTACATCCGTAAGACGTCCTCGTAACATAAGGTCCAGTTGAAAACCAGCGTCAGACACTAGTTGTCTGGCATTTATGCTGAACTGGGCCTATTTGGCGCAGCCGTGAGGCACACAATAGGTACTGTTTTAAGCTTTCTCTGTTTTTTTTTGTTTTTGTGTGAATATTGTGTGCCTTGATCTGAGTCAAATAAATTTATTTTCTTTCTTCTTTCTTTTTCTATCTCTTATCTGCCACGGCTTATTTTAATTTTTGAATTGTTTTTATCTTTTTATTACGGTCGCTTTTTACGTGCACGTCTTTCTACATTGTTCTCACATGTATAATTTCAACATGAATGATGTAACCAATATTTTGTAACAATATTATGATTTAAAAGAGTGTCCGTAGAGTTTCTTGCCCCTTCTTCTCCATAGGAACCTACGCTTTGGAACGGGCAAATAGCTTCATACTTCTGACTGACTGACCCCTTGACAATTCAAAAGTGCCTGTAAATGGTTTAATTGAAATAAATGTTTTGAGTTTGAAAGAGAATTCTGTAGTTACACATCGATAATCAGAACAAAGGTAATCAAAATCCCTCTACCTATTTATCAAAGAACGATACCAACTCTTGCAGTATGTAAACGGAAACTGCGGACCGCCATCCGACGCTGCACTTCAAAGGCAATCATTTCATGTCACGTCCCACAAGAAGTGGTATCCCGCCAAGAACTCATTCATATTAATCTGCCAAGTACTTAACGTTGCCGTCGCGTCGTGTCGCCGCGGCTTTGGCCGTCGCAGGTTGCCCCATTTACCGTCTACACGGTGAATAGTAAAGTGGACGATAGATGAGCAAGTATAAGTACTTATGGCTCGGTCTTTTGCGCCTGTGTCATTCTGAGTACGCGAATTTTTTGGCGGACACGTGGGCAAATAAGGTCGTACAGTCAATTTAGGGTCAAAATCCACAAATGCATACTTTTGGTGCGTTTGAAGGGATGGCTAATAATAACACTACAAGGCAGCGTCAGACAGCATTATTTTGTCGGGCATTAATGCTGAAATGAACCTTTTTGGCGCAGCCGTGAGGCACACACTATTATAGTTTTATGATTATTTTCACTTTTTATTTTTGTATTACTTATGTGTTTCACGAACTGTGTCCAAATAAATATTATTCTTTCTTTCTTTTTTCTTTCAAGGCATAACTACTCTTAGTTACAGCGTTTCAGTACGTTTTTCTTGAATTATTTAACGAAATAGCACTCTATGTCCTCCGAACTGTCTTACATCTTCGTAGCAAGCCCTTAGCCTCTTCGAAGAACTCCAGTACTTGGTTTACCGCATCAAGAATACAAGCTCGGTTTGTTTACCCTAAGCCTAAAAAGGGGTCATTTTACTCATGACTGCTCAACTTTAACAATGGGACCAAGGGACCAACTATAAATTCTGTCATATAGCTTGTAGGTATGACCAAAAATACCACCAAAATCCTTAGGTTATTCCGTTCTATTCCACTGATAAACTCCAAAATAAAAAGACAACTGTCTAATTACTTAGTAGAAAATTTATTCTAGTTCCCTTAAGGAATTAAACGTTCCGTTCCGTGCTATCAGTTTTTATAGCGGTACAGAAAAAATCTGTCTAACTGAAGAGACTTCTAAATAATTTTCCCTTGACTTTGAACATCTGTTATTTACGATTGATACAAGTAATAAGCTGAAGCGGGTATCCTAACTAATATTATAAATGCGAAAGTGATTTTGTTTGATTGTTATGCTTTCACGCTAAAACGGCTGAACGGATTTGGATGAAATTTGCCACATAGGTAGACCATGACCTGGATTATAACATAATTATCATCCCTGTATTCCTACGGAATCGAGAATTATGCGGGTGAAACTGCGGGGTTCAGCTAGTATGAAATAAAGCGTAATTATAATTAAAAAACTCGTAAGCTGCTTGATGACATAGCTGTAGTTGAAAGGTACTTATTAACCTGATTCAGATTCAGATTCAGATATATTTATTTGCCAACAATGTAGGTACACGTATAAGATGGTAAAGTTCTAAATGTTTCCGCTACATTCTACCTTACGGCATGCAAAGTCATAAACTAAAAACATAAAATACCATTTTCATTTATAAATCATGCAGTCGTAAAAACTAACGATACACATTTTCATCTAAATTAATAATTAAGTCATTCTGTTATAATATAAATTCTCCTATGTCATTATTTTTTTATTGTTATATATTTTTATCATTTAAAAAGTCTTTTATACAATAATAACATTTTTCTAATAATAATGCAGTCAGCTTAGATTTAAATATTCGTATAGGGTGTTCTTTAAAATTGTGCGGTATTTTATTGTATATTATAGGCCCCATTGACATAATATTTTTCCTAAGTAGTGCTGTTTTGTAATTGCCTGTATGTAATAAATTTTTATATTGTGTTCTCATAGGACCTGAACGAGTCCTAATATCAGCTAGTGTCGGAAATAAATTTAGATTCATTTTAACAAAAATTGCCACTTCTAAAATATACAACGACGGCAAGGTTAGTATTTTCAGCGACTTAAACATAGGCTCACACGTGTCTGTAGTTTTCAGATTTGACCTGGAAGAAATCATCTTCTTTACATAACCATAAAAGGTCCAGGCCAAAAAGACTGGTACGAGTTACGACTCTGGGACTCGATCATTGTACACACACGATTTCGTAACACACTTTTCATCAATTCGAAGGATTTTGAAGGAAATTCATAATATATTACTTCATATGTTTGAAAGGTTCATCTGTTCGACAACAGAATGAATATTGTGGTATTTTCAAAATGAATGGCATTGTGTAAGTGTGTTACGCAACTATACCCCGCGGTTGCAGTTGAACGTCATCTAAGAAACATTACCCTCTTTTTGGGCTCCGCAACAGTCGGTTAAAAATAAGTAAATGCCACCGATCGTTGCTGGAATTATTGACTCCTAGCCCAGACTAATCACTCCTAGTTAACCCGTATACTTACTTCCCAAACAAATACTTCAACGGCTTTTTCAACTAATCCTTTAACTCGCTTCCCGCTCCCAACTCAACCCACCAATCAACTTTGAACGATAGCGGGTTACTAGGTCCCACGGGCTGTGTGTCGTTTACCTGCAGCTCCCTGGTCATTTAGACCCCATGTTACTTTTGCCGGGGTGAAATACGGTTAACCGTATCACCTTTGACATCGGGACGCGGGACGGTACGAATGTTTTTTGCCCTGTTTACTCGCTTTTCTCGTAATTAGGGGTATTAGAATGTTTCAAAGGAAAAGTTAATTATATGATTTAGGTTTTTTTCGTGGGAGTCTAATACGGAATTTTGGGTTGAAGGGGGTAAAATGTGATTTTAGGCTTTTGAAGATTATGAGTGTGCGGTCTGGTAATAGGGTTATACCTTGCATAAATTATTTTAAAAGATCATCATTAGATGAGTAAATATTATTCTCGCGTTGTATTAAGTAGTTAATTTACAGATGGGTTGTTACTGATTCAATAATCTGAGATTTATCTGCTATAATACCTTATAAAAACAATTTAATTTACTGTTAGACACTGGTACTGTCTGCTCAATGCTCATAGGATCAATCGATCTGTCTAGTCTTTTCCCAACTAAGTTGGGGTCAGCTTCCAGACTAACCAGATGCAGCTGAATACCAGTATTTTACATGGAACGACTGCCCATCTGACCTCCACAACCAACGTGAAAAAGGAACGTCTTCATCTTGAAGGGAATAGGTACTATCTTTTCTAGATCACAATCAGATTTTATATAGCTACTTGGAATTCAAAACAGACCTAATTACGTTTAGGATACCCACCAAAAATACTGGTACTTCTCATTCAAACCAGCGGCGAAACCGCGACTGTAGAATATTTAATGTCAACCCCTACAATACTCTACGTTTCTTTTCAACGTTTCAGTTGAAGAACAACCTTAAATTACGTCGACAGTCAAAAGGTTAATTGGCCCGCTTATTACAAGATGTTTTTCATAAAATTATGTTCAATTAGAAACGTTCTTTGGGAAAAATACAAGACTACTTATAATTTACCACGCGCCATTTTTTCCGACGGTTTTATTTAAATAATAATGTCTACGTTGACAAGGGTTTATTGAGACCAAAATTGTATTTCAAAGACCTCGGTTTATTGGAAAATGATGTATCAAATGTCTATCAAGGAATGTAATCATGAAATTATGAGAAATGAGCTAACTTAGATTTTTAAAGGCCTGAGAGTATATTGATCGGGTTGCCTGGGGCGTTCTGTTTCTCTGATTCTGATCCCTGCCAAAAATAAAAATGGTCGACAAAATCGGTTAGCCTGGACGCCGATCCCTTGTTAGTCAGGAAAAGGGATCGACAGATGACCTATTGGCATTAATGCTCCCGAAAACGTGTTTTGCCAGGTAACTGATATCAGAGCAAGTTCCTAACTGTTTTGCGAAGGTAAACAATCACTTTTTGTCAAAGGTTTTTGTGCAAAAACTTATGGGATAGTAGCCTTCCTCTCTTAGGACAGCCTACGAAGTTATCGAGCAACATACAAGCAGATGACCCCGACTTCTTTTGCAAAGTTGAACCCTCTGTTTTGACTCTAGAAATCCTTTATTTGTGCCATAGAGGGGCAACCACGCGGGCGGTTCAACTGATGGTAAGTTTTTGATTTAAAAGTGTCTGTAAATGGTTTAATTGAAATAAATGCTTGAGTTTGAGTTAGTTTTGGGCCAACAATGAGGGTTTTCTGAAATGACGTTCACTAGGTAAAATCATGGGAGAAAGTATACAAAGAGTAGAAGTCGCACGTAACCTCGGTCTAATCACTGATCCGGAACTTCGTTTTGAGGAGCACATTAATGATGTAGTAAAAAACTGCTTTTATAGATGAAAGGTTTTGTACAGGGTGAGGGACTTTCTTAGTACCGTAATGAGGAAGAGATTGGTGGATAGCCTAGTATTATCCAAACTTAATTATTGTGACGCTGTATATGGGCCGTGTCTCCTTGCCCGTACAGCGCGTACAAAATGCATGTGCTCGTTATTGCTTTGGCATACCCCGGAGGCATCATATCACACCGTATTTAAATGAACACAATATATTAAAAATGGCTGCACGACGGAAACTACATTTAGCCGTTTTAATGTTCGGTATCATAAAAACACACAAACCGGAATACCTGTTTGAAAAAATTAGTTGGAGGCACGAGCACTACAGCTACTCTGCTCGTTCCACGTCCAACCCGATATCGATGCCTCGACATAGGACCACAGCCTTTAGAGGATGTTTCAAGTATGCCGCTTCTCGCTGCTGGAATGATTTACCACCTCCCATAAGATCCCTGAAAACGAAACAAAGTTTTAAGTTACATCTGAAAAAAAATCTCTTAGAAAAACAAAAGTATGACCAGAAAATATTTTATTAATAATACTCACATAAAGTTTATCATCTATGGGCAAGGTATATCAACATCCAAGCGGCTCGAGGCGGCATGGATAGCGATGCGTGGGACGCGTCGTCATCTTCCCTCATGGTGCATTGACTAAGTACTTAGTATCTCTAAGCATCTCACGTTGGTCGCGTTTGATCAAGGGTCATTAAGACGCAAGCGCAAGGCCACTGACAGTGTGTTGTTTGGCGGTAGTAACACGAGTCGCGTGGCGCGCCACGTGACCTCGCAGGTCTCGTGAGCCGCACGCGCCGCTGCATCGCGGCCGCCGCGGGCGACAACGCTCGATGGCTCACAGACAGCACAGTACGTCATCACGCTCATAGACGCAATAGTGAAATGCAACTGCTGTACTTTTTAAATAGCAAGCGCGCGCGCAGGCGACGCGACGGTGAGGGTGGGAGCGAGACAGAACACTGATTGAATCAGTATTTACACACTGGAATTTTTCTTATTTCGTTAATATCTAGTTACTGACTTGATGTCCGTACGTATTTTTCGGGTGACCACTGAAAATCAGCGCTGTGCTGTGGGTCGCTCATAGCACAGAATTATGCTGAGTGGAAGCCTTCTTGTCACAGTCATGACGTGCAGCTGCCAAATATTTATGTTCTTTATATTTTTGTTATCTGTATGCACGTGTCTCTGTGACAAATAAACCTTTTTTTTATTTCTTTCTTTCTTTCTAGGTTGCAGCACTGAGACGTCAGGTTCGGGCACCTGTCCAAATGCCTACATTTTCTTTAGTCGTGACTGAATGGCACAACATCACGAATCAATCTGCCTAGCCTTTTCCCAACTATATTTGGGTCGGCTTCCAGTCTAACCGGATGCAGCTGAATAACAGTATTTTACATGGAACGACTGCCTATATTACCTCCACAACCCAGTAACTGGGAAATACGATATCCCTTGGTAAGACTGGTTATCAGACTTTCGGGCTTCTGACGACTCGTAACAACTGTCAAAGATCCACGAATGATAGCGGGACCAACGGCTTAGCGTGAATTCCGAGTTACGGATGAGTCTCGGTATGTAAAGATGGTCACCCAACTACAGACCAACCCCAGCAAGCGTAGCTTAACCTCATGGATCGATCCGTGCGGCAGTTATTACTTAGCCATGAGCTCCTCGATGACGATGATGCACACATCACAAAATTTGAATATTACAAAGGCTAAACTGACTGTTTGGTTCCATAATATTCCTCACTGGGAAGAAATGTCGGCGGGGCGTTGATATCATGCCAATTAAATAGCCGGAAATAACATCTACTCAATTTATATTGCCTATGTATGAATAGAATACCCCTAATATCATTACACTTGACCCCTACAATTAAACCGAATAGGGGTAGGTTTACCACACTAGTTCAATGGGGTCAGATAAGTTGAATTTCAACCCCGCAACCCAACGATCGCCAATCAACACGGGTTAATGCTTCTAAACAATAATTATAATTAAGATTACGGATAGTTCAGTTTTATAGGGTCACTGGTCCTTCAAGGGCGGAAAGATGACCCCGACTTCTTTTGCAAAGTTGAACCCTCTGTTTTGACTCTAGAAATCCTTTATTTGTGCCAACAAATAAAGAATAAACAAGAGTGGCGCAAAAGGGAAGTTTGGCGTAAAATTCGAAGGAGCGAGGCGGAAAATTTAAATTCGGGGATTTAAAAAAGATAAGTCCGGGTTTGAATTGTTCCCGGAAATTGAAGACAAAATGCTACCAAGGGATTACGTAAAGTGGATGGGCAGCGAGCTGTTTCTGTTTTACTTTTAAAAACACACTGTGATCGCCAATTCGATATTTGTCTATCAAAAGTGGTGATTATTGCTACCTCCTCTCTGAATCCTTTTCATAAATTATGTCGATTTCATTTAAGACCCCGGTTCAGTTCCAGCGGCACCCGGAGGGGTCGGTTACCGCGCGCATCCGTTAGGGACCGGTGGCGCCTCCGGGTGCCAGCGCCTCCGGGAGGGTTCCCGGCATTAGGTTGACGCGAAGATTCCGAGTGGTGGCCGGGGGTGTCCAACCCTTTGTGAATTGTTTATGCCAAGTATTAATTATAATTTTTGATTTAATCATATCGTGCTATATTTTTATTTAATATAACGTAACTATTTTATAACAGCTTATTAACGTTTAGTGTTCTATTATTTACTACGTGTGTGTTATGTTGCATTTCACGCCTTACGTGAAATGCAACGTAACACTTATAAGCAGTATTAAAAAAAAACTCCGCTTGTAGCTACCCGACTAAATGGGTTAGGTTAGAACTGTGACCAACCGCGCGCGAGCCGAGCGGGCGAAGCCAGCGGTGCTGCGGCCGGCGAGCGCGACTTCCAAGTTGGTCGCTTTCCATCCTAATCCTCACTAATAATATAAGCCCAGGTAGGCACGGGCTCTTTTTTTCACACACTGGATTTTCATTGCTCTGCTTAGCGCGGAGGGTCGCAATTCCAACAGTGTGTCTTTTCGACGTGCTGGGATGTACTCTGTTGTATTCTCAACGCTCGGCTCAACAGCGAGAGTTAAAAATCCAGCGCGCGATAAAATCACGCCGCGATATTTTTACGTCCGAACGAACGTGGGCTAAATGCGAAAGTGAGTTTGTTTGTTTGTTACGCTTTCACGCTAAAACGGCTTGGATTAGGATGAATAAACCTGGGTAGACCATGACCTGGGTTAGGACATAGGATAATTTTTATCTCGATATTCCCACGGGATCGAGACTTATGCGGGTGAAACCGCGGGGTGCAGCTAGTATTAACATAAATAGTGAAATAGTGAATTGGTTTTAAATGCGTTATGGCCATATCAAATTAAACAGGACGTTCATACTATAGAGAGCATAATTGTTCGTGAAAATGGGCTTTAATAGAGGTGTGTCCAGAAGTAGAGCACTTACATGAAATGGTGTCACACATTGGAGAAACTATTCATTTTTAATAAGAGGCAGAATAAAGTCTAGAGACATCGGCCAAAGACTATTTTCACCTGAATCCTAGTTGTTAGACAGCCTAGCAGTCTAGCAGTAGCTGTGCAATCGACTCTTTATAAGGTTATTGCTGCAATTGTATTGTGGGTAATGCCATATTATGATCATTTTCTGGTAGATACCTACCTTGGTTGGGCACGTCATTAAGACAATATTGTTCCTGGCAGCTTTTCTTGATAATGTTTTAACGTTTGAAGATTCATAAATCAATCACTTTTATATGTTTTTATTTAATTACCGATCAACAGTCAGGACAGTAATTATAACTGTCCTAAGTCAAAAGTATTACATAGGTCGATGTCGATGTTGTGTATGTTTTATGTTGGATTATTTCGAACGCGATGAAGATTGTTACTGAATAAATTGAATTGAATTGAATTGTCGGTGTTATGTTATTCCTTCCTTTCATAGCCAAACATCCTAGGATAGGATTGTAATAATATGAAGCACTTATTTAATTATTTATACAATTATAACTGCTGCATGTACATCGCCTCATGCAAACTACGCATGTGGCGATGAGTGTGATCACCGACGTCACGCAAAATCCTGCATCGCGCAAGCAGAGTTTACCGCGCGACTAGCATACATACAACGTCCCAACATCAATCGTTGGGCAGTAGCCCACCAGAAAACATAAACTTAAGGTAAGTAGGTAGGTATCTAACTTGACCTAAATGTAATAATTGTTCTTAGATTTAAACAGAAACTGCAAGTTGTAAAGAAATTTAAACATATTTTTAGTTATCGCTAACAAAGCAGCAATAAAATGCTACATTTGGCATGCTTGTAAACCAACTTTTATTTGATGGGTCAAGCTCTATAGAGTTTCTGGCAATCTCCTTTCTAGTGGTCGTACACATGGCTACACATCAAGCTATATAATTCTAGTATAAGTTGACCTCGCATTTTACGCAAATCCTATACAATGCGAGATCAGCATAAACTGGAAATTATACCATGATGTGTAGGCGTGTGTACAGACGCCAGCACATCAACCTACTACAATCTGTCAAATTTCTTTAATAGATTTTCAACTTTAAAACTAAAGTATAAGGTTCAAAGTTGATTGGGAAAATTTGACAGTTTCAGGTAGGTTGACCTGCTGGCGTCTGTGCATTGTCTATGGACTGCTGGATTTGGGGGCGTATAATTATTATGTTTTTTAACATAGTAATGAATTACTACAATTCAGTAAGAGATTTGCATGTTTTAGTTAAAGGATGTATGAAAACGCTCATTACGAGGAATAAAAATACGCGTGTACTTTTAAAATTCAAAGTTTTTGTGATTTTGAGTAAGTACCGTAAAATGGTATCATAGACGAAATTAGATTAGCTAGAATAATTAAAATAATCTGTTTAGGTAAAGTACTAGGTAGGCCAAATTAGAGCAGTTTACAGAATCTTTGTAAAGGAACAAAAGTAGTAGCCATCGTAATAATTGAATTTTTATCGACTAGAACTTTTTAAATGTTTCACGTCCGCTTGACGATAATTTTTTGTTGTTGATTGTCTTGTGTCTGTCATGCATGACTACTAATAATATTATTTAATCTGAAATGGAATTAGAACTTAAGACTCATATTTTCATTATGTTATTTAATAATTTGTATGCCCAAGTGGCTGATCATGGAATAAACATTATTAGTATATAATTATGTAATGAACACCTGCATGTAACCTGATTTGAATATTTTTGGATTTCTTTCACTTGTTATAAAGACGCGCTATTTATATTTATTCCAAATTTCAAGTCTCACCAGTAGTTCCTGAAATAAGAAGCTGTGACAGACGGACGGACAGACAGACAAAGTCGTGCTATAAGTATATTTTTTTACCATTTTGGTACGAAACGCGGAAAAGCCTCGATTTTTAAACTGATCCTCGTGTTTTATAATCTCAAAATAAATATTTTATTTTTAGTGAATATTTTGTAGGTAACCGTAAAATGGTTTACCACCCCTGAAATACGAGTATCATGCCTTATTTTTTTTTGTAGTAAACAAAAATGCTTGTATTTGAAAATGTTATAATTCTAATGAACCTTGTTAAAATATACAACAGATTTTATTTTCACAGTTTATAACGCTGTATTCGTAAAGAAAACCGTATATTGATATGAACCCTCCGCGAGGCTCCCGGCATCCCGTATTCGACTTAGTGAAGCCTCCAGGAGGGCTCCCGGTACTAGACCTGATAATTCATCATCCACCTAGCCTTTTCCCAACTATGTTCGGGTCGGGTTCCAGTATTTTACATGGAACGATTGCGTATCTGCTTTCCATAACCCAGTTACTAGGTAACAGATATCCTTTGGTAAGACTAGTTGTCAAACTTTCAGGCTTCTGATTACCTACTGTCAAAGATAATACAAATGACAGCCGGAGGCTTAACGTACTTTCCGAGGCACGGAGGAGTCTTAATATAAAGTGGATAAAAACAGAAGAATCAATCAGTAACGGAAGTTTTTTTTTTTTTTTTCGTCGTGTTATTTTGAGATAGGGTCCTTTTTTGAAATTAGAGCGATGTGTGGTTTGAAGACCACCGACAGTTGCGAACCAAAGTTTAAGTCCCTAAAAGTGCTCACATTTCCGTCATTGTATATTCTGGAAATGGCCATGTTTGTAAAGACCAATAAAAACCTTTTTCCGACGATGACAGAAACTAGAAAACGACCTGTCAGAAATCAATACAAAAATTTATTACAAATCTAGTCCTGTAACACAGCATTAATGAAGAAAAGTGTTATTTGTATGGGTCCTACAATATACAATAAATTGCCAGATGTAATGAAAAACGATACAATTAAAATTTTTAAAAAGAAATTAGTAGCCTTCTTAACAGCAAAATGTTATTATTCGATAAATGATTTTTTAATGGACAAAACTTTTTAATCAGCAATGTGTAAAATAAATATCATTATTATTATCTTGAACATTAATACATTAATTTTTAATTTTATTCAAAAGTAACATTTTAATATGACATTTTTCAATATTATTTAATGTATAATTGCAATAATTAAATTCAAATTCAAATTCAAAAGTCATTTATTCAAACTAGGCTGAAAATCAGCACTTTTCGAACGTCAAAATTACATAAGACAGTCCCCCAAAAAACGCCCACCCTTCACCACTTCCTAGTGCTTTAGCTGGGAAGAAGAAGTGGCGCAACAAACTCCCCAGCAGCACAGCTGTCTGAATAGTTAGAAGAACATGATTCTATACAATAGTAATAATTTACTTTACGCAACACAACGCACACTTGCTGCCGGTTGCTCAGACAAGATTAGTATGATCAATTTTCGAGGTCGCTAGCTGACCATATATTACAATATATTTCATAAAAATAAAAAACAAAAACTGTGTAAAGAGTAGATTTCGTCAATAATAAACAAAATTTAAATTAAATAAATTGACTTATACAGTCAAATAAAATGAACTAAACAGTTAAATTAGTATGGAGTAGTATAGAGCTAGTCCCAAGCCTTTTTGTCGTCTAAGTAATCTTTAATTTTGTAGAAACCTTTTTGACACAGTTTGTGTTTAATAAATGATTTAAATTTATTGAGGCTCAGTTCTTTATTAACTGTGACATCTTAATTTGTAACAATTTTTATAATTTTTGCGTGCCTATTTCCAGGCAGAATGTACATGGCTCACTCCTTCCTATTCCACCTGTATTTAATTGTAACCTACATTCATTGCAAATAAATGATTTGATTTGATTTGGCCTCGCACAGGTCGTTATTATTATTTTTTTTTTTTTTTTACTGTTTGTATTTCCTGTGGGTGTCCCAAATAAAATATTTTTCTTTATTTCTTTCTTTTCTTTTTCTTTTGCATCATTAGTAGTCCCCTATAGGTACTTATCACACATACCTACCTATCTATGAAAGTGACCCCAATAAGTTGTAGTCCTTCATTAACATTCGCCTTGCTTGCGCAGATCATAGACCACTTATTCCCCAAATCATACGCGAAAACCCGCGTTCAAAAGCTTATAAATTACAATTCCAAGAAATTGCCTTTAAAGTTGTTTACATGGGTAAATTGTAAACACCTTTGACCGGAGACATTTGACCTTATAGCCTCCGGTCCTTTCACAACAAAATAATGTAATTTACCTTATTTATCGGTCAATATTACCAGTGTGTGAGCCTAAGTAAATATAGAAATTGGGGCCAAGAGTATAAATTTATATCATTCCTGGGAGTTGAAACCAGGGGTACAGCTGGGTTAAAACATTTCTTTGAAATGTTTTTATAAATAATATTATCATTATTGGCGAAGTCGGTCTTTGTTTTTTTACGCGAAGGCACCTAAATTTCGAGTCTCGATTACCATCGACGATTACAAGACTCGAAATTTAGGTGTTTAGGCTTAGATATTTGTGCTATACTTAGCACAAACATCTTAGCAAATTCAGGATAGGTAGGTAGTTGAAAAAACGAGTCAGACTTGCACACGAAGGGTTCCTTATCGTATTAAGATCGAGCACGAAAAAAAACTCGACGTTATAGCGGCAATAGAAATACACAATCTATGAAAATTTCAACTGTCTACCTATTATGAATCATGAGAGCCCGCTGACAGACAGACGGACGGACGGACAGCGGACGCTTAGTAATAGGATTTCGTTTGACACTCTTCAGGTACGGAACTCTATACAGGGTGGCAGGGACATCGAAGCGAAAACTGTTACCATGGACAGTACGTGATTCTGAAACCCCTGCGTCGAAAATTTGCGTCGGTATTTTTTTTTTTAATCTGCTGTTTTTAGAAAAGTGCAATACCTACGCGGTCAAAATGTTTGGAACAGCAGATTTTTTTAGGCGTTCAGAATCATGTACTGAATCCTTGATGTTTTAACTCACGAAAGCGGGTGGCCCATAGTTGTGTGTGTAAGTGTATATGCACACTGTCTTTGCGTGCGTAAGCTCGGGAGCGCCCAGTCTTGTCCGATCAAGCGCCAGCCCGTGCCGCAGCTGAGCGCGTACCTTTAATTTCCCCTCATAATAATAATGATCTATCCTTGATCCAGCCTGTCCCATCTTGCTGTCCCCCAGCGACGCCCTAAGCCGAGGTTCGTACCCCACAGGTGGTGCCCTTAGCGAGCGTTCGCTTAGCTTTAATTTAGAATAGTTTTTAACGCTCCTGGCTGGAGGCTCTTAGTGTAGAAGCTAAAGGCAGCCACAGGAAAGTCCGGTTAAGCAGCCACGACCTTAGTACTTAGTACGCCCAGTCGTGGCCGAGTTGCCGGCCGAGTCAGTAGTGCTTCTTGGTTCGCGCCAAAATTACCTATTTATCGAATACCGTCAGCATAGAAGGTACGAAGAAACGGAGAAAAGTTGTTCGCAGAGAGGTAAGGCAAATTAACGTTCATGTTTGGTGTGTATTTATGTTGTGTAATGAATTAATGTATTAGTTAGTTTAGTAAGAACATGTTAAACGAGATTTTAAAAATGTATTGTTTATTTTAGGCTCGTCAAATGATTGCAAATATTTATAATTTTCTCAAAGAAGAATATGAATTCATGGAACCTCATTGAGAACCAAATTGTGATTTATCACATTTGCGTAATATTACAAAACGCACTGCAGTGCTATTCTGTAACCATCTCACCGTGAGAACTTAGGTGAAGTGAGCACGGAGTGAGCTGTCAGTCCCTAGCAGCAAGTGGAATGACAGCTCACTTCACGTTCACTTCGCCTAAGTTTTCACCGTGAGATTATTACAGAATAGACCGGCTGCAGCAGCGACGGGGGTAAGTGAAAGAACAGTGCAAAAAATATTAAAAGAAGGAAGAGATGTCGCAAGTACATCTTCGAATTTTATGTCACCTGATGAAAGAAAGAGAGAAAATAAAGTAGACATTGATGGAATTACAGCTGACGTTGTACGGAGCACAATACAAAATTTTCATATCGTACAAAACCAAATTCCAACATTAGCAAAACTAAGGTCAGTCTTGAATGAAAAAATTGGTTTCGAAGGATGTCTCGCAAAGCTACGTAAGTTATTAAATAAATTGGGCTACAAGTGGCGTAAAACCGATAACAACAGGAAAGTATTCGTTGAACGGCATGACATCCAGATGTGGAGAGCAAAATACTTTAAAAAAATAACCGAATACCGCTCTCAAGGTCGGCCTATTGTCTATACTAACGAAAGTTACGTATTGACAACACAAGTTCGAGATAACACCTGGACCCAAAAAGACAAACCATCTCCATTTAAAAAAAAAATAGTCGAGGTACTCGTTTTATTTTAGTACACCCTGGAACCTATGCTGCATTTATTGAGAATGCTTGCTTAATCTACAAAGATAATTCCACAGTTGTAGACTACCATTCCAACATGAGTTTTGAAAATTACGTAAAATGGCTGAATGAAGAGTTGCTGCCAAATTTGCCAGATCGTTCCGTAATAGTACTAGATAATGCATCGTACCACAATACACGTGCTGAGAAATTGCCGACGACAGCCTCAACAAAATCTGATATGCAAGAATGGATCACTTCTAAGGCATTTCGACACAAATTTGCCCAAAGTTGAGTTATATGATATATAATAAAAAACCATAAAAGTGATTTTATCACTTACAAAATCGATGACTAGGTACATAAAAAGTAATGGATTTGAAGTATTACGCCTCCCTCCTTACCACCCTGAGCTTAATGCCATAGAGAACATCTGGGGGTCCTTAAAAACTACATTGCTCTAAGAAACGTTAAGCAAAATATGACCAACACTGAAAAACTTATTAAAAAATAACAAGTGAGACGTAGTACTTTAGATTATCCACCGATAGAGGCGTTGATGTCGCTGTGTTTTTGTTGTGCATCATGGCGGCGGCATACAACAAATCAAACAAAGTAGGGTGACCACTCACCAACCTACCAAAGTAGGGAAACCAAATATGATATTATGGAAAGCGATCAACTTGGAAGTAGCGCTCGCCGGCCGCTGCCGCGGCGTAACATGCAACATACCACTTAAAATTAGTTTCATAATATTAAAAATTTACGCCTTTTATGTGACACCCCGACCGAATGGGTTAGGTTAGATTAGAACTGTGAAAAACCATGCGCGAGCCGAGCGAGCGCAGCGAGCGGTGCCGCGGCAGCGGCCGGCGAGTGCTATTTCCAAGTTGGTCGCAGTTACTTGACTATTTTTACTACACCATGGATACCCTACATCAATGATATGGCCAAACGTCGACTGACATATTATTAAACGTTGACGTTTAAACGATATGGTCATGTTAGATGGCCATTTGATGAAATGGTCAATTCTAAGATCTGGCCACGACATATACATAGCAAAAATCTAATAACTTTATTATTTCATTCATTAGCGATGACCTTGCTAACGCTACCTGTAGTTACGTACACAAGAGCGCGTACCTATACGCATTACAACTACAAGTATGGCTCACCCGCTTTCGTGAGATAAAACAACAAAAAGTTTTCGCATCGATGTCCCTAACACCCTGTATAGGCTAGGCAGAGGATGATCTAAGCGAAAAACGCAACAGAAGTACACGATAGCGTGACGGTTGACAGAATACCTAACTCAAACTCAAAGCTCTTATTACAAATAAACCAATTACAGGCACTTGAAATGTCAAGGGGTCGGTCAGTCAGAAATATGAAGCTAGTCGCCCATTCCAAAGCGTAGTAGGTACCTATGGAGAAGAACGGGCAAGAAACTCCACGGACACTCTTTTAAATCAAAATATTGGTTACATCATTAATGTTGAAGTTATACATGTGAGAACGATGCAAAACATTAAAGGGGTCCGTTAGAAATAAAAATAAAAACTAATTCAAACATTAAATTAAATTAAAATCGCCGTGGCAGCTAAGACCAGTCCCTACTGACGGCGCCCGTTCACGAACATGACGCATGGATTAGCACCATTCAGGTCAACCATTTTGAAGGGAGCTAAATGATCCAACACACGCGCCACCGCCAGCGAGACATTAGAGTGAGCATGACATACTCTCAGCCGCCAGGGCACATTCAAGTCAATGAAAGACATACTCAATACCTAAATGGTAGCTTAGGTAAATAGTACTCACACATGTGCTATGCAATTATACAATGCTAAGAGATTGAATTTATACAATGCAAAGATAGTTTAAAAACAATTCAGCAGCTCCAACGGTATTTTTAAATACTAATCAATTAGTTTAGGCTTGTGGAGCAGGACCAGCGATGAGCCAAGCATTTTTATCAGCGATGTAATCCCCCAACTTATAATATGCTTGGCTGCATGCGGGCGTTTAATATAAGATTTAAATTTCGTTTCATTCAGTTGAAGTATGTGGGGAGGTATTTTATTGTAACAATTTAAACAGTACCCCATGAAAGATGAGTCCACTTTAGCCAGCCTGAAACCCGGTTGAACTAATTGGTCCCTATTCCTAGTGATATAATTGTGTTTTGCACCTCTATTACAAAAAGGATGTAGATTTTTCCTTAGGTATATAATGTTTTCATAAATATATTGACAAGGTACCGTCATGATGTTAAACTGTTCCCTTAGAGAGTCGCGCGGCGGCCATAGATGGCTCTAATATGAAGAATATGAGATAAAAATGTGGTCCGCCGACCCAACAAGAAACATGTGATTAGTGTACGAAGATTATAGAAATGTTCCTCATATCATACAATCTAAACTAAAATTAGGTAAAAGTGTGGGAATTGGTGCATTGGAGAGACTTTAGAATGTCCTAGAACCATAAATTTTAAGATATATATGACATCCACTCACCCGCACTGGGCTCGCGTGGTGGATTATGGCCCTCTCCCTCTCCTGTTGTCCAGCAGTGGGAACGTTATAGACTGATTATGATAGTAATAGATGGCACCTTTTGAAGAGTAGAATATTACCTATCTAGTTTTACGAATTCATATCGTAAAACACTGTAAAAGCACGATGGGATTGACATCGTCGCATATGTGTACAAAAATACCTTAAAAAAAAAAAAAAAAAAAAAAACGTAAAACACGTTTCGTTGGTGCATGGTGGTGGAGCCTAAGTTAAACGATGAGATTAAATGCCAGTAGCATACCATATCGCACACCGGGTGCTACAACGTCATAAGTAACAAATGACGTTTTTTACAGATTGAAAAAAAGAAAGAAAATTTAGTCATCATCCCCATTAGGACGTTCTCGCACTAGCGCTTACAAAAACCCTCAGTTGGTCATTAATGTTTGACATCATTTGTGATCAAGAACTCATTTTACCAATTTTAGCATTTATGACGTTATTGCACCCGGTGTGCGAATTATGTTGAAGCAACAATAAAACTTGCACCGTTTCTAAACAGTGTTTAGACGATACAAGTTCATCAAATTTACTGTATGCATTTGAAGCACTTGCACTATCATAGTCAGACAATACATTCTTGCATTGTACAGTCGGCTGCAGAGAAATTTCACCCCCTAGCAACGTATAAATACATTGCTAGGGGGTGAGATTTCTCTGCACGTCAACGCTACGAGGATTCACATGCTTTCGGGCTGAACAAAACTCGACACGTAAGCTTTAGACATTGCACCTCGACACTTTCACTAGGTTTCACTAGGTTTGAAGTGCAAACTAGTTTCTATAACGCTTCAAACACAAGGTCGGATTACTGCATGGATTAGAGCTTCCACGAAAATGTGTAGTATAAATGTTAACAATTTGTGGTTCACACTATGGGGTCGTCCATTAATCACGTGGTTTTTTAGCAACTTTTCACCCCCCCCCCCCCTCTCCTGGTGATACGTGGTGAGGTTTTGGACTACCCAAAATCACGTGTATTTTTTTGGTACATACAAAGTATCTTAAGAAATTTAGAATAATTCATCTTTAAATACAGGTATAAATCGTTGCCTGGCAATGGCGTTTCAAGGGCTTGCTGCGCTTTTGAAAAATTAAATACAAGTGATAACTCACTACACCCGGTTCCCCTTGTAATATTTCGTTATATTTTTCCGAAACCTCCTCCTCCCTTTCGAGCATCACGTGATTAATGGCCGATCCCTATCACACACGATCGTATCCCTGTTACACATACAGGGTCTCCGGTAACGAACAGATAACCTTGAAATGGCATATAATAGAACTTATGGGCGTTCTAAAAAATTATACAAAAAAATATAATATCCAAAGTAGTACCTAAGATAAGTTTTATTTTTTAAATACTGTGTAATTTCTAGTCACATTATTTACTGCCTCTCTATCCCGGCGGCATAGTCAACGTACAATATGACAACAACAAATAACTGATACAATTCATTCATTTGTGGTCATGGTGAAGAATAATGTGAAATAAGGTTATGTGTGAGTACTATGTACGGACTATAAAGCTACCATTTAGGTACTGGGTATGTCTTTCATTGACTTGAATGTGCCCTGGCGGCTGAGATTATGTCATGCTCACTCTAATGTCTCGCTGGCGGTGGCGCGTGTGTTGGATCATTTAGCTCCCTTCAAAATGGTTGAGCTGAATGGTGCTAATCCATGCGTCATGTTCGTGAACGGGCGCCGTCAGTAGAGACTGGTCATCTCTTAGCTGCCATGGCTTATTTTAATATTTTAATTTTTGAATTGTTCTTTGTTTTTATATTTTTATTACGGATGCTTGTAACGTGCACGTCTTTCTACATTGTCCTCACATGTATAATTTCAACATTAATGATGTAACCAATATTTTGTAACAATTTTTTTATTTAAAAGAGTGTCCGTGGAGTTTCTTGCCCGTTCTTCTCCATAGGTACCTACTACGCTTTGGAATGGGCAACTAGCTTCATATTTCTGACTGACCGACTTCTTGACAATTCAAAAGTGCCTGTAAATGGTTTAATTGAAATAAATGCTTTGAGTTTGAGTTTGAGTTTTGAGTTAAAAAGTTAGTTATATATATTAGGTACTACTAGGGTTTTTTTTTGAACGGCCTTAATTTCTATTATATACTATTTCAAGGTAATGCATTATTTACCGAACACCCAGATCTTTCTAGTCTGTTCAAAAAATAACTATTAAAATATGGATTCTGAATTTCCTTCAAAATCCTTCGGATTGTAATAGAAATTGTCTTACGCGCAGGAGCTCTCGTCCACTACAATGGCGAAATCGGAATTGTGTGCGTCTGTGTGTTATGTGCTCACGCTATTCGCCTCCACGCACGCATTCACAGCATGTTTGTAAATTTGGTTACCACAAGTAAAGCGCGCGTCACTTCATGAGATAAAAATACTATACGCTGGTGAGGGAATTTCAACTAAACCTATGTCGATAAACGAAAAGCGAAGATTTACCTATGAAGACCTACTTAAGAGGGAACAGGGGCTGCGAGGAATTTGAAAAATAGGTATTTTATGAAACTATTGCCGTCGTCTTACCTCAAATCTGCCTCCATAGAGTGCGATAGGGACACCTGCAGCTCAGATCGATTATATCACAAAAAAAATTGACGAGATCGACGTTTCGTATTCCCCTTTTTTCTCCTCTAAAACAGAGCCGATTCAATTATTTTTAATATATTTTTTTTTAAGAAAGTGTATGTCTAGGTTCCTATCATTTTCTTTTATGTTAAAAACTTTTAGAATTTTTCTGGTAGTCCTCTAATGACGGCGATAAAAATGGGGCATTTATTGTAATTTTTGGAGGGTCATATTTTCTTTACCAATATGTTGCTGAAAAAAAGGAAATAACAGGAACGTGTCTACAGCAGACCTTGATTTTAGGAAAAAAAATTAATGCTCTAGAGGCATTATTCAGGAAGAAAAAAGGGGTATACATTTGTATGGGGTATATATTTGTAGGCCCTGTTCCCTCTTAACGATAACGTTCTACACAGAACTTTAAGCTTTAGTTTATGCATGAAGACACCGTTCTAAATGAACTCGCTTCCGAAGAATGGAATCGGGCGTCAATAGTAATTGACTAAGTGACTATATTGCTGCAAAACCGCAACTTGGTTGGTGAACATGGATTGATTTGAAACTATGTCGGTCAGTAAAAGTAGGTTGGGTCACATAAGAATATGCTAGCAGTTCTGTTATTATATTTACCAGTATTACTTTCATATTGCTAAGAGAAAATACAACCAATAGTAAGCACCGAAAATAGATGATCGTTTTAGCTTAAAAAAATGACAAAAATCCGGTCAAATGTGAGTCGGACTGGCGCACGAAGGATTCCGTACCACAGTACAATATTTAGCTAAAGAATTAAAAAAAAAACAGTACCTAAGCAAAACCAAGCAGTACCTTTGTACTCATAATTATGATTATGTCTTATCTGTATCTATTTTTCTGTGTGTACATAAATAATAAAATAAATAAATAAATAAATAAAAAAAACGAATTCTTGAATTAATTTTTAACTTTATTTTATTTTTATTCTTCGTTGTTATAGCGGCAAGAGAAATACACAATCTGTGAACATTTTAACTGTCTACCTACGGTTTAGAAGAAACAACCTGCTGACAGACGGACGAACGGACAGCGGAGTCTTAGATCAGCGGAGGCTTCCGTTTGGGAACCTTCGAGTACGGAAAACTAAAAAGCAATTTTAAAATAGAGAGAAGAATTTAATCATTAAACCTGTACCGACTACTGTAGCATACAAGCAGTACCTATCGCCAATAGGTAGGTGTCATCAAAGAAGTTTGTATCTATAATTATATAGATACAAACTTCTTTGATGACGTCCGCTCGCGCGTTTGGTTACGTCCGCTCAACCGATTTTGAATTCTACAGCGGCCGAGCGCTGCAAGCAGAAATATTAACACCGTAAGGACTATTTCTGCTTGCAGCGCTCGGCCGCTGTAGGAATTAAAATCGGTTGAGCGGACTGTAAAAAGGTTTAATTAAATGTATAATCTTATTTCAAATGGAGTATATTAGATGAGTTCAGCATTTCCTATCTGACTACTTTAAGAAGAAAGGCCGAAACAAACTCAGAGGTCGCACTCTCTTTTAAAGTCTAGGCATAATCTTGTACATTACATATGCATAATCTTGTACGTAATAGCAAAAATAATCCCCCAAAATAATCCATACTCGCAACAGCCTTATTGTACTGAACTAAATTACTTATTTTACCGGTGCATTTGGACCGGCTAGGTATCTAATTACGCAACACATTTTCGTAAACGATTACGACAAATTTGTTTCATTTTGATAGTTCAACAATATTCATTGCGTTATTTATGTTGATGAGCAGTTTTTTTTTTCGAAGTTATGTAGCAACGTATTAGCAATTTGTTTCAAAACGATTCAAATTCCGATTGATCGTGTATTACGTAATTAGTGTACTGGATCCCCTAAATCTCAGACTAGGACAAGTTGACCCCCTCCCAAATCCTGGGATGTGACCGCGCCCGGATATACGGGCCTCTATGGTCAACCATTGAACAAAATAATCGCTTCTAAACTGCTCAACTTTCTTTGCATCCTGTACACAATCTATGCCAGAATCAAATGGAACACAATTGGGTACAAGCAAGGAATAGTTACGACCTATGTTTGCTCATTTGCAACGATGAAGACTCGGCGTTAGTTCCGCCCGTGAATTTGGATCCGAGCCACTTTGTACCAATGTGTACTGACTAAACTTCAATTTAGTCTGAAACTATGCAATGTGTTCCACTTTCACGTACTTATGTACTTAGTTCAAGCGTTTTCGAGCTGTTCCTGATGGTGTGCTGACATGGGCAAATTCTACAGGTCTAGCGAAACGCCGCAGACATGGATAGGTATCCTAATCTAAACATGATAAAACAAAAAAAAAGGTTTGATGTTAATTTTTTTGGAGTCAGCGACCGCTGGTAGATATAGCCATTTTCCTCTGCAGATTCAAAAAAGATCCGCCAGAGGCAGCACTAGTAGGGGGTACAAGTGTTTTAATTTCCCTAATGACAGTAACGTTAAACGCATGTCTTATTAATGAAATAAATAAACTAATAAAAGGCCTAAAAAATATTAAAAATAATTTATTATGCCTACTAAACATTATGCGTTTATTTCCGAAATGCACCCGGGCGAAACCGCTGGCAAAACTCTTTGCTCTGAAAGAAGATTTTACATCTGCTCTAATGTAATAACTTTTATCATTCGCATTATCGTCCATGTTAAAAACAAAATCACTTAAACAATATTGGCTTCCTCTTTGCAGTGCTTTTGAGTTTCCACAGTCAGGGAAGTTTTTTTTTAAATAAATTACATTGATTTTACATTCTGTGATTACTTCCTCACACACTGACTTATTAACTGCAAAATTTTGGAAAATCGTCTACTTTTACAATGTTTGTAAATATGTGAGCACCATTTATCTATTACATAATTAATTTATCTGTTGCTGCTTCATTTTTAATTCTTAATTATTTTTACCTATATAATAATTTTATTCTAGGTGCATCGTCCTCACATATAATTATATAACTAATGTACAGACGCCAGCACATCAACCTACTACAATCTGTCAAATTTCTTTAATAGATTTTCAACTTTATGACTAAAGCATAAGGTTCAAAGTTGATTGGGAAAATTTGACAGTTTCGGGTAGATTGACCTGCTGGCGTCTGTACTTATACAAAATATTGTAAAACATTTTAAAAGAGTAACGGCGGAGTTTCTTGCCCATTCTTCTCCATGCGAAAACTACCTTTTGGAAGGGGCGACTAGAATCAATTATCGAAGCGTCCGTCCTCCGGCGGCGAGATGGGCAGACGACATTGTTACCATCGCCACAGAATAGTAGGAGAATAGTAGGATCGCCACAGAAGATTCACTCCACAAAAACATTTAAATAAAAAGCGACTCTTGCGACACAATAAAGTGCAATTCAGGTCGCACAGCGCTAATTACCTAAAGTTATAGGTATATATACCTAGAAGTTGCCTCTCTTTCTATCGCGCTTATATCTTCTGACTACGTTACGCTCACTGAATTGGCCCGACGAGACGATCCCGCCGCGTACTTATAGCTTCATACCTAAAATACGGGATGCGCCTTCTGTACTACTCTGTGCCATCGCGGGTTAAACCTGGATGAGGCTGGCACAGGAGCATGGGGATTGGCACAAGAAAAGAGAGGCTTATGATCAGCAGTGGGTGGAGTGAGGGTGTGGATGATGGATGATGATCATTTCTAGATCAGTATCTAAACTAAATTCACAGCCTGACGCGGCACAGCGGTCTCTGTCAAACTATAGTGGAACTCCATCAGAATGGTGTTTCACTATAGTTTGACAGAGACAGCTGTACCGCGCCTTAGGAATGCGCGGCGAGGCGGGGGCAGCGTTGACGAATTAGCGGCGGGACGCTTTGAGCCTTGACGAATGAGCAGCCTGCACTGCCCCCTATCTCGCCGCACTTATTCCTAAGGCGCGGTACAGCGGTTTCGGTAACTATTACTAATTTTATTTGACCCTGTATACAATTTCGGTATTGCCGTTAATAACTAGCTGTTACCGAGATAGATTTAACCACAATCGCCAAGAATTCCACAATACATTGCCTGTGTAAGTGTATCTTAAGAGCGCTTATCCTAGCCACGTCGCAAATAGCAGTCAAATATTTCCCTTTTTTGATTATTTGGCAATATTACTGTATGGAAATATGAAATGTCGCTAACTACTGAACTAAAATATTAATTATGAATTGCAATAATCAATATCGTAACACCGAATACGTTTTATCATTTCTTTCATAATACCTATCCAATAAAGAACAATCAGCAATCTAATTACGCAACACATTTTCGTAAACGATTACGACAAATTTTTCATTTTGACAGTTGAACAGCTAATTATTTAATTTAAATGGAGTGTCCCGGATATTCATCTGCCAACAAGTGGCCTAAGTCCTTTCCAATCTCATTGCAAAATAATGCTATATATTTTTTACAATTTGTGTACCTACATTGTTTATTGGAACCAATAAAAACAGGAAATTTCAAATCAACACAGGGCTGCAGTAACGTTTAAGTACTCGTATTTAATACTTCAAGCACACAAATGTACAGAGGCGAACTTTGTGCCATAGGCATTTTCTACCAGTCAACCTTGGTGTGATAAACAGAGGGGCAGAGACAAACAGGGGTAGGTGCAATGGCGAGAATTGAGGAATAAATATTTATTTTAAATATAAAGATCTAATACTCTATTTTTTTTGTAATACCTAGCTAAGCACAGAATCTAAATAAAGGATTTTGAAAATTTTATTATAACCTGAACTTGTTATAATTTTTAGTGCATACATTGTTTTATAATAAATTTATAACAGATCATTATTATTTGTGATTTACTTATATTTAAGGTTTGTTTATTGATTGAGAATATGAATTAAATATGAATTAATTTCTAAACAGTATTCTTATAATAAATAAATTCATTGTTGTTTATTTATCTTTTGGTAGACAACTCAAAGATAAATTGAGCCTTGGAGATCTTAGAAAAACAATTATAATACCTGGCTATTCCTTTTCTTTTGTAAGAAATTTCAGTGCTTCAATTTAATTAATTTGAAAATTCTGTGCTGACTTGTCATAATATCTGGGGGGTACTTAATGGTGTAAAAGATTTTTTATTTTGGCTTTGTAGGGAAATGAAAACAAACATTCAATAAAAATTAGCAGGATTTAATAGTTTGACTTTTTATGCTGGCTGTACAAAATACATTTTAGCAAAAATTTGAAACATACCTAAGTACCTACTCACTAATTTATAATGTTTTGTTATTTAAAAAACATTTTTTTTTACACCCATATTTATGTATGTACTCATTTGCTTCTTTTATAAGATAAAAGCATTTATAACCATCACTCAAAATTGTAAACAAAGATGATTTGTACTTTTTGTTTTAAAAAATAACTAAAATGAAGTCTTTTAGCTTTAACATTAAAATAAAAAACTAAAAACTCAAATATATTGTACTGCCTGATACTAAGTACAAAAATTATAATTTAAAAACATTAGTAAATTTAAATAACTTTACCGGGAAACTCAGAACTCCCATTAATAATCCTTCCAATTTTGCCTTGTTTGTCTCGCGGTATGCCATGCTTAACAAGCATATGCCGTCTCACTGTCTCTGTCTTAGTATAAGTCATGCTGCAAATACTGCACGCATACATGTACATCCTCTCATGAACATTATTACAGTGTGCTAGCATGTCACCATGCCGATAGAACTTTCTAGGGCAGTGTGTACATTGATATTGTTTTTCCATGTGACAGACTAAATGGTTTCTCCATATAGCTCTTCGGCGGAAAGTTAAACCGCATTTTTCACATGTGAACGGTCTTTCACCAGTGTGAATCCTTAAATGTTCTATTAAATCTAGTTTTCTGGGAGCTTTATAAGGGCAATGATCACATTGTAGGTATGGACCAACTCCGTGACGAGCTATTTGATGCATATGCATTTCTGTAAGTACGGGAAAGCCTTTTCCACACTGGTCACAGATATATTTACAGTTGTTATGCCGTTGCATATGATGATCGTATGTTAAACGGTTAGCAAGGGTTTTGAGGCATATCTGGCATTTAAGGTTGCGTTCCTTGACTGCTACAGGTCTATATCTGTGTTCCATTTTTAGTTGGCTTTTTGTGCATTGCATTTTAGTAAATTTAGTATTTGTATGAATTAAACTTTGCATAGTTTCCAAAATATAATCGACTTTGTTTGAATATTCTTTTTTTTGTTTGTTTAGGTTATTTTTAAAATCTTTTGCCTCTAAGAAATCGTCAAAATCGTACATTCTATCACCCAAATCTATGTCTGTGTCGACCATTTCAACGGTTGATTTTTGGTCGCTTTCATGTATGAAATGAGTCTTCTTCACAGACCTTTTGTACTTACTGTTTCGTCTGGAAGGTTTTGAATTACTTTTTGGTGGGAAATACTGGTTAAACATAACATATTCACACACAATTTCTTTTAAATTTCGATCTGAAGTGTCACAGTTAACATTTTTATTTACGAGTTGTTTCAACTCTTCGTCGGTCGATTCACACTTTAATTTGAAGTAAATAGTTTCTTTTAATAAATGAACACATCTTTGGCAAACCATAGTCGGGAGTTTGTCGTCTTTTTCCAACAAAACATCAGTAACAATTGTTATTGCTTTGCCGTAACAACTGAGGCCGTCGTCACTTGTATTATCAACTAAACTAAACATTCTTACGCCATCGTTCCGAGATAAGCACAGCCGGCATATAGTTTTGTACATATTTTCGTAATCATCCATTATTGAACGAGGAAATTTTCACGATAATTTACTCGTTTTCGAATTTTGTTTTGTTTTGAGACAGTCACTTTTGACTATGACAAGTTTAAAGAGCCAGTGTCACTGTCAAAGTTGATGTTTGCGTTTCGTTTCACATACATAATGTTTGCAGTACCAAACAGTATTCTTACTGAATGGTTTAATTTTAATACAAATAGTAATTCAATTTTAAGAATATCATTTTAACTGAAAAGCTACCTACTAAAATAATTGGCCTCGGCCTTATAGTTACTTGTAACTGTTAGAAGCCGGGATAATGGTTTAAAATATAATGATAAGAAACTGAACTGATCCATCCATGCAGTAGGTAACTATTTAGGTTCTACTTACTGAATACAGCAATAAAATCCCTAACAAATTAACACATAATAGATCTGCGAAACAGTCGTAAAATTCCACTACGTCTTTCATCTTATTTGTGGCCCAAATAAGTCTTAATAGTGTTTACATAAAGCGTTCCGCGGGTGGCGATAGAATGCTTCAAGCCGTGGCCTCGAAAGTGGCGAGGGCAAGAAATAGCAATTTAAGTTTGGCCTTGTATGTGAATCTGTGGTTAGCTGAAATGGAGGGTTTAGTTTTAAATCTTAAATGGTTTATTATGTATTTTTAGGATTCTTTTACTAAATTAAAAATAAAATCAATTCAAAGTCAAATAGGTAATTTATTTCAATTAGGCACTTTTCAAGTATTGATTCTAGTCGCCCCTTCCAAATGGGAAGTAGATGTCCGTCCGTCCGTCACACAACCTCGTATACCTAGTCTTGAAACTTTGGAAGTGTTCTGTAAACCTCCATACTGTGGTGTAGAGTAGGTATCTTATATATTAAAAAAAAAGTTTAAAGTCAAACAATTTATTTTAATTAGGCACAAAAAAGGTACATTATAATCATTGTTTCTAGTCGCCCCTTCCAAAAGGTAGTTTTCGTATGGAGAAGAATGGGCGAGCCTAAACCTACAAAAAGCTTTATTGGTATAATGACGGTGGAAATTTCAAATGTAGTAAGGTACATTTTGTCGTAAGTACACTCTTTATACCATTGAAATGGAAATTTTGTTCTCCATCGATATGTATATTTAAAATTTTGTTATCTCTTTAAATGAAGGTGCTACGATGTCAAATTGTTTTGTAGTAAGTCACATAGTAGTAAAACTTTGAGTCGTATAGGTCTAGTTTTGGATTCTAGTTTATTTCAGTCGTAAATCTAAATAACTGTTCGATTTATACGGTGTAACGCGCATACAAAAAAAAAATCCTTTACAACATTTAATCTATTTAAATATTTTAAAATTTTTGAATAAACATTGGTGTAAGTTGTAGCAATGATTTAGTCCGTTACAACATTTTGTTCAGAAATATAATTTTAAAAGTGTTGATGAACATTGTCGTAAGTACCAACAGTATTAAATTTGAATAGTATGCAATAAATATATAATAGTATAAATAGAGTATGCAATTTTTTCAAAGTCGAAACAGACATCTCTTCCAAAATTTCAATGTGTAAGGGACATCATCTTCTAAACGATTGAGTTTAATAAGGTTTAATTATAGTTTTCTATAGATAAATTAATTTTAAAGCAATCTGTCTAGAAAGCATTAAGTATAATTAATAGGAAAAACAATGAAAAAATTGTGACATTTAAAAAAATAAAATTTTAATTTTTCGCTCTGCTGTAAAGTCAGGGTTTGTCCCTTACAGCATTTGATTCCACCGTCGATGTGTCTAGTAATAATGTACAGCCGAAAATGGCTCAATGTCAATGCTAATGTCTGGCTTAGCATTATTTTTTGTTTAAAACAAAATTGTCTAACGAAAAACAGCCAGGCCCCAAAATATTTTGATATTATGTGGCCCGGTCACCTGATCGTATTTTATAGAACAAATTACACTAACCCTTAGTTACAATTTGTGGCCTCACCGCGAGTTTCGAGGCCACGGCCTGGCGCCTAATAGCGATGTACGATAAACGCTCTCTCTACGATAAAATGCCGCAGCGCCATATCATTCTAGTGAGAATGAGTTTTACTTTTACTCTAGGGATGATACTAAGATGTTGTGTTGTGTGGTAGATAGAGCGCTTAAACATGTTACGGAACTCTGAAGATAGAAAGTGCGAGTTGTAGCGTAGATAAATCTGTAATACTTATACTACGAAATTGGTATTATTTCTTTACCTACTAGAACATTAAAAGCAAAATTATATTTTTAACTAGCTGTGCCCCGCAGTTTCACCCGTATAAGTCTCGATCCCGTGGGAATATCAGGATAAAAATATCCTATGTCCTAATCCAGGTCATGGTTTACCCATGTGCCAAATTTAATCCAAATCTATTCAGCCGTTTTAGCGTGACAAACAAACAAACTCACTTTCGCATTTATAGTATTGTTATAATATTGTTAGGATTATTTGTTGCAGCTTGTTTTACAATTTTTACAAGTATTATTTGAATAAAAAATCTATATTAAAATTTGGGCAAAGAAAAATGGCCAATGACAAAGATGAACATAAGTCCTAATGGTTACCTAACTTAATTTTGAATACTTTTGAAGTTAAATTGATTATCTATCTAGACAAGTTTTCACCCAGAAATAGCATAAAAATATATTATAAAGTTGTTGGCGAATAACACCTTATAGAAAAGAAAATAGAAGCAATGGAAAAAATTGAACGAAATAGTCAGCAATCACTAACACGCACGCTTGCTGAAATACCTACCTACACGTTACTATTTCTTCTCCGCCATTATAAATAAAAGCTACAAATCTAGGGGCACACAAACACTTGAACCTTAATCTTGGGCTAGGCCGAAAATCCGGGTAAAACTTACCTTTATGCCACTCAACCACTAGACCCGTGTTACGTTAAGAACTCAATGAGACTTGAATATAAATCTAAATACTGGACTAGCTTTTGTCCGTGGCTTCTCCCGCGTGGATGTCGGAAATTATATTCCACAGGAACGTACTACCGGGATAAAAAGTATCCTAATCCAGGTCATGGTCTACCTACATGTTGGCCAAATTTCATCGAACCTTTATACCTACTTGAATATGGCCCTGGATCGCAGCAGCAATTAATACAAATAATTTGTGGCGCTAGATTTTAATAAATCAATTTTATCATACGAAATAGAATATTATTAGTGACCTTATCACACGTATGCCGTTTAAAAATTGAATCATAATCACTAATGCGTAAATCAGATTATAATATAACGGGTGACTAAATCAGTCTAGACATTTTTGTCTGAATAAAAAGAACGCGCTTAAAAAAATATTCTTAGTTAGAACTGCGATAATCAAGCTATAAATACAACTTAATGATAAGTATTGATAATTTTATTATGACTGATCAGTTGATCAGATCATCATCACTTTAGTTATCCCTGAATAGATACTTAACAAAGCTAAGTTCGTAGGATAATACTCAGAGAGGAATGAAAACCATTCCTATTAAATTGAATTCAGAACGAGATGACCATTTTATCGGCTTATAGCACAGCAATTTATTTCATTTCCACAACAATCCTTCCAACTAACGAACTTTTTCAAAATCCGGATAAACCACATTTTTATCCGGCCCCTCTAGTGTTCAACGACCTCTACATATGTTTGTTTGCTAGGCCTCCTCGTTATTTTGATTTACACTGACAATACAAAACATGACTGTGTTCGCGTTTTTTTTTTCTGTATTTTTCGCCCACTTTCTGAGCCTGAGGGTCGGAATAATGATGAATTTCATTCTAGTTTGCGAAAAAATATACGGATATTTTTTGTAAGTTTAACGCGTGTATCATAAGTTTTTCTCGTAGTTTTCGCTTCACATAATACGGTGAGGGATTCTTTTTCAAGATAGTTTTAGGGCTTTATAAGGAGTAGAATTACTTGTGGGGAAGTTTGTTCGTGAAATTACTATCACAATACATTTTTCTTTCAGAAAAGGTCTTTCAGTTTGAAAGTGTGGTTTTGTGGGTGCCAATAAAATTACAGGTAGGTATAATAACATACGTACACACATAACCTCACGCCTGCTTTCCATAGGGGTAGGCTGTAACTACAGAACGCCACCTGATACGATTCATACAATAGGCATGATGCCTGGGTCAAAAAAAGAAATTCTATTTAGTCCGTCAGTCAGATAAACAAAATATATTAGACTCCTATTTTTTGCTTTATCATGTTAATAAAAAAATACCTAGATAAAACGCAGTAAAGTTGGGGAGTGGTGGTCGCTACGTCACAAGTAAGTATAAAATCTACATACTCGTGACGTCATGGCACATTTTAACTCAATGTATCGCCGTAATCTTCTGATAACGTAAAAAAAGTAAAAATACATGTACGTTATTTTTTCATAATCAACATTACGGACAAACTATTTTTTTTTGTCGTCATTCCTATTATGTAATTATGTATGTACTCCTTTTGCTCCGTTTACGTTCATACATCTTTTCATAAACGCACGCCGGTTGCGAGTACTACTCACCTGTGCTTTCTAAAGAACATCACTAATAAGGTCACTATAATTGTCATTCTAGGGCTTTATCTCGGCGTTTCCACTCACATCTGCCTTGTAAATATTTAGTTAGTCATTCATCCTCTCAACATGACCAAAACATCCAAGCATACCCTTTTCAATTTTAGTCACTACATCTTCTTTAAACCTCACCATTGCCTTATCACATTATTCTTTAGCCTAACATTTATAATTACAGCACATATGCTTCGCAAGGAACGCATTTCCACAGCATGCAGCTGTTATAAGGCATTTCAATGTTGTGTGTGTTGTAGAAATAGATCTACACTACCTACAGCCATCTTGTTGTAACAAGAGTCTAGTCTGTGGCGATAACTCCATTATTCCATCAGGCGGTCGACACATACAGTACAGTAGTACACATAGGCTACTTTAGCTGTAGTTATGCTCGAAACGTAGTAAATAAGGTGAGAAAATATTTTTACGAACAAATCAAAGTCCTCCTTATCGATTTCAATAACGACCTTTTGAAATTATCATTTTCTAACGTCTATTAGGAGTCGTCAGACCGAATTTAGTTTTAAATACCTACTCGAAAAAAAAAAGAACGCTTCCAAAACGAATACTGACTTCTCCGGCTTTATCTTCACTAATATTTTACCAGCTACGCATTGCACAGAGCCTAGTCTGCTTAATATTTTTCGTCATTCAATGATGAAGCCCTTGCAGAGTTCAACTCACCCGAAATCCGTTGATTTCAGTTGAAAAGGCATACTAATTGCTACCTGAATACTGATGAGGTAATGCGCTTGCAAATGAAACCACTAATGGTTGAATCATCCTGATTTAATTGACGTTTCTGTCATCGAACTTCAAACATTAACTGCTAAACAAAGCTTAAATACCATTACTATATACCATAATCAGCCTATAACGTTACCACTGCTGGCACTCAGGCCTCCCCTCACAGAGAGGGAGTGGGCCGTAATCCACTACGCGGGCCCAGTGCGGGTGGGTTGGTAGATGTCGCGTCTTTGACTACTAAGGCTTCAGGGTCGCCCGGAGCCGCACCGGCGCTGGACCGCATGTTTGTGTATAGGTACTATTGAATATCGACCTAGCGCCGCACCGCCGCAACACCGCGCCACCGCACCGCCGCCGCGTAGATTTTACTCAATCTCAAACTCAAAGCATTTATTTCAAATAAACCAATTACAGGCACTTTTGAATTGTCAAGGGGTCGGTCAGTCAGAAATATGAAGCTAGTCGCCCATTCCAAAGCGTAGTAGGTACATAAGGAGAAGAACGGGCAAGAAACTCCACGAACACTTAAAAACAAATGAAATACACATTACATTTTCATTCTGAGATGTTTTGTTTTTTTTTTCATCTTGCTGTCCGGTGCGGCTCTAGTGCGGCGCCAGTGCGGCTTCGGTGTGATCCCAGCGTCATGTACCAACAAGAAGCCTAAGAATTTAGTCATGGAAAAACCCAAAGACACTTTACCTGACCCGAGGATCCAACCCTAATACCCACGTTCAGAAACCGCTGTGGACACCATTTGAACAAACAAGGCAGTCTCTTCGTACCTAGATACTCATGATATTTATTACGCGTAGATAAGGGTCTCTAATATTGTGTATATTTTTTGCTTAAAAACGTGGGTAGTGTTTGTTGTTCACCTCTTCACCAAATGCAAAAAGCAAAATAAATTACAAAATAAATAAAATATTACCTATTTTATTAAAATCACATAAAGGTATCCACTCACTACGCCGCAGGTTAAACACATCCGGATTGCGGGTAATATCGAATATTATATTCCTGTACAAACGTATGTGAACCGGTTTTGGGTGTAAGTAATTGGAAATCCTGCCCGTCAGGTATTTCCGTGTATTGTGTATCGGCGATGCGTGAACGGGTCTATCCGGGTATTTCTATAATTTATCCGAGTACTTAACGTTTCAAGATTTTGATATATTTTTATGTATTTGTTAGAGTGAGCTAGAACATGTTTTACTGGGTAAGAAGATATTGAGTGTGGTATAATATTATAGCGTTTGAGAAGAAGAAGGAAATAATATTTTATGGATATAAAGCTACTAGGACACAGACACTCTTGGTGGGGAGTGAAATAAAAAAAATAAAAAGCAAAAGTCATTTATTCAACTACTTCCTAGTGCTTTAACTGGGAAAAATAAGTGGCGCAACAAACACCAAAGCAGCACTGCTGTCGTTCAGTTAGAGAAAAAAAAAATGATTCTATACCATAGTATGCAAAATAATTTACATTAATCAACACAAAACATTAAATAAAATTATTTACCATAATGTCAGTTAGTACACGCCAATATACCAACAAAAACATCGAAATCTATAAACAAGCGAAAATAAAAACTGAAAAACGTAAACGGAACTTAATACCCGAGTAAAAGCCTCCAGGCCTAAAGGGCGTGCCCGCTTACATATAGCTATACAGCTGTAACGGGAAGTTATTAATGGTGGACTAGGAGCATCGAGGTAAAATAAATAAACAGTTAATTACTAATAACACTGACAAAACCATGATAAGCAAGACGACCAGTCCCCACAAGCCTGTTTACGAGCATAACGCAAAGATCATTGAAGGAAGTAGGCAACCCGACCCCCGACGCTACCGCAAGCAGTTACATCCAAGGGAGCATGACGAACTTACTGCCGGTTACTAAGCAAGAATAATATATGATCAATTGTCGAGGTCGCTAGCTAAGCACATATCGCAATACAACTCATAAAAAAACATTGTAATGAGTAGACTATGTCCACAGAGTACTTTATACTATACTCTATGTCAGTAACAAATTAAAACAAAATCAAAATAAATTGACTTATACAGTCAAATAAATTAATATAACTTATAAATTATATATAATAAATAAATTATATAACTACACAAACAATTATATAGAACATAAACATTGTCTTGAGTTAATCACAACGTCCAACTATTCTTATCGTTTAAGTAGTCGTTGATAGAATAGTATGCCTTTGAAAAAAGTTTGAATTTAACTTTACCTTTAAACGCATTAAAAGGCAAACCGAGCAAAGAGGGTAGCTTGTTATAAAAGGTTATACCAAGCCCAACAAATGAGTTATGAACCTTATGAAGCCGGTGAAATGGAGCTTGTAATTTGTTCTTATTTCTGCTGTTAATATTGTGAATATCACTGTTTTTACTGTATAGGTGTATATTTTGGCTAATATATTATAAGATGTTGGCGAAGATGAATTGTGAAGCTACCGCGAGAATACCAATATGTTTAAAAAAATCTCGTAGAGAAACTCTGGCACCTAACTGGTAAATTGCTCGAACAGCTCGTTTTTGAATAATAAATATATTTTGAATGTCAGCGGCTTTGCCCCACAGCAGAATACCATAGGACATAACGCTATGGAAATAACTAAAATAGACTAACCGAGCTGTATCAATGTCAGTTTATTTACTTACTTTCCTGACAGCGTAGGCAGCCGAACTGAGCCTTTCTGCTAGGCTTGATATATGTTGGCCCCACTAAAGTTTGGCATCTTCTACTATTCCCAGAGAAACTGCAACCACCTCTTTATCTAAGACGATTTTAGGTCCTAGATTTCTAACATTCGGTAAGGCGACTTGTTATTTTTTGTAAACCAATCCGTAACCATGTAATTATGTAATAGGGTTTGGTTTCCGCACTTTGTCCATCAGATAGACCATTGTGCGTGAGCCATAGCGGACGTTTGGTGGTTATTCCAACCAGCAACCAGCCCGCCTCCGTCCAGAAGATAATTAAATCTCCTGGTCTGTTCAAAACATCTGGGTGAACCGAGGGTTTCTGTTCTAATCTGGGTGACGCTCGTGCATTCAAAGAGCACGTGCGCAACGGTCTCCTCAGCCTCCATGCACGCCCTGCACAGAGGACTGTCTGTTATGCCTATTGTGTGGAAGTGTTTGTTTAGCGAGCTGTGTCCTCTGATGGTCCCCGTCACCAGCTTCATTTCTGTCCAGGGGTAATAAACGCCTGATCAGCCTGCTATCCAAGAATGGCATAGCTTCCTTGGATTGCCTGCAACCCGGTGTCCACCAGTACTCCGCTTGTGTGTGGGTGAACTCCTGTAACCACCTGCGTATTTGGTTGAAGGGGATGGGTACGATAGGCTCAGGTCCGTAACCATTGAGAGTGCACTGTTTACATCATCAAAGTCTTGTCTATTCCTATCTACTTTCAAAATAAGAGAGGTATCATCTGCAAACAGTACAACGTCACAGATATGCTTTAAATAAAATTATAAGTCATTAATATACACGAAGAATAAGAATGGACCCAGTATTGAGCCTTGAGGGACAACTAACTGAAATGGTAGCCCGGAAAATTTCACATCATTAACATATACATATTGGAACCTAATAAGTAAATAAGAATTTATTACTTTGAGAGCTTCGTTTTGAACACCATAATGACGTAGTTTACGCAAAAGCGTGTCAAGGTGCACGCAATCAAAGCTTTGGAGAGATCACAGAACACTCCAATAGCATTTTGCGAGTTCTCTCATGCGTTAAATATTTGTTACAGCAGAGCAACACCCACATCAGTGGTCGAATGACCTTTTGTAAAGCCATATTGTTCAACATGAAGGAGACTGTTTAAATTAAAATGTCTTTGCAACTGCTTGAGTATTAACTTTTCAAATGTTTTGCTAAATGTAGGTTTCGAACCTACGACGTCAAGTCGTAAGTCACGGTCGTTACCACTGGGCCACCAAAACAAATAATAGGTACCTGCTTTTCGATAATCTGGAGTCTGGATCATCAAAATCACTTTGTATATAATATTTTTCCATTATGATCGATCTAACATGCGTAAATAGTTGGATTTTGTTGTCCAATAATAGCATGAAGTTAGTATTGGCCGAAGCACTAACAAGAGCTAACCAAGCATATTACACGCCGACACGAAATCGCGGAAGGCCTGCTGCCGAAGAACCTAAACGAAGAAAACGACGAATAGATTTGCCTCTCCCCGATATTGCCAGCATACACACAGGAACGACAACTCTAAGATGTATGGTGGCTCGGGTAAATCCTACATCAAATGTGCGAAATGTAACATACGTCTTAATAAACTCTTGATATATGTCGGAAGTCACCGTTTATGACACCCCATGCAGAAACATCGTGAAATTTTCTCCCCCTTCACAAAATATCCAACAAAATAATATTATTATGTTGGTATCTGATCTACATTTTCCCAAAATCATGGATGTGCTATTTTCAAACCGAATCACGTTCGACTCGTCCTTTTGAAGACGTTTAGCCAAAATGGCGGCCGAATATCAAAGCGTTTAGGATTTACAATAGGATGATGTGTATTTGTGTATTACATTTTTTATGTTTGTAACATGTGGGATTAGAATAACAGTTTGTAATGTACATGGAATGTTATCGGTGTTTTTATTCTGACAAAAATGTGTCGGTGTAAAGGCCTATTCAGATATAAGCGATATAGCTGTCGCGCTCGCTGGCGATAATGATCCGCCTTTCCGTCACTTTGGACCAATATCCCTACCAAAATTTTATATTTGTTTGGCTGCTATTATTTCAGTCCGCCAATCACTACAGCCAACCTTCTTGACTGGCTAGATAATATTTTCACGATATCGTACCTATACTTTAGAAAAAAAAAAACAAAAGAATAAAGATACCATTCCGTAGCCGACTGCAGGTGGCAGCAGCAGGCGACGTGTCGCTGCAACATGACTGGTTTTAATGATTTTTTATGAAGTACCTTCTGTAGCTAGCGACACGACGGTTTCATAGAAATACATAGAAACCAGTCCTGTCGCGACACGTCGCCTGCTGCTGTCGCCTGCGGTCGGTTACGGAATTGTACCTTAAGTAAATTAATGACCTATTGTGACCTGAAGCCATACAGAACAAAAGAAGTATAAAAACCAAATTATAATGAATAAAAGTATAAGGAGTTTATATTATTAGAGGTTTCTGTTAATTAATATACACTGAAATTATACCTGAACAGAGTAATGCTAAGACCTTTCGTCTTGAGACACACGGGCTTTGAGATTGGATAACAAGTTTTCTGCGTACACACAAACATAAAATAATATCACGCTTGGTGTTCCCAAAGGGTTAGACAGAGATGTACTTAAAGTGCACCCATATTTCGCCAATTATGTTTAAGTTCCATATAATAGAGGGCGAGCCTATTGCCATCAACCGGGCACAAAATAATACAGATTTTGGGTTGCTACTGAGAAATCCCTAACAGAAAAACTTAATTATAACTTTGCCAGAGCGAAATAAGCCTTTTGTAGCAACAAATTATTGGACAATTTTCCAATGCATATCACGCTGTGTACATTTTTGATAGTGGATGCCAAGATGACCTAGAGAAAAATCCTGAACCTAAGTTTATCTAAATTCACCAACCAATACGTACGTTTTGTATAAATAAATAAAATTAAAGAGTAACGTTCATATTATTAGGAACGACTCTGATAAATACTTTGGTTCATCACTATCAATTTTTCAGATAACGAAAACACTTACAATAATCCAAAATACAATTAAATTCCAAAATAAAACAACCTTAATTTCAGCTAAGTGCCATTATGGAAATCATAGTTAGCTCTAAAATTACAAATTCGAATGCTCGCCTAACTAACCCCCTCTGAACCGCATAGAATGTCTCAAGGTGAGTAGAGGGTTACAGAATCCCTTGACAGTATAATCCCATTTAATATATGTACGTAAGGGTTTTGCCTTTTATATAACGCGTAGGTATGAAAGATATTTAATAGTTTGAATAAGAAACGCTTCTCGGCGTTTCAAGCTTATCTTATGGTTTTATGCAAAAAGGGGTCGAGTAGTGTAAGGGGTGGAATAGTGTAAGGGGTCAAGTAGTAGTGTAAGGGTTGAATATGTTTTACTCGGGTACAAAGTGCAGTGCTTTTGGGTAGGCTTTCGTTCGTCAAAGCTTTCAGAGTTTGTTAAGGAAGGTTTAAACCGAATATACGAGGTAAACTATTTCTTCGTATATGCAAGTATTGTTCCAGCTAAAATAATTCTACTTCCTACTAATATTATTATAAACGCGAAAGTTTGTGAGGATGGATGGATGTTTGTTACTCTTTCACGCAAAAACTACTGAACAGATTTGGATGAAATTTGGCACAAATGTAGTTTATAACCTGGATTAACACATAGGATACTTTTTATCCCAATATTCCTACGGGATCGAGACTTATGCGGGTGAAACCGCGGGGCGCTGTTAGTACCTATTGCTTTGTTGTAATGTAATATTGATTGTTTTGTAATCATTTAACAATTTATAGTTCATGAATTTTGAAATCTGGTGTAAATTTTATATATATGTGGTGATGTATTCCTGAAATAAAAATGCCTTTATTTTATTCAAAGACGATTGTTGATGAGGCGAGATAGGATGTCAAAATCTGTAAGTCAACTATGGTGCAAACTGCGACGCGACTCATATAAAGTATTCGCAATCAGAATTAGTGCCGTCGTTTAGGTTACCTCAGTGATATTTTGATCTGATAATGTAGGTTTTCCAAGGTGTTAATATTGTTAGTCATGGAGAGGTATTTGTGAAAAAAATTGACACATTTTCGACGGACAAGCGGTGATGTGTTTCAGATTAGTATGTGGTTCCGGTGTCAATAGAAGACAGGCACAATCCTCACACGTTGGGAGACACCTAGATGATTATACAGGGAGGACAATTGACGCCAAACGACGGCACGGTTGGCGCAGTGGTTAAGCGATTGACTGCTGCACTGCGTGTCGCGGGTTCGATTCCCGCACGGAACAAATATTTGTATGACCTGCAAGTAGTTGTTCCGGGTCTGGCTGTTTGTGTATGTGAGTATATATGTTTGTAAACGCACCCACGATACAGGAGAAATTCCTAGTGAGGGGCAAAGTATAAAAAAAAAAAAAAATTAAGAGGTATACAACTTTTATCCCCGCAATTCTAAATTGACGCCAAATTTTGCAGTTGTTTGGTGTCTATTATTTAGTTAAAATGCGGCAAATTTGTTATGCAGAGTGAATAAGATCATGACCACCACAATACTTTCATTAATACTTTCATTTCCTGAAGTTCTTAAACCAATTTAAAAAGGATCAAATTTTTCAAAAATATCCTTAAGAGTAACGAATATCATTTTGGTCATTGAGGATTTCGAGACACGTCCTGACTTTTTTTTCTTTGGGGTTATCTAAAGGGACGTGTTGTGGTCAAGTTTGAATACGAAAAGTGACTTTGTTAGTGGGATACGTAATAATGTATGCGCAAATGATGAAATTTAATGAAAAACACGATGAAAAGCGATCGCATTTTTTTAAGAATAAAACAGGAGCAGCTTATGCAGATCTTATTCACCGTATAAAATTGCCAAGCCTGAATAATATACTTATGGTAATTCTCGTTTGTAATAAAAATAATCTTAACATAAAGTTGTATACTTCCTATTTTGTCAGCTACTCAAAATAACGTGCAAGATAAAATAAAATAAAGTATGATATTTGCACTCAAGCTATTTTTTTGCTTTATTTGAAAATATAGATTCAAGACGTAGGATCTGAAATGGAGACAGGACTGTTGGCTGGATTTAATGATGGCAGGTGGAGCCGAGCCCTAAATGGAATGGTTGAGGAGAAATGGTTGAAGGAGCGTAGGTAGACCAATGGCCAAGTGCATGGACGATCTCTAGAAGATCCCGGGGAAGACCTGGATGAGATTTCCACGGACCAGGGAAGCATGGTCCAAAAGGGAGGAGGGCTGTAGTCAGCAGTGGGTGGAACAAGGCTGCTAATGATGATGATGATGATTCGGAAATATCAGTACAAGGCTCATAAGATAGAGTAAACCTTGGTTTCTTAAAAAAAACAACGTTAGAGTACCCAACCGCAGGCAACTGCAGGCGACGTGTCGCCGCGACACGACTGGTTTCTATGAAATACCTTCCGTAGCTAGCGACACGTCGTTTGCAGCTACGGGCGAGCGACAGACGACACGTGTAGCCCGACCGCAGACCAGTAGTATCGCCAACGCTCGAGCGATAACACGTTTTTCTATCTTCATTTTACCGACTGGAATACGGGCTGCTCCCGCCTGCGGTCGGGTTCGGAATCATGACCGCAGTGACATGACGCCGCGACATGACGCGGTGACATGTCGCCTGCAGTTGCCGCCTGCGGTCGGGTACGGAATGGTACCTTAAACCAGTTGCTGACTATAATATACCTACTAAACGGATAACCTAAACTAAGTTCTGAACCTAAGTAATTTAGTTTAAGCACTTGAAGGATTCAAAACTTTAAGTCTCTCAAGTCCCTTGGGCTTCAAACTGAAGGTGGAGCTGTTATTTTAGCGTTAATCAGCGTATTGAGCGCCGTCAAACGCAGTGTGGTCGCACCATTAGGTACAAAGTTCCAACCGTCTTGGTGTAGGGATGTGAACCATAATTTAATTCTCGGATTTCCTTTGCCTTAATTCGGAATTCTAAATTGTATACTTAGGTACTTGATTTTTTTTTAAGTGAAGTCATAATTGTTTTGTAGTTTCTGCTTCTTTCATGGAATAGGTTAATAACCTACTTTTTTTTAAAGTTGGTTAAAATGGGAGAAAGGCGTGAGATGAGTGCATGTTGTGAGGGGTTTTGTTTCTCAAGTTGAGTTTGTTTTAGAAATGATGTAAAATACCTTTAGTAAAAATTAAAATAAAGCGGAAAGTCCTGTGCGAGGCCAAAAGGCTCATTAAAGGATAATTTTGTGAATGTTCACTAAACACACGCGGTCAAAAAGATTGGATCAAATGTTTAGCTTTTATGTTCAGGGGCCTTATTATGAAGTATTAATGCCATCATTATTCCACTGCGAAAACAGGATGGTGCTAGCGGCCTTGTATAGCTCCGTCTCTCACTCACACTGGAATAATGGTGGCATTAATACGTCATAATACAGCTCCAGTTTCCCTAGTTAGAATTCAAAACTCCGATCCCGTATCTTGGGTTCCGTTTCCGAAGGGTGCTAAACAGAACCTTATTACTAAGCCTCCGCTGTCCATCCGTCTGTCTGTCAGCAGGCTGTATATATAAGTAGTTGAAATTTTCACAGATTTTGTATTTCTATTGCGACTATAATAATAAATAATAAAAATTAAATAAAGTTAATAATTAAAGGTATACAAGAAACGTGTTTTTTCTGGATCTTAATACGGTTTATGGTGGTTTTTCACACCAGCACCTCAGTTGCGTAACACACTTTCTTTCACAATCCGAAGGATTTTGAAGGAAATTCCTAATCCACTGCTTCATAAGTTTGAAAAATGTATCTGCTCGTAAATAACGCAATGAGTGTTGTTGAATTGTCAAAATGAATGGCATTGCCCTTCTGATCAAATTGATATCATACTGTATTATTTATGATAGACTACATTCCCCGCATTTCGGTTACATTGAATCTCTAATCCCGTTTTTCAACACCGGGTCTCGTAACTACATCACTAAGCCAGTCTCACAACGAAACCGGAGTGGTTCAATAGCGCTCCAGGGACGGTTCAGTTACGGTCTGATTTAATAGCCAACATGATCGCGTTAATAAACTTGTTATATTTTAAGTTAGTTTAGACTCAACTGCTTTGTTGGCTTGCGAGTGGTTTATTAAGTGTGGAGTTTCGAAGTCGGAATTTGTGGGTAGATATGAAGTGAATGTGAGTGTATGAGTATGTGTGAGTGAATGATGTGAATGTACTATAGGTAAGTACATCTTTGCCTAACCCTTCGGGGAAACATGGCATGGTGTTATGTTATGTTTATGAAGTGAAAATGTGTAGGGAGAGAATGGGCTTAGAGTTCAATTTTATTGCCATTAATCAGGCACAAATTTGGACTCCGAGCTGCTACTGAAACATTTTTAAAGGGAAATCTTTAAGGGCAAATTTTAATGAGTATGCTCAACCTGGGAATCGATTCCAGGACCCCATGTGTGTATGAAAGATAGGAAGAAAGAAAGAAGGAAAGAAAAGAAGAGAAAATAAGTTTATTTGTCACAGCAATACGTGCATACAAAAAGATAATTAACTCGAATAACACAACAACAAAACACAACACAAAAAAAATAAATAACAAAAACTAAATATATTCACGAGCACAAAACAGAAATAGTCGGCTAGCACGTCCTGAACTCATGACTGTGACAAGAAGGCTTCCACTCAGCATATTTTTATTTTAGGAGCTTGGACAGCAAGACTAAGTTGCTCCGTAAAGCTTTCTTATAGTTTAATATATTATAATGCAGTTGTTTTACATGAGTAACTCTCTTCTAAGAATACCAACCCGCACAAGTAAATATAATAACCTCGCTGTTTCTGACAAGGGGTATGCTAGAATATTATTGCATCTTCCACACCCATTCACCCTACAATTCACCACATTAATTCAACGTCAAAATACATCCCAAATCATTATGTCCTGTTATGTACTGTTTATTCTTGTTTAATTTTCTTTTTTTATTATTAACTAGCTGACCCGGCGAACTTCGTACCGCCTAACAGTCAATGAATGCCGTGTTACCTTTTAGCTGAACTAATTTAGGCTTTGATGAACGTAATACAATGATACAAAATAAATATTAATATAGATAGATATATAAAAGTATTTCATTATGATGAATAATACATACAGAAAGAGAATAAAAATTAAAAAAAAACAAAAATTAACTAGGTACTTAAAACACGTCTCAGAAAAAAATTATAGAATTAAACTATGTTGTGCAGCATGGGATGCACTCGGATTAACTCTTTTCATTCAAGCACCTTGTGGTAAACGACATTCTTTGTTTTTCTGTCAGGCGCAAGAAGAAAAACATGCATTTTCTAGATTGAGGCCACATATAGTCAAGGATTGGCCTTGTGATTTATTAATCGTCATGGCGAAGGCAAAACGAATCGGGAATTGAATTCGTTTAAACTCAAAGGGAAACTCATCGGATGTTGGGATCATCGGAATCCTTGGAATGAGAACTTCCTCATCTTTAAATTTTCCTTTGAGTATCGACGCGTGAATCACATTGCTCATCAGTTTTCTTATCACCAAACGCGTTCCATTGCACAGTTTTGGTAGGTTTAAATTTCTAAGCATGACGACTACCGACCCAAACTTCAGTTGTAAATTGTGCGGTGGTAAACCAGGCACATCCAAGGAGTTTAAAAATTCAGTTGGATAATTAGTGGCTTCATCTTCGTTTCTTACACAGTCGATAGATTTGAATGAATACAGAGTACCTACGATTTGATTCTGAATTATAAAATTTAGGTCATCTACATCTTTATTTTTAGCCGCCAAAATTGCTCGCTCCCTTAACCATTTAGTATTTTTGTGGTTAGCAATGATATCCGGGAATACTTTGTTGATAAGCTCGTCTTTCGATGAGACGAAATTGCAAAAATTTGGAGGAAATTAAATCAATCCGCTCGATTCGTCAACAGGAACACGGCCATTACCGATAGTCAGCAATTGCTTGGAGAAATCATCAGCAGATAGATCGTTCAACAATGCAACTCTCATATTTACTAACAGTTGAAGTTTCTTCACATATCGCCACAGATTTGATGCTTTGAGGCAAGCGTTTATTTCGTCGGCAGCAGTAGATCTTGGAATGACTGGTAGTGTTTGTCGGAAATCGCCAGATAGTAAAATTATTGCACCACCAAAACATCTCGAGTCATTGCGCAGATCTTTTAATGTTCGGTCAAGTGCTTCCAATGCGAGTTTGTGCGCATTGTGCATTCGTCCCATATGATTATTTTTGATGCTACTAAAACTTTGGCCATTGCGAAGTGTTTCGAAATGTTACATTTCGGTTGTTCAGTAGTTTGAAGGTTTAATTTAATGTGGCAATTTTAACGCTGAGTGAGCCGTACGGCATCCATCTAACAATGTGGCCGCTATTCCAGAAGAAGCAACTGCTACCGCAATTGCGGATCTCGCACGTACAGTGGCCAAAATCAATGACATGAGGAATGTCTTCCCAGTTCCACCGGCGACATCCAGAAAAAATAAGCCACCATTTCCATCATCAATTGCATTAATCAATGTATCATAGACTTCCCTCTGTTTAGGATTCAACAGTGGTACGTTCGTTTGAACTGATTGGACTAATGCATGTGGATCATATTCACGTTCACGTTCCAATTCTCTATTAAATGCGTCATTCATTCCGCGATCTGGCGCTGGCATTCCTAACCTGACTAACAAACTGCCGCACATGAGGTAACACATATCTTCGATCAAGAGTAAAGCCTGGTTATGCATCTCCTCATTTGCCTCAAGATCGGGATTTCATGCTCTATCTGCTGACACGAATTCGATCTTTATATTTGTTCCACAGGTCACGTGGGTTCGATGGGAAGTATGTCGAAATTTTACCACTAAGGCAGCACAAACCAGGCGTTTCACCAGCAAACTTCAATGCGCCACAATGCTGGCAAACAACGTCCATTGGACCAATGCAAACTAAACGATGCAAGCTGTAGTCGATGGTGCAATCATATAAAAACGCTGCTCGATTCAAATCAACACTTGAACCATTTCTTCTTGCACTTCGAAGATTATCCCTCTGTTGATCTGTACGATAAGCTCGACGATTTCTCGTTTCTAACCTAGCCGTTTCACGGGCTGCCTCTCTTTCCTCTTGTGTTTGAGAAGCTTAAGGCCCTTCTTCGCTCCATACTAACGCGGCGCTCTTCTCGTGCAATTTCTCGTTCTTCATCAGATAATTGACTCGCGATGTTCCGTTGCCTAATTGCATTACGGCTTCGCTGGGAAAGATCAGATCTTCTAGGACGCGGCATTGTTATTAGTAGTAATACTGAATATGTATTCGCAAAAAACCACACAAAACAAACAAATATAACAGTAACTGAAGTTTCGAGACATAGACAATAGTTTAGATCATAGACTATTATTTGGAAAGTGCACTTTTTAACCTTTGTAATTATTCATCTTAGAAAAATCATAGACAACATAAAATGACATTTACGCTTTCGTTAACCTATAGAATAAATCTTAGAAATTGTTTTCGGAAATATAAACTTTAATTTACACAAAATAAATTTATGAACGCACGCGTAAATGTTAATCATTTGTCATTATTTCTGAACGCACGCATAAATGTCAATCATTACTTATACAGTATTTGACAGGATAGACAACAAATGTTTGACAGGTACGAAACAAAGGAGCATTTATTTAAAATGATTCATCTTTCATAATTATGTATTCGTCGAGTTTTCATTGTTTTTAAGATGTATTCTGCTATTCGGGGCGGAGACAAATCCAACGAATCAAAAACCATGAAAATTGGTCCAGTAGATCTCGAGTTATAAGTGTTGTAACAAACCCGTCTTTCTTTTATATATATAGATTTACTAAATCTAAATTATCTAAATTAATGTTATTACCTTTTAAGCACTTTTGCATGGAACATCATTCCACCCTGTATCTGGAGAAGGGCGTTGTTAGCTGCGCTACAGTTTATACTTTTGCAGCTATCATCGTTTTACTTGTACTTAGTCCTGTATTATTGTTCCGAAATAAACTTTTTACAATTTTTTTATTTTATTTTATTATCTTGCCACCTCTCTAACATAAATACCAAAGTGTGTGAATAACTCAGATCTGAGATCGTCGTTACGGGCACACTCCACCATGTTGTGAAGAACGTCTTCCACGTTCCCACACTCAGTGCAGTTGGGAGAAGGAACATTTTTCATTAAGTACGCTCAGCATCATGTTATGCTGTGGGGACCCACAACACAACGCTCATTTTCAGAGGTCACCCGAAAAAGAAGTACCTACGGAAACCAAATCAGGTTTAATGAATTGTACAAAAATAGGTAAGGGTGACATGGAGCCCCGCCAGTGACACTAGAGTCAAATTAAAGTCAGTCCGAATTAGGGTTGGTAATGAGGCTGACAGTCTATGGTGCTCAGGTAACAAAAACATAGATAGTCACAGGGACTGTCGCCGAGAAATGAAATGAAATGAAATGAAATGAAATTGTTTATTCTGTAAATAGGATATTGCAATCACTTTTACACGTCATATTAAAAAAATATTTAAAAAAAAAAAAGAAGAAAAAGCTAGATGAGTTCGGCGTTTCCTATCTGACTACTCTGAGAAGAAAGACCGAAACAAACTCAGAGGTCACAGTCTCTTTTAAAGTCCAGACATAATCTTGGTCAGGCTATATGAGGACCATGTAGATTAGTGTCTGAAATGGTCTTTTGAGGAAAGAACCACACAGATTTGAGTGGACCTGTCCAGTCAGTGCAAGCATTTGTCAGTAATCGTAGAGCTCAACTCAGAACTTAAGGAGCTCAACTCGACGAACAATACCAAAGAAAGGACATTTGGGTAGGTCGCATAAAGTACTCAAACTGCCAGACCATCATTTAAACTAACTGAGCCAGAAAAAAATAAAGAAAGAGGAAAAACAATAAAAATAAAATATCCACATAGTCCTCACATTCACAGAGAGAGACGTGAAAACTTAAAACTATGAAATAACTGCTGGTCAAGCTTATCACGTCATACTTATAGCTACTTAATATACCTACTGTTATCATAGCATGTCGGTGACGTGAATTCAATAAGATTTTCCCTTACCAAAATTCCTTCAACGCGCCTAAAGTTTTCACTTAAATAATAGGTACTAAAGTAGGTATGGCTTTTTCAAGGTTCGAAGAAATGTGTTTTTTTTATGGTATGTCAAAAGTATGCCTCATCAAGTATGAAAAAAAAACCCAGAGCGAACAGATACAGGACGTAACTCAGAATTTTAGTGATATTCAATTAAATCATTCTGTAAACATTTCACTATAAGATTCGATGGCTAAATGTGTGAAATTGCTGTTTGTTTTTCATCAGGGGTGATGATTTTTTTCTTTAAGATATCTTTGATTTTCGTATACCCTTCGATACAAATACAGGGGGATGCGCTAAGCTAGCCCACGAAATTCAAATTTTCTTACGGTTTTTGCAATTTGCAGGTTAGTGTCAGGTTGCGTGTTAATTAAAATATGACTCGCGACCGTAACAAATATTTCTAGGGCTACCCCCGGACGCTTTCGCTTTAACATGTAATTACTTCCACCAGTTACAGAACATGTAACACAACTTGGCCTACGGCATATGCTCTTATAAAATCCACAAAAGGAGAACAGTCCATATAGTAAACTGTGGGTCTAATCTAGCTGCAGTCTGAAGCTGAACCTAAAGTTATGATTCGTTTCGGTAACGAACGCACACCGGACATAGCCCTAGAATAAGAATGTTCAGAAGAAACATTTTCAATGCCTATGAAGGTGACGATTTAGACACCGGCACCAGCATCCGTTACTCGGCACTGTCATTCTTGGATCTTTGATAGTCGTTACGGGTAGTCAGAAGCCCGAAAGTCTGACAACCAGTCTTACCGAGGGATATCGTGTTACCCAGTAACTGGGTTGTAGAGGTCATATAGGCAGTCGGTCCATGTAAAATACTGGTATTCAGCTACATCCGGTAAGACTGGAAGCCGACCCCAATATAGTTGGGAAAAGGCTAGTCAGGCAGGCATCCATCAAGGGGTGATGCTACCCGTCATACTAAACAACTTTAACCATTAAACTCATATCCGATTCGTGAAAAAAAATCGAATACCTATCCAACTCAGTAGGCAGACTATTTTGATTAATATACGAAAAGTTTTTTTTTACGAATCTTATATTATGTTTCATAGCGAAAGTTGTATAGTATGACAAGTAGAATCACCTCTTTGACGGATGGTGGTTACTCAATCGCCACCCTGTTGTATCGGAGCGTAAGAAACGATCTACAAGGTCAGGGTTGAGTGGTCGCTTGCAGCACAGGCTAAAGTACTATTTGGTACCCTTCAGTTGATAGAAATAAAGAAAAGAAAGAAAGAATAATATTTATTTGGAAACAGTTCGTGAAACACATAATAACAAAATAAAAAGTGAAAATAATTATAAATCAATAATAGTGTGTGCCTCACGGCTGCGCCAAACAGGTTCATTTCAGAATTAATGCCCGACAAATGCTGTCTGACGCTGGTTTTCTAATGAACCCTTATGGACAAGACAACGGGGAGTACCAACAGTTTCAACATACCTAATACATAATTTTGATACCTCTAAATAAATAAATAAACTACATAAGGTCTATTTAAATGTTATTTCTACTTAAACAAACATAAACTTTATGAAAGTGTAAATACAATTGATTTTAGACTGACTAGTACTGTTGAAAAAGTCATAAAAAATATGAATTTGTAGCGCAAACTGAACCCTATGTGTAGGTATTACAGTTGTTTTTCCTAAAACTCGTGTTTGTTTACATGTTTGGCAAATAAATTGTGAACGCAGATTACTAACAAATATGAATTAAAAACAAAGAAAAAACAAAAACAATCCGAAAACAACATTAACTGTCCAAGCAAAAACCTGTTCCTAGCGATGAGCTAAGTAGTGCACCGTCCGTGCACTCACAAAGTGTAACAGGCCGCCGACCGCGGCGGACAGATTGACGACAGACGTCAGCGACAGCAACAATTGATGAACTGCCACGTTGTCCACTGCTAGACATAAACCTCTCCAAATGCACGCCATGTAACTCACCTACTCTGATCCAGCTACCAGCCACCCTGCAAAGATCGTCGGTAAAGCTACCGATTTGCGGTCTCTGCTCCAGCTATAATATTATCCCTAGAACCGGTAACTATTGGGGTAGTCCAAATGTCATAAGTTCATCGGCTAATATGGCCCATCTACTACCACTTCAGCGTCTTTTGCTTCTATCCAGTTTTATTACTCTATGGCTAAACTCCGAGTGGTTTCAATGCAGTTATTTGCATACTCAAAGCGTCGTTTGGTTATAGAGGACTACCTAACATGAGAACCTATGCTTGGATTGGATGCTGTAACGATATTATTATTGTAACAGCAAGCAGGAACAGCAAACAGTGTCGGTTACACAAAGGCCTTGATTATGTTGGTTACTGACTAAATTGTATCGGCTTGAAAATGTCCTACTGTAGGGCAGAGACTCGACATAGTAATAATACCGACGTATTACTGTTCTACTGCAGGGCAAAGGTCTCTTCTCATACAGAGAAGGCACGAGCATTGATCACCGCGCTTGCTCAAGACGGGTTGGCGATTTCAGACTTATAATTATTAACTACACACATCAACACGGTCTAGGGATATTTCATACTCAATTAAATAACTCGAAAAGTACTGGCCGCATTGTAATCTTTCATACACCGATTTGTTTGTAATTTATCTCAGACTAATTACAAATTCAAATTTTTGAAAATTCTTTTGTTTCGGTGGCATAAAAATGTCTTGATGTGTAGGAGAGGGAATTTTCATTTGTGCGAAATTTAGAAAACAATACGAATTACGTTTAGTTACAGTTTTTTTTCATTTTTAAACGAAAGATAAAGTTAAAATTGAGGTATTGTAGCCATGCAACGCCAACATTTGACGAGGGCGGAGATGTTACGAGCTGTGGGAATGCTGGAAGCTGGGTCTGTTCAGCGTAATGTTGCTGAGGCCATAGGGACCCACCAAAATGTAATTTCAAGATTGTGGACACGCTATCGTGCCACAGGTGAAGTAGCGGAGAGGCACCGGGGGCCAAGTCGCATCACTACCTCCAGACAAGATCGATTTTTGCAAATTACTGCGCGAGCTCAACCAAATGCAACGGCGACTCAATTGGTCCAAAGGCTGCGAGTGGAATACCAAGTGCTTGTGAGTGACCAAACTGTAAGAAGGCGACTGCATGAAAGCAATCTACGCTCTCGTAGACCACTCCGGGTCCCACCTTTACGGAGAGGCAATCGTGGACGACGATTAGAATGGGTTCGGGACCACGTGGACTGGGGCCGTGAGCAATGGTCCAATGTGCTGTTCACGGATGAATCCAGGTTCGGCTTCCATCCAGATTCACGAAGGAAGCGTGTTTGGCGAGTTCCTGGACGATGGAGCCGTCTTCAGAACCCTCAGGAAGTTCACCCATACCAAGGAGGAACAATTATGGTTTGGGCAGGAATTCGTCTTGGAGGACGGACGGATCTCGTTTGGGTGCGGGGCAATATAACGGCAGAACGATACGTCCAACAGGTGCTGGGGCCCGTAATCTTGCCCCACAGAACACAAATGGGGCAAGATTTCCTGCTCATGCACAACAATGCCCAGGCACACACGGCGAGAACGGTAGCAGCTTGGTTACATACACACAATGTTAGGGCCTTAGACTGGCCTGCTCAATCGCCAGATCTAAATCTCATTGAGCATGCGTGGGATATGCTGCAAAGAAGACCTCTGAAGGAAGTTCCTGAAAATCTGGCTACAGAAGATCAACTTTTTGCGCACCTCAGAAGGACATGGGACAATATTCCGCAGCAAGACATTGACAACCTTGTTCTGAGCATGCCGAATCGTTGCCGATGTGTGAACATCATGGGCGCTTTCTCAGACTACTAACTTCAAGTTTATAAACACAAATTAAATGATTTTTCTATTTTTTTCAGTTTTTACTCATAAATTAAAAGTTAATTCATATACGGTTTCCGTCTATGCTTCATTTTTTTTCCATAAAATCCTGAAATTTTAATCGAAGTACCTTAACCATTATTAAAAAATGGTAGAATATTAAATAACGTATCTTTTAAATATATACATGTCATATAAATAATTAACACATTGATAGTAATTCGCTTTTTTAAAAATATCCCTAGACCGTGTTGATGTGTGTATAAGTCCAGATTTCGTCACGATGTTTTCCTTCACCGATATCAGTAATGTCCAAACTCAGAAAGTACATATAAATTGAAATAGTCACATAGGTACTTGTCCGGACTTGAACTTACAACCTCGTGAATGGGAGGCGAGGCCTTAACCGCTAACGCCCGGGTGTCATCACTGCGTGGATCGCCCGGAGGACACGGTTGAGCATACGGTGGAGGTCTGTCCGGCTTGGGCAGAGCATCGCCGTGTCCTCGTGGAGGCGATCGGTGGCGGGGATCTCTCGCGTCCGGCCCTAGTCCAGGCCATGGTACGGAGCGAGAGGGCATGGGAGGCCGTCACCGTAGGCGCGGGCTTGCGGACGGTGAGCAATGGGTAGCTCGCCGTCCGATAAGGACCAGGCCCGGGTCGACGGCGCGTTGTGTTCCACGCGCGCCTCAAAGAGATGTCAGCACAACGGAAGGGGTCCGATAGGACCGATGCCTGCCGGGGTTGCGGGAAAGTCCGAAAGGGATACCGTGGCCCCTGGCAACGTACAGGCAACGGAAGGAACACGGGTGGGTTTTAGTCAGTAAGGTTCTGACACGCCCTCCCGCTCCACCCAGAGCGGGAGAAGTTATTTGATAATTTCCCACCCAAAAAAAAAAAAAAAAAGGCCTTAACCGCTGGGGCATCACGACATAGTAAATCCTGTAGATTTGAAGGGGGGTACTTACTCCAGCCATGACGAAAAAAAATGTTTTTTGGTCTTCGCCTGTCTGTATGTCCATTGATTACCGAAATAGGTTGATATTTTCACAGAATACGTGTTACTCTGGCTTCTATCATGGCAAATAATGAAAACAAAGATTAACTTTAATGGTTTTGGTGATTTTCAATTTGGCCAGTTTCTTACCATTTTGGTAAGGAACCATAATTAATATCTGTCAAATGGCCAGAATGATATAAAAACACACAACCACGGAATACCGCCCCAAAACCATCTACCTAAACACCCGAAAATACAAAGCAATAAATAGTCCCCCATTCCCCATAATTAGTCCCCGAAACACAATGGTGTTCATCAATAACCGAACAATAGCACAATGAGAGTAGTTGAGACAGTTCTCAGTACCGCAAAAAAGATAGGTACAGAAGGTTGGCTCCATACAACGAGCAAAAACGCACGCACACATAGACACGCAATTTTTTTGGATGGGAAATTATCAAATAACTTCTCCCACTCTGGGCTGAGCGGGAGGGCGTGTCAGACTCGTACTGACTAAAACCCTCCCGTTCCTTCAGTTGCCTGTACGTTGCCAGGGGCCACGGTATCCCTTTCGGACTTTCCCGCAACCTCGGCAGGCATCGGTCCTATCCAGTTCCCCTTCATTTGTTGACATATCTTTGAGGCGCGCGTGGAACACAACGCGCCGTCGACCCGGGCCTGGTCCTTATCGGACGGCGAGCTACCCATTGCTCACCGTCCGCAAGCCCGCGCGTACGGTGGCTGGGAATCGGCTCTTGATTCCCGACGCCCAGGGCGTCTCCTGCGGCGGCTAGGGGCGTGAGGGCGCGAAATTTGCCTCTCCCTCACGCGTTTCGTTCGAGTATTACTGCTTCGCAGAAGGAGGTGACGGCCTCCCATGCCCACTTGCTCCGTACCATGGCCTGGACCAGGGCCGGATGCGAGAGATCGCCGCCACCGATCGCCTCCACGAGGACACGGCGATGCTCTGCCCAAGCCTGGCAGACCTCCACCGTATGCTCTACCATGTCCTCCGAGCGATCCACGCAGTGATGACACCCGGGCGTTTCCTCCCGCCTTATATGAAACAGGAACCTCCCGAAACAACCATGTCCGGTGAGGACCTGCGTCAGGCGGAAGGTGAGGACGCCGTGGCGCCTCTTTAGCCACTCCTCAAAGAGGAGACTTATAGCCGCAATAGTGGCGTGCCTAACATATAGACACGTTTCACTTACAGCGAGTGCACTCGCGACTGGCATTTAGTTTGACATAAACTTGATATTAGAATCTCCTTGCCAATGTCATTCAAGCTAAAAAAATCCTTGAAGTAAAGTAATTAGTTTTGGAACCACAAACTATTGATGTTGTCTATCTAAGTGCAAATTTCGTTGCAACCAAACAAAAATTACGACCCATTTTGTTACATAAAATATATTATATATTTATAATGGTTACACGAAATTAGATAAGCACTGAAGTAGATATGAGTATGTGGCATTCGCATGTGAATCATTTCAAATTCTGAATTCAAATATAGTTTGAGATCGCCACGTGTACAACGTTACAAACTTGTTAACATAGATGAAACTGACAGTTATAGGCCTCACTTTGGGGAACTGAAGATTTTGACCTTGCCTTGCCTTTATATGTTTGAAATTTGTAAATTTGTACGTAAATATCCCGAATTATACACCAAAAGAGAAGACATACAGAATAGATTTACTGTACGACATAAAAACAGACTAAACATTCCAACATCACGACTTAAAATGCATTCATCAAGTACATATCTTAAGAATAGAAATAAATATAATATGTTTAGTAATAAATTAAAGCTATTTCTAATAAACAAAAGCTATTATAATATAAATGAATACATGAATAATAAACTGTGATGCAATAAAATGTAAATAATTAATTGAGATTACTTCTACATTTGCCAATCACATTCACGCATATAAAATAAACAATAATAATTGTAATCTAAATACATTTAATTTAATTATGAATTGTTCATGTTCTAAATTCTATTAGCTACTTATTTTATTTTATTATTTTCCATATTTATGCTGCTGTGCCCTTACAGGGTCCATAACTATATCTTAACTTTAAGCCTATTTGTTCAACTTAATTCACATTATGGTATGCAAATAAATGAAATGAAATGAATTGAGCTTATTATGGTGCGTGGCGAAAATCTGAACTAACGCTGCCATCTTGTTTTGTCAATAAAATTTCTGTATCAATTTCACAAATGTTTACCAACAAAGCGCCCCTGTGATTGTCATTCTGGCGCCAGGATCCTTCTAGCACTCTACGCTTTTGTGCTCGTTGAATTATTCTGTTTTTTTGTGACCTACTTTAATAAGTTTATACCTACGTAACTATAGTGACCCGCCTCTGTTCCGAACAGTTTTTACGAATAAACAAAACATGAAGATTTATTTAAATGTAAATTTGAAATAAATTCTCTAACACCGCCGTCAAAACCGTTGTATGTTAGAAGAACAGCGCGACACAGGCAGACACGAAAAGCGACTTTACTAAGGTGAAAGAGTCAAGGTAGCCCGCGAAATTCAAATTTTCTTACGATTTTTGCTATTTACAGGTATAAATATGATCATAAAAATGATCAAAACCACTCTCTAAGTTCATGTAATCCTACTGAATGACTATTTCATGAAATCATGACATTTGAGGATTATGCTAACTTATGGAGTTGTATTGCTGATTGTAATAATTATAATTTTGTAAAGCCATATTTGTTACGGTCGCGAATCATATTTTAATCAACATACAACCTGACACTGACTAAAGAAAGTTTGAACTTCGTGGGCTACCTTAGCGCATCCCCCTTAATGTATAGATACAGATAAATATAGATTCAGAATGCAAAGATTGTTCAAGTTCGCCATATTCAGGTATATTTGTACGTGCGCCTGTTTTCGCTCGCTGTACGGAGCCGGCCTTCTGTTTCTACTTCTCTATTTTGTGCCAGTACCTTTGTACACCATCGTGCTTTTATCATTAAAACGTCTTCAAAGTCTTGGTTGAAAGCTAAATGCATCGTTTTTACGGTTTAAAAGAAGCCATTATGATGAATTGGCTTTGATGTCTCGGTTTGAGCTTGGGAGAGGAAAATGCTGGATTTAGTAGCTGGCATAAGATTTTGTTACTTCCAAAAAGAACGAATCGTTTTACTATGAAACTTGGTTTAAATTGGTTGCTTTGAAAGCAATAATGCTTTGGAAAATGTTACGTTTTATTTCGTAAAACTATGTAGACTGTGTTTTGCCATTTGAACGAAGGTTTCAATTTAATTGGTTTACCTATACCTACGTAACGATAAAACAAGTTTTTTTGAAAGAAATTCAATTATTCGACTACATTTTCTTAGGTTTTCTATCTAATGATATTTTGATACTAGTGACTTATGCTAAAGGTACAGAGGTCAGCAGGTCAACCTAGCCGAAATTGTCAAATTTTTCCAGTCAACTTTGAACCTTATAATTCAGAGCTAAAGTTGAAAATCTATTAAAGAAATTTGACAGATTGTAGTAGGTCGATGTGCTGGTGTCTGTACTACTTGTCAACAGTTTGGTAAAATTACTGAAAAATATTTTTCGATTTTGTTAAATTCAAAAATATTCACCAGAACTGACAGCTCTTATTTTCTTCCATCTCTTTCTTGTCTATGTTATACGTATTTCTGAAAAAGATAGCAAAGATACTTTAGTTTAATTCATCCAGTATCCATCAAAACCATATCTTCCACCATGTTTAGTACACTTTAAACATTAACCAGCAAAATCTGCTTCTCAATCCAATCACGGCAGCTCTCTTACCCCCTAACAAAAAAACTACACACGCCTTAATAGACTGATATCCCTGATCTCCAGCATAATACGTCTGGAAGGGCCAAAAAGGTCCACTTTATGGAATTTCATTATGGGGACGCCTCATCCGTTGGATTTATAGCATCCTATGAATTTTGATTAAATTTTCGTGTTGAGCTTTGAAATTGGTAACGTGAGTGTACCAGAGGAATTTGATATTGCAGTTCTAGATTGCAAGAAAAGGTGGGTGTCACCGCAGATAGGGGTGTAAACGATGTTGTACTGTCCGCCTCACTGTCCACTTTGAACGGCTGAATATGAAGTTGGTATTCAATCATTCAATGAATATAATTATATCCAAGTTGAGAGCGGTGGTGGCCCAGTGGTAACGGCCCCGACTTACAAGTTTTAGGTCGTGGATTCGAACCTAAGCAGGCGCTTCGCTTTGTGTAAATAATTTCATCACCACTGCTCTCAAAATGGTGAAGGAAAGCATCGTGAGGAAATCAAAAACTCGAAGACATGTGACATCTACCAATCCGCACTGGGCCCGCGTGGTAGATAACGGCCCACTTCCTCTCACGGAGAGGAGGGCTGTGTCCTAGCAGTGGGTACATTATAGGCTGATTATGAATAATATCCATATTATGTTAGAGGGGCTCGTGGTTAAGTAATATCAGCCGCACGGGTCGATCGATCAGGTTAAGCTACGCTTGCCACGATCAATCCGTGGCTGGGTGACCATTTCTACATACCGAGACCCCTCCGTGCCTCGGAAAGCAAGTTAAGTAGGTAGTCCTGGCTGTCATTCTTGGATCTTTGATAGTCGTTACGGGTCGTCAGAAGCCCAAAAGTCTGACAACCAGTTCTACCTAGGAGTATCGTATTACACAATAACTGGGATGTGGAGGTCAGATAGGCAGTCGGTCCATGTAAAATACTGGTATTCAGCTGCATCTGGTTAGACTGGATGCCGACCCCAAGTCGAAAAGGCCCCTGGGAAAAGGCTAGGCAGAATGAATATCCTTTTATGTAAATCTATGTATTTTTGTTGTGGATCGATTCAAGAAGGTTTGTGTCTAGCAGTTGGCTGAAGTTATGATGATGATAAATATCGATTTAATAATGTTTATCATCATTGACGAAGACGTCTTCTGCAGTTTGCTGAACATAGCATAATTATTCGAAATAAAACCTGTTTAGGTTCAAAATATGATAAAGTACCAAGCGTGAAAAAATTTGCCAGTCAGGGCGGTGGTAGTGAGTCTGACAGCCCAGAGTGTGCCAGACGTAGGGTCGTGTACTCATGATTTTGTTTTCAAAGTGGTTAGATATGCGTGACCGCAATGGTATCTACGTCTTCATTTAAGTGGAAGCAACTTCTCGTGGACGTTAATAATGTAACACCAAAGACGGGATATTAAAATATAAATATATTTTTTCTCAGTACTAGTAACATGGATTCTGGATTTGTGCCCGGTTCAAAGCAAAAGGCTCGCCCCCCATTACTTGGGACTTAAACATAGCTGGCGAAATGTGGGTGTACTATAGGTACACCTCTGCTCAACCCTTCGGGGAAATAAGACCTGGTGTTGTGTGCTATGAATGAATGAATGAATTAATTAATGAATTAATGAATAAATTGCACCGATCCCAGCGTGGTTTAACCAGACTCAGAGAGACCTGATATTATGTGCTTTGTAAAAAAAAACTCTGGTATAGTAGTCGCAAGCACTACTATAGAGCTGTTCTGGGTTCGATTCTCAGATCAGGCAATGTGGTCTGGGGTTTTTTCATCAAAGTGGCAATTTCCGTAATTTTTAAGCACGTTCGCATTCGCATCTCATTCGCAATCTGTCAAACAATACAATCAATTTACCAAAATTTTTGACAAGTTTGACAAGTACTTAAAAAACGTTCACAGTCATGTCATAACTTGAATGTGAACGTTTTTTTAAGTACGAGAATTGGCCTTCAGGATTTTTCAGCAGCAGCCTATTGACTGGCGGTGTGCCCAGTTGATGGCAATAGGCTGGCCCCTATTACATGGGACTTAAACATACAGGGTGACTGTTATTTGACGTATCCCTTCCAGGACGTGATAATATGACCCTTTTGCAACAATTAAGCACTCCATAAAGCCTAGGCGAAAATTCATGGAATTCAAGAAAACCCTAATTTTATGGTTTTTTTTTAATTCCCGGAATTCGTCACTAAGTATCACTTTTCTCTAAACTCAAATTGAGTGGCTTTCATTGGCTTTCCATGGGGTACCTAATACTTGAACAATCCTTTTGGGTGTACTATAGGTACACCTTTGCTTGTACCTTCGAAATAACAAGCGTCATGTTATGTATAATCACAGCTACAATTTATCTCTTTGATCACCAAATGCGACGAAAGCCAAGTCTGTCCAAGATTGATGTAGTTCGAGCAGTCTCTGATTGAATTTATGGCCAGCAAAGGATATTTATGGGCCGTCATAAAGTTATAGATAGGCTTTTAGTCAATGCAGATAGGGATGAAATAGAATTCTGTCTACGCTGTTTCTGAGGTCCTTAATAGGATTATGATGGTCATGGCAACCAACTTTTGCATTGATTGTTACAAACATAACAAAAATATCAATCTGTCTGCCTTTTCGCAACTGTGCTGGAATCGGCTTCCAGTCTAACTGGATGCAGCTGAATACCAGTATTTTACATGGTGACTGCCTATCTGACCTTCACAACCCAGTAACTGGGAAATATGATACCTCTTGGTAAGATTGGATGTCGGATTTTCAGCGATTCTTCTGAGGACTGTCAAAGATCCACGAATGACCGCCAGGACCAACGGGTTAACGTGCTATCCGAGGCACGGAGGAATCTCGGTAATATAACAAATAATGAAAAAGATTGAATATTTGCCTATATAGTTTTGCAGTAGTATTTTGCAAAGTTCGTTTTGAACCTTGTCAAGTGACTGCACTGTTTCAAAGAATTAGTACCTACTTAGAGACTCTTTTAAAAATAAATCAACTGTCATCGTGGGTCGATGTCTATGGAGCATAAATTATGCAATGCGAAGAATACTATAAGTTTTATGTAGTACCTACTTCACAATCATGATACTACAAGGTGGGACGAAAGTAATGTCACAGCGCATCAGGGATGTCGTCGCTGCCTCGACCCGGCTAAAGTGCCGTAAGCATTGGATTATCACTGCCACTGTATAAGCCCTTGGCTTAGCAAATGAAAATAGCTGAAAGGTAGGTTAGGTTAGAACTGTGACCACACAACGCACGAGCCGAGCGAGCGAAACGAGCGGTGCCACGGCAGCGGCCGGCGAGTGCCAGGGTGCCGTTTAGACACAAAAAAATGTTTTTTTTTGGGAATATGGTGTTTTACAGCGAACTAACCTCAACAATCAATCAAAATAACAAGTGACAGTGATAGTGACAATGACAATGTAATTCTTACGGCGCTTTAGCCAAGCCGAGGCAGCGCCACTATTATGCCGCTAACGGCACTTTATTCGAGAGGTGTATAGACACTGCCTAAATTGAATTGAATTGAATGTGCCATAATTTTTGCAAATGGCGTCAAATGTCATTGTGCTTTGACATTTAGATAATAGACAGATGAAGAATTAGTTGACAATGCAATGGAGCCATACACACAGCTCAGGAGCCTCAGGCAATGAGGGAGATTTTAGAACACCTATTTCAGGGCCGTATAATCTCTCGTTTTGGCTATTTGACGGTGCCAGACTTCTTCCTTTAGGGCTTTTTGAAATCTAGCATTTCTAACATAAACTACAACCTTGCAAGTCTTGAAAGCCAAAATTTAACAAGAAATCACCAAAATGGAGCCAGATTAATTCAAAATGCCGTAAAACGAGCAGAAATGGGCATCAACTCAGAAGGTGGTAATTTGACCGATATATTTTTTTAAACTTAATTTCATCAATTTTGCTCCTCTTTCCGAGAAAACAGGGCCCTATTTTTTCCATTTTCAACAAAATGGCAGCCAATTCACATTACGAGATTACTTTTGCCCCACCCTTTTGCTCTTACAGCTTTAGTATAGATAATAAGAGTATTCTTCCAAAAGGTGGGAACAGCTTAGAACTATCACATGCCTCTCGACTTTTCCTTTAACCAAAGCCCTACAAAACACAACCACTTAACGTTATAACATCCATACATAAGAAATTATCCTCATCCATTTTCGCTTACACAGCGAAATTATAATATTGTTTAGGACAGACAAGTACAGTCGGACAAAGATATTGGTATACAAACAGCAAAGTGAAAGTTAGGCATTGATGGACTCATGTATGTATGCCTCGGCTTCGCCTTGGCCCACATTTACACGTTCGTCCATCAATGCCCCTTTTGCAGGCCGCGGCAATAATGTACTTATATTATCTATTACACCATTTCTTGACCCTTTTGAATTGTCAAAGAGACGGTCGGTTTGTTAAACGGAAAATTTAAGCTAGTTGCACGTTCTAAAACGTAAATCTCTATGGAGAACACCGGGCAAGAAACTCCATGGGTACTCTTTTAAATCAACTTATTGCAAAACCCTGGTTACATTAATACTAACTTGCTATAAACAGTTATAACGTACACAATTTAAATGAATATTGCCAGTTTATTGGAATGATAAATATTGTTTGCCTGCATACCAAACTCTTAGTTCAACTATACAAAATAGAAAGCACGGAAATGGAAGAAAGAGACAAAAGACACAAAGATAATGGGAAAGAAAGGGATGGGGATAAAGCCGGAGACGAAATGATTACTGCGTCGCCCGCTAACAACTTTGTCAGTGCACAAACATGAATATGGAAAACTTTGGAGTAGATTGAAAAAGCTTATTTAGTTTTTTTTTTGTTAAAGTTGAATATTTTTAGGGAAGAGAATAGTCGTAGTCTTGGTAAATAAAAATGCTTGGTAAACATATTCTTACTACCAGTTTTCTTAGTCATCAAGTTTTCATTAAATAATTTGCTAGCTCTGTTAATATAAATAATAGTTGTAGAGAACGATTGAAGAAATAAAACAATCAGTTGACCTCAGAAGAGGGTCGTAGCTGCTTAACCGGACTTTCCTGTGGCTGCCTTAAGCTTCTACACTCAAAGCCTCCAGCCAGGGGCAAAAACTATTCTAATTATAAGCTAGGCGAGCGCTCGCTAAGGGCACCCCCTGTGGGGTACGAACCTCGGCTTAGGGCGTCGCTGGGGGGAGGACAGGCTGGATCAAAGATATATTATTATTATTAATTGGGGAGTTTAAAGCTGCTGGCTCAGCATCGACGCGGGCTGGCGCATCGTCGAGCAAGGGTCGAGGGGGAAACGATTGACGGATGTCGGGTGGTTTTATATTTATTTTATGTCGTTCGCGGTAATGTTCTTTTTGTCCTATACTATGTAATATCGTTCATGAAAAACAAACCAACTTTCAAATCCCAGTCTAGACGAGAATATTCTGAATTTTATTGCTGCCACACAATATACGGATAAATATCTAGACACATAGGAATAAAAATCTGCATTTAGGGTGGGACGTGAACTCGACAAACGTAAACCGATGTGCTTTCTACCGCTGTAAGCGTGTCCCAGAAATTACGTTGCATTTGGTTCCAAACAATATTGTATTTTTCACCAGACTCGACTAGAATTCGAGCCGAACGAAATTATCTATTCATTTTTATTGTTACTGCATACATTATACTAATGAATTATTTAATTGCTTAACATAATATTTAATTTGCCTGCACGTCGAAATTAAAGGCAGAATTATCTAAGCAATCATCTTTAAGAACTTTCTGTACCTTATTTACGTAAACAAATACATTACCCTCATTGTTGATTTTGTTAGTGTTTCATTTTATAATTTAAAACTTAAGTTTGTTTTAATATTGTCTTAATTATGTGGTTGATGATTTTGGTGCACGGTAAACCTCCAATGAGTTTATGTTTGTTCCAACTTAATATGTATAAAGATGTAGGTTTTCTATTAAAAAAAAAAATGTGTTTAATATATTTATTTTTATTTTTTATTTAAGCAAATTATGCTCTGTTGGCCTAATCTTATCATTCACGCCTATCATATCCAAATAAATGGCTAAACAGTGGTGTACAAAACAAACACCACTTATGGTACAAGTTCCATAATGAGTTCATGAAAAAAAACATTATAGAAAAAGTACCTACTTAACAAAACAAGGATCTTTCAAGTTTACGGTAAATATTGGAGACATTGTAGAAAAACGCCACAAACGTGAAAACAAGGACCGCACTACAGTTTGCGGTTTAAAACCAATCCAATTTAGCAGATTCTTGCAATCAAAGAAAGACAAAAGACTACATTGTTGAAACTTGAGGTTAAGAAAATACAATGTAGTGTTGCAGGTTACTTTAAGAGATACAATAAAAAATAGTATCTAGTTTTTATTTTATATCTTTTCAGCTCATCGGTGCAGCGGAGCAGTGTTATCCTAATGTGACCATCGGACTGCCAAGTCATAGGTCTCGAGTTCAAACCCAAAGCACGCACCTCTGACTTAATTAATCATAGTTTTTAATATGTATATCCTCATGTTTAAATTAATATTTATTTCACAGTTTTTGTTACTGCACCTACCACTGTTTGTCTCTGCATCACCCAAAGGATGACTGGTAGAAAATGTCTATGGCATTAAGTCCGCCTCTGTAGATTTGTGTGCTTGAAGTATTAAATAAATAAATAATAGATAATTATAGCTATCGTACCTAAAAATATAACAAAAGAGTTCTGCTACCTCTAAAAATATAACAAAAGAGTTCTGCTAACCCAGCAAAAACTTACAGCCATGTCGATGTCCTCAATACCGGCCAGCCATAATGTTCAGTATTTAAGCGTCATCTCGCAGCTATGCCTAGTTTCTAGGTCTTAACGGCGCGTAGAGCCGGTGCTGTAATTATTGGAACGACAGACAAGGCAAAAGAGAGGTGGAGTCGAATTGGTGCTAAAGATTTTTTGGATAAAAAAATACGAGTTTTAATATATTTCTTTAACACCTGGAGGTTTAGCAAGCGAAATCGTTTTGGATTTAAAGGCAGGAGTTTAGTTGTTAGGTATTTCCATTTTAATAGTGTAGATATAATAGGTACATTGGACGAAAAATTCCAAGAAATTTTACGAAAAGATAATTAATAAAAAATGATGCTGATCTGCCAGTTTGTTTATTACTTGCATGCATATTAAAATGCTTGTTCCCAATTGATGTTGTTTACAAATATCGACTAGACATTCATATATTTTTAAGTTGATTTTAAAATGACTGGTACCTACTATTCATAAAGTCCTCAACATTTTTGAAATTGTAGCCCAAACTGAACTTTATATGTAGGTGTTAAAGTTGTCTTTTTGGAAAGATAACTTTATACAATAAGTGTATACATTTAAATCTTTCCAAAAATGTTTACATTTTTGGCAATTTAATTGTATTCGCACGATAAATAGAAGTAACCTGAAATTTAGCTCTTTAAACCTATTCTCAATTAACTCTTCAATACAAAACCAGAATTTCTCTTAAGATTTCGAAAACAAAGACTATTGGAGTAAGGAACGAGGTAAATCAATCGAAGCTAATAAATTACGGCCACTGTCTGTCTCACCTAATGAATCGAAGACATTCATTACATGGAAACCCAATTTCAGTTCTCTGATATTTGTTTTTTATTGTTTTTGTGGGACTTAAACATAACTGGCGAAATGTGGGTTTATTATAGGCACACCTTTGCCTATGGATTACACACACACAAACACTCACAAACTCAATACAGGCTTCTTCTATCCGCTTTTTGTTGTTACCATTTTCTTTTTATTTTTGTTAATCTTATTGCATAAGATTCTGTAATATCTCCTACTGGGAGAGGGCACTGGCTCTTGTAACACAGGTCTACCACCTAGCACAGGAGTCAGGGACTTCACACTATTTTGTAACCAATCTCTTGTCTAATAAAGATTATTGATTATTGATTATTGAACTGGCGAAATGTGAGTTTATTATAGGTACACTTTTGCCTATGGATTACAGGCGTGATATATTTATTTATTATGGCACTCCAACGACTGGACCACAAAAACATTTACAGAGAGCATAATAATATCATTATTATAACTTATAAGCTGCAGCGAATTTGTCACTTAAAGGTGTGCACAGCCCTTACATAGTTTCCTTATAATTAAAGTAATTAAAAAAAGCAATAAGTTAATAATAAAAAAAAATATGTATATGTGATATTAGTTTAAAAATATCTTTATTTTGTGGTTTTTGTGGACATGATAATTATTCAGATTTGATACTAGTAATAGCAACCACGTCATTTCGTTTAAAATACGTTTTTGTTTTTATTAATTTATTTATCTTGATGCGGGAGGCACAGAATCGGTCGAAGTGGCGGTGCTTGGGGGAGGCCTATGTCCAGCAGTGGATGTCCTTCGGCTAATATAATGATGATGATGATGATTTATATTTATATAGATTCTCTTCAAGTTTGTGAATGAGAAAACGCTGCAGGCCTACTGGACTGTAGATTTGTTGACCATCATTATTCTGTTAAGTACCTGGAACTTGTTGAAAGACCTACACCGTCCTCCCATACCTAATAAAACTGTTATTTGAAAATATTGTAAAAGCCAATTATTTTTAAAAGATAACCGTGGAATTTCTTGCCGGCTCTTCTCTATGGAAACGACCAATTGGAACCGTGCACCTAGCTTCTGACGTTTCATATGTGCCCATGTAGGTTTATGTGGAATAAAATACGAGTATTTTGAATTTTGAATTGCAGGTGCTTTGTAATTTTTAAAACAGTTTTACTATCGTTGGTTAGCTTATGTATGTCCACGTGGTTACGACAAAATATCTGTTTTTTTTAGCACTTTAAATTTATAATGACCACAATCTATTCTAAAATATATATCTATTATAAAGCATTAAACTTTTATCTTGTTTTGGTTTTTCTCTTTAGTGTAGTGGTCGCAAGCGCTATTGCTAAGCATGAGGAGCTAGGTTCGATTCCCAGGTTGGGTAAAGTGTTTTTGGGTTTTTCCATCAGGAATTTCTTAGTATCAAGCAAAAATTACATTTGATGTAACAATCATAGATTATGTTGTGATTTATAATAGCCCTTCAGTAGTAATAACCTCATTCAACGCAATTAATCCTAATAAGTAGAGCTGAAAGATAAGCCTCTTATGTCCTTAGAAGGACTTTGTCCACCTCGATATCTTACTTAAAGAAGAATTATCAACTATTAATTGGCGAAATGTGGGTGTACTATAGGTAAACCTCTACCTAACCCTACGGGAATTAAAAGCGTGATGACAATGTTATACTGTAGTATTCTACAAGTCTTCTGAAGTTCTTAAACGGATTTCCAACTCAGACGTATTTCTGAATTGCCCGCCTGTCGTTCTTATTCCTAGTCTATCAAAGCTTCTAATCCTTCACCATTGCTTTTCCCCTACAATTGTCACAGTTTGAATAAGTAACAGTATTATGCCTTCATAGAAAACGGCCGAAACTGGCGCTTCGAAATCTCAGTGTATATCCGTACACAACAGTATCGAGTGCGCGGCAGTTACGCACGGACGCGGAAGTTTTATCTACCGAGCGGCCGTAAGTTATTAATTCAAGGTCACTGTCGAGACATAATACTGTGATATTGTGGTCGGATTTTAGTCTTAGTACATGTAGGGTAAGTTCTGGATAGGTGCCCCAATGAAATAGGTGCCGCGACTTTGAATACTCAATGTTCGAAATATCGTAGGCTAAAATCGAATCGTACTATACAATAGGAAGCGCCCCCCGCAGACCCCAGTGCCACGACAACCGTAGGGGAGACGCGCACGCGTTTCGTCCGTGTGTGTATAAATCTTCCGCGGCGAGACCTCAGCAAGCGTTGAAATTATAATCGTAAGTACTTACTATAGAATATTACAATAATTGATATTACATTTTAAAGTACACGGAATAATACTTTAAATTATAGATTTATTTTTATCTTATTTTTAATTTAAAAAGGCATCTATCCCATGCCCCATCTGCTGTAGCCACTATGTGTGTAACTATTTCTATTAATGTTTTCAAATCGTAGGTGGAAGAAATGCCTCAGAAATATAAAAAAAAACCGGGCATGGCTTTCAAGAAATGATCAAAAATGAGAAAGGTGTAAATGAAATAGCCAGAACTTACGGAATACCCTCTCGGACATTAAGACGACGACAAACTACAATTTGACTAAATCCACCGCTCTTACATCACAGATTGAACTTAAGTTATAACTTAATACTATGTGTTAGGCAAAAGATGATTAAGAAAGAATAAGAAGAGCAAGAAGAATTAAGAAGAATAAAAAGAAAAAGAAAAACTAAGACGAATAATTAGAAGAAGAAGAATAAGACAAATAAGATAAAATTATCTATGTTAGTTCTGAAAAGTATATTGATTGCGTTAAGTAGATGTATAAGATGATTATTATTTCACGAAAGAATAAAAAAAAATGATTCCTTTTTTGGAGAATTCTATATAGATTATATAATTTTAAACGATGTCACAAATTAATGTTCAAACATTGAATACAAACTGATTACATTGAAACTAGTCTGTTTTATTTCAATATTAGCATCTAATATTGAAGCATTCATACAGCGAATCTTCTATCCCTCACGGTAGACATCTATCCCTTGGCGCATTTTTACTACGAGTCTTCTATCCCCCACAGTAGGCATCTATCCTACTTTTGAGAGGGTAAAAAAGACATAATTTCCTCAAAATCTATGAAACTTATGTACAAACAAAAGGGGTACCATCATTTGCGGCAAAGTCCGAAAGGGATACCGTGGCCCCTGGCAACGTACAGGCAACGGAAGGAACACGGGTGGGTTTTAGTCAGTAAGAGTCTGACCAGCTCCACCCAGAGCGGGAGAAGTTATTTTTGATAATTTCCCAACCAAAAAAAAAAAAAAAGGGGTACCATCATAGATTAAAGATCAAAGTTACCATATGCAAAAGACGTATTGCCAATAGATTTTTAATTTATTTATTTAAGGAAAAACAAACAGTATCACAATAATGAACGGACATAATATCTTAAATATTACATTATAATATAACAATTATGCTACCCACTACGTTCTCCACAGATTACAATTGGAAGTATTTAAAAACTAGCTAGTGACACAGATAAAAAAAACCTATATAACCGATATATAAAAGAAAGAATATATATATATTTATATATTATATATATATATATATATATATATAAAGCAAGTTTGTGTGCGTACATTGTTGAACATTAAGTCATTATTCAATACTACTTTGCTGATCCTTTAGGGTTGCTTGGATTTGCTTCCTAAATACATTTTTACTGAAAAAGAGAATGTCGATTGAATTAAACTCACTGTTATATGTCTCAACCAAACGATGAAGTGGTGAACGCGAGCCGGCGTTGGATTTACAAAGACGAGTAGCAAACAGACGCCGAGAGCGTACCTCCCGTATATGAACTGTTCGAGGAACCAGGTAACACAGACCACTTACTAAGTCCGGACAATCAAAATGATTGCGGCACACATTGAACAGGGTCATAACTTCCAGAAGTTTCCGTCTTGATTTTAAGGTCAAAAGATCATACTTTTTAAGAAGTAAGTAGTATGACATTTTATTAATAATTAATAAGTTATGGCTTCCTATCAAGAAGTGGGGCTGCTATCCTGGACTTACCCTACATGAACATCAATATCTTCCACGTAGAGACTAACATTTGAAAACCCATTACAGGGAATCGATATCTCAAGGATATATCAGTGTCAAGCTTACAGCCCAGTGTCTGACTAGCCGTATCTACTTTCATAGGTATTCTACTTATAATAACTGGATAGCACGGCTGTCTTCTAGTTGCGTAACACATTTTCAATCACTATCCGAGAGTTTTGAAGGATATTGCTAAACCATTGCTTCATAGGTTTGTAAAATTCGTCTGCTCGACAACTTAAATAACGTAATGAACGTGGATGACCTGTTTGTTTGTTCTGTAAACGATGGTCACCCATCCAATACCTGACTCAGCTAGCGAAACTTAGCTTCTAATGACGTGACCCATTCCCATTTGGTCGTGGTCTCTCGTACCGCACTAAATTGTTAAGGAATGTTTATTTTATTAATATCTTTTGAAATACTGAATGTGCACGATGTTGGATTACGCCAATATTTAGTAAAAATTTCTACCGAATATTGGTGCTATTGTTATCCGATTTGATCAACTACTTTAGTAGCTATGTAACATATATTTTCTATCGACCGTCAGGAGTTAGGAGCCACCTTAAATGTCCTGTAACTTTTTAAGGGTTTTTCTACAAATTCCAGGATCGGACCTCCAAATCGGCTAATTTACTACTAAATATCGGTAGTACCCGCGTTTAAATATGAGACATAAAGAAAAAGAAAGAAAGAAAATACGTTTATTCTGCACAAACAAAACGCACATTTAAATAAAATAAAAACACAAAATACACAAATACAAAAGTAGCTAAAAGCCTCGTATTCAGCCAACAAACAAACGCTATTTTTAAAAGTGATTCTTCATCGGTTGATGTCAAGGCCACAGACAAAGACAATATTGCGTAATTACTGTAACAACATTACATACTCTGTGGTTGCGACATTGGCAAATGACAACAAAACCTAAGACCCATAGATAATACGACGGGCGCCGCCGCCTCTACCCATATACATTATAGTAACTTAACCCTTATACTACTCCTTTTTAAAAGTCGGTTAAAAACTAACTAAATCGGTCCAGTCGTTCTCTATAATATCATTTAATCAGACGATAGAACCTAACCTTATTTCAAAAACAATACCTACCTACCAACCATAATTTCGTTCAAAGTAATTAACTCCACCGCAACACTTAACTAAGCAGTCAGTCCAATATTAACTTTTGCCCACAATTATAATTTAGAGCCAAAATCTAAGGCACTTCGAACTGAATCAAGGATTTAAAGCAAGTTTAGATCCTCTGAGAAACCAACCAATTGAAAGTGTCGCTTTCAAACTGTAACCAAAGTTGTGAAATAACTTTATTGTGCTAATACTATTAAGAGAAATAATCTGTTTGTTTGTGCACAAAAACAAGATAACAGTTTGGCCGATGTATTCTATAAAAATTCCACCGTGAAAACTTAGTTGAAGTGAGCTTGAAGTGTGCTTGAAGTGAGCTTTAAGTGAGCTTGAAGTGAGCTTGAAGTGAGATTGAAGTGGGCCTGAAGTGAGCTTGAAGTGAGCTGTTATTCCACCTGTTGCTAGGGTTTGACACTATTGACATCTCAATTCAAGCTCACTGAACAGGCTTGGCGACACAGGGATGTGAAGAAGTGTACGTACCTATAGTACAACCCACATTTCGCCAGTTATTTGTAAGTCCCATGTAATAGGGGGCGAGCCTATTGCCATCAACCGAGCACAAATCAAGACTTCGTGGACTACTACTGAGAAATTTCAGATATAAAAACCAATAAAACTTTTCCCGACCTGAGAATCGATCCCAATACCTAAAGAAACTTAATTCTAAACCCAAACTCAAAGCACTTATTTCAAATAAACCAATTACAGGCACTTTGAATTGTCTAGAGGTCGGTCAGTCAGAAAGATGAAGCTAGTCGCCCATTCCAAAGCGTAGTATGATCCTAAGGAGAAGAACGGGCAAGAAACTCCACGGACACTCTTTTAAATCAAAACATTGTTACAAACCAATAAATATTGGTAAGTGGTCCCACGAACTTTACCTTATATTGTAGGTAGCAATTATTCAAATCAACGCTAGCATTAATTTGAAGTCCGACTACTTAGTCCTAATTCTCAGATGGCTATTACGGAAGACAAAAGATTAAGCGTCCAAGCCATTAATCGCGTTATTAGTGTCGTGATAAATGGTGGAAACCTGTATTCGATTTATAGTTAGGATGGGTACAGGGTGGGCAACTAGAAGCTACAATACGACTCAACTTAGATGTAGCATCGGCAAAATTCGTAAAACCGATCACCATCTGAACTGAGTGCGCATTCAAAATCACCAATATTTATTACTGCTTTAGGTGAAAATGATCTTTACGCAAACGCACAACCTGTGAAGTCATAATAACCAAATACATTCGTAAAATGAAATGAATAAATGCATTTTTCAAATGTATGCTACATCTAAGTTGTGTCGTATTGTACACAACTGTAAAATAAGTTTTTTTTTAAATGTCAGATTTGTTATATTTATAATAAACTAGCTACGTCCCGCGGTTTTACCTGCATAAGTCTCGATGCCGTGGGAATGTAGGGATAAAAATTATTCTATGTCCTAATCCAGGTCATGGTCTACTCATGTGCTAAATTTCATCCAAATCTGTTCAGCTGCAATTAGGCAAATAAACAAACTAACAAACTCACTTTCGCATTTATAATATTAGTTAGGATATTATAACAATAAATATATAGCAGTGGTAAACAACATTTGCCAAAATTCCAACTTTTTACTATCTAAAAAGTGATCAATTTTCGTGGGGTTTTTGATTTCGTATGTTATATTTTTAGTATCCCACTAAAAAAGTTATAAATATTTTATTTGTAGTGTTAAAGATTGACCACGATTTAACCAACAGAAAAAGGGCAGGACGTGTTACCAAATCCTTCGTGATCAAAATTGGGTCTTATTTAATCCGTTTACGAACTTCAGAATTTAATTTCGGATGTTTATTTTGAAGTGTGTTGAGTTGTTTCACCTCCAGATAACGCACGTGTATTAAAAATTGCGCTAACTATTTTCAAACCCGAAAAAGAGGTGTATCAGCCTTAACGTAAAACCACGAGTAAAACTCGGCAATAATATCTGATTTCATGATTCAGTTGTCAAGATAACGGAAATGTGATAATTTGTGGAAAGCATACAAGTGGCAGCCCAAATATGTGACATTTAAGGAACACTAAAACTATCTGATGAGTTAAGTGACGCCACAATATAGGATGCTGCATGATTATGCTTCACAAAAATGTGTCACCTCTTAGAATGCAATAATATTGGACATGTCTTGCGTTATAGATATCTGCCTACTCAGTTAAATTCAAAACAATATGATACCTCGTTGTGATATAAAATATCTGACATCACTTTGGCAACCAGCGCTGAGGCTCTGTCTTGCACAGGGTCGCAGCATTATGCTGAGCGATGGCCGTTTTGCGTGGATGTGACGCATATTTTCCCTAAACTTGTTTCTTTTTTAATTTTGTGTTCTTTTTTTGCGTCATGTTTACCGCAAATAAACGTATTTTCTTTCTTCTTCTTCTTTCTTAAAATATAAACCTGACAGTATAATGTTTCGAGTTTTCTTTAATATTGTAATCAGTGCCGGTCATATTGCATAAATATGTGATATCCCACCAGAAACATAAAAATCACAACGAGTGGTACAATTCTGAAGAATATGATAACATTCTTCTGAATTTAACTGATTTGGCCTACGTTAAAAAATAATGTTTAGCGAAAGTAACAGGTGCTTTTCGTACTGGTAAACAACATTTTATGCTCTCGGTTTTTACGCGATGAGCCATAAAGGGTAATCGTCGGGACCATTAATTACAGCGGTTGAGTTAAAGTTCGGACTTCTCTGGAAGCCTCATCAAATAGCCAAAGGCAATCAAATATCATCAGTCATCTTTGATCGCTCAAAACAAACAACAAATACTTACCAATCAGATATGACAAAATTAATCAAAAACTTTTCAGAAAAACCGAAGAAGAAATTATCGGTAAATCTCTTGGCCTTCATTTCACCTGAAGGTAAGTGACGATCAGGCCGAAGGTGCATGCGAGCGCTGGGAATCGAGCCCGGGAGCTCTGGGTCTGGGGCAAGCGGTCTTACCATTAGACCACAGAGGCGCTTTTCTCTAAGCCACATATCACCTGTATATTTAATTATAATACCCTAATAACATAAAAATATACAGTATACACGATCAAAATAAAAATAAGCAGGCAAAATAAGCAGTCTCATAGGGACTGTCGATATAAGGAAAACTTAAAACTATGGAATATCAGTGGTCACCCTTATAGCTACAGATATACTGTTAACATTATCATGTCGGTGACGCGAACCCATAAGATTTTTCCCTCGCTCAACGCGCCTAAAGACCACATATGTGGCGGCATCTATATCGCCACATGCGAACTACGCATAATACCGAGGTCACACAGAATCCTGCATTGCTCAAGCAGGGTTTACCGCGCGATCAGAATATATATAACTTCCCAAATTATCGGGCAGTTGCCCACCAGAAACGACACCCATCTGGTCGGAGGACCTCTTTACATACATACATAAACTCACGGGGGTAGGCAGAAACTATAGAACGCCACGTGCTAAGCTCCTTACATACTCCTTTTGCTTCGTTTACATTCTATACATCTGCCGCTTGCGAGTACTACACACCTGACCTTTCTGAAGAACATCATCAATTAGGTCACTATTATGTCCTCCTAGTTCCTAAAGGAGTGTACACTTTAAAAAAAACACAAGGAACGTAAAGTATTACGTACTTAAAAATAGATTTCACAAAGTCTATTTTTACAAACCTCCCATACAATTTTACCCTGATCAATTGATCGACCCCAGAGGCCCACAAATTGGATGACAGTAACAAATCTAAATGGATGTAAGTCTATTTCTGGCCGCTGATTTACGTCGTATATTTAATCACTTCCTTGACAAGCAACGGTTTATTTTACGAGATTCGTATTTCGCAAATTAATGCCTTTTAGGAATTTGGGTCAAATTTTTTGCTTAAATGAGGAATTTTGGGAGAGTAACAATGGGATAGGATGGAGTTTAACTTTACTTGAAGGTTGTGATAAAGAGGTTTTATTTGTACGTTTGGCGCGATTATTTTATCGTATCGGCAAAAAAAAACAACCTATAGGAAGAATAGGTCTTGCCTTGATACAAAATGCCAACCAAGTATATTTTAATGCAAGTATGCACAGTTTGTCATTGCACTAAAACTGAATGAGCTCGGTATGGCGTACTTTCCCCCACTAGTGCGGGAATCCAAAGTAAAAAACACGCGTTTTCAATGTTTTTCATTGTGAACCTTAAAGCTGTCCAATAACAGCCACTTTTCCAGCAAGTGTATTGAAAAAATATTCGCCAGTTATTACACTCATGTTTAACCTTAGATAGATTTACGTACTAACAAAGATTAAATAAAAACAATTTTTCAGAAGTATTTTCCTCCAAATAAAGTCAGAATGAAAATATATCCCAGACTAACTTTGTAGCTGCAGAAAAAAAACGAATTGACGATTCTTTGATAATCCAAAAATATGTAACAAAATGATACCTATTCTAACTAAAACAAAGTCTTTGACTGTAAAACAAAAATCTTTAAATGCGAAAAATAAATTCTATGACTTCTGATGCAGACAGAGCGGGCACTGCAACTATAAATAAAAACAAATACTAGCAAAATTCACGGAGAATAAACATCTAAGGACTATCGCCATCCTTGTTAGCAACTTGTCTTAAACAACTACTAATTGCAGTTCATGAAAACAACTTACTATTTTGTTGTTAGCTGAGGCACACAATAGATACGTACAGAAAGTCGGCTCCATACAACGAGCGAAAACAGATGCACGCACACATTGACACGTACTAGTACGTGTGGCGGCGATCTCAAACAAATGCCGGTCTCAAGTGCGCTTGCACTCGCTGTACGTGAAGCGTGTCTCTGGGTGCGTGCGTTTTTGCTCGTTGTATGGAGTCGACCTTCTGCACCTATCTATTTGTTTTGTTTGATAGTCGTGGCTTCCAGAGTTATATAACAATGCAACTTTCCTCTTGTTACTTGTGTATTTTGATTTTAATCAAATCAGTGAAGGAAATAGAATAAGTACGAAAATAATCTCAAAATGGTTAATAAAATATGTAGGAACATTTCTTTCTACTACTAATTCTTCATTATTTTGAACTAAAACTTACCCACTAATTTAGTCTTGAAGAACTAGAAACCACTATAATTATGCAGGCTGTATAAATAACAATTTGGTACGGGAATCGATATATCCCAACCTTGCGACAGCCAAAGTTGAAGCAATATTCGATTTACATCAATTAATGTTTTAGTTTTATTATTTACCCCGCAACCTAACCGAAAAGCAACTATCGCGCGAATACGCGATTACGCGATAGTTTACCTGAATCAAAACGTACGCGACTTGAATGACCACAAGAGTACCGGTCATCTATACTATATATACATATATAATATAGCTAAAGAAATGAAATGAAATGAAATGAAATTGTTTATTCTGTAAATAGGATATTGCAATCACTTTTACACGTCATATTAAAAAAAAAAAAAATATTAAAAAAAAAAAGAGGAAAATGCTAGATGAGTTCGGCGTTTCCTATCTGACTACTCTGAGAAGAAAGACCGAAACAAACTCAGAGGTCACAGTCTCTTTTAAAGTCCAGACATAATCTTGGTCAGGCCATATGAGGACCATGTAGATTAGTGTCTGAAATGGTCTTTTGAGGAAAGAACCACACAGATTTGAGTGTACCTGTCCAGTCAGTGCAAGCATTTGTCAGTAATCGTAGAGCTCAACTCAGAACTTAAGGAGCTCAACTCGACGAACAATACCAAAGAAAGGACATTTGGGTAGGTCGCATATTTAAACTACTCAAACTGCCAGACCATCATTTAAACTAACTGAGAAAGAAAAAATTAAAGAAAGAGGAAAAACAATAAAAATAAGAAGAGTTTGATTTTTGTTTGAACGTGCAAATTTCTGGAACTGATTGACTTTGAAAAATTCTCTTTGCATTTGATAGCCCAAATCTTGAGACATTCCAACTGCAAATGTTAGTTTTTACGCACAATATTAAGAGATTTACCATGTTATTTTAAGACCATAGACTTCTTATAGGTGTTCCTGTAGTCTATGAGTAAAGAACCATTCTTTGTATTTTTTTCAAATGGCAAATTTTCATCAATTTTCTTGAATATCTTTAAAAGCATTGATTTTTAAATTATAAAATAAATATATGAGATCTTCGCAACAAGCTCTTTTCATTTCATAAGTCACAAAGTACAGTTTGCAAGACTTTATTTTGTGTTTTTTCTTATTCGCCCCCCAAAAGTGACCCCCATATTCAAAATTCATTTATTTACGTTATACGTCCGTGTTTGCACTGTACGACTAAACGCCGACAGACTGAACACCGACAAGACTTTACTTCGAAAGGACTCTTCGCCGACAGGACACTTCGCCGACAGGACTCTTCGCCGACAGGGCTCATCTCATTTTTTGTAAGGCGTTGAAGATGGAGCCCCGCTTTTAAAAAAAAATAACCACGAAGGGGATGGCGGGGTCAAATAACCACGAAGGGGATGGCGGGGTCTACGACGACGAGTCCTGTCGGCGAAGAGTCCCGTCGAAGTAAAGTCTTGTCGGTGTTCAGTCTGTCGGCGTAGTGTCTGTCGGCGTTTAGTCGTACACTCCCGTGTTTGGGTCACAGAAAAATACATGCATGCCAAATTTCAACATAATCGGATTCGGAGCAAACTGACTGTGACAGATGGACAGACAGACATATACACGAGTGATCCTATAAGAGTTCCGTTTTTTTCCTTCTGAGGTCCGGAACCCTAAAAAGCTAAAATAATAGTAATATAAATAGCTAAAGTAATTGTGCGGGCAGGCGATGCGATGCGACGCGATGGTTCGAGGGAACAAAAAATTTCACGCGAAAGAAGTCGCGAGCAAAAGGTAAGTATCATACAAAAGAATGCGACGATCGCGTACTCGCGCGACTGTCGTCGCATTCGTTTAGGACACGGCCCGTATCAAATCAATATCATAATGAAAAACCGAAACAGAAAAAAACTCCGAATTTTCTCAATAAAATCGACGTTTCTTCCGAACCCCCAAAAGACAGTCAACCGTTTTTACGCACCCAAACAAAACGTAAACCAGCATTCATTAAGAGGGATTAAACTTAAGATGTCTAAAGGCGTTAAAATCCTCCACAGCAAGGGGTCTCATTAATAGAACCTCAACTGGACCACCGATAAAGCCTACCATGATTTATTTAGGCCCGGTTCGTTTGGACGATTTAATTAAATTGACCCCCATTTTTTAGGGCTATGAAATTAGAGGGGTAACAATAGCTTTTTTTCGTCGGAGAAAACAACTTTTTTTGAAATCGATATACTGTTGATCAATATGATTTATCATTCACGCCTATATTCTCTGAAGTTGTTGGCAGAGGTGAATTATACTACCTCACCCCTCTTACAAAGAGGAAAAGGGCAAGAGGGGACAACTCTGGGCATTGACTGACATTTCGCCAGTTACATAATTATGTTGAAGGTTTGTTTGATTCGTGTGGGCATTAAACTTGCAAAGATTGATAATGATAATATATTTATTTGCTCAAAACATGGTATAACAGGTCTTACAGTTTAAAATAGTACAAACATGTTTTGCTGGGTTTAGACTCAGCATGCAAAATCGAGAATAAAAAGTAAGCACTTAGCTAACATTTTGTGTCAAAAAACTGTTTCAGACTATAAAAGTTATTTTGGCTTAGCCATGCACTCAATTTCCGCTTAAAACAGTATTTCGTATTTAACAATTTAAAATCACCAGGTAATTTATTATAAATCCGTACACACTTAGCTAAGCAGCTTTTGCTATATTTTGCAAGCCTAGGAACATTGCTTACTACGAGCCTGTATGGGTCTCATTTGTTTCGAGGACATAATATGTCCAAAAAGATATTTAAAACAGCGAACGATATATTATATCGTTCGCTGTTTTAAATATTTTTTTATGTTTTCATACAAACATGCATATTTCGTAGATGTATAGACAAGATAGCGGTAACAAACCAAGTTTTTTAAATACTGGTTTGCATGATTCGTCAGGTTGGAGTCCGTATGTCCGATTGTCTCACAGTATATTAAATTAAGTTGTCAATTTGATCTATACAGAGTAGCGCTATTAATTTGTTAGTTCTTTCAATGCCACCGAAAAATTGGTTAACATTGGGTGTCCGTTCGTTTAATGGTCTCAATTACAACTGCTAAGCACGTGGGTGATTAAATAACTTTTCAGTAGAACTCTGATACTGAATTTGTGCCCGTTGGATGGCAATAGGCTCGCCCCCTATTACATGGGACTTAAACTTAACTGGTGAAATTTGGGTGTACTAGATAGGTACACCTCTACTTAACCCTTCGGGATTTACAGGCGTGATGTTATGTTGTGGGTTGTTCATCGTCGCTTTTAAATCGACCTTTTGATTTAATTCATTCCACATTCACCACACACCCTTCGACTACTTTTGTTGTGATATTTTCTTTTCATTTGCTTATTTTTTTGTTTTAATTGCTTGTAGAAATACCATGTTACCTGCCTGTTTATTTGTATGATGCCACTAAGTAGGGCCTGGTGCCCTGTAAAACAGGTTTTTTCTTACTTCAGGCACCAGCTGTCACAATCTGAATATTTAAGGTTTCGTACCCAAAGGGTGAAACGGGATCATATTACTAAGACTCCGCTGTCCGTTTGTCACCAGGCTGTATCTCATGAACCGTGATAGTTAGACAGTTGAAATTTTCACAGATGATGTATTTCTGTTGCCGCTATAACAACAAATACTAAAAACAGAATAAAATAAATATTTAAGGGGGCTCCCATACAAGAACCGTGTTTTTTTTCCGTTGTTATAGATAATGGTATGGAACCCTTCGTGTACGAGTCCGACTCGCACTTGGCCGGTTTTATAGTTCAAAACTGTTAAATAATTGTTAATCTAAAGCCATTGTGAGCTAAAATAAATAAACTTATTATTATTATTCATTCCTCATACATTCGTCGTATCATAATTACTAGTTTTACTCAATTCTATGAATATACAGCAACACGTGGGCTCTTCCTGATAAATTAATCGATGTCTATATGGGCTATTCACCCACCATTAACTTTAATAATGGAGGAGGTCAGTACAGGTCAACATATCGATTGTCCTCCCATTAGATGTTGTGTTAAATTATCGTCAATTAATCTCAAATAATATTTGTATTCATAATTTAGATTAAAATGTCAATTTACAAAATTAAAACTTTTAAGGCAATGTTGCGACAGAAAAAAAACTCTAAACTACCTCGTAAAACACTTTTTCCCTGTTATATTATTTCAAATTAAAGTTTTTTTTTTAAATATTCCCATTCAACTATTTTCGATGGGTTTTTGAATGTCATTTGCTCAATAAAAATATAGTTATTACCTTAAATATTTTTATTTATTTATTTAAAAAGGTAAATTGCCGACAAAACATTACAAATAAAAGACTATCCAAAAGTAAAATTTATTTTTCGTTTTCCCTCCGCCATTTTCAAAGCCCGTCCAATCAGCATCGTCGAAATTTTTCCCCAAACACGAGCGTCTGATAAGCTACACTATTAGTTAACAAATCGAGTCTACCAAAGTAAATATTAGTTCTAGATTGGTACAGACGTACAACATCAATTATGTAGATTCATAGCCGCCATCAATTTTGGTATGCTTTCGATATTGTAACCACAGCGTAACAATTCTGAGCAGTATACCAACGACCGGGTTGTGATGTGACCCCACACTGTCGCGATCTTCCTTTCAAAACTGTCTAAGTTGTTGAACCTCTATACGAAGTTCAAGGTTGCTCTGTATCATTATGATAGTTGAGTAGATGTTGTATTTGAACTTGGATAGTTTATGATAGTCGTTTGTTTTGTTTTCGTGTACTTTTTCAAATGGATTTTACTTAGGTACCTAGTACCGACCGAGCACGAGTAGACCGAGCTCTGTTCGGGTGAAAATATACATAGAATGCTCATTTAATAGTATAGGATAGTTTCTACTAATTTCATGCTGCCATGTCATCATTCTAAGGTAGCCATCTTGTTTTAAACTTTAGGCTACCGGTCTCTGGTCGGGTGAAATTACAAGACCTAAATAAACCGATTTTTCGCCCCCGTAAACCCCTATATTGCAACTTTCATCGAAATCGTTAGAGCCGTTCTCGAGAACGCGATTATAAATATATATATGTATGTGACGCATAATATATGTATAGATAAATATATACTACACATATTGCTCGTTTAGAAGTATAGGATATCTACTAGTTATAATCCTATCGTGTAATTTTTTTTTCACATGAAATGGCACACATTGCCGCACACATTGGCACACATTTGGGAGTGGCGCAAGGAGGCGAAACGCCGGGGCTCAACTCCGCTGCCGCGAGAAATCGCGGCACAGCGGACAGAGCTCCGGCGTGATCTCATGGCGTCATGGAGAGTGCGATTGTCGTAACCTAGTGCTGGGCACGCCACTATTGCGGCGATAAGCTAAAAGGCTAAGGCTTCCGTTGCCTTTACGTTGCCAGGGGCCACGGTATCCCTTTCGGACTTTCCCGCAACCCCGGCAAGCATCGGTCCTATCGGACCCCTTCCGTTGTGCTGACATCTCTTTGAGGCGCGCGTGGAACACAACGCGCCGTCGACCCGGGCCTGGTCCTTATCGGACGGCGAGCTACCCATTGCTCACCGTCCGCAAGCCCGCGCCTACGGTGGCCGGGAATCGGCCTGCGATTCCCGACGCCCAGGGCGTCTCCTGCGGCGGCTAGGGGCGTGAGGGCGCGAAATTTGCCTCTCCCTCGCGCGTTCTGCCTCCTCCTTCGCGAGCATTACTGCTTCGCAGAAGGAGGTGACGGCCTCCCATGCCCTCTCGCTCCGTACCATGGCCTGGACTAGGGCCGGACGCGAGAGATCCCCGCCGCCGATCGCCTCCACGAGGACACGGCGATGCTCTGCCCAAGCCGGACAGACCTCCACCGTATGCTCAACCGTGTCCTCCGGGCGATCCACGCAGTGATGACACCCAGGCGTTTCCTCCCGCCTGATACGGAACAGGAACCTCCCGAAACAGCCGTGTCCGGTGAGGACCTGCGTTAGGCGGAAGGTGAGGACGCCGTGGCGCCTCTCTAGCCACTCCTCAAAGAGGGGACTTATCGCCGCAATAGTGGCGTGCCCAGCACTGGGTTGCGACAATCGCACTCTCCATGACGCCATGAGATCCCGCCGGAGCTCTGTCCGCTGTGCCGCGATTTCTCGCGGGAACGGAGTTACGCCCCGGCGTTTCGACTCCTCGCGCCACTCCCAGATGTGCGCGAGGACTTTTGCCTCCAGATCCCATGGCGGTAATCCGGCAAGGAGGCTCGCCGCCTCACCGGAGACCGTGCGGTATCCCCGGACCAGCCGGGTGGCCATGACCCTCTGGGACGCGTTCAACCGGCGGGCTGGCCGCCGCCTCAATGAACGCGCCCAAACCGGTGCCCCGTAAAGGGCCATGGACCGCATGACCCCTGCGTATAGCCTCCGGCAGGAGGCGTTTGGACCCCCTAGATTGGGCAGGAGCCGCTTCAAAGCAGCCCCGGCCCGCTCCAGTCTGGGAGCCAAACGTCGGAAGTGCTCCACGAAGTTCCACCGGCTGTCGAGGACGAGTCCAAGGTACTTCATCGTCGACTCGATGCCGATGTGAACTCCTCCTACCGTTATTTGGGACCCCAACGGTGGCGCGTTCCGAGGACCATGAAAACACATGGCCTCGGACTTGTGCAGGGCCACCTCGAGTCCCAATTGCCGGATTCTGTCTACGATTGTCGCAACCCCGTGTGTCACTAGTTCGGCCGCCGCCTGGTGCGACCTCCCCTGCGCCAGGACGCCAGGCGTAGCACACGTGGAGGCGATCGGTGGCGGGGATCTCTCGCGTCCGGCCCTAGTCCAGGCCATGGTACGGAGCTAGAGGGCATGGGAGGCCGGCGCCTCCTTCTGCGAAGCAGTGATGCTCGCGAAGGATGAGGCAGAACGCGTGAGGGAGACGCAAATTTCGCGCCCTCACGCCCTTAGCCGCCGCAGGAGACGCCCTGGGCGTCGGGAATCGCAGGCCGATTCCCTGCCACCGTAGACGCGGTGGACGGTGAGCAATGGGTTGCTCGCCGTCCGATAAGAACCAGGCCCGGGTTGACGGCGCGTTGTGTTCCACGCGCGCCTCAAAGAGATGTCAGCAAATGAAGAGGTCTAATAGGACCGATGCCTGCCGGGGTTGCGGGAAAGTCCGAAAGGGATACCGTGGCCCCTGGCAACATACAGGCAACAGAAGGAACTTTAAAAAAAATAAAAAAAATACCTACTTTTTATGTTTTTTAATTTTCCGTCCTTAAATGCAAAAAACCGGCCAAGTGCGTGTTAGACCACGCACAATGAAGGGTTCCGTAGTTAGGATGAATTTATCGCAAGAACAAACTTAACTTTGTAGTTGAAAAACATGTTCTCCCATACGGAATGTATGGGAGAACATGTTTTTGCAACCGCAAATGTAAGTAACGAGTAATAATCGACCAACTTACGTTGCCTATTTAGCTGTGATAGTTTCTCTTTTAATTTTTTTATATATATTCTGAAAAACATGGTATCCAAAAACTTTAATTTCCTCAACAGGACTCAATCGTAATCATCACACGCCCATCGAAGCAATTATTCTCTCCCAATGGATGCGGCCGTATCCAATCATTAGCAATTTTATTTCCATCGAAAAGTGTCGCGTCGAACGCTCTTGACAGATTTATTCCGACACCCGATGAGCTTAATTACATTGCTGCCAAATTTAGAGGCCGCCCGGACGTATAATAAACGAATAAAACGGTGTTTTCTTTCCTTGCAGTGTACAATTTTAACGGCTATTTTAAAAGGGAATCGGGAAGGCTTTCATTTGTTTTGTTATTAAAACCCGTAATTAATCAATTGCAAAAGGCGTTTGAAATCTGAATGCTGCAGGGGTGTTAACTGTATCAAGGTTCTGAGTTTTACGGGAAAGTACTACCGGGATAAAAAGTATCAAACTATCTGTTAGCCAAGTCCATTCAGCCATTTTGAGTGATTGACATACACACATCAAATAAAGTTTGTGATCACTAGCAAAAGCTGATATATTTTTAAAATTTAACTTTATCAAGAAAAAGTGCTTACGTTATATTCAAAAAAATAAATAAAAATACACAGTTTTAAATTAAAAAATAAAACTTTATTTTTATTTTTTAATAACAAAAATTGAGTAAATCATAATGTAATTGTAACAGCCATTTGATGGAAGGAAAAAGCTCGCTTAACTTATACAACAATTTATTAATAGAAGGTTTTCATTTAATACAATATAACTCCTCCCCTGGCTCGCACACATGCGGAGATCCTCCTGGGCATGCTGAGGATCAAGTTATCCAGCATTTCTTGCGGTAACCTGTCCCATTCTTGAATAGCGGCTTCCCTGATCTCTGGCACTGTTTGGAGAGGTGGCTGACGGTTCCAAACAGCTCGCTTAAGAAAATCCCACACAAGTTTTATTGGGCTTAAGTCTGGCGAGCCTGCAGGTCAGTGTAATCTTGTGATGTCGTATTCTCGGAGAGCAGCATTGACTCGTTGAGCTCGATGTACGGGCGCATTATCATGGAATTGGTGCCCATGGTTTACTCGGAATGGTCTGACAATTCCATCTATAGCGACTGTTTTGTACCTATCTGCCGTCATGGAGCCTCGATATGGGATCAAAGGCGTTCTAGCTCCAATCATAATTCCACCCCAAAAGGACACCGATGGGTGTAGCATCCCTTCCTATTCATTCGTGTATATGAATGAATAGAAAGCAGGCGTGTTGTTATGTTATCTGTCTTCTGAAGTCGACAACAAAACAATGGCCACACGCAACACTAACCACTTTTCAATAAACTGGCAACCTTTGTTCAACAACCTATACCTAAAATGATAAAAAGATTTCTCCACAACCAAAAAGGTAGGAAGTCGTGAAAATACAGCCGTGTGAAATGCCGAAAAAAATCTTATCAGCATACTTTGTTCCTGACGTGTTACAGATGTGCCCGTATACTTAAGTACCAGAGTAACGGGTGGGGAAGATATGTTGTCGATAAAAAATTAGGTTACACGAGCTTTAGATTTTCAGTTTGGTGTTTTATTTTAGGGTTTAGCTTTTTGTGTCTGGGGTAAGTGATAATAGGTTTAGGTATTATTGTAAGTAGATTCACATGTATGTTGCGAGATTATCTGACTAGATGTAAACTCAAACGGCGGCTCTTTTGATAAAATAATCCCTTCTCCCAGTCTTCTATAATAGATTCTGCCTGTTGATTACCATAGACAACACTGTGGAAACCGGTTGTTCATCGTTTAGTTTTTATTAAGTGTCAAGCATAAATAATCTCACTGGCATAAATCCCTTTCAGACGGAAAGAAACGAGTATTACTCACCATCTTTTCTCAATGCACGTTGGCGATTCAAGTGCACTCCGGGTTCCGTAAAGTTTTCTCCACCAAAGTTAAGAGATGTATAACTTAAAATAAACACAGTAAAAAGTAACATTGGCAGTTCCAAAGTTTGAACACCGTTCCCTGGTGTTTAAGTTACCATTACCGGCTAGTTTTTCAGCGTCAGAAGTTTAAACACTTGCAAAGTCAAAGTCAAATCATTTATTTCAAGTAGGCCCGTATAAGGCACTTCTGAACGTCAAAAATTTACAAAAAAAAATTATTGATTCTAGTTGCCCCTTCCAAAAGGTAGTTTTCGTATGGAGAAGAATGGGCAAGAAACTCCACCGTTACTCTTTTGAAATGTTTTACTTTTTTTACTATTTTGTATAAGTACATTAGTTATATAATTATATGTGAGGACGATGCACCTAGAATAAAATTATTATACCACAATAGGTAAAAAGACACAAGCAAAGGCAAGGTCCCACAGCATGGCAAGCTATATCGCGGCAGACTCAGTCGGAGATGGCAGAATACATATAAGCGTATAATATTCTTACTGATAGGACACAGGCCTCCTCTGTCCGATAGGCAGTGGGCTGTATTCACCCACGCTGGCCCAGTGCGGGTTGGTAGATGTTACATGTTCTTCGTTGTTTTGGTTCTAGGACATGCCGGTTTCGTCAAAACTATAGTCAGTAAAAAGAACAGTACTGGGGCGTTAATATTATGACACATCAAGTTTTAAAAGGTGGCTGTCGCACTAATATGAGTGACAGACCCGATACTCTACAAACCTAGCACTTTTTTTTTTTAAATTGCATGTAATGTGGCCTGTATTCCCCGAAAGGGCAGAGTGGGTGTACACCCACATTTCGCCAGTTATGTTTAAGTCCCATGTAATAGGGGGTGAGCCTATTGCCATCAACCGGGCACAAAATCAGGCGAGATGATCAAAACCAGAAGTGTCATAATAATTTACGGATAAATTTATCGACACTTATTTTTACCGACTCTTGCCCACCTCTAAATCCGGTACCCCACCTGTCACGCCCGTATCGTTTACATTACGGCGACTTTGTTTCCCACAAAATGGGGATTAATCTTTCAAGATACTGATAATAACCAAGGGTTGGAAAGAAAATTTAGCTTTTATTGTTATTTGCATAGGATGAAAATTCGCCTAAATAACTGTAGGTTTTTTTAAATTGATAATTTTAATCGAGGTAGCCGATTTCAAGATTAAGGTTTGTGTAACATAGCTTACATAACACAAGCCAATTATTTATTTTAATATGTAACGTTTTAAATAAATGTAGAATGAAAGGCAACCCACAAACAAAGGCAAGGTCCCACAGCATGGCAAGCTATATCGCGGCAGACTCAGTCGGAGATGGCAGGATACATATAAGCGTATAATATTCTTACTGATAGGACACAGGCCTCCTCTGTCCGATAGGCAGTGGGCTGTATTCACCCACGCTGGCCCAGTGCGGGTTGGTAGATGTTACATGTCTTCGTTGTTTTGGTTCTAGGACATGCATTCCCGGCCACCGTAGGCGCGGGCTTGCGGACGGTGAGCATGGGTAGCTCGCCGTCCGATAAGGACCAGGCCCGGGTAACGGCGCGTTGTGTTCCACGCGCGCCTCAAAAAGATATCAGCAACTGAAGGGGTCCGATAGGACCGATGCCTGCCGGGGTTGCGGGAAACTCCGAAAGGGATACCTTGGCCCCTGGCAACGTACAGATAAATGAAGGAACATGGGTGGTTTTTAGTCAATAAGAGTCTGACATGCCTCCCGGAGAAGTTATTTGATAACATCCCATCCAAAAAAAAAAGTGTCTGATTGTTAGAACCCACGACCGTAAGTTGCGGCCGCTACCACTGGATCACCATTGCTCTCAGCTCTGGTAGGATGAGTGAACCCTAATTGCGAAACACACTTTCAACCACAGTCCGAAGAATATTGAATGGAATTTCTAATCCATTGCTTCATGTTTGAAAAAATCGTTATCGAACGTAAATAACGCAAAGAATGTTGTTGAATTGTAAAAATAAATGGCATTTCCATTGTAAGTGTTACGCAATCTCTGCATGACCTTCCGTTAATAAAGACTGGTCCTCAGCAGCTCTAGACATAAGGAAGCAGAGCAAGAAGACTTAGCATTGGTAAAATACGGGCTTATAAACAGCGCTCTTGATGTAAGTTTGTATGGTGTCCTGTTAATAAAATATATTATTTATTATCGCGGATTTAACGAACACCAAATCATAGAATATTAATACTGGTATTCAGCTGTGGTTAGACTGGAAGCTGACCCCGACATAGTTGAGAAAAGGCTAGGCAGATGACGACCATGATCGAATATCTGAATATGTCACTGCAGGGATTCAGCAGAATATCAGCGTCAGATATAAATAAAAAAATATTTGCCTGGCACATGCTGAGCTGGACTCCCATTTGGTGCAACCTTGAGACACGCTCCGCACTTTTTTATGTTCGTTGATCCATTATTTTAAAGTGTGTCATAGCCAATAGTGTCATCACAATGTCTTGTTTTCTTCCTTTTTTATTTTTTTGTGTATTGGCACCTTGCAGCTATTTCCTTATAGCTAATTAGTAATTATTTAATCGTGTGTTTGTATGTTGTGCTGTTTTTTGGGTGCACTAAATAAACGATCCATCTATCTATCAACGTTTATTTTATCGAATTTAAACATGTCATAAATTAAAATCGTTTTTCGTGTCCATTAAACAATCACTTTGATTTTTTTCTGGAAGGTTTAAGGGCTTTGTACATTTTTATTAAGCTTACATACGAGTACCTATAATAAAGAAATTCTGATGATTTGTCAAATCTTAAAAACCATGTGAAGCTGGTGCAAGTCGCTAGTTTATAAATCGAATATTTATTCTCAATTAATCTTATACCCAATAAATTCACGATCGTAGGAGAGAAAAGGTCACCTATAATAATAATCTCTGCAGGAGGCAAAATTAAATAGTTAAGTAGGTAAAGTAATCTTTCCAAGAAGGATCCTTTCACTGTTTTTCGAGGATTAAAAGGCGGTGATCAATAATCCTTAAAACCTACATATATGCCTAATGAGTTACATAACAACCAATCCATCATATTTCTGAGGCGTCGGCTGCAAAATTAGAGTTTTGCTCTCATAATGGTTAAGGGGAAGCGCTTTATAAAGTTTTGATGTTTGGGGTAGAATGTTAAGTATATAGGGATCATACTGGCCTCATTTGTGAAGGTCTTTTTTTTTTTTTTTTTTGGGTGGGAAATTATCGAATAACTTCTCCCGCTCTGGGTGGAGCGGGAGGGCGTGTCAGACTCTTACTGACTAAAACCCACCCGTGTTCCTTCCGTTGCCTGTACGTTGCCAGGGGCCACGGTATCCCTTTCGGACTTTCCCGCAACCCCGGCAGGCATCGGTCCTATCGGACCCCTTCAATTTGTGAAGGTCTTAATCACCAAAGAGTGTGGAAAAATTCCCTATTCGATCATAGATTACTGTGTTTGATCGTGTGTTGTTGGTGTATTTATAAACTTACACAAATCTCACATTTCAATTAAAATTTACCCTCGGGCCGTGGGGTCCGAGTGCTCATGGTTTGTTCAACGAAATTTCCAAACAGCTGGTTGACACTTCCCGTGACCAAAGGGCTTTTACCTTGGCCGGGGGCTAAGCATTCCCATACAACGTTGCAATGCCGCCAGTCTGTAAGGTACATTACCAGTCGACAGTTATGCGGAGGAATTTTCGACGTCATATTTTAGTTAGGTTAAGATATTATATTTTTTAATTTAGAATAAGAAGTTTATCCAGTGCATCTTTATCCTATTGGGCATATTCATTGTTCAACACCTTGCAGAATAAATCTTTTTTTAAGTTTAGTCCTACAAATCAAGAGAATGGATGCTACTAACTACTCGTATAAAACAAAATATTGAATCACCAATCCATATGGCAAGCTTAGTGATATTACTGCTTATTCCAACTGTCTTAACAACAACCCAAGTTCAAGCATTCACAGGTTAAAATGACGACGATGACATCACAAAATAAATCCTAAAACCTAACCCAATTTCGCGCTGCCAGGACCAAAAGGCCAATCCACCGTATTAAAATAAATCAACATAGTATCACAGACAGATAACTCCGATAGATATACTCTCAAACCACCAGAAAGATAGGTACAGATTAAGTCTCATACAACGAGGGAAAATAGGCGTACGCATACTTAGACGCGTACCTACGGCGATATCAAACAAATGTCGGTCGCGAGTGCGCTTGCACTCGCTGTACATGAAGCGTATCTATGTGTGCGTGCGACTTCACTCGTTATATGGAACCGACCTTCTGAATCTACCTATTCTGTGCTAAAACCGAGTAATGGCTAAATGGCTAATTACTTTACTTTTTATCAGACACTCATAAATTGTCCGAATAAATTAGTTTTACGTGATGAAATTTTCAGAGAATAGATTTCGGTATTGAATACGAAAACGTTATCAGGTTAATTAGGTGTGCAGCTATTATTTATTGTGAAGTGGCGATATTTTGCTTTTGTTTTGTTGAAGTTTACGAGTCTCTCTCTCTTGCTCTGTCTCTCTCCCTCTTCTCTTAGGTTGTGGGCTTAAAACCTGGCGTGACTAACTTCTTTTTTGTTATTCATTTTTGCTGCCAGTTAATGATGGAAAAAGTAAACTTGGATTTGGTTGTTGAAGTAAGCAAGTGTGGTATTCAATGCTCCTTCCTTTTTAGCCGCAGTTTTATTTGGATACGTGACAAAACTATGACTACTGACCTACATAAGGAACATACAATTCTTCAACCATTAAAATTCTACAAGTACATACTCAAGATCGCATTACTCCCTTAATTGTATAAAACCCACTACGTACGTAACGTTCTAAGCAGAGATGCCAAGCTGAACGCTCAAACGACTCGAAAACTAACGTGAGAATACTTAAAAAACTTCAAGAAAATAACTAAACGAACTAACCCCAGCAGAAAACGAGCAGATTAACTCCTTTTCACTCAACGCGGTGCATTCTCAAGGATTTCTAAATAGAACGAACGTAATCCAAAAGAAAAAGCCGTAACGGTTCATAATGAACCGTTTCGACTTTTTGTAGACTTGAATGAACTAAATTGTGCTGATGGCGTGTTTAATTTAACTCTTTGAAGTTAAAATGAAAAGCTGCTATAGTTTAAAGTTCTTGAGTGTTTTAGAATAGGTAAAAAAACGGAATTATAATTTGTTCCACTGCAGGAAAAGGGCTTCTTCTTCTTACGAAAAGAATAGTCAATACAGGCCACAAAATACGCTAGCTAAAGTGGTAATGGACGGGCTGTATTAGCCATCGAATCAATGACCGTTGGGCTATCCCAACAGTCATCAGTTCTAGGTGTTCTTGAGTGGGATTGTGAAGACTGTGGCAAACATAGGATAGGGCATCGATCTTCACAGAGAGGCTGGTAGTAGCTGAATTAGAGTAGCAGAGAATCGAAAAATAAATGGCATACAATTGAAGAGGTCTTTGTTCAGCTGATGGTGATTTTAAAACCCTCAATTTCGTACATACGCAACCCTTAACTTTAAGAATTTTTTTCAAGCGCCAAATATCTAACCCTTAACAGCTCACGTGCACGCTTCATTACCCGTATCCGTTCGCGTTCAAAACAACGGACATTATGTTATTAACTTTTTGAATTAACTGTGTACAAAGCGTTCGGGTTTTTTGTACCCGCATCTAAGTTTTACGGGTTAACTTTTGCTTCTATTTTTTGTTCACTGTCGTTATTTTTAGTTTTTTTTTTGCGGTGTGGATTAAAGAGTTTAAAGTTGGAGTGTGCGTTAGGTATAATGTGGGTTGAATAATTTGCTTCTATTAATTATCTTGTAAGATCGTAAACGTTGACTACTAAATATGAACGTCGCGGTGACCGCTAGAATAAAGGTTGATCTTTTATAATGACAATGACACATGGATTGGTAGTTTACGAGATGGTTTCTGCCTATGTTTTGATGTTGTGGCGGCATCTACATCGCCACATACGATCGACGCAACAAAGTCCAGACGCCAAAGAAAAATCCTGACGTCACACAAATCCTGCATCGCGCAATTAGGATTTACCGCGCGAACACCATATATATAACTTCCCCGACATCAATCGTCGGGCAGTTGCCCGCCAGACGCGATACCTGTCTGGTCGGAGAATCCTTCCTTTTCTATAGAGGATAAGTGAACTTTACACCCTGCTACACATACCTCTAAAGTGTTAATACCTAGTGACGGGAAATGGGTTGTATTTTCCTTGCCAGGAACGACAATATAACAAAAAAAAATCTACGTGATTTCAAATTATAATAACTCCAGTTGTTCAAGCTTCTAATAGAAAAATACACGTGATACACGTGAGTCTAATTTAGTCATATTAGACATGACAGGTTTTGATCAGCATACCGAAATTATTTTTATATCATTTTATTATACTTAATGTGGCAAACACTAACATTTCCACCAACCATCTTAGGTACTAAGTGCACAAGTCATACAAAAGTCCTCAAACCGGCATGAATATATCTTAAACACTTTATAACACTAAACTTAATTAATTAACTTTCATTTTAAATTTAATTTATTTCAACCGTTTCAATAATTTTTATCAATGAATCACATTGTCTATTCCTTCTTTTTTTATAATTTTAATTCTTATTTGTGGTAATAAGGAACAATCTCATTTTTTTTTTATTTTATCCTAAAATTAATATTTATATATACTTATATTTTTTTTTATAATTAATCAAATTAATTGTATTTTATCAATCAATCAATCATTTTTTTATTTTTTATAATTCTTACTAATGTTAATCTAGTGGCATTTTTTACCTTATTTTAATTTTGTTAACATGCGGATAATGTAGTGGGCTGCAATATTGTTAATACGAGCCTATATTATTGTTATTTGTAAACATTTTATATTGTAGCTGTTTATTGTCCCATGACAAATAAAATAAATTAAATTAAACTAGGGTGAAACTTATGACCATTTTAGTCGACGCCACTCAAAAGTAACCACTTACCCCGCGTCCTATTTAAAAGCAATCGTCGCGTGAACACACGATTGTTCGAACTTTTTGTTCGGTGAACTTGAATGCGTGGTCGCGCCGACATAGAGCGCTTTCCAGTTTTCCGAACAAAACGTGACATATGCACGCAGCCTTACAAACACACAACTCAGTCGCGTTGTGTACGGACCGCCATTGAAATACTAGCGATGTGATATTTTGGCTAACAAAACATAACATCAAGCCTGTAATCCCCGAAGGGTTGGGCAGAGGTGTACCTCTACCTATAGTACTACTACATTTCGCCAGTTATGTTTATATAAGTCCCATTTAATAGGGATATATATCCAGACTCCGGGTAGTTACTGAGATTCCAGATGGAAAATCGAAATAACTCTGCTCGACCCGTGTATCGAACGCAGGACCTCGCTTGCGTCCACTAGACTAACGAGGCAGTAATTTGCAACGAGGCAACATTTTGGCTGCACATTGATGATTGGAGTCTGTAACACGTTACTTTTGAGTAGCTTCGTGGACAATGGGCCTCAAAGCGTTATCACACTGACGATTTGCCAGCGTGTTTTCAGCGAAGCAATTTATGAACGTGTTCTCCGCGGGTGCGAAGCGAGTTAGCCGCGACCATGTGACGTATTCGCCGCGTTTTCTCAATGTTTTACACTCAATTGTCTCGCTCATTTTTGTGCACTCAGTACAATCGTTCTCGTTCCGCAAATGCGTCAAACTCGTTGCGCACACGTGGCGTGCTCGCTACGCACATTCAGCGAGCACGTTAAACAATCGCATCGCTCGTGAATCGCCAGTGTGATATGATCCTTAAACTAAACTTAGGACCGGACCACACAATATAAATCTATGCTCACCGCTGCCCTAAATTATTGCGGTAATATTTAAAAAAGTCGGCTTTACCAGCATCCCTATAAATAAAATGTCAACAGAACAGTTGATGATACAAAATCTGTTAAATGGAAATATAGGGAAATGTGTTTTGGGCAAAGACGACGCGTCAAGTACCTATGTACAGATAGTGTAATCATAAGCCTCCTTTCTGTAAGAGGGAGTCATGATCCACCACGCGGGCTTCAGATTAATTTTCGGATTTAATTTTTATGGGTCTAGGACATACCGACTTGCTCACGATGTTTTCATTCTTCGTTTCGAGAGTATTAGTGATGAAATAAATTCTTACCTGTGTACAAGTCCGACTCGCACTTGGCCGGTTTTGTTTTGAGATTTGGCAAATTAAAATATTTTTTTTCTTTCAAAAAATTATTTTCGATATACGATAACTTTTGATAGAATTTTCTTGAACCATTCTAAACCTTATAGATTTTTTTGTCAATAATGTAAGGTCGTTGACACACCTTATCACAAGAATTACGAGGTTTCAGGCAAATATAAAAAAAAAAACATATTTAGCTAGACGGATATAAACTTTATAAGGAATAAAGTTAAAGCAAAAATCTTGCATTTTTTCCGGGAAATTACTAATTGCTTGGTAAAAACCGTTTAAGACTAAATAATGGCAGTTGACGAGACGCCTATCATGCAGCATAAGAGCCAAAAAACTGTGTTCAAAACATACGGGGGAATAAATGTGATGGAAACGCCGCAGTTCGAATCAAATGGTTGGTCGAAAGTTCAACTAAGAACTTCCTTAGTTGGCGTTACAGCAACAAAAGTAACTTTGATTGCAGGACGATACCACTACCAGTTCCTAGTAAACCGAAACAGTATGGCAGTATCTTGAAATAGCACACAAACTCATTTTACAAAAGGCAAAGAGCATTGATGTTCAAATTTCATAAAAACTAAAAAAATCCTTTTTTTACTAGCATTCAAAATCAATCTGCCTAGCCCTTTGCCAACTATGTTGGTGTCGGCTTCCAGTATAACCGGATTCAGCTGAATACCTATTTTTACATGGAGCGACTGCCTATCTGACCTCCACAACCCAGTAACTGGGTAATACGATAACCCTTGGTAAGACTGGTTGTCAGAGTTTCGGGCTTCTAACGACCCGTAACGACTGTCAAAGATCCACGAATTACAGCCGGGACCAACGGCTTACCGTGCTTTTCCAGGCACGGAGGAGTCTCGGTATGTAAAGATGGTCACCCATCCACCAGCCAACCCCAGCAAGCGTAGCTTAACCTGATGGATCAACCCATTTAGCTGTTATTACTTAACCACGAGCTCCTAAAAACTATACTCGCATTGACCATGCAAAATAAAGAAAGTTAGAATTTAGGAACACACATTCGACTGCCTATGTAGAAAAAAAACTGGTCTCTAAAAACTATTTAAATCTCTTCTTGTCTGACAAACAACAGCAGCAGTTCAATACAAACTAACCCCCCGTATATCCTCAACTAACTCCACCGCTGGGCATTAATTTGAGCAGCAATTAAAACTTTTAGCTGCCATCGGACGGTTTTTAACGCCGAAAAATATATTGCAACGTAAAGTAAAAAACTGAAGAGTTTCAGTGACTACGTTGTTTCAGGATTGTTATTAACAGTCGAGTTTGTAACAGCTTTTCAGGATTGTTAAAAGTATGTGTGTTTATACGGGATTTTGTGATTATGCTTTCAATTATATAAAGTATGCGCTGGTTTATAAATGGTCAATCTAAGGCCCTTTGTATACACGCCTTTTTCATGCCGTGAAAAACTACGGTTTATACGCCGTTTGCAGGCACGGTTGTCAGTGTTGTATTCACTATGGAAGCTTGTTGTCAGACACGTTTTATCTACCCTACGGTTTATACGCCGTGTGTAGGCACGGTCTTCAGTGTAGTATTCACTATGGAAGCTTGTTGACAAACACGTTTTATCTACCCTGCGGTTTATACGCCATGTGTAGGCATGGTCGTCAGTGTTGTGGTAGATCACTATGAAAGCTTATTGACAGGCACGTTTTTTCTACGGCGCGGTTTCTACGTCTTACCGAAAAGAAACCGTGCCGTGTACAAAGGGCCCTAGGAGGTACTTAATGTAAAACGCAATATCAATCGTATTTTTTTATTATTATGCATAGAACTCAAGAGCAACATACGCCTTTTAGATAAAAATAATATGTCCCTGATGGGATTTTTGTTTTCTTATTCAATCACTCCATGTAAAATGATGGTACTCAACAGGATCCTGTTCAACTGGAAGCCATCGCCAACATTGTTAAGAAAACGCTCGGCAGATGATGAAATAGTTTACTTCAAATCTCAAATCAAATCTCAAATCGTTTATTGCAATCCATAATGTACAATTACAGGTGGTAAATAAAAGAAATAATAATAGAAACAATTATGGACCCTGTCGGGCACAGCTACTTTTTAAATAGGTAGAGAGAAGAAGAGCGCTTTATAAATTTTCCTTATTATTAAGTTAGAATTATTTTATATCCTATTACCCTATGTACTTATATTTCCATTCATTCACTTATTCTATTAATATTTTATATGCAGGTCTATCTATTCATATATTATTTATTTAATTATATTTAGTATTGCTTATTTCTTTACTCGCTTAAAAATTATTCATTATTATTAATGTAGTATAATTATTAAGTTATAATTTATTTTTGTTATTTTACTTATTCATAGTTATGTATTATTATTATTATTTTATTTATCTATTAGAAATTCTTGTACTGTGTAATAGCTTTTTTTAATTAAGTATTGCTTTAGTTAAAAAAACTGTATAAATAAACTGGTTTTATTTTGTTGTTTTATGTCTTCGGGTAATTTATTATATCCCTCTGCAACTGAGGTGCCATTTTTATGTCTATTATATTGAGGAGTAGTCTGACAGACGTGTAAGTAGAGTACTATTTATGTTGTAGGTATTATATATTTTGTCATGGAACTTGAATTAATATAACATTTGACATATTTTTAAATGGTAATTACAATGAGAGTTGCAATAAAACTCAGATTTAAGAATTTATAATTATATTTGTATCACTTACGAGATCAAGGAACTTTTGGTACAATGACTATTAAAAATTAACAAAATGAAAAATATTAAAAAACATAACAATAAAAACTTAGTTTTGCCTTCTTCTGGCTTGAAACTATTCATAAAAAATTAAAAAATAGAAATTCTTAGAGAACTTTTGTTACAATACAGTCTCAAAGTTCAGTCTTACAATCAGCGCAAACTTGAGCGGCGCACTGCAAACAAATCGGTTTTGTGCAAATGCAACAAATAAATCTCGTTTGCCGCTTCAATTTACTTGGACAGATACGACACAACTTTTTTGTTGATGATGCGCCAGTGTCGTTTGGTGGCTGAGGAGGTGGCAAATCTTGTCCTAAAACGCGCCGAAGAGTCATACGCAATTCTCTTGGAAGTCTTTCATTATAAACTCGCTGTTTTAGAGCTGGCAGTACCAATTCCCTTGCAAGGTGCATAAGAAAGTCAGCTCTTCTCATTTTGCATTCTGGATACTCACTGTAAAGCACATATGCATTAATACCAGCTATATCCAGTAATCGATAAAAAATTGCTTGTGGCCAACGTCGAGTTTTGCGGCTACATGAATAAATGGCGCATTTTTTGTCTATTTCATCCACACCTCCTTTACTATGATTATAATCCACAATCATGGAAGGTTTATTAGTTACTTCATCGGTACTGGCATGGTGGTGGCAAGAAGAGAGCAGGATCACTGCCTTGTCTTTTTTTGGGACATAAGAAACTAAAGTCAAATCTTTAGTGAATCCATATAAAGAACTTCCAACAGCTCTATTTTTGCTTGGTTTGAACTCAGGTGGAATCTCGCGTTTGTTTTTTTTTAGTGTTCCTAAATACGTCAATTTTTTTTGCAGTAAAAGTTCAGCCAAGGGTATGGAGCTAAACCAATTATCAGCTGTTACGTTTCTGTTCGAATTTTCTATTGGTTTCACCAGTCGCAATACAGACTGCGTAGGCACAGCTAACTTCTTCTCTGCTTCGGTAAGCCCCAGACCATCAGAACTCTTCCCATGATAAATGTAGGCATTGTAAACGTAAAATTGACGAGCATCACTTAAAATCATAATTTTAATACCATATTTAGCAGGTTTATTGGGCATATAAATAACAAATTTGCAACGACCTTTGAAAGCTAAAAGCATTTCATCAATACAGGTGTAAGGACCGGGTGTAAAATGAGCTTGACAATTCGCTATAAACTTATCGAAAAATGCAGAAACAGGAGCAAGTGGATCTGTTTGCAAGCGTTCCTGTCGGTCATCAATATTATCCAATCTCAAGCAGTTCAAAAGAGTGTTGAACCTATATTTAGATATTACACATCTAAATATTTCGTGACCTGTTCCATCAGTTGCAAACAAATAGTTTGAATCGGCATCATTACATTTAAAAACCGAAGAGTAATATAAGCACCCAAGTAGTGATTTCATTTCTATAGAAGTTGTATCTTTGAGCTCATGCTTGGCAAAATTTGCGAAGTGTCTGCGATAGGTTTCAAGTTTTTTATTTGTGCAGGAAACCAATGTTTCTATCATCTCAGCATCAAAAAATTTTTGCCATAGTTTTTCAAATCCAAGAAATACATGCCCCGAAGTTGGTCTTGGCAAAGATACAATGTTATGTGCAGGTGTTCGTGAGGTCCTTGAAAATTCAGTTTTCGTCCAAACGAAACCATTCTTACCTACGTACTTATTATTACCTCTTGAATTTGGCAAAACAACCTCTTCAGAGTCTATGCTTCCAGGACTGGCCGGCTGCTCCTGGAATGTTTCTTGTTCATCACCACTCGATATTTCACTGTCTTCATGTATTTCCTCCTCAATGGTGAAATTCCGATCGGCAACCTCATCGTCGACATCACTAAACTCTAACTCGTCTTCTTCCTCCAACCATTGCTGAATATGGTCGTCGGTACACTTTCTCTTCCTAGACGGTCGGTCAGTTGGTTGTTGTTGGTTATAATCCATCTAAAAATAATAACGCATATATATTATATTTCAAAATAAACAATGAATTACGTAAATATCAACTATTTTGCTGTCGTGTAGTATAAAATACACTATGAAAATACTGACGTTACGTCCATAATACAGTATTGGGATATAATCATTTTACTGACAATACGTCTACACGACACATCACTTATTACTGACCTTACGTATCACGGACACCGCAGCTGTAATACTCGTCACGTACGCACGCTGCGGCTGTCGTCGCCGCACTGACGGGAGGGGCGCGCGGGCGCAGGAAGCTACTGAGCGGCGCAGGACGATTGTCGGAAAAATGGCGGCATAGCAACCAAAATTTTATGTTGCGTTGTCTGTCAGACGTAACCTCAGCGGCAGAGGGATATATTTTTATTGACATTGAATATGGGCTAGATGATTGTAGTTTACTTCAGTTTACATTGTCTCATGCTCTTTTTAAGATAACCATTACAGTAAAAATGCTTGGCAGTCAGATTGATGTCCACCGTTTGTTTTCAGCGTCAATTAACAAAGTTTTCTGTATTGCTTTTCTGTATAGTATGTAATAGAGTATGAGTGTTACTGTATTGTATGGGTAATAATAGGTTTCCCTGTATAACTACATAAGTATATAACATGCGAATGGACTACTAAGAAATATTTAAATTCAAAAGGTGCAATTTAAGTTACAATCAAGCTATCTTCCGCATGCTCACCTTTAAGGCGATAATCGCATAGCACGGCTTACGAGAATGTTTGCGTTTTGACCAATAGGGTGCCCGGAGCGTATTTTAGTCGTGTTCATATTGATATAATTATGTTTATGTCGTGGCCAGATCTTAGAATTGACCATTTCATGAAATGGCCAGCTAATAAGTTTAATGATATGTTAGTCGACGTTTGGCCATATCATTAATGTAGGGTATTCATGGTGTAAGGTGAAGTACAAATAGTCAAGTAACAGCGACCAACTTGGAAGTAGCGGTCGCCGGCCGCTGCTGCGGCACCGCTCGGCTCGCGCGCGGTTGGTCACAGTTCTAACCTAACCTAACCCATTTGGTCAGGGTGCCACATAAGCAGCGTAAATTTTTAATTTTTAGAAACTAATTTTAAGTGCTATTTTGCATGTTACGCCGCGGCAGCGGCCGGCGAGCGCTAATTTCAAGTTGATCGCTTTCCATAAAATCATATTTGGAAACCCAATAAAAGTCCATCGACTTTTTTTTCGTGTTCACCCTACTTTGTTTGATTTGTTATATGCCGCCGCCATGATGGACAGCAAAAACACAGCGACATCAACGCCTCTATCGGTGAATAATCTAACTATTTTACGATATGATCACTAATGTTTGGCCACATTAAGAAGTAGTCGTGCGTTTAACTGTTCATATCATTCAACGTTGAGCATCCAATGATCTGGCCAGGCGACATCATGATGTGACCAGCGGATGATGTTCATTTCATGAAATTATCAATTTTAAGATCTGGGCACGACTTATAGAAGAGTGACACTCACACAGGCGCGTGCGATGCTCACTTGTACGAGAGATGATTTTTTTAATGGGCACGGCCAGCGTGAGCTGTTTATGAAGTAATTACGTACTCATAATCTTGTTTGGTTTAGAAAATGTATTATGGGTATTGCTATATGAAATTAGGAACAACTTTCCTCAAAAATATAATATTGTGGAATAAGAAATGTCAAACAATAACTTATATATATTTTATCCATTTTAATATTTTCCTCTCTCCGACACATGGCTATGCTCTGTCGGGTCTATAAAATAAGTTATTTATTAACACTTTCACTGCCTCCCCAATTTTCACGATGTCCTATGCCATGCTGCCATACAAATCGCAGTGAACGCGCCAGGCGCGTTGAACGGGTCAGCGTAAAGGTAAAAAAAAAATGACATTTTTTGTGTTTAATCGGCGTAAGAGGGACTTATATTATTACTTGTGCAGTTATGCAGCTATTGAAAAGTCAACAACTACATTTCAGTGTCCATGTCAATAATCCAACTTTGATATATTAAAAATAGAAGAAAGTTAGGTACTTTTGTGATATATTTACATTTGATACTTTTTCTTTTATTGCTCAATGTTTTAATTGAAATAGCACAATTACAGTACCTAGTATTTGAAACAATACTTGGCGCAGTTCATACAATGTTATCAGAGCTTTTGGTTTATTGCCGTTGCAACTTTTGCAACTGTAATAAAATAAATTCACTATCCGAGTACCATTGTTATTTAGTGGGAATGTAGTAAAATTCGGTTAAACATTAGGACGGCTTAATAGAAGGGACATAAAATACGTTTGCAATTTTTTTATTACACGCCCTGTACTCACACTAATGCATATTGTCTCTAATTGGGCCAAACCAGGAAGGGGTGTGGTAGCTGCGCTGCCGCAAAAATATTTTCTTGAGTATGCGTAAAGTTTGCTGACTGTACGTGTAGTTAAGATTTTTTAATATTATTTCCTTATTTTTTATTATTTTTTTTTCCTTTATTTCATATATTTACATATTATTTACATTTTTAAATATTTCTATAAAAACTAAGAAAAACAAAAACATTTAAAAATATAAAAAATAGTAGCCCACCGGTATCGGGAACAGGGTCCAAGCTACCGGTGGTCAGGGCTCTTGAGAGAGGAATCTCCTAACGATACGCGCCGTGTCCAGAAGTACCGCTTTCTGGATCAAGCCCTTGATCCAGCTGCCTAACGAGAGCCTCCTCAGGTGTTGGTCGAGGCTCTTGGCTATTATGCCATTGGCCGTCACGACTATCGGCACAATGATTGCTGTATCCACATCCCACATGTCGACAACCTCGCGAGCCAGGTCAAGATACTTAATCTGCTTATCTTTTTCGGCTTTAACGAGGTTCTCGTCATGCGGGACCGCTATATCAATAATCATTGTGCGACGCTCTAATCGATCTATCACCACTATGTCTGGCTTATTGGCAACAATAGTCCTGTCAGTGATGATAGATCGATCCCAATACAACGTGATATTGCCATTTTCGAGAACTGGGTCGGGCACATACCTATAGTACGGTACTTCCGATTCCACAAGACTGTATTTCAGAGCAAGTTGCTGGTGGATAATCCTGGCTACAAGGTTGTGCCTATGCAAGTAGTCTCCGTTAGCCAGACGAGAACAGCCGGAAATAATGTGTCGGATTGATTCCCCCGGACGGTGGCATGCCCGACAGATGTCAACCGTGCCGTCCTTCACAATATATTTCCGGTAGTTGTTCGTCATCATAACTTCGTCCATAATCGCAAAAACAAAACCTTCGGTTTCCCCAAAGAGGTCACCAAAACGCAGCCAGGCTACGGACGCTAGTAAATCTACATCGGGTCCATGTAGGGCCCGGAAATAGCGTCCGTGAAGCTCCTTATTCTGCCATACCTCCTTGCGATCGTTAGTGTCAAGCACTACAGGCTTGCGCCAGTTCTCTTTAGCCAAGGAGAGCGGGGTAAGGCCCTTGTCCACCGCGACCACATCTCGATGCATCCCCACGTCGGCTTCTAGGAAATATCCCCTGAGACTGCATACCTCGCGATTGTGGAGGGTCTTAGCGTTTAAAAAGCCTCGACCTCCACACTTTCGCGGGATATACAGTCTCATTACCGATGACCGTGGGTTATGCATTCGATATGCAGTTAGCAGCGTACGGATCCTACTATTCAGGGCGTCGAGTTCGGTCTGAGTCCATTTGAGTATGCCGAAAGAGTACATCAAAACCGGCATGGCCCAACCGTTGAAGGCGCGCACCTTGTTTCCGCCTGATAGAAGACTATTAAATACTTTCTTTAGGCGGCCAAAGAAGCGCTCCTTCAACGATTGCTTCATGTCAGTAACATTGATGCCCAACGCTTCCGACATACCCAAATACTTGTAGGTTTCGGATGAGGAGAGGGATCTTAGGTGTATGGAATCCGAGAGTTGGGTTCCCACGGATTCCACAATCCCCCCTCGCTTTACATGCATGACCGCACATTTGTCCACACCAAATTCCATCCTGATGGCACTACTGAAAGTTTTAGTTACCTTCAATAGCTCCATTAGTTGCAAATTGTTGGGGGCAAAGAGTTTCAAGTCATCCATGTAAAGGAGGTGAGATATAACCTGACCACCTCTCCTCAATCGATAGCCTAGCCCTGAATTCTCCAGCAGTGTGCTTAGAGGATTCAAGGCCAGGCAGAACCAAAGTGGACTCAGACTGTCGCCCTGAAATATACCTCGCTCGATCCTTATCGGTTCACTATTCCTCTGGATATGTCGGCATCCTGGATAGCGAAGAACCGTCCTCCATTGCCCCATACATGACATCAGGAAGGTGCGTAGAGTTGCATCTATTTTATACAACTCCAGCACCCTCATGAGCCATGTATGTGGCACCGAGTCATAGGCCTTCTTATAATCTATCCAACATGTCGACAGATCCTTTCGGAAACGACGAACCTGCTGGCTAATGGCCATATCGATGAGGAGCAGCTCCTTAGTACCGCGGGATCCGTTCCTACATCCATTTTGAGAGGCAGACATGATGGAGTTAGTGTCTATATGATTGTTAATTTTAAATCTCAAAATGGATGTAAAAACTTTATAGACCGTCGGTAGACAAGTGATCGGTCTATCATTTTTGGGTTCCGCAGTACTACCTGATTTATGGAGCAGGTGGGTTATTCCTGTCGTTAGGAACTGAGGCAGCGACCGTGACTCTAAGGCTGACTGGAACTGGGATGCCAATCGGGCGTGCGACCTTTGAAACCATTTTATCCAAAAGTTGTGCAGCCCGTCCGGCCCTGGAGATTTCCAGTTAGGCAACGGACGGACTGCACGAGCTACATCTTGGGGGCTGATGGTAAGTGCCCCCATTTCTGGTATTTGCTCGCACGCTCGCTCGACTTCCCGAGTCCAATCACCTTCGGTGTGGCTGACAGGCGCCGACCAGATACTTCGCCAGAAAGAACACATGGCATCATCATCCGGAAGGCGCGTGTCAACCACACCTTGGTCCGGTCGCTCCCAAGCCCTATAAACCCACCTTTCATCACTCTGGAAGGTGCGATTCTGAGTGTACCGCTCCACTCTCCGCCTGTACCGTCGAATACGGTTTGCCCATGCACAGATCTTCTGCTTCAGGAAGTCGATACGCTCTGTGACGCGGGTCAAATAATCTCGAGAACTAATATCAGTCCCCGAGAACGCCCGCCTCACAAAGTGCATCACTCTAGGGCGAGTATTGCCCTCCCTGAAGCAGATTAGCTTGCCGATGAGTACTCTAGCCTCACCGATACGACGCTCAATCCTGCACTGCCAAGCTGGTACAGCTGGTTTTGGTCGTGGAGCTCTGTCACTGGTCGGAAATTTGACATGAGCTACACGACATGCCGCTACAGCTGCACAGTACAAGATCGAGTGGGTATCGGCGAGGTCTTTGCTGCTGTTAAAACAATTTGACAGCAACGAGTCTAGAGTACACACCAGCGCCTTGTTTTTCTTGTGCATGGGCAAATGGGGTAAACGTGGTCTAAGTTCAGGTGGAGTGGAGCGGTACTCCCGGAAAGCATCCTCCAAAGCGCTCCTCAATCGTGCATTGCATTGGGAACTCACGGATATAACCCCATCATCATCCTCTTCACCAACGTGGTCGGGTCGCGGTGAAGCACTGGGTGAATTTTGTATTTGTACCGCGACCAGTGGCGAAGCAGGCGTAACATGGTTATTCCGTGATTCGAGGCGTAGTCGATCAAGTACGGCGTCATCCAGCATATGGTTACGCTGGATGACCCGCACCTGATCCGAAAGTCGTTGCGCCGACACGTTGACAGCTGGTTCAAGCACCTGAAACAGAGAGAGCATCCGACCACGGTACGCAGTCAAGTTACTTCCCCCCTCTGTAGCCCCAAAGTATGCGCGCATGACATTTTCATTGACAGTTTGTGTCCACCTCATGCGCTGCACACTTCCACCGGGAGCGGGGACCCTGTCAGAGGCCGGTGGGCCTCGGAGTCCCAAGCTGGCCGGTGGTCGGCCTCTTCCGCGCCGACGTACTGGTGGTGGTGTCGTCGGCGGCGAGAAGTATTCGTCGCTTGAGCTCGACGCAACTGCAGCGGCCGGTATCACTGGACTCACGTCTGGAGCAGGTTCCGGCAACTGCGAGGCGGAGCTAAACGACGAACCCGAAGATGTTGGATGTGTGTCAATCAGTTTTCGTGCCCGACTTCGCGTCAACATTTCAGTTCTCTCCGTGTATTATTATATAGACCATTTTCTTGCGTCCAGGTGGTGTACATGCATTGCCGTTTTGATGGTATAAGATCTAATTTATTTTACAACATTTTTTCATGTTAATTGTGTAAAAATACTAAAAAATACCACGGAGAAAAATTTTTTTGACCGTCATTTTGACAGTCGGGCCACAGATTATTTCCTTTATTTCAATATTTACATATAAATTATATTTTTAAATATTAGAATAAAAACATAAAAACATTTAAAAATATAAAAAATAGTAGCCCACCGGTATCGGGAACAGGGTCCAAGGTACTGGCGGTCAGGGTTCCAGAGAGAGGAACCTCCTAACAATACGAGCCGTGTCCAGGAGTACCGCTTTCTGAATCAAGCCCTTAATCCAGCTGCCCAACGAGAGCCTCCTAAGGTGTTGGTCGAGGCTCTTGGCAATTAAGCCATTGGCTGATACGACTATCGGCACAATGATCGCTGAGTCCACATCCCACATGTCGACAACCTCGCGAGCCAAGTCAAGATACTTAATCTGTTTATCTTTCTCGGCTTTCACGAGGTTCCCGTCATGCGGGACCGTTATGTCAATTTATTTTTATTTTATTATTATTATTAATTATTAAGATTTTTTTTTATATTAAGAGATTAGTATAGTTTGTCATTTGCCTTCGTTTATGGTTTTTATTATATGTTTTTGAATGTAGGTTTATTACAGTTAAATACATCAATTGCTGCGCTGCGTGTCGCGGGTTCGATTTCCGCACGGAACAAATATTTGTATTTGTATGTTTGTGTATGTGAGTTTAAATGTTTGTTAACGCACCCACAATACAGGAGAAATTCCTAGCGTGGGGCAACGTTTTTTATTAAAAAATAAATTTAAAAAAACCGAGAAATCTGTTACAAATTCGAGCAATACGGGTCAATATACAATTTTTGGCGTAAAAGTAGGTTTAAAGGGCCTTACTGGTGAAACTAAGGCCCGATTAACACGGTGCGATATACCTAATTGCCTGTGGCATACCACAAGTTAAAGCATCAATAAAAGTTGCTCCGTCTAAACAGTGTGGTGATATTGTGGCGGCATTTACAATGCTACATGCGAACTACGCATCATACTGACGTCACCCAAAATTCTGCATCGCGCAAGCAAAGTTTACCGTGCGACTAGGATATATACAATGTATACAGAGTGGAATTGAAGTCATGGGCAATATTTTAAAATAAGACACTACTCATTATACTATTTGCATTAAGGCTACTATTACGCAAATCAAAAATATTATTAATGCAAGTATGGAAAACCTTAAAAATTTAGTAAGTACTTAATTCATATTGTAAAAGGCTATTATTGTAAATAAACACTAAAAATAATAAAAATAAAATACTTCATAAACGCCAATAAATTTTGAAGTATCAAAATATTAAAGCGCACTGCAGAGCGGAAAAAAAAGTAGGTAAACAAACATCAAATAATACTAATAGCTAGGTTCATTGCGGCCGGCCGGCACGCGGCATCAAAGAATAGGCTAAGCCGCCCGCCCCGCACTCCCCGTCCCGTTCTCCCTCACTCAAAAATACGAATATCACCCCCGCGCGGGGGCAGCCTCCCCACCAAACTAGTGTCATAACGACTGCGCAGGTGGGTTGACGCATGTAGTTGATTTACGATAAATCCGGACGTAATCGCCGCACGCGCCTCACTCTTCTTACCCTTGGATTGCAGTGCATAAAGTGTTAGTGGATTAATTGTGAACACGATGCCTCGACCGCGTAATGTGCAGGCTAGGTACACAAACCAACAATACCTACAAATGGTTTTACTTTACAATGGCACAAGTTTATTACGAGCTCGTGAAATGTTCCATCGCCGCTACCCGGACGCCCCTAAGATGACCCACTGACTTAAAATTATTGTAAATAAACTTCGTGATTCCTGAACAATTAGTGTAAATACTGTGATTCCAACTTTGTAAATACGCCAAAACTACGGGAAATTAATTTTACCTACACATTTATTTTATTATGTGTGTTAGTTATCGTAGTTTTGACCGTCCTAAGCCGGCAAAGTATGAAGGGAAAGTTGGAATGAATTAGGAATCAAATCGTTAGCAACTTACCTATGTCACGTGAGTCGAGCGGGGTCAAGGAGTTCACGCGCAATGACAAGTACCGCACATACGGTGCGCGGCGTAGTCTACCTACAGCAGCACTCGCTATCGCGATGCGCGACTTTGATACTTTATATGACTTAGTACATTTTATAGGTTTTCATACATACTTGCATTAATAATATTTTTGATTTGCGTAATAGTAGCCTTAATGCAAATATTATCACGAGTAGTGTCTTAGTTTAAAATATTGCCCATGACTTCAATTGCACCCTGTATATAACGTAAAAAAAAATTAAGAAGTAGCATTAGCAACGAGTCAAAAAAAGATTACAAACCCTTTAATTAAATCCATAATCTATGTAAAATAGCTGGTTTCATCCTACAATGTAACTGGTAACTGAAACCAATTAATTTCAGCCCATGACACCACATAGTTGAACGGATTACGTTAGGCCCTTGAACTCTGAAACCCGAGTGATCCCGAACTCATTAAAGAATGAAGACCGCTCTAATTCAAACATGGTTTACATTAGAGGGTTTATCTTTATTGGTTTAGTGTAATAATCACAGCTTGGTTTAAAACGTGGTGGTAGACAAAAGGTTGAAGTTTATTTTGTTTTGAGGAGTGAGAGTTGTGTTCCACCTGCGCCTCAAAGAGATGTCAGCAAGTGAAGGGGTCCGATAGGACTGATGCCTGCCGGGGTTGCGGGAAAGTCCGAAAGGGATACCGTGGCCCCTGGCAACGTACAGGCAACTGAAGGAACACGTTTGGGTTTTAGTCAGTAAGAGTCTGACACGACCTCCTGCTCCACCCAGAGCGGGAGAAGTTATTTGATAATTTCCTAAACAAAAAAAAAAGGCGGTATACTTTCTCCTCTGTTGTTTTCTATTTTTATTAATCTTATAACTTCTGAACTTCAGTGTGCGTATCATCTGTATGCAGATGACTTGCAGTTGTACTGTCAGGGAAGGGTTGATGAATTGCCTGACGCTATCGACAAGTTAAACAGGGATTTGATAGCCATAAAAACCTGGGCTGATAGATTTGGTGTAGCCGTAAACCCTACGAAGTGTCAATCGATCATCATTGGCAGTCCTCGCGGTATTAGCAAGGTGGATGGTACAACCGTGCCACCAGTTCTCTTCAATGGTACGATCGTTCCTTTTAGCACTGACGTGAAGGACTTAGGCTTGCACATTGATAATACACTGAACTGGCGTACTCAAGTCGCTAGGGTAAGCCAGAAGGTTACTGGAACGCTGCGGGCTCTATACCGATTGAAAAATGTATTGCCATCGAGTACGAAGACAATGCTTGTGCAGTCCTTAATTTTCCCTATCATCGATTATGGTGATGTGTGCTACTATGACCTGAATGCAGATCTCCTCAACAAACTTGACCGTCTTCTCAATAACTGCATTCGATTCGTTTTCAATCTGCGTAAATATGATCATGTCTCTGCGCATCGGTCGCTTCTAAGGTGGTTGCCCATACGCCAGTGCAGAGAGCAAAGGGCGTTGACCACCTTGTTTTCATTTCTTAACTCTCCCTCTTCCCCTAGTTATCTGGCCCCCCACTTTCAGTACATTTGCGCCAACCACAATAGAAATCTACGTTCATCTCACAATCGTCTTCTTCAATGTCCCACTCACCGCACAGACTTCATTCACTCTTCCTTCTTCATTCAGTCTATCTCTCTGTGGAATGCGCTCCCCCAGGAAATCAGGATGGCGACCAAACGGTTATCTTTTCGAGTTAAAGTTCGCGAGCATATTCGCAAGAAGCTGGCAGTATCATCACAACGGTAATTTTTTCCCATTGTTTGTCTTATTTGTACTTATATTTATGTATAATTAGGTGTATTTATTATATTTATAGTTTTTAATAGGTATATATGTATTTTATATTTAAATATTTAAATCTTCAAATCTCTCTGTTGCACCTACCACTGTTTGTCTCTGCATCACCCGAAGGTTGACTGGTAGAAAATGCCCATGGCATTAAGTCCGCCTCTGTACATTTGTGTGCTTGAAGTATTAAATAAATAAATAAATAAAAAAAAGGAGTGAGAGTGCGTCCTAACCAAGAGTTATAAAAACGAAAACCCAATTACTTCCACTCTCCTTAAACATCATCATTAAATATAGTTCCTCGCTCTTGTTTCACGTTTATAATTTTATATAAGTATATCTTTATATATATATATATATACCTCCTGTTACCTTAAATCCATCCAAAGGTTGTCTGTAAAAGATCGCCTTAAGCGATAAGACCGCCCATTGTGTCACCCTATGTAAAATTTCTAAATTCATGTCTGTAATTTTTATGGTATACAATTAAGAGTATTCTATCTATTTATCTATTACGAAAAAAACGCCAAATAAAAAGGTATAAATAAGACATCACTAATCATGTTAGCATAAATCGAACAGATTACGTGTGACTCTGGACTTTTAATTTGTCACACCACGACACTTCCAATGATACCTCATTTGTCAAATTATGTTAAGAAGTTTAGAAGTTATGAGGGAACAGATGAACATACATACCGGTCAAAATCATAACCCTCTTTTTTGCTTCGCCGTAGTCGGGTAAAAAGGGGTTATAGACCGCGAGGTTACAGTTTTTGAATTTGTAAAGTATTACCAACTCAAATCACAATAAGTCACCAAAATATCACAGCACAAGTATTTCAATGGTGATCCGTAAGCGACGTGACTTACAAACGCGTTGTGATCCTGGGAAGCCATGCCGTCTTTGGATAGCAGGCTGACCATGCGTTTATTACGCCTGGACAGGCACGGCTTGCGCCTGATGACGAGGACCATCATGGGACACTGCTCGCTAAATAAGTAGATTAATAGACAAGATTTTGATGACGTAAACAGTGCACTCTCAATAGTTACGGACCCTAGCCTATCGTACCCATCCCCTTCAACCAAATACGCAGGTGGTTACAGGAACTCACCCACACACAAGTGGAGTACCGGTGGACACCAGACTGCAGGCAGTCCAAGGAAGCTATGCCATCCTTGGATAGCCAGCTAACCATGCGTTTATTACGCCTAGACAGGCACGGCTTGCGCCTGATGACGAGGACCATCACGGGACACTGCTCGCTAAACAAACATTTCCACACAATAGGCATAAGGGACAGGCCCCTGTGCAGGGCGTGCATGGAGGCGGAGGTAACCGTAATTAGGACAGAAACCCACACAGATGTTCTGAACGACCAGGAGATCTAATCAACTTCTGGAGGGAGGTGGGCTGGTTGGAATAACCACTGACGGCCGCCATGGCCCAGGCACAATGGTCCAACTGAGGACTAAATGCGGAAGCCAAACCCAACATAGAACAAACGCGTTGTGATTGGTTGTGTTGTTTACGAACCGCCATTGCAGTGACATTCTAGCTACTCATTGGTGATTTTAGTATGTAACACGTTACTTTTGAGTAGCGTTGTGGACGCATAATCACCCTATAATGTCCCCACTGCTGGGACTCAGGCCTCCTCATTGTGAGATCCCAGTGCGCTGTAATCCACCACGCGTGGATTGGTAGATGTCACCATGTCTTAGAATTTTCGATTCTAAGACATCCCGGTGTCCTCACGATGTTTTCCTTCACCGTTTTGAGAACAGTGGTGATAAAATAATTTACACAAAGTAAAACGCCTGTCAGGGAACCTACGAACTACAACTCGAAGTCGAATGTGTGTTCGTAAATTCTAGACGTCGGCGTCGTGGACGAATGGCTTTAATTATTCCTTCCTGTAAAATTCTGGTATTCCGGTGCATCGGGTAAGACTGGAAGCCGACCCCAACATAGTTGGGAAAAAACTAGGCAGATGATGATGGAATATCGGTTAAGCTAGTCCCTATTCCTGTTAACCTTTCTGACGAAACTAAACATGCTCGTGCTAGCAATTTCCGTCAATAGTGCAACGGGTATAGGGATCGAACTTAATACCTGTCGGTCGTTATTCTGAGTTACTGCCACTTCTTTTTATTTTTTTTGCACAATGTAACATTTATAACATCACGCCTCTAATTCCCAAAGAGGTATGCACAAGTGTATAGTATGCCAAAATTTGGCAAATTTATGTTCGTCACATGTAAAAGGGAAAAGCCTATTGCCAATAAACGGGCACATACTTAAGCATTGCTGCTACTGAGAATTATCTAGAGGTAAAACCAAGAAATACTTTGCTCGACCTGGGGCTCACACCCAGAACCTCACGCTCAAAAGTCGCCCTTCCACCACTAAACCAACGAGACAGCCTAAGTAACGTGAAGATTTTCCCCAGTTTATGTCTCTCGACACCCAATAAGTTTAAAAGCTTTATTTCTCACCCAAGGGATGCAAGAATGGCAGCAAAATACGATTCCCCTACATATGTACACCATTAAGAATACCATTTTCCTTCCACCCCCAACACAAGGGCATGATAAGTGGCCGATGCCATAGATTTTAAGGGCTACATACCCATTGTGAAGCTTTTAGCTTTATTTGCATTTACCTTATGTTGTCGCGTGTGTATCTCAATTCGAATTTGACAGTTGAACAATTGGGTTTGATTTTCAGCAAAGAAAAGATAATTTGATCTAAATATAGAGTAGGATAGATACATAATACAAATAGAGGCGGGCCGGCACTAGTTGGGGATCGCGGAAGTCGCATTAGACCCGTGATCCGGTACAAGTGTGAGACGGAGCACCGGGGTGGTTTTAGTCAATAAGAGTCTGACAGACCCCTCCACCCTCCCCAGGGTGGAGGACATCAATGAGGATTTCCACCCATAGTCAAAAAAATAATAATGGATAGATACATAATAGGTTTTGGGTAGATCTTAGATAAGTGTGAATTAATCAATAAGTCATAATATTTATTTTATTGAATTTTTATTTTATGATTTACTTATGAGCCTGTCAATTTCCCACTGTGGGCCAAATGCTGCTTGCTTCTCACCCAAATTCGAAATAAGCATTTATCATCACGCTTGATTTTTTTGGGGTTCGTATAAAAAAAAAGAACCCAAATAGGATCACTCGTGTATCGGACGAGTAACGTAAATAAATGAATTTTGAATATGGAATTTTGACTTTTTGGGGCAAATTAAAAAATAAAAATAAAAGTTTTTATGCAAAAAGTTTTGTTTTTCAACAAGCCTTTTCATTTTTTAAGAAGACATACTTTTAAAGCTATGTATTTAAGAAAATTGATGCAAATTTACCTTTTTTTCAAAATTTTAGGCCTATTTTAAATGCAGGAAAACCTATAACATGTCTTTGGTGTTAAAATATCATGGTGAATCTCTCAATATTGTGAGTACAAATTTACATTTGCAGTTGGAATGTATGTGGGAGAACATGATTTTCAACTACAATGTTAAGTTTGTTCTTGGGATAAAAAACATGGTAGATATTATTACATATTCATCGTACAGAACCCTCACCACGCGAGTTCAACCCGCACTAGTCCGGTTTTTAATTGTTTGCGATTTCAGGCTATTGACATCCGGCTTTCTTCACGATGTTTTTACCCGATACAAGGATTAAAAACTTATGCCTAAGTATGCTATCGATACGAAACTTGCTTACTATGCCGTAAGAAAGGTGAAGAACCCACCGCTGGGACACAGTCCTCCTTTAATTGAGAGGGAGTGGGCTGCCAATCGTGCCCAAATTGGGCCCAGTGCGGTTGAAAAAAAAACGCGCTTTCACAACACACTATAACAAAATGCTATAGTATAAATTTTTCCCGAACTGAACAAATTGCTGACCTACAATGAGCTGCACCCCCATCTTATAGCTAACCATAGTTGGAAGCCCTCCTATGTATCCATGGCAACTGATTTACTCTCACTTCCCTACAACGCCTCCGACCCTCCTTTGTGCAGGATGATTTATAACTGTACCGTTCAATTTCGTCCAATTTACTGTAAAATTAAGGATGGGTTTGTGATTACAACATATATATAGGTATTTGTGTTTTCGTTACATGATTTTTGTAGTCTGTAAGTGTATAGTCTTTTCAATCCGATTTTAATAAAAATGTAAACAAATCAGTTTTTTATTGTGAAACTGTAACTCTCTAAAGGGAGTATCACATTCATCTGTAAATCAGAGGTTTCAACTTGATATCTGAGAAATATTTCCAACATAATTAAATTGTTAAAAAAATCTACGAAAAGTTAGGTTATGAAAATCCTATACTATTAAATAAGCAATATTTGTATATATTTGTAATCACGTTCTCGAAATTTCTAACAATTTCGATGAAAGTTGAAAGGGTTTACGGAGCGAAAGGTCGATCTTGCTAGGTCTCATATCTGGGAAAATTCGTTTTCTCTATTTTCACCCGAGCAGAGCTCGGTCGCCTAGCTACTGATATGTATAAACTTAAAAAAGACATTTCAAATACCTAGTCCACGTCTATAACTCTCTGCATAAACCGGTAAGAAACAAAGACGTAAAGTTATGTCAAGTCATTCAAAAACGAATCATGTATAATTAAGCTACATTGTAACCGAACTCAACAAGCTAATATTTCATCCCGCTATCTTTTGACTAACAAAGTCACTTTAACCGTACTTACGTTTTACAACCTCGTTAAAATTACCGTAAAATGAAACGACACTTTTTATTTATGACTCTTCATAATCGAGAAACAAAATGACCTCGTTAATAATTACCAGGATTTTTTATTAATGGCAATTTGCATACTTGACGTTGGGTTTGTCGGTTTTAAGATGGGAGAGGGAGATGAAGATAAAGACACAGTATAGTCACGTCTCTTTCCATTGCAAATGAATGACAGCATAAACATTCAGTAGCGTCTTCCTGCCAAATGTGCCTTCATTAGATCCCGATCGTGCTATTGAAAATGTGAACGCGTTTCCTAATATCATTTCTCCTCTGGTAAACATTGATTACATACACGAATCTGATGTACGTGGCGCATTAGCTCGACTTGCTCCAAAGTCTACACAAGGACCAGATGGAATACCACAATATTTGGTTAAGGACGGCTGTGATATTTTTAAGCTACCCTTGCAATTTATCTTCAACCTCTCTGTTGCTACGCATATATATCCGACGGAATGGAAGGCATCTAAAGTACTTCCGGTGCATAAAAGTGGTCTAAAGAGCGATATCAAAAATTATAGGCCAATAGCAGTTTTATCAATATTCGGCAAAGTATTTGAATCGGTTTTGTATAAAAAAATATATAGCCAATTGCAACGGTGGTTCGCGGAAGAGCAACACGGTTTCCTTCCAAATCGCTCAACCACTTCTAACTTGCTTAACATTACTACACTTCTAGCAACAAATATTAATGACAAAAGGCAGACTGATGTGGCCTATTTTGATTTTCAGAAAGCCTTTGACCGTGTTGATAATGACATTCTTTTAAGTAAATTGGCAGTGGCAGGTTTCTCTGTGACATTGCTAAAATTCTTTGCGAACTATTTACACGGCCGCAAGCAATATGTTACATATAGAGATGCCTATTCAGAGCGCTACTCAGTCACTTCTGGCATTGGGCAGGGCACTAACCTCGGACCCCTTCTTTTCCTAATAGTTGTAAATGACCTACCTACATGTGTAAAACACTCCACAGTCTTGATGTATGCTGATGATGTCAAGGTTGCTCTTCCCATAGCTAACTCGAACGATATAGCCGCGCTCCAACTCGACATCGATAACATTCACAATTGGAGCACCAAACATAACCTTAGCTTGAATATAAGTAAATGCGCGATCATGACCTTCTCAAAAGCCACACAGCCCGTACACAACATCTACACACTAAACAATGTGCCCCTAAGGCGTGTTTTCACTGTGCGTGATCTAGGAACTAATTTTGATCCACACCTTACCTTTAACCAGCATATTATACAGACCTGCAACAAATCTCGAAAAAACCTTGGTTTTGTGCTACGTCAGGCCAAAATATTCAATAATCGACAAGCCATAACCATACTCTACAATGCTTATATCCGCAGTTTACTTGAAACGAACAGCTCAATCTGGAACCCCCATGAAAAGGCCTATACCCTGCTTATTGAACAGGTCCAGAAATGTTTTATCCGCTACCTCTATCTCAAGTTATATGGATACTACCCTTACATGTACCCAACTCCATTTGTGCTAGGTATGGTGGCTTACCAAAGTTTGGAAGTTAGGAGAAATTTTGCTCTGGTCAAATATGTCATCCGTCTGATTCGCGCTTCTCACACCAATTCCTCATTACTGTTATATGTCTCTTTTCGAATCCCGCTACCGATCAGACACGCACTTCGCCCTCGCCAACCACGTCCTCTATTTGCTATACCGCAAGGTAGTACCGTAGCTCTTAAGACCAGTCCACTGTACCTAGCCCTTTCCCTTATTAATAACATTTTGCTACACGACGATACTTTAGATGTCTTTGCAAGTACTGAACTGAGGCTCCTAAGTGCTGCTTATCGATACTTGGAGTCTATTGCCACTCCCAGCACTATCTCAAATTAAACTTAAGAATTTAATTTTTTTGTTATTTTGCTTTTAATGATGTTATAATTTTGTTTTATTTTTTTATTTTATTTTGTTTACTGTGCAATTTTTCAAATTTTATATTTTTATGTTTTTCTTTATGTTTAGTATGTATTAATTAACCTATAACTTGTATGTCTGGTGCAAACTGTTAATAGAAGTTGGTTATCTTTAAATAAATAAATAAATAAAATAAAACATTAATCTGTGGATCTTAATAATACATCTATTAATAGTAATCTGATTTCAAATCGTGTGAAACTAATCTGGTGTCAGAGTTTATATACCGCCCATAGGCCTCTGACTTGGCTTCTCATGGCGTTGAAATATATATCTCAGGCATGCCAGTTTTCCAAAGATGTTTTCCTTCATCGTTTTTGAAGTGATTATTATACAATCCGAAAAGTTAGAGGTGCATACCTTGGGTTCGAACTCGAGACTTATGACTTGGCAGTCCGACGATCACATCACTAGGCTATCACTGCTCTATGTTATGCGTTCATAGAATGATTAGACCAAACTTTGCAGACAAATTGGTGATTATTAACTGGGTCGTAGAGGTCAGATAGGCAGTCGCTCCACGTAAAATTCAGTCGGTTATCTTTCAAACTCGAAGGCACGTGAACATATTCGTGAAAAGTTGGCAGAATCTTTGCACCGCTGATTTGCTGGATTTGTTTTCTCCTCTACCTATCGTTATTGCTCCTGACAAACTTTATTCGGTTTACATGTATGTATGTATCATTAAGTATTCATTTTCAAGTTATCTATCACTTATGTTTTGTCTCTGCAACACCCTAAGATTGACTGGTAGAAAATGCCTCAGGCATTAACTCCGTCTTTGTACAGTATTTTTTGACTAGTGCATAAAGTTTCAATAAATAAATAAATAAAATACTGGTATTCAGCTGCATCCAGTTAGACTGGTAGCCGAGCCCAATGAAGTTGGGAAAAGGCTAGGCAGATTGACTAAGCCAGCCACTGACAGGCTAGCCTAGTTCTTCAAGGTCATAACTTTCGGCAAACCTAAATAAATGTTCCAGACATTTTTTTGACGGCTCGTAACAAAAAGTTGATCCCCTTCCTAACAGCATGTCGAAGTTGGAGCATCATAAATCAAATGAAATAAAATCTTGCGATACGGAGGTATTATAAGAAAAGTTTTCGCCCCGTCATGTATTATTACTTAGTTATCTTCAGAATGCAGAATTTATCAGATTTATGTTTAGATTAATCCCGATTATAATCAATTGCAATTTTATGTGTGTTATGCAATTACCTATGAATTAAGCAATTACCCGTGTATTAAGCAATTACCCGTGTATTATCCAATTACCCGGGTATTAAGCAATTACCCGTGTGTTAAGCTTTTTTTTTTCTACTGTCCTTATCTACTATGAGCGACCACGTTAATAATTTCATTTGCGGGTGATAACGTTTTAGTTTTGTGTTCGTTAATGCTATTCTCGTAAATATTCTCAAGGAAGTAAAATCCAAAGATATAAATATATCTACATAGAGTCAAAGCTGTGAACTCATCGAAAAAAATATCGTCCAACAGTTGGCCGCTAAATGCACACTCACTAGAAGGGCACAATGACAGCACAATGACGTGACGCGAGTGAGAGACGTAGCTGTCACGCTCACCATCATAACAAAGTTGTCTTGTTTGTTTTAGTTCTTCTGCAGCGTGACACTCTATCTAGACATATAAATAATCAAAGGTAAAATCCTTGTAATTTCTTATTAAGAAATAAATGTCATAATCCCGGATTTAAAATTGATGATCTTGGAAACCATGCCGTTGATGTTTTGCATGGTAAAGCGACGGTTATCATGGTCAGTTTTGAGGATGGGTTACCATTCGTTCTTCTTTCTGAAAAAAAAAAACTTTTCTTTTCCCGCCAATCAGTATTTGTTTAGTCTGTGCTGACAAAAATATCACCAGATAACCCGAAACAAGATATCGACAGGAATTTTGTTTAAAAAATTAAATAAATAGTTTCTGCATACTCCCATTAGAAAAAGGCATGGTTTATGTATGTATTCAAATAATTCCAGAAGCGTACTTTGATTTAAAAGAAAATGTTGAATACATTTTGTCAAAAAACTTTTCTTTGTAAAAGACCAGTAGGAGTAGGTATAAAATAAACAACGCGAAACAAATTCAGAATCACGTCTCTGTTCACGGTGCAGTACACGTAAACCTTTTAATAATAATCAGCGCTGTGCTGTGGGTCCCTCATAGCACAGAATTATGCTGAGTGGAAGCCTTCCTGTCACAGTCATGACGTGCAGCTGCCGAATATTTCTGTTGTTTATATGTTTATATTGTTGTTATTTGTATGCACGTGTTTCTGTGACAAATAAACCTATTTTTATTTTTTCTTTCTAATATAATTGAACAACTAAAACACTTAAATATTTTCCAAGCAAAATTTATGTGATTAGATTCGACCGATTCGACCAAAAACTTTCACAAAATTTAATTGATACAATAATTCACTTTTGATACAAGAATCAGCAAAAAACGAAAACTAATTAACTGAATAACTAAAGTATGTTCAAACCTTTGGTCCCAATTGATGTTATATATTCCTCACGCCTCCTTCATGGAAAGAAGGTAGACAGAAACTACAGAATGCCACCTGCTACGATCTTTACTTACTCCTTTCGCTTCGTTTACATTCATACATCTGTTGATACTTATAATGTATACAAACATACATTAATGTTATTTCCACTTAAACGAATCAATATTAACTTAATGCAAGTGTAAATTACATAAGTAGATTTCAGAATGACTAGAACTATTGAAAATGTAATCTTGTTTTTCTTTGTTCTTCGTATGGTTAGTGACTAACCTGATGTCAGAGTTTTCATGCCACCCATGGGCCTCTGACTTGGCTTCACATGCCATCGAGAAATTTCTCTCAGTCATGGCCGTTTTTCTCACGAAATTTTCCTTCATCGTTTTTGAAGCAAGTGATGATTATACAATACGCACATGAATCCGAAAAGTCAGAGGTGCGTGCCTTGGGTGCGAACTACTAGGCTATCACTGCTGTTCAAAAGTTGAAAAAGTCATAAAAAATTATGTTGTAGCGGAAACTGAACTTTAAACGTAAAATTGCTTTTATTTACATGTTTGGAAAGTAAATTTCGAACGCAGTATAATATACATAATGTAGTTTTTAACTTGTAAATTGTTTCTTTTGAAATTGGTTCGTGCGTAAAAAATATTTTTGCGGGCTGTTTCGTTAAAAGAAAAATGTGAATTGTCATTTTACGCTATTTTGCCAATATTAAAACGTTTTTCGATTGGTTTCGGTAATATTGCGCCAACAGAATAATTTGTTAACCTACTAGAAGATCAAATGTTACAAGAAATACATTTTATTTTAACGCCGTCAAGAATTAAACTCTTTACCAGAACGCCTTTTTTTTTTCAAAAACATTAATGGGCAACGTGCCAGTTACATTAGCTAAAGATAAAATTAGACAAAAAATCTTACATCTGACATGATCGTCTTCCATTCATCCGCGAACACATCACAAGCAAGTTTATTAGTGTCCAAGAGAGTGTTGATCGCGGACAGAGCGTTGCACTGCTACGTAGGATGTGCACGGCGCCTTTACTCTGTCAAAGATTTATTGATATAGATTTATGCAGATAAATATGGTTTATCTGCAAATAAATCGAAAGTTCTTACAATGCTAGTATAATAAAAATAAAAATAAAAATCATTTATTTCAGATGTCTAAAAGATCCATATTAGTTTCAAACATTCATTAAAATTATTAGAATTAAATACATTAAAAACATTAAAAATTAAAAATTACATTTATCAAATTATTAAAATTAAATACATTAAAAATTACATTTGTATAATAGTAGCTTAACATATTTAATCATAACATAATGGCATGCAAATTTTTGGTATACAATTACATCATTTTATTTTCAACTGAAGGAATTATTTTATAGTATAGAAGGAATTCTCAATTAACCAATTGCGTAAAGCCCTTCTGCAGCGGACCATTGGAAGTTCCTTGATTTGGTTAGGAATCTTGTTACAGATCTGAATACACATAGGATAGCAATTTCGCTCATATAGTTCCGTCTTCATTCTAGGAGTATTCTGTCATCACAATACTGCTTAAAGTGACAGGGGAAGCGTGAGATTTACAGCAATAGTCACGTTCTGTGGACCTAGTATAAAATTGTAGAGGATAAATGTTAACGTAAATTCAAAGTACTTGTTGAAAGACCTTCACTGTCCTCCCATACCCAATAACACTGTTATTTGAAAATATTCTAATAAAAGAGTAACCGTGGAGTTTCTTGCCGGCTCTTCTCCATAGGAAACAACCAATTGGAATCGTGCACCTAGCTTCTGACGTTTCATAAGTGCCCATGTAGGTTTATATGAAATTGAATTTTTTGAAAAAACGATTTTCAATGTTGAAAATACTCGTTTGCATATATGATTTATTTACTTGTAAGTCTTTATTCTTTTTCGTAGCGTGTCGATGCCAATTTATGTATAGTCAGCCCAGAATTTGGCCACGAGTATGACACCTTCAGTAGCGTCCATCAGCTCCTGCATCGTGCAGGCAACATACTTAAGACTTTATTCATATCTATGGGTGATACTAATTGTGCTTGTTGCATAAATTTTAACAAAAATGCAGTAGGATAGTTGTATTTATGATTTCAAAATCGTTTGAATTTACGTTACGTTTACGTTCGTACGAGGATCTCTGAAAGTAGGGAACAATTTTGAGTCACTTTCTATGCAATATTATACCTATTTAGTTGTTTATTTTTAACTGCAGGGCAAAGACATACCTTTCTCCGTTCCACTCCTCTCTGTCTTGAGCTGTGTGGACCATAAAGATGCAAAAAAAATATACTTTCCTGTCACGAATACGGTAAAATACAATTGCTTCATCTATTTATTCTCATTAATATGATGAAAAGACAAAACATAAAACAAACTACACATTCCAACATCACGACTTAAAATGCAATCATCTAGTACATAATTATGTAATGTCAATAAAAATATATGTATAATATACTACCGGAACATCTTAAGAATATAAATAAATATAATATGTTTAGTAATAAATTAAAGCTATTTCTAATAAAAAAAAGCTATTATAATATAAATAAATATATGAATGATAAACTGTGACTGGATTTGCAGTTGCAATAAAATGTAAATATTTATTTGAGGTTACTTCTAGATTTAGAAATAAACAATAAATATTGTATAATTATTATAATCGAAATACATTTAATTTCATTAAGAATTATTCATTTTCTAAATGCTATTACTTATTTTATTTTATTTTAATATAAAATTTTCCATACTTATGTTGCTGTGCCCATAGAGGGTCCATAACTGTATCTTAGCTTTAAGCCTATTTGTAACAACTTAATTCACATTATGATATGTAAATAAATGAACTGAAAAAATTGTTTTGTAGCGAGACTGACTACCCAGAGATAGTTTCTCGAGGCAGAATAATTGCACTCCTAGCAAATAGCATGTCAGTATCTTGACGTATCATTCACGAGTATGATTTTGCCCTATCAGCGTAGACGGGGGCATATTTTCCCCATGAATAGCTCCCTAATCCAAGGTCACAATATTAAGATAAGCTCGCTTCACCAACTGAATTCGTGTCAATATTATCTGACACTATCTTTGTTACCCTTACTTCCCCCTTCACCCCTGTTTTCCCGGTTTACTCGCGTGTGCCAAATTGCGCTGGTAAAAACGGTGCTAGGGAATGCCTATTTGGCTGTATAGAAATGCCTTGGCTTATTAAATTTTGTTTTTTTTTTGGATGCAGATTGGCAAGAAGTTCCTATGTTAAGTGGCTTGGCTGTATTCGGAGGTTTTTGAAAGCAAGTGAAAGTAATTTAAATAAACATTTCAACTGGATGAGTTCTCCGTGCTTGTTTTTGCCGCGAAGCAGTTTTGAAACAAAGAAAGAAAGAAAATAAATTTATTTGACTCAGGTGAAGGCATACAATATGCTGCTTTGCTGGTAGATAGGACAATATATTATATACATAGGGCGTACATATAGGGTGTACTAGGCCTTATCGGACCGGCTCCCCCGGTCGTGTCGGATTGCCGTCCCATCGGACTATGATAGTGAGGGAAGAGAGAGTGCACCTGTGTCTGCGCACACACTTGTGCACTATAATATCTCCCTCGCCGAAGGCTAGTCTCCGTTGAGATTGGCCGCCGTGGCCGAAATACGGTCTGGAGGACTATACTAGGCCTTATCTAAAAGTTACAAGAAAATGCCAATTAAAAAGGTAGAAAAAAAATAGAAAAATATCTTCTGAAACTAGCTATTGCTTTTTTATATGAAATAGAAATATGAATAAATATATTAATACTAGCACACGACTTTGTCTGTGTGTATTTTGTCATTATATTTTTTTAATACTACTATCCAGGATGAAACTGTAGGCTTCGACCTTCTCCAGGTCCCAAGCAATTTCATAAAGATCGGTTCAATAGTTTAGGAGTGAAAAGGTAAAAGACAGACGGACAGGATTACTTTTGCATTTATAAATATTAGTATGGATGGGTGCAGGTAGGGGGAAGCTCTTGGCCTACATCTCACCTGATGGTAAGTGATGATCAAGGTGGAACCGAACTTCTCCCGGAATCCTCAACCACAGAGGAGCTGGCTATCTTACCTCTAACTGCCGAAACACAACAATGCTGTTAACATTGTTGTTATGGCGACAGACTTAGATAAGATGGTGGTAGTTAGCCAGGTGGACTTAGAACAAGCCCTACCATCAACCAAACCAAGCAGATTTTTTTCCCCCACTGGGAATCGATGCAGCTGAATACCAGTATTTTACATCCATGAAGCGACTGTCTATTAAACCAACACAACCATTAGGTTGCGTTGGTTTAATAGACAGTCTTACTCAAGGAGTATCATGGTATCCAGTAATTATACTGGATACCATGATACTCCTTGAGTAAGACTGGTTATCAGACGTTTTTGGGCTTCTGACTACCCGTAACGACTGTCAGTGATCTACGAATGACTCAATACTCAATACTCAATATCTTTATTGCTTTACCATAATGTGTACTTAGGTGGTAACTATATTATTTAGATCATTATGGACCCTGTGGGGCACAGCAAAAGGGTAGGAGAGAGGAAGTCCTTTTTTACGAGATAATTAATTAAGTTGTTTTCGTGGGAACAAGTTTTAACTTACATATTATAATAATCGAAAGTCAGGAGATCGCAAATAAGATACTATTTCACTTATCTATTAGTTTATCTGCAAAATGTACATAAATGTTTTAGATGATTTTATATACCTGTACATACTCGTATGTATTATAATTCTGTTTATTCATTTGTATAAATTGTTTTATATGAATAATTATTATTGCTATATTATTTTATTTCCTTTATTTAAATATTTACATATAAATTATATTTTTAAATATTAGAATAAAAACATATAAAAACATTTAAAAATATAAAAAATAGTAGCCCACCGGTATCGGGAACAGGGTCCAAGCTACCGGCGGTCAGGGCTCCAAAGAGAGGAACCTCCTAACAATACGAGCCGTGTCCAAGAGTACCGCTTTCTGAATCAAGCCCTTAATCCAGCTGCCCAACGAGAGCCTCCTAAGGTGTTGGTCGAGGCTCTTGGCAATTAAGCCATTGGCTGATACGACTATCGGCACAATGATCGCTGAGTCCACATCCCACATGTCGACAACCTCGCGAGCCAAGTCAAGATACTTAATCTGTTTATCTTTCTCGGCTTTCACGAGGTTCCCGTCATGCGGGACCGTTATGTCAATAATCATTGCGCGCCGCTCTCCTCGATCCACCACCACTATATCAGGCTTATTGGCAACAATAGTCCTGTCAGTGATGATGGATCGATCCCAGTACAATGTGATATTTCCATTTTCGAGAACTGGGTCGGGCACATACCTGTAGTACGGTACTTCCGATTCCACAAGGCTGTATTTCAGAGCAAGTTGCTGATGGATAATCCTGGCTACAAGGTTGTGTCTATGCAAGTACTCTTCGTTAGCTAGACGAGAACACCCGGAGATAATGTGTCGGATTGATTCTCCCGGACGGTGGCATGCCCGACAGATGTCAACCGTGCCGTCCTTCACAATGAATCTCCGGTAATTGTTCGTCATCATAACTTCGTCCATAATTGCACAGACAAAACCTTCGGTTTCCCCAAAGAGGTCACCAAAACGCAGCCAGGCTACGGACGCTAGTGAATCTACATCGGGTCCATGTAGGGCCCGGAAGTAGCGTCCGTGAAGCTCCTTACTCTGCCATACCTCCTTGCGATCATTAATGTCAAGCACTACAGGCTTGCGCCAGTTCTCTTTAGCCAAGGAGAGCGGGGTAAGGCCCTTGTCCACCGCGACCACATCTCGATGCATCCCCACGTCGGCTTCTAGGAAATATTCCCTGAGACTGCATACCTCGCGATTGTGGAGGGTCTTAGCGTTTAAAAAGCCTCGACCTCCACATTTTCGCGGGATATACAGTCTCATTACCGATGACCGTGGGTGATGCATTCGATATGCAGTTAGCAGCGTACGGACCCTCCTATCCAGGGCGTCGAGTTCGGTCTGAGTCCATTTGAGTATGCCGAAAGAGTACATCAAAACCGGCATGACCCAACCGTTGAAGGCGCGCACCTTGTTTCCGCCTGATAGAAGACTATTAAATACTTTCTTCAGGCGGCCAAAGAAGCGCTCCTTCAACGATTGCTTCATGTCAGTAACATTGATGCCCAACGCTTCCGACATACCCAAATACTTGTAGGTTTCGGATGCGGAGAGGGCTCTAAGGTTTATGGAATCCGCGAGCTGAGTTCCCACGGATTCCACAATCTCCCCTCGCTTTACATGCATGACCGCACATTTGTCCACACCAAATTCCATCCTGATGGCTCTACTAAAATTTTCAGTTACTTTCAGTAGCTCCATCAGTTGCAAGTTGTTGGGGGCAAAGAGTTTTAGGTCATCCATGTAGAGGAGGTGAGATATTACCTGACCACCTCTCCTCAGCCGATAGCCTAGGCCTGAATACTCCAGCAGTGTGCTAAGAGGATTCAGGGCTAAGCAGAACCAAAGTGGACTTAAACTATCGCCCTGAAATATGCCTCGCTCGATCCTTATCGGTTCGCTATTCCTCTGGATATTTCGACATCCTGGATAGCGAAGGACCGTCCTCCATTGCCTCATACACGACATCAGGAAGGTGCGCAGAGTTGCATCTACTTTATACAACTCCAACACCCTCATGAGCCATGTATGTGGCACCGAGTCATAGGCCTTCTTATAATCTATCCAGCATGTCGACAGATCTTTTCGGGAACGGCGAACCTGTTGGCTAATGGCCATATCAATGAGGAGTAGCTCCTTAGTACCGCGGGCCCCGTTCCTACATCCATTTTGAGAGGCAGACATGATGGAGTTTGTGTCTATATGTTTGTTAATTTTAGTTCTCAAAATGGATGTAAGAACTTTATAGACCGTCGGTAAACATGTGATCGGCCTATAATTTTTGGGGTCCGCGGTGCTACCCGATTTATGGAGCAGGTGGGTAATTCCTGTTGTTAGGAACTGGGGTAGCGAACCAGACTCCAAAGCAGTCTGGTACTGAGCCGCCAAGCGAGCGTGCGATCTTATGAACCATTTAATCCAGAAATTGTGCAGCCCGTCCGGCCCTGGAGACTTCCAGTTGGGCAACGGACGAACTGCACGAGCTACATCTTGGGGGCAGATGGTAATAGCCCCCATTTCTGGTATTGGATCGCAGGCTCGCTCGACTTCCCGAGTCCAATCACCTTCGGTGTGGCTGACAGGCGCCGACCAGATACTTCGCCAGAAAGAACACATGGCATCATCATCCGGAAGGCGCGTGTCAACCACACCTTGGTCCGGTCGCTCCCAAGCCCTATAAACCCACCTTTCATCACTCTGGAAGGTGCGATTCTGAGTGTATCGCTCTACTCGCCGCTTATACCTACGAATACGGTTTGCCCATGCATACACTTTCTGCTTCAGGAAGTCGATGCGCTCTGTGACATGGGATACATAGTCCTCAGGGCCGATATCAGTCCCTGAGAACGCCCGCCTCACAAAGCGCATCACTCTAGGGCGAGTATTGCCCTCCCTGAAGCAGATAAGTTTTCCAATGAGCGCTCTGGCCCCACCAATACGGCGTTCAATTCTGCATTGCCAAGCTGGTACGGCTGGTTTCGGTCGTGTAGCTCTAGAGTCATTTGCAAATTTGACGTGAGCTACACGACATGCCGCTACAGCCGAGCAATACAGAATCGAATGAGTATCGGTGAGGTCTTCGCAGCTATCAAAATAGTTTGATAGCTGCGAATCCAGAGCCGCCACCAGCACCCTATTTTTGTTATGCATGGGCAAACGAGGTAAACGTGGTCTAAGTTCGGGCGACATGAACCGATATTCCCGAATCGCACCCTCCAAAGCACTCCTCAATTCCTCATTGTATTGGGTACTTACGTTTGTAGCCCTGTCATCAATCCTCTCGTCAGCTTGACTTGGAGTGACCTGTGGTGGCACTATAACACTCTGCGACGGGGGGGCGATGACATGGCTACTCCGCATTTCACTTCGCAGGCGATCAAGCACAGTGTCATCCAACATATGATTACGCTGGATGACCCGCACTTGATCCGATAGTCGTTGAGCCGAAACGTTGACAGCTGGCTCAAGCACCTGAAAAAGAGAGAGCATCCGGACACGGTACGCGGTCAGGTTGTTTCCCCCCTCTGTAGCCCCATAGTATGAGCGCATGACGTTTTCGTTAATGGATCGTGTCCATCTCATGCGCTGCACACTTCCGCCGGGAGCTGGGACCCTATTAGAGGCCGGTGGGCCTCGAGGTCCTAAACCATCCGGCGGCCGGCGTCCTCCCCGTCGACGAGCAGGTGGTGGCGTCGTGGGCGGGGAGAAATACTCGTCGCTCGAGCTCGACGCAACTGCCGCGGCCGGTGTCGTCCCAGCGCTCACAGTGGGACTGGGTACCGGCGGCGGCGAGGCGGAGCTGAGCGAAGAGTCCGGAGGTGGTAGGCGTGCTCGTCTCGTAGCTGATCTAGTCAACATTCCGATTTGAATTTCATAATTATTGTTTTATAGGCCGAATTTGACAGCCGTCATTCTTGCTATTTCGATTATTCTTTGCTTTTTTCATTTTGATGTTGTTAACTATCTTTTTCTTGTGCTGTTATTCCTAAGGTTTTATTATAATTTTTCGTACTTTTTGAGACTAAATACAGCAGAGGAAATAAATAAATATGGAAAATATAAGATATGAAAATTTTAACGTTTGTTGACTTGCTAGTGTTGCCAGCTATTATTTTATTTTCTTTATTTCAAATATTAACATATAATTTACATTTTTAAATATTTTTATAAAAACAAAGAAAAACAAAAACATTTAAAAATATAAAAAATAGTAGCCCACCGGTATCGGGAACAGGGTCCAAGCTACCGGTGGTCAGGGCTCCTGAGAGAGGAATCTCCTAACGATACGCGCCGTGTCCAGAAGTACTGCTTTCTGGATCAAGCCCTTGATCCAGCTGCCTAGCGAGAGCCTCCTCAGGTGTTGGTCGAGGCTCTTGGCTATTATGCCATTGGCCGTCACGACTATCGGCACAATGATTGCTGTATCCACATCCCACATGTCGACAACCTCGCGAGCCAGGTCAAGATACTTCATTTGCTTATCTTTTTCAGCTTTAACGAGGTTCTCGTCATGCGGGACCGCTATATCAATAATCATTGTGCGACGCTCTAATCGATCTATCACCACTATGTCTGGCTTATTGGCAACAATAGTCCTGTCAGTGATGATAGATCGATCCCAATACAACGTGATATTGCCATTTTCGAGAACTGGGTCGGGCACATACCTATAGTACGGTACTTCCGATTCCACAAGACTGTATTTCAGAGCAAGTTGCTGGTGGATAATCCTGGCTACAAGGTTGTGCCTATGCAAGTAGTCTCCGTTAGCCAGACGAGAACAGCTGAACAGCAGATGTCAACCGTGCCGTCCTTCACAATATATTTCCGGTAGTTGTTCGTCATCATAACTTCGTCCATGATCGCAAAGACAAAACCTTCGGTTTCCCCAAAGAGATCACCGAACCGCAACCAGGATACGGACGCTAACCGGTCTACATCGGGCCCATGTAAGGCCCGATAAAAGCGTCCGTGAAGCTCTTTGCTCTGCCATACCTCCCTGCGGTCATTAGTATCTAATACTATAGGTTTGCGCCAGTTCTCGTTAGCCAAGGATAGCGGGGTAAGACCTTTGTCCACTGAGACCACATCTCGGTGCATCCCCACGTCGACTTCTAGGAAGTATTCCCTGAGACTGCATACCTCACGGTTGTGCAGGGTCTTAGCGTTTAAGAAGCCTCGACCTCCGCACTTTCGCGAGATATACAGTCTCATCACCGATGCACGTGGGTGATGCATCCGATTTGCAGTCAGCAGTGTGCGGACCCTCCTATCCAAGGCGTCAAGTTCCGTCTGAGTCCATTTGAGTATGCCGAAAGAGTACATCAAAACTGGCATGACCCAACCGTTGAAGGCGCGCACCTTGTTTCCGCCTGATAAAAGACTAATTAATACTTTATTCAGGCGGCCAAAGAAGCGCTCCTTCAGCGATTGCTTCATGTCAGTAGCGTTAATACCTAACGCTTCCGACATACCCAAATACTTGTAGGTTTCGATTGAGGAGAGGGATCTTAGGTGTATGGAATCCGAGAGTTGGGTTCCCACGGATTCCACAATCCCCCTTCGCTTTACATGCATGACCGCACATTTGTCCACACCAAATTCCATCCTGATGGCACTACTGAAAGTTTTAGTTACCTTCAATAGCTCCATTAGTTGCAAATTGTTGGGGGCAAAGAGTTTCAAGTCATCCATGTAAAGGAGGTGAGATATAACCTGACCACCTCTCCTTAATCGATAGCCTAGTCCTGAATTCTCCAGCAGAGTGCTTAGAGGATTCAAGGCCAGGCAGAACCAAAGTGGACTCAGACTGTCGCCCTGAAATATACCTCGCTCGATCCTTATCGGTTCACTATTCCTCTGGATATGTCGGCATCCTGGATAGCGAAGAACCGTCCTCCATTGCCCCATACATGACATCAGGAAGGTGCGTAGAGTTGCATCTATTTTATATAACTCCAGCACCCTCATGAGCCATGTATGTGGCACCGAGTCATAGGCCTTCTTATAATCTATCCAACATGTCGACAGATCCTTTCGGGAACGACGAACCTGCTGGCTAATGGCCATATCAATGAGGAGCAGCTCCTTAGTACCGCGGGATCCGTTCCTACATCCATTTTGAGAAGCAGACATGATGGAGTTAGTGTCTATATGATTGTTAATTTTAAATTTTAATTTTTTTTTATTTTATTTATTATTATTGCTATTTTAATAATAATAATAATACCATTTATTTCAGGCGACAGTAGCCCATAGAAAAATACCTTAACCTAAACATACATATTTTAATATAAAAACTTGTGTTAATAAATAGACTTATACTATGTTAGTAGCACTTCATTTAGCACTAGCTTGTCTTTGTGCTGTCCTGTGGAACTTGTCCGCGGAAGCGACGGAACACCACATCCTGCGGCCAAAAGTCCTCTTCCATGACGAGGGGCAGATAACAGTTCGGTACTCGCACGACGAACGCCTTGAAGTTGACGTTCCGGTGCGATTCTAGTAACTGCACCCTCGGCATGTACCTCGTCTTTTGGCGCACGTATTCCACGATGTCCTCCGCCTTAGTGGTGTAGTGCAAGCGGGAGATGTACACCGGTGTGTTCGGCTTTGCGGCACGCAGGCTCACTTCGGAGTCCATAGGAGCTTTGCCGCAGCGGTTCTTATTCGTTCGCAATCGGCGCTTCCTCCTTTGCACCGTCACGAAACCGTCTTCAATATCAGCCTTATTCGGCGCCTTTTCTGGCATGGGTTTGATACTAGGAGCGCCAGGGGCACTCGCGGTAACGCTAGCTATTTTATATGATTATTATTTTTGTTATATTATTTATTAGTTATTACTATTATATATTATTTATTTATAATTATTGTATCATTCATATATTTTAAACATGCCTATTACTTGCGTGAATTCATTTTTTTTTTTTACTTATGTTTATCATTTAAATATTCATCTAAGGAGTAATAGCATTTGTTTATCAGTATTTTTTTAAGTTTATTTATAAATATATTTATGACAGCCGGGACTAACGGCTTTCCGAGGCACGGAAGGGTCTTGATACGTAATGGATGGTCACCCATCCACAAAATGACCGTGGCAAGCGTAGCTTAACTACCAATCGACCTGTCCGGTTGTTTAAATGCTTCGCCACGCCACGAGCGTGTGCAGGCGAAATAACAGGCATAATTATGTTTTTTTTTTTAACTTTGTCTTTTACGGTAAAGTATGGTTTACATAGCATAATCAGCCTATAATGTACCCACTGCTGGCACACAGCCCTCCTCTCTCCGAGACGGAGTGGGCCGTAATCTCCAACGCGGGCCCAGTGCGGGTTGGTAGATGGCACATGTCTTAAAATGTTTGGTTCTAGGACATGCCGGTTTCCTCACGATATTTTCCTTCACCGTTTTGAGAGCAATGGTGATGAAATTATTTTACACAAAGTAAAGCGCAGGCGCCTTGTTTTGAACCCACGGCTACCACCTGCTCACTGCGTCGTTAATCCCAATAAAATTGGTATTGCAGTTAGTGGTAATTAATTTCAATGTACGTCAGCCTTATTACCAATATTGTATAATTAAAAATGGAATTTTAAAGTAGAATAAAATAAGTTATTGTTAATATAACTTCAGTTTACCTGTGATAATGGGCCATACAATTCGATAAAAGATTCTGGAGTAAAATTTTATTCAGCTTTATTAATCCGATATACCGACCCACATTTATTACATAATCGATATTGGTGTTTTTCACTATTTGTGAGATAAGTCACGAACTGGAAAAAATTACGATTCGTTCATGTGTAAATGAGCTGGCTGGCTGTAACTTATTTTAGTCGCAAATTAGACCTGGGCCTTAGTGTAATATACTAGGTAGGTACTTATTGCCTTTGAGATTTAACATATTATCATATCATAACATCATGCCTTGTTTCCCCAAAGCTTAGGCAGAGGTGTCCCTATAGTACACCCACATTTCGCCAGTTATGTTTAAGTCCCATGTAATAAAGGGCGAGCCTATTTCCATCAACCGGGCACAAATCCAGACTCCGAATTGCTACTACTGAAAAACACAATAACACCTAGCCTGACCCCGGAATCGAACCCAGGACCTCATGCTCAGCTGTAGCGCTTGCTACCACTAGATAAACGAAGCAGTCTAGAACAATGAGATTTACTTGCTGCTAAATGGCTACCTATTTACGTACGAAACAATGTAATTACTAAGTACTGCCTGAGTCTGATAGGACTGCCTCAAAATAAACACGACCACAACAACAACCTATTCTTAAGATTATCATCATAATTACCTTTGCCACATACACTATCAAAACCCTAACAACTCTATCACACACTCAAACAGCTCCTCACTACTAAATAAACATTACAAAGAGACATGTTCCTTTCAGAAAGGTTTCCTTACCCTCAGTGTAACAGACACGGACTCCGGAAATCTATTAAGTGGAGCCTCCAGGCGTCCGAGAGACTCTAATGCAGATGAAACGGGTTTTCAGTTACATGGATCTGTGAAGAGATGCTAGATAGTGCAACTTTTCGCGTGTATAATGTTTGGTATAATAACAGATAGTCTAATTTCATTTGACGTAACTTTTATATGATATAATGTTCATATGCTATAAAAATATTTAACATAATTTCATATGATCTAATGTTATATTTGATATAATTTTCATTTTGTTTAATTTAGATTAGTATAATGTTCATTTCATATAATTTTCAAATTGTATACTGCTCTTTTTATATAACGTTCCTTTGACCTAACTATCATTTTAACTAATTTTCTAAGGTCGTTAATCGTACATCGTTCTTGAGAAAAGCAAGGTATATTGTAACCTAACCTCAAAACATTAAAGTTGCTTCTGCATCATCTCCGGCGCTGCGGGAAGTGCAACCCCTTCGCCCTTACGTAACAATTGTAACCCATGCTCACCTCCGCAGCTTCGGCTTGCTGGTCCCCTCCGGCGAAATTCATTATATCATTTGAAAGTTATATTAAAAAAAAAATATATTAAATGAAATTAGGTCTTATGATCATTAGAACTTTTGTTATTATATCAAGCGTTACACACCCCAACTTTTCCTCATTTAATTTTAACCAAAATTAGTTAAATCTAGTTCATGGTTTGGGATATAAAACTAAAGTTTGCTCGTGCGATGGCAGCACTGTTGAGTGTCCTGTCAGTGCCATTGTTCTTTTCTGTTGTTTAGTTTTAATTACAAATTAAATTGGACTGGATGGTAATCATTAATGACTGCCTCGTTGGTGTAGTGGACGCAAGCACTACTACTGAGCATGAGGTCCTGGGTTCGATTCCCGGGTCGAGCAGTGTTTTTGCTTTACCAACTGGAATTTATCAGTAGTAGCCCCGGAGTTTGGATTTGTGCCCGGTTGATGGCAACAGGCCCGCCCCCTATTACATGGGACTTAAATATAAATGGCCAAATGTGGGTGTACTATAGGTACACCTCTGACTAACCCTTCGGGGAATAGGAATACAAGCATGATGTTATGTGTAAATTAAACGAGAAAAATGTATGTGAATTGGAGACTAACGCATTTAAAGATGAGTTTAAGAAAAAAAAGTGTCTACAATAGGTTAAAGCGCTGATTTTGTAGAAACTTACCGGCTTAACATTTTTTCTCATAGAGCTTTCTCTTATATTTTTTAATGCATAAATTCACGCGTTTTCCATCGGGTAATCAGAAATTACAGAACCCCACCTGCTACGATCCATCTATTAACATCACAAAGTAATTTACATATTCATGCAATCAACAGGTGCGCAGTCACATTATTAATTATTTATTCGAAAAAGAATTTACAAAAAACATCATGTACTGAGGCAGTGACAGGTAGCTGTTAAATTCATGAACACTCGACAGTAGTAAAGTGAGCAAGTAACAGTTTTTAACCCCATTAGGAGCATGGAGCGCGAATTACATTTCTGAATTTATACATTAAAGCAATATTTTTCCAGTAGCTTTGAATTGCATGTTACAAATCCTGTGTCTTTTAATATTATTATACTATCTACTTTTTTTGTTAAAAAGTTGTATGAAAATAGGTTGTAATGATATGGGCATGTGATGAAGTGAAGGGTGTGCGTTTTGGGGACTGTCTTATGTAATTTTGACGTTCAAAAAGTGCTGATTCTCAGCCTGATTTGAATAAATGACTTTTGATGCAGAGGAATGAGGGAAATTTCAAGAGGAAAGTTTGAATGTGGATAGCTATACGAGTAGGGGAAGACCAAAAAGCGATGATAGTCTGTGTGAAAGATAATATGGCTAGAAAGGGAGTGACTACCGAGATGACGACTAGTAGAAAAAAACAAACTCAAAAGACCATTTCAGACACTAATCTACATAGTCCTCATATGGCCTGACCAAGATTATGTCTGGACTTTAAAAGAGACTGTGACCTCTGAGTTTGTTTCGGCCTTTCTTCTCAGAGTAGTCAGATAGGAAACGCCGAACTCATCTAGCTAATTTTTAATTATTTTTTTAAGATGACGTGTAAAAGTGATTCCAATATCCTATTTACAGAATAAACAATTTCATTTCATTTCATTTCATTTCAGAGAAGTGTGTCAAATAAATTTGGATAAGGGTGGGAGAATGATGACGACCTACTGTCTTAGTTTATGTTAGCAACCACTTTACGATTTTAAACTGACCATTGGGGAAAACTATTCTGTACTATATTCCCCACTGGACGTAAAAGTCTAAAGTCATTAATACCCAGTGAGCAACAATCAACACATAAACTTAAACTATCAACACTTAATTCTTTCTCTGTATCACGTATTATCTCTGTAGATCTTTGCCCAGCAATGTGAATAAGATATACATAATATGAATGAGACACTAACAGGCTGTTCCAAATTAATTTCAATATTGACCCCTGCCTGAAACCTACAAAGAAATTACCAAAACTGCACAACAATATAACATCACCAAACACACAACACAATAATAAACACAACAAAAACAAAAGCAACACTGAAAACAAAAACCAACACACATCTATTCAAATTCCGAATAAAATTTAAAAAAATCTCAAGCACAGGAAGCGGAAACACTCGATATAATAATACATCCATGGCGTCCCTTTCCACAAAATAATACCTTATTTCCTTTATTACGAATGAAAAGCCTGACGTTTTCATTTTCGCCTTCAGAATTGAAGCCTGAGGACTCTTTAAAGCCTCTTTAAAGCTCATTAATTTGTTCTTTTTGAAGTTTAAAAATAATATTAGGATTGTGTGAGAGGTGATTAGTGTGAATGGGCGCTGGTTTATGGTGTGGATTTGGATTTAAATGCGTTATTAAAAGTTCAAAACTGGTTTCATTAACAATCATTTCTGGGGTGTGGTATGAAATTGTGACTACAAAATTTTCTCGACATAAATTACGCGCGAATAGTGTGAATCTGCCAAAAGTGAATGTATAGATTTGATACGCTTATGGTGGTGCAAAAAAAAACACAAAAAAATTGTCTAGTTGTTGCAAGCGCTACTGCTGAGCATGACGCAAATAAAATTGTTATTAGGTTTTTCCATCGGGAATTTTTCAGTAGCAGCCCAGACTGGATTTGTGCCCGGTTATTGGCAATAGGCTCGCCCTGTATTACACGGGAACCTTTGGGGAATACAGGCATTATGTTATGTTATATAATTTATTACGATAAAAGATAAAATAAGATAAATAATCACTATCCATTCCAAGGTTGGGTGGAAGAGATCGAAGAAAGCGATTAGGCCACCCATTGTTTATTTTGTAGTTTAAATTTATTTTTTGCTATGTATTTTCTGGTGTATAACAAAATACATAAAATATCAATAAATAAATAAGTTTAATAAAATTATAAAAACATACAGGCAAGTAGGTTTATACGTTTATACATGACTAATCAGTACGTTATGTCACTCGCGAGGTAGTTGCCGAAAAACAGCGCTGTTGACAATAGGTTCGTCCGAAGTCACAGCATTTTGCTGAGCAACGACCTGTTCATTCACGGATGCGACGCACGGCTTAGTTGTTCTTGTTATTGTTATATTTTTACATTCTGCAATCGGTATTTTGTATATTTTGAGTTATTTGTTATTATTTGCCAGTGTAGTAACACAGATTTACGCAATGTAAATTGTCTTTGGTCCCAGGCCATTTTTTTTGTAATGTACGTTTTGTTTTTGCAGAATAAACCATTTTTCTTTCTTTTATGAGTAACAGAGTGAAAACATCCAAAAGAAAATTTCATTAATATTCTGTTTCATATATAATTATGCCTACTCCATCTTGTTAATTACGCAGTAATAAAAGAAGATCTTTTATAAGAAGCCAAAAGATAAAAGTCGACAAATACGAAAGATGAAAGCTAACAAGTAAACTAGTCTTCAGATTTAATAATTCTAATTTGTTTTTACCATATTACGTCAAATTCCCGACGGAGAAACTCCCTAAGTAATAGCAGAAAGACAGGACTATTATCTAAGCTATAAATAATTGTTTGTATCATTCGGAGTATGTAGGTACTCACAACGTGTATAACATAACTAGCTGCAAACCGCGGCTTCGCCCGCGTAGACCCTTATTATTTTTCAAAACTAAAAGTAGCCTAAGTTACTCCTTATAACATCAGCTATCTTCCAGTGAAAGTCCCGTCAAAATCGGTCCAGCCGTTTCGGATATTAGCTGGAACAAACAGACCGAAAGACGGGCAAAAATTTCAAAATACATTTTTTGTAAGTATCGTATATACTCGTGTGCATTTAAAAAAAGCTGTTATTTTGACTATACAAACCGACACTTCAATTTCATTTATTGGTATAAATATAGATATGTTTATTTATTTTTTCTTACAATGGTTTTGTAGCACTTAACAGTTTTGAACTATATCATTTCACATTGTGCCTGATGTAGGTTTCAGAAAAAACCTGTGTTACTTTTCACCAGGCCTAATGCACAGCTTAAATGCGTCAGTTCACATCTTAACCTATTAGTTTTTTTTTTTGAAATTTTAAACGTTGCCCCACTCTAGGAATTTCTCCTGTGTCGTGGGTGCGTTTACAAACATTTAAACTCACATACACAAACAGCCAGACCCGGAACAACTAATTGTAGGTCATACAAATATTTGTTCCGTGCGGGAATCGAACCCGCGACACGCAGCGCAGCAGTCAATCGCTTAACCACTGCGCCAACCGTGCCGACAAAGTTGCTGGCGGTTTAGCCCGTCTTCAAAACGGTACAAGTCGGACAACGAGTGAGCCAGGCGGCGGCAGCCGAGGCCTTAACCGCAGACTGTTACCACTTTTATATGAATTTGGACCATCGTGCACGACTTTGCTCAATAGTAACCAATGAGTAATCACAATGTTACAGCACCAGTATTTCAATGTCGATCCGTACACGACGTGACTTACCAACGTATTATTAACTAATTTATGATTGGTTGCATCGTGTACAAATACTAGTGCTGCGACATTCTGGCTACTCATTGGTGATTTGAGTTTATAACATGTACTTTTAAGAAGCGTCGTGGGTGCTACTGAAAATCGCATGTTGTTATACTTAATTATAAGATAATATTATTACTTACTTTTTTAATTGTATTACTATTGTTGATTAAATTCTAATTAAAACCTACAGGGGCACTTATGAAATGTCAGAAGCTAGGTGCACGGTTCCAATTGGTCGTTTCCTATAGAGAAAAGCCGGCAAGAAACTCCACGGTTACTCTTTTAAAAATAATTGGCTTTTAGAATATTTTCAAATAACAGTGTTATTAGGTATGGGAGAACAGTGTAGGTCTTTCAACAAGTACCAGGTACTTTACGGAATAATGATGGTCAACAAATCTACAGTCCATGTGTGAATGGTTTTTAAATATATATTTACTTGTACTACTAACATCTACTGTGGACCAAAAAGTTGTATTTGAATAAATAAATAATAATAATTAGGGAGTTCGATTTAAATTGCTTATTAGTCTACATTGTAATCAGTCGTTAAGAACTTTAGTTCATAAGCAGAGAAAAGAAATCTAAATACTTATTTATTGATTTGAGTTTGTAGCTGGTTACTTATCAGTAGCATTGTGGACGACGGGCTATAGTTATAAAAGAAGTATAAACTCTGCCTGTACGTGCCCCGCACTAGGGACTGCAGTCTCGACATAGATAGCGATCCGATCGTCAAGCACGTCGCGCGCGTCTAGTGACGCCATTAGGAGTTTGCGACCGAATTCGGTCGTATAGCGATCGCTATAAATGTCGAGACTGCAGGGCCAGGGCGAGCGAGGGGAAAGAGAGGGACGTGGGGCTGCAAACCCCCGAGCGCCGCACACGCCTCCGTGCCAACCACTCCGCAAACGACGACCACGTAAACGATAATATTGTAAAGATTTTACTAAATATACTTACAGTTTTATACCCATAAAACCTAGTTTACTTACACTGCCTATTACAAGCACAATACTTCATAGATCACTTACACCCAAAAACAAACACGATATTGTAACAAAATCGCAATTAACCAAAAAAAATACATTCATTAATTTCCCCTCACTATTCTTTCACAAAAGAATAGCACTAATTGACCGTCTGAAGCCCAAAGATTTAGTTCTGAGTGCCAAAAAAGGTCACTTATCCATCCTGGTATCCTGGTAGGATCATTTATCATTAAGACTAAACTCTTGGGCGTTGATACGTGAAACTGTCTAAGATTTCCTTTCTTTCTTAAGCTTTCGTTTGAACAATTCGAGAAGAACGTTAAGTCTGAATTATTATTATTTTTTCTTCGTTTGTTTTGTTTTGTGAAGGCAGGCTTTGTTTTTCTTTTGCCGATAAAAAAGAACTGCTTATTAACCTTAACCTGAATGCATTCATGCATTCAGGTTAAGATAAATAAGCAGTTTTTTTCATGACCAAATAATAATAATCGCCTATATATATATAAGGTGTATCTATTCATACACGAAATATTTTAAGAGATATTGATCAGATTTATTTGATCAATAATCGTACCAGAGATTAGCAGACGTGCACATACCTACTGTTGTAGGTACACGCGGTTTGTCGCCTCGCAGTGGTCAAAAGATAAACGGGATAAATGGCTTGTCATGTTATCGTCACAGGTTTACGACTGATTCCGTTAGTCGGAAACCTGTCTATTTTACACGAAATTCAGTTATCCCATTGCATCAGGTATGCAGGTGCCTTTTACGAATTATTGTTACAATAATTTAAAATGTACATACCTAATACTTGCGTAGTTTTTATTTACACTATTTACACCAATTGTTGTACATATTCGCCCTGTTGTTGGACGCAGATGGCTGCACGTTTTAATATGTATCCTTGCACTTTTAATAATGTGTCTCTATCACTAGCCATCACTGCGAAAGCGTTCACAATTCGCGTTCCTAAGGGTCTATCGCCTATTAACCCAGCCCACACATTAACACTGAACCGCGTCTGGAAATGATCCGGCCTAACAACACGTGGATTTTCTGATGCCCGCGTTGTGGATGTTAAGCAACCCAACTCCTGGTTGGTATACCTGTAGTTAGGCATTGTTAAATATCTTGCCCGAGCGAGCCCGATGCGTGTCAGCTAAGGCGCGCGCTAGCGACACAACACGCGCATTGTATGGGACTGACTGAACACAATCCGCGCACGAGGCGAGGCGCGGGCGCCGGGCGGGGGACGCAGGCGCCCGCGCGGCGCGCTCACGTGTTTCTCTCTCTTTGTGTATCATTCATGAAAGCCGCGCGCCGTCTCAAATACCGCCGCCCGCGTAAACTAGCGTAATGGATGTTAAAAAATAAGAAGGAACCAGTATTTATTATGTGTGTCAAGTAATATTAAACTATTTAATTTTTTTTATAATATACCTTGATATATATTTTTTTTTGTTGCTATGGTTTCTTTACCAGCTATAGGTATATGTCTTAAAATATTTCGTGTATGAATAGATACACCTTATATATATAGCAATACTTCTGGACACGGCACGCATTAGTAAGGAGGTTCGTCTCTCTAGAAACCTGACCACCGGCAGCTCGGACCCTGTTCCTAATGCCGATGGGCCACAAATTATTATATTTTTAAATGTTTTATGTTTTTACAAAAATATTTAAAAATGTAAATAATAAATATTCAAAATGAAATAAATGAAAATAATAATAATATAGCCTTTATTTCCATAACCAAAACTTATAATTTACAAGTGGATAACTAAAACAAAAATACAAAAAAGAAAATGTACACTTTTGAATTAGGTTATGGCCCCTTTTCGGGTACCTCCAATTTTCTCCAGGTTTCCCTTTTTTTGGCTTTGACCATCCAGTGTTTGCCTATGCGTTTTTTTTTTCTATTTCGTCTATCCAGCGTCCCGGACCAACAGGAAAAACATCTCTTACGCAATGACCAAAACTAAACAACTAAATATTAATTAGTCTGGTGCAGACATTTCGACTGCTTTGTTTTTCCAAAAAAAATACAATATAAAACAATTTTAATGTATGCCATATCAATTACATTGACCTTCAGTTAGATTTTATCGATAATTTCTTAGCAAACTCCAAAAAGTATGCAACGTAGCAAATTACTACACTTGCTACGGGCGCTACGACTGCGTAGCATTCGTAGCAAAGCCGCTACGCCGTAGCAACTCGACTTTCCTTGAAAATATACAGTAGGTACAAGCGACCCGCTCCTGCTTCGCACGATTTGTAGGACTTGAAAATCTGTTGTAGTACATAATTAATTATTCTATTATATAATATTTATGGAACATTGTATGAACAAAAAAATTAGGCATACACACAAACACACGCACACACTCAACCAAACATGCACTCAGACACACCATCAACCACTCGCAATTATTATTATACCACGTTGACAATCTTTACAATGTGTTACAACGGAAGACCTGGAGTTCTAAAATACAGGCCTAGGCTTAGTTTAGACTTCAGATCTCCCACATATTACAAAATTTTGTCAAAATATCTGTCAACTTATTATGTATAAGAATGAAATTTGTGGAGATAAATAAACATAACTTTATCTGTATTTATTTATTATTATTAACCTACTTTCTAACCAACAATACCCTCATTAGATCGCTCTCACAGACTCTTTAGTAATAAATCATTAATGTTAATCTTCTCGTAAACACCTTTGTTTGTCTACATTTACATACTTTATTCAGTTTACATGAATACTTAAGTTTACGTAAGTTGAGCCGAGCAGTCGTTTTGTCGTCACGTATAAATGGAAGAAAGAAATAAATTAGATTCGTGTGACACATATTTTACTCTTTTACTCCCTTAAGAAAGTCAAAGTCAAATAATTTATTTCAAATAGGCCCTGATAAAGCACTTTTGGACGTCAAAATTAACAAAAAAAAAAAACATTTATTCTAGTCGCCCCTTCCAAAAGGTAAAGTTTTCGCATGGAGAAGAATGGGCAAAAGATTACAAGGTTATTATAGTACATTATTATGGTAGAACATGTTGCTGTAGGTACATGGTACAACTGTTGACAATATGTTACCCTGTCTCTTAAACTAGGGTATACCTGTATCTTAAGAGACAGTGGACGGCCATAAGGTTATATTTTAATATTACCTATTTATTAATTACGTGAGGACCCTGTCGATCTACCCACAATTTGAAAATTTTTAGAAAAAAAGTAAATAAAGAACGAACTTAATTCTAGTGTGTGTGTGTGTGTGTGTGTGTGTGTGTGTGTGTGTGTGTGTGTGTGTGTGTGTGTGAGAGAGAGAGTGTGTTTGTGTGTATGCGTGTGTGCATGAGTGTGCATGTGCTAGGTTATGTAGGTTAATATTGATTCAGTCTGATCATAGTTTTGTAGAAGCAGCCACTCTGTGAGATTCTGTTTAATTTTCCATTTTGTCAGATCAAGTATGTTTAGGTGTTTATGAATTTTCCTGTAAATGAAAGAGCTCAGAATATGATACTGGTGTTTGGCAAAGGCTGTTCTGTGAGGAGTACTTGAAGGGATAAAGGTGCGTTTATTTCCGTTGGAAGGGGGTAGGGATGAATGTATTTTAAGGACTGAGTGGAGCACAAAGAGTTGACGTACTGTGAGAACTTTACAATCGAAATACAGTTGAGTTGTTGGGTATTTGTATGGTTTTCACTTGGTCATAACTTTTAGTAAAAAAACTCCACCGTTACTCTTTTAAAATGTTTAACAATATTTTGTATAGATACATTAGTTATAATTATAATTATATGTGAAGACAACAAGAATAAAACTACAATACAATAGGTAAAAAGAATTAAAAATGAAGCAACAACAGATAAATTAATTATGTGATAGATACATAACGCTCACATATTTACAAACATTGTAGAAGTAGACGATTTTCCTAAAATTTTAGAATTAATAAGTCAGTGTGTGTGTAATCACAGAATGTAAAATCAATGTAGTATATTTTAAAAATATATATATAAATTTTATAATTGAATTAGTAACCAGTTTAATTTTATCTAGATTATCCTATGGAGCAGAACTAGCATGTTTCCAAGCATTCTTATCTTGAATTTAATCCTTTAATTTGTAATATGCTTGTTTACAAAGTGTACCTTTAATATGAGTTTTAAATTTACTTTCATTTAAGTGCAATATATCACAAGGTATTGTGTTGTAACATTTAAAAGATAAAAAAAAATAGAAAAATAAAAGATCATACTTTAGATAATCTGAAAAACGGTTGATCTATTTTATCTTTATTTCTAGTATTAAAATTATGTCTATCACTTATTTTATTAAAAAGATGTAGATTTTTTCTTACATATACATAATAATTTTCTTCAAAACGAAGATGGATTCAATATCAGCAGCCTGATCCCACAGTAAAATGCCATACGACATAATGCTTTGGACAATCGCGCGGTCTCTACGTCCGTTAACTGTCTTATATTTCGAACAGCATAAGCGCCCGAGCTTTGCCGCCCCGCAAGAGGTGTTATGTGAGGTCCCCATTGTAATTTCTCGTCTAACGTGATTCCTAGGATTTAAATAGCTTGATATTTGTTTTTTTGTTCTTTTCATACAAATGATTTAATTACAGAAATACAAACCATTCCGTTACAAAACGTTTGATTAATAAATTCCAGTTTTTCTCCATTCAATATGATGTCACATTTGGTACTTCTAACATTAGGTAATTTAAATCGAATGCATTATAACGTTTTATTTTAAGTACCAATTTATTTACCGTAAACCAATCTTGAACCTGAAAAATAGAGCTATTCACGTCGTTAAGATTTTGTGACCGCGTCGGTTGATTTTAAAGATCGTGGCTAAGAAATAACTACCGCATAGGTCGACCGGTACGCCGGGGTTGGTCTGTGGATGGGTGACCATCTTTACATACCGAGACTCCTCCGTGCCTCGGAAAGCACGTTAAGCCGTTGGCCTCGGCTGTCATTCGTGGATCTTTGACAGGCGTTACGGGTCATCGTCCGAAAGTCTGACAACCAGTCTTACTAAGGGATATCGTATTACCCATGTGGAGGTCAGATAGGCAGTCGCTCCATGTAAAATACTGGTATTCAGCTGCATCCGGTTCGACTGGAAACTGACCCCGACATAGTTGAGAAAACTCTAGCCAGATGATGATGATAATGACCTATTCAAAATTTGAATACCTACCACCCACTTATCTACCTACTCATGCGAAAGGATTCGCAGAAGTTGTTATATATTACACCCACATTTCGCAAATTATGTTACAAGTTAAATAAATAGCTTACAAGTTAACAGTTAACTGCTGAGCAAGGGGTCTTGGGATCGATTTCCAGGTAGGGTAAACCGTTGGGATTTTCAATTAGTAACTCGGCAGCGGCCTAAAGACTATATTTGTGCGCAGTAAACGATATCAGGCTCGTCCTCTATTCCAAGAAGCTTAACTCTTCGGATAATATAAGCGTATTATCAATCCATACTATAATAAATTACATACTATATTATATACTATTTACTACACAATTTTATAAATACGAAAGTAAATCTATCTGTTTGTTACCTTTTCATTAGTGATAAGCCGTGTTGCGCCATTATGGCGCATTGGGTGCATGTATTAACAAAGAACTTCATATCTTCATATCCTATATCTAAGAATTTCAAAAACAAAATCCCGTGTACGCGATGACCACATCTGTTACCACCCCGGTTTTATAGCCGCCGCTCGCTGCAAGCAAAAATAGTCCTTACGATGTATAGATATGAAGTTTTTCGATGGTACATGTGCATGTACCCGATGCGTCTGGTGAGTGCAACAGATTCATAATTAAAATGTTGTATTACATTTGTTACTAACATAGCTTTTAAGTAGTGTGTATTACTAACATTATTTGGACGGAAAGGTAATGAAATAAAGTTTTTTTTTTTTTTCTGACACACATTTTACACTATGATCTGGGTTAGGACATGGAATACTTTTTATCCCGGTAGGATGTTTCCTTGCGTTAATTTATGGCTTCCACACAATTATAAGCTATATTTCCGAAAGGGCTTGACGCCTTATTGCGTGGGACTTCAATCATAACTGGAAAAAAGTGGTTGCACTATACATCTGTGTTCTCTCACAGAGACTAGGCCTATGTCGCAGCAGTCTTGGTTAGTGACTAGCCCGGTGTCAGAGTGTTAAAGCCGCCCATGGGCCTTGACTTGGCTTCACATGTCGTCGAGAAATATCTTTCAGGCTTGCCGGTTTCCTCACGATGTTTTCCTTCACCGTTTTTGAAGCAAGTGATACACACATGAATCCGAAAAGTCAGAGGTTTGGGTTTGAACTTTGCAGTCTGACGGTCACACCATTAGGCTATCACTGCTATCCGAGCAGTGGGAACATTATAGGATGATTATGTATGAAATGTATACATCTGTTTACTGATTCAGGGAATGAAGACGACATTCTCATGATAATATGTAGGTATATTCTTTTTTGTTACAATAATGCACTTAGATCTAAACTCCAACTATTTAAACCGGCATCCCTTCACAGAATCTCCACCATTCTCTATTTTGGAAATATGTAAAGCATTTCACAAACGCTGAGTCCCACACGTAATTTGTAAGTCCAAATATTTGTCGACTAACTAGTTAGTTCGCTATGCTCGCTTGATTAAACCTCTTGATTACTTTCATCATTGCTATTTGAATAATTTCTGTGTGATGTAAGGTGTGTAGGTAATCCCGTGTGACGTGTAGCCTTTCTTTCTTCTATAATAAATTATAAATGATTATTATGACATCACTTTTACAAGTCAATTTTTTTTTAAACCTAGATGAGGTCTGTGTTTCATCCGACTACTCTGAGAAGAAACACCAAAACAAACTCAGGGGTCACAGTCTCTTTTAAAGTCCAGCCATTATCTTGGTCAGATCATGTGAGGACCATGTATATTACTGTCTGAAATGGTCTCTTGAGGAAAGAACCACACAGATTTGAGTTTTATTTTATTTATTATTTATTTATCTTTATTCCAAAAAGGTAAGTAACATATAAGCTAAGCCCCACAAAACCGTTGCAATGGTTTGACTGTGGGGTCGATGAGTCTCTAGACACACTTAAATGTACTTAAAAACTAAATATAAAAAACCTAAAACATTTCTAAATAATATAATTTTAATTTACGTCTGAATCTAGTTATGTTTGTTTCACTCCTTATGTCTGCCGGCAGACTGTTCAATAGGTATGGTATTCTCTTGTTTAGTGTTCTGTCACCGAAGTAATTAGTGACTCTGGGTACATTGAATCTACCAGCAGCCATAGATCGTGTATTATGATTGTTATACGTGAGTTAAGCTATGCTCTTGGGTACTGTGGTGGTTAACTAATAAAAGATATTTATGTTTTAAAGTGATCTGTAAGGTGGCGTTCTTTAGTTTCTGCCTACGCCCATGGGAAGAAAGCGTGAGTTTATGCATGTATGTGAACAGTCTATTGGTGCACTATGAATCAAGCTAGCCTTTCTTAAGACGCAGATATATGCCAGTGACATTGAGTGGTTAGCTTGCGTGTTCTGTGCTGAGCTCACGCAACGACAGGCATCACCCGGTACTAGGAATCGCCCATCATGGAGCGCTGTCCCAAATTAGACGCATTATTAATTCATTATACATAAATCAAAAGGTATTTTAATAAAACACTCATACTAAAAGATAAATAATTAAATTATCTTTAAAATGGTGAAGTTTTCATAAAAATGCGTTTGATAGTTTTTGCGTGATTCTCAGTTTTTTATCCGCGTTAGACATAACTTTACAAATTAATTACATTAAGACATAATCTAAAATATTCACAGACTAAGTAATAAGAAAATGCTCTTATTTTTTTCCAAAACATTAACACTACTCGTTTAGACGTGATCTTTAGTATAAAATCATTTAAAGTCTTAGTGTCGCCTTAAGAGGCACCCTCTTAAGGCGACACTAAGACTTTAAGAACTTTCACTAAAATCTTGATAAATTGCACAAATTAATATTAAAACACCTAATTCAGTGTTTTTATTGCAATTCATAATATTTTAGTGCACTACAGAGCGATATTTTATAATTCAGTTTATTTAATAATATTGATAAATTAATCAAAACAGCGAAATATTTGACGGTTATTTGTGAAATTGCCTTTTTTCTGAATGCATCCCTCTTTAAGTCTTCTGTCACTGCAATACATTTTGAAGCGTGGCGAAGAATGCTTGAGATTTAAAGGACACTTAGGCGAGCCTGTACCACAAACCACTAATACGTTTAGTGGTAAACGAATTTAAAAAAAACATCGTTCTATTTCTGTCCATCGCTTGAGGATGTTATGGACAGAATGATATTTCAAATGTGTTTCGCGCTAAACGCATTTAGTGATTTGTGATACAAGCGGGCCTAAGAATTCGGCCGTAAGTAGATTGAACATGGGACTGAAAATGTGAATATAGTCAAGGAGTTATTGCATAATACACACTCAATGGCAATGACAATTTTGACTGTTCAAAACATTTATAACGTTGTTAAACAGACGAATTTGTCAAACACTAATTATGACCCGGTGACCCACGTGAGACATATTTAGGTTTTTTCGATTCTTTTGGGATTTTTAATTTTTTTTTCCCTAAACTACCCCAGTATAACGTAGTACAGTATAACAATTGATTTTTATATTAGATACTAGCTTTTGATCGCGGCTTCGCCCGCGTGAAATTTTCCGACCACGGGAACGTACTACCGAGATACAAATTATTTTATATGTTAATCCAGGTTATAAACTTTCTGTATGCCAAATTTTATCCAAATCCGTTCAGCCGTTATTTCGTGATTGAGTAATAAACATCCAAACATACAAACTTTCACATTTATAATATTATATATACACACATCAAAAAAGTCTAAGCAACACGTATCATTTATAGAAACTGCATGTTTTATTAATTGATACTTTTTTTATTTTATTTTACTATGTACTCGTAGATTGGTATACAATCTTTTTGGTCTCGGAAACATATTTTACTGGCTGATTTAAAAACAAAATGAAACTTTTCGATTGTGTTTTGTATTAATTAAAATAAAAGCTAATAATTTATCTCGATTTCGTGTGTGTTCGTTGCTTGTTAAATTTGGTATTTATCTCACTTTTATCATTTTAAAATAAACAGTTTTTGAAAAAAAAATGTGGTCTGTAATTTTTTGTGTCATGGAGCGATGCTATTTGTCTGCTGATTAAATGCAGAGAGCTGTAGGAATGCTACAAGCGAGAAGAAATCAGTCCCAGGAATCTCAGCATTTTGGTGGCAATAGGAGCGTGATTTGTCGTCTTTGGCAGCGTTACGTTAATACAGGGGATTCTGCTGAGCAGCACCCAAGACGTGGAAGGAGTACAACTGCTCAACAGAATGGATACATACAACTGACCGCGAGACGTCAGCCGATGTTAACTGCCCGGGAGGTAGGATTAAAGCTACAATTCTCAAGCGGTGTTGTTGTTAGCCACCAAACCGTGAGAAATAGGCTGCATGAATACGGCCTACGAGCGCGACGCCCAATTAGGTGCCCACCTATACGCCATGGGAATCGCGCCCGTCGAAACGAATGGTGTAGGGAACACTTGACATGGACCTAAGAGCAATGGGATAAAATTTTATTTTAAGTCCCAGTTTGGATTTATGCCTGATACTAGAAGAGTAAGAGAGTATCATCGTCCCAGAAATGCTGAACGGCTGAGATGTGTCCAGGAAGTGCACTCTTACAGTGGCTCCACAGTGATGGTACGTGCGGGTATTATGAAGAACAGACGAACTGAGTTCGTTTTTGTATATGGCAATATGAACGCTGAAAGTTACGTTGAAGATGTCTTCGTACCTTATGTTCACCCATTTGCACAAAATCTTGGCTCAGATTTCACGCTGATCCATGAGACATGCTCCAGAGACTTATTATAGAGAACCTGGACGGAGTGTCGACAACCCAACAACTGAAAGATTTGTTAAAAATCCATTGGGAGCGATTGCCGCAGGATCAGATAAACAATCTTATAAATTAAAAAAAATCATTTCCGACAAGTTTTAAACAACAGAGGCTGTCACACTTTGTATTGAATAACCAAATAATTAAAAACAATGTTATCATTAAATTTTTGTAAAACATGAAATAATTAATTTCGTTTTAACTTTATTTTATACTACGTATGTTACGGTACACATTTTGTTAAATATGTGATTAAATGAACAATTGAATGGAGGATTTTGTTGCTTTAGTCACTAAGGCATCCAAAAATGCTCAGCTATTATTTATAAAAGAAATATAAATATATTTCAATAGTAAAAATCATTCAAAAGTTCAAAACCGTTGCTTAGACTTTTCTGATGTGTGTATATATTAGTAGGATCAAGCAATGAATTAGCAATTTTCTTTCAAAATTATTCGTATTGTGATTGAAAGTCTGTTATGCAATTAGATGCTGGTTTAGTTCGTCGTTTTTTTTAAGAAATAGTTTTTTTTTTTTTTTATCAGTGTTTAAACTATCATCTGTACCCTTTACTGATATAATTAACACATAACATAACATCACGCCTTTAATCCTCAATGAGTTAGGCAGAGGTGTGCCTATAGTACAGCCACATTTCGTCAGTTATATTTAAGTCCCATGTATAATAGGGGGCAAGCCTATTGCCTCCAAACAGGCAAAAAACCAGACTCAGGCCGTCACCTCCTTTTGCGAAGCAGTAATGCTCGCGAAGGAGGAGGCAGAACGCGTGAGGGAGAGGCAAATTTCGCGCCCTTACGCCCCTAGTAGCTGCAGGAGACGCCCTGGGCGTCGGGAATCGCAGGCCGATTCCCGGCCACCGTAGGCGCGGGCTTGCGGACGGTAAGCAATGGGTAGCTCGCCGTCCGATAAGGACCAGGCCCGGATCGACGGCGCGTTGTGTTCCACGCGCGCCTCAAAGAGATGTCAGCAAGTGAAGGGGTCCGTTAGGACCAATGCCTACCGGGGTTGCGGGAAAGTCCGAAAGGGATACCGTGGCCCCTGGCAACGTACAGGCAACGGAAGGAACACGGGTGGGTTTTAGTCAGTAAGAGTCTGACACGCCCTCCTGCTCCGCCCAGAGCGGGAGAAGTAATTTGATAATTTCCCAGCCAAAAAAAAAAAAAGGCTGCTGACCTGTCCAGTCAGTGCAAGCATTTGTCAGTAATCGTGGAGCTCAACTCAGAACTTAAGGAGCTCAACTTAAAAAACAAAAGCTTTTGTGTTGTGATTGAAAGTATATAATCTACAAAGAAGCCTGTTGCAAGACATTCAAGCAAACGGCCCGGTTGAACCTAAGTCGGGGACATTTGGCGAAATAACAGTATGTGTAGTGTTATTGCAGCAATTAGCAGGCACGATTGCGAATAGTTTTTGTGGCGTGACTACAATACAACCTGTTGTGCTAATAGTCTTTTATGTAGCTATATTTGCATGTAAACGCATGCGATGATATGGCACTAAGAATATTGTTATGGAGAATTTGAGACAACGAGTGCACTGGTATTTTCAAAGTCAAAGTCAAATCAATTTTTTCAACTAGGGAAATATAAAGCAGTTTTTAATGTTATTTATAATAAAATAGAGCTGATTTTTATTCGGAAAGAGAATAAATGGATACGCCGATTCTTTGAGTTTCGGTTTTTTAGTCGCGGAAAATTTTACCTTTTTACCTTTTTTCGATTTTAACTGTATCTACATATATATAAAAATCAATTGCCGTGTATTAGTCTCGCAAAAACTCGAAAATAGCTCGACCGATTTGAATAATAACTCTTCTGTTATGGTCGCCTAAAAAAAATAATAATTAAAACCCAAAGGAACAGCCGAAAAATCGAAATTGTAATATTTTGACAGGACAACGTCTGACAGGTCAGCTAGTGTGAAATAAAATAGTATTAACTTTCAAAATCAGCATGTGGTGGATTTTCTGATGTTGACAAATTTTTTGACATCTAATAATTTTAATCAACAAAAGGTATCTCAAAGTAACATGGTTTTATTATTCAGTATCTGTTTTTATTTTCCATAAAATTTTTATTTAATCTAAGATTGCCGTAGAAACCTCTTGATTTAATCTAAAAGAATCAGGTGGATAATTAATTATGTCGTTTACTTACGTTTTATTATAATAAAGGCTTCGCCAAATAGCGCGCTAAGTACAGCACAGCACGCAACGATAGTGTCGCGCGCTGCAAGCGCCGGCGCTCTGTTTGACAGTAAACGTACTATCGAAAAACTTCATACCTAAGCAGTTTGAAAACAAAATCCCGTGAATACGATGACCATGTCTGTTACCGCCCCGGTTCTATAGCGGCCGAGCGCTGCAAGCAGAAATAGTCCTTACGGTGTATAAATATGAATTTCTTCGATGGTATGTCATAGTGCAACACAATCCGGCGCTATAGCGCGGCGTCAGGCATACGCTCTAACGCGCGATAAGTACGCGTTTTATTTGGCAGAGCCTTAAACCATTAATAAACCTACTACCATACTCCTCAAAGTACTTGTTATCCGACTGTGGAATCCTACTCATAAGACAGTAAATACGACCCCACATCACACTAGTTGCGTATAATATCTATGGTAATGTAGTTCAATGTTTATAAACAACAGAGCTCGTACTGTTATTACATACCGAACGATAGCTCCTAAGTTTTCCTCTACTCGTATTCATAGTCCCGACTTTTTGTGTTGTAAAGAGATTTTCTGGCTTCCAAGACTACAAACTTTTAATTAAACGTTAAGTTTTATTCGTAGAAAGCCTATACGTTTTTTGACCGTAATTAGAATATTTTTATACCTTTTGAATATGTGATTTATGTAATAGGTACTTATGATTTACAGATTACAGACACACAGATTACTCTAAAGTCTAAGCCGGCGGTGCGCAAGTCGATGCTGACTGAACGTAATGTTGCCATTTTATATATCATATTTTATATAAACATAATAGATTAATGATTCTATATTTATTTTATTTTTATATCTTATTTATCTCATTATATGCTGCACCAGTCGACGTCATAAGGTTAACGCCGGCTGTCGCTGAAAACCAGCGCTAGGGCTCTCTCTCGCATAGGGTCGCAGCATTATGCTGAGCGATGGCCGTTTTGCGTAGATGTGACGCATATTTTGCCCCAACTTGTTCTTTTTTTGTTTTTTATTCTTACTTTGCGTCATGTTTACCGCAAATAAACGTGTTTTCTTTCTTTTCTTCTATGATAATTGTTACCAAGGAAACTAGTGTCGACAGTTATTTAATTTATTTATTTATTTATTTAAATAAATAAATAAATAAATAAATTTATCTTCTCGTTATTGTCTTAATGTCAATAAAATGGGTGGATATTAGTCATTATACTATGGACTGCCTTGTTGGTCTAATGGTCGCAAGCGCTACTGTTGAGCATAAGGTCCTAGTCTGGGTTCGATTCCCAGGTCGGGCAATGTATTATTGGGTTTTTTTCCAACAGTAATTTCTCAGTTATAGCTCGGAGTCTGGATTTCTCCCCAGTCGATGGCAATAGGCCCGCCCCCATGCTACTAAACATTTCAAACCTAATAAATAAAACTTTGCCAGACTCGGAGATTGAACAAAGGACCTAATATGTCAATACCACTCATTGTCTTGGATAAAATAGATAAGTAATCCTAATTTACTAAACATCGACTACACATAATTATTTCAAAAGCAATAAATAATAACCGCACCTACCGCACTATGAATTCCCCCCTCATGGCCATGCAAGGAATGCCACCAAGTGGAGCAAAGCATTTTTCATCGCAATGTTGAAGAATAAAATTTCCCGTACACGGACTAAACGGTATTTAGTTTTATTTTTATTGAATTTGATCGCGTTTTCAAAGTGAACAGAGTCGATTTAATGTTTTGGTGATTTAAATAAAAATGGTTGGATAAAAAGTATGTGAATTCAAATGTCATTTATTCAAACTAGGCTGAGAATCAGCACTTTTCGAACGTCAAAATTACATAAGACAGTGGGGACTGTCTTATGTAATTTTGGAAGTGCTTTAGCTGGGAAGAAGTGGCGCAACAAACTCCCCAGCAGCACAGCTGTCTGTTCAGTTAGAAAAAATTGATTCTATATAATAGTATGCAAAATGTTTTACATTACGCAACACAAAACATAATTTAAATGATAAAATTAATAGCCATATGACAGCTATCACACGCCAATATACCAACCAATAAGTAATTTATAAGATAGAAAATAAGTAATTTATAGCAAGAATGTGGAAGATGGGTCTGAAAAGTATGTAAAGTGATCGGTAATGTCTTTCTATTCAGGGTCGATTTTTCATATAACTTTTTATAACACACATAACATAACGCCTGTATTCCCTGAAAGTATAGGTAGAGGTGTACCCACAATTCGACAGTTATGTTTAAAGTCCTATGTAATAGGGGGCGAGCCTATTTCCGTCAGCCGGGCACAAATTTAGACTCCAGGCTGCCCCTGAGAAGTTTGAGATGGAAAAACCCAATAACTCTACCGATAACAAGCACTAGAAACAATTATTTTCTGAAGAATAAATATGGCTATTTACCATATTTGCTGAAGAATAAATGTGGCAGTTTACCATATTTGCTGAAGAATAAATGTGGCAGTTTACCATATTTGCTGAAGAATAAATATGGCAGTTTACCATATTCGCTGAAGAATAAATATGGCAGTTTACCAAATTTGCTGAAGAATAAATGTGGCAGTTTACCATATTTGCTGAAGAATAAATATGGCAGTTTACCATATTTGCTGAAGAATAAATGTGGCAGTTTACCATATTTGCTGAAGAATAAATGTGGCAGTTTACCATATTCGCTGAAGAATAAATATGGCAGTTTACCATATTCGCTGAAGAATAAATATGGCAGTTTACCATATTCGCTGAAGAACAAATATGGCAGTTTCACATATTCGTTATAGGTACAAAAACTGTCGAAACCCAATTTTTATATCTCAGAAAAGACTTATCTTATGATTAAAAAATCGGCCCTTAACAGTTAATAGCTTTAAACTTATACATCAAAATGAAAACGTATAAGAATGACTGCATCTTATGTCTAGTGATTGCAAGAGCAACTACTGAGCGTGGAGTCTTAGGTTCCGGATCAGGCAGTGTTATTGGGATTTTCTATTACAACTTTTTCAGTAACAGCCCAAACTCCAGCTAGTAATAGGCTAGCCCCGTATATTATTACATGGGACTTATAACTGAGTGCCTCGTTGGTTTAGTGGTCGCAATCGCTGCTGCTGCATGAGGTCCTGGGTTTGATTCCCAGGTCAGGCAAGGATTTCTCAGTAGCAGCTCAGAGTTTATTAATAACAATAGGCTCACCCCTATTACATGGGACTTAAACGTAACTGGCGAAATGTGGGTGTACTATAGGTACACCCCTGCCTAACCCTTCGGGGAAATACAGGCGTGATGTTATGTACTGACTAGTATTAAAATGAAATGAAATGAAATGAAATGAAATGAAATGAAATTGTTTATTCTGTAAATAGGATATTGCAATCACTTTTACACGTCATATTAAAAAAAAATAAGAAGAAAATGCTAGACGAGTTCGGCGTTTCCTATCTGACTACTCTGAGAAGAAAGACCGAAACAAACTCAGAGGTCACAGTCTCTTTTAAAGTCCAGACATAATCTTGGTCAGGCCATATGAGGACCATGTAGATTAGTGTCTGAAATGGTCTTTTGATTATGTACTTAAAACCGATAAATAATCAGTCAAATCCCCCAATTACTCGTACATAGAACTTATACATAATTGAACTATGGAAATGTGCTATCTAGTTCTGCCTACCCCGTTTTTTGTGACTACTATTACTTCGTAAACAACACATACAAGAGAGTGCATTCTGAAAGTTGACAACGTCGCGAATAGCTGTCAAATATTTCGCAGTTCTAATTAAACAATTTGAGTAAATTAAATTATAAAAATAAATGTCTCTGTGTTGTACTAAAATACCGTTTATATTAAATTCAGACTAAGTGATTTGTCTAATTGTTAGTTACAAAGGTCTTAAAAACTATGTTAATCATCATTTATAAAATTCAAAATACAAAAATAATAAAATCACTCATGTCAAAAAACATACTATCATCTCGTCACGTGAAGCTGGATGAACCTACCCAGCACTACAGACTCTGGCCTCTGCGAGATCTTCTTTAGGATTCTGTTGGTGCTCCCCCGAATCCGGCGCATCAGAGAAGCTGTTTTCTTACGCATAATTGCGTAAAAGTCATCGACTCTTGCGTTAGCAAACATGCCCGATGCACTGCAGAATCGAGGGAGCCTCACCAGAATCCTAAGGGCGTTATTGTATTGTATGCGAAGAGTGTTGTAGGCTCGCTGCGTGTAGTTGAACCATAAAGCGCTGGCGTAAAAGTTTTTGCAGTAGGCCCTAAACAGTGTTACCTTTACGTCTACTGTACACCTTGCGAATCTATGAACCAACATGTTAGCACGCACCGACCACGCTCTTCGTTCCTTCCCGATAGCCGCATCATCATTCAGGGTCTCTGTCACAATGTGCCCGAGGTACTTAAACTGAGCGACACGTTCTAAAGGCACTCCGTTCAGATAGACAGGTGGTATATGTTCCGGTGGCTTATTCCTACCTCTAATGACCTTACACACACTCTTCTTCTCGTTGTACCTCAGTCCGTGCGCCACAGCATATGACTAACAGAAATCGACGTTATCTATATGACAACCGACATGGCTGTTACTGAGTCCATCTATCAGTTGCTCAACGTACAAGTTGAAAAGTCTTGAAGAGGACAGGCCTCCCTGTCTCACACCATACTCAAGTACATAGTCATCCGACAAAACATTCCCCCACTTTACGAAGTTCTTCTGGTTTTTATACCAGAAGGACAAGATGTTAATGAGTTCAGTGGGAGCTCCTACCTCTCCGAGCTTGGCCCAGAGCCGGTTTAAATAGGTTTTTATTTGTATTATTTTATTTTGCTTTTATATAGATTCTTTTCTTTTGATTTTGTGAATGTGAGAACGTTGTAGGCTTAACAGACTGTAGATCTGTTGTCCATTTTCTATCTTGCTAAGTACCTGGTACTTGTTGATAGGCCTACACTGTCCTCTCATACCTATTAACACCGTAATTTGAAAACATTGTAAATACCATTTACTTTTAAAAGAGTAACCGTGCAGTTCCTTGCCGGCTCTTCTCCGTAGGAAACGACCAATTGAAACCGTGCACCTAGCTTCTGACGTTTCATAAGTGCCCATGTAGGTTTATGTGAAATAAAATATTTTGAATTTTGTTGTAGTGCACTAAGTCAAAGGCCTTTATACATTGCAATAACTAACGTCATGACACTAAATATTTAGTTTTAGGTTTTAGCACTTGGAAACCTTCCTAATGTTTTTATTAAATAAAACTGCTAAAACACCTAATCCAGTGTTATTATTGCAATTCATAATCAATATTTTAATGCAACACAAAATTATATTTTATGATTTAATTTAGTAACATTGATTAATTAATCAAAACTGCGAAATATTGGACCGCTATTTGCGACGTTGCCAACTTTCAGAATACGCAGCCTTAAGGCCCTTTGTACACGGCACGGTTTCTTTACGGTATGGCGTACAAACCGCGGGTTAGTAAAATCATGTCTGTCAACAAGCTTCTATAGTGATCCATACAACACTGAAAACTGTGCCTACACACCACGAATAAACCGCGCCGTAGAAAAAACGTGTCTGTCAACAAGCTTCTATAGTGATCCATACAACACTGACGACCGTGCCTATACACGACGTATAAGCCGCGCCGTAGAAAAAACGTGTCTGTCAACAAGCTTTCATAGTGATCCATACAACACTGAAAACCGTGCCTACACACGACATATAAACCGCGCCGTAGAAAAAACGTGTCTGTCAACAAGCTTCTATAGTGATCCATACAACACTGACGACCGTGCCTACACACGACGAATAAATCGCGCCGTAGAAAAAACGTGTCTGTCAACAAGCTTCTATTATAGTGATCCATACAACACTGACGACCGTGCCTACACACGACGAATAAATCGCGCCGTAGAAAAAACTTGTCTGTTAACAAGCTTCTATAGTGATCCATACAACACTGACGACCGTGCCTACACACGACGAATAAATCGCGCCGTAGAAAAAACGTGTCTGTCAACAAGCTTCTATAGTGATCCATACAACACTGACGACCGTGCCTACACACGGCGAATGAACCGTAGTTTTTCACGGCATGAAAAACGTGTGTGTATAAAGGGCCTAATTCCTGAAATAGGAACAAAAGACTATCGCAAACAAAGTAAATTACATACAATCTCTCAAATTCAGCTCGACGAGCGTTTGATGGACACGATTCATTTTTTACGCTCGCAGGCGGAAATTCCTTCAAACTTCGACGTGTATTTATTACTTAATACTTCGTATTCGAATACAGAAGGCAGCTCATTTGATTGGCGTGTTATAACGGCTTTTATTTATGACTTGAGGAATAGGGAGAAAAAATTGGGAGCCAGATGCGGTTACGTTCGCGAGGGGGATTATTTTTTTATGTATTAATGCTGGTTCTGGTCTATCTTTGTGAACACTGGTAAAGACTAGTTTTAATTAAGTAGCTATAAAGAGAGACTCATGGCTAAGTAATAACAGCCGTACGGGTCGATCGATCAGGTTAACCTATGTTTTTTCTTTACATACAGAGACGTCTGCTTGACTCGGAAAGCACGTAAGTAAAGCCTTTGGTCCCAGCTGTCATTCGTAGAGATCTTTGACAGTCGTTACGGGTCGTCAGAAGCCCGAAAGTGTGACAATCAGTCTTACCAAGGGGTATCGTATTACCCAGTAACTGGGTTGTGGAGGCTAATAGGCAGTTGGTTAGACTGGAAGCCGTCGATGAAGAAATTGTAAGAAGTTTGAGCTTTGACCTTGATCAAACATAAAACAAATAATTTTGATTTTAAACATAGATGTATTATTTAAAGTATAATATATCTATGATTTTAAACAAAGCTTAGATTACAATATTAGCAACATATGAAGTTATAAGATATTGATCAATATAAGGCCCATCGTCCATGACACGAGTACTTTCAATGGCTGTCCCAACCAATCACAAACTAGTTAATAACGTATTAGTAAGTTGCATCGTGTCACTTTAGCAGTGGTAGCCCAATGGTATTGGCCACGATTTATGAGTTCATGAGGTCTTGAGTTTGATCCCAGGCAGGCACTTTACTTTGTGTATTTTGACACTTTTACACATTTTACAGTTTAATTTGTGAATCTTGTGCGAGTCCCAATAAATACTTTTTCTTTCTTTTCATTTAATTTCATCACACCGCAAAACGGTGAAGGAAAACATCGAGAGGAAACCGGCATGTTCTAGAACCAAAAAATTCGGAGACATGTGACATCCACCAACCCACACTGGGCCAGCGTGGTGGATTATGGCCCACTCCCTCTCACGGAGAGGAGGTCTTTGTCCCAGCAGTTGGAACATTATAGGCTGATTATGTAGTTCGTGTCGTGGACCGCCATTGAAATACCAGTGCTGTGACATTCTGGCTACTCGTAGTGACGTAGACGATTGACTAATAGGCCTTTCGCATTGATGATAAATACTATCATTTGGCGCTTTCTCCCTATTTGGTACTGATACTGTGAAATTTTGACGACATTTGTTTTAAAAGAAAGATGACTTTGTGAATTTGTTTGTTACGCTTTGGCGCTAAAACGGCTGTACGGATTTAGATGAAAGGACAGAGAATACTTTTTATCGCAATATTCCCACGGGATCTAGACTTATCCGGGTGAAACAGCGGGGTGCAGCTAGTTTCCTATAAAAGTTAATAATTAATAACTACATCAGAAAGTCTAGAACTATTTCTATCTCCAAAGAAAAAAATCGTTCTTTTCCAAACTCTCCCAAAATACTTTCTAGCCAACACCCCAGAACTGATTGAGTATCTAAAAGAAACTGTTGTTTACCCTGTTTACCCTTGTTTACCCCGTTACCCTACAAATGAGAGGGATCGGGCACTTAATGAGGCTTAAAAAGGTCTGTAATCTGTCACTCTTTCGGCACAGTTGGTACTCTAAGTTAGGTAACAATGTATAAGATTGGAAATTGTGTTTATTTCCTTCTGATAAATAATAATACCATTTATTTCAGGCGACACCACAACCTAAATATACATATTTTAATATAAACAAAAACTTGTGTTAATAAATAAGGCTTAGACTATGTTAGTAGCAAAATATGTGTATGTATATGTGTGTGTTGTATGTGAATGTTAGTGTGATAAAAGTATATTGAGTGGATTTTTTAGGAAATGAGTTACGAAACCTTGATTTTTCTGGTTCAACCTTGCGTCTACATTGCGTCAGTGGTAGCACCTTGAACAATAAAAAAAAAAAACCTATATACGACAAAAACGCCAACTAAAACGGTATAGACAATACACCACAACCAGACAAATAAAAAATCCGGAAGGGAAAATATTAAGAAAGAAAAAAAAGGTTTATTTGTCACAGAGATACATGCATACAAATAACAAAAAATATAAACAACAGAAATATTCGGCAGCTGCACGTCATGGCTGTGACAAGAAGGCTTCCACTCAGCATAATTCTGTGCTATGAGGGACCCACAGCACAGCGCTGATTTTCAGTGGTAACCCGAAAAATACGTACGGACATCAAGTCAGTAACTAGATATGAATGAAATAAGAAAAATTCCAGTGTGTAAATATTGATTCAATCAGTGTTCTGTCTCGCTCCCACCCTCAAAGTCGCGTCGCCTGCGCGCGCGCTTGCTATTTAAAAAGTACAGCAGTTGCATTTCACTATTGCGTCTATGAGCGTGATGACGTACTGTGCTGTCTGTGAGCCATCGACGAGCTTTAATTTATATATACTTACATACATAGCCTGCTAAAATCATAACCTTCCTTGGTCCTGCCGTAGTCGGGTAAAAATAACCCTTACCTACTGCTACGACATAAATTGCGGTGTCAATGTCAAATTGTTACGTGTGGTGTGTGGTTGAATGTACGTCGATGGCACGTTTTATGGAGTAGGTAGTTGGGTATCACGGGTTCAATTTGTGCGTTACAATTATTTTTTTTACTTTATGGGACCTGCATGTCGTAGTGAACTTTGTGTAGCCGTGGATAATTTTTAGAACTATGTAACACTAGCGATAGCAATAAAGAAATCTCGATGTCTTGTCAAGCAGGGGCGGCTTGACAAGACATCGAGATTTCTTTATTATATTATTTAAGTTTAATTAATGTATTGTAGACATAAACCTTCCGGAATAAATTCTCTATGGTGAAAACCACATCAAAATCGGTTGCGCAGTTTAGAAGAACAACGCGGTCACACAGATAGACACGAAAAGCGACTTTAATTTATTATATGTTTAGATTGAAAGTGCAGCTACACAATGTACAAACCTCTTGACTAAAGCAACAAAGTAGAACCAATCTAATAAAATAAAACTAGATAAAAATCTTCTACAAAGTACAAAGATAAAATTCACTATTTTTCACAGAAAACTCGATCAAAAAGTCCTCCCTGATGAACTAACAAAAAGAGAATGGTGACTTTTTACCACTCAACAGACTTGTCGGCAAACTGAGGTCACAGTTAATGGCAAAGTTTAAACACACTGAGAACTTATCTATTTTGTTGTTCGTACTTTTTTTAGTCTGTGGTTAAAAATAGTTTTTTACAGACTGTGTTGGTGTTGACCGTTAAGTGACAATTAGATTTTCGTATCAGTATCTAAGTGCCTAGCTCTTTTATATAAAAACCGGCCAAGTTCGTGTCGGACCACGCATACTAAATGGTTCCGTGTTTTGGATGAATATTTACGAAGGCACAGGTATTGATTTTATGGACCGCAAAATTAAGTTTATATTTCATAATGTTTCTGGAAAAAACGATGTTATTTCTGCGGTTTTAACTGAAGATACTTATAGTTAAATAGCTGTCACTTAGAAACATCATAATCTTTTTAATTATGGGATCCAACAACCCACACACTTATGTGCATTGTATTTTATTTAGTAATTCCATGGTTATATATATGGGGAGAGCGACCCATTATATTGTTTTCGTAATTTCACTACACCATTTTTTTACGGTGTACAGAATAAACATTATTTCCATTTTTCATCGATGTAGTGCTAGTAGTCCCCAAGTTAAATGGCTGTGTCACTTCCGAACAGACTCAGACAGACTGACAAACGGACCGAAGGTCATACGGACATTACAAACACACACGAACATTACTGTTGCAGTTTTTAAAAGAAGAATGAAAGAACACTATCTTTCCACTTCGTCATAGTTGCATATTTTGTATTTATTATTATATTATATACCTACTAAATTATAATTATTAGTATATATATTTTAGAGATATTTATTTTAGAAGTATGTATGTAAGTATATTCTCGTATTGTATGTTTTTTTTTTAAAATAGGTAATAGTTAAATGTTTTTATTTTATGTATTTTATTTTCTCTTCTACTCTTTTACACACGTTGTCTACATCTCTTTTTATCCACTTTCCTATCGCAGGTATGCTGGAAGAGATTTCTTTAGAAATAAGCATCACCTTTGTACGTATTTTTCTTGTCTCTTTATATGTGTGTACATAAGCTGTTAAATAAATAAATACAAAATTATAAGGGTTCCGTTTTACCATTTGACTACGGAACCCTAAAAATGGACGAAAAATAAGAAGATTGGCTTTGTGATGTATTTCAAAGAACAGCACTCTTGTGTGGTGTTGATAGCCATTCTATTAAAAATGTAATTTAAAATCTTTTCGCAATATAAAACACGTATTATCGCCTCCATAAATAACTGATGAAGTCTCGGGGACTATCCAACTGTTGTGTTTGGTTGACCGCTTATATTAGGTACTTATTGACTTCGTCGCATGCCTGTATACTATGAGGGGTGCCAGCAAAAACACCTGCAAAGTTATAATGGTATTCGACGATGGCTTTACCGTGACCATTTTTGTACCTATGTCTTGATTTCTGACTGAAATATTTTCTTGTTTCGTAGTTTTTAGATTACTTTTATTTTTCCGTAGTCGGGTTACAGTTTTTTAAACTATTTTTTTTTTATACTTTTCCATTTTAACGCTTGATCAAAACGTAAAATAAGTGTAATACAATAGGTCAGTAATAAATATTTTAGTCATGCTTTTTATTATATAATCCTAACTAATATTATAAATGCGAAAGTAATTTTGTTTGTTACGCTTTCACGCTAAAATGGCTGAACGAATTCGGATGAAATTTGGCACATAGGTAGACCATGACCTGGAGAAGAACTAAGGATACCTTTTATCCCGATATTCCCACGGAGAGACTTATGCGGTTGAAACCGCGGGGCACCGCTAGTAGGTACTAATTTTACAGCTGCGCCGTACGTATCGCAGTCTCGCTTTTGCTTGTTTTTAACAATTTAAACGTATTTATTTACTTACTAAAATAAAATATATATATATATTATTATTATATATAACACGGCGTGGTATCTATCCTGTGCCGTGTCTAACCAGTCTCCGGTTTAATTCTTCGTTGATAGTAGAATAGGTAGTTGGTTTTCAATCACACACAACTCTTAACTCAAACTCAAAGCATTTATTTCAATTATAACATTTACAGTCACTCTTGAGTTATCATTATCACTTATCAAGGAGTAATTCAGTTTGAGTTATTTTTTGAAGCTAGTCGCCCATTCCAAATAAAGTAGGTTCCTGATGGAGAAGAACGGGCAAGAAACTCCATGGACACTCTTTTAAATCAAAACATTATGGTACAGAGGTTATTTGTTCAACAATTACAATCACAGTTCTTTCTAACACAACTTTTCCTTTCATGTTTATTTCCAACACCCGCCATTCGGTGCGCCTCGCTTTTGTCAAAGTCCGGCGATATATCCCGAATTTCAATACAATATCTTATTACTAAGTTTGTTCAATAAAACTTACAAACAATGCTAAAATGCTTATCAGTTAATTCTTTTATAATTAAACAATGCTAATATTCACAAATACAAAGGTTATTACTTTCTACCACTTTTCTATTGCTCCTTTGACAACACTTCCTGTGATTCAAGGAATTTAATCAAACAACAGGTATTCACTAGTAAATTGCATTGTAAAATAATCTTATGACTTTATAGTTAGTTTTCTATTATTGAAACTTATTCAGTTCTCGTATTAAATTAATACATTCAGTTATTGATCTTAATATTTGCAAACCGCGCCATCTCAGGGACCGCTTTGTCATAAACAAATTTACTATGTCATATTACCTCTTGTTAATATGACTAAAAACCCATAAATCATTAAATAAATGTTCCCTTTTAATTTTAACTTTAGTTTTTGCCCCAACATCGAAATGAGTAATAATTTATCTTTCGGGCGAACGCACAGTATATTGACTGAGTTCACAAAGTTGGTAATAGATGGGAGTTTAATCGCAAAGGAATCGATAATCTTCACACATGCGGCTGTAACAGTATTCCACAGTGACCCATAGAGGGCAGGATCAAAGACTTTATGGTGAATAACAATTATAATAAGTAGTTACGCATAAGATTATGTTATAATCTTTACAGGTAGACGCTTTCGCGGCGACATATATATATTTGTTATGTGCTCGTCAAGACCATTCTTTTGATTTGAAACATGTCATGATTATCTAATTTTTTTTTAGAAGTCCGGTATTTACGTGTAAACTTACACCATATTAAATTTTGGGGGAATTAGTATAGCCTGCCATCCGGACTATTAGGTATCACAAATCTATTGATACCTCATTCATCAAAATCGGTTCAGCAGTTTAGGCGCTACATACATACATACATACTTATATGCATCGACTGCTAAAATCATAACCCTTCCTTTTAGCTTTGTCGTAATCGGGTAAAAATCCATCCAGCCATTAGGACACTTTTCGTGAATAACACAACTTGTCTGCTGTCGCGCATACAGGTATATATATATATATAGTCCTCCAGACCGTATTTCGGTCACGGCGGCCAATCTCAACGGAGACTAGCCTTCGGCGCGGGAGATATATAGTGCAGAAGTGTGTGCGCAGACTCAGGTGCACTCTCTCTTCCTTCACTCTCATAGTCTGATGGGACGGCAATCCGACACGACCGGAATGAGATCAGGCGTAGGACCAACGGCTCAACGTGCTTTCCGAGGCACGGGGGTATCACACCGCCAACTTCCAAACTCCGGGCTGTTACTAAGAAATTCCTAATGGAAATACCCAATAACACTTTGCCCGACCTGGGAATCGAACCCAGGACCCCACGCTCAGCAGACACGCTTGCAACCACGAGACCAACGGGGCAGTTGTCGCGCAGACAGGTACAAAGTTACCCCATTGCACCACATTCCTTATAGCCCGGCCCCTAAACGGCCTTCCGTTTTAAAGTGAAATAGCTTTGATATCGTTTCGTGCCCGGCTCGTTACTGTCACTCAAACTCAGGCACGTGTTAACGCGTATAAAATGCCTTTGAACGTCAACTTGATTTTATTTTCGACTTGACTTTAGGTATGTTTACGTTTTCCGGTGTACACTTGACATTGGAGATTAAGGAAATTCTGCTTTGAAAAATGTTACTTGAGAAGCTGCTTAAGGCTTTGATTATTTATATGTCTAGATAGTGTCGCGCTGCAAAAGAGCTTAAACAAACAAGACAACTTTGTTACGCTGGTGTGACAGCTATGTCTTATAGTCGCGCCACATCATTGTGCTGTTCTAGCGTGTGTGCATTTTAGATTTTTTATTTCCCCGCGCGCGCGCCCGTACAAGTCAGACGTATATACGTGATCTCTGTTTATAATTATTATAAAAAGTGGTTTAAAACGCACAAAACATCCTGTGTATTATACCAAAATAAGTGCATAACTCTCATCTGTTAACTGTTAAAATATCTACTAGTGCTGTGTGACTTTTACAAACAAAGAACCTAAATAATGAATTATAATAACGTGGGTGCAAGTGACTAGTAATTAGCATCGTGACATTGAGTTACCGTTAAGGTCACCCCACCACAATCCTCAGCCATACAGTAAGGCAACCAAACCTTATTTTCGACAAGTATCGCTAGAAGTAGTAGGTCTAGTGGCGTTTGCAGTGGACTGATAAATTCTACGTACCGAGTTCCATCCTTGGATCTGGCGAAACTTTTTGAAACTTTTTGGAAATTATTTTGCATTCTTTCTGTATTTTATTTAAACATCTGGAGAAATTGATCATAAGATTACATTAAAATACCAACGGAAGTTATCGCGTCGAAATATTGTTGTTTTACACTACAAAAATGAGTAGTATTCAACGTACACCTCCTTCAACGAAATCACTAAAACCGGGGCAATCCTTATCCGAATCCGACCTATCGTCGACGTTGGAAACAGAAAACAAGCAGGTTGGAAACGTCACGTTGAGAAACAAGCGTCAGCGTATAGAAGGTTCTCCCAACTGCGAAACAAACCAATTTACGGGCACTTTCAACGATTTTAAGGCGGAAATTATGCAAATGCTTACCTCGTGGAAGACTGAGAATGATAATCGTTTGGCAAACTGGAAAGCTGAGCATGATGCGGTATTATCTGGGCTTATTAAAGATCTCAGTGACGTGAAAAACCAGTGCTCACAAATACGAGAATCCCAGCTTGAATTAGATCGCAGCATTCAGTTTGTGAACACATGCTATGAGGAAATTAAGGATAAAATTGTCGTGATGGAAAACAAAGGAATAGAAAATGATGAACGCATTCATCAGCTGGAACATCATATCCAGGACCTGCAGCTCCAGTCACGCTCGGCAACCATTGAAGTTCGAAACATTCCGCAAAAAGCTAAAGAAACCCCAGAGGACCTCATAGCCATGGTGTCAGCTGTAGGTAAAGTCGTTGACATGGAAATCCAGCCATCAAATCTTCGTGATCTTTATCGACTTCCTGGAATGTCCGCCACCCCTAGACCTATTGTGGTAGAGTTCATTTCAGTTCCGAAAAGGAACCAATTCCTGTCAAATGTTCGACGTTACAATAAAGACCGCCCAGTTGCTGAGAAGCTCAACTCTGTTTCTATTGGTGTCCCAGGGGAAAAAAAACCAATTTATGTGGACGAACACCTGCTGCCATCAATGAAGAAGCTCTTCTACGATGCCCGGCTATTTGCAAAAGCCAACAAATTCTCGTGCTGGAACTCGTACGGAAGAATTCTGTTAAGAAAAGACTCTACAGATCCTAATGAGAAACCCATTCAAATTAAATCAGCAAAATGTCTCCTAGCCCTGGTTAAAAAACAATGACTCGGCAAGTTCATTGTAGAATTCAGAAACGATATGCACGCTAACTACTGTTCATTTAAATTTTGTTACGTATACCCTATTTTGTTCGTTTCTTTTTTTATCTTATTTTTATTAACTCAAATATTGTATATCCTATCATCATATTTTTGTTTACTTCACAGCTATACAGTGTTTTTATCAGCTTACATTCTCAAATCGCTTATTTTTAAGAATTTTATGTTTAACTCCGGCAACCAAATGGTGTCCTATTTTGATAACTACGTTTTTCATACTCAAAACTTACTGAATTGTCCCCTTAATCATCGAATCCTAGCCTTAATCATGAAAAGCTTTGCCCAAAAGATGGACTTAGAACTTCAAAGACATATAATGTTTTTGTCCTTGTTTAGTGTTCATAAAAATGGAAATGGCCGTAATCAATAATGTATCAAAGGAAATTGATAACTTTTCCCTGGCAAGCGTTTTTGAATGTTCCCCGGATCGTTGTTGTGATATTATGGTTCATCCAAATACAAACCTTAAAATAATTCATATCAACATAAGAAGCATAAGTAAAAACTTTGATCAGTTCATCGCGATGTTGGTTACCACGAAAATCGTATTCGATATTGTTGTTTTCACTGAGTGCTGGCTGCTCAAAGTATCTGGACCTTTACCGGTTCTCCAGGGATACAACGCCCATGCCACTGTAAATAATAAGTTACAGAATGATGGAGTTGTAATATACTCTAAAGCTTCCATGGCGTGTGCAATACATGAACCGCTGATTTTTGACGCAAACTGCCTTGTCTGTACTGTAGATAGTACAGCCATCATATGTGTATACCGCTCTCCCTCATATCAAAATTTGGATCAATTTTATAATACCCTGACCAGTCTTGTAACAACTATAAAGCACATAAACAATATAGTTCTCATTGGTGACCTGAACGTAGACATAAAACCGTATAACAATGACCGGCATGCAAACGACTATCTCACTGTTACCGCCTCACTGGGCCTACTACCTGCTCATTTACAACCTACGAGATTGGGAAACTGTTTAGACCATATTCTTCTAAAAACAAAGGGAACTGCGTGGGTTGTACTACTTGACTCTCATATCACTGACCACCTGCCCATTATTTTGTCCCTAAAGATCAAAGGAATTACCATGACAAACAGCGCCTGCACATCCTATAGATATAATTACGCAGCAATAAAAAGCAAAATAGATAGCACAGATTTTAACTCAATATTGGAAAAGTCGGACCCGGCTCTGGCTGCCGAATTATTAATAACTATGATCCAAGAAATTACTATAAAACATTCACACTGTACAAAAATCCAGAGAAAGGTCCGTGTTATCAAACCATGGATGACACAAGGCCTGGTCCGTTGCATACGAAACCGGGACATGATGCATAAAAAAGTAACCAGTAATCCTCACAGTGAAATCCTCAAGATCACCTACAAGCGTTATCGTAACTTCCTGAATTCGTTACTAAAAAAACTTAAACGCAACCATGATAAAAACGAGCTAATTAAAGCGAAGAATAATACAAAGGCTACATGGAAGGCTATAAAACAAATCACAAACACCAGCTCTCAATCGCAGTCTCCGAAAGAACTGCTTCAAATTTCTGACGATCCGGAGACTTCAATAAACGAAGTAAATAGTTTTTTCGTCAATATAGGGCAAACGTTGGCCTCTAACGTCTCTTCTCTTAGTGGATCTCCTATCTGCAGAGAAAAAACTGTGCTCCTACCCTGTAGTCACTCACTCGTAATACTGCCAGTAGATGTAGCTTATGTAGAAAGTCTCATTGACTCCTTACGTATCGACTGTGCAACTGGCTACGACAACATACCAGCTAAGGTACTTAGACAGTCGAAATCCACTTTGGCTGTACCCATTGCACATATTTGCAACCGAGCGATTGAATCTGGCATCTTTCCTGACTCTTTAAAAAGAGCAGTTGTGCATCCCGTATTCAAGGGTGGAGATAAGACTAGTGTCACGAACTACCGGCCCATTTCCGTGTTAAGCGCGTTGTCAAAGATCCTTGAGAGGATACTAAACAATTGTCTAGTTAATTTCCTGAATAAACATACGATCATTGCACAAAACCAGTATGGTTTTAGATCTGGTGTATCGACGGAGGATGCTGTCGTTGATGTCGCCAAAACATTAGTTGACAAATTGGATCAAAAGATGAAATGCTACGGCATCTTCCTCGATTTATCCAAAGCTTTCGACACGGTGTCTATTCCAACTCTTATCGCAAAACTTGAGCACGTTGGAGTGCGGGGCTTGGCATTGAATATTTTCAGAGACTATCTATCAAATCGAACGCAATGTGTAAAGATCGACTCTATGATTAGTAATCATAAAACTATCAATTTCGGCGTCCCTCAAGGAAGCATCCTCGGGCCAACACTCTTCCTTCTGTACATAAATGATCTGTGCCTGGCCCGGGTGCCAAACTGTGACATATTCGCATACGCCGACGACACCGCGTTGATAGTTTATGGCAAAAACTGGACGGTAGCTAAACAAAGAGCGGAACACGCGCTTCGCTTGGTAATGAAATGGCTCTCAGAAAATCTTCTGACACTAAATATAGCCAAAACCAAAATGATTCGTTTCTCCTTACCCAACACCACCCCTCCGCCTCAAGAGTCAGGACTAGTAAAAGCCCATACTTGTCAAGGACTAAATAATAACTGTAATTGTCCACTCCTATCCCTGGTTCCTGACTTAAAATATCTAGGGGTCTACATTGATTTTAAGTTAAGCTGGCAACCTCATGTTGAAGCCCTATGCACCCGGATTAGGAAACTAATCTACATCTTTAAAGAGCTCAGGCACTCTGCGGATCCAGAAACAGCGCTAATGGTTTACCAGAGTCTTTGTGAATCTATTATCACCTATTGCATCTCTGCCTGGGGTGGAACCTATAAAACCTCCTTAATTTCTGCAGAACGAGCTCAAAGGGCGATTCTAAAAGTAATGCATTTCAAACCCAGAGACTTCCCCACAATCGAACTCTATTCCATTGCTCATGTCCTGACAGTCAGACAGTTATTTATACTCCGCGCCGTTCTGAGAAGACACTCCATGTTACCATTAGACACAAAAATCCTGTTGAGACGCAAAGGAATTCCTGTCTGTGGTCCTGTCAGGTCTCGTTCCGCATTTGCCAGTCGTCAGTTTGTTGCCCTAAGCTCTCGTCTTTATAATAAAATAAATAAAATACTACCGATATATATACATACAAAATATGAGGTAAAAAATATACTTTTAAAGTGGTTGCAAGAGTTATCATATGATGAAACAGAAAATTTGCTCAAAGTAATGTCTTGAAATATACTGTAAAAACATAATTTCTTATTACGTTTTAGTTGTTAAGCTAGTTGATAGGTTAATTTTTCATAGTAGTAGTACTTGTACGACGATCTATATTTAATTTGTTGTATGTCGCTGAAATCTTGGGGAACTTCGGCTTCTAAGATACAGGCTTCTTGCCTAGTTTAGAAGCCAGATGTTTCGACTTTAAACTATGTCAATGTTGTACAACCTAATTATAAGACTCTATCTTGTACTATTTGGTTTTTTGTGTTGTGTACAAATAAACTATTTTATTATTATTATTATATTTAGCGGCAAACTGTTGGACGCTATTTTTTCGACGTTCTTTGATTGTTTATATAGAAATAAGGAAAATTTGTTAAGTAGGCTGACTGGCTCGTTGGTCTAGTGGTCGCAAGCGCTACTTACTGCTGAGCATGAGGTCCTAGGTTCGATTCTCAGGTAGGTTATTGGGTTTGTTCATCTGGAATTACTCAGTAGCACCCCGGAGTCTGGATTTGTGCCCGGTTGATGGCAATAGGCTCGCCTCCTATTACATAATTACCTCTGCCCAACCCTTTGGGGAATTCAGGCGTGACAGGCGTGGCAGGCGTGACAGGCGTGACAGGGTATGTTATGTGTGTTGTTAGTAGGCTAAAAAAATAATAATTATAGATAATTAATGCACAATAATAAAAATACGAACTATGTTTTGGTATAAAGTAGTAATGATGTTTTTAATGTTTACGGTAAATGTTATTGCAAATGCAATCACAGGGATCTAAGGACTTCGTCATAATCAGGTACTTTAAAGATGACTAACGAGTATGTATTGTTCTGAACTTACATTAGTAGCTATTTTTTTTCTTGGTTGGACCAAGGCGGCCGTCGCGTCGGTGGTTATTCCAACAAACTCACCTCCCTGAAGAAGTAGATTACGCTTCCTGGTCAGTTTAGAAAATCTGTGAAAGATCTAGGTGACCCGAGGGTTACTGTTCTAATCTGGGTGACGCCAGTGCATTCAGAGTACATGAGCAACGGACCAACAAATCCTGCACAGAGAAATTTCCGTTATGCCTATTGTGTGGAAGTGTTTGTTTAGCGTGCAGTGTCCCGTGATGGTCCCCGTCTGGGGAGGTAGGCTATACCATCCTTATTACTGGTTAGGGACGGCCTGCGTCTGAAAGGGCTTGTCTAGAACGTAAATACCTTCCTACTGTCACTGTAGGAACATCATTGTCAATTTAATACATGTACATATGTTATGGGGAACAGGTAAATCGAAAGATATGCGGCGCTCACCTTTTTCCCAACTATCTTGAGGTCAGCTTCCAGTCTAACCGGATGCAGCTGAATACCAGTATTTTACATGGAGCGACTGCCTATCTGACCTCCACAACCCAATTACTGGGTAACACGATAGCCCTTGGTAGGTTGTCAGACTTTCAGGCTTCTGACGACCCGTAAGAACTGTCAAAGATCTACAAGTGACAGCTGGGACCAACGACTTAACGTGCTTTCCGAGGCACGGAGTGGTCTTGGTATGTCAAGATGGTCTACGAACCAACCGCACCTGTGCAGCTGTTATTACTTAGCCACCTGCCCCTCCATGTACATTAGTGTGTACACAAATGAATAAGACATTGAATTTTGGTGAAGAAAAACAGTTAGAAATGCTGGACTTGATAGTTTGGCCAATATTTTAGAACCTAAAACAGATCAGGAGAAGCATTACTTAAAACTAGTTTCAAACAATAAAATGATGGCTTTCAACTACTTTTATGTAATGCGTGAGTCTTAAGTTAGGTTTTGTAATACCGGCCTTTAAGGAGGATGCGCTAAGGTACGAAATTCATTCAGTATTGATGATTTTTATGATTAGAATTCTATAAATAAATATTTACGACCGCGAATCATATTTACCTGCAAATTGCAAAACACGTAGGTAATAAAATTTTAATTTTACAACCCGTTAACCCTGACGCTTTCGCCATAATAGCACATAGTGTGCAAACATGGCGATCAATTCTCATTTCTTTTCTGTACGTGCAAAAGCTTTTATCTTTCAGTTGGCATTATAAAAACCGTTGTCAACTCATCCACACGAGCGAAAGGCTATCAAATTCATAAAGAACGAGCAAATAAACTATTTACAGACAACGTTACGATGGTCGTCGACACGTTAACGACACCAGCTCGTAATCGCTCGCGTCTCAGTGCCCTTTATCGCGAAAGTACCAAAGAGTGTTCTATGTGTGCGCTCCAGTTCATTAGTGATGGTAAGGTGGTGGACGTTATCGATAATTCAACACACAATTTATTGAAGTTTTATTGTCACTAAGTCTATATAGATACGTGTGTTTACTGTCCGGCAAACTTATTGATTAATCATTTTATTTATTTTATATTTTATTTTAACATAAAACTTGCCAAGGCCATTAGTTAAAAGACAAAGACAAACACATTATTAAAGAACAGTAAACAAAATTAAACAACTACTCGACAGTCATACGCTCATCTCACAATACTCCAGACATACTGACAAGATCTTCTTTCATTCATCCGCGAACACATCACAGTCAAGAGATCGTTGAGTAGAGATCAAGAGAGCGTTGAGCGCAGACTGTGCGAGGGACAGGAGACTGGGCTCGAGCGACGGTTCGACTCCGAGGCACGGCGAACAATCTCTGCCTCTTTTTTTTTTTTTGGTTGGGAAATTATCAAATAACTTCTCCCACTCTGGGCGGAGCAGGAGGGCGTGTCAGACTCTTACTGACTAAAACCCACCCGTGTTCCTTCAGTTGCCTGTACGTTGTCAGGGGCCACGGTATCCCTTTCTGACTTTTCCCGCAACCCCGGCAGTTTATAGAATAGCTTCTTCGAAGGGTAAAGTGTACTTCTTTTCGTACGGCTTCTTCATAAATCTGCCTAGACCTTTTTCCAACTATATTAGGGTCGGCTTCCAGTCTAACCGGATGCAGCTGGTTTTTGTTTGACGTCAGGTCTTTGATGCGAAGCTCGCATGTGGCGATGTAGATTCCGCCATACATGTGAAGGCTTGATTTTCACATTGATTGTGTGACTGGTTTTATGGCTCGGTTTAATCAAATATTTGAATGCAAGCCTACATATATTTAATTACGGGCCTTGGTGTTAGATTCGTTGATTGATTGCACCATCAAAAACATATAAAAATAACGTTTGAAAAACCCATTGGTATCTTAATCTACTTTGAAACTGAGTAGTACGAATCGACATAAACGCGTTGCTTGCATACTTGCATCTTGAATTCATTCATTCTCTTACAGTCAACGCACAGCCTAAACCGCTGGATCTAAAAACTTAAAATTTAGCACAAGGGTTCCTCTTGTAACGAAAATGAGCACTAAGGAAAGATTTTTGAAAGTTCATCCCTTACAAGGGCTAAATATAGGATGAATGGTTTTCGTTTTTTTTTTTGTTTTTTAGAGAAGTTCGTAAATTTTACCGTTGAGAAACCCCATCAGTCACACGGCTTGTAGGATCATAAACTACTTGCCAGTAAACCTAACTCCAAATATAGACTTGTGTATGATCCGGTATTAATCAGTCAATCACTATCTCCTCTGCAACACGCCACTTCAAGTAGCACAATACCCTCTTAAGTCTAGCCCAGTCAGCCATAGTCAACACGATATCGACAGTATTAATTCCCTAATCGATATATTACGTAATTATCGCGCCACGTCACTATATGCACGGTCCGTGCATCGGCCCGCTCGAGCATATGATCGGCAGAGGTCTGCGTAGGGTTGTTACTGAATCGGGAGTTTGGTTATTTGATCCTATGAATAAATTAAGATAATAATTGAGACAGTTTCAAAGTTTATTTGCACAGATTGTAGATACATAGAGGGATGAGGAATAGGGAGTAAAGTTCACTTATCCTTAGAAAAGGGAGGATCCTGCGACCAGATGGGTGTTGTGTCTGGTGGGAAACTGCCCAAAGATTGATGTCGGGACGTTGTATACTCATCGCGTGGTAAACTCTGCTTGCGTGATGATTGATGCGTAATTTGCATGTGGTGTTGTAGATGCCACTACATCACTCCCCTCTGGAGACCGGGGGTCGATAATGGGCTGAGTCAGTGCATATTGTGCTGCTTGCCAGTGCCATTTGAGGTTCCAATGGATCGGAACCGGGTGCCACATAGTTCGCGGTGAGTCGGAATTGTCTGCAGTTAGTCCCAAATGAGTCGTGGTGGCGCTGCGTTATAATCCAGTGACTCGGATGTAGTACAGCGCCGGGTTGGGGCTGATTGCTGGCGCTGACCAGGAGAGGGTTGAATGCCTTTGGTTGTGGACCGGCCGAAAGTGCAGGGTGCTGTGCCAAGGTTGCTGATGACCAGGTATGCGCGTTCGCTTCATGCTGGTGGTCAGGATACCCGTTAAAATTGTGGGTGCTGACTGGTTGTGTGACTCACCGCTCGCTTGAGGAAGGGATGATAAAGACGTCATGCTAAATTACCTGCCCGAAGGCTGCGCCAATGTCCATGTTCGGGGTTACCATTATAGAGAGAGGAGGAACAAAATTAAAAAAAAAAAAAAAAAACTCATAAACCTACAAGGGCACTTATGAAACGTCAGAAGCTAGGTGCACGGTTCCAATTGGTTGCTTCCTATGGAGAAGAGCCGGCAAGAAACTCCACGGTTACTCTTTTAAAAGTAAATGGTTTTTACAATGTTTTCAAATTACAGTGTTAATAGGTATGAGAGGACAGGGTGTAAAGTTCACTCATTCTCTATAGAAAAGGGAGACTCCTCCGATCAGACGGCTTGTGTCTGGTGGGCAACTGCCCAACGATTGCTATTGGGACGTTGTATATATACTCTTCGCGCGGTAAACCCTGCTTGCAGGATTGCTTTGATGCTTAGTTCACATGTGGAATTGGAGATCCCGCCACAGATACAATAAATAAGATGTAACATAAAAATGGATGGTCGTTGTACAAGCTACCTTATATTAGGCATGCAAACAATATTTTATGTTATTGCGTAATTTATCATACTGTATCATCTTTCATATTTTTAAAAAAATAATTTGTTAGCGAGTTCATCCACTGTAAGCGACGACAGAATAATAATTTATAGTTGGTCCGGCCCTGTAAAAAAAAAAACAATATAAATTTTGCAACTCATACCTTATATCTGCGTGCACAAATCAACGCATTTGACAGCAACGTCATTTACCGACAAGTACCAGGTACTTAGTAAAATAGAAAATGGTCCACAGATCTACAGTCTGTTAAGTCTACAACGTTCTCACATTCACAAAATCTAGATGAAAAGAATCTATATAAAAGATAAACTTTGAACTGCTTGTTAGTATAAAATAACTTTAAATGATGGGATGACACAGTTTTAGTTCCAAAAGTTGACACAATTTTCATCGTTGTTTTCTTAACAAATTCTTTATTACCTACCTAAGTTCTTTGCGTCCATTCAAGCGTCCGATTCAAACTGAACTCAAATATTGACTGGCAACTTAAAGGTAAACTGGAAACACAACCATTCACTAACTTTAGTTAAGTTTGAAATGTGTTTAGACTAAGTGACCCTTGCTTAGAACTTTGACTATGGACTGACTCTAGCTCAAGATACCCAGAGGAATATGAGGAGTTAATTCTGGAGAACGGGGCATCAATGAATAAACAGAATTAATTGTTAACAATAACGTCCCTTGGGGTCAGTCTTTTTTTGTTTGTTTTTGTTTTATATCTTTATCAGTGGGAACTTGTAAATGGCCTTCAATTTCATATTGTGTAAGTTAGCTGTAAGTTTCTCAAATAGAATAAAATAAATAAATAATCAGCCTATAATATTGCCACTGCTGGGACTCAGGCCTCCTCTGTTCGATAAACAGTGGGCTGTATTCTCCCACGCTAGCCCAGTGCGGGTTGGTAGATGTCACATACATATCTTCGATTTTTTGTTTCCAGTTCATGCCGGTTTCCTCACGATGTTTTCCTTCACTGTTTTTAGAGCAGTAGTGATGAAATTATTTACACAAAGTAAAGCACCTGCCTGGGTTTGAACCCAAGGCCTACAATTTGTAAGTTACCACTGGCCCGCCACTGCTCAGTTCATGGCCAGTTAAATGACGACGTTATTAGAGTTAGTTATCTCTTTGGTCAGTAGTGTCAACTCGTAAGCGCTACTGCTGAACATGAGGTCTTGGGTTCAATTCCCAGGTCAGGCAGAGTGTTATTGGGTTTTTCTATCTGGAATTTCTCAGTAGCAGCCCGGAGTCTGGATTTGTGCCCAACTGATGGTAATAGTCACAGTCATAATCAGGCTATAATGATCCCACTAGTGGGACTCAACACAGGCCACCTCTTGGTGAGAGGGAGGCAATAGGCTCACCCCCTATTACATGGGACTTAAACATAACTGGCGAAATGTGGGTGTACTACAGGCACATCTCTGCCCAACGCTTCGGGGCAACAAGGCGTGATGTTATGTTATGTAATTTAGTTAGCTAGCCTATAAAAAAATCGATTCTCTGAGTTTATTACCAAGAGCTGCAATGTCCCTTTCAAAGTGCATCTGTTTGACAATTATTTACAAAAGACATTCATTCTTTGGACACGTTTCAGTCATCTTATCCCGAAGATTAATTTTATTTAAATAAGTGCTTATCTGGAGACTGTGCAACAGGCTCCTAATTGTTAAGCAAATAGCCTAAGTCAATTGGCAGTATTATAGCCATTTCAAACATTTCATAACTGTCATAGAATGACAGTTGTGAAATGTAGAAGAAATACAGACAATTTACGTTGTCAATTTGCTTAACTTTATTCCCTAGACTTTACATCGTATTTGATTAAAGGTTTAAAACCAGCCACTCGTAGAATTTGATATGTTATCCTCTTGAGAAATACCTAAAAGGCTTAAAAAACAGCTTTGAAACGCCTAACTCATATCCAAAAGCTCCAAATTCCTTGAATAAACCATTCAGAAATTTAATTATAATTAAATTAGAAATGACTAGCAACTTTGAATGCAAATTCTCGAATTTCATCAGTTTGAGTATGTGTTTAAAGCTCCTATACCTATACCTATCAATGAAGGCCTTTTTTTTTTTTTTTTTGGGTGGGAAATTATCAAATAACTTCTCCCGCTCTCCGTGTCAGACTCTTACTGACTAAAACCCACCCGTGTTCCTTCCGTTGCCTGTACGTTGCCAGGGGCCACGGTATCCCTTTCGAACTTTCCCGCAACCCCGGCAGGCATCGGTCCTATCGGACCCCTTCACTTGCTGACATCTCTTTGAGGTGCGCGTAGAACACAACGCGCCGTCGACCTGGGCCTGGTTCTTATCAGACGGCGAGCTACCCATAATTGCTCACCGTCCGCAATCAATGAAGGTCTTGTATTCCATTTTAGAGCCGAAAATATTTTGATTCTATAGGATATTTCCTGGGAAACATAATCTGCTTTTATACAGCATGTATAAGAAAAGTGTGATTATATTTAAGGGTGTGGTACAGACCATCAAACTGATCAACTGTCTCCATGGGACCAACATCGTTATTGCGAAAAAATCCGTCTCATAAATTTGGTTCGAGTAGGTATTATAGTTTTGTATAGGACAGTTGATAGTTTTTCGATATTCATAATCATAATCACCCTATAATGTTCATCACTGCTGTTACACAGGCCTCCTCTTGCTGTGATTAACTCAAGACAATGTTTAAATGTTCTTTCTCCAGAATTAGCTTACTTACTGACAGGTTATATGAGTTTATATAATTGTTTATAATTTTACTTTATTTATTGTTGACATAATCTACTCATTACAATGTTTTTTTTATGAGTTGTATTGCAATATGTGGTTAGCTAACGACCTCGATATTTTTTTTATTTACCTCGATGTTCCTAGTTTATCAATTATAACTTCTAGTTACAGCTATATGTTAGCGGGCACGCCCTTTATGCCGGGAGGCTTTTATTTAGGTATTGTTTTCGTTAAGTTATTTTTATTTCTGCTTGAGTATAGTAGTAGTTCTCGATGTTTTTGGTTGGTATATTGGCGTGTGCTAGCTGTCATATGGCTATTCATTTTATAATTTAAATTATGTTTTGTGTTGCGTAATGTAAATGATTTTGCATACTATTACATAGAATCAATTTTTTCTAACTGAACAGACAGCTGTGCTGCTGGGGAGTTTGTTGCGCCACTTTTTCTTTCCAGCTAAAGCACTAGGAAGTGGTGGAGGGTGGGCGTTTTGGGGGACTGTCTTATATAATTTTGACGTTCGAAAAGTGCTGATTCTCGGCCTAGTTTGAATAAATGACTTTTTGAATTTTGAATTTGAATTTTGAATTTCTTCGAAAGGGAGTGGGCTGTAACCTACCACGCGGACCCAGTACGGGTAGGTAGATGTTACATGTGTTCAAAATTTTGGTTTTAAGACGTGCTTCTCTGCATAAGCCTTTAACCTCCAACGAAACAATAACAGCCTGACATTAAACCCCACAAAACACAGGAAATCCACCATAAATTATTATTTTATCACACTGAAACACGTGTGACCTTGACCACCAAACGATCAATCTTGTAAGCTGTTTGTGGGTGGAAAAAAATATTTGCGTATCGCCATAACCTCAGAAGTGACATCGACTGTACATCGGCCTTGATACTTCAATACGTCAAGGGCAAAGCCAGACGTTGTCAGTATTATGTTTATTGTTTACGTAAAGAATGGAGTTTGTTTGTTCACGTGGTTTTGGTTTGAGTTTGACCTTGATTTTGAATAATTTTGCAATGTCATCGGGGACGTTTTGTTGAAATTTGTATTGGTAGAAGCTTTTTAAGAATTATTTATGTCGTGGTAGCTAGGCAGCAAGAATCTAGAAAATAATTGTATTGCTGTTGTTTTAGAATCGGATTTTCTTAATATTGAGATAAATGTGACCTTGAATTTAATAGAAACTACATATATTTTGAAAACTTTTCGTTTCTCCGACATTGGCATCTCTTTGTTTTTCATTATTTCGCTTAACGACCAGAATCTCTTTCAAGTGTTAGCTGTTCTTCTTTCGATTTTTTTCTGCATGTTCTCTGTTAGTGATATTAATTGTACTAAATAAATATACTCCTTTACGTATTCTAATTGCTGGACAATGATTCTAATAGCCTCTTTTTGTGAAGAGTTGCTCATTTTTTTTTTTTTTTGTTATATTCATGCATTTGCACTTTCATCAAATAATTTTAAAAAATCCAAGGTTTTCGGGCATTCGGAGAAAAGTATTAAATCGTTAGCGAATCTCAAATGACTTAATTTCACTCCGTTCACGTTAAGTCCGAAATTATCCCAACCCAGTCTCATAAAGATCATCTTCAACACCGCTGAGAATATCGTCGGCGAAATAGGTTCACATTGACGGACGCGTCTTTCAATTGGAAACTCTTCGCTAGTCGTTTCCAGTTTTATTTATGCTGTGCTTTCCTCGTAGATGTTTTTTAGTATCTCGTATGTACTTTCTATGGACCCCTTGTCGCTTTAATGATTCCCATATATAGTAGTGTTCCAAGGAGTCGAACGCTTTGTTGAAATCTACAAAGCCCAGAGAGTATACTTTATTTTATTCTTTGTATTTCTGAAGTATCCGTCGTAGGACGTGAATATGGTCTATAGTCGAGTAATTTATTGCTCCTAAATCCAGATTGGTCCTTCGGCTGATTTTTATGAAGAGTGTTAGTTAGTCTGCTTGGATCCTGCAATGTCTGACATACTGCCTTAATCGAACAACAGAATAAAATCAATATGTCTCAGAATGGAATAGAGAGAAGCGTACTGGGAGTAAAGTAAAGAGATAGAGTACAGTTAAAAAAGGTAAAAGGAAAGACAAAGTTCAAAAAAGTTCAAACAGTATGCAGAGTGGCGCTGGATGGGATATATGTTGAGAGAAAAGAAAGAGAAATGGACCCAAAATAATAACTGAACTAGAGAAAGCAGAAGAAGCAGAGGACGACAGACAAAGCGATGGAAAGATGATTTTAAGTAAGTAGCAGGCCCATAATGTTTAAGTACAGCAAAAGACAGAAACAAGTGAAAAGCCTTAGATGAAGCCTTTGTCGAAAGAGGGGAGACAATCACAACATCTATTTAGCCAGATTAATGTTTTTGGCCAATAATCGGAGCTAGGACAGCTACAAAATTGGATGAATGAATTTCTTAAACAACATCAACTTCATCCAAAAATTTTCTAAAAACATTATTATTTAATTTACTAAACAGGAAAAAACAATCTTCATTCTTCAAAACAGAAGACATCGTTCGTCCTAAGCCACCCCTATCCCTCTTAGATCAAGACAAACCCAATATGAAACTTGAAACTGAGCCGAGTAGTGAAATAAAACCGAATCTTTATTATTATTGACAAACGGAACCGAGTTGCGGAAAAGAAGGATTATTAAGTTTTGTTATTCTGTCAACATTGTTTTATTTAGTGAGTTGATAATGCTGTTTAGCTTTTTTATGTTAAAGGTTGGCAACAAACAGATTGCCCGTCTGATGGTAAATAATAACCGCTGTCTATGGTTTCTGCAATACCAGAGGCACCGCTGACATAAAATGACAAAGCACCTGCGGTGTCACTGTTAGAGTGTCACTTTACTATTCTCTTGTCACAAATGCCTCTAAACTAGACCAAAAATCACTAAAATTTAGTTTATTCCTGTCAAACGTTGATTCTGAAATAGACTAAAGTGACACAACTTAACTATATTTTAGTTTGACAGCACTAAGATGGCACTGAGCTTTTAATTTAGTGTAAATGACAATTTTGCTATTCTGAATTTGACGTTTTTAAGTTTAGAGACAAAAAAATTTAAGTTTAGAGACTTTTTATTGCAGAATAGTGTTAAGATTCTCATAGTAAAAAGTAAGGAATTTTAGTGATAGTTTAGTTCGGTGTACAAGAGAATCGGCACCAATGTTAACCTAACCCCAACATGATTATTTCTGACAGCTAAGCTGTCAGTTGCTCAATAGAAATGTATATTGTCATAAAATTGTCTAGTCTTTCTCTATGTTGTAGGAAAAATAATATATACTGACTGACCAGGGTATGGCAGAAGTACAGAATTAATAATAATTACTGCAGGAGGCTCTTATTCTTAGTTTTTTTTGTTGGATGCAAAGTAACCAAAATTCAGGAACAAAAATCTTTTCAAAAATTTAAAAACCTAAGTATAATTTTAGATTCTTTCAAAAACTCCCGAACTGGTAACAAGCCTACCTAAACCACACGTCGACCCGCTTGACTGTGTCAGATCGACAGCTAAAAATGGTGGCTTGCACATAGACAAACGAGAAGCTCCCGAATTGAGAACATACCACACGTGATAAAATATAGTGCGAGCTCTTTTGAGCTGATTGATGGAACGGGAGGTAATGAGTTTACGTCTGGATGCGTCAGGCAGGTTTAGGGGTGTGGCGTTATTTAAAAAAAAAATGTAAATGAAAGAGTGGATAGAATGTTTTATTAGTCAACTAGATTATTATTTGGGCTAGCTGCGAATCTGCGACCAAATAAAGCATGAGCGTTATTGGGCTATAATGGCCCCACTGCTGGGACATAGGCCTCCCCTCTGTGAGAGGGAGTGGGCCGTAATCCACCACAGTCGAGGGTCCAGTGCGGAATGGTTGGTTGACTTTAACCGTTTTCGTGATGACATGAACTGTAAGTAGGTATCTATGATTTTTGAACCCACAACCAATTCATAAGTCGGGGCCGTTACTCCTGACATGTCAAATCCAACTTTTGTTACGGTTTTCAAACAAAATATTCAAATATTTGAGCAATATCTGACGACGGCTTAATAGTTATTTGCACAATACAATGCTAGTAACAACAATCTAACTTCAAAATAAAATTAACAAATTGTTAGGATTTTAGTAAACTCATTACAGAATTATAACTAATGGATTTAATAAATGCCTTTTACATTTATGATAAACGCATTTATTTTATCAACTACCGCCTTCTTGCTTGAATTAAGTAACGGTCGGCGGGCGACGCGTTACTGTGCGCATGACACTTGGTTTATTTAACGACGAAACGGCCGTGCGCAGCTCAGTTGTTCCTGCGACGCCAAAGTGAAGTAAAGATCATAAAGTGTCACTCTGCGTAGAAATATTGCTATCCTTTGGAGCAAGGCCAGGTCAGTTAATTTAGTCTTTAATATTTAAATATTTGTGTACTATGCTCGTTATATCTAAATAACGTAATATAACCAGCCGTGTAAAGTAGTTTAAGCCTAAGATGTATAATGTCATTTCTGGTGTTAATAATATCCTATTGGATAAAGTGTTATATTTTCCAATAAATGTTTGTGAGATTTAATCTTTCATTCCATACACTACCAATAACCTAAAGGTAATTAATAATAGTTCAGTGCTTACAAAATGTTGATCGGACCCTGCTCAAATTCGCGAGCGTTCCAATTTTTCGTTCCAAAAATATAACCGATATTTTCGGGCAAACGGGATTTCTGCCATACCTACAAATATGAAGGGTTTTGGAGGTCAGATAGGAAGTCGCTCTATATAAGACCAGTTAGAATGGAAGCTGACCCCAATATAATTATGTAGTTGGGATCGGGCTAGGCAGATGATACACAAATATTAAAATGGCCAGTTGGTAACATACCCAGATTACTATAAAACATAATTATGTAGGTAGGCATAGGCACATTTTGCTTGAAAGAGGTAAAATGGATGCCAGTACCGATTTATTTTTATGTTCATCCATTTATAAAGTTAATTTAGATTGCTTTAAAACTCCAGCCTATTAAATATGTGAACAATTTTGAAGTATCTAGCTAGAGTGGTGTTCAATATGACGAGTTTTGTACTATGTAATAGAATACTAGTCCATAGTTCAAACATACAACACACAATATGCGTTTTAATAATTTCTAACGTGACAATTTAATGTCGTAGCCGTCCTCGTCCACGTCCTTAAAATGTATGGAAAAACGTGCACGTTAACGTTATCGTGGACGGAAATTTAAAAGCGTCTTCTTAAATTTCCATACATTTTCCTTCCTTGTGTTATCGTGATGCCGTGGACGTCCACGATAATATCGTCGCACACTCTTCTACAGAACATTTTGTGACAGGAGATCTAAAATAAATGGCCTCCAGAAATGGAAATAGTTGAGTACATAACCTTGCGTTAATCATGTAGTCCTCAAGCGTATGCGTTTTCCACCCCATTAAGTACACTTACCTTGGGAAATGGGGTAAGCCATTAATAAAATTAAAAAAACATTCAGACAATTTTTGTCCATTTTTTGTTAGTACCTACTACAATATATAATACTCGAAATATTACAATATAATTAAATTAAATAATTGAAAATTATTTAAAATTGAAATAAATAATTGAAAATGAATTAAAATTAAACAAAAATCAAAATAAATAATTGAAAATGAATTAAAATTAAAATAAATAATTGAATATAAATTAAATTTGAAATAAATAATTGAAAATAAAATTGAACTAAAATGTAATAATTGATGCAACCTGATGAGCCTTCCCACAGCTGGCGATACTGGTCTGTCTACAATCATCATTAGGATTCCGTTGCTACTGCCTCGAATTAATTCAAGCATCCGTACCTCTGGAGCACCATTAAAATTTGCAGTAACTTCTGCAACCAACCATGCTGAAGGGCAAATTTTTCACCAGGGAATGAGTTCTTCTCGTACTGCTCGTGTTAACACTAGAAAAATTAAATTTTAGAACATTTAATTTAAAGCCAACATAATAATATTGTGGAGCAGTGGTGGCCCAGTGGTAACGGCCCCAACTTACGAGTTTTAAGTCGTGAGCTCGAACCCAGGCAGGCACTTTACTTTGCGTATTTTTTTTCATCACCACTGCTCTCAAAACGGTGAAGGAAAACATCGTGAGGAAACTGGCATGTCCTAGAACCAAAAATTCGAAGACATGACCAAACTGCAAATATGTGAGCACCATGTATCTATCACGTAATTAGTTTATTTGTTGTTGCTTCATTTTTAATTCTTAATTCTTTTTACATATTATACAAAATATTGTAAAACATTTTTAAAAGAGTAACGGTGGAGTTTCTTGCCCATTCTTCTCCATGCGAAAACTACGTTTTGGAAGGGGCGACTAGAATCAATATTTTTTTTTTGTAAATTTTCGACGTTCAAAAGTGCCTTTTATAGGGCCTATTTGAAATAAATGATTTGACTTTGACTTTGACTTTGACTCTGCACTGGGCCCGCGTGGTGGATTACTGCCCACTTCCTCTCACAGAGAGTTGTATGACTGATTTTTGTATGATTCATTTGCCTTGGCAGTCAGTACCTACAGATACCTTTTTTAGTTGAACCGAAAAAGTACGAGCCGGAAAGAGGCGATCTATTTCGACGCTGGAAATCGGGATTTTTTGTATGTACAAAAGATATTACCTACTGCCCATATTTATAATCCTTAGTAGCCTTTTACGACAAGAGTAGAAAGGCAGAGGATTATTCTAATCCGGGGACAAACGAAAAACCTATCTACTTATTCCTAATAATGTATAAGTATACGAAACTAAAGGTTTTCCTGTACCTAATTTTGTATTGGGATCTCTATTACAGCGACCCTTGAAACTGCTAACTATGATAAGTAAAGACAGGGACTAGCGAGCGGTGTTTGTGATAATGGGTTCAGTATTGGTATTATTCTTAATCCGTAGCTGTTTTATTTAAATTATTAACTATTTTAAAACTTCATACATAGAAACTGACTATTCAAAAAAATATTTTTAAGCTCAGCTCTTTAGTAGCATTTGCCGAGATCTTGTTTTAAGTTCAATCAATCAATCAATCATCATTTAATCAATTATAATTTTAATAAGTAATTTACATACCAATGATTTTTTTATGTTGTATAAAGAATTGAATGATTTGATAATTTTCTTTGTTAATGCTTTTAATTATTATTCTTTGTACGTATAAATTCTAATTTCAATAAGCTATAAATATGTTATGTAAGCCGTTTTTTTGTGCATGTGGTGTTAACCTGTAATTAATTGCACTTGGGTATGTTACTCTTGTTATTAAATCAGAAATGTATATAGTGTAAACAATTGTTGGTTAACCTAAATAAACAAAAAAAAAAGAAAAAAAGTTAAATAAAAAATTAAGTTTAAAAACTGTAACAAGAAAATATTTCAGACAGAAATCAAGAGATAGATACAAAAATGGTCAGGGTAAAGCCATATTTTCTTGTTTCATACTTTTTAGATCACTTTTATTTTCCCGTAGTCGGGTTACAGTTTTTTAAACTTTTTATTTTATACTTTTCCGTTTTAACGCTTGATAAACGTTACGACAACGTAAATAAGAGTCACTAATTAATCAATTTTATTTAAATTCAAATAAATGTGCATAGGGATTTGAACGAAACCATAGCGTGATTTATTTTGACTCCAAAAAATCGAATTTGAAGAAATCCGAAATATAAATATTTTGTTGTACCTACCTATATTTTGTAAACTTTGGTCCCCTCTAGGAATTTCTCCTGTATTGTGGGTGCGTTTACAAACATTATACTCACATACACAAACAGCCAGACCCGGAACAACTACTTGTAGGTCATACAAATATTTGTTCCGTGCGGGAATCGAACCCGCGACACGCAGCGCAACAGTCAATCGCTTAACCATCAAACTCAAACTGAAATTCAAAGCATTTATTTCAAATAAACCAATTTCAGGCACTTTTGAATTGTCAAGGGGTCGGTCAGTCAGAAATATGAAGCTAGTCGCCCATTCCAAAGCGTAGTAGGTACCTATGGAGAAGAATGGGCAAGAAACTCCACGGACACTATTTTAAAGCAAAATACGGTTACATCATTCAAGTTAAAGTTATACATGTGAGAACGATGCAAAACATTAAAAGCGTCCGTTAGAAATAAAAATAAAAACTAATTCAAACATTAAATTAAATTAAAATCGCCGTGGCAGCTAAGAGATGACCAGTCCCTACTGACGGCGCCCGTTCACGAACATGACGCATGGATTAGCACCATTCAGCTCAACCATTTTGAAGGGGGCTAAATGATCCAACACACGCACCACCGTCAGCGAGACATTAGAGTTACTAAATGGGGGTCCATGAGATGTAAATCGGGGTGGTTCCACGATAGTGCATCTCATTTAAGCAAATCGTGACTTTATTTTGGCTTTCCATTAATGGAATACTACATATCTCATACACAGTTATAAGGTACATATTTCGCTTCATCCGTAGAATAAAGTCCGATCTGTAGGGTTGATAGTTTTCCGTTGAGGTTACAGAAATTGTTGACTAGTGTAACTCTTAAACGGTGAGACTTGACATTTAGATTTTTTGGTATGTTGTAACAACGCCCCAGCCTAGTTAAATGCTATGTACTGTATTTTTTTTATCCATTTATTTCACGAGATAGTGAGCTCCATATCAACTTCGGACGTTTTATGGCGAATGACTGGGGGTCCGTAGTGAACATTATACGTTGTTTTATGGAGACGTCTGAATTAAGTGGCGTTTATATCAATATGGGTAATTTTTTGTTGGAATTACCCATCCCTTATGAGTGAGTCCTTTGTGAAAACCGCCTTAAAATATTTAAACATAATTTTATTCATATTATGACTACCTTCCCATATAAAAAAAAAACTTTTTTACAAAAAAAAACAACCGACTTCCAAAATAAACACTTAAAAGAGAAAAATAACTTGAATTTCGGAAGTCGGTGGCAAAAACGAAAATACAGATCCATATAGTTATATTTTAAGATGGTTCGCAGTTCGCATAGTTGAAGCCGTGATATAGTTATATCCCTAGGGAAATAGTTATGAATTTTTTCATATATATTACGGTAGGTATATTTTACTATATATGTATCTAATAAAATACTATTGTTTTTGCCACCGACTTCCGAAATTCAAGTTATTTTTCTCTTTTAAGTGTTTATTTTGGAAGTCGGTTGTTTTTTTTTGTAAAAAAGTTTTTATTTTTCACTTTTTAGTTGTGTTTATACCTACCCCGCACAAATTCGTATACCAGTCGAATAATGGAAACATAACAAAAGATTTCTCAAAAATTAACGAAACATTCCGAGCGCCCCGCTGGTGGGGCAAATAGGAATGCCAAAAAATTTTCAGTGGAATATGCCCCACTAGTTCGACTTGGTGGGGCAGATTCCACTAGTCTAAAATCTTTATGGATTCTGCCCCACTAGGGTTGGCACCTTAGAAATGTGTAGGTAGGTATGCTCGTATTTTATATTTGTTTGGAAAAGAAAGAAATGTATAGTTAAGTAAAATATATATTTTTTGGTAATTTTATATGTTATGATGGCCCAGAGGTTAAGGCCTCGCCTCTCATGCATGAGGTTGTGGGTTCTAATGTGACTTTTTCAATTCATATGAACTTTCTGAGTTTATCTTGGACATTATTGACATCAGTGAAGGAAAACATCGTGAGGAAACATGGACTTATAGTTAATATTAGTCTGAAATCACCAACCCGTTTTGAGCAAGCGTGTTGATCAGTGCTCGTTCCTTCTCTGTATTAGACGAGGCCTTTGCCCTGCAGTGGGACAGTAATAGGCTGGTATTATTATTTTATTATTAATTTTTATTTACTAGTTGTTTCTGGAAGGAATCGGGTTGTAAATCATACGTTAATTACACGATTTGTTACAAATAAAATAAAATCTAAATGAATACAAGTCCTAGTTACATTTTACTTACATATAAATTTCTTTCTTTTCCAATCAAATATTAAATACGAGCATACCTACTTACACAAATTCTAAGGTGCCAACCCTTGTGGGGAAGAATCCATGCCATGGGGCAGAATGCATTTGCCCCACCAGTGGCGACTTGATGGGGCAAAGTGGAATGATTGAAATTTCGAAGACTATAATTACATAGTTCACCACGGATGGATAGATAGAACCAGCAATTATTTTTGATCTTTAGTACAATATCCAAATCACATTACGTGTACTGTTTGTTTTTGAGGAGTTCCTTCGTTTATCTCCCAAAGTATACATCAAATCTTCACAAAATTAATATGGGACCACCTCAGGAGTATACCCTTACGAATAAAAAAAGAATTTTCAAAATCGGTTGACAATTGGCGGAGAAATCGGTGAACATACATAAAAAAAAAAAAAAAATACATACAGTCGAACATATAACCTCCTTTTTTTGAAGTCGGTTAATAAAATATTATAAAAAAGCGCATGACACAAAAACGCCCCTCTCTCCAACAAACAGCGGCCGGACAGACGAACGGACGGGGCGCCCGCACCGGCCCCGCTTCCGGCGCGTTGTCGCTTGATCACACCGTGCGTTTTTATGCGGAGCTAATGTCAGATTGAACGTTATTCGATTCTATATTTCCGAAACTAAATAAGATACGAAAATTCTAAAAACGTACGTCTGAGTTCGTATTTTTTATCTCGTCTAGCTATTTAACTCGTTTTTCTACATGATCACATCGGACTCTCTTCTATGGATAAGTCGATTTACTTCCATAATACTTTCTTATAATTATATAAAGAAACACAGATAAAAGTAACGTTATTATTTTCCCTGCGTGTAGGTTTTTATTTTATAAAAAATATTTTTCCGCGAGTAATTGTAGACTATGTTAACTTTTTAGATGGAACTCCAGCTGTATCATAGCAAAAGATCACGAAGATTTGTTGCTAGTTCTTATGTGAAAATGTATCATACAGACCTACCTTACTACTACAGTAACAGTTTAGTATACAAAATTATTTTCGCAATTATAATATGTACCTATGTATCTAAGATGTACCTAATATGTACCTAGCGAAGTAGGGATTATAGTGCACAGAAAAAATTTAAATCTTAGCCGTAGTATAAATTTTCTTGATTCAAGAAAAAAGTTATGAAGACCGAAATTATCTTGGACGAATGTAAAACTTTTTTAGTTCAAGATAATTTTCGTGGCTCAACTAAATTTCTACTTAGTCCAAGTTAATTCCGGCTTACTAACTTTTTCTTGAATATTTTTTTTTGTTTTTCACACTACACTTCACTATAGTTAAAAATTTAAATCTTTCAAAGTGAGTAGAACTATACCAGCTGTCAAAAACACATTTAAAGTTGATGAATTTGCAAATATTCAATATTAGGTAAACAGGGGTCTACTCAAAACCGAAAAACATGTCAAATGTTTGACAACATAAAAAAGTTTGGGGAACTCTGGCTTAAATCTATGATTGCATTCATTCTGTAGAAGACACAAAATATATCAACACGTTTTTAGGCCCTTCTATTCATTTTGCCATAGTTGCCAAAAATTTATCAAAACAATAATGATGACCGGTATTTTATATTATATGCGATGACCCCAATTCCTCCCCCAACAAAACTCAAACTCAAACTCAAAGCATTTATTTCAATTAAACCATTTACAGGCACTTTTGAATTGTCAAGAAGTCGGTCAGTCAGAAATATGAAGCTAGTTGCCCATTCCAAAGCGTAGTAGGTACCTATGGAGAAGAACGGGCAAGAAACTCCACGGACACTCTTTTAAATAAAAAAATTGTTACAAAATATTGGTTACACCATTAATGTTGAAATTATACATTTGTGAGGACAATGTAGAAAGACGTGCACGTTAAAAGCATCCGTAATAAAAATATAAAAACAAAGAACAATTCAAAAATTAAAATATTAAAATAAGCCATGGCAGCTAAGAGATGACCAGTCTCTACTGACGGCGCCCGTTCACGAACATGACGCATGGATTAGCACCATTCAGCTCAACCATTTTGAAGGGAGCTAAATGATCCAACACACGCGCCACCGCCAGCGAGACATTAGAGTGAGCATGACATAATCTCAGCCGCCAGGGCACATTCAAGTCAATGAAAGACATACCCAGTACCTAAATGGTAGCTTTATAGTCAGTACATAGCACTCACACATGTGCTATGCAATTATACAATGCTAAGACATTGAATTTATACAATGCAAAGATAAATCTTCAGCAGCTCCAACGGTATTTTCAAATGCTAATTAATTAGTTTATGCTTGTGGAGCAGGACCAGCAAAAAAGTCCACGGAACCCTGAACAAGAGACACAAGAAGGAGAAAATACAAAGATATTACGTGACCAAAATTCAATACCTTATACTCTAGGAGCTGTACGTGATGCGAGTGCGTGATATGACTCTAATAATAGTCGGGGAGTCAGGCAACTTGTGGTGCTATTTATGTCAATTTTGTTAAAATTATTGAGAGATTTTCGTGGGTTTTGTAATGGAAAGTTGTAGGTGAAACTAATGTTGGTTTGTTCAATGTTTTGTGTTTTATGTATAACAGAAATTGCTTAAATTAAGGAATAAATATGAATATATATATAATAAACTTATGATTGCCGTCAAAACAAATTTTATTTTACCTATGATTTTTATTAATTTGATATCTGCCTACTGAGAAATTAAACACGAAAGAATAACAACATGGTCAATTAACGATGAGGTCATTAATACGCAAAAAAACATACATTTTCAGTAGTACCAACAAAAAAAAACTTTTACACCCAGCACCTTGATTGCGTTACACACTTTCAATCACAATCTGAATGATTTTGAAGCATATTATTAATCCATTGCTTAATATGTTCGAAAACTTGTCTGCTCAACAAACGTGAATAACGCAATGAATGTTGTTGAACTGTCATTGCTACTGTTAGTTTGCTAAGCAATTACCCGCAGGTAATATAATTAATGGCTCTTAAATAATATCATCGCTCAAGGGAATTAAATAATCGTTTTCGTCCCACAAGTAAATAAAGATTCCGCTCTTGTTTAATATGATGTCTCCTGGTCTAAATAAATAGTTTTGGCACAGGATAACTTACACAATCACAAGCAGAACCGATAATGACACTTGTTGTTTTAAATCGCAAACACTTATTTGAGTTTTATGAAAGAACTTTAGGTAGAAATACACTACTATGTCGTGTTGTGTTTCTAACCAAATTTAATGTATGAAACCGATATGCTTCTGACACGACACCACACAACACAACACAGTATAGTGCTTCCAGCTTAACTAGTTCAATCCATACTTCCATACTAATAGGTATTACAAATGTTGTTAAAAAAGTTATTTATTTACGCTCAAAGACGAGTTGATTAAAATTTGTGTTGAAATATGATAGTTTCGACGCTCATAACTTCCAAACCAATTTTTTTTTTCAATTTCGCTTCTATACAGGGCTAGATAATGACAAGACAAATTGATTTTTATTTTTGAACGTACACTGGCAAATAGATGAGTAATCACCATGTTTGTATGGAAGAATGTTTGACTAGCTTACCCTTAACGGCTGAACGGACTTGGCACTCGGTAGTACGTTCCCGTTGGATAATTTCCGACCTCCACGTCGGCGAAGCTGTCGGCTAAAGCTAGTGGAAAATAGAATATGAAGTTAATGAAATGAAATGAAATTGTTTATTCTGTAAATAGGATATTGCAATCACTTTTACACGTCATATTAAAAAAATATTTAAAAAAATAAGAAGAAAATGCTAGATGAGTTCGGCGTTTCCTATCTGACTACTCTGAGAAGAAAGACCGAAACAAACTCAGAGGTCACAGTCTCTTTTAAAGTCCAGACATAATCTTGGTCAGGCCATATGAGGACCATGTAGATTAGTGTCTGAAATGGTCTTTTGAGGAAAGAACCACACAGATTTGAGTGGACCTGTCCAGTCAGTGCAAGCATTTGTCAGTAATCGTAGAGCTCAACTCAGAACTTAAGGAGCTCAACTCGACGAACAATACCAAAGAAGGGACATTTGGGTAGGCCGCATAAAGTACTCAAACTGTCAGAGCTACAATGCCAGAACTGCAATAATTTACTGTTTAGTGAGTTGTGCTGGTACAGTCAAATGCACATCAGTAACACTTACTGCTTCGACATAAAGGCGCTGTCAATGTCAAATTGCTACCACCTGATGTGCGGTCGACTATACGTGTGAACTCTTTTATACTTACCCATACGCTTCTCAATCAAATTCCCGGCGCCGACTGTCCGGTAGTCAAAGCGTGTGAGAGGGGGCTTATAAGCGGCCTATTTACAACCCAATAACATAAGAATAAAAATATTTAATAACAAACGTTAATCCATTAGCATAATGCATGCCCATGTTTATTAGCACCTGCCAACAATAAGTAAGATAACTCCAGACCCGCCATTTTATTCACAAGAAGTAGAAAGTTTGTTCAAGAATAAAATATTATGGTCACAGAATAGTACAGAAGGCGCACTCCGTATTTTAGGTATGAAGCTACAATTACGCGGCGGGCTCGTCTTGTCGAGCCAATTCAGTGAGCGTAACGCAGAAGATATACGAGCTACGCGATAGAAAGAGAGGCAACGTCTAGCTAGGTGAATATAACTGTAGGTTATTAGCGCTGTGCGACCTGAATTGCACTTTATTGTGTCGTATCAAAAGTCGCTTTTTAATTAAATGATTTTGCGGAGTGAACCATCTGTATTAATCTGTGCTATTGTTTGCAACAGAATTAAAACTTATTGTGACTAGTGGACACAGAGTAGGTAAGCACAGAAGTTTCAGATGGTACATCATCTGCCTAGCCTTTTCCCAACTACGTTGGGGTCGGCTTCCAGGCTAACCGGATGTAAGTATCTGAATACCAGTATTACGCACTTGACTGCTTATCTGACCTCCACAACCCAGACTGGGTAATACGATAAATTTCAACATGAATGATGTAACCAATATTTTGTAACAACATCATGATTTAAAAGAGTGTCCGTGGAGTTTCTTGCCCGTTCTTCTCCATAGGAACCTACGCTTTGGAATGGGCAACTAGCTTCATATTTCTGACTGACTGACCCCTTGACAATTCAAAAGTGCCTGTAAATGGTTTAATTGAAATAAATGCTTTGAGTTTGATACCCCTTGTCTTGGCTGGTCGGGCTTTAAGTTTCACAATAGTACAAAATACGATAATTTGCAGTGCTGGCCATCGTGACTAGGTCCCTATTCGCTATTAGCAAAGCATTACTCAATACTCAATTATATATTGCATTCCACAATGTGTACTTAGGTTGTAACTTCACTATCACAAAATATTATAAAACAAAGTCCCGCCGCCGCGTCTGTCTGAACGCGATAAACTCAAAAACTGCCGAACGGCTTTTCATACGATTTTCACCAATGGACGGAGTGATTCAAGAGGACGGCTCAAATGTATATAATTCAATACGGTTTTGTGTAATTTGGCTGAAATGGCTCATTCGCAAAACGCCTACTTCGCAAAATGTCTACCGGTCGTAAAATGTTTATTTCGCAAAATGTCACTTTCGCAGAATGCCATTTTCGCAAAAATGTCGCGTACTTCGCCAACATACAAAGCGTGCTTCATCTTTGTTTGTCGTAAGATCGGGATAACGATTCCCGTATCAAATGCACAAACATGTCCTTTTAATAGACCCAGAAAGCACCTTAAAATTCTTCTACTCAGAGAAAACGTCCCCATGCAAAGCATATAAACTCTAAACGAATAAAACCTGTGACGTCATCTAGTTTAAATAGGAAAAAATACTTGTAAAAGTGTTAAATTTCCGAAATTACAGTCATTTATTCATGACATCATATATTTGGATACTATACCTAATAGCGAGGATGCGGGTATTTAACGAAGTGAACGGCTTTTAGAGGTATGAGGAACCGGATGTTAAGTTCAGTCATCTTCCATAGAAAAGGGAGGATCTCCCGACGGTTGTTGTGTCTGGTAGACAACTGCCCGACGTTTAATGTTGAGAAGTTATATAAATGCTGATCGTGCGGTAAACTCTGCTTGCGCGATGCAGGATTTTTGCGTGACGTCAGTATGATATATAGTTCGCATGAGGGGATATAGACGGCCACAAGGCGACATGATTACTTCAAAATATAAAGTTTAATTGACAGTTAAGTTTTTAATTTTTCAGAGAATAGACAATTTATAAGAAACTCTCAGTACCTCGTGGTACCGGGAGATTCTGTAAAATTGTCACACAATAATAATAATATACGAGAGTTGAGATACTTGTATTCAATTCCAAGTCTTTACTGTTACTGTGACATTATTCCCAATTATCATTAATTTATGAATATTGCACCTTCTGTAATTCCTTCTCCCTAACTAATAAAGTCCACAAGTATTTGTTGTAGCCAACTTTCGCTTTCGGAAATGAGCAAGTTTCAGTTGAATGTTGCCCGCTTAATCTCTGAAACGAGCGATAAAACCGTTGTTTTGGAAAAAGAGTTGCTTTTTTTCGCTTTTTCGTCGTTCCCTTTGCCATATTGGTTTCGGCAAACTGCTTTTGGTGTTCCGAAATTGGTTTTTTCTATTTGAAACTGTGTGGTATGAAACGGGAATCGTTCTGTGGTTCTATATAACGTTGCGATGAACTAAGAGCTCATTTACACGGGGCCCGTCATTGACGATTCGGCAAAAAAAACTATAGGTACGTCATGACGGATGCACGTTTACATTGCATACGGAAACGAGATTTTTGGCGATTCGTCAAAATATCCGAATAGATGTAGACATTTGATTCGCGATTTAGAATTCAGTCTTCGACGAGCGCTTCAGCGAGTCCGTCACAAAAAAATCACGATTCATGTTTTTTGACGAACGTGATTTTTTAAAGACGATACGTTATATTTCATGATTCGTGATGTGAATCTAGAAACCATCGCCGCCGTCAAAGAAAACGAATCGTGAAAAAAGACGATTCGTCAAAAAACACGAGCGTCCTCGTGTGAATGAGCCCTTAAGTAGGAATGTATAATGCACCGAGCAATTAGCCTCGCTATCAACTTTCTTAACCGACTGCAAAAAAGGGTTATGTTTTCATGGTTTAAGTATCTACTCAAATATTCTTTTATTAATCTGACATTGCGATTTTCACGCTATTAAAACAAGGATTATTTTTTTCTTAAAGTTATTATAAAATACACCATAGAGACGAGCAGATAGATGGGCAGGCTGGGCAGCAGAATCCATTTCTATTCTGCAAATAAAATCAAAAAGGCCTGATCCTTCTTCAACCCAAAAATAATGAGTATTTATGTAAACACATTTTCTTTAAACTCAAAATCAAACTCAAAGCATTTATTTCAATTTAAACCATTTACAGGCACTTTTGAATTGTCAAATAGTCGGTCAGTTAGTCAGAAAGTTGAAGCTAATTGTTCAAAACGTAGATCTCTATGGAGAAGAACGGGCAAGAAACTCCTAGGAAACTCTTTTAAATATAGATATTACAAAATCCTGGGTACATTATTCTTGTTGCTTCTATTTAAGAGAACAATGTACAAAAAAAAACAAAAACAATTCAAAATATAAGATTAAAAATTAGCCCTGGCAGATAAGAGATGGCCAGTCTCAACTGACGGCGCCCGTTCACGAACATGACGCGTGGATCAGCACCATCCAGCTCAACCATTTTGTAGGGAACCGAATGATCCAACACACTCGCCACCATCGGGAGACATTTAAGTGAGCATGACATACTCTGAACTGCCATGCTCTTTCAAGTCAACAAACATCTTAATAACACAATAAACGGCTCCATGCTACTCACATTTTCAAAAATTTAAAAATGCTTCTAAATTATACTAAACTATAGTTTGCAATGTATTTGAGAGATTATAGAATGTTACTACTAAAAAGAAAGAAAATCATTATTATCTATTGGAGTATTCAACAATAAAAAATTGGTTAAATAAAAAAATAGTAAACATTATCATACCTAATAGTGTGAGTTTTGGAAGTTACAAAATTCAAAACGTCAAAAAAGGACCACGTTATCAAACTTTTAAACAGTATCCAACGAAATTACATGTAAAAAAGGTGTCAATTTCATTAAAATCGAGAACTTTCGAAACAAAAGAATAACGACATAACACAATTTCTCTCCACCAGAGAATGGCCACAACTCCAAACCAACTCGAAATTGGAGTTAGTAAACTTAGACCTACACATGTCTAAGTTACGTAGGTACTAAAATATCCAATAAGCCATCTAAGTCCTTTCTAAGAAATAATATCCCCCGAAACCTGGCTTATAAGTCCTAATAATCGAACTTCACGAAATAGGTCCGTTGTCCTTGTGTTTATCCCGACCATATTTTTCATCTCTCTAATACTCGTAAACTTAACTTATGGGGTTCGTAAGCTGCCCAGTAAACAGATATCGGGAGGGTAGAGCTAGGCTTTAGAGAGTTCTACAGCCGAGAGGGGATAAACAGAAGGTCAAGTTGATAAAAGTGTTACGATGTAGCCATCTGGAAGTCCTGTAAACCTGTATCTGTTCAGGAATGAGAAATGTAACGTTGTGTCTATAAGGTCGACATTGCTAATTAAAGTAATACTTAGTGGCTCTCAAGTGGGTTTTCAACCTGTTTGCCCATATTGTATGCAAAACAAAAGCAGTCTAGGTTGCATATATACTACTAGCTTTTGAAAGAAAGAAAGAAAAAAAGGTTTATTTGTCACAGAGACACGTGCAACGTGCATACAAATAACAAAAACATAAACAACATAAATATTTGGCAGCTGCACGTCAAGGCTTCCACTCAGCATAATTCTGTGCTATGAGGGACCCACAGCACAGCGCTGATTTTCAGTGGTCACCCGAAAAATACGTACGGACATCAAGTCAGTAACTAGATATGAATGAAATAAGAAAAATTCCAGTGTGTAAATATTGTGTTCTGTCTGTGTGTGTAGTGTTCTGTCTCGCTCCCACCCTCGCCGTCACGTCGCCTGCGCGCGCGCTTGCTATTTAAAAAGTACAGCAGTTGCATTTCACTATTGCGTCTATGAGCGTGATGACGTACTGTGCTGTCTGTGAACCATCGAGCGGTGTCGCGCGCGGCGCCACCCGGCCGCGGTGCAGCGGCGCGTGCGGCTCACGAGACCTGCGAGGTCACGTGGCGTGCCACGCGACTCGTGTTACTACCGCCAAACAACACACTGTCAGTGGGCAACCGGCTTGCGCTTGCGTCTTAATTGACACTTGATCAAACGCGACCAACGTGAGATGCTTAGAGATACTAAGTACTTAGTCAATGCACCACGAGGGAAGATGACGACGCGTCCCACGCATCGCTATCCAAGCGGCTCGAATCGCTATCCATGCCGCCTCGAGCCGCTTGGATGTTGATATACCTTGCCCATAGATGATAAACTTTATGTGTTTATAAAATATTTGCTGGTCATACTTTTACTTACTTACTTTTTTTGCCCGCGGGTTCGCCCGTGTGGATGTCGAAAAATATCCCACGGCAACGTACTACCGGGATTAAAAGTATCAATGTGTTAATCCAGGTAAATAATGTATGAATTCAGTAAAACATTGTTTTCATATGATTGGATTCCGCGGCGCGCGCCAGTAAAGCTCCCAGTCGGCATGATTTTTTCCGACACCTTGCACAATCATAGTCATATTTTAGTCAATTTACACAAAACTTTAATGAATTTATTATAATACATTTAAACCTTTCTCATATATCACTCCGATGGTGAAAACCATATGAAAATCCGTTCGGTAGTTTTGAGTTTATCACGTTCAAACAGACGCGGCGGGGGGACTTTGTTTTGTAATATGTAGTGAACATTTGAAACCTGACAATCATCATCAATGCCAAAAGTCTGACATTAATATCGAAATCCAACAGTGACTGGCCGTGGTAATAGACAATCATGAGAATATCACTGTAAGTTAACAGACATTTTTTATGTTTTGAGTGGGAAATATTCAAATAACTTCTCCCGCTTTGGGCGCAGCGGGAGTGCGGCGTGTCAGACTCTTACTGACTAAAACCCACCCGTGTTCCTTCAGTTGCCTGTACGTTGCCGGGGGCCACGGTATCCCTTTCGGACTTTCCCGCGACCCCGACAGGCATCGGTCCTAGTGGACCCCGTCAAATGTACTGACATCTCTTTGAGGCACGCGTGGAACACAACGCGCCGTCAACCCAGGCCTGGTCCTTGTTGGATGGCAAGCTACCCATTGCTCACAGTCCGCAAGCCCACGCCTACGGTGGCCGGGAATTGGCCTGCGATTTCCGACGCCCAGGGCGTCTCTTGCGGTGGCAAGGGGCGTGAGGGCGCGAAATTAAGTTGACAGAACTTACTCTCCAATTGTATTTTTTTTTAAACCAGCACCTTAACAAACTTATTGCTATAAATGGTGTTTTTTTTCATCTTTATACTACCTTCGTTTTAGATGAATAATTTAATTAAAAGAAGAACCAAGCCAGAACTTCTACCATATTCCTGCAGCACAGCTTAAGTGTAAACTCTAAGTAAGGATGCAAACAAGATAGTCAGGAAGTATGCAGCAAATTATGTCGAACTCTCGAGCTTACTCCGCTTCGGATATAAGCAGACAATAGGGTTGTTAGCATAGCTTGTCGGTAAATATAAACTGGGTGAATCGATCGATCGGTGAGTTAATGGTACGCTAGCTGAGGTTAGGTCCTGAATGGAAGCACATTTGTACATTTTCTTAGCCTATAATGTTCCCACTGCTGGCACATAGGCCTTCGCTCTGTGAGTGGGCTGTAATCCACCAAATTCAATTCAAACTGGGTCTACCCTTTATAGCAGAACTTTTTATGTCATAATATTATTTTGCATAACAGCGGATAGCATAAACTTTATTTCGCAGAAAATCGTTTGTCATACACTCATTTATCATCATTAAAAACTCATAACTTTGTAAGTCCGAATCATCTTTAGGCATAAATTTCATATTCATAATAATTAAAAAGCAGAACCATCATATCGCAGAACTTCACACAAACAAGCATACACCATGCATGCAGCAGGCATGTTTTCTGTCACGGCTCTGGCGCTGCGGGGTTTCGGCGGTCCCACGCGAGCTTATCGTCGCTGATGGTTTTAACGCTCACCACCGCAGCTTCGGCTTGCTGGCCGGCGTTAATACCACCCGCTCCTCAGCTCGCGGGCCGCCTCGCCCATCCGCGCCTACGCGGGCTTAAATTACACTTTAGGGGTAGGGCAGACAAGACTACGTGGCGTCGGTTTTGCAGCGATTCGTTTCTGTCACTAACTTTTGTAGCACTTATTGACTTTTTAAGACAATATTTTAATTTAATTAAAGATTTAAAATGCTTATATAAATGTTTTATAGAAATGGCAATATGCCTAATAAAATTATTCCAAATAAAATTCTGCCATCTTAAAAGTATGCCATTGTAAATTCGGACACATAAACATTCGGCCAAACAATAATAATATTAAATATTTTTTATCCCTTTAAAATATTTGTTTAAAGAAAATTATGGCAAATAAGTTTTGGAGCATCAATATTCAGCCAAATAGAAGGAACCCATTCAAACTAGGCTGAGAATCAGTACTTTTCGAACGTCAAAATTACATGAGACCGTCCCCCAAAAACGACCACCCGTCACCACTTCCTAGAGATTTAGCTGGAAGAAGAAGTGGCGCAACAAACTCCCCAGCAGCACAGCTGTCTGAATAGTTATAAAAACTTGATTCTATACATTATTACTTATGCAAAGTAATTCACATTACGTAACACAAAACATTAAATTAAATTATTTTCTATATTTCACCTAGCACACGCCAATATACCAACAAAAAAAATCATCTAAATCTATACTCAAGCAGGCCCAGTGCAGATTGAGAGATGTCACTTGTCAATGAATTGATTCAGGACATGTCGATTTCCTCAGGATGTTTTCCTTCACCGTTTTGAGAGCAGTGATGATGAAATCAATTACACAAAGTAATTCAAAATTCAAAATATTTTATTTCACATAAACCTACAAGGGCACTTATGAAACGTCAGAAGCTAGGTGCACGGTTCCAATTGGTCGTTTCCTATGGAGAAGAACCGGCAAGAAACTCCATGGTTACTCTTTTAAAAGTAAATGATATTTACAATGTTTTCAAATTACAGAGTTAATAGGTATGAGAGGACAGTGTAGGCCTATCAACAAGTACCAGGTACTTAGCAAGATAGAAAATGGTCGATAGATCTACAGTCTTTTAAGCCTACAACGTTCTCACATTCACAAAATCTAAAAGAAAAAAATCTATATAAAAGCAAAATCAAATAATAAAATTAAAAAGCTATTTAGACAAAATGACATGATTGCCACTACAGCTGTATGTAACAAATCTAATTTATTATAAAAAAATATTTTAGGTATATAATGTCAAATAACGAAGAGATTATGTCAAGGTAGTATGTAAAAGAAAAAGGTAAAATAAAATAATCATCTTAATTTTGAATGGCCTGGGTTCGAACCTACGCCCTACAACTCGTAATTCAGGGCTGTTACCACTAGGACACTTGGCTAACACTCTCTTGACTTATCAAGTTAAAACGTTGTATGCTCGTTTGATTCTGATAACAGAACAATACAAAACTCAGTAGAAATAAATTGACAGTCGCTTTTTGTAAAATATTGATTATTGTAGACACTAGTTTTGAAGTGAAAACTTATTTAGCGGCGTTGTGCACTTTTTTTGTGATGGGTGTAAAAATGTTAAACTCGCGTCAGGACACGCGACCTGATCGAAAATTCGTAAGACGTATAAAAATAAAAGAACATCACTTCACTTTTATTATGGATGGAAGTAGATTTTTCTGAGATAAACTTTTTTATGTAAAATAATTGTAATAGTAAATTTTTAATGTAATATAAATTGTCATGTTTGTGTACGATAGCGCAATAAATGAATATTGTATTTTACCACATAAATGATAGTACTTTTATACTGATAATTAAAGCAATTCGCGCAAAATTATTCCCTAACCATTCCAAAATATCAAAAATGCACAACGTTAATATTCAAGTTATCACTTCTGCCGGCACTCCCGGAGTGCAACCCATTGATTTTTTTTTCTAAGAAAACGCAGGGAAGATGACGTAGAAACCAGTCAGCTTTAGTCAAGGACATTATTTGGCCTTGGTGTTGGCCTACAAAAAACACGAATGTACAAGGCAACGCACACACGCAAAATATGTACCGACGTAACAAAAACATGTTCCAAGGAAAACTGTTCCAAAAAACCTGGCAATTTCTTCTTATGACTGAAACAAAAGCAATGTCTAACGTAACTCTATGATTTACGGAAGATATCTTGAATATCAGAAACTAATATTTTTTCGTTGGATTGTTTGTTCTGAGGACAAATATATGTAATTGGATAAGAACTGGTTCTGTGGACATGAAGAGTCATTCCTATGCTGATTTGGGTACAAACAAAAATGTTGGCATCGGTTCATGCACTCTAAATATTAAAAATATTTTGCTGTGTGTCCAGCTCTGATAGATCTTATGTTTCCAGTATTCATAATTAGGTTCGTTTATTTTTTGTTTTAGATTACAATTCTACAAAAGAGTCAAGCATAATAACGTCACATAACTAAAGAAAACGGAGAAAGAAGAAAAAAAAGCGACATTACTTAGTTCAAAATTCAAAATTCAAAACTCATTTATTTAAACAAGGCTGAGAATCAGCACTTTTCGAACGTCAAAATTACATAAGACAGTCCCCCAAAACGCCCACCCCTTCCTAGTGCTTTAGCTGGGAAGAAGAAGTGGCGCAACAAACTCCCAAGTAGCACATCAGTCTGTTCAGTTAGAAAAAAAATATTCTATATAAAGTATGCAAAATGATTTACAAAATAACAACATTTCGCAACACAAAACATAATTTAAATTATAAAATTAATAGCCATATGACAGCTAGCACACGCCAATATACCAACCAAAAAAATCGAGAACTATACTCAGGCAGAAATAAAAATAACTAAACGAAAACAATATCTAAATAAAAGCCTCCAGGCATAAAGGGTGTGCCCGCTTACATATAGCTGTAACTAGAAGTTATAATTGATAAACTAGGACCATCGAGGTAAAATAAAAAAATGACGAGGTCGCTAGCTAACCACATATTGCAATACAACTCATAAAAAATTAAAAAAACATTGTAATGAGTAGATTATGTCAACAATAAATTAAAATAAATTTAATTGAATTAATAACAGTAAAATGAATAACACTAAACCTAACACCAAAATAAATGCCGTCGAAAAAATCCTACGCATCGCTGTCGACGGTAATGTTCCCAAGAAACTGGTGGTATTGCCACGTTATATAGCAATGCTTAGCCTCTGGCCGTAAAAGCCGGTAAAAGCCAATGAGTCAAGTGTTAGGCTACATTTTCTTACATTATTAATTTAATTTTCAATAAAATTATTTAGTCAGGTATCAAATCTCATAAGCGATACTGCTCAATTCAATTTCTGTTCTTGTCTCTTTGATGGACTTTTAGCAGTCCACTGTTAGACGTAGGTAGGCTTCTCTAATTGCATGCAACTGAGCTCAAGCTCGTCGGCCACTCTCAATATGCATTAGCAACCACCGTGGAAGAGAAGGATCGCTCCACCTAGCCTGCGGGCATTCTATGCTACGTTTGCCGACTTGAGTGGCAGAAACTTTTTTTATTGTGTCTAGAAAATGGTTGAGAAGATTACTAAGTTCCCGTTCACGGCGTCGAGCGATACGACTTGCGACGTGACTTGTGGAGCGACGGACGGAAACAACTAACGCGCACGCGTGTCGCTTGACGCAAGTCATGTTAGTAACGCATGCTCTCATTTTTATTTTTTTTGCATTTTGACACAAATAAATAGACAGTACGTAGGCGACCGAGCTCTACTCTGGTCAAAATAGAGAATGTTCATTTAGTCATTTAGACATATAGTACATACTCATTCCATGCTGCCATGATAGTAGGTACTTACTAATTCCATGCTGCCATGTCATTTTTCTAAGGTAGCCATCTTGTTCTAAACTTTGGGCGACCGAGCTCTGCTCGGGTGAAAATACGGAGAAAACGAATTTTCCCAGATATGAGACTTAGCTTGATCGATTTTTCGCCCCCGTAAAACCCTAATATTGCACCTTTCATCGAAATCGTTAGAGCCGTTTTCCAGAACATGATTACAAACATATATATACAAATATTGCTCATATAATACTATAGGATAAGGGATGGAAATCGGTATGTTTCTGATAGAAACATAAATCCTAAAACAGCTTTGAACAAGGTTTACCCTGTTCAAAGCTTGGACTCAAAACAGCTCTAACAAATTGTTTGTACATTATTTTGAAACTGTGTAGTCAATAACGCTGCAATTTGCATATAAATGAGTTGCAAGCGTCAAACTTAATTAGTTGGCTTTAATTAGATTGCTCGGATGTAATTACGTGTTAATTTTTGTACGATTCAATTTCAATGTATGTTTTAGCTCGTTAAAGGTCACACTGAATAATAGCTAAGGAAACAGAAATGAATAGCCAGTAATGCCCTATAAATGTATGTCGGAAATACGTTACTGAGTTGACTAATCGGAATTCCATCGCCGCCTAGCGGCGTTCGACAGTCTACAACATAACGCTCGGACCGGCCGCCGACCGGGGCTCAGCAGAGGAGACTGCATGGGTGGCGGTCAAGCAGAGAAGACGTTTAGAAACTGTTGCGCGTTCCGAATAGTTGTGTCGTGTACCTACAGTGTGTGAATTGTTTGTGTGATTAATTTGATAGTAAATTATAACGTGATCTGGTTTTTATATTGCGCTACCCACTGTACGCCCACAGTAGTTAAAATATGCCTGATAATTCAAATTATTTTATTTCACATAAACCTACAAGGGCACTTATGAAACGTCAGAAGCTAGGTGCACGGTTCCAATTGGTCGTTTCCTATGGAGAAGAACCGGCAAGAAACTCCACGGTTACTCTTTTAAAAGTAAATGGTATTTACAATGTTTTCAAGTTACAGTGTTAATAGGTATGAGAGGACAGTGTAGGCCTATCAACAAGTACCAGGTACTTAGCAAGATAGAAAATGTTCGACAGATCTACAGTCTGTTAAGCATACAACGTTCTCACATTCACAAAAGCTAAAAGAAAAGAATCTATATAAAAGCAAAATAAAATAATAAAAATAAAAACCTATTTAAACCAAATACAGCTGTAACAAATCGAATTTATTATAAAATATAGAATATTTTAGGCATATAATGTAAAAGAGATACATATGCTCCTCCGTTATGTATGTATGTTCTTGAAAGGAGAACGCGAATCGGCAAACGTAGGATAGCACGCCCTCAGGCTAGGACCGACTTCAATTATTTTTCTTTAACCCCTTACCCTCCAGTACAAAGTACTGTTCCACATATAATTAATGTTTTTGTATACATTACTCAGCAGCAGACCAGTTGGGTGCAAAATAGATGGTGCTAGCGTCAATAATTTGAGTTACGCCGATGACATGGTGCTGCTGGGTCCTACGGCTGGCTCAATCAGGGAGATGCTGAACGTCTGTGAATGAGGAAGAAGGCCGCATCGTTAATAAGTAGAATGAGGGCTAGCAGCAACAGCATCTTGAAAACCCTAGCTGAACAGCACGATGCACCACTGCTAAGACACTCTGTCCGGTTGCTCGTGCGGCAGGGATGAGAACTAATGATTAATAATGAAATAATAATAATAATGTGTAATTAGTTAATAAATACTAACCCTTAGTTGATAAGTTTGTTGTTGTACTAACCAGTGGACCAATGTTGTCAAATAAAATTAAATAAATATATATACATATATATAAATTATATAATTATATTGTAAAACATTTTAAAAGAGTATCGGTGGATTTTCTTGCCTATTCTTCTCCATTCGAAACTACTTTTTTTTTTTATATTTAATATTGAGTCTTGACACCCCTTCCGGGTGTCAAGAATCAATTCTAAATAATTTTCTTGTAAATGTTGACGTTCAAAAGTGCCTATTTGAAATAAATTATTTGCCTTTGACTATGTATGTATGTTCTTGAGTGGAGACCGCAAATCTTCAAACGTAGGGTAGGACGCCCTCAGGCTAGGTGGAGTGATCATCTTTGCAGGGTGGCTGGTAGGAGCTGGATCAAAGAAGACGAGGGTCGAGTAACGCCTAAAGTTAAATATGTAAAAAAAAAAAAAAAAAAAACATATTTTACCCATATTCACCCACTACCTAAAATCAAGCCTTCTTCCAATGGGGGTAGGCAGAAACTATAGAACGCCACTTGCTACGCTCTTTACATACTCCTTTTGCCTCGTTTACGTTCATACATCTGCACGCACGCCGGTTTCAAGTACTACGCACCCTGACCTTTCTGAGGAACATTATCCACCCAATACTGAGTTGCTCGCCATTTTTCCGGTCCTCATTATCCATACTAATATTATAAATGCGAAAGTAACTATCTGTATTAGTATGACCTTTCATGCCACCATTGAACCGATCGTTATAACGACAGATAGGTAGCCTGTGATCTGAAAGAGAACGTAGGCGATTTTTTTGTATTAACGTAATCGTAAACACGTAATCTATTCGATTTGTGACTAACATGTGTGACTCCAGATTTTTTTGACTTTATGCCGTAGCTGAATTTTAGTTTTTATAGCTTTTATTATAAATTATTTTGGGGTTATTATACATTTTTTTAATGTGCTCGTCGACACCTTTTCAAGATATTTATATGCACAAAAAGACATAATTAAAACAAAATAAAATTGTTCGTGACTTTATTTCCTCTAGAAGGCGCCATATTTAATGTCGAATTTGACGTCACATAGCCTATAATCAGCGGACAATCAAGATGCTTCCAACGATACCTCATTTGTCACCGGTCAAAATCATTACCCTCCTTTTTGCTTCGCCGTAGGCTTCAGACTACGCGTAACGAAACCAAAAAAAACATAATTGTGCAAATTATTAATTAGCACAATGATAAAATCCTTTTCATTAATTATATTCATATATATTATAAAACTTTAAGATTATTCTCAGTACAAAGCAAACCAGAGACCACTTAAACAAATTAAATAATAGACCAATAGAATAAAAAGGTCATAGTAATATTAAATTGTTGAGGGTGTACAATAGTTCAAAGTCTTCCGCTGCCTCAACGTAACGAGATACGTTTGCCGGCTGACGTACTAGTGGTGACAAACTCACTTTTGAATTTCAGCTGATACCTAGGTATTTGTATATAATTTTGAATCTATAACACAAAGTCGCGTTTTGTGTCTGTCTGCTATACAATGGATGTTGATGCGGATTTCACCATCATTTAGAGAATTTATTCATTCCGGAAGGTGTATGTAAAAGATCGTTTTAAGAGGGAACAGGGGCTGCGAGGAATTTGAAAAATAGGTATTTGAAGAAACTATTGTTGTCTTCTTACCTCAAGTCTGCCCCCGCAGAGTGCGATAGGGATAGCTACAGCTCAGACCAATTATATCACCAAAAAAATTGACGAAATTGACGTTTCGTATTCCCCTTTTTTCTCCTCGAAAACTGTACCGATTCAATTATTTTTTATATTAAAATTATAAGAAAAAGTACATCTAGGTTCCTATCATTTTCATTTATGTTAAAAAAAAACGAATTTGTCTGGTACTCCTTTAATCACGGCGGTAAACTGGGGCATTTTTGTAATTTTTGGAGGGTCATATTTTCTTTACCAATAAGTTGCTGAAAAAATAGAAATAACAGGGATGTGACTACAGCAGATCTTGATTTTATGAAAAAAAAAAGATTACTTTAGAAGCAGTATTCAGGAAGAAAAAAGGAGAAACATTTGTATAGAGAATCACACGCCCTGTTCCCTCTTAAGCGATTAGACCCCCCATTGTGTCACCCTATGTAAAATTGATGTCTGTAATTTTTATGGTGTACAATGAAAAGTATTCTATCTATATATCTATGTGCACATTAATATTGAAACTTAGAAAATTATAGCCTAGAAATTTCAATTTTTTAACATATTGCAGCACTAGATTCCACCCCTACGCAGCAGGGGCGGGCCGCTAATTTAAATTATAATTTACGTGCTGTTTTCTGGTCAGGTTAGAGTGAATAGTGTATTCTGACCAACATCATTTCGCCTGTTTTGTTTCATAGTGGCCAAACCGAGTGCTATTCTTCTTCTCCGTTCGTTCCAGGTTTCGTTTCTTTCCTGTCAACCGTTCCCTTATCATTCACTACCTTTTCTTCCCTCACAAAGTCCATCCATCTTTTCGTTTGTGTTTCTTCTTTATCCATCATCATTTATGTTGATTACTCTCCTAGCCTATTGCTATCAACCGGATATAAATCCAGACTCCGAACTGCCTTGAATAATTTCCTCGTATAAAACCCTTTAACGCTTTGTCTTACCCAGATGGCCTAGACAATAGGCCATCGCTTTCAAACCGTTTCATATTTCTACAACGAATTTTCTTCAATAAATTAACCAGCAAATCAGTCAGTCCAGTCCATGATATACCAAGTAGCATAATCAACCTATTATAATGTAGCCACTGCTGGGACGCAGGCCTCCCTTCTGTGAGCGAGCCGTAATCCACGGGTTGGTAGAGGTCACGTCTTCGAATTTTTTGTTCTAGGACATGTCGGTTTCCTCACAATCTTTCCTTTCACGGTTTTGAGAACAGTGGTGTTGAAATAATTGATACAAACTAAAATGCCTGCCTGGATGACCTACAACTCCTAAGTCCCGGCTATTTCCTCTGTGCAACCACTGCTCTCCACTGATATACCAAATAAAAGTGACTTAAACCCATAGTAAGCCCTCTGTTCTGAAGAGACGCCACACAATCGCGGGGCTAACGATCACTTGGCTTTGTAAACTACAGGTAACACAAGCTCTCTGTTTGATTTTAACAACAACAGCTGGAAATAAAATATTAATGATGGTTACTTTCACAAAGGTATGACAGTGTTTTGTTATTTTTGTTGATGTTTTTTTAGCAAGAAGACGAAAATTGCTTTCTCGCTCGTACGTCCGGTGTGACTTGGACAGTCTGCAGCTATCTTTGTTTACTGGCTATTCTTATAATTGTGCTGTGAGAAATATAAGAAAATATAATATAATAATAAGAGTAATAAAATGTAGTGTTATCACATTGTTCTTTTGTTAAAAACAATAGAAACCGATAATTTATTTCCATCGTCTCAAAACTCCTCAACGTCGACAGGACAAAGACATCTCCTCAAACAGAGAACTAACGAGTCATTATCAAGCCAATATTTCCCACTTTCTTCATGATAATTTCTTTTGCCGAAAGTCATTGGTACCTTGAAAGATTAGAAAATCCATATTGAAAAGAAAAAAAATCTTACTTTTTCCGCCACATGTAAGACTTAATTTACTTTTCAAAATGTCAAACAAACAGCTTTTATCGTTCAAAAACAATAGTGCGGCTCACAATAAAATCGGTACAGTGGATAAAATCTGGCATAAAAGCTGGCATGTAGTGTTTATGTCAAAGGCGAGTGCTTCCCGGCTATTTCCTCTGTGCAACCACTGCTCTCTACTGATATACCAAATAAAAGTGACTTAAACCCATAGTAAGCCCTCTGTTCTGAAGAGACGCCACACAATCGCGGGGCTAACGATCACTTGGCTTTGTAAACTACAGGTAACACAAGCTCTCTGTTTGATTTTAACAACAACAGCTGGAAATAAAATAATAATGCTGGTTGGTTTCACAAAGGTATGACAGTGTTTTGTTATTTTTGAGATGCTGTGACATAAATACATTGTAGGAAGCTACACGATGTTTCTTAACGACGAAAATTGCTTTCTCGAGTGGCGTCGAATGTACGTCAGGTGTGACTTGGACAGTCAGCGTCGCTACTTAATATCTTTGTTGACTGGCTATTTTTATAATTGTGCTGTGAGAAGAATAGTAAGAAGAGTCATCAAATATAGTGTTATCACATTGATTTTTTGTAAGCAATAATAGGAAGCGATAATTTATTTAAATCTCTTCAAAAAGAGAACTAACGAGTCATTATTAAGCCAATATTTCCCACTTTCTTCATGATGATTTCTTTTGCCGGAAGTCATTGGTGCCTATCCAAGATTACAAAATCTACATTGAAATGAAAAAAAAAACTTACTCTTTCTACCACAGGCAACACTTCAGTTCTTTTTCAAAATGACAAACAAAACAGCTTTTATCGTTCAGAAACAATAGTGGAGCTCACAATAAAATCAGTACAGCGGATAAAATCTGGGCATAAAAGCTTGCATGTAGTGTTTACGTCAAAGGCACTCAACCGAGACTCATTTTTACGTAAAACAGTGGTGCCGGTGGCGAAATACTGACAGTTTTAATTTAGTATTTATTAAATATTAGTGACCGGCCCCAGTTTTGCACGAGTGCATTGAAGTTAAATAAAACATTACCAATATATTTACAAAGAACATTAAATTGATACGTAAAAAAAATATTCCGTAATCGCGGACGAGTCAAAAAAAAAAAAAAATATGTTAATTTTTTTTAAGCATGCAGGACGCTATACTATTGCGGATTTGCGGGAATGCTCTTCGTTAGTAATATGCTGTAGGGCTGGTTTTTACCTCGGGCAGAGGCTAAGCATTTGCCATACAACGTGGCAATGCGGCCAGTCTCTTGGGGACATTACCATTCGACAGCGATGCGGATGAATTTTTCGATGCTATATTTTAGTTTTTCAATAGTTTTAGTTAAGTTTGTATATAATTTTGCTATTTTAAAAATAGCAAAATTATATACAAACTTAACTAATTAATTAATTATTAAATAATTAATTAGATATTAGTCACTCTTATAAAAAGTGTCAGTTTAATAGAATTTTGTAAAATTAAGAAATGCTATAATTACGCCACGATTTTTTTTATTTATTAACAAACCGTTTGTGCCCAGTCGGTTTTCCCATCGGCAAAAATTATGAACATCCATCTCCTATTCAAAATCTCACCCCCAAGAGGGGGTGAGATTTAGTTTTAAAAAAAATCCTTGGTGCTCACTTTCGCCAAAAGGAACTCGGTTTAGGTTGTGGGTTATCTGTAAGTAAATTAATTAATTTAAGAATGTTATTAAGTAGAAGAGATGTCGTCAGGAAAGTTTTGAGTATAATGTGAATGGCTAAAAGAGTAGAACCAAAAAAAATGATTGATGGACTGTGTGAAAGATGTTATGGCTAGAAAGGGGGTGACTTATTTATTTTGAGTAAATTCAAATAAAAAATATTGTTCATGAATAAATGACTATGAATATGACCACCGAGATGACGACTAATAGAAAAGTATGGAAGATAAATATATGTTGCGACGACCTCAAAGTGATATTTAAAAGATATATTTCAAATCTGCAATGTTCTTGGTAAGATGGCAGATAAGTCCTACTGTAATCTATCCTATTATAATCCAATTTCTCTTAAGATACGTAGAAATAAAACGAAAACGATTTTTATCACCTTGTTCTTCACTGCGTGATTTTTATTTGGGGCCATTTATACTCAGGTTTCCTCACGTTATTTCCTCGAGCGTAATGTCCTATTTACACGACGAAAGTTTTTTCGTACGGCATACAATAAAATTGGAACTTACAAGTTTTATTGGCGCTTCAACTTGATAATGTAATGCATTGGCAATGAAAATCCACCGTAAAAATCATTCTTAAGCGTTAATTCCAAAAGTTAGCAACGTTGCAAATAGCTGTCAAATATTTACCTGTTTTGATTCATTTGGCAATGTTACTGTATAGACATATGAAATATCGCTAACTAGTGAATGATAATATTAATAGTGAGTTGGAATTAAAACACCGAATTTGATATTGTAACCGTTATAGGTGTAAAAAAGGCATTTGGAAAGTCTCCAAATACATGCCAGTTTTGAAAAATGTATGATTCCATCTGTATTATTAACTAGATAAGTTTATAGGTACCACGTTTTATAAACCAAATTAATAAGATCTTTCATACAAACTGTATCTCCCCTTTTCACACACAAAGGGGTTAATTTTAATCATTCCTCTTTGCCTCATCAAGTCGCGATGCAACTGAGAACCATCTTAATGATATACTATATGGTTATGTATTTTCGTTTTTGCCACCAACTTCCAAAATAAAGTTATTTTTCACTGGTTTTTAGTACACTGGTAGTGTTTTTTTTTGGAAGTTTTTTTATCAGAATACACGCTCTTAATTAGAAGATACCTTTTCGAAATAAAAATGTATGACACATTGCTAAAGATCTTCTTTTCATTATTTACAAGAGGGACTCTTTTTGAATAAGACTAGTCAGGCAGCAAGTTAGCGAGTCTGACAACACAAAATGCACCATTCCTACTTTATTCCTGCAGGCCTAACATGACGCACGCGACAATTACTTGTTCTCGCGTGAGTAATTTTTGTCTATTTTGCCTCTTTTCTCGTTTTCTGACAGCGCCTCCATACAAAATAGTCGACTGCTTCTGTCAAACTTTATGTTTTGTCGACAAACCCTAACATGGCACCTTAGTTATCTCGATTTTTGACAATTCAACACGAGATAATCTCCGATTCTTCTGTCATTAAGTCGTATTTACTCGTCCTCGATTTTGACGACGAAAACGACGAGAAGAGTAGACAAAATTATTATACAAAAAATATCTCCAAAATAACATGGCAGTTTCATAATTGTAATTATTTTAGTCATCATTTTATTTTACAATATATTAATAATGAAAATACTTAGTTTTAAACTACTATTTATATTGGAACGACGTGTTTTATATGGACTTTTTCGTTTTTTGTATTGAAAATATGAAAAATTATTACCTACATGTTGGGTATTAGGGGTTTATGTGTTTCATAAAGGGGGTTCAAATTTTCATTATTTTCGCGATAGGACACACCATTTTCGAGATATAAGCAAAAGAAAAGAAAAAAAAGTCGAGGTGTTGGTGTGAATTTTAGTTCATAAAAAATAATGTCCACACCTTTTTAATCGCGATTAAATACTTGGACCATCAGAATTTTAGATTTATATGATTTTAGAAATTAATAACTACTAAAATATAGTTAAGTTGTGTCACTTTAGTCTATTTCAGAATGGGAAATCGTCGGTTGACAGGAATAATCTAAATTTTGATAATTTTTAGTCTAGTTTAGAGGTATTTGTGACAAGGAAATCAGCACCATTGAATGAATGAAACGGAATCTCAAGCCGATGTTGCTATCATAAAAATAATTTGTTTTTAATAACTTGCAACATCAGTTTCTCGTCGCGAGATATAGAAGTGTCAAAATGCCTTTTTTAATTTCATTTCATTTCATTTAATTTCACAAATTTCGACAAAACGAGAAAAAGAGCGTTCTCGCGCTTGTCATGTTAGCCCTGCTGGAAATGATTTCGCTCCTAAGTATTTTTATGGAATTTAATCATTTTCTGAATATAAAACTTTAATCGGATAAACTTGAAATCCGCAAAAGAAAATTTCAAATTTCAAGTGAACATTTGAAATTTTATGAAGCAGTAAATTCAAAGAAAAGCTATATAAAGCCTTCGAACGATTTGCGAGAAAATAAAAAATGTTGGTTATATTTTTGTATTGCTAGCGACGGGACAGAAATACCATTTATGCATTTTCATTGGAAATAGTAATTGTATATATTTATGAATTAAACCTTTTCATATTTAAGCGTAGGAGATTACGATTATGAATATTTATACATTACAGCTGTTTGACATTTCAGTTTCTGCGAAAATAAATAAAGGCATATTATATTAAATCAAACCTCTAATGATTTCCATTTTATGCTCCTAAAAATATTATTGAACACTAATAATGACTGCACCTCTTTTTGTAAACCACAAATAATTCGTGTCGGGGTCCTAAAAACACTCAATAATCAAGTAACTGTGACCAGCGATCACTAGACCAACGAGTCTAACAAGTCTTCTTTTCTTTTCTGAATAGAGATCTAGCTTTAAAAATCAACCAGGTCTGAGTCAGACTCGCACACCAAAAGTTCCGTACAGTATTAAGATCAAAATCAAAAGTCAAACTAGGCTGAGACTCAGCACTTTTCGAACGCCAAAATTACATAAGACAGTCCCCCAATACGTCCCCCTACACCACTTCCTAGTGCTTTAGCTGGGAAGAAGAAGTGGCACAAAAAAATCCCCAGCAAATCCAGCAATTACGCAGAAAAATATACGTTTCTTGTATATAAAAATTAAATAAAGTTATAATTAAAGGGGGTGCCCTTTAATTATAACTTTATTTAATTTTTATTATAAAATTTGTTATAGCGGCAATAGAAATACACAATCTGTGAAAATTTAAATGTCTACCTATTACGGTTCATGAGATACAGCCCGCTGACAGACAGACGCACGAAAGGACAGCGGGGTCTTAGTAATAGGTCTTTTGGCTCCCCTTTTTTTTTGTTTTGGTGGGAAATTAGCTTATAACTTCTCCCGCTCTGGGCGGAGCAGGAGGGCGTGTGCTCTTACTTACTAAAACCCACCCATGTTTCTTCAGTTGCCTGTACGTTGCCAGGGGCTACGGTATCCCTTTCGGACGTTCCTGCAACCCCGGCAGGCCTCGGTCCTATCGGACCCCTTCAGTTGCTGACATCTCTTTGAGGCGCGCGTGGAACAACGCCCCGTCGACCCGGGCCTGGTCCTTATCGGACGGCGAGCCACCCATTGCTCACCGTCTTTTGGCACCCCTCACGTACGGAACCCTAAAAAGTAACAAAAAGTGTATCAACACATAGTATGATATCTGAAACTAACATTTTATTGTACACGGAACTAAGTAAAACTATTCGAATAGTGTTCTCCATTTCAAAGTGCACGAAGTACAGTAAACCACATAAGTTTACGAGCAGCTAGCGCAGCGCTGAACCAATATTTCGACAAAACTTTAACGATAATGTGTACGGAGCAAGTTTCTAGGAAAAATTCTTGTATTGACAATGAAACATTTTTCTTTAGGAAAAGATACGAAAAGTTGTTGCAGGCGAAAGCGTCAGGGTAGCCCGCGAAATTCAATTGCGGTTTTTGCAATTTACAGGTTTCGTATCAGGCTATATGATGATCTAAATATGATTTGCGGCCGTATCAAATGTTTAGTTATAGAATTATAATCATTAAAATCATCAATACAACTATCTTAGTTCATGTCATTGTAATCCTATCGAATGACCATTTCATGAAATCATGATATTTGAGGATTATGTTAACTTAAGGAGTTGTATTGCTGATTCTACTGATTATAATTATGTAAAGCCTTATTTGTTACGGTCGTGAATTAAATTTTAATCAACATACAACCTGCCAGTGACCTGGTAGTTGCAAAAAAAGTAAGAAAATTTGTATTTTGCGGGCTTCCTTAGCGCATCCCCCTTAAGTAATATTTGGAAACTACTAACTGTGTGGCTTTTTTGAGCTTGAAGTTGTCCTGTCATTTTCCGGATTTTTTATAAGCCGGTACAAAAACGGGACAGAAAGAGGTTCTCATATTCAATGTATTTTCGTAGGTCCTTTAGTAACGTAATGTATCCCAGGCGGCAGTTCCGATTTTGCCAGTAATTTTTTTCAAAGAAAAATACCTTATCGAACTTTTTTTTTTGTTGTCTCTGTGGTTTATCGTCACTATACCATAAGAATGAGAGAGATGGAAGGCTAAGTTTAATAGATAAGCGCAATAGAGTGGACCGTTGCTGTTGTACAAAAGCTAACAGTCAAAGCTAATTTTAACATTTCGGAAGGGGTTTAATAAAAGTCAGACAATAATCCTATTAGAATATTGGTAAAAAAATAATTAAGGATAAACTAAGTAAATGTATGTCAAAAAAAGAAATGTGAGATGGCAACGCTTGTTATAGTGATGGCGGATTTGGGCTAGTGTTGGGCAAGTCCCGGGAGATTTTATTATCCTGGTGTGTATTGGTTCGATTACTGACAAATGCCTGCACTGACTGGACAGGTCCACTCAAATCTTTGTGGTTCTTTCCTCAAAAGACCATTTCAAACACTAATCTACGTGGTCCTCATATGTCCTGACTAAGATTATGTCTGGACTTTAAAAGAGACTGTGAGTTTGTTTCAGTCTTTCCTTTCAGAGTAGTCAGATAGGAAACGCCGAACTCATCTAGCATTTTTTTTTTTTATATGACGTGTAAAAGTGATTGAAATATCATATTAACAGAATAAACAATTTCATTTAATTTGAATTGAAAGGAATTGAAACCGGTAGTAAGAAAAATATAAGTATATTTATTAAAATATATTTTAAGCCCGAAAAGCTTAATTTTGATAATTATCTATCTAAAAAAAGAAAGAAAATACATTTATTTTCGGTAAACATGACGCGAAAAAAGAACACAAAGACAAAAAAGACCAAGTTGAGCGAAAATATGCATCACATCCACGCAAAACGGCCATCGCTCAGCATAATGCTGCGACCCTATGCAAGACAGAGCCTCAGCGCTGATTTTCAGCAACAGCCGATGTAACTCCGCGGCGGCGCGGCGTCGTATCTGTTTCTAGTGCTTCTCTGTCAAAAGTATTACAATTTTATTCCCGAAAATGGACAGATTTTCATTACATTACGATATTACCCAGCAAAGGTAACAAAAACTTTTATAATAATATCTAAATATGCAAATGTAATGAAACTATCATCAACAACAAACACACACAAAACCTACAACTATAACTACATCCACCATACCCAAATGAAACTGTAGGTTCCCCTCAAACTGTCATTTAAACTCCGGGACTCGCAAACTATACATCTAAACAACCCGGGAAGCACAACACTACACCCGTTATTGTAAATACTGAGCGACCAGTATAAGTTGGCATACTGCGGAAGAAGGCACTATGGAGGCTAATAATAAAAATAGTGTGAATAATACTATTTTTTTGCGTATTACTTACTTTTTTTAACGAAAAATGTTACAAAAGATAGTCGACAAATACCTTGTCAAATTTTCTAATCTTATCCTGGAAAAAGAAATAGCACAACAAACAAATTCAAACTCAAAAGCATTTATTTCAATTAAACCATTTACAGGCACTGTGGAATTGTCAGAGAGTCGGTCAGTTAAAGTTCGTTTTTTTAATTCCAGAGACTAATTTGACATTACAAGTGATTGGTGGTGATCCGGCGGGATTTCATGGCGTCATGAAGAGTGCGATTGTCGCAACCTAGTGCTGGGCACGCCACAATTACGGAGGAGTGGCTCACCTTCCGCCTGACGCAGGTCCTCACCGGACACGGTTGTTTCGGGAGGTTCCTGTTTCGTATCAGGCGGGAGGAAACGCCCAGGTGTCACCACTGCGTGGATCGCCCGGAGGACACGGGGGAGCATACGGTGGAGGTCTGCCCGGCTTGGGCAGAGTATCGCCGTGTCCTCGTGGAGGCGAAGCGAGAGGGCATGGAAGGCCGTCACCACCTTCTGCGAAGCAGTAATGCTCGCGAAGGAGCAGGTGGAACGCGTGAGGGCGAGGCAGATTTCGCACCCTCACTAGCCGCCGCAGGAGTCGCCCTACGGAAGACGGTGAGCAATGGGTAGCTCGCCGTCCGATAAGGACCAGGCCTGGGTCGACGGCGCATTGTGTTCCACGCGAGCCTCAAAGAGATGTCAGCACAAGTGAAGGGGTCTGATAGGACCTATGCCTGCCGGGATTGCGGGAAACTCCGAAGGGGATACCGTAGCCCCTGGCAACGTACAGGCAGCTGAAGGAACATGGGTGGGGTTTAGTCAGTAAGACTGATACGCCCTCCCACTCCGCCCAGAGCGGGAGAAATTATTTGACAATTTCCCACCCAAAAAAAAAAAAAAGTGTTTTTTGTTGGTTTTTCAATTTGGAGTTTGACACTTGCACCTGTCAAATTAGTATCTGGAATTAAGAAACGAAATGTAGTCAAAAGTTGAAGCTATTTGCTCATTCCGAAACGTTAGGTCTCTATGGAGAAGAACGCCAAATACTCCAAAATGAAAAGAACAAGAGATAAACAAGAATGATACTTGCCTTCACAACTAGCGCCACAACCGAGCATCCACACATTGGTCGCTGTATACTGTATTGCAAACATCAAGTTTCATTAAATCAGTCTCATTTCAGTATCAGATTTGGGCTCGCCTTTTTGTGACGTCACCGTTCATAAATGTTTCTCGTGTTATGTTTCTATGGGACGTTAGGCGAATTATAGGATATGGTTGAAACTGTTCAGACTGAAGTGAACTGTACAGATTTATATATATTTTTTTTAGTACTTCATGCAGCAGTATGTATGTAGCTAAACAAACTGAAAATGAGCTAAACAAACTCCGCAGAACTGATTTTCTCAACTAATGCTTCAAGACGTCAAAACACTACCAGCGGTCGCTAACCTCACAAAAAAAACATCAAAATAATTACTGTTTCGGTTTATCATATTTACATATCAATGCCCATTAGGTTTGCGCAGTTTCGCTAGTTAATTTCATTTAACCCTGTATTCATGTGTTTTTTAGTTGCATTTAATCGCCGTGCACCAATAGCCCAGGGAAATTAGGTTTGAACCCTGCACTAAAACCTAACAGCGATTTTTTTCTTGAATCGTGTTTTTGAACTTAACTCTTCAAATAATATTAAAAAAATAACATTTTCCAGGACTGTATCATGGTTAAAAAAAACAAAAACGCGATTTTGTGAATAAATATTGAGGCAAAATAGCTTACAGGGTTTTTTTACATTATGTAAATAATTGGTAAAACTAATGCTTATATTATTTCAGAATTAAACGTTTTCGTCCAAGGAACATTAAATAAAAATAAAATTACGAAATATTTTAATTGTACTTCAAGCAAAAATGTTAACAGTGGTTTTCTTTGCATTAAATTAACTAATTAAACATTTAAATATGTTATCCAATAAAATTAAACATATTGTACTAGCACAAGATATTATTGAAAGGTTTTTTTGCAATAGCTGTTCAGGTAAAACTGTAACAGAAATTTAGTTTAACTTTTATTTGTAGACTCTACCTGACCTTATTACAAGAAAATTAAACAGATTGTAGCAAAATGATATATTTAAAAAAAAAAATAGATAATTTGCGTTAATGTGTTTAATTTTCTTGTTATTTAATGAGTGAGTAACTTATCGCGGTATACATTTTCACATAATCCCTTGTCGCACATAATCCCTACGCGTTAAATTAAAAAAAATCGCTGTTTACGTTAAGTTAACCTAAAATTTGGCGTAAATTCCCCAGGCGACAATAAAGCCATCAAGAAACGAAACAAGCATCCTTGATACGTCATTAGGTTTTTTTTTATCCGACTTCTCAAAAAGGAGGAGGTTATCAATTCAGTAGTATTTTTTTTTTAATATGCTACCTCATTACTCCGTCATTTATGAACCGATTATGAACATTATTTTTTTATTTGAAAGGATTCACTTCCCGATTGGTTCCATTTTTATCAAAATTTATTTCCGATGATGGAATCCATGAGGAATTGAGGGAACTCCTCAAATATTATAGGCATACACATAGCAATTTAGGTATTTTCAGCAATAAATTAAGCATTTGCATTCAGAAAGTATCATTTGGTGAAATGGAACTGATGAAGAAGACCACAGATAAGTATTTCACGGGTGGCGAAGATGTTTCGATTAAGATAGTTAAGCGACTATGAAGCACGTTTAAATAAAGTATTCTGATGACCATCGAACTGATCTGAAGATGAAGCCGGAAGGACGGTACCGGAACTCCGTCATAAAACAATGTATCCTAGCCGTGTTAGGGCTTATTCGAATTACCATGAGATGTACTCTGGCTATAAATAATTTTAATGGTAATATCCGGGCATCAAATTGCGCTATTTGAGTCGTATGTTATGTGTGGCATTGATTGTCAGAAGACAGATTTTGTAGCCTCGTTATTTCCATCAATGATCTGAAAACTTTAAATTAGCATATCTTTTTATTGGATAAGACGATTGCAATGAAATAAAAACTAAATGTTACATCATGATTATATTCTATTTACAATTTTAAGAGGACTGTAATTTAATTTCAAAAATGTTATTTCTGTTAAATTGAAAGTAGAAAAATGTATTCCAAAATGTGTACCATTTTGGGCCAATAGATGTCATTGAGATGCAAAACATTTTTTAACCCCTTTTCTACACTTTCAAGCCAGTTTTGAAAAATGTATGATTCCATCTTTATTATTACCTAGATAAGTTTATACCACGTTTTCTAAACCAAATGAATAAGATCTTTCATACAAACTGTGTCCGCCCTTTTCACCCACAAAGGGGTTAATTTAAATCATTCCACTTTGCCCCACCAAGTCATGGCATGGATTCTTCCCCACTAGGGTTGGCACCTTAGAATTTGTGTAGATAGGTGTGCTCGTATCTTATATTTGTTTGAAAAAGAAAAAAAGTATATCTAAGTAAAATGTAACTCAGAATCCATTAAGATTTTAGACTAGTGGAATTTGCCCCACCAAGTCAAACTAGTGGGGCATATTCCACTGAAAAATTTTAGGCATTCCTCTTTGCCCAGCGGGGCACGCGAGCGGAGCAAAATGGAATGACTCGTTAATTTTTGAAAAATCTTTTGTTATGTTTCTATTATTCGACTGGTATACGAATTTGTGCGGGGTAGGTATAAACACAACTAAACAGTGAAAAAAAAAACAACCGACTTCCAAAAAAAAACACTAAAATAACTTTTTTACAAAACAAAAAACCACCGAATTCCACAAAAATACACTTAAAAGAGAAAAATAACTTGAATTTGGGAAGTCGGCGGCAAAAACGAAAATACAGATCCATATAGTAGACTTTAAGATGGTTCGCAGTTTGCATAGTTATATGCCTAGGGAAATAGTTATGAATTGCTTTCAAATATATTACGGCATATTTTACCATATATGTTGAATAAAATATCATCGTTTTTGTTCGGTTTAAGTCGGTTGTTTTTTTTTTTGTAAAAAAGTTTTAGTCATTGACAATTTCGCGCCCAATTTGGATTTCAAAAATCTGACTCATTCAAATTCCGAACATAGAACTATCCAATCAAAGGATTTTGCCAGTAACGATCAAAGTACCTAAAGTCACGCACTAACCTACATGGTTACTCGTTCAAAACCAAACAAAATATAGAGAGGTTTACTTCAATACCTTGTTTAAGAATCACGGAATAGAAAGTAGATGGACAGTTATTTGCTTAAAACCATTTCGTAAAAAAAAATATAATTGAGGGACAATCAAAGACAGATTTAATAAACACGAAGCTGAATTCTGGACCGAGTCCATTTAGATTGACATTCACACACCTAAAAGAAGAAAGAAATAGTTTTTTTTTTCTGTATGTTTCGCCATTCACATGACTTAAAATGGCTGATTCACTCATTTAAACTAACGTCCTTAACTCATAAAAGGTATGAGGTCGTTAGTTTGCACAAATTCATCGTGCATGCCCACTGCCACGCCATATTTACATACATGAATAATCAATATCCAATAAAAATATAAATTAAACTAAACTAAACCACAAAATAATTTTTTATGAAATTTTACAGATGGGCATCCTAGGATCAGCGGGGTAATTGTGTAACACACATAAAATGACAACTTATAGCAATGGGTTTCATTTTTACAGGTTTTTTTTTTTTTTTTTTTTGGGTGGGAAATTATCAAATAACTTCTCCCGCTCTGGGTGGAGCGGAAGGGCGTGTCAGACTCTTACTGACTAAAACCCACCCGTGTTCCTTCCGTTGCCTTTACGTTGCCAGGGGCCACGGTATCCCTTTCGGACTTTCCCGCAACCATTTTGACAGGTCACCCAAGTTCATTGCGTTATTTACGGTGTTGAGCAGACGATTTTTTTTAAACCTATGAAGCTATTGATTAGTAATATCTGTCAAAACTCTCGGATTGTGATTGAAAATGTGAAAAAACATCGGCTACTTTTCAAGCGGAATGTATTAAAAAATTATGAAATAAAAATCACACGCAGACGAATTCGCGTGCAACAGCTAGCAAATCAACACATCATGACCACTCCATTCACTCACTCATCTCTGTCCCAACCTACCCTTTAATTTCACAAGCCCATCAATTCGATAGCCGGTTGACAGAAGTGCCAGCCATTTTGAAGAGGCAACGGATGTTAATTGGACGCAAAACACGTTATTTTGTGTTGCTGACAGGTAATTACTGGCATTACGTAGTAATAAAATTGGATTAGATTTTGTCTGTAGGTTGAAGGAATTTTATTTTATTTTCTTGCTTTTGCAACTGTTCGTCACTAAATATTACCACCACCGAGACCATCGGGGTCGATTTGACCGCAAGGATGATTAAAACTAGGACCATAAAGACCGCCGGAGCCACAAAGACACAAGCGCAACAATCGTGATTGTGGTTTCGATTTCCAGGTCGAGTGGAGTGCTATTAGGTTTTTAGTCAGGAAATTTTCACGCCCAGGAGTTTGAAACTTAGTCTGTTAAATGGTAATTATCTGAAACTCAAACCATTTACTATTTAAATTAAACCATTTACGTCGGTCAATCAAAAAGATGAAGCTCATTCCAAAGCATAGTCGGTCTCTATGAAGAAGAGCGGGCAAGAAACTCTTTTAAATTAACTCTTAACGTATTTTTGCTTACATGGAACTTATAAAAATACTGAACTGGGGAATTCGGGAAATCGCAGGCGTGATTTTGTGTTAAATTCATGTTCGGAATTTTTACACAAAGATCATAATTATTATTGAAATCCTTTTTGACAAAGCATAATTAACCCCACTCCCTTAGGACACAGACATCTTTAGTAAACCTAGACTGAATGTTCTGTAATCCCCAAGACGCATTATGCAACCATGATGTTTGATGATAAAAAGCCTGACATTATCATCATCATCGTCAGCATTTAGCAGTCCACTGCTGGACATAGGCCTCTTCAATTGCACGCCATTTAACTCGGCTCTCGACAACTCTCATCCAGCTGCTACCAGCCACCTTGTGAAGATCAATCAACCTGCCCTTTTCTCAACTATATTGAGGTCGGCTTCCTATTTAGATAGGAAGCCGACCGTATGCAGCTGAATACCAGTATTTCACATGAAGCGACTGCCTATCTGACCTCCACAACCCAGTTACTAGGTAATGCAATACCCCTTGGTAAGACTGTTTGTCAGCTTCTGACTAGCTTCGTTGCTCCAAAAAGCCTGTAGAAAATTACAGACCGTAATTTTCAAAACTCCCTCTTTATCAGATTTTAAAACAATAAACTTACAAACGAACCCATCCTTTACGAGAATAGAAACGCAAAATATGCAAATGAAGTACAGCCATCCTTACCTTACATACATCAAACTGTGCTTACCCTTTACAACTAAATATTAGAGATGGGCAGACTATGACTACGCTCGACAAGCCGACTGGCCGGCTAGTCGTTTGCTAAAACACCGACTATTAATCGGCCAAGCCGATCAAATCTTTCGGTGAAGTTCGGGTGTACAAAACCGAAACTGTGATACTAAAATATAATAAGCAATGGATTATGTACTTGTACGTTCTTTTTTCGAGTGTATTTCATTAGTACGACAAACAAGAGTGCGAAATGTCATTAGGTCGACAGGTCGATAGATCATTAGTTCGACAGGTCGTTAGTGCGACAAGCAATGTATATTTAATAAATATGGCTTCTAAGTAATACCTACGGTGCTCGATACCGATGGGGCTACTACTTTTTATATTCATATAGAAATTTAAAGTTATGTAGATATAATTACTTCTAGTTTCCGACTAGCCGCAGACTACAAATATAACCAGATAGTCGACTTTCCCGACCAGTTGGTACATCTCTACTAAATATATAGCGTGAATAAACAAAGGGCAGAACTACATTCAAATGTAAATGAAGTGAAGTGAAGGGAATTTTCACCGTTGTGTAATATGCCTTAGTAGTGAGGACCGCTTGCGTAATGGTCAGTTTTGCATATTATTGTATTGTGGAGTAGTGGGATCATTTCTTGAGTTTTGAATGGGGATTTATAACTTTAAACTTCATTAAAATAAATATTAACATCCTTTTGTTGAACATTTTTATTTTATTCTATGCAGGTTAGGTTATAGCCCAGCCACTCTCATTCAGTGGCTTACCTTGCGCCATTGTTTATATCCATTACCAGCATTGAATCTCATTCGGATAATATTATGATGATGATGAAAGCACGTTAAGCCGAAGTCCCGGCTTTCATTCGTATATCTGTCAGTCAGAAGTTCGATAGTCTGACATTCAGTCTTACCAAGGGGTAGGTTCGTATCTTGTTACCCAGTGATTGGGTAACATACATACATATACACACACACACCCCCACACACACATATTTATTTTTGCTATATATTTTCTAGTGTACAATAAAGTATTTTAAAAACAATAAATTAATAATAAACTCACGCCTTCTTCCCATTGGGGTAGGCAGAAACTACAGAACGCCACCAGATGACATTAATGTTATTCTGAACTTCACTTCACTATGTACTTCTCAAGTGACCTCACAATGATGATTGAGGCACTCACACAATGGTACTCACGGGTTCCATATTCTCACCTTCGCAAACCAAGACGTTACAACTTCCAAGTGATGTTTCAAGACTAATAGATTTCGATCTAAGTTACTAGCTTACTACCAGTGGTCTACTAATCCAATTATAAAGTTTATGTTAGCAAATGCGCTCTACATACTTGCATTTGGCTTTGTGCACAACATTCTAGAACAAGATTTAGCTATCAAGGTGCTCCAATAGAATACCAAAGTTACTGTGAATGTGGAATTAGGTAGGTTGTGTGATAAAGGCATCTGTCCCACCACTGGCGATTAACGAACAGCGAGTGTATGACAAAGGTGACGAGCGAGAAAGAGGATCATAAAAGAAACAATATAAATGTGACCATCAATTTATTTGTTATTAATCATACGATTTATGATAAAATATGTATAAGTTCCTATTACTATAACTGCTATTCGTGTATACAACTATTTACCGCCAGCTATTATGCAATTAAATGGAAATATGTAAAAAAATAATAGTAGTAAAATATTAATAGATTTGTAATGTATTTTATAATCAGCTTTTTTATTTATTTGTAATTTGGCTGTAATGTATTTGAAATTTATTTGCCTTGTAATACTCTTGCATATCCAACATGATAAGCGTGAGTCTCTAAGCGAGTGTTTTGCCCGCCAAGCGACAGTCACTAAGCGAGTACAGTTTGACAGTTCTTGTCGCTGCGACAAACGAGTACTCGCCGGTGGTGGTGTGAACAATCAGCGATCAATTATTAATATTTATGTATCTCTTTTACTTACACGAGACGTGATATTATTTGTCCGTTTTTTGAGCGATAAAATCGTTGATAACTTTTCGCTTCCTCGTTGGTGGTGGGACAGGTACCTACCAAAGGGAAGCTTACATCTTGCAGGCTAGTAGGAAAATTATTCTGGTTGGATTCGATCACTCATGCGAATTTTGAATCGGTAAAAGAATTGTAGAACTAGGCGATTGATTATTGTGAGGCTGATTTGTTTTGGTTGCACTACAGTGAACACGTCTTGTTAAAAATAATTATCCTATACAATTAAATGAGCAGTATTTGTAATCACGTTCTCGAAAACGGCTCGGCCTGTAAACAGGGGTTTACGGGGGCTTACAATTTCGATGAAAGTTAGGCGAAAAATCGATCTAGCTAGGTCTCTTATCTGGAAAAAATCGTTTTCTCGTTTTTCACAGCCTCGGGAATGTGATACAATGTTGATATACCTCGAATCAACCAGGTCCGAGCTCTGCTCGGGTCAAAATAGATAAATATATCGATGTTTATAGATCGACCAGGGGTACTACCTATATAATACCTAATAGGCATTTTTTTGGCATCAGCAGCTCCCTTTTGTCCGGGTACCGTAGTGCTCCAGTGTCCTACAGTACCTTTGTGACTTCTACAATTCTAAATGGAGATGCTTCTTACTATTTTCGTTTTGACGGTACAATTTACATCAGCTGACGAAACTGCGCAGACGTGACGTGACATTAAGACATCGAAACCCTTTAAAACCGAGCTCCTCAGGTATTAAAGGGGATTTTCTGGAAAAGTGTTACATGTTGTGTGTGTTAGTGTAAGTGTGGGTGTGTGTGTGTGTTAGGATTATTCTATCTGTCCATTTCTGCCGTCAAGCAGTACTGCTTGTTTCTGTTAGCATAGGCATAGCATAATAATAGCCTCTGTCCTATCGCAGGTATGCTAGAAGAGATTTCTTTAGAAATAAGCATCACCTTTGTACGTATTTTTCTATTCTTTTCTTCTTGTCTGTTTATATTATGTGTGTTCATAAATGGTTAAATAAACAAATAAATAAATAAATGGTTAAATAAATAAATAAATAAATAATCAGCCTATAATGTTCCCACTGCTGGGCCTCCTCTCTGTGAGAGGGAGTGGGCGGTAATCCACCACGCAGGCCCAACGCGGGTTGGTGCATGTTACCATGTCCTCGAATTATTTATTCTAGGTCACACCGGTTTTTTCACGATGTTTTCGTGATGCTTCCGTTTGAAGAGTACATATTTGTGTGCTGATGAAAATATCAGCCACACAATAAGAGATTATGAACTCCATTTCTAAACTCGGCAAAACACCAGCAACCCCCTATGCCTTGATCATGTGGCATCTACATCGCCACATGAGAACTACGCATCAAAATCCTGACGTCACACAAATCCTGCATCGCGCATATATAACTTTTTGACATCAAACATTGGGCAGTTGCCCACCAGACATGACACCCGTCTAGTCGGAGGATACTCCCTTTTCTATAGAGGATGAGTGTACTTTACACCCTGTTCTTCAAGACTCTAAAATCGCACGTACCGAGTAGATGGGCGAGACAGCAAAATTATACAAGGCCGAGAGAGTTTGGTGGACAAGTAGGTATTTTTTTACTTTGGTAGCGTGCTCCGAGCGACCTGCTGTGTTTGGCGAGTAGTGAGTACGAACCGAGTGCATGTTTATACCCATCGAGTGGGCAAGCGAGTCAGTGTGGGGAAGCGTGGGGTGGGCACTCAGTCGGTAAATAGAACAGGGTTCAAGTGACTGTCTCGTATTGCCGTTTAACTCGGCCGAGCACTCGGTGATATGTTTACACGAATCGAACGCTCGGCCGAGAGCACTGTCTCGCCCATCTACTCGGTACGTGTAATCAAGGCATTACTACTGCATTTTGCACATAAGGTAACCTCATTGCATCTGACCGTCATGACTTATTTGACGAATCTATAACAAAAATAAACCTTTTTACCCCCAAAATTACAGTACTGTGTAACTAGAATACCTAAAATGTCCCATACAATGTAAACAAAAGCCTATTTTGCTGGACAGAACTGTCAACCTTATTGAAGTCAACAAGATAAGGGGAGTTCTCAACACCCCGAAGTGAATACTTGAATAGGTCCTGATACAATATGATACAGCACTATTAACAATGAACAACCATTTTCTAAAGACGTTTCGAATGGAAACGTTTTTAGGGTTCCGTACCCGAAGTTTGTCAAACGGAACCCTATTACCAAGCCTCCGCTGTCCTTCCGTCCATCTGTCTGTCAGCGAGCTATATCTCATGAACCGTAATAGATGGGCAGTTAAAATTTACACAGATTGTGTGTTTCTATTGCCGCTATATCAATAAATAATAAAAATTAAATATAGTTAATAAGAAATGAGTTTTGTTTTCGGCGTTTTCTGCTCGATCATAATACGGTACGGAACACTTCGTGAGCGAGTCCGATACGTACCTGGCCTGTTCTTATTAAAATAGCTTTGTGTTTTTGAAGGTATTGTAAAGGTGGCTTTGTGTATCATATTTTCTTATGATGATAAGGAAATATGAATGAGCTGAAATGAAACGAGGGCTTTTGACTTATTCGTGTTTTTTGCTCGATAATTTTCCGCTAAGGCTTGTAGCTAAAAAAAAAAATATTTTTTATTATTTCCTTTATTGGCCAACCAACAATTATTTATACCGTAAATAGTTGACGTAATATCTACCATAATCTATGGCAAGAATTTCTTACAGGTTAGCGCCGCATGCCCCATAAAAATTGCGTGCGGTTTGCCACAAGCACAAAACTATAAAATGAATATCTTATAATAACTAAAATTAACAAGTTTAAATTAACATTACGCGATGGAATATAAAACTAATATTATAAGCAGCAACAGTAAAATTCAATAGAACCAAACAAACAGAGATACAACAAAATAGAAAACAAAAAAAAATAACATTAATAGTAGTTGTTCTATGAAACTTGACTTAATTCGTCACCCTCCCCGCTAACTGTCCTAACTAGCAATTGATATTTCTCCAGGGCAACAGTTTTTCAGTCGGGCGCTACAATCATGTTAATGAATTAATAGCTTTTTTTATATTGCTCTTGGCTTACTCTTTGAGTTAGTAGTTGCCCTAAAGCCCTAAGGCCATTAAACATTTTTTCGAAAAGTTATGAACACGTAGGTAATGTCAGTGCAGATACGTGAGTTTGTGAGATACAACAGTTAGCGGGGAGGGTGACAATATGAGTCAAAATGCACGTCAACAAGATCGCTGGAGCTATTTAACAATTTGCAAAGACGAGGAACAACAGAGTTCGCACCAAGTATTGTTCATAATGAAAGTATGAATTCGTAATTTTGTGAGGGTTGAGCTGCGCTTTCTCCCCCTTATTCCTAACCCTGCTTAAAGTTAAGTAATGATTAGCGCCTGTTTAACCATACATTTTGACGTTCGAACATCACTTAACTTTTAGCAACGTTTATAAATAAGAGGGTCTGTGTTTAGTCTGTGGAGGGTAAACATTTTTTACACTTTCAGATGAGATTTCTGTGTGGGTCAGATTCTGAGAGATGACTTCCAGTACTTGCGATCCAGTGCTAATGCGGACTACTGTGCCCTAATTGCGTAATACACGATCAATTGGAGTCTGAATTGTTTTGAAACAAATTGCTGCTAATCCATTGCTTCATAAGTTCGAAAAAAAATCTGCTCATCAACTTAAATAACGCAATGAATGTTGTTGAGCTGTCAAAATGAAACAGTTGTCGTAATCGTTTACGAAAATATGTTGCGTAATTAGATAGCTGGTCGTTTGTTTTGTCCAGCTCGTCCCGCCATCTTCTACCGGGTCTGCCGCGACGCCTGTTAGCTGTGTCAGGGGTCCACACAGTGGTTATTTTGGCTCACAGCTGATTAGGCATGCGGCAGATGTTACCAGCCCAGTCCCACTTCATATTTGTGGTTTTGGTGTTGCGAATGTGGTCTGTTAATTTAACGCATAGAATACTGCTCTCTATCGCACGGCACACAGGTCTCATTAACTAGACCTATCACCTAATGACTATACCACAGTATAAACAAGTAACAGTATTGTCTTCATAGAAAACGCCCAAAACGACGCGCTTTGAAATATCAGTGTATCTATACCGGTACGCAATCATCGGTATCAGTTTATCTACCGAGCGGCTGTAGGTAATTATTTCAAGGTCACTGCCGAGACATAATACTGTGAGTATACTATACTCAATTTACAAGTTACAGATACCCAATAATGATGATGACACACATACCTACCACCAAGTTAGCTGCTCACCCCATAAGCTAAGCGTTTGAAGATAAGCACGGTGCAAGTGTTTATGTCTAAATTAGCTCTCGTTAAGATACCGTCAGCGGGCTAGCTTAGTTTTAAACGTAGATTTAGGTTGCGTTCAGTGATGACGTAATGAGGAGTAATTTTTTATTTATACAGGGTGACTGGTAATTAGTGACCGATACTTAAACACGTGACTTTACTCATCATTATGAACAACTTTTACTAAGGGACCAAACCAGAAATCGCGAAAAAAAAATGCTGTTCCCTGCAATTTATGTTCGCATAACTCGTCAAAATTTAAGGATCAGCTGTTTTTGTTTTGCGATTTCACGTTTGTTCCCCTAATAAAAGTTGTTCATATTGATGAGTAAAGTCACGTGTTTAGGTATCGGCCACTAATTACCAGTCACCCGGTATATTTTCTGGAATAGTATGAAGAATTCTACAATGGTAACCCTTAAATGATGAATGAATGAAATGCGCCGACCCCAGCGTGGTTGAACCAGACTCGATAAATCGAATGAACCCCATGATTTGCACTAGCCCCTGGAGCTTCATGCTTTATGGGGCTACAGAGGCCATTACAATGGTCCTTCAACATGATACATATAAAGTATATTTAAAATCTGCCATTTTTTTGGTAAAATGGCAGATAATTTCTATTGTAATCTATACTATTATAATCCAATTTCTCTTCAGATACAGAAAAATAAAACGAAAACGATCATGATCACCTTGTTCTTCACTGTGTGTTAGTAATTTTGGGCCATCTATACCCAGGTTTCCTCACATTATTTTAAGGCCCTATATACACTACGCAGGTTTACTACCCTATATACGCTTCGTCAAAACACTGTTTAGACGAAGCAAGGAAAGCAACTTTTATTGTCGCTTCAACTTGAAAACGGAAGTCAATTAAATTGTACCGTAAAAATAAGTCCCATGGCGAGCGTACGCGTAAGCGTAAGCGTCATGGTAGACCGCCATTTTTTTTTACTTTTTTGCAATTTACAGGTCACATACAGAGTTGTATGTTGATTATGATTCAAACTGCCAGCTGTCACTAAAAACCAGCTGGGGCTCTATCTTGCATAGGGTCACAGCATTATGCTGAGCGATGGCCGTTTTGCGTGGATGTGACGCATATTTTCCTTAAACTTATTTTTTTTTTTTATTTTGTGTTATTTTATTTGCGTCATGTTTACCGGAATTAAACATATTTTCTCTTTCTTTTCTTTTTATCAGGCCGCGAATAAGTCAGTCAAGGTTTGACTGTATTTTTTTTTCAAAATCTGTGTATTCACGTTACAATGGCTCTAAAAGCTAAAGACAGACTACAAAAAAATTCATGTACAAGGTTTTGAAGCTTTGACTTGGTGATTAAACTTCTAGGCAACTAACACATTAAGCCTTCCTGAACCTTAAAGAAAATGCCAGTCTATATTCAGCTGAAAATTGAGTGCTTGGGAAATAAAGTGCCGTACCTATACAATTACTTAAAGCACGCACACTTCCTTATCGGTAACGTTAAAATTACGGTTGTAAATTAGCCTTACACTGTATTTTTCTTTCATGACCGGACGTGTAAATTATGCCGTGAACACTTATTTAATGCTATTAAAATTATACATTACATAACACCTCAAGCGTAACATTAGTTACTGCCACGGCACAGGAAATTTAAAAAAGTCCCATTCCTTACGTGATACTGAATGTACGCTCAAAAATAAATGAAGACTACACTAACCTGAGAAATAACATACATACGTACATACATAAACTCACGCCTTTTTCCCATGGAGGTAGGCAGGAACTACAGAACGCCACCTACTACGATCCTTACATACTCCTTTTGCCTCGTTTACGTTCATACATCTGGTCATACACGCACGCCGGTACTACGCACCTGTCCTTTCTGAAGAACATTACCAATAAAAAAAACCCTGAGAAATAACTTATAAAATAAAACACTTTTATCAATCCGAGAACTGCACGCTCTGCGGTTGCGCTTGCAGCGCATTGCGTGTACAGTCGACTGCATGTCGATGGTAACATGTTTACATTGACAGCGCCTTTACGTCGTATTCGTAATGCAAGTGTTGATACTGCTGTGCAGTTGACGGTACCTAGTCATTAAAAATCTCTGCTCAAATAAATTCCGCCTATTCCAAACCATTTTCCTATCTTTATTTACCCAAACCTCATAAAACAAACCTTCTATTCATCACTTTTATAGGTGACCAACAAAAAACTGTAACACAGCAATAACATAACCGTTTAATACCGCCAAATAACCGTTATTAATACCGCTAAATAACCGTTATTAACACGGTAAGCGCTACACGCACTTGACGTCACTGTAGTGGCGTCAGCTGAATATATCGTGGGGCTTAGTCTGCCTCATTAATATACCATTTTGCGAAATCCCTGTGTTACATACATACGATAACCTTGGGGTATTTAACATAAATTCGCCATTGTTAAGAAGGCTATTTTCGAGTTGAATTTAAAAGGTGGTTTTAAATTTGTGGAGGCTTGAGTAACCGATTCTTGAAACTAGTTTGTAGATTGAACACCTGAAAAACAAAATGGGGCTTTGTCAGCGTAAGGTATCTTAGATATCAGTAATAGTCATAATTATATCTCATTGCATGCTGCACCGGTCCACGTCGCTGAAAACCAGCGCTCGGGCTCTGTCTTGAATAGGGTCGCAGCATTATGCTGAGCGATGGCCGTTTTGCGTGGATGTAATGCATTTTCTCCTCAACATGTTTTTTTTAGAGTTAGGGCATGTAGAATTAGAAGCTTGGCTCTACATGAGATCTGATAAGTTTTTGACAGTGCGAGTCATATGGTCCCGTCTTAGCTATAATGGTGAAATTATAAAAGAAATCGATTACACAAAATTCTTAGGATTGTTCATACTGACCATGGACTGAATTGGAAGAAACATGTTGATCAGGTTTGTAAAAAATTAAAGCAACAGTCCTATGCCCTTTACATGCTAAGGAAAGTTGTAAACGAGAGTGCATTATTAAACGCTTACCATGCATATATGGGCTCCACGCTAAAATATGGCATTCTGTTTTGGGGTAATTCTCCTGATAGAGAAAATGCTCTTAAAGCCCAAAAAAGATGTGTGAGAAGTATAACCGGACTTAAACAGACTGACTCATGCAAAGAAGTGTTTAGAGGGGTAATTTTTTAACTTTGCCTTCATTATATATTTATGAAGCGGCAAGAATGATAAAAAGCGATGTAAGAAAATATGAAACATTTAGAAGTGCACGACATAAAAATGAGCTATGCGGAATTAGGTGTAGAACAGTTAAATTTAAATCTAGTATATTTGGAATGGGAGTAAAAATTTATAACAAACTACCAAATTGTATTAAAGACATTTCAGCTATCAATAAAACGTCTGGGTGGCTCGCTCATAGAGCGCTCTAGCCCGCCGACGCAGATTAAGGAGTCCGAGTTCGAATCCCGCATTCAGATTAACTTTAATTTTTTTATTGTTAAACTTATAATTTTATTTTTTTATAAATTCACATTATGCCAATAAACCTCCCCCGCCGTCACCATCAGTGCATTATGAATCAGAACCTGAGCTGCCTACAAAATCGCTCGAACAAGAGGAATCAAAAGTACGAAAACGGAAATTTGACCAAGTGGATGATATCAACGTGTTTATGGCGGAAATGAGAGAGCTTTTCTCAAATTTTGAAAGGCAACAGACTGAAAAACATGCGTCGCTCCAGGCGTCCGTGGCCGAAATAAAAGAGCTTAACGTAGCCTTAAAAGAGTCTGCTGACTTTGTCTCCAAAAAATACGATGATCTCATATTGGAATTCAATAAGTTATCGACTGAACGCAATGATAATCTGGCATATATACAGGTCTAGGAAGAAAAGGTTGAGAGCCTCGAAAGATACCAAAAGGCCACTTGTTTGGAACTAAGAAATATACCGCCTACAGCCCACGAAACTAAAGAAAATCTATCAAAACTTGTTATTGATACAAGCAAAGCTTTAAACATTCCAATAAATATTTCTGACATTCGAGATGTATATCGCTTAAAGACAAAGTCAGAATCAAATAAACCTATTTTAATCAACTTCACAACAACAATTATGAGGGAAAAGATAGTTCAATCCTTGAAATCCTACAATAGATCCAACCAAGATAACAAATTTTCTACCGTAAACCTACAATTAGGAGGCCCTGTGAAACCAATTTATTTATCTGAAAGTCTGACTTTTAAGGCAAAACGACTGCATTACCTCGCTAGAGATTTTTCGAAAACAAATAGCTTCAAATTTTGTTGGATTGCGCATGGAAAGATATTTATTCGCAAGAAAGAGGGCGCCACAGCATATACCATAAATAGTGAGTTGGATTTAAAGAATGTAAAAATAGAAGACTGACTATTTTTAAGTAATATCTTATTTTATTCTTTAATAACGAAATTCTTTTTTTAATAATGCATGCATTAATTTTTATTTAAATTTTTATATCAAACATTTTAATTCATTACTTGGATATTCTTACACTATAACACCCGCAACCTGCACACAAAAACTAATAACCACTACAAATAACACTCACTCGGTGAAATTATTCATTCAAACTCTCAAATATATATATATAAACCTTAATACCTACCTAAATGAAAATAAAATTAAAAACAACATTGAACCACACCAGACCAAATTGCGAGCTTACAAACAGATTATCATGAAAGCAATACGCTTCCAAGAGAACCTACCTGAACCCCTCGTTAGTGTCCTACTATTATTTAATAATTTAAGTGGATAACATACATGATTTAAACGATCACATTGATCAATTGTCAGTATCTACTTCGTCATACTGTGAACCTGAAGCATGCTCGTCCTATATTAATGACCCTGCTATGCAGTTTAAGATTATAACCCAAAATATCCGGTCAGTTAACGCAAACTTTGATTCTTTTCTGACACTTCTATGTAGAATCAACCTTGACCTTGATGTTATTGTGTTGACGGAGTGTTGGCTAAAATCAAACTACAGTATTCCGTCGATCGAAAGTTATTCGCACTACTACACTACACAACTTAAAAATCAGAACGATGGAGTCATCTTGTATGTTAAGAACATCGGCAGCTACTCTGTCGTGGAACCTGATTTTATGGACGCAAGTTGCCTCGTGATGACGATCGGCACAGAGAAGGCCTTTATTTGTATTTACCGGTCACCCTCTACATTAGACATCAGTAACTTCTTACAATCTTTAAATTCTCTTTTAATTGTTCTCTCATCATATAAAAATATAGCTATTCTTGGAGATGTAAACCTTGACATCAGCAGTACCCCAAGCCCTAAACGCATTTCGGACTATCTCAACTTGATAGCTTTTCATGGTTTTCTTCCTGCTCACACTTACCCTACTCGCGAGTCCGCTTGTCTGGATCATGTCATGCTCAAGACGAACTTACTAGCTCTCACAGTAGTAATTGACTCTTGTGTGACAGACCATAACTCAGTCTTGCTTTGTCTCAGACAAAGTAAACAATTGTATACTAGGGTCAAAACCATTTCAAGAGTCAATTACAACTCTTTGGACTCTGAAATGAATAGCATGGATTTCCAACCAATCTATAAATATGGTGATGCTAATCAAGCCACTAATTATTTTGTTAACACCATTGTCAATATTATGCGTTCTCACACAACCATAGTTAAACTCCCAAATCACAAACGTTTACTTAAACCATGGACGACTACTGGCATGCTTCGCTGCATGCGTAACAGAGATGCAATGCATAAAAAACTGAAGTTATCACCAGATAATCTTATTATAAAAATAACCTATAAAAGATATAGGAACTACTGCACTAAAATTATTAAAAACCTTAGAAGGCAATACGACAGGGCGGAGTTGAGCGAGGCCGCCAATGATAACAAAAAGGTTTGGCAAATTATAAAGAGGGTCACAAACACGGAAGTTCAAAAAAATCCCACTACTGACTTACTTGTTCCTTCTGCTTCTCCCCAACAATCGGTAGACTCCGTTAACACGTTTTTTGTCGACATAGGCAGAAATCTTGCGAGTGCTTTTACTCACAATAATGTTATAAAAGGCCCGCTGCATGCCACTAGTGCCACACCTGCGCCACTACACTCGTTTGTGATGGTTGACACTGATGAGAGTGAGGTTGAGGCGATGCTCATGTCTCTAAAAACTGATGCTGCTATTGGATGGGACGGCATTTCTACTAAGTTTCTGAAACGTTATAAAACGTTACTTGTTCCCCCACTAACTTACTTATTTAATCTTTGCCTCAGCACCGGTGTATTCCCCTTGTACTTGAAAAAAGCTATTGTGCATCCTATTCATAAGGGAGGGAATAGAAGCTGTGTTAATAACTATCGTCCCATTGCTGTCCTACCTTCCATATCTAAAATCCTAGAACGCATTATAAACAAGAGACTCATTAAATACCTTGAGGAAAAAAAGCTGTTATCTCCTAACCAGTTTGGGTTCCGACGAAATCAGTCGACGAATGAAGCTGTTCTAAATTTAACAGGTCACATTGTCCAAAACATTGAAGCAAAAAAGAAGGTAGTGACAGTTTTCTTAGATCTAAAAAAAGCTTTCGACACGGTTTCTGTTCCCAACCTAGTGTTCAAGCTGGAGGAACTGGGAATACGTGGCCTCCCGCTCCAAATTTTTGCAGACTACCTAAGCAATAGGACTCAGTGCGTAAAAATTTATAATTACCTGAGTGGTGAGCTTCCTGTTACTTTTGGCGTTCCCCAGGGAAGTGTGGACGGTCCCACACTTTTTTTGGTGTACGTAAATCAGCTGTGTAATATGCTACTCCAAAATGGAAAAATCACGGCCTTTGCTGATGACACTGCACTCACCTTTACTGGTAATGCCTGGCATGAAGCTTTTGACGTGGCGCAGAGGGGACTAGATCAAGTTTTGGATTGGCTTAATGGCAATCAACTTACCCTTAATACGGATAAAACAAAAATAATCTGCTTTACCCTGCGCCAATCCACACAGCCACCAAACTCATACTCCCTTATCGCTCACTCAAGTGTCTGCCCAGGCATCGCAGCTTGCTCTTGCCCTAAACTTGCACGTACCCCCACGATCAAATACCTCGGGGTGACTCTTGATGACAATCTGAGCTTCTCAGCCCACATAGATCTACTGACAGCAAGGGTTAGAAAACTGATATTTGTCTTTAAGACTCTTCGTCATGTGGCAGATGCACAGATTGTCAAAAGGGTCTACCTTGCTCTCTGTCAATCACTCCTATCATATTGTGTTTCCGTCTGGGGTGGTGCACCTAAGACCACAATGCTGAAATTGGAGAGGGCCCAAAGAGCCGTGTTAAAGGTTAGTACATCTCGCCCGATACTTTTCCCAACAGAAGATTTATATAAATATTGCAAAGTTCTTTCTGTTAGACAACTTTTTGTTCTTAATTCAGTCCTATTTCAACACAGAAATACCCCCTACGCGACAATCACTAAAAGACGTAAATATATAGTTTGTCGGCACTACAGATGTAAATACTCATTCACCAAACGATTTCTTTGCTTCCAAGGGCCACAATTATATAATAAACTTAATAGGAAATTGAAACTTTACTCTCTTACAACCTCGTCCCTCAAGAAATCTGTGACAAACTTTCTACTTACAAATAACTACCTGGATACAGAGCGCCTGCTTTTCTCTGATAATAACCCACCCTAAACCCTTCCACCGAGAACAGAACACACATTCTGCACCGAAACAACACACACCATTATCATTACACACACACGCACACACACACACACACACAAACACACACACACTCAAAAACACAAATAATCCAAATGTCAAATGAATAGATTGTCATTTCTGATTTCTGCAATGGTTTTATGTTAAATAACACTTGTTCTGCCTGCAATTCCTTTTGTGAAACTGAAGTATGTATGGGCTTGTACCACTGCCCTTAATAGAAGTTATTTTATAACTTAGTAAGGGTGTTGGTTGCAACACCTAACTGTTTTGTTAACTAGCATAAGTCAAGTGTACCTACAGATGATACTATTTAATGTTAACACTGTTATTATTTGATTAAATAAAAATAAAAAATCTTAAATCTTAAATTAAGCTCAAGGAATTCTTGATAGGTAAAAAGCGTACTACACAATAAATGACTTTTTTAATGACAAAAACTTGGTTTAATGTATTTTCGTTTCATTGACAATGTATGACTATAGAACGTATGTTTTAATTTTAATGTATAATTTGACTAATGTATAAATATTTTTAATGTATAATTTGACTAAAGCATACTAATTTTATAATATTTTTTTAAAGGTATAATTTGATTAATGCAAAGAGTGACTGGACCAACTGTAAGAATGTTTGTAAAAATAATAACGTAATAGAATATTTTACACCTTATAGGTATGTTACAGTGCTACTATTATAATGACTATAAGATTTTTTTCTACATGTAACAAACAATAAACGTATTTGAATTTGAATTTAGCAACATTTTACATGAAAATATTTTTGGTGGTCACACTAACATAATTATTTATTTTCATTAGGTCTGACGTTAATTTTAACCCAGTCTTATTTCTTGATCCAAACAAAAGTAATCTAAAACACTTTCAGTATTATGTTGGACGACATTCAAAGCGCGCCCACTTTATTTTTTAGTGTTCCTGTTTCTTGGGTCCCAAGTTTCCGTGCTCGCTGCCGCTTCCGCCACAACATCCGTCCTTCAAGCTCCGCCTATCACTAAGGCACCTGTCCCAATACCGGCGATTAACGAGAGGCGAGTAGAACTAGCAATTAAAAACGAGTTAGCGAGTGACGAGCACCGGTTACTCGCTGTTACGCGGTTGTAACAAGGGTGAGTCTCTCATCGAGTGTTCTGCCAGCCAAGCGAGCGTTGCTGAGCGAGTACTCTCTTTGATAGCTATTGTCGCTGCGATAAACGAGTACCCACCGGCGATGTGAACAGTCAGCAATCAACTATTACTATAATTATGTATCTCTTTTACTTACACGCGTCTTACAATCTTTTGTACGTTTCTTCAGCGAGAAAATCGTTGATTGATAGTCGCTTGGCCCCGTTCATGGCCTCGAGCGAAGCGACATGCGCGTGCATCACCTGTTCCGCCTTAGCTCCGCAAGTCGCATCGCGGTGACTCATGGCATGCTCTTTCATTTGTTTTGCCGCAGTCGCTGTCGCAAGACGCGTGTCGCTTGTGCGTATAGCTCGTTGCCAAGGGGTAAGGCCTTAGTCTAGCGAATGTTCCAATTTTCTTGAAATCCGATTAGCAAGGTCGGTGAAGTGTAATTCTGTAATAATAAATTGATTGAAGATTATTTTAAGATACAAAAGTTCCAGATTGTAATATGGAACGTGGTATTTAAATTTCCTATTATAAACACAAACACAGTTTGTTTAGTTTGGCATACCAGTTTAATTTCATCTGTTAGTTCCATAATCATGACGCTTGTTAATTAATAGTTTTTATTTATTTTTTTACATTTCAAGAATGTATGCAACACAAAGAATAAAAATGTTATTTTAAGGTATAGTTTTGTAATGTGTTATAAATATCATTAATGTGAAATTAATTTACATGCCATTAACAGGCAAAATATGGATTGTAAAAGTACATAAACAACAACTTTATATACGTACCTAATGTCCTGTAATATCCGCAAATAAATGATTCTCGATTCTTGATATTTGGTTAATTAAATTGTTGATAGCAGTGAGTCCCTGAAATAAAACGATGTTTTTATTTCTGTAAGTAGATCTTTTAAGCTACTTTTACACGTCAATTGGTTCAAAATTTGAATACTAGATGGTGCTGCCAGCATTTCCTAGGTGACAGATACCTGAGAAAAAATGCCGAAACAAACTCAGGTCATGGTCTCTTTTAAAGTCCAAACATTATATTATAAATTATGTGAGGCTAACAATGCAGGACCATGTCTGGAAGGGCTTTTTGAAGAAAGAGCCATTACAGATTTGAGTTTACCCGTCCCGACAGACAGCATGCATAGATACATCAGTCATCACCTAAGTTTTAGCCTTATGAGCGTTTCCCTTAAGCTTACCGAGATCATCATACAACTTATCTTAATATCTGACCCAAAACCCCTTAAAACAGACAAACATCTACGCAGAATATTATCCAAAGTATATCTCTAAAATTTATGGTACCCTCCCTCAGGATAAGGCTCTAAATCTACATTAAAACTTGTGAATAACGCCTTAATTTAGAAAAGGGTAGGCAGAACTCTCGAGTTGCTATTTGTTATAAAAATTAGGGTTCTCTGAGAATTTGACTGATTAGCGATTTTTGTTTATTTTATACCATCAAGTTAAAAAACGAGCTTTCGTTTTTTAACTTTATGGTATGTATTTATACAAAGCATTTTATAGAAGGCATAATAACCTGTTATAAAAAGTCATTAAGTAACAAAATTAAAAAGAAGTAAAATAAAACGTACATGGTTTTCTATAAAAGCCTTTACAGAAGCATTTTTTAATATCATTTTGCAAAATACCAGTCCAAATTATGAATTTTAATGATAGCCGCCATTTTGCTGCTGTTATAATGAAGGTACCGCTTTTTTGGGAAACCCAAGATTAATCCAAGTAACCAAGCGACTGGGACTCACCACACAGGCCCAGTGCGGGTTGGTAGTTCCAATGAATATGTGTAATTTCAAACTAAAAAATCTGCATCAACACACATACCTACAGTATAGCAATGGCTTTCATTTTGACAGTTAAACAACATTCATTGTTGAGTAGATACATTTTTGGAACATAAAGCAATGAATTAGCAATATCCCTCAAAATCATTCAGGTTGTGATTGAAAGTATGTTATGCAATTAAGATGTAGTTTCGTTTAATAAGACAAATATGTGTAGTTTAATTATACAACCCCAAGTGATTAAAATAAGTAAATAGATAGTACATACCGATACAGCAAACGAAAAAGAAATTATTAATAGATAAAACACAGGAAACATTGCTATGTATCTTCATAGCGTGATCCTGTAGCCACCCACCTACACACACTCTATAATACAAGAGTATCCATAGACTGTTGGTATTATAGAGTGTGAGTGGGTGGCTACTGGATTACCCTGTATGCATAGGCATTCAGGGTAATCCCGTCCTTATTCGTTACCGTCGTCGTGGGCCCACCAAAAGACAAATAAAAACAAAAATTAAACATCCCACAACACTCAAAATTATTCAAATATTTTATTCTCACACATAAAACCTAACCAGCTTATCTTGAACCGCGGAAATAAACAGAACTAAATTCAAATGTAACGTATTTGACATTCTATCTGACAGTACTCTTCACCAGTGGCGCCACCCCGAAATGTCAAGATATACTGGTAGCCTGTTAATGAAAGGAAACGAACTCATTAATCTCCCTTTGTGTTAGTGATTAATACACTTTTGTTTACTCTGTGGTTGTAGGGTTGTTCGTGAAAGCAGCGTAAAATTGTAGGGAAGTCGGAAAATATTGGGAAGTGTTATTAACTTTGTATTGGAGTTATGTAATATGGGGATTTACGAAGATTACGAGAAACTCATCATGAATTTCGTGTAATTTGATATGAAACATTTGCAGTGCCCTTACAGCATGCCGTGCGTGTCTTAATACTGTGTCATGAAATTTTAATGCATGCCTACTAACCAATGCTTTACGTGTTAGCAAAGATAAATAAATAAATTAATAAACTTTTCTGTGGGTGTTGTGAAAGTTTCTGTACAGGAAAGGGATTTAAAATACTATAGACAGGCTTTCAGAAGAAATGACATAGAAACACTGTGACCCCATGTCTCAGTGACGCCATCTAGCATAATATAGAAAATTTCATAATACCCCTCAGACTGCCTCGTTGGTCTAGTGGTCGCAAGTGCTACTACTGAGCACGAGGTCTCGGGTTCGGTTCCTGGGTCGGGCAAAAGTGTTATTGGGTTATCCAACTGGAATTGCAGTATACCCAGTAGAACCCGGGCTGGTTCTGGATTTGTGCCTGATTGATGGCAATAGGCTCGCCCCCTATTACATGGGACTTAAACATAACTGGCGAAATGTGGGTGAACTATAGGTAGACCTCTGCCTATCCCTTCGGGGAAATACAGGCGTGATGTTCTGTTATGTTATTACATAATAGCCAAGTTTGACCCGATATACTTTTACCGACACCAATAAGCCCATCCAATGATTATCAACTCTCGTGGACCTAAAAAAAATATTGAATTTGTCTAAATATCGGTAAATTATAAGATACTAACACAAAAATAAACCGTAGTTGAGTCCAAGCATTTTATCAATACGAGGTTTGCAATTCCATAATGTTTCAACAATTTTATTTTGCACAATAAGCGAACTGCCGTATGGGGCGAATGAAAATAAAAATAAATAAAATACATTTAGTTACATTTAGTATATAATTTTGCTATTTTTATTAAATGATTAGTTATAAGTTGTTGTGTGCCCACTTGTAAATATTAACCCCTTTATTCATAAACGTTACTTAAAGTTAAGTAATGATTAGCGACTATTTAACCATACATTTTTGACGTTTAAACGTCTCTTAACCTGAATAATCGTTTATGAATTAACCCCAAAATATATAGTAACATTAAAAAAACCATTTAAAAAAATTGCACAGACAAAAAGACACACAACACAACATCACACAACAAAAAAGAAGAAACAAATAAAAAGTTTAAAATTATAATTTAACAGATAAGTTTGCCTCGCCGCAAGAGATATAAAAGTTAATCAGTTAACAGCTCTGACTTGTAAAGCAAGCCTAGCTGTAAATCTGCGATCTAATTACGCAACACATTTTCGTAAACGATTACGACAAATTTGTTTCATTTTAACAGTTCTACATTCATTGGATTATACACGTTGTTGAGTACATTTTTTTGTCGAACTTATGAAGCTTCATCATCTCAGCTCCTAACAGCTGAGATGATGAAAAGAAACGACCAGTCCATGACACTAAACGGTACTGAGTTTATTTTAGAAAAAGCTTAGCTACTACAAATTCTTACAATAATAAAAATCAATTGCGGGCAACTTACAAAACATACGATTTTGGATAGACCAATCACTGCACGACACATATTAGTCTGTAGTTCCCGGAACTCACGACGGGGGCTCCACCATCGCGGTGGCGGTGATTAAGTATAATTTGTTTCCGATTTTTCCTTTATTTGATAATGAAGATATCAAATCGGAAATCTATTCAGGAACAAGTAAAGGAAAGACGTCCTTAAACACATACATACATAAACTCACGCCTTCTTACCATGGTGGTAGGCAGAGCCTACAGAACGCCACCTGCTACGATCCTTACATACTCCTTTTGCCTCGTTTACGTTCATACATCTGGTCATACACGCACGCCGGTTACGAGTACGTACGTGATATTTCTGACGTCCTTAAAATATAGTTTTAATTTATTCAAGGCTTACTAGCGAGTGGAAAGTTTAAAATAGCAATAATATTATTATTGGTAAACTCTTAACACGAAATTCACATTAGCATAAATGTCGACAACAAATTGTTAAGTGTAAGCAAAAAGTATCAATTAGTTTTAAGAAATCACAAAATTCAATCCTTGTTGACCACGTCGGAACTAGTAGAAATACTGGCACAGATAATCAATAACATTTAAAGAAAAGAAAAGGTCAACACTATCCAATGAATCTTGACAAAAGTGTCCAGCAATCAATTAATGTTCACATCAGACAGAATTGCTCACCTGATGCCAGATCAACAAGTGTCTTGTATATTTACATAAGTGTCTAAGATGGGAAAGCGCTATTAAGAAATAGTACTTAGTAGGTACAGTTTTTGCAGTAATTACAGTGGTTGCAGTTATTTTAGTTCAATATCAGATTAGATGCCACCAACTGCAAGTAAGCTTGTTTTGGACTTTTTAGTTGAAGTCGGGTTTTTGGACCTTCCTGTTACATACCACACTTTTAGTGTTATATATTTTAAACCTTTCAGTATGTTATATTTTTGGAATCGTTTCCTCAACCCCTTTGTTTTGATACCTACCTACTAGGTTATAGTACAAAATAATTGTTTTCAATGCATTTTTTTTTTCTTTTTGGAATACGTTGCCCCACACTAGGAATTTCTCCTGTATCGTGGGTGCGTTTACAAACATTCAAACTCACATACACAAACAGCCAGACCCGGAACAACTACTTGCAGGTCATACAAATATTTGTTCCGTGCGGGAATCGAACCCGCGACACGCAGTGCAGCAGTAAAATTCAAAAAATTCAAAATTAAAAAGTCATTTATTCAAACTAGGCTGAGAATCAGCACTTTTTGAACGTCAAAATTACATAAGACAGTCCCCCAAAACGCCCACCCTTCACCACTTCACTAGGAAGTGGTGAAGGGTGGGCGTTTAGCTTTAGCTGGGAAGAAGAAGTGGCGCAACAAACTCCCCAGCAGCACAGCTGTCTGTTCAGTTAGAAAAAAATGAATCTATATAATAGTATGCAAAATGATATTTACATTACGCAACACAAAACATAATTTAAATTATAAAATTAATAGCCATATGACAGCTAGCACACGCCAATATACCAACCAAAAACATCGAGAACTATACTCAAGCAGAAATAAAAATAACTTAACGAAAACAATATCTAAATAAAAGCCTCCAGGCATAAAGGGCGTGCCCGCTTACAAATAGCTGTAACTAGAAGTTATAATTGATAAACTAGGACCATCGAGGTAAATTAAAAAATTATCGAGGTCGCTAGCTAACATATTGCAATACAACTCATTAAAAAAAAACATTGTAATGAGTAGATTATGTCAACAATAAATTAAAATAAAATAAATTGACTTATAAAGTAAAAATATAAACAATTATATAAACTCAGTCAATCGCTTAACCACTGCGCCGTTCGCATTAGGTACTAATAGACGATTAAAATCACCCATTTTGATTTTATAAAAACAAAAGACTACTATTATAACCATTGCGAGACCCAGACGAGTCGAAAGGCACCTCATGTATTTAAATCCATCCAACCGTTAGGATCCTGAGAGAGTATAAAAAATCCCTCATACAAAGATACATAAGGGCCATATCACACTGACGATTCGCGATCGTGTTTCCAGCGTGGCGATTGTTTAACGATCTCGCTGCGTGTGCGTAGCGAGTACGCCACGCGTGGGCAACGAGTTCACCGCTTTTACGGGACGAGAGCAATTTACGTAAGTACACAAGAGAGAGCGAGACAAGCGAGTATAAAATATTGTGAAAACGTGGCGAACACGTCGCGTGATCGCGGCTAGCTCGCTTCGCAGCGAGAGCCCGTTCACAAATCGCTTCGCTGCAAACACGCTGGCAAATCGTTAGTGTGATAACGTTCTAACATAACCCTTTCTTTGCTACCGCGCAGTTGGGTAAAAACTGGAGTCAATCTAGATTTAGATTTAGGTAGCTACCTAGTCTGATAAACATCAAATGCCAATCATGTAAGCAGTTTTTAGGCTTCCATTTTAGCATGACAAATAACCAAAACCTCAAATAATAATTGGAAAACCCAACATCCGTATATTCAATTGTTTTTCCGTCGGTTCTCTAAATAAGTTGTCTGGCCGTAATGAAATCCATGTCCATCAACGAAGTGCTCGAAAATAAATTGTTTTCTAGATGTTAGATGGACTCGTTTATTTCAGCATTGTCAGTTACAGGACTTTCATATATTTTGAAAGGTACTCGTATATTACAATTTAGGCAAACTTTTCCGGATTTGTGATTGTCTCATCCACTTTCAGAGCAGTGGTAGCCCAGTGGTCACGGCCGCGACTTACGAGTTGTTAGGTCGAATGTTGGAACACTGTGGAGCATACGGTGGAGGTCTGCCCGGATTGGGCAGAGCATCGCCGTGTCCTCGTGGAGGCGATCGGTGGCGGCGATCTCTCGCGTCCGGCCCTGGTCCAGACCATGGTATGGAGCGAGAGGGCATAGGAGGCCGTCACCTCCTTCTGCGAAGCAGTAATGGGCGCAGGCAGAACGCGTGAGGGAGAGGCAAATTTCGCGCCCTCACGCCCCTAGCCGCCGCAGGAGACGCCCTGGGCGTCGGGAATCGCAGGCCGATTCCCGGCCACCGTAGGCGCGGGCTTGCTGACGGTGAGCAATGGGTAGCTGGCCGTCCGATATGGACCAGGCCCGGGTCGACGGCGCGTTGTATTCCACGCGTGCCTCAAAGAGATGTCACTAGAAGTGAAGGGGTCCGTTAGGAACGATGCCTGCCGGGGTTGCGGGAAAGTCCGAAAGGGATACCGCGGCCCCGTACAGGCAACGGAAGGACCACGGGTGGGTTTTAGCCAGCAGTGGAAAAATTATAGGCTGATTATGCATTTTTAAATATTATGTTTTATTTATTTTTGTAGAATTAATTATTGTATATTTATTTTATTTTTTATATCATAATTATATTTCATTGTATGCTGCACCGGTCGACGTCATAACGTCAACGCCAGCTTTTGCTGAAAACCAGCGCTGGGGTCCGTCTTGCATAGGGTCGCAGAATTATGCTGAGCTATGACCGTTTTGCGTGTATGTGACGCATATTTTCCCTAAACTTGTTTATTTTTTATTTTGTGTTCTTTTTTTTCGCGTCATGTTTACCGCAAATTAACTTATTTTCTTTATTTCATTCACTTTCAGGCTTGGCAGTATGGTTTGTCGAATGAAAAAATTTTATACCTAAGTAGATACAGCGTGTATCAGAAAGGTGTGATCATATTTAAGGGTGTGGTCTAGACCATCAAACTGAACAACTTGCTCCATGAGACCAAGATCGTAATCGCGAAAAAATCAGCTAACATACAAAACTTCAATACTTACTCGTACTCGACCCAAAAATATGGGACAGCTGATTCTTTTTTCACAATTACGATGTTAATTCCATGAAGAAAGTTGGTCTGTAACCCACACCTTTAAATATGACCACATATTTCTGAAACACGTTGCATAAAATTTCATTCATAAAGTTTTACTATGACTTGGTCATTATGATGTTCTATGTTATGGGGTTTGGTTTCCGCACTTAGTCCATCAGGTGGAATATTGTGCATGGGCCATGGCGGCCGTCGGTGGTTATTCCAACTAGCTCACCTCCCTCCAGAAGTTAATTAAATCTCCTGGTATGTTTAGAACATCTGTGGTAGATCTGGGTGACTTTGATTTTATCGTATTTATCGTAACTGCTAAAACTTTTAAAATATTATAAAGTGTTGACACTCACCATACATTCGAGGCACAACTTATTGAAAGTCAACATTCCTTGTTATTCCCAGTGTTTCTAAATAAATTGTATTCTATAATGAAAAGCTGTCCGTCAAACGCGCTCTACTTGAAAATAAATTGTTTTCAAGAGCTTCGTAAGGGGTGTTACTCATTGGTTCGAGTCGGCACATTAAGGTGTGTCCATGTAATTTAACGTTCTTACGAATGGTACAATACATGCGATTAATAAATTTTAAAAAGCTTTTCCATGTCGATCTTAGCAGTCTTAGTAGTAGATCGCAGGAACTTATAATATAAGTTCCTGCGAATGTAAAATTCCTTTCTGTTTTGCGTGTACTCTTCGGATCTTCAGGTCGCGTGTGATGCGTTTATCTTGCTCGATAAAATGTTCTACAAATTAGCTCGTTTGTTTGCAAACTCAAGTTGTAACAAAGCGTCGAGCGTGGTGCTAATTGTTTAGTTCGTGAAAGGGTAAAATAATGATAAATAATTGTACGAGCTACGCTGTACATTGACCTTTGTGGTATTTTGTACGTCATACTCAGTAATGCACATCGATATTGTTTAGCTGTGCATTTCTCTAACATAGCATTTAAGTGGAACAATTGTGTAATTATATTTAGTAGCAATAAATCCATCAAGGGAATCATTCGTCTACTCATTTACATAACATAACAAGTACATAACATTTTCACTGTTGGGCATTACAACCCCAACATTTGGTCCTTCGAGCAATTTAGTGTTGTGTGATTTATATCTTTTACGGTCGCGAATCGGTTGGACTGGTCTCTCACAAGCGAGTCGCCCCAGTAACCAATTGAGAAGGCGCATATCGTAGAAGAGAAAGGTTGCACAATATCAAGAACCAGAAGTGTGGAGCAACAGCTTACTGCTCAAAACAAAGTTCGTCAATTCGTAGGAAAGTTTGGCAACATGACGTCATCAGCAAATACTTACGAAAATCAGCGTGAACTTTACGAAAACATCAAGAAAGTCGGCATCAACATCAAGAAGGATGGCTGGGACAGGAAGAACTTGGACTACTTCAAACGGCGTATGCAAATGCTGGAAAACTTATGGAGTGAATTCCAGTTCAACCATGATCGTCTGTCTACAGAAGTAAGTGCGAGTCATCCTTACTTTACAAGCGAGTTATATAACACAGCATTGAAGTGTTATAAAGAGGTCAAGGAGTTAATTCTCCTACAAAACCAACAACTGTCGACGCACAAGCGGTCCACAGGGGGACCGGCAGTGCAACCAACACCGTTCGAAAGTACCTCTGAACAAGGTCAAGCAGGTACATCGAGCAAAACTTTACAAGAACAACAAAACAGCGAGGAGGAAGAAGAAACCAGTAACACAACTGAGAACAACAACAGGGATCAATCGCCTCCTCAGCAACAACAAAGCCCTAACAAGAGGGACTCGGGGTCCAACAGTAAACTGGACGACCTCTTTCGCAAACAATCGGCGAATTTCAAGGTCTTCATGAGAACTGTCGCCAACACTCAAGTGGAATTTATCACAGAAAAATGGGAATTCCAGGATGCGTTGCAAACGTTACAAGCGCGTTGGTCTGCTATCGACAGTCTCCATTGGGAAATCGAGTGCGAACTCAACGGGGACAAAAACGCAGTGTACGAAGAGCGCTATACAAGATTTGAAAACCAGTACATCGATCTGAAGAAGGCATTAAACACCAAGATGTGGTCCGGAGCTTATCGAGAAAAAACAACACCAAAGTTGGAGATACCAGTGTTTCACGGAAAGTTTAATCAGTGGATACCGTTCAAAGACCTTTTCACAGAAGCCATCCACAACAATACATCCTTGTCAAATGCGCAGAAGATGCAATTTTTGAAAAGCAAGGTTCAAGGAGAAGCTGAAAGGTTGATACAACACTTACAAATAAGCTCGGACAACTATCTAGTGTGTTGGGATATTCTCAACAATCGCTACAACAACAAAAAACTTATCTTTACATCGCATATCAACATGCTTTTCAATCTGCCTACTATGCAACAACAGTCATTAGCACCAATTAAGAAAATACATGACGTCACAATAGAATGTTTGCACGCTATCAAGAATTTAGAAGTGGATGTCAGGACCTGGGACCCGCTACTAGTTCACATTTTAACACAAAAACTGGACGCTGAGACATACTCAGATTACATTGAATCACTGAAGAACTCGCGGGAATTACCTGTATTAAAGGATTTCTTAGACTACCTAGAGGCGAAGTTTACTTCAATGGAATCGTCGCAGCGTAAACAAGACAACTATCAGAAGACAAGTTCTGCATCAAATCATAATCAAGAAGCATCCCATAATAAGAAAAACAGCTATCATAACAACAAGAATCAAGCGGCTAGTAACAACAAGGTTACGAAATCGTACCATGCGTCAACGTTTACTTGTCCACTTTGCAACGACGAGCATGGCCTCTATTTTTGTGCAAAGTTTTTAGAAATGTCGAACGACGAAAAACTTAACACAATTAACAAATTGCAAGTTTGCATTAATTGCCTCTACAGCCATAAGGGCAAAAAGTGTACATCAAACAATCGATGTCGCAAGTGCAAAACTAAGCACAATACATTAATGCACGAGGCTGCATCAAAAAACAATGAACAAAACCAAACAAATTCATCATCTCATGTCTCTCAAAATGATGAAGAAGCTTCGGAGATTCTATTAGCGACCGCCATAGTAAAGGTAGAGGGAGCTGATGGAACTCAGCACAACATGCGAGCTCTTGTAGATCAGGGGTCTCAGATATCACTGATAACAGAACGAGCAGCTCAATTTCTTGGGATCAAACGCCAGAAATGTAAAGGAGTTGTCTTTGGAGTTGGAGAAAAGGAGAGTAATTGCAAGGGCATGATAACAATTTTATGCAGCTCTGTCTCCAGCGACTTCACGTTCAGAAAATCAGTATACATCATGAAAAACTTAATCAAGAATCTACCGAACAAAACATTTACAAAACCATCATGGCCTCAAATACAAAATATCAACTTGGCGGATCCGGAATTCAACAGCAGCCGACCAGTAGATCTGCTATTTGGAGCAGATATTTACTCCCAGATCATGCTAGGAGGAATAATCAAAGGCGATGACGTCACACGGCCCATCGCTCAACAAACATACTTAGGCTGGCTACTATGCGGACACGTCAAAACTACAAAATTACAATGCAACGTGGTATTGAATAATCTGGAGGATATGATACAATTTTGGGATTCCGAAGACATCAAAGACCGAGCCGATTACTCAGTGGAAGATCAGAAATGCGTTGAGTACTACAGTAATACCACACAACGCTTAGAAAATGGAAGATACGAAGTGAGACTTCCAATGATAAACGACTGGGAAGGCAAGCTGGGCTCTTCCAAACAGATAGCCATTGCCCAATTCAAAACGTTAGAACGAAGATTAGGAAAACAACAACACTTAGCAAAAGCCTATAAAGAATTTATAGCAGAATACATTGACTTAGGTCACATGCAACAATCAACATGTAACAAGACACTCAATTGCTACTTGCCGCACCACGGCGTCGAACGCGCTGAGTCAACAACAACCAAGTACAGGGTTGTGTTTAATGCATCCGCAAAAACAACTACAGGTTGGAGCTTAAACGATCTCATGTACAAGGGTCCAAACCTACAACAAGATTTACAAACAACATTAATACAGTGGAGGCAATACAAGTATGCTTACACAGCTGATATTGAAAAGATGTACAGGCAAATTTTAGTGGCCCATTGTGACCAAAGCCTACAACAGATTGTCTGGCGAGAATCACCGGAACAACCTTTACTTTCATATCAGCTCGCTACAGTAACTTATGGGACAAAAGCAGCCCCGTTCCTGGCCATAATGACACTACGAAGACTGGCGGAGGACGAGCGTCAAAATTTCCCGGAAGCTTCAAAGGTAGTGAAGGAGTCATTTTACGTCGATGATCTCGTTCATGGATCGCATACCATTGAACAAGGACAGAAGCTGATTTCGGACCTAAAACAATTACTCAAGAGTGGAGGGTTCAACCTTAGAAAATGGTCATCAAACGAACCGGCACTCTTGGAAAATACAACAACACAACATAACAATGAAAACACTGTCTTCAACTTCAAAACAGATCAAACATCCAAAACATTGGGCCTTTGCTGGAATTCGAAAGAGGACAAATTTACATTCCAATGCTCGATTTCAAGCGTCAACAAGAAACATACAAAACGCAGCTTATTAGCTGAAATATCAAAATTGTTTGACCCACTTGGCTGGCTGGCTCCCTTATCAACAAAATTAAAATTATTATTCCAAAAAGTATGGGAGGTCAAATTACAATGGGACGACGAAGTTCCCGACAGCATACACAAAGAATGGTGCAAAATACAAGTGGACATAAGGACAATAAACTTGTGTGAAGTACCAAGATGGCTCAGATGTGACGGAAGACAAGCTATAGAACTACATGGCTTCAGTGACGCTTCTCTGGATGCCTATGCGTGTGTTATTTACGCACGAGTTCACCCATCAACAGAAGTTATACTTGTCGCTGCAAAATCTAAAATTGTACCACACAGAAAAGCAACAACATTGCCTAAACTGGAATTAAATGGAGCGCACCTACTATGCAAATTGATGCAAAAGGTTAAAGAATCCTTACATCAACATGATATTCGAGTCTATGGCTGGACTGATTCTATGGTGACTCTGGGTTGGATACAAGGTGACCCATCACGATGGAAAACATATGTAGAGAATCGAGTTCAGAAAATCAATACAGTAATACCGCGTTCGCATTGGGATTACGTCAAGTCAAGTGAAAATCCCGCTGACGCCGCAAGCAGAGGCCAATACGCCGGTCAATTGAAAAATAACAAACTGTGGTGGCAAGGTCCTATTTGGCTATCATCCTTTGAAATCAGGACCCTAGTCAAACAGGTTTATACGTCAGACCAAGAGGTGAAAACAACGGTAATGAAACAAGTCAATGCTGTCCAAACCAACACAGAAACCATCAACATTATCGAACAATTATTGAAAAAACATAGCTCTATTAATCAGGTCATTCGAATAGTCGCATGGATACACAGAGCATTGAACTTAACATTTCGAACATTGGACTCGAAACATCGCCAATTACCGAGTTACCTTACGTTGCAGGAATTGAACAGTGCAACCAAGGCAGTCGTGAAACAAACACAACAAAAAGTATTTGAAACGGAAATGAGTCATTTACGTAAACACGGCAGAGTGACATCAAATAGCAAGTTACTGCCTCTTAATCCTTACATTGATCAAGAAGGCTTGCTAAGAGTCGGGGGAAGATTGAACAACGCCACTCTAACTGAAGAAATGAAGCATCCGATGATCATCCCTCACGACAGCCACCTAACGCATTTGCTCATCGATCAAGCTCACCAAATGACGTTTCATGGCGGACCGCGACTCACCCTGGCGCATCTTCGCCAAAAATACTGGATCATCGGTGGCGTGCGAGTTACGAAAATGCAAGTCAGAAAATGCGTCACGTGCCGAAAAAACAGTCCAATAAAACAGCAACAAATCATGGGTGAACTGCCGACCGCAAGAATAAACCCTGCCCCGCCATTCCACCATACAGGAGTGGACTACACGGGATTCGTCGATGTTAAGATGAATAAAGGAAGAGGGGCTAAAACCACTAAGGGTTATATAGCCATCTTTGTTTGCATGGTAACAAAGGCGGTGCACGTTGAGTTGGTCTCTGATCTTACAAGCTCGGCATTTTTGGCAGCCCTTAACAGAATGGCAGCAAGGAGAGGTGCCCCCCGCCATATGTACAGCGACAATGGCACGAACTTTGTCGGCGCTAATCGACTGCTCATGGAACAATACGGGGAAATAGAGAACACCTACAGGAACGAACAACTACAGAAGGAAGTCGCCGAGATGTTCATACAATGGCATTTCAATGCTCCTGCATGGCCCTCGGCGGGCGGATTGTGGGAACGAGCCGTAAGAAGCTTGAAACACCATTTAAAACGAGTGGTGGGTGAGCAAAAGTTAACATTCGAGGAGTTCACCACAATCTTAACAAAACTAGAAGCATGTCTAAACTCCAGACCTCTGTGTGCACTAAGTGAAAATGTGGAAGACCTAGACTGTCTGACGCCAGCACACTTTCTAACAGGGAGGTCAGGGTTGACCGTCATCGAAACAAGAGAAGACGCCCGAACAAGATGGGAGCTTACTAGAAAAATATACACAGAAATCTGGAAGAAGTGGAAAAACGAGTACTTGTGCCAACTGTTAGCAAGAACAAAATGGCAGAAGCCTCAGAACAACGTGAAGATAGGTGACTTGGTTGTTGTACATGATAACCAGCACCCCGCAGGAAAATGGTTGATGGGCAGAGTAACAGATCTTCACCCGGGAAACGACGAGTATGTTCGTGTCGTGACCCTGAAAACAAGAAACGGCTCTATAAAGAGACCCATAACAAAGCTATCTATTTTACCAATAGATAACAAGGAAAACTCTATTCCACAAAAAATGGACACAGAAAACAAGCTACAAACGAGACCACAACAAAACGTCAGCAAAATGCCAAGACAGGCAAAATCAAGTTGATCGGATTAGTAATGACCCTGCTATACCTACTGACTCCAACAAGCGCGACAACAAACACAACAAATTTTATCAAATTGCAACAAGGCTTATATTTCGATAAAACCACCAACACGAAATTGATTCGCGACGAGTGGAAGATAGTTGTCTACTACGACGTCAAACCTTACTGGGATGGTACAGCAGTGTTCACCAAATTCAACGATCATCTTAAAAACATATGTTCAAAACTAAAACAGAAGACTCAATGTAACGTTATTTCTTTACAATTACATCACGCATTCGCTGAACTCGAACACTACAACCGTATGTTGCTGAATCCGCAAGGTCGGGTGAATATGAGAAGCAAACGCGGCCTTATCAACGGTGTCGGGTCAATCGCACGGTCCCTGTTCGGAGTATTGGATGACCAATTCGCCGAACAATATCAACGGGATATAGAACTCATCAAAGAAAATGAGAAACATCTGGCCCTTTTGTCTAAAAATCAGACAACTATAATAGAAGCCGAATACAACGTACTAAGAAGATCGGAAGAAACAATTGCAAAACAATACAAATTATTCAATCAACATCTACTAAGCCTAGACAAGCTAACGAGCAACATTCAACAAGAAATTGAGTCTCAAGAACTATCAATTGAGTTTGTGATGTCTGCTATTTCTGCAAACAGCTTTATAGAACATCTGAGAAACGTTCAAGAGATTCTGTTGGATACCGTAACCAACATTTACAACGGCAAGATGAACTTACACCTCATTGCGCCAGAACAACTACGGGACGAATTGAACGTCATATCCGGTCAGCTCTCAAAGGATGTGGCGCTTCCCATCACCAACATTCAAGATGATATCTTCCGCTTATATCACCTTCTACAAGTGAAGACAAAAATGACAGAGAGATACCTGATTATTGAGATACGGGTGCCGTTAATCAGTAGAGAAAACTACGAAGTTTATCACGTCATTCCTGTCCCAAAAAAGAATGGCTTCGACATGGTCACCCTACTGCCTATAGCGGAACTGTTAGCAATTAACATACAGAAGGATTCATACCTACCAATGACTGGAACCGACCTACATCAATGCATGCACTACGACAGTACGACTCTGCTGTGCCCCATGAGGTCACCAATATACCACATGCAATCTGACGAGAGCCTCTGCAAGAAGAGACAAGACTCGCCTGACTGCAAAACAAAACATGAGAGCTGTCAAAACACGTGGTTGGAACTTAGCAACATAAACAGCTATCTATACTTTTGCTGTGACGCTTGCAAAATACGCATCATATGCGGGAATCAAGTTTCAACTGCACTACTTAACAACGCAGGGGTAATGACACTTGGTAGCGACTGTACTATCAATAGTGAGACGTTCTCTGTACATTCCCAAAGGCAACTGACGGATATAATGCATGCCCAGGTGGAAGAACTCACGCTGGAAATCCCTCCAATTAATCGGATCATCAACCTATCGGTACCGGTTTTGAAATATGAACCCGAGAATGAGACAGTAATGGAACAAACCTCATTACTGATAGATCTGGGAAAACAGATAGAACAGTTGAAAGCCGCGGCCGCAGAAGACATCATATCAGATCGGGCAACATACCATGACGTCCACCAATATGTTGTCATATACGTATTAGCAACAATAGCAGCGACAGCAGGCGCAATATATGGTTACCACCGACTTCGCAAACATTGCACGAGTCACGCGAAACCTGAAGCACCACCTGTTCCCAATCCAGCGCCCCGAAGGAGGTCGACTGCAAGCATCGTGGACATCGCAGCTGTATTTGACGTCACAGACAACAACAGCGCAGTGCACTTATCGAGTGCACGTACACTTAACAAAGCAACGTCGCCTATTGCGCGTTGTGATTTAATTGTTTAAGGCTAGGATTAGATTATTTTCTTTTACATTTTATGTCATTTTTTTAACATTTTACAACATAACATAACATTTGATTGTTCACAGTTACCTTTTGTGAGTGGGCAATATGTACGAGCTACGCTGTACATTGACCTTTGTGGTATTTTGTACGTCATACTCAGTAATGCACATCGATATTGTTTAGCTGTGCATTTCTCTAACATAGCATTTAAGTGGAACAATTGTGTAATTATATTTAGTAGCAATAAATCCATCAAGGGAATCATTCGTCTACTCATTTACATAACATAACAAGTACATAACATTTTCACTGTTGGGCATTACAACCCCAACAATAATATTATAAAATGTTTATTTGTACACTTTGAAAAAAATATACAAATAAACATTTTATTATTATAATTTGGGGTGTCACATTAAATTGGCTCGATAGTTTGTTACAAGTAAATGCTCTAGTCTATACTTACTTTTAGATTCGGAAGTATTTGTTGAACAACAAATCCAACCCGAAGCAACTAAAAAAATAATTAAAGTACTACACATAGTTGGCTTGCATTCGTCTCGTGCCGATCGGCAAACTCCCTTCGGAAGCTACCCTCGCTGAATCTTGCTCAGGTCGGCTCAACTCAATTCGAGCACCGCAATCGGGAAAAAGCGAACATAACTAATAATGTTTGATTTCGCCACACGGCTGTGCCGAATTATGCCGACCCGAACAAATGTGTAGCACCCCTAAGGCGTATGCATAGAGGGAGTCAATTTAGGAGCGTTTCATTCATTTTTCATGAAATTATTTGACTGTATTCTTTTGTTTTCATATGAAATGAAGTGTTCACAGCTGGTTGGTTTTCATAAGAAGCAATTTTTCTGCTTCTCTGGGCTAAACTTTATAACACCAGATGATAAAAATATTGGCCTGTCAGAAAGATCAAATGAAATACATCTTTATAGTTAAGGTGATTTCAAAATAGAATATCGGGTTGAAGTATTCAATGGTACACTAAGGCCCTTCGTACACAAGGCTACGCAAATCTTCGATACCCGACGATTTTGGTCTCTAAGCGACTACCGCAATACAAACTTACAGAGGTTCGTACACAGACAGACATCGCCGACATTTTGTTCGTTCGTCCGACACCAGTCGCGCGCTACTTGCCGGCCGAGATCGTCGCTACAAACGTCGCTGCGATTTTCAAGATGGCGGAGCCGCTTCGTCTACAGTTGCAGAATAGACAACTCGCGTCTTGCGATTCAATTTCGTGTGTACGGACCGTGCGCTACCAAATATCCGCAACATAAGTTTTCACGGCACGGTTGGCAGTGGTTAAGCGATTGACTGCTGCGCTGCGTGTCGCGGGTTCGATTCCCGCACGGAGCAAATATTTGTATGACCTACAATTAGTTGTTCCGGGTCTGGCTGTTTGTGTATGTGAGTTTAAATGTTTGTAAACGCACCCACGACACAGGAGAAATTCCTAGTGTGGGGCAACGTTTTTTAAAAATACAAATACAAATTCTTACAACATTAGTATCGAAGATTTGCATAGCCTTGTATACGAAGGATCTTAGGCGTCGAAGTATTCGCATCACTGACATCCGGAAACGTGCCCAGAAAACTGGCAGCATTGCCACATTGAATGGCAATGCTAATTCTATGGCCAAAGAACGAGCCGGCGAGTATTCAATTAATAATAATCAAATCAAAGCACTCAATTTCTAAGTGGCGCTACAAATTGGCAGATACATTTTCTGATCCGTTTGTTTACATTTTTTAAATATACTTTTGACACACACCATAATCATAAGGTTTTGATGGCAACACAACATAATAGGGAAAAGGCTAAGCTCGTTCGAATATAGTTAGGAAAAGGCTTGGTGGATGCCACTTTTCCTAGGAAACGATATCGGTGCCAAATAGCATAAGAAGCTGAATATCTTTGGCGAATCATCGGCAGATGGTAGTTATAAATCATAATCTATTGAAAAGACATGGTATACTGATTCATGCGATTGGTATAAGGTGGAAGACTAGCGGGTATATTGGTGAATAAGCTCAGACCACATAAAAAACAAAGACATAGCGCTGTGATCTATCTATCATATAACAAATTTATCTGTCGTTGCTTCATTTTTAATTCTTTTTACTTATTGTGGTATAGTAATTTTATTCTAGGTGCATCGTGTTCACATATAATTATATAACTAACGCACTTATACAAAATATTGTAAAACAAGTTAAAAGAGTAACGGTGGAGTTTCTAGCCCATTTTCCTCCATACGAAAACTATCTTTTGGAAGGGGTGACTAGAATCAATTCAACTTTTTTGTAAATTTTGACGTTCAAAAGTGCCTTGCAAGGACCTATTTGAAATAAACTATTTGACTTTGCGAACAATACAGTGAAGCATGCCAATTATTACACCTCTGCTATGTGCATACACGCTCGCACGCAAACATTTACAACCATTTACAATCAAACTACACCTCAATAAGTGAACACATATTTACGAAACCGGCTTCACGTCACTGCTGATAGCTCTGTCTTGGTTTTTTATTTGGTCTGAGTGAATAAGTATCATTAATTGACACTGAAAAGTACGTTACTATTACGGTGGCATGCGACCACAGCTTTATTTATTTATTTATTTATATATTCATGTACACACAAAATACATAAATGATAAATGATTTTCTTTCTGTAAGTAGCTTTGTACAGACACTTTTACACGTCAATCATGTTTTAAAAACTAGATGAGTTCGGCGTTTCCTATTTGACTACTCTAAGAAGAAATACCGAAACAACCTCAGAGGTCACAGTCTCTTTTAAAGTCTAGACATAATCTTGGTCAGATCATGTGAAGACTATGTAGATTGGTGTCTGAAATAGTCTACTGAGAAAAAACCACACCGATTGAGTGGATCAGTCAGTGCACGCTTTTGTCAGATCGTGCAGCTCATAAGAAAAGGTAAAGCACAAAGGTGCAGTGCCTTTGTGCTTTTCTTTTCTTGTAATCAGATAATTATTCAACAACAAGCTACCGAGACTTTGGAAGAAAACACTATCCTAGCCAAGTTGTTTTTAATGTTTATTTCTCAAAGTATTCTTTTTCTATTGTTTGCTATCTAGCTTAATTACGCTGGTCTGCTTTAGGTTTCGGTCGTCCACCAATTTGAACACAAACCACAAAAAAACCCAAAGCTCTAAACACAAAATACCACTTCAAACACCACCCATCCCATAAAGCCTCGTGCAGACTAGCGCGACGCGACAGCGCGACGCGACACCGGTTATTGTTATACCGTGAAGTTTTTTAGAAATTGTATTGTTCGAGTCGCGTCGCGCTGGTCTGTACGAGATATGTATATATGTAATAATGAGAAAATAACAAAATTAAGGAACAAAATAACACGGGTATAATAAACAAAATGCAATGAATACAAAAAAACAAAAACCTTTGATTTTTTTATTACTAACTTTGTACTTTTATAAAACTCAACAGTAGCCAGGTACCTAAATGCTCCTAGTCAAAAATTTTGTGTTATCCAAATCTAGTTGAATTTTATTTCTGTGACATAAAATACCATTGAAAACTCTGGATCAACGTTTCCCAAACTATGGGTCGCGACCTACTGGTGGGTCACGAGCGAATATTGAAAGAGTGATTTTCAGATATAATTAATTATACTAAAATAAATTAATAATCTAAATACCAAAATAAATTGGACGTACTATCAAACTCATTGCGATTAAAAGTTACTAAAATAGAAATTAATGCTAAAATTTTAATGATAAAAAATAGGAAACAAATATATCCTTGTCATTGAAATAGCACTCCTTGTATTTAATTAATTATTAAAATTTTCGATTGTAACTGAATGTTTTTTTTCTTAATTGAACAGTGCTTCATTCATATAGTTATACCTCTTTTTTCTCCATGACAGCTAAGAGGTGATTCCCGAATTTTGAAGTTTTTGTTATACGAGTAGGTCGCTGTCCTGTCAATTTTGGGAATCACTGCTTTGGATAAATGAAGACCAAACTTTTAAAAAATCTTTTCAGTATGTATAATGAGAAAATAACAAAATTAAGGAACAAAATAACACGGGTTGTAGGTTGTACTAAGGAACTCACAAACATAGCCAGTATAATTCATAACGTATTAGGGTAAATACACCACGTCTTACAACCAAACTGCTGTCACTCCTAATTTGCACCACACGAATATTTTCTTCCAAGTTTAAAGGAAATTGGGTTACCGTCGTTAATCACAGGAAGTGACGTCGTCGCAGTGTACTTCCGGCCGACCCTTACAGGCTAGCCGACTTTCAAAGTTTCTTTTGAGGCTTTCGGACTAGTTTGATAGGATCTTTATTACGGCTTATAGGCTATTAGAAGTGGTTAGATAGGTCTTATAGGTTGTATAGGACCTCTTTACGACGGGTTGTGTTTGAAGTGGTATTTTGTGTTTAGAGCTTTAGGTTATTTTGTGGTTTGTGTTCGAATTGGTGGACGTGTATATGCGAAACCTAAAGTAGACCAGCGTAATTAAGCTAGATAGTAAACAATAGATTTGAGAATTAAAAATTAAAAACAACTTGGCTAGGATAGTGTTTTTTTTCTAAAATCTCGGTAGATAATTATCTGATATCTGATTCTGGCATGTGTAAGACTAACTTATTAATATATTCATTGGTCATTCTTATTATAGGAGAGTGTAAGCCCAGATTAGACAAGACTAGATAGAGCACGCAACTAAATAATAACAGTCATACGGGTCGATCCATCAGGTTAAGCTACGCTTGCCGGGGTTGGTCCGTGGATGGGTGACCATCTTTACATACCGAGACTCCTCCGTGCTTCGGAAACCAAGTTAAACCGTTGGTCCCGGCTATCATTCGTGGATCTTTGACAGTCGCTACGGGTCAGAAGCCCGAAAATCTGAAAACCAGTCTTACCAAATGGTATCGTATTACAGTTACTGAATTGTGGAGGTCAGATAGGCAGTCGCTCCAAGTAAAACACTGGTATTCAGCTGGATCCGGTTAGACTGCAAGCTGACCCCAACATAGTTGGAAAAAGGCTAGGCATATTGATTGTGAATTTGAACTTTTCTGTTACCAACAACTGATATTTTCCATCCAAAAGTTTACAATTCTGTGCTTCCTTAGTTTACTCAAGTTCAAACTTATAATTTAAACCACCGATAAACTTTTATTCAAATATTGGCAACTGGCAAGATGCCTGGAGCCAGAATCTTCCCAGCAATTCTACAATCAAATTGTAAGAAACCCAACAAAAATTACTTCGAACAATTAAAGAAAACAGTAGAACACAATTTGTCTACATTAATTGAAACTTGTATATTTTAAGTTCGAAACGAGAGGAAATACGAACTTGAGAAAACAATCTTCTTTTAAGTAATTTCTGGAACCCGTGAATAATGTTATGCGGTTATAAAAACCTTATGGCTTAAGTTATAGAGTTTAATTTGGCATGTTTTGTTTAATAAACAATAGATGTTTTAGTTATAATGTTATGCTGTTGTAAAAACTTTAAGGCTTTGGTGACAGAGTTCAATTTGGCATGTTTTATGGAAAATATGATAATAGATGTCTTAGTTCAAGAGAAGTCTTGCAATTCGTGGTATTATGTTAGGGTACGGTCAGATTGCTATTTAAATTGGGATATTGTCTAGATTTGAAATGAATTCCAAATGAATCAAATATAAGATGTTATTACAAGACCCAATGAAAAAAGAAACAATTATTTAAATAGTATGTACACAACAAACAATTATTTAAATAGTAGTAGTAGTACCTTATGTAGTTTGTTTATTTATTTAGAGGTCTAAAAATGATGTATTAGGTATGTTGAAACTGTTGGTACTCCCCGTCACTTGTCCATAAGGGTTCATTAGAAAACCAGCGTCAGACAGCATTTGTCGGGCATTAATGCTGAAATTAACCTTTTTGGAGCAGCCGTGAGGCACAAACTATTATCACTTTATGATTATTTTCACTTTTTATTTTTGTACTAGCTGACCCGGCGAACTTCGTACCGCCTAACAGTCAATGAATGTCGTGTTACCTTTTAGCTGAACTAATTTAGGCTTTGATGAACGTAATACAATGATACAAAACAAATATTAATATAGATAGATATATAAAAGTATTTCATTATGATGAATAAGACATACAGAAAGAGAATAAAAATTAAAAAAAAAACAAAAATTAACTACTTCAAACACGTCTCAGAAAAAAAGTATAAAATTAAACTATGTTGTGCAGCATGGGATGCACTCGGATTAACTCTTTTCATTCAAGCACCTTGTGGTAAACGACATTCTTTGTTTTTCTGTCAGGCGCAAGAACAAATAAAGCGGATGGTTTGCCGACACGTGAGAAAAACATGCATTTTCTAGATTGAGGCCACAAATAGTCAAGGATTGGCCTTGTGATTTGTTAATCGTCATGGCGAAGGCAAGACGAATCGGGAATTGAATTCGTTTAAACTCAAAGGGCATGTCATCGGATGTTGGGATCATCGGAATCCTTGGAATGAGAACTTCCTCATCTTTAAATTTTCCTTTGAGTATCGACGCGTGAATCACATTGCTCATCAGTTTTCTTATCACCAAACGCGTTCCATTGCACAGTTTTGGTTGGTTTAAATTTCTAAGCATGATCACTCCCGAGCCAACCTTCAGTTGTAAATTGTGCGGTGGTAAACCAGGCACATCCAAGGAGTTTAAAAATTCTGTTGGATAATTAGTGGCTTCATCTTCGTTTCTTACACAGTCGATAGATTTGAATGAATACAGAGTACCTACGATTTGATTCTGAATTATAAAATTTAGGTCATCTACATCTTTATTTTTAGCCGCCAAAATTGCTCGCTCCCTTAACCATTTAGTATTTTTGTGGTTAGCAATGATATCCGGGAATACTTTGTTGATAAGCTCGTCTTTCGATGAACGAAATTGCAAAAATTTGGAGGAAATTAAATCAATCCGCTCGATTCGTCAACAGGAACACGGCCATTACCGATAGTCAGCAATTGCTTGGAGAAATCATCAGCAGATAGATCGTTCAACAATGCAACTCTCATATTTACTAACAGATGAAGTTTCTTCACATATCGCCACAGATTTGATGCTTTGAGGCAAGCGTTTATTTCGTCGGCAGCAGTAGATCTTGGAATGACTGGTAGTGTTTGTCGGAAATCGCCAGATAGTAAAATTATTGCACCACCAAAACATCTCGAGTCATTGCGCAGATCTTTTAATGTTCGGTCAAGTGCTTCCAATGCGAGTTTGTGCGCATTGTGCATTCGCCCCATATGATTATTTTTGGCTTAGGTTTAAGCAATCACCAGATATAATGAAATATAACGCCCAAAAAATCGTAAGTACTTACCAGAATTGAATCCCCATTTTAATATGAAATTATCACCAAAAAACGTAAAGTCTGCTAACCTAAAAAAGGCAAGTATCTTCAGAATAATCGCTGAGCTACCCAAAAAGGCCACGCATGCACCAAATATGTACTCGCATTTTATTTAAAAATTTCATCCAAATATGTTACACAGTTTTATTCTAATAAAGTAAATTAATATACAAAAATCATTGTTTACCCAAAAAATATAAATTAAGTTCTAAAGGTTCACCGATACTACCGTAAAATGTTTACTAAAGGCTGAGCTTCTTAGAGCTTTCAATAAAATAACGGCCACAAAAAAAAAAAAAACATTAGTTTATAAACAACATGTTTTATTTCTACATACAAATAAACTTAATAAGGCAGTCCTTAGTGCAATTTAAAATTTTTAATGAAGAGTGGATCTTCAAAAAACTTAATCTTAGTGATAAATGAGTCTTCAAACAACCAACATTAAAACAGCCATTTGTATGGTCATAATTATTTAAAAATATTAATGAAGAATCAGTCTTCAAATAACATCACACTCCTTTGTATGGTAACAATTGTTTTAAAATCTTAACGAATAAATCAGTCTTCATAAACATAAAATACAATTATTTTGTGTTGTTATAATCATTTTAAAATCTTAATTAAGAATCAGTCTTCTAGGTAGAAATTTTCATATCTATACATAATTTACTGTACTATTAAAGCTTTCTTGGCTTTAGCTGGTCGTCCCCTTTTACGTTTCATGAGACTCAACTAATTTGCCATCAATATAATATACTTGGTTATATGCATACATTTTATGGCAAACGTAGTGATATATTTGGGTAGAAATGACACAAAACTTTGCTAGTTAAAATTTGGTGCACGCGTGGCCTTTTTGGGTTATGAAAAGTTTTAGTAGTGCAGGCATGACTTAAATAGCCCGAAAGATTTTGGTACAGGTTTCATTTATTTGTACATATTATATTTTTTTTGGATGAGGCTGTTTACGGTAACGATTGTTTTTTTGGTGGTCATTCAATTTAATCCCATTATTTTTGATGCTACTAAAACTTTGGCCATTGCGAAGTGTTTCGAAATGTTACATGTCGGCTGTTCAGTAGTTTGAAGGTTTAATGGCAATTTTAACGCTGAGTGAGCCGTACGGCATCCGTCTAACAATGTGGCCGCTATTCCAGAAGAAGCAACTGCTACCGCAATTGCGGATCTCGCACGTACAGTGGCCAAAATCAATGACATGAGGAATGTCTTCCCAGTTCCAATGGGGGCATCCAGAAAAAATAAGCCACCATTTCCATCATCAATTGCATTAATCAATGTATCATAGACTTCCCTCTGTTTAGGATTCAACAGTGGTACGTTCGTTTGAACTGATTGGACTAATGCATGTGGATCATATTCACGTTCACGTTCCAATTCTCTATTAAATGCGTCATTCATTCCGCGATCTGGCGCTGGCATTCCTAACCTGACTAACAAACTGCCGCACATGAGGTAACACATATCTTCGATCAAGAGTAAAGCCTGGTTATGCATCTCCTCATTCGCCTCAAGATTTCTATGTGTGGATTTCTTGTGCTGACACGAATTCGATGTAAAATGTCTTCTGACATGTTATCTTTGTATTTGTTCCACAGGTCACGTGGGTTCGATGGGAAGCATGTCGAAATTTTACCACTAAAGCAGCACAAACCAGGCGTTTCACCAGCAAACTTCAATGCACCACAATGCTGGCAAACAACGTCCATTGGACCAATGCAAACTAAACGATGCAAGCTGTAGTCGATGGTGCAATCATATAAAAACGCTGCTCGATTCAAATCAACACTTGAACCATTTCTTCTTGCACTTCGAAGATTATCCCTCTGTTGATCTGTACGATAAGCTCGACGATTTCTCGTTTCTAACCTAGCCGTTTCACGGGCTGCCTCTCTTTCCTCTTGTGTTTGAGAAGCACGGATAAGAGAAGCAAGGCCCTTCTTCGCTCCATACTAACGCGGCGCTCTTCTCGTGCAATTTCTCGTTCTTCATCAGATAATTGACTCGCGATGTTCCGTTGCCTAATTGCATTACGGCTTCGCTGGGAAAGATTAGATCTTCTAGGACGCGGCATTGTTATTAGTAGTAATACTGAATATGTTTTCGCACAAAACCACACAAAACAAACAAATATAACAGTAACTGAACTTTCGAGACATAGACAATAGTTTAGATCATAGACTATTATTTGCATAGTGCACTTTTTAACCTTTGTAATTATTCATCTTAGAAAAATCATAGACAACTTAAAAAGACATTTACGCTTTCGTTAACCTATAGAATAAATCTTAGAAATTGTTTTCGGAAATATATACTTTAATTTACACAAAATAAATTTATGAACGCACGCGTAAATGTTAATCATTTGTCATTATTTCTGAACGCACGCATAAATGTCAATAATTACTTATACAGTATTTGACAGGATAGACAACAAATGTTTGACAGGTACGAAACAAAGGAGCATTTATTTAAAATGATTCATCTTTCATAATTATAATACGCATTACAATCCTATGTAAAAATGGTGGATAACATGATCGAGTTAAACGATAACATTGATCAACTCTCAGTCTCTAGTTCATTATGTTGTAAGCCGGAGGAATGTTCTTCACATATTAGGGACCCGTCCAAACAGTTAAAACTAGTTACACAGAACATCAGGTCTATTAACGCTAATTTTGATTCTTTTTTAACGCTCTTAGTCAGGCTTAATCTTGATATTGACATTATCGTTTTAACTGAGTGCTGGCTGAAGCACAGTAGTTGTATTATACCACCGATCGCGACTTATTCCCAATATCAAACAATGCTTGTCTCAAACCAGAATGACGGAGTGGTTATTTACGTTAAAAACCTTGACAACTACATTGTTTACGAACCTCAACTCACGGATGCAAGCTGTCTAGTGCTCAAGATTGGCACCGAAAGGGCTTTCGTATGTATCTATAGGTCCCCTTCTATTAATGATCCTAGTAACTTCCTAAACTCCCTTAATTCACTATTAGAGGACCTCTCATCTCTTCCAAATATAGTTGTTTTAGGTGATATAAACCTGGATATCAGTAGTAAGCCCTGCTCTCACCACATAGCTGAGTATCTAAACCTTATGGCGTTTCATGGTTTACTTCCGGCACATTCCTTCCCTACTCGTGAAACAGCCTGTCTGGATCATGTAATGTTAAAAAGCAACATGACAGCGATTGCTATCGTAATGGATTCCTCAGTTACGGATCACAATTGTGTGTTACTCTGTCTTCAGTCAAAAAAAGCCTATAAACAGCAAAGTACATTCTCCAAAATTGACTATGTTGCTCTCGACAAAAACATACACTGTCTTGACTTTCAGTCCCTTTATGCATGCAAAGACCCAAATGAAGCCTCCAACTTACTACTTAATCCTATATCTGCCCTCATATGCTCCTACTCATCTATTATAAAAGTCACTAACCACAATCGCTTGCTCAAACCTTGGATGACACTGGGTATGCTCCGCTGCATGCGTAATCGTGATGAAATGCATAAAAAACTCAAGTTATCTCCGAATAACGGTGTCCTCCAAACTACATATAAAAGATACAGAAACTTCTGTACTAAAATCCTCAAAAAACTTAAAAGAGACTATGAGAGGTCCGAAATTAGGGAGGCTGCTAACAGTAAAGACAATAAAAAGATATGGCAGGTTATAAAAAGGGTTACCTGTACAGCTAAGCAAAAATCTGCTTCGACTGAATTGCTTTCTTCCTCATCTTCCCCCCAAGAGTCAGTAAATCAAGTAAATGACTTCTTCGCTAACATCGGGGCTAACCTGGCTGCCAAATTTCCAAACCATAATGACGGTCTATTGTTCCGCGATTCTGGTAACTCGTTCCCTCATTCGTTTGCCATGTTAGATACCGACGAGGGTGAGGTTGACACAATTATTTCAACGTTAAAATCGAATTCTGCTGTGGGCTGGGACAACATACCATCTAACTTCCTCAAGCGCTACAAACAGCTACTCGTCCCACCTCTTACGTACTTTTTTAACGTCTGCCTTCGCACTGGCACCTTTCCTGAGTCTCTCAAAAAGGCTATTATCCACCCGATACACAAGAATGGGAATAGAAACTGTGTCGATAACTACCGGCCTATTGCAGTATTACCGTCCATATCCAAAATTTTAGAACGTATTATTAATAACCGTCTTATTATTTACCTTGAGGACAAGGGATTGTTGTCTCCAAATCAGTTTGGATTTAGGCATAAGACATCAACTAGTGGTGCGGTCATGGAGCTAACTTCCCACATAGTTAAAAAAATTGACTCCAAGGAAAAAGTTCTCTCAATTTTCCTAGATCTTAAAAAAGCATTCGACACAGTCTCAATTCCCATCCTCATTTCAAAGCTTGAAGGCATACGTGGTGTTGCGCTTGACATATTTATAGATTATCTACACAACAGGACACAATGTGTTAAAATACTTAATTTTATAAGCAATGACCTTCCTGTGACCTTCGGTGTGCCCCAGGGAAGTGTAGTTGGACCCTCTCTTTTCCTGGTTTATATTAACCAGCTGTGCAACCTCCCTTTGCAAAATGGGAAAATAACGGTTTTTGCCGACGACACTGTCCTTACCTTCTCAGGTGCTACCTGGCACGAAACTTTTGAGGCAGCCCAATCAGGGTTGAACATTGTTGTCGAGTGGCTGCGTAAACATCTTCTCACTCTGAACGCTGACAAAACAAAAATTCTGACCTATAGTTTACATCAAACCACACAACCACCTGTCTCTCTTTCACTTGTGGCACATTCTTGCCGTTCTTCTGAGTCCGACGCGTGCAATTGTCCCGAGTTGAAACGAGCTAGCACAATAAAATATCTAGGTGTAACACTGGATAACGGCCTTACCTTCTCTTCGCACATAGACCTTTTGACCTCAAGAATCAGGAAACTGATTTACGTTTTTAAAACGCTTCGCCATGTCGCTGAGGGAGGGATTGTCAAGAGAGTTTACCTTGCTCTTTGCCAATCCCTAATAACGTATTGTATCTCTGCCTGGGGAGGGGCGCCTAAAACCATACTTCTTAAGTTAGAAAGAGCCCAGAGAGCCGTTTTAAAGGTGAGCACCTTCCGTCCTATACTATTTCCAACTGACAAGCTATACAAAAGTTGTGGAGTGCTCACCGTGAGGCAGCTCTTCATCTACCATACTATAGTCTCACAACACCTTCGAACCCCTTACGTCACTGTCACAAAAAGACGTAAAGACGTGGTCTGTCAACCTCAAAGATGTAGGCTAGCTTTCACTAAGAGGTTTAATTGCTTCTTAGGCCCACATTTATATAACAGACTAAATAAAATATTAAAATTTTACTCACTTCCTAGCATCACTCTAAAAAAAACTGTCACAAATTGGCTACTGGAACAAAATTATACAGACACAGAACGGCTTCTTCTTTCTGGAGATAAGTATTAGTAAACTGCTACTTTGTAACACATACACAATAAACACACTTCACACTCTTCACTAACACACCCCATCATCACATTCATGTTTACAATTGTATATTGGTTTCTCCGTAGTTCCCATTTTATTTTATTTTCAATTTATTTTTAGGTTTTAATTTAACTTGAATGTTAAGTTAGTCGAAAATATTAATTGCTTTTATTTTAATAATGTATCGCCTTAAATATGAAACAAGGGTAGGGACTGGTGCCCTTAATACAAGTTATCCCGATAACTTAGCAAGGGTACTAGTTGCGACAACTAAAGTCTACCTGTACTATATTTAAGTCTAACAACTATGTATTGTTAATAGCTGTACTGTTGATGCGAATAAATACTTATATTATATTATTATTATAATTATGTATTCGTCGAGTTTTCATTGTTTTTAAAATGTATTCTGCTATTCGGGGCGGAGACAAATCCAACGAATCAAAAACCATGAAAATTGGTCCAGTAGATCTCGAGTTATAAGTGTTGTAACAAACCCGTCTTTCTTTTATATATATAGATGATTAATCTTTCATAATTATGTATTCGTCGAGTTTTCATTGTTTTTAAGATGTATTCTGCTATTCGGGGCGAAGACAAATCCAACGAATCAAAAACCATGAAAATTGGTCCAGTAGATCTCGAGTTATAAGTGTTGTAACAAACCCGTCTTTCTTTTATATATATAGATGATGGTCTGGCAGTTTGAGTAGTTTATGCGGCCTACCCAAATGTCCTTTCTTTGGTATTGTTCGTCGAGTTGAGCTCCTTAAGTTCTGAGTTGAACTCCACGATTACTGACAAATGCTTGCACTGACTGGACAGGTCCACTCAAATCTGTGTGGTTCTTTCCTCAAAAGACCATTTCGGAAACTAATGTACATGGTCCTCATATGGCCTGACCAAGATTATGTCTGGACTTTAAAAGAGACTGTGACCTCTGAGTTTGTTTCGGTCTTTGTTCTCAGAGTAGTCAGATAGGAAACGTCGAACTCATCTAGAAAAAATATTTTAATATGACGTGTAAAAGTGTTTGCAATATCCTATTTACAGAATAAAAAAAATCATTTTATTTCCTATAGTACACCCACATTTCGCCAGTTATTTTATATCCCATGGGGGCGAGCCTATTGCCACCAACCAGGTACAAATCCAGACTGCGGGCTGCTACTCCAGATGTTAAAACCCAACAACACTTTACTCGACCAGGGAATCGAACCCATGACCTCATGTTCAGCAGTAGCGCTTGCGACTACTAGCCAACCAATAGATTAAAATAAAATACAATTAATATTAGATCATTATGGCCGTTTTGCGTCGATGTGAAGCATATTTTTCTCCATTTTCTTTTTGTGTTTCTGTGCTTTAACTGTTTCTTTGTGCGTCACGTTCAACGCAAAAAAAATGTATTTTCTTTCTTTCCTATACTTATTATAAATGCGAAAGTGATTATTTTTGTTTGTTCGTTACGTTTTCACGCTAAACACGAGTGGATGAAATTTACCGGGATAAAAAGACATAGGGTACTTTTTATCCTGTGGGATCGTTCCCGTGGGATGATTTCTGACCTCCACGCGAGCGAAGTCACGGGCAGAAGCTAGTGAATTATATTTTACACTTCTAAAAATACTGTTTTCTTTTTTAATTTGAAATGTCCCTGAAAATCTTATACCTCCTTCGATCACTTGTCCTTATTAGAAAGAAAATACGTTTATTTGCGGTAAATTTGACGCAAAAAAAAAACAAATCACGAGAATAGCAAGTTGGGGGAAAATATGCATCACATCCACGCAAAACGGTAATTGCTCAGCATAATGCTGCGACCCTATGCAAGCCAGAGCTCCAGCGCTGGTTTTCCGCGGCTGCCGGCGGCGGCGTTGACGTGATGACGTCAACCGGTGCAGCATATAATGAAATAACAAAATCAAAAATTAAAATAAAATAAATACAATACTTCCTAAATGATATAATATTTAAAATGGCAACATTTCGTTCCGTCGGAGACGGAGACTTTCGCGCAGCTGTCAAAACAAATAGTTTCAATGTTTTGACATATTGAATTATAAGTACTGGTTACGTAATAATTATATCATGGCGCATTATGTAACGAAATGAATGTTATGTTATGTATTCCCCATACTGCGACCTTTTCGGGTAGTTTGTAGGCCTGGAAACCTGTAACACAGGTATTCCTAGTAGGTACAGGCTCCAGTCTCCACAACTTGAATGTATTTTTGTATACCTACACATTTATGTATTTTACTGATTGTTCATTATGTGGTGGGGAAAATAAACGTTTTTATTATAATATTATTATTATCTCTTTGACCCATAAAAATATTACTACTCAGACACCATTCTACACTATATCTGTAGAACAAATATATTCCCAGAATACATACATGTGAGAAGAAAAACACCATTTCTTTTGTTTAGCTTGCCCTACTTTCTGGAACTACTGCATTCTTGAGAATAGCTCGTTTAAATGATGATGAGTTCACACTTAGCTTGCGTTACGTGACACTTTTATTTATTTGTTTTATTTACATGATGACATGGCTGTGTTTTTACAAGTAGGTAAAGCATCTTAGTTCTGTGAGATATTAGGTAGGTAAGTACTTTTGCGCAAAACACCTTAGAAAATGTTCTGTAAAAAAGTCAAGATTAGTATTGATTTTAAGTTTTGGTGACACAAAATTGTCTAACTTGAACCTACGTATATACCCATCTTAACCTTTTAATTACCGTTGAAAAAAAACACGGCACGGTATTCATGAATTTTATCAAATATAAAAACCGAACCTTTTTGGTTTGGTTTTTATATTAAGTAAAATTCATTAACCTCGATTTCTAACCAAAACTTAACAGTAATTTTTGTTTCGCAGAATATTAGATTTCCTCCTGAAGTTTCATCACAAACATTAACTGGATCCGAGCAAAACATACCATTTCCTACCTATAAACCTCATATACGGTAGGTTTTTTTTGGCTGGCTGGCTGGGTAGAGTAGTGTAGAGGTCAGATAGGCATTCGCTCCTTGTAAAATATTGGTATTCAGCTGCCTCCAGTTAGACTGGAGGCCGACGCCTACATAGTAGGGAAAAGGCGAGGCAGATGATGATGATATATCTAGGCTAAAAAAAACGTTAATTTTCTAATTTTTCAATACATGTACCAACGTAACCTCAGTATACTTCGTATAAAAGCGCCATGTTTATAGCAACTACACCATATTGCTTATTTTGCGTTAACTCTGCGTTTATCAAGTAGCGTGCACGCAGTTTACTTTTATGGTAGATAATTTCATGGAACCTGGTAAAAAATCCGGATTATATTTATAAAGTGGGTCACAGGAAATGGGCATAACTATGCATCAGCGACGTCTTGTTATACACGTATTAATACCGTGGAGTTTCTTGCCGGCTCTTCTCCATAGGAAACGACTAATGGGAACCGTGCACCTGCCACCTGCCAACCGTCAACCAGCTTCTGACGGTTCATAAGTGCCCATGTAGGTTTAAGTGAAATAAAATATTTTAATTTTGGTTTTAGCGCACGCAGTATACAAAAATTGTTCATTTCATGACGATTACCAGTCAGAATATCAAAACCAGTGTGTTTGAGTGCCGTAAACTGTGGCAACATTTGCAATAATAGAATGGACTTAGGATTGTGAAAACTGGCTTAGATTACCTCTCGTTCTGCAAGATCAGTACGTGGGTATATATTTTATTAATAATTTACGGACCGTTATTGGTCAAAATTAAGACTCTTGTATCTTTACCAATAAACTCAAACTCAAAGCATTTATTTCAAATAAACCAATTACAGGCACTTTTGAATTGTCAAGGGGTCGGTCAGTCAGAAATATGAAGCTAATCGCCCATTCCAAAGCGTAGTAGGTACCTATTGAGAAGAACGGGCAAGAAACTCCACGGACACTCTTTTAAATCAAAATATGGTTACAAAATATTGTTTACATCATTTATGTTGAAGTTATACAATAATGAATCAAAGACCTCGTAGCTTTGCATAGTAGACCCTCCCATACATAAACTGGGCGTCAGTTTGGCAATTAAATATACTACCATTGATAAGCAAAAGGATTCGTTTTTGTTTATAGAAACCGAACATTAGACTGTTATTTCCTTGGCTAAACTGGTGGCGTTACTAAGCCCTGCTTGTAACACAAATCCCACAGCTAAACATATTTTAAATAAAACAACGTCGGTCTATTTCTGTCAACCGTTTGAAGAAGAAAATGAAAAAGTCTGAATGATATTTTGAATATGTTTAACACTAAACGCATATATACTCCATTTATTACAGCAATAGAAGAATAAAGGCAAAATAACAACAGTTATTGTTCAAGTTACTACACTTTGGAGTTATTTTTAAGGTTCTGTACCTACCTCAAAAGAAAAAAACGGAACCGTTCTTCCTTCCTGAACCATTATTTATTCCCTTGCCGCACTGTTTGTTGAAATCTAGGGATGCCGTAGTGACACTTTCAAACTTGATGGTTTTGATGAGGCTTGCAGAGTAGACGGTCCAGCAGTAGCTAATGCAAATCCAGGTTGGGGATCAATCGCGTATGTACGTCGCAATCTTAAGAATGCTGTGACAGATGGATCATGTAAAAGGCATTGCCTAGTCAACCCGGCCGCTACAAACGGCCATTGTAAGTGTATACATTTTGAAATGATCGATGTCCGGTTGATTGCTGTTTATAGGTCGCCACGACGCTTAGGTAAACACAGCGATATACGGTAACAACGGCAATGATTTCTCGACAATTTCCCGTCTGATAGTTGTAGGAGATTCAGATTTCACTTTATTTCTCCTCCATAGATATGTTAGGTAGGTACCCTTAATAAGCACGAGCACTACAAGAACTAACACAATTATAGACAACTTTTTTTCCATCTTCGATGTACAATGTGGTACTATTCATTCCTGTTTCAGTCGCCACTTACAAATCTGGTTCAAATTTAATACGTAAGTAATAACTTGAATTTAAATATTTTTTATATAATAAATTTTTTTCTTGTAAATATTTTTTATATATGTCGTAGAATGATTGGATCTTTCGAATTTTCGCGAAACCATGAACAATTAGACAATGAAATCAGAAATGTTCAGAAATGTTTTCACCATTGTTTAATTATCTATTCACAGGCAGATTGTATGATTCGTCATATTGAAGTGGGTGAAATAGGTTAGAACTGTGAAATCCCCGCGCGAGCCGAGCGAGCGAAGCGAGCGGTTCCGCAGTAGCGGCTGGCGAGTGCTACTTCCAAGTTGCTCGCAGAATTGTTTTCATCATTGTCTAATTATCGAATTATCAAATCATCCTACGACATATACAAAACGAAAAACTAACTGATTGACATAAGCCTATTTTTTTTAAATAAACACAGACAATAGTTATATACTTATAGATTACAGGAAAATCTATAAGAAGTCTATGGTCTTAAAATAACATGGTAAATTGGTCAATATTGTGCGTACAAATTTATATTTGCAGTTGGAATGTATGGGAGAACATAGAACATGTTTTTCAACTACAAAGTTAAGTTTGTTCTTGGGATAAAATCATCCCAACTACGGAACACTTCATTGTGCGTGGTCCGACACCCACTTGGCCGGTTTTTTTTAAAAGTAAATGGGTAAATACATTACATTGCTTTGTATTTATCGTGAAATAACGGAGTTTATTTTAAATCAAAAAACGAAAGGGTGATAACCGTTATTTTTCTAATGTAAAGCTATTTGTGGTCCTACGACAAATAGCTTTACTCCATTTCACTGCCCCTGCCCCTGGACAATCAATCCCGCTACCATGTTGCGCTATTTAACGCATCTTGAACGAGCTATTTCGGTTATTCAAAAATAGGTCAGGTTCCACATATATCTCTCAAAGTTAGCCACCATTACAACATTTCCTACCTTCCAAGCAAAATTCAACCGATATCAAGGCGCAACTTATTTCCCTATAGCGGCCGTAAGAGGCAGCTGTATCGATAAATTCCTTTTATCGTTCTCTGCCGATCAAATAGATTCCAAGGTTTATCCGTATCGTTGACCTTTCCGGCCGGATTGAAAAGTATCGTGATTTAGGTATTCGGGTCAAACTAACATACTCGTAATGTATCCGCAATTTAGTGTAGGTAGGTAATGACCAAGAAGGGATACCTATACGGTGTCCCCACCCATCTTTGTAGTGTATAAACTCAATCTCCTTTGTATTATAAAATTGCATAGCACAGGTGTGAGTACTATGTACTAAAGAGCTACCATGTACCGGGTAATATGTCTTTCATTGACTTGAATGTGCCCTGGCGGCTGTGAGTATGCCATGCTCACTCAGATGTCTCGCTGATGGTGGCGCGTGTGTTAGATCATTTAGCTCCCTTCAAAATAGTTAAGCTGAATGGTGCTGATCCATGCGTCATATTCGTGAACGGGCGCCGTCAGTTGGGAGTGGTCACCTCTTAGCTGCCATGGCTTATTTAAATTTATTTTAAATGTTTGAATGGTTCATTGTTGTTTTTCTTTTTATTACGGTCGCTTTTACAAACGTGCACGTCTTTCTACATTATTCTCACATGCATAATTTCAACATTAATGATGCAACCAATATTTTGTATCAATTTTTTTTATTTAAAAGAGTGTCCGTGGAGTTTCTTGCCCGTTCTTCTCCATAGGTACCTACTACGCCTTGGAATGGGCAACTAGCTTCTTATTTCTGACTGACCGACTTCTTGGCAATTCAAAAGTGCCTGTAAATGGTTTAATTGAATGGTTTGAGTTTGAGTTGAGGTGCACTAAAAATATGAAGGTACATGTGGCACAACCTGGGCAGTCGGTCTGGTAACACCTTGCTGGTTTATACTTATTTCTTTACCACGCCTGCGCCATGCTTTATTTATATATAATGTATTACAAAAACCCTGTCCGATCCGAAAAGGGTTCATAGATACTGCAATAACATTACTAAAAAAATAATATTATTGAAAATAAAAAAATTATTGCTATTTAAAATTCACATTTTTTGTACCAAAATTATCCCGATTCGCGATAAAATTTTTGTATGCAAATTTTCAACGAAGGCCGCCCGCACCCCATGTGAAATTCCACCCGATAAAATTCGAACAACGATATTTTCATCAATTGAGGACCGATATTTTTTTATTTTTTTCATTTGATAGAAACAGCTTGCGCGATGGTCCTATATACATTTGAGTAACTATCCTTGGGTAATTTCTGTGTTAGCTTCAATAATACGTATTTTTCCTACTAAGTCAATTTGGATGATGTGTTATAATAACTCAATGTGTCAATGTGTTCTTCCTGTATTCGTTTTTGGGGTAGATACCACAACTAAAAAGTGAAAAATAAAATCTTTTTCCAAAAAAAAACAACCGACTTCGACTCCGAAGTCGGAATCTTTGGTTTAGTATTTTATTTTTTTGCCACTGACTCCCGAAATTAAAGTTATTTTTCAGTTTGTAGTGATTTTTTTTAAAGTCAACAATAACATTGCCCAGGACCTCACACTCAAAATCGCACTAGTGATTAACAAGGTTCCATAGTGATCCATACCACACTGACTACCGTGCCTACACAAAGCAAATAAAACGTATTTTTTCACGGCAAGAAAAACGTGTGTACAAAGTAGGCCCTTTGTATGCACACGTTTTTCTTGCCGTGACCTTGGGATGTATGTATATACTTAATCGAATCTCAAATAATTCCCAATTATGAAACACTCTAATAAATGAATGCGCATCTTTTTGTGAACCTAAAATAATTCTCAATTTAGATTAAAATACTAAATAGCCAAGTAACTGCGACCTACTTGAATTTTACGCAGTTGATCGCAGTTCTAATCCTTTTTTTTGGGTTAGATATCCTCATGGATGTCCTCCGTCCCTATCAGACTTCTATTGACTAAAACCACCCCGTGTTCCCTCGCACACTTGCACCCGGGGCTACGGGGCACTTTAGCACTCTTCAACGCAGCCCCCGACTGGTGCCAGCCCGCCTCTGTGGGTTCCGTCTGGTCAAGCCGGGGGAGTGAGGTGTTTGACTCCCCCCGCGACGTCTAAGCGGGGCGCGCGTGGAACACTACGTGCCACCACCTCGGATCTTATATGATAGGGGGCGGCGGACGATCCCGAGTCCACCGTCCCTTAAAATAGTCCATTATTTAGTTATATGGTACATAGTTTATTTTTAACTCGATTTCAGTAACGAACTTTGAAAATATTCGCGCCGCGACACAGGGAATCCTAGTGTGAGGTCCAGGGAATTCGTAAAAACCAAGCACTTAATTAAATAATAAATATAATAAATAAAATCTTTATTGAAACTATAGCCTAAAAAAACTATTACAATGGTATAGTACAAGTACATACTTTGAGAGGCTTATGCTAGGTATACATACATTGAAACCCTGACCTCTAAACTAGGTTAGTACCTGTCCTGTATCTTAGAAGATCAGTGTCCCTCCGCGACAATGTTACAAGCCAGAAATGTTTACAGCTCTAGGACAGCTACTAACATCGCAAAAATTAAAATAAAGGTTATACTTATACAAATCAAAAGAAGTGAAGGTATGCCGATAATGTGTGATTGTTGTGTGTATGTGTGTGTTGTATGTGATGGTGTGTGTATGAATGTGAGTGTGTGTTGTGTATGGAAAATTGGAATTAGTTTTATATTTATATTCATTTAATTATTATTATTCATTTATTTATTCAAGTAACAAGACTCATATACAAATATTTAATACATTACACACACAACAGACAATACAAATTAACAAAAACTTAAACCACTATCAACACTTACACATTAGTGACCAATGACTGTAGGTGGCGTGCAAGTGACTGCAGCGTCTAATGATGGACAGTTGAGCCTGTCCACTCATCGTCAGTACGCTGTTAGGGCTTCCTAAGTAGGATCCTATGTAATGTTTTACTGGTTTTAAGGGTTCCGTACCCAAAGGGTGAAATGGTCCGTCTGTCTGTCCGTCTGTCACCAGGCTGTATCTCATGAACCGTGATAGTTAGACAGTTGAAATTTTCACAGATGATGTATTTCTGTTGCCGGTATAACAAATACTAAAACAGAATAAAATAAATATTTAAGTGGGGGTCCCATACTACAGACATGATTTTTTTCCCGTTTTTATTGATAATGGTACGGAACCCTTCGTGCATGAGTCCGACTCGCACTTGGCCGTTTTTTTTTTAAATATTGTACCGTGTTTTTTTCTGAAATGAACAAAGTTTTTATTTATTTATATTTTCCGGAAATGTAATCAAATAACCGTAATTAAACATAAATACCAGAAGCCCATTGTCCATGAGATGACTCACAAATTGATTTGAACATAAGGCGTCAATTTAATTGAAGATGCAATTAATTCAATTAATGGGATCTTCCCATTAATTACAGGATTGATCCACAAAGGGAGAAAGAACTGGGAATATGATCAATTTTTTGCCAATTAACAGTAATGAAGGCTATGCTTAATTACTATTTTATTATTAATTTATTTATTTTATTTATTTATTTTAGGAGGACTTACAGACAAATAATAAAATAATTACAATTTAGGTAACTATTTAGCTAATTACAAGTCCACACATATAGGTAACTTAGTGCAATATATATTGTTGGTATACAAACCAACTACATATTTAATAGAATTTTGAAAGAGATCTCTTTCATTAATTAACAATGATTTTTAATTATGCTTAAAAATATGGGTACTCCAGTGGTCGCAAGCGTGATTAATAAGCGTGGTGGTCCTGGGTTCGTACCCAAAAAAGGCAAAGTATTTTTGGGGTTTAAACCGGCTTAAAAAAAGTGGGGAGATTATGCATTCAGTGAGAGTTGGAAGTCGGTGGCAAAAAACTAAAATACAAAACCAAACATCCGAAATTAATAAATATTATTTTTCACTTATTATTTTTAACTCACACACTGTCTTATTAGTACCTTTTACTTGTTAAAATGTTAAGAATATCGTATAATTGTACAATGTTTGTTAATATGTGAGCACCGTGCATCTATCACATAATTAATTTATCTGTCATTGCTTCATTTTTCATTCTTTTTACCTATCGTGGTATATTAATCTTATTCTAGGTGCATCGTCTTCACATAATTATATAATTGATGTATACAAGATATTGTGAAAACATTTTAAAAGAGTAACGCTGGAGTTTCTTGCCCATTCTTCTCCATACGAAAACTACCTTTTGGAAGGGGCGACTAGAATATTTTTTTTTTTTATTGTAAATTTTGACATTCAAAAGTGCCTTTTTTGTGTCTAATTGAAATAAATTATTTGACTTTGACACATGGCAGTTTTTTTTTTCGGAAGTCAGGTTTTTTTTTTTTTTTTTTCTAAAATCTTTTTTTTCAGTACCTAGCAGATCGGTGTCTGGTTTTATGCAATAGGCTCGCCCTCCATAACATGGAACTAAACAGCATCTAGAATCTGAAATCCTGACTCAAACTTGGTTAAGAAAATGCAAGTCCGAAAATTTTCCTTCAAGAAAATTTACCGTCGCACATGGCACTGAATAAAAAAAAAACATTATACTATAGAAACTTTATTAATATTATTCAAAATGTTAATGGTATACTAAAATATTATTAATATCCACAGTGAGCTTGCGAAACACAATTTATCAGACCTCTGGGGGATTTAGGGATATCCTTCCGTAGAGTTTAGGGATGTAACGCTGTTTATCGAGTTGTTTTTTTGTTTATCGATCATTAATAAGCTATTTTAAAATAATCTCAACAACATCATCATCATTTCAGTTGAAAGGCGTCCACTACTGTATATAAGCCGCCAAGCATCGACACTTCGACCGGTTCTGTTCTTCTCACATGCAGCGGATTCCTACGGTCTTCTCAAGGCCTTGTGGGAGGCCTTCTATCACTACGTCTTCCGGTACGCAATCGCCATTCCAGAACCTTTCGCCCCCATCGGCCATCTGTTCTGCGAGCAAGGTGCTCTGCCTACTGCCACTTAAGTTTGGTAATTCTTCAGGCTATGTCGTTAACCTTGGTTCTCCTGCAGGTATCTTGAAAGAAAACTCAGTAACGCTTTAATATGTTCATAATACGATTTTTTTATCAGTATGATAAACAATACCTCTACTTTTAATGTATGTTTAAAGTCAAACTGCAGTTATTTTCCTTATCACACAAATGTTATTACAAAAAAAGCACGAGATGTATCGCGAAGCGTTAAGCCTCGTGCAGACTAGCGCAATGCGACGGCGCGGCGCGACGCGACTTTAACAATACGGTATAACAATAACCAGTGTCACGTCGCGCTAGTCTGCACGAAACTTTACAAGTGAAGTTAATGTTGAAAGTTGTAAACTAAACGTCACTGTTTCAGCTGTCAAATATACACCTGTCATTAATCTGTCTGTTATAGCAAAAACTGTATCTGCTCTGATGATTCACTAATTAAAATTGTCCTCATCTTATAATATGTTCTTCTTTCCTTTTCCTCCTTTCTTACCAATAACCCATCAGTTAACGTGCATAAACTAAGTTGTTTTTATAAATATTAGGTGCAAAACATTATTAATTTACATTATTATTTAAGTAGTAGTGATTAACGGTACGGTACGGTAGTGGTGTGAACGATGATGAAAAACATCGTGAAAAAACCTGAGAGATATTTCTCGATGGCATGTGAAGCCAAGTCAGAGGCCCATCACATGAGCGGCTTTAAAACTGACACCGTCACTAACCACACGAAAAGAAGAAGTAGTGATTAAGCAGTGTTATTATTGTGAATGTGAGTACCAATACAAACCATTTCGAGCTTTTTAAGGTACGAAACAAACATGGATCTGTTTAAAGAATGTATGTATTATAAAAGGAATAAAAAATGTATCACACAAAACTGAAATCCACTTTCATAATGAAAAAAACCTAAGTAATTTAGTACGTTTCGCTCGTAGGCTAACCTTTTTAGTGGCATGAGCTCAAATATGTATTATAATTTTTTGCTATTCAAGAGAAAAGTCTCGAGTCTTATGAAGTTACAAACACGCTAATAAATGAATTTTAAACTTAAGTAATTTAATTTTTTTATTTTGCCTCTGTATACTTGTACATAATTTATATATAAAACATAAACAATTTACATCTAACACTAATGTGTTAGATGTAAATTGTTTATGTTTTATAGTATGTAAATCTACTTTAAATAAGTAATTTAAACTTAATAAACTATTTATAGCCAGAAAAATAAATAAAAATCTTCATGAAAAAATTAACAGAAAAATCTATGTATCGATAACTACGTTCCCATCCCTAAAAAAGTATAAGGTGCAAAATACTTATATAATACGTACATTTTAAAAGTGCCGGGTATTTTCTGGACGGTTTTCCCCGTCAGGCTACGGTTAAGTCTCGTAACCCTCACGATCTCTTTTTAACGCTACGGTTTTGTAATTTTTAAACGTTTAAGTTTCTAAAAGAACCAAGATATTTCTCCTGTATTTAGTAATTTTATCCTGGAAATTGTGGTTCTGAATTGCTAATTTAGCTATTCTCTTTTTCCGGTTGAAAAGTGTAGTATAAACTTTAAGGCCACATTCACACCAAACGTACAATCATTTGTTCATAATTTTCAGCCTAAAGACGTCCACTGCTGGACATAGTCACCGCCACTTCGATCGGTTCTGTTCTTCTCGCATCCAGAGGATCTCTGTTTTTTTTTTTTTAATAAAGATAGAAATATGTTTATTCTGCACAAACAAAACGCACATTTAAATAAAAAACACAAATATAAAAGTAGCCAAAAGCCTCATATTCAACAAAAAAATAAACGCTTGAAAATATTGTTCATCGGTTGATGTCAAGGCCACGGACCAAAGACAATATTGCGGCCTTCACAAGGTTATCGGTCCACCTTGTTCCCAGGCCTTCCAACTGTCTTCCGGTACGCGTTCGCCACTCCAGAACCTTTCGGCCCCATCGGCCATCTGTTCTGCGAGCAATATATTATGCCCTGCCCATTGCCACTTAAGTTTGACAATTCTTCGGGCGATGTCGGTTACCTTGGTTCTCCTGTAGATCTCTTCATTTCTGATTCGATCACGTAGTGAAACTCCAAGCATAGCCCTCTCTAAGAAGGCCCATTGTGAGCGACCACGTTTCAGTGCCACAGGTTATCAATGCCACCACGCACTGGTTAAACACTTTCGTCGACTATACCAAGCACCTAGTCGATGTGAATAACAGGTGTAATAAGACGGTTAACGAAGTTAACACTTACACTGTCCCAAGATAATTGGTAATCCCTTGGTAGTGTCCGTGGAGTTCTTCTCCATAGGTACGCTTTGGAATGGGCGACTAGCTTCATATTTCTGACTGACCAACCCCTTGACAATTTAAAAGTGCCTGTAATTGGTTTATTTGAAATAAATGCTTTGAGTTTGAGGTTTTTACGAGCTTCACTTCCAGCTAATAGTGCTGTTTAAAAACGTTGAAACAAACAATAGAACTGGTTCTATAATTACATAGTCAGCCTGGGACACAGGGCTCACTCTCGAGTGGGTTATCGACCACGCAGGCCCAGAGCGGGTACAATTCTATTATTTAATTCAGGTTAATTTCGCTGGAAAATTAGATAAAAAGGAACTACTAGTGCATTACATGTCAAGCTCGGAGGTATATGGTTACATCTTCAATTAATTACATATAATGCATGGACAGTGAGTGTTAAGAGTCACTAGTAAAATAAAAGTCGTTTTCCAGCAATTATTTTTGTACAATATGTTACATTTGATGTACAGAATGCGAAGATGACCGCTCTGTGATAGGTGTTTTTACACCCTGTATGTATGAAAAACAAAGGACAGTCAGTCCGGCAGCTAAAGTCGTCTTTCCATACATGTTGTAATGAACGATCACAGCTCAACGAAAACGCCTATTCAATGAAAATGTCTTTCCGTAATTTGCACTTAATGCTTTAGTAAAATTTTGAGATAACTGGCGTCAAAGTTCAAGTACATAGATGATTTTTGAAAATAGTTAATAAACTTCATCCTTTATTTCTTTACCTGTTTGATACTTTAGAATATTTGGTTACCTCGAAAGGTTTATTAAAATATTAGGTACCCAATGGAATCGCAATGAAGGCCATTCAATTTGAGAGTTTAGAGATAAGTGATATTTAGTGACGAATTCTGGGAAATTTTCAAAAATACATTAAAATTGGTGTTTCTCGAATCCCACAAATGTTTGCCTAGGATTTATGGGGTGCTTAATTGTTGCAAATGGGTCACACTATCACGTCCTAGAAGGAATACGTCAAATTAGAAGTCCCCTGTATAATCGCCGGTCCATCTATTTGGGGGCCGTTCCTCAATACGCTTGTTCCAACAGACATCAGTGCTTCAATAGAAAAGATAATAACAACATTTTGCGGTGCAATGGAATCCTTTAACTCAATTCCACTTGGCAATGTAATCCCTCTAATACAGATAAGTCCCTTTAAAATCAGGAACACGGCACAATAATATATGAGACTGTTTACGTTAATAAATAGGAAGGAAGACAACCCGAGCTTTACGGTCCATTACGTCACCTGTACAGGCTTCAATAACTCAAGTGGTAAAACTCTGTTTAAGCTCATATGGGGCTGACTGTCACACCGTGCTCACAATACAATCTAATATTTCTTTAGCGGCGTTGTGCACTTTTTTGTGATGGGTAAAAAATGTTAAACTCGCGTCAGGACACGTGACCTGAAAATTATTCCCTAACCATTCCAAAATATCAAAAATGCACAACGTTAATATTCAAGTTTTTACTTCTGCCGGCACTCCCGGAGTGCAACCCGTTGATATTTTGCGTTCGTTTTTTTTACGAAATTCACTGATTCTAATAACAAGTATATATATTTTTAATTCTTTATTTAGAGGCTTTTACCTTACAAAGGCCGCCTCATCATACCCTAAACTAATTAATTATTACACGTAATTATAATATAATTAACACAAATATATTATTAAAAGAATTTAAATCGAATAGCATCCGAAACACGTGATGAACACGTGATGCAATCATGAACATGGAATCCGTTTGAGCGTGAAACTAGTTGGACAATTCTGTATCAAACATTACCTACAAAAAATTAAACATAAGTGGCAGAGATTATTACAGAAAATATTTCATAGACACATACAAAGTGGACACCGAGAAACCAACAGCACGGTTTATTTATTTAGGCAAACCAACTAAATACACACAAGGACATTCAAAGCACATATCATTAACAAATACAATATAATTGCATGCATCTAAATTATAGGTAAGCACAGCATTTTAATTAGATCTCACTATACAATAATAATTAATATACAGATGGATAACAATGTAATTAGAACCAGAATATCATTAATCTTTTATAAGTACTTAAAATTAACTTGAATTGAAATTAAATTGAATTGAATTAAATTGAATGAAATTGAATTGAATTGAATTAAATTAAATAAAATTGAATTAAGATTGAATTAACTAACAAACATTTTTTCCTTATTTTTACTTATTGATACATTGCTAGCTTAGAAACGCAGTTTTAATATCTTTTCTTTTCCCCCATGCCTAGGGTTGCCAACCCTACTATATAATATAGTATCCTGTTATATTAGAGGCCTAAAAACTATATTTCTAGGTTTCTATTTTTCTAAGGAAAAATATAGTAGGCGAAAACACTTTTATTTCAAAACAAAATGGCGAGATGATCGCAATAGGACATAGAAATATAGTAGGTATTAATCTCATAAAATTTGAATTAATGTTATTTTCATTTGTAACCTTAATTTAGAGTGTAAAATTAAAAGAATGAAAATGTTTTTGAAACATAGGTACCTACTATATTTTCCCCCCTTTATGAAACTCATAAACCCCTAAAACTCAACACGTAGGTAATAATTTTTCATATTTTCCATACAAAAAATGAAAAGTTCCATATAAAACACATCGAGGCTGCCCCCACTGCGCGCCTCCGGCTCTAAAAAAATTGACGGGGTAGTGCAAAACAGTATGTACCACGTGGAGTCGCGATTGTCAAATTCGATTATAGTTTTATCAAAATTATTTTTAAATATTTTGCAGAATAGCTTTAAGATTGTCATACCCAAAATTAAGATTTTTTAGTTATGGTTTGGTTAAGTTTCGTTCGGTGTACAAGAGAATCGGCACCATTGACTTTGAAAATACTTTGATATAAAAAAAGTTGGCAACCCTACCCATGCCAATCAAACTAGAATACAAAAGGCTACTTAGCATCACAAACAAGTAATACAGTACTAGCAAAGAGCACTTCTAGACTTTGCCGTTCTTAACACTCTTCAATTATGATAACGCAGTCCACTCCCACTTAAAACCAACAGCACAGTCCTTTCTTCAAGCATACGAAGACTTGAAACTTTCTATACGTTACTGAGCAAAGTCGCCGTTCCACAACAGCCCACGGCCACAGATAAATACAGATGGTTCACATCGCAAAATCATTTTAAAAAAAAGCAACTCTTGCTACGACACAATAAAGTGCAATTCAGTTCGCACAGGGCTAATTACCTAGAAGTATCCACCTAGAAGTTGCCTCTCTTTCTATCGTGTTTCTCTTAGATCTGCTGACTACGTTACACTCACTGAACTGGCCCAACAAGTCGAGCCCGCCGCGTACTTGTAGCTTCATACCTAAAATGCGGAGTGAACTATCTGTGCCACAGCTAACCTACACACGTGTTCTTCCACGGAATCATCCACTGTGATGTATCAACGGGTTGCACTCCGGGAGTGCCGGCAGAAGTGAAAACTTGAATATTAACGTTGTGCATTTTTGATATTTTGGAATGGTTAAGGAATAATTTTGCACGAATTGCTTTAATTATTAGTATAAAAGTACTATCATTTATGTGGTAAAATACAATATTAATTTATTGCGCTATCGTACACAAACATGACAATTTATTTTACATAAAAAAATTAACATTTCAGAACTATTACAATTATTTTACATTAAAATTTTATCTCTCAGACAAATCAACTTCCATCCATAATAAAAGTGAAGTGATGTTCTTTTATTTTTATACGTATTACGAATTTTCGATCAGGTCACGTGTCCTGACGCGAGTTTAACATTTTTTACCCATCACAAAAAAGTGCACAACGCCGCTAAAGAAGTTTTCACTTCCAAAAATTAACAGCGCAGCTAACTTGGCATACTCCGTACACATCTTACCTAGCAGTGGACGGCTGACTTAATGTTCAAGTCTCCGTGGAACAAGTTTAAGTGATGTAACTGCACACAAACTTGGGAAGGAGGTAACTTGTGTGTGACTAACTAGACAGTACTCTTGAGATACTAAGAGAAGTAGTAGATTTACAGTATAAATGGAATGAACATAATGCTAGGCAGAGCTCGGTTTTACAACAAAGATATTAAATTGTGTTTAGAAACCTTCGATAAAACGAACTCTTTTTGAAGTGAAAACTTCTTTAGCGGCGTTGTGCATTTTTTTGCGATGGGTAAAAAATGTTAAGCTCGCGTCAGGACACGTGACCTGATCGAAAATTCGTAAGACGTATAAAAATAAAAGAACATCACTTCACTTTTATTATGGATGGAAGTTGATTTTTCTGAGAGATAAACTTTTTAATGTAAAATAATTGTAATAATTCTGAAGTGTTAAATTTTTAATGTAATATAAATTGTCATGTTTGTGTACGATAGCGCAATAAATATTGTATTTTACCACATCAATGATAGTACTTTTATACTGATAATTAAAGCAATTCGTGGAAAATTAATCCCTAACCATTCCAAAATATCAAAAATGCACAACGTTAATAATATATTCAAGTTTCCACTTCTGCCGGCACTCCCGGAGTGCAACCTGTTGTTTTTTTTTTCTTCGAAGGTTTCTCCAATGAGTTTAAGTTTGTATCATCTAATTAATAAATGTATGTGTACGTACTCGTACTAAAGAATAAATCAAGAAAAGACCGGCCAAGTGCGAGTCGGACACGAAGGGTTCTGTTCCGCCGTACAATATTTACCAAAAAACGCCGAAAAAAAACACATTTTTTGTATAGGGACCCCATTAATTATTAACTTTTTTATTATTATTTGTTTCTATAGCGGCAATAGAAATACACGATCTGTGAAAATTTTAACTGTATACCAAAAAAATACTCTACCAAAGAAAATTTAACTTTCATGAGATACAGCCCGCTGACAGACAGACGGACGGACGGACAGCACGCGGGTTCCAATTGGCACCCTTCGGGTACGGAACAATTAAAAATAAGTGTAAGTTCGATATGAAACAGAAATAGCCTAGGTTTTCCAGATATAGTTGGCTAAATATCAATATCACATATTATCAGTAGGTATTACTTGCAGTGTTAAAGGACTAAGGAAGGGTCCCCTTAGTCCTTTAACACTGCAAGTAATACCGCGTTATCAATATACCAATGTAAATTTATCAATATAAATGAAACTTTCAAAGTTGTATTATTCATTTTGACAGTAAAGAGTGGTCAATATGGCGACCCTTCGGGGAGGCCTGTATTCAGCAACACTGAATATCAGCATTAGACGTCTTTCGGCTAAAATTATGGTGATGATGGTAAAGATATTTCTAGCTTCTGTCCGCCACTTCCTCCGCGTAGAATTTCTTGTTTTAACATAAAATATATCTTATGACACTCGGTAATACTGTAGCTTCTCCATTTGTGAATGAATTACAGTAGGCGCTCGATAATCCGGCACCCATTTTTGATAATTGGAAACGCTCCTTTATTGGATATGTATAAGAAATGTCAGCTAGCTAGTAAGAAATAATTTTAGCACAGATTTGCAAAGTAAAAAATATTTATTAGTTTACGTAATAATACCTACTCGTAGAATCGGACCGGGCTGCAGAACGACAAAGATCAATGCGCGCGCTCTGTAATCCGGCACTTTTATATTAAACCTGCCGGATTACAGAGCTAAGTTAGAAAACGCCGGACTATTGGACGTTTCGGATTAGTGAGCGCCGGATCACCGAGTAAGCGCTCGGTAATCCGGCGCAATCGGAATCGGAATCGGATCAGTAGTTCCGAACATTACCTTCTACATACAAACCCATAAATTTTACCTCTTTATAATGTACTAGCTTCTCCCCACGACTTCGTCCGCGAGCCTATAATCTTCAAGAATTGAGTCATCCAATGCAAAAAGAATTTTTCAAATCCGACTGGTAGTTCCGGAGATTACCCCCTACATACAAACTTACAAACAAACAAACAAACGTTACCTCTTTATAATAAAATATAAGAATAAAAAGAAAAGCAAACAATATTTCACTTCGGTGTAACAGACAGCCAATTAATCCAAGTTTTAGAGCTCGCGCTAATCCGCGGTTGGTATTTCTCTGACTCAAATTTATTAGCCAACCAAGGATGTACCGAATTATTCAATTAGCCCCCCAACTATTAAAGTGCCGTCATTATTTTAGAAATAGAAGAGAGGTAGGGGGAAAGGGGGGTAAGGCATCTGTCCCATCGCCGACGAAGAAGCGACTAGCTATCAACGATTTTCTCTCCCAAGAAATGTACAAAAGATTGTAAGTCCAGTGTAAGTAAAAGAGACACATATTTAATAGTTGATCGCTGACTGTTCAGACTCGCGAGTACTCGATTGTCGCTATAATAATAAATAATACTAAATAATATTTTTATTCTTCAAAAAGTACAAAAGCGTTACAGAAACAACATTTTTTTAGTGAGGTGAATGTACAGAGGCATTTTAATTTAAGACTACGACTCCCAAACGTGAGTCATGCTCGTATCTTGGGTAGTCGGGGGTCGGCTGTTTTAGATGTCGTATACATATCACCACCTTATTTTATGCAAAAATATAACACATAACAATTTTACATCATAAGCTTGTTTACAAAGTAATGTGTATGTTTCGTTTTTAATTATTATTAAATTAAAAAAAAAAAAACAAACAAAGACTAGTTTTATTTTACTATTTCGATAAGTTTCTCAGCTGCGACAAAGATAGTACTCGCTCAGCGACGCGACGTTTGCTTAGCAGGCAGAACACTCGCTGAGAGACGCTTAGTACATGCGCATACAATACGCGCCACGAAAGATGAGACTTCACCGCGCCTCCCGCGCTCTTTCTGCCGCCCCGATGACGCCACATCGTCGCTAAATCGTCTACTACGCGAGTCAAACCAAGTGGTGTGTCAAGTCTCATTTTTAGTGGCACGGACTGTACCAGCGAGTAATCGCTCCACATCGTCGCGCAGTCGCTGCTCGTTGCTCGCAAACTCGTTTTTAGTTGCTGGCTCTACTCGCTTCTCGTTATTCGCCAGCGGTGGGACAGGTGCTTAAAAAGAGGGGAAGAGGGGACGATTTATACGGCTTTTGTTTCCCGTTGCTCTTTCTATATTGCGTTCGTTTTCCTGTAGTGTTAAGAGAGTTAGTACACGAGCGTGGATACAGCTAAAAAAATGTGGAATTTAATATTATTTGGCTCTATTCTTGATTCGAAATAATAATATACACTCGAAAGAAAAGAAAATCCACACTATAGTACATTACTGTCGCGGCTTGCAACTGGGGCATTGGCGGAAGATCGTGAAAATGTGGGCCGAGGCGAAGCCAAGGCACACATACGTGAGTCCATGAATGCCTGGTTGCGGCCAAGGCTTGTGTACCTAGTACTTTTCTCAAATAATGCGCGGAAATTCAAACAAAGTAAATTAATTATAAATTCCAGAATCAATGACGAACAATGATAATTGGTCACGCACCAATGTGTTCATTTGTTTCTTCTTTACTTAAACAGGTCTATTTGTAAAACAAATCGAAATTTAAATAAAATATTTGATAAGTTACCTCCTTGGCATGTATTAAAGTAAAAAGTTCGTTCCATTTTTAAATCACACGACAGATATGAGTTTTAAAAGTAATCTGCCTAACCTTTTTCCAATTATGTTGGGTTCGGCTTCCAGTCTAACCGGATGCAGCTGAGTATTTTATCTGAGGCGACTGTCTATCTGACCTCCACAACCCAGTTACTGGGTAACACGATTCCTCATAGTAAGACTGGTTGTCAGGCTTTCGGGCTTCTGACGACCCGTATAACGACTGTCAAAGATTTACAAATGACAGCCGGAAACAACGGCTTATCGTGCTTACCGAAAAAAATAATCGACACTTTATTATAATAATAATAATTATTATAAAGACGTTAGTTTGAATGTAGGACGTAATCTCCGAAACTTACTCATTTAAACTACTCATTAATAAATAGATTGGTACACGACTTTTGGTGAAAATGTTTTTTTTTTATGATGGTAGGTATTCTATCCTTTATCATGGAAATTTTATTTCGTAGACGTAAACTGTGTAAAAGCGAGTTTAATTTGCCACATAAGTAAACAATAGATATTATATTAAGGCAAATGGTTTCACGACGCATATTTGCATCTATTTGAATATCATTGACCCATAAAACCATGGGGTCAGTTTTCTATGATATTATTTCATAAAACATCACGCCTGCATTCCCGAAGGGGATAGTTGAAGCGACTACATGTCGCTAGTTACATAACTATGTCCTATGTAATACACAAAAATTAATCTGCCTAGCTTAACCTGAGTCAAATAAATTTATTTTCTTTCTCTTCTTTATTTTCTTTCTTTTCTTTCTTTTCTTTCTTTTCTTTCTTTTCTTTCTTTTCTTTCTTTTCTTTCTTTTCTTTCTTTTTCCCTCAATGTTGGGGTCGGCTTCCAGTCTAACCGGATGCAGCTGAATACCAGTATTTTACATGGAGTTACTGCCTATCTGACCTCCACAACCCAGTTACTGGATAACACTATACTTCATGTAAAGACTGGTTGCCACACTTTTTTGGGCTTTTGACTACCCGTAACGACTGTCAAAGATCTACCGCCGAGGCCAACGGCTTAACGAGCCTTCCGAGGCAACAAATCCAGCTAAACAAGGCTACCAAAACTAAAAAGAATCCCAATTTCATTAACCCGGGAATTGAACTTAGAACCCCACGCTCTACAGTCGCGCAACCAACAATTCAATTTTCTATTTTCGTTGCTACTCCCACTATTTACGTTTTACCTGACTAGCAAAAAAACTCAATTACTCCTCTTACCTGACCCGAGCATCGAACTCACGACGACCATCACTTATTACGTTAAAACTTCCTAATCACATAACAAGACAGTCGCTCAGACAAAAAAGGTCTTAATACACTACATTTTGGAGAAGAAGCATTTCCTTTGTGAAAAGTTTCATTACAGCACTACCTACTCTTTTCTTTTGTAAAGCAACACCATTTTTTACTATACACTTCTTGAAAACTTTAACACCTTGCTATAGGAACTATAATCGCTTGTTTGAAGTTTAGTGATAAAATTGTCTTAAACTGAGATGAGTCGTCGGTACAAACTTAATTTTGCGGTTCTAAAAGCTCTTACGTGGAATGGATAAAGAGGTTTTAATGGTTTTCGGAACGCAGAATAATGTTTTTCATAGTGTGTTCTAGATTAGAACGATAATAGAGGTGTACTAATTACTATGAGAGTATGTGACATCACTAAATAAAGACAGACAGATAAAATGGAAAGTTCTAGAATCATCATGCTTGGTTAACGGATTGACGGTCACAGTACTTATGTTGTTATCAGCTGCTATCACAGCTATCGCTTTACTATAATATATATGATAAATAAATATATATATAATATTAGTATCAGATGAAAATGTAAACAAACCCTATTCAGGTTCAATTCTTACGCAATCACTCACTAAAGCGCATTAGTAACATATTCATCTGTTTAGAACGTTTTAACTTCATATTTCAGCACCTTTTCCAGTAATTTTATTATTTGAATAATTTATTATTCAATATTAATTATTAATCAACTTAAAATGAGGTTATAAAATCAACCTCCGTTGTCAAATGAAAAGCATCTTTAAAGTGATTTAAAATTAGATTTTCTGGTTTCGGTATTGAATTAATATAATGTAATCACAGATAGAGTGATATTTATGGCCCTGCAGATTGGCAACAACAGGTGCGTTTTCTAATCCATTCGTACATTTCCATAAGATTCTTTTGAACAGAACATACGTAAGGCTACAGTATGCATTAAAAGGCCCTTGTGCTTTGCTACGGTCGGTCATAATTTGCGTAAAAAAACACTTTGGGGAAAAACACATTTTGCATAACACCTCTTGCGTGAAAGGCCATTTGGACGAAAAACATTAGACACTTTTGTAAAGTGCATTCCCTTTAATGTCTCGCTGCAAGTTTTAAAGTCTCCCTTTTTGTTCGAATCCTCTCGATCTTTAGCTAATACGGACTAATATTGTGTTTTAGGCCATGTAGACTCGTAGATGCTTCGATTTGTTGACCATTTATTTTGACAGCTATTATCGTCCTATTAGGCGTCCCATACCTGGGAATCCCAGGCCGATTCCCGGCCACCATAGGCGCGAGTTTGTGGACGGTGAGCAATGGGTAGCTCGCCATCCGAAAAGGACCAGGCCCGGGTCGATGGCACGTTGTGTACCATGCGCGCCTCATTGAGATGTCAGAACAACTGACGGCGTCCGCTAGGGCCGATGCCTGCCAGGATCGTGGGAAAGTCCGAAAGGGATACCGTGGCCCCTGGTAACACACAGGCAACTGAAGGAACACGGGGGGGTTTTAGTCAGTAAGAGACACGCCCTCCCGCTCCGCCCAGAGTGGGAGAAGTTATTTGAAAATACCCCACCCAAAAAAAAAAAGTGACATCAACCTACGTGGTTCTCATATATAATCTAACCTAATTACAAGAAATTGTATGAACTTTAAAAGAGAATGTCAAAATCTTTTTTAAAGTCCATACAATTTCAAACAAATTTAGACGTCTGTGAGTTCTGTGGCCTCTGAGTTTGTTTCGGTGTTTCTTCTCAGAATAGTCGGATATGAAACGAACTTTACCTAGCCCAAAAATAACATTTACCTTGTAAAAGCGTAATTATAACCAATTTACAAAATAAATATCATTTATCCTTGAATGCTGGTGGAAGTTTTCCGGGACCCATTTTGTGATTTCTGCCTTTATTCAACAGAAATGGGGAAAACGAGGTCATCCTAATATATCTTAGACAAAAATAATTCCAGTAAGAAGAATCTTATCCAAAGTCCCGTCTTATGACAGAAAGGAGGCGTAAATATAATTTAATCTGAAGTCGCACAAAGGGATTATAGTAATGCCTAGATTTCATTACTTTGGAATGATTTGTCCTGAAAGTGCGTCTACACCGGGAGCATTCGTAAAATATTTTACGAAAAGGGTTTGGTACCAACAGTCATACATATTCCAGAATATTGTCAATGACTTATTTACGAGTATTTCGCTTCGACAATAATCTTAAGTACAATATACCAGATAAAATAGGATTAGATAGGAGTTACGCATTCACGTGTGCCTTTAGATTATAAGAAAACAAACTTAAGACACATTCTGGAATGCAAATAAAGTATTGAGTATTGAAATTTTAATAATAGTACATTACTGTCGCAACCTGCAACGAGGGCATTGATGGACGATCGTGAAAATGTAGGACAAGTCAAAGCCAAGGCATACATACGTGAGTCCAAAACGCCTGACCAAGACTTGTATAATATTCCTCGTGGAGGCGATCGATGGCGGGGATCTCTCGCGTCCGGCCCTGGTCCAGGCCATGGTACGGAGCGAGAGGGCATGGAAGGCCGTCACCTCCTTTTGCGAAGCAGTAATTGCGAAGGACGAGGCAGAACGCGTGAGGGAGAGGCAAATGTCGCACCCTCACGCCCCTAGCCGCCGCAGGAGACGCTCTGGGCGTCGGGAAGCGCAGGCTGATTCCCGGCCACCGTAGGCGCGGGCTTGCGGACGGTGAGCAATGGGTAGCTCGCCGTCCGATAAGGACCACGCCCGGGTCGACGGCGCGTCGTGTTCCAAGCGCGCCTCAAAGAGATGTCAGCAACTGAAGGGGTCCGATAGGACCGATGCCTGCCAGGGTTGCGGGAAAGTCCGAAAGGGATACCGTGGCCTCTGGCAACGTACAGGCAACGGAAGGTACACGGGTGGGTTTTAGTCAGTAAGAGTCTGACACGCCCTCCCACTCCACCCAGAGCGGGAGAATTTATACGATAATTGCCCATAAAAAAAAAAAAAATGGAGGTAACCGTTAAAAATCGTCATTGCTTCTGGAATGTATAATTAGTTTACTTAGTTTGAATTTCCGCGCATTATCAGGGAAAGATACTATACAAGCCTTGGCCGCAACCAGGCATTGATGGACTCACGATGTTTTTACAATCGCCCATCAATGCCCCTGTTGCAGGCCGCGGCACTAATGTACTATATTAATGGGTGAATACGGTTAACTATGTAATGACGTCTCAATACCGAGTAATTTACGGCAATGTCAAAATTGCCATGAATTACACAATTTTAGTTGCGCGTACTAAGGCTCTGTTTTTATTCAATACACTCTTTGAGCAACTAAGAGAAAAAATATCACACACTTGAAATGTCAAACTACTTTCATAACTTGCGTATTTTCTGTTACCAGTGTTTAGAACCCAATTTAATAACATACTTTTACACAAACATACCCTGATCCCTTTAATATCCAGTAAATAAATAGGTTTTCGTTTACAGGTTATTATGAGACCGTACGCTGCGGGGTGCCAACGTAAAATATTGCTGTTTCTAACAGTTTTCTAATATTTGCCCGACTTCAACTAAATCGAAAGGGTCGTGACAAGCTATATATTGAAAATCGTTCACATGAGCCCTTACAAGGTTGAATTACGAAGCATTTACTTCAACGATGTTTGGTATATTTAATTTTCTTGTTTGATCATAAAATAATTATATCTTATGAAACTCGGCAATACCACAGTATAATAAAGTAACAGTATTATGTCTCGGCAGTGACCTTGAAATTGACCTTCGGCCGCTTGGTAGATCAACCTTCTGCGTCCGTGCGTAAGTAACTGCCGCGCACTTGGTACTGTTACTCATATACACTGAGATTTCGAAGCGCGTCATTTCGGGCGTTTTCTATGAAGAAATAATACTGTTACTTATTTATACTGTGGCAATACTAAAGCTTCCAATTAGTGAAAGAATTTTCGGAATCCGATCAGTAATTCCGAAGATTATTCCCTACATACAAACTCACAAATAAAAAGAGGTACACTCTTTAGAATATTAGTGTAGATAGATTAATGCCCCTTTTTACCTTCACTAAGTGACACTTAAATGAGTCCCTAAATAAAAGTGCACTGTTGGATTTTCCACGCTAGGCTCAGCGTTGAGAGTTGAAAATCTAACATTGCATTTTTATTTAGGGATTTTTAAGTGTCACTTAGTTGTTGAAAACGGGCATCAGTCATAGAACACATCTTGAGAAGTCGAACCCCGCGTCCTATTTAAAAACTGTCGTCGCGCGAATACACGATCGTACGAATGTTTTGTTCGGTGAACCTGAACGCGTAGTCGCGCCGACAGAGGGCGCTTTCCAATAAAAAGTGACATATGCACGTGACCGATGGCATATTTCCGCGACCATCGCTTTTATATAGGACGTGGCCTAATGCACGTGGCTACTGTATCTATGTTGACAATTACAGACCCAAAAGTACGCCCAGTTTCTTCAAAATTCTTATGTACCACGTTTAATTTAAAAAGATAGCTACTACAACCAGCTACTATTCAAACCTTGTCGTGCCTGAACTGAGCGTCTAATATCTAAAAACTTATAAAGCATACAATTTACAATAGTTTTGGCCCATGTATTGAAAACACATAATATTATATTTATTGTCATAACTATTTCTTGTTTACATATACACACACACTATAACTATGTATATAATATATATCGAAGGAAAATTGATAAAAATAACAAACCATAAAATTATTTAAATTGATCAACTACCTAATGAAAGGAAAAATAGTCTGAAATGAATCCAAAACGATACCAATAGTGAATATAGAAAGAAAAGAAAGAAAATACGTTTATTTGCGGTAAACATGACGCAAAAAAAAGAAAACAAAATTAAAAAATGGAAACAAGTTTCTGGGAAAATATGCGTCACATTCACGCAAAACGGCCATCGCTCAGCATGATGCTGCGACCCTATGCAAGACAGAGCCCCAGCGCTGGTTTTCAGCGACGGCCGGCGTTGACGTTATGACGTCGACCGGTGCAGCATACCATGAAATATAATTAAGATATAAAAAATAAAATAAAATACAATAATTAATTCTACATAAATAAAAAAAGTATAATATTTAAAAATATCAACCCAAACAAACAATTGTAATTCATAAAAGATAGCTTGATCTCTGCGACAGCTGTCAGTAAAATCACGCCTATGAAGTCCTGAATTTCATAATAGTACAGACAGTAACTGGCAATGTCATACTTTATGGGCATACCTAATTAGTGATGGGCGATGAATTATCGCGACCACAGACTATAAACTATCGATATTTTAAATAAATCTTAATTAAAAATTAATTTCCTTTTAATTTTATTGTATATTTGATAATATTTGCGAACAATACTTTATAATAAATTTACAAGATTGTTCTAGCGATTCAGAAACTGATTCAGATATGGATTTGGGATGTACTCCTTTAAAAGAATAAATGTATTCTATATTAAAATATTCGTTTAATTTAGTAACGTTTGTAATTAAATTAAACCCAATTATATGTTACATTAGCATCGATAATAGTAAGAAACATCGACGTTTCTATCGACAATTTTTTATATCCTGACAACCCTAGGAATGTCAGTTTGACATAATATGTCGCAGAGATCAAGCTATCTTGTATGTAGTATAGTGACATAAATTCAGGAAATTATTCCTTTCGAAAATACAGGCCTACAAAGTATTTATAATAAAACACATGTGTTAGAAGTATTCGTCGAACAAAACCCTACGTGTAACGCCGTGTGCATATCAGAGAGATGGTTATCAAAGGAAAAGCTATCAATGATACAATTCACCGGATATAAAATAGCAGCGTCATACTGCCGAAGAACGCGCGGAGGTGGTGGCGTCAACATCCTGCTTCAATATCATATTGATTGTATAGAAAGAAGTTATATCTCAGTCATGTCAATTGAATATATATCAGAATGATGTGCAATTCAATTACCAAAAGAAAAAATATTATTAATAACGATTTATTGGAACAAAAGAGAAGAAGATATTTTTAATAGTCAATTAAAATTAATTTTGAATTATATAAACGATAAATACTCTAAAGTTAATATTACTATAGGTGGTGATTTTAACATGAATATTTTGGAGAAAATCAGGAAGACTACTCAATTCCTAGATCTAATGTTAGAATACAAACTAACACAACACATAAAACAATCCACACGTATTTACCCAAACAACACCTACATGTTTAGACTTGATTTTCACAAACTTGAATACAAATAAAACATTCAATTCCGTTGAAGAACTAGGTTTCTCAGATCATTGCGGACCAGTGATACACTCCACCATACCTAATGTAACAACCACACAACCTACTTGACACGCATACAAGAGATTATTTAACAACACAAACATATTCAAATTTAAATATGCTCTAAATACCATAGATTGGAACGTTATTATATCAACAAATAGCAATATGAACGACAACTATAAAGCATTTCACGATACATTATCTAAAATCATGAACGAATGCATACCTGAAAATAAGAAATATTGGTTAACCAAAGACATCAAAATCTCTTGCAATAAAGCAAATTATTAAAAAAAACAAAAAACCCGACTGCAAAAACACACAACTGAAAAGAGAAAAACAAGCATTATACATATCTATAGAATTTTGGTATTGCAGGGACAAACCAATAACCTGAAATAATGGTGTAATTTTTGTTTGTCATCATGCTTGTTTTTTTCTTTTCAGTTATGTGTTTTTGCAATCGGGAATTTTGTATTTTTTTTTTTGTTAATTTGCGTTTTTCAAGCTTTTTAGTTTTATTAATATATATAAGTATATATATACACACGTCAACACGGTCTAGGGATATTTCATACTCAATTAAATAACTCGAAAAGTACTGGCCGCATTGTAATCTTTCATACACCGATTTGTTTGTAATTTATCTCAGACTAATTCCAAATTCAAATTTTTGAATATTCTTTTGTTTCGGTGGCATAAAAATGTCTTGATGTGTAGGAGAGGGAATTTTCATTTGTGCGAAATTTAGAAAACAATACGAATTACGTTTAGTTACAGTTTTTTTCATTTTTAAACGAAAGATAAAGTTAAAATTGAGGTATTGTAGCCATGCAACGCCAACATTTGACGAGGGCGGAGATGTTACGAGCTGTGGGAATGCTGGAAGCTGGGTCTGTTCAGCGTAATGTTGCTGAGGCCATAGGGACCCACCAAAATGTAATTTCAAGATTGTGGACACGCTATCGTGCCACAGGTGAAGTAGCCGAGAGGCACCGGGGGCCAAGTCGCATCACTACCCCCAGACAAGATCGATTTTTGCAAATTACTGCGCGAGCTCAACCAAATGCAAAGGCGACTCAATTGGTCCAAAGGCTGCGAGTGGAACACCAAGTGCATGTGAGTGACCAAACTGTAAGAAGGCGACTGCATGAAAGCAATCTACGCTCTCGTAGACCACTCCGGGTCCCACCTTTACGGAGAGGCAATCGTGGACGACGATTAGAATGGGTTCGGAACCACGTGGACTGGGGCCGTGAGCAATGGTCCAATGTGCTGTTCACGGATGAATCCAGGTTCGGCTTCCATCCAGATTCACGAAGGACGCGTGTTTGGCGAGTTCCTGGATGATGGAGCCGTCTTCAGAACCCTCAGGAAGTTCACCCATACCAAGGAGGAACAATTATGGTTTGGGCAGAAATTCGTCTTGGAGGACGGACGGATCTCGTTTGGGTGCGGGGCAATATGATGGCAGAAAGATACGTCCAACAGGTGCTGGGGCCCGTAATCTTGCCCCACAGAACACAAATGGGGCAAGATTTCCTGCTCATGCACGACAATGCCCGGGCACACACGGCGAGAACGGTAGCAGCTTGGTTACATACACACAATGTTAGGGCCTTAGACTGGCCTGCTCAATCGCCAGATCTAAATCCCATTGAGCATGCGTGGGATATGCTGCAAAGAAGAGCTCTGAAGGAAGTTCCTGAAAATCTGGCTACAGAAGATCAACTTTTTGCGCACCTCAGAAGGACATGGGACAATATTCCGCAGCAAGACATTGACAACCTTGTTCTGAGCATGCCGAATCGTTGCCGATGTGTTATGAACATCATGGGCGCTTTCTCAGACTACTAACTTCAAGTTTATAAACACAAATTAAATGATTTTTCTATTTTTTTCAGTTTTTACTCATAAATTAAAAGTTAATTCATATACGGTTTCCGTCTATGCTTCATTTTTTTTCCATAAAATCCTGAAATTTTAATCGAAGTACCTTAACCATTATTAAAAAATGGTAGAATATTAAATAACGTATCTTTTAAATATATACATGTCATATAAATAATTAACACATTGATAGTAATTCGCTTTTTTAAAAATATCCCTAGACCGTGTTGATGTGTGTATATTTGGAATTGACTCATTACTAGCTTTTATTTGATACCAATTTTCTGTATTTTTTTTTAAACCTTCTCCTCCCTTTTTTTATATTTGCAGATGCAATATATAAATGTTATACAGTCTTTGACACTCCCACAATTAAGGCAAATCTAACGACACCTCATATGCTAAAATGAGCGTGCCAAAGAAACACACATACATACATACATACTCTCGAAAAACAATTATCTCCTACTGGCGCAGTCGGGTAAAAATAAAAGATTATTAAAAACACTTACCTTTAAAACAAATAACCCAATAATAACAAACTATTATTAAAAATATGAGAAAATATATTTTTTAAATGTCTCAATACAGCAAGAAAATTATAATGCATTAACAAAATAAAAAAATCTTATAACAATAAACGAACGTACCAATAAAACAGACAAAAAAGTAAAAAACAACATAACACTACAAACTAACAACATTAAAACAACCTCGGAACCAAAGGAAGTTGCTAACATCTTCAATAACTTTTTTGCATCCATCGGCGAACGGGGGTACCTTTCGTCTCGTTTATTCGTAAAAGGCTTTCTTTTACGAATAAACGAGTCGAAAGGTACCCCCGTGCTCTCACCTACCCAAAACACAATGTTCCTTCCCCTGTATACCATTACGAAATAAACACTTTGATAAAAAGCCTAAACAACAAAAACAGTTACGAGAGAGAGACGAATTCCCACCTAGTTTACTCAAGCAATGTGCAGACGAACTCACTTTGCCATTCTTCAAATTAATAAACCAATCAAACTTAACTCAAACTCAAAGCAATTATTTCAATTAAACCATTTACAGGCACTTTTGAATTGTCAAGGGGTCAGTCAGTCAGAAATATGAAGCTAGTTGCCCATTCCAAAGCGTAGGTTCCTATCGAGAAGAACGGGCAAGAAACTCCACGGACACTCTTTTCACTCTACAAAATATTGGTTACATCATTCATCATTCATGTTGAAATTATACATGTGAGAACAACACATACTTTTGAAGAGAGCGTATTCCTTGATCAGCTAAAAATCGCGCTAGTGAAACCTATACACAAGAAAAATAGCAAAACAGACCCTAATAATTATCGTCCAATAGCTCTTCTGCCTACTGCTTCGAAGATTTTTTAAAAAGCATTGTGTAATCGTGTGTACCTTCTGAGAGAAATATATAATATTTGATAAATGCCAAAATGGCTTTCGAAGAACAGATACAAATTTACAGGAAGCCCTCAATATAATAAATACTAAACAATATGCAATTGGTATACTGCTTGACATGACCAAAGCCTACGATAAGGTGCAATATGGAATATTATTAAATAAGCTCTACGGAGTGGGAATCCGCGGCAAATCATATGAATGGTTCAAATTTTACCTAGAAAACAGAACGCAATTAGTAGAGACAGAATTCTTCAACAAGAAAACGAATAAACTTCAAAACTTTCGATCCGACAATAAGGCAATAAACGCCACAATACCCCAAGGAAGCGTTGTTGGATGTCTTCTTTTTCTCATTTATATCAACGATCTGCCAAAAACCATAAAGGAATCCGGAAAATGCGTTTTGTTTGCGGACGATATTTCTATTCTTACTCCCTGTCATGATAACGTACATTTAAATAATACCCTTTAAAATATATTCACTAAAACAATCACCTGGATGAACGAACATAATCTGGAAATCAATTTTTCTAAAACTAAATTAATAACTTTACACCCCCAACAAAAGAATCCTCTTTATGTAATTTTTTCTTATAGTAATCACAAAATAGAATCAATAAATGAATTCCCACTATTAGGCTTAACTATAAATTCAAACATCAATTGGAAACCACACGTATAGAAAATAAAATCCAAACTTTCCAAATTTTTGTACGCTTTTCTAGAAATAAAAAAGACCACAAACAGCTCTGGTCACCTAATGCCTAAGCTCATGCATGGCTTAGCTACGGCGTAATAATGTGGGTAAATAGCACAGACGCACCGGCGCTGTTCAGAACTCAAAAAAAGTTACTTCGAATTTTAGTTAATTTACAAACGGATAGCTGCAAACCCCATTTCAAAAAACTAAACATAAACTCTTCCTTGTATATACATACTGGATATCTGTAAGTTCGCACTCACTCACCAAGATTTTTACACAAAACGAGAAGACATCAAGCAAGATACACACTCCGACACAAAACACGATTAAACCTACCGATATCCCGTTTAGAAATGCACTCATCTAGTCCACTGGTTATGTCGATAAAAATGTATAACAAACTCCCCGAGGTATTCAGAAATGAGAAAAAGATTGCTGTTTTTACAAATAAATAAACAGCTTATTACTAAATAAATGTTATTATAGCACAAATGAATATTTAATTGACAAATCTATAATACTGACATGATAATATAAACTAATAATAACATTTTAGATTAAATTAAGTAATAATTAATAAAATGTTATCTTAGATTATACTTAGAATAAGTTGGTTGCATGTATACCTTAATAAGTCCTCTTCCTTAAAATTTTTCTTTTGCTGTAGCCAACAGGGTCCACGATTGTTACAACAAATGTTTACTTACCACCTAAGCATATACATTGTGGAATGCAATAAAGAAAACTGTTTTAGAACCCAATGGCTTGGCACGCGACGATGGGAAGAGGCCAGACGGAATGACCATAATGCCTTGGAAGTTGGGTAAACCCTTGGTGTGGGATGCAACCCCATCTTCCTAGCACGGCGGGCTGTGCTGGGACGGCTGCTGCAGGTGCAGAAAACCTCAAACGGCGCAAATATAACAACCTTATTGGTAGCTATATTTTTGAGACGTTAGGGGTTGAAACACTAGGGCCGTGGGGTCCGAGTGCTCATCGAGTATTTCGGGACATCACCAAGCGGTTGGTCGAATCTTCACGTGACCAGAGGGCTGGCCAATTCTTAGGTCATAGAATCAGCATTGCCACCCAACGTGGCAATACTGCCAGCCTTTTGGGCACTTTTCCCACTGACAGCGATGCGGAGGAATTTTTTGATGCCCAATGAGTACTTCCTTTATTTTTTTTTATTTTTTTGTGCCTCTGTATCCTTGTACATAATTTATATATATTAGTGTTAAATGTATATTATATTTAAGACCATAAACGAAAAAAATAAAATAAAAATAAAATGCAATAAATGATTGAGTAATATAAATACCAGTTCAAACCCTAAAGGCTCCAGAACTCTTCCCCACATTTGAAAAGAGCATGACACGCATCCCTCGAGATGAAGATTAACGACGCAGCATCCCAAATACAAACTAAATAGAAGTGTTACATCTTAATATGCGTGTTACTTCGGAAACTTGGCGAGGTTCAAGGCGCTTTTCTCAGAAAGGCATAGTTTGAGTGTGGGAGAATTTTGGGTCAACAATTCAGACCGAATAGTTTTAACGAGGTACCTTAGTACTGAACAACAGAATATTAAGGCGATGTTCCCCGAAGCGATAGTTAGAGGTGTTTATTATATAGACCTTTATTTTGCAAGGTATGTTCAAGTCCCGTGTATACGAGGCTAGCCTATTGTACAAAGTGTGAACAAAATAAAAGTGCCCGCGGCTTCACTTTATTCGATTCCGAATTGAAGGGCAAACTTAACTTTTCTAGTTGAAAAAGGTTCTCCCGTACATCGATATACGTCACGGTCAATTCTCCAACTGCAAATGTATGTTTGTAATCGCATTTTTTTTAATGTGATTAAACCACAAATTAACGATTTTCGGACTTTTTCCTTTACTTGTGCTGTGATACCTTGCTTCTTGCCAAATTTCATGATTCTAGGCTAACAGGAAGTACAATAGTTTTGATTTATTTGTGAGTATCAAAATATGTTGCATAAATGGCCGTTACTTTTTATTGCGTTGACTTAGAAGCTTGATTTTTTAAGAGCTCCAAGGAACCGTAGACCTACGTATTCGATATTAATTTCAATTTGATTTAAAACTAGATGATTTCGGTGAAACCAAAACAAACTCAGAGGAAGAGGATAAGTAGTTGCTGTTTTCATATTGTATACCCTGATCAGCCATTCCCCAGCTACAACAACATAATTAATTTGTTTAACAACACTAGTGTATCCGTTGTTTCCGCCATGTTTTTCGCTAAGTAAATAAATCAGAGGCCTTTCCTGACGTCGGTGATATATCGAGGGGTGCGCTTCTTGTGACGTGCAGGATATTGTCAATAATTAATTGTTTTAGTACAGTTTTCCGTAAACAAAAGTAAGAGTAAATAATAATATGTCCCCCACATATTGGTGCCGATTCCCTTGTACACCGAACTAAACTATCACTAAAATTCCATACTTTTGGCTATAAGGATCTTAAAGCTATTCTGCAAAAATAAATCTCTAAATTTAAAATTAAATTTGATACAACTTAAATCGAATTTGACAATCGCGACTCCACGTACTTGTTTGCCCTACCCCGTGATTTTTTTAAGAGCCGGAGGATTTTTAGTCTAGTTTAGAGGCATTTGTGACAAGAGAATCGACACCATTGAGTAAAAATTGGTAATAGAGAGAGATCAGTTTTAGTGTCAATATACCGCTCTTGTAAAAAAAAAAACCATAACACAGATCCTGTTTTCACAGTTCTCTTTACTTTAATAAAGAAATTCTTCAGGCAGAATTTTAATTTAGATACAGAGCTTTTGAGTTGCCTAAAACGTCTTTTTACAAGCTTTATATTAACTTGGTTAGTTGATATGTTTTCATCTTTTTTTCAAGTACTTCCTGGCATCCGAGTGAGCTGAAACTTGGCAAACTTATATAACTTCAAAGACATTCAATTATATGATACCATGGAGCTTGTCTGATGATGGAATCCGAAGGAACTCCTCAACTAAGTTAGATAGCGTCGTTGAGTTTGAACTCGTTGGTTTTGTCTTGAAAAGAACTATAGCCCAAGATGGTGTCCAGGATCTGATGATGGAGCAGGCAAGTGGTCCTGGCCGTCGGAACTCCTCAATTAAACAAGATTTCACCATCGTGTTTGAACTCATTGACTATGTATTGACAAGTGCAATTGCAATAGGTGGTGTGCAGAGTCTGATGATGGAGCCGGAAGTGGTCCATAGGAACTCCTCAATCAAACAAGATAGCACCATCGTGTTTGGACTCATTGACTATGTATTGACAAGTGCAACTACAATAGGTGGTGTGCAGAGTCTGATGATGGAGCCGGAAGTAGACCATAGGAACTCCTCAATCAAACAAGATAGCACCATCGAGTTTGGACTATGTATGTAGTGCCAGGGTCTGATTATGCACACGCAAGGTGGTCACGGGCACTCCTCAACCAAACAAGATAGTCCTTTTTTTTTTCGGCTATTTTTTTTGACAAGTTGGTATGTTAACCCAAAGTGTTTTCCAGGATGTGATGATGGAACTGGATGCACGCCATAGGATTTCTTGACATCCCAAGATGCAGTCTAAGATCTAATGATGGAGCCAGAAGGTGGCCATAGGAACTCCTCACCTAAACTAGATAGCCTTGATGTGTTTGGGCTCGTTATTTTTTGTCGTGACAAAAACTATAGTCAGATATTTAAACAAATTCTAATGCTAAAAAGTCCAAAATAAAATATTTTTTGAAACAAGTTTACGTTAGTTTTATTTAGTACTTTTTAGTTCATTAAAAGCTTATTTTTAAAAAGATGTTTGCTTATATTTTTCTTTTCTTAAGTGCTAAGGAACTGGGTACCTACTTTTTCATTACCTTTTACCAAACGTTTTATTACCCTAAAATATTTGCGGAAATAATGTAAAAAGACATTAATTTTCTGCTAATTGTTCTTGAAATTTTTATTATAATTAATACACGAATAACGACCCAGTAACCTAAAATCGATAACTTCTTTTCCTACCAGTGTCTTTAAAAACATAATTTATTTACCCGTAATAAGTTAGTTATTCACAGGCTTACACTCAATTTTTGAGGTGAAAGGTAATATAAATGAGCGAGCTCACTTGACATAATGGAAACTCAGTAGGTAACCATTATTTAACGTCTTGGAACTTTGAGCTTTCGAAGTCTGAGTGGAGTAAAAAGTTGTGATATTTGATCGTAGTGAGAAATTGAGATGTTTTAAAGTTCAATAGGTACTAGTTATACAAGTTTTAGTTAAGTGGTGTTCACTTGAAAAGCTAGTTAGGGGCTTTGGGTTTAGAGTAAAACCACCAAATTATCAGTAAATATACAACAACTCAAGGGGATCGTCTAGTCGGCACCGGGGATAGAGTGGGACTCAGCGGGACTCTCTTGAGGCGACTCACCTTTGAGTTATGTTGTATATCACAACTAATAGGTACAACAAAGTCAACTTTTGTTGTAGAGGATATAACGACTACTATGCCATTAGAATACGCAGTCACGTGTGCGAAGCCGCGAGCACAGCTAGCACTCAATATATTTATTGCACTTCACAATGTGAACTTAGTCTCGTGGCTAAATAATACCAGCCACACGGAACGATCGAAGTTTAAACTATGCTTGCCGCGGTCAGTCGGATGGGTGACCATCAATTAGGTACATATTGAGACCCCTCCGTGCCTCGGAAAGCACATTAAATAGTTGGTCCCGGCTGTCATTCACAGATCTTTGACAGTCACTAGGTAGGTCCCTAGCGACTGTCAAACAGGTCGTCGGAAGCCCAAAGTCTTTAAAAAAACTTTAAAACTTTTTTATTTTTTAATGTTGCCCCACACTAGGAATTTCTCCTGTATTGTGGGTGCGTTTACAAACATTTAAACTCACATACACAAACAGCCAGACCCGGAACAACTACTTGTAGGTCATACAAATATTTGTTCCGTGCGGGAATCGAACCCGCGACACGCAGCGCAGCAGTCAATCGTTTAACCACTGCGCCAACCATGCCGTCTAAACAACCGTCATGCATGCCGTCTGACAACTAGTCTTATCAAGGGGTATCGTTTACCCCACACACCCCCACACCTCGTAGTAACTGGGTTGTGGAGGTCAGATGGGCAGTCGCTCCATGTAAAATACTGGTTTGCAGCTGCATGCAATTTAATCTGAAACACGCTTAATAAAGACCCCACTGTAATTTTCTCCGTTTATTTCGAAATTAAACCGATTCATAAAGACTTGGATCAAGTTCCCAAAGTGTCCCAAATAAAATATTTTTCTTTCTTTCTTTCAAGTTACTTTAAAATGGTCTAAAACTTTATAGGTATTATTATTCTGTTATCATTTGCGAGATTTTACAAACAATCATTTTTCGGAAGAGAAGATTCTGGATACACTTTTTGAATTGATTATGAAAGTACGGAAATTCTTGGAAAAATAAGGCCGTAATATAAATCGGTAACTAAGAATTCTCAGAAATATAGGCAGAGTGGTATAATTAATAACAACAAACTTCGATATAAGTTACACACTTTTATACAGCGTGTACCAGAAAAGTGTGTAGCATATTTAAGGCCATCACACGACAGACCACCACGACGAAATTCGTGCGAATCGCCTACTACCGAAAAAGTTATTTTATTTTATAGTGTCGATTCACCCGTTTCGGGCGAGTAAATTCCTGTCTAATTTATACCTTGTGTTACCGACTTAAGGGTTACATTCGAATGACTTACTAATGGTTTACTTCGATCGTCAATGACCTACCTTTGCAAGAACTGTCACACACATATATGAGTGACAGAGTCTACGCTTCAAACCTTGATTTTTTAATTTAAAATTCGATATGTTTAATATTTATCGCTGTGTATATCCTTGGCGATTATGATAATGTTATAAGCAGTAGAAAATAAATAAGGCTGAAGCCAGACAGCTGGGAGATTCGCTTGGTGCCTCGCTTGGTGAGTAGCTCGAACAATTAGTGACAAATTAGCCACGCAGCTTGGCACCGAGCGACGGGACACCATTGCCAAGGGCGTACCCAGGGGGGGCAAGGGGAGGGCACCTGCCCCTCTGGATTTTGTATGCCTATGCACGGTTGTCGATAAAAGTTATGTTGCAGTCACGTTAAGACTTACTTTACAATTACAATATTATATTATGCATTAGTTTTAGAAAAAACCGCGCTGTTCGGTCTTTCATGTTGTACCTATCATGCAGGCTGTTTTTTTTTTTTTGTTTAGAGTGTTCATCGATATTTTCGTCAATATTGTAAACAAATTTAGAAAATTATTTTTTTTAGTTTGGAAAAAAATAAATTCAATATCGGTCCACAATTGACGAAAATATTGATGAACATACATACATTTTTTGTTTAAACAGACGAACATAAAAACCTCCTTCTTTTTGAAGTCGGTTGAAACTACGCGAACGCAGCAGCAATATAGTTATATAGTTTTTGTTTATATTATTGTTTAAGTTAAGGTATTTTTCTATGGGCCACTGTTGCCTGAAATAAATGGTATTATTATTGGTTTTTTTCAATTTATTTCTCAGGTTCCTAGAACCTGGTATTTTATTAAAATCTCACGGGTGTAAACCAAGGTGAGATTTTATGTTTGCGGAGATAGATTATGTGTTTTGTACTGCATTGAAATTTTGTCTAAATCTAATTGTAGGAATTTCCGTACTATGCGACATGTGTTTAATATGCTTTTTGTAGTATAAGATATGTATATTTGGAGAGCTTGATTGTATTTAAGCTAATAAATAGTTGTTTGTTTGTTTATTACTTTGTTATTATTATGGTCTCCTCTATTTCAATATTTACATATAAATAATATTTTTAAAATATTAGAATAAAAACATTTAAAAATATAAAAAATAGTAACCCACCCACCGGTATCGGGAACAGTGTCCAAGCTACCGGCGTTCAGGGCTCCAGAGAGCTAACCTAACCTAACAATGCGAGCCGTGTCCAGGCTCTATTATTATTATTATTAATATATGTAAAACATGTGCGGAGGAAAATTTCTGATTTGCCCCCCCTTGGGCCAAAAACTAAGTACGCCCATGACTATAGCAATAGTAAAACCATGCGATTGTTTGCTAGGAGCAAGTCATCTAGCGCGCAGTGCAGCACATAGGCGGTTTTCACACAACGCCGGTCACCACCGCGGAGAGCCTGCGGATTTTGTGGTGCTGCGCCGCGCGGAGGGGCGGTGAACGTGCCTGTCCGCGTGGATGAACTTTTAGCGGTGCGCCGCGTGGATAGACGGCAAGCGCGCTTGCTCGCGTTCAAAAAAGTGCTTCACATCCATAACCCACCACGGCAGTGATCCGTCGAGAATAGACAAATTGACAGATTCACAATCACAATCTGTCATTTTGTCTATTCTTCCGTCGACAAAACGCGTTTGTATGGCGGTCATGCTACGCGTGCTGTAATGCGGTGTCTCATGTGCCTACCAACGCCGTACCTCGCGGTGTTCCGCGCGGAGAAGCAGAGGCGGCGCGAGCGCTGCTCGTCCGTACGGTCGGGTGGTGTACGTGTGTTACATCAACGGATTACATACAAGCCAATCCGACGTGAGATCCGCTTTACCGCCTGCCGTGGTCGGTGCGCGGCGTCGTGTGAGCACCGCCTTACAACGGTATAAGGTTTATTTGGCGCGTGGCCAAAATCGGAACTAACGCCGCTATCTTTGTTTTTTCATTACAATTTCTGTGACAATTTCACAAATGTTTACCAGCAGCGCCCCCTGTCGAAGTGTCGACATCATTCTAGCGCCAAAATATATTTGTAGTAATGTAGCTACCCTAAATTACCTATTTGAAACTCCGTTAACGGCCTTGAACAAAATTACCTATTCAATCTTGACATCAACATTTTACCCACGTTATATCACAAACCTCGATAGTACATACGACAAGAAAATTTAATACAAGCTAGTTTATCAGATGCCTATGAAATTGCTTATGTATCGAGGCCGATCGGGCCAATTTGGCCTAAAATTGCATTCACCAAGCCGGGCTAGAAGCGCATGATCTTGATAAATGGGGCTACTAACTAGGGAAAAGGTGAGTTCAGACTGGTGTAGTGCAGATTGGTGTGTAGTGGATTTTGGATTTAAATTTAGAATCGATGTTTTTGAAAAGTTGAATGTTGGGGTACGGATTTTAGGCGGCGTAATTTATTTTAAAAAACGTTGGGTTCAGACGCGTGTAGTGAAGATTATTGGAAAGTGTGTTTTCAAACAGTTTATTGCAATGCTTGTATTTAAAAAAATATGTTACCACTTTTAGAGTGACTTTAGGATACCAACAAAGTAGATAAGCTACGTAATTAAATAGTAATATGTACCTATTTCTTTACGAACGATCCTTCATGTATAATAACACATCATTGTATGAGATCAATATAAATTTAGTGGCAAGCAGTACCTTAGTTTATAATCATTGTAAACAAAATAGAAATAGGATTCTATTTTATATTGTTAAACATAGTTGACTATTACTTTTAAAATAAAAATGCAATCTAAAGTCTTGTGCAATTGATGCACTCAAATATCTCAATGACTAGTGTAGTCTGAACCCAACTATACGCCAACTCATCCCATCTAAACCCGCCATACATCGTTACAAGGAAATGACACCCTGTGTGTGTGAACACGAACCTCTGAAGGCGATTGTTCAGTGTCGGTTGTCATGGCAACCGACGCCAATAATGAGACGAATATACGCAGCATTTTTGTGTGGCCTACGTGAGCGATGATAGGCGATAGAAAATATTTTTTCACAAACTCACAATCTTGCGTCATGAAACTTATTTCAATGACATAGGTTTTAAATTGCTAAAACAACTATAGATTTTCTTTTCACTTTTCATAGGTGAAACCGCGAAACAACCAGTTAATTATCATGATAAGACACATTTCCTATGTTTTTTGTTGGATAAATAAAACATTATTAGTACGGAAAAAAATACTGACAATCCGGCTCGAAGGATCAGATTTAGAATTCTACTAGTAGATAATAATGTTGGGACGTAATTAGATTTTGACAAAAAAAATCCAATCACGGAACAAGCTACATACTTTTAAACAGGTAAAGCTACGAATTATCGCTCCACTCTCCCCCATAGAACATGCAACACCCTCGAACTGAGAGCTATTACAGTCACCATAGCAACACCCAATAAGCAGTAATCTCAGTACATGGCATCGCCCTACTAAACGGGTTTTATTTACATATAATAAAATTATTTGAGCACACTTTTTGGAAGCATTAAACGGAGGGAATGTCTCTAATAGCAATATACAGTATAAAAAAGTGTGCGTTCGAAGGACCCCCGTAAGGAACGAAGTTCCTTGTCATGTATGATTTAAAACAGAAACAAAATGTTTGCAGCCGCCATCTTGGATTTACATTTTGACCTCACTATCGGCTTTAGCACCCTCGAAAATCATGAAAACGATACTCATAACGAAAAATTTGTAAATTTTCTGACCCACCATCCTGGATTTACATTTTGGCCTCACTATCGGCTTTAGCACCCTCAAAAACTATGGAAACAACGCCAACAATGAAAAATTAAAATTTTCGCAACCGCCATATTATATTTTCATTGCGACCCAATTCACACTTTCTCTCTATCATGCAGTGTAATCGGGCCGATGTGTACAATTTTATCCCACGACACTGTAATCACTTTACTCTTTTCTTTTGTTTTTTTCTGCCAGCGTTCTCTCTCTCTCTCTCTCTTTCTTTCTCTTTGAATTAGAAGAAGACAGTCGCGGGTATTAACACTTTTTAGCGTGATGATTTCTGCCAGTTTACAAGCCGGGTTAAAGAACTTCGTTCCAATAAAATATACCCAGACTATTATTGTCCTCCTACTCTGGCAAAGGCCTCTTCTCATACAGAGAAGGCTTTTAAGCATTGATCACCATGCACGCTTGCTCAAGACGGGTTGGCGATTTCAGATATATATTATCTATAAGTCCAGGTTTCCTCACGATGTATTCCTTCACCGATGTCAGTTTTGTCCACGATAAACTCAGAAAGAGCGTATGAATTGAAAAGTCACATTTAGCATAGGATCCGCAGAGGATATGTTAAAAAATATATCGCGATAGGGTTGGCAAAAAAAATCCAGGCCAGACTGAAATTAATTAGAAATTTAAAGAAATATTTTTTTTTAAACATTGCAAGATATAAAACAATTGAAAGAGGTTTTCAAGAAGAACCTTTGCTACTAACTCGACTTTTGCCAATTGTTAGTCAATTCGGAGTTATTGACCTAAATAGGTGACTACTTGGTCAGTTTAGGAAAGTTCCTGGCGCCCAATAGTATGACTATTGGTGATATATCAATGGATAGTGCTTTTTAAGAGAAACATTTATTACTTAAACGAATGAATCGTTAAACGAATGAGTGCCATTTATGAAAAAAAACTTAATTTTTAATTTTTTTATTAATCATATATTGGCCAGGATTTTTTGCCAAACCACTCGCGATTTATTTTTTAACATACAAAATTTTATATAAAATACTTTAAACAGACGGGTGAAGGTCGTTCCTAAGATCTTAGACCATTTGGTACTTGCCCAGATTTGAAGCGGCAATTTTATTTATTTTGTAAATTTTGACGTTCAAACGTGCCTTTAATGTGCCTAATTGAAATAAATTATTTGACTTAGACTTTGACTTTGCGAGGCCATCACGACGCTATACAGTACTCGGATGTAAATCAATATTTTTCTATGCACTCTTTTCTATGACGAATACACCTATTTTTCTTTAAGTTAAAACAACATAATTTTACTTGAGAAGATAGTCAAAGTCAATTTTTTTCAATAATATACCTATATAGACACTGTCAAAAAGTCGCCAATTAAAGTCTCCCGCAGATAGGCGCGACGCGACGATGCGACGCGATTCTGAAATTCTACTAGAGTCGCGTCGCGATCTTTACCGTACTTCCGGAATTGTCCTGATAGCCGTGGAATACCTCTCCACTCCTCATAAGTACCTCAGGACATGTTGCCCCCTTGTTGCTACGACACTTTTTGCTAGCGACCGTTTCTGGGGGCCCATTATTGAGTGTGCAAGTCATCCCCTGCCAATTTATCCGTGTATTTTATATAAAACATTGGTCAGGCAGGGGCCATAGTCTTTCCATAGTTCTAGATAACCAGTTCACTTAGCCACCTAAACCCATAATCTAATATCTTTGTTTCCATATCTTGAAATAGTCCTGCACCAACCGGGGGTTGTCCTTGGGTGCACTAGCATAGTGCGTACAGGGATAATCGTCGGTTGGTGCCTCGTTTCATTAAATACGTCTAACGGGCCTCTGCGAGTTGGCTTCGGCCCCTCGTAGGCCTTCCAAAGGTCCGGGACCCTAGGACCCCGAGCAATGTCAAAAATAATAATAATAACATTGACAACAAAATTTTTAGGACTTACAATTGACAATAAATTAAATTGGAAGACACATATAGAGACTATCAGCAAGAAAATAAGTACCTCAGTATATGCTCTGTACAAACTGGCAGCAGTAATTAGTGTAGATGCTTTGCTCACCACATACTACGGCTTGGTGGAGTCTATTTTAAGATACGGTGTTATCTTTTGGGGTAATTCGCCTGACTGGGAACACATCATATTCAAAACTCAAAAGCGTTGCATTAGGTCGATGTTCAAACTTAAAACCATTCAGAGTTCCAAGCCTTGTTTTCAAAAATACAAAATCTTGACATTACCTTCACTATATATATTAGAAAATGCAACGTTCTTAAGATCAAACACTCATCTGTTTTCTCGCATGGCAGATCGATTTCCTCGTGACAATAGTCAAATTTGCCTACAACAATATAGAACGGCACTTACGCGGAAAAGTGCCATTTGCATGGCTCCAAAAATGTATAATAAACTATCTAAAAGCTGGAAGCAAATGAAATGAAATGAAATTGTTTATTCTGTAAATAGGATATTGCAATCACTTTTACACGTCATATTAAAAAAATATTAAAAAGCAGTTAAGTGACGTAGATTTCAAGAAAAAGGTTATACATTTTCTAGCAGAAAACGCCAATTATAATTTGGATGAGTTTTTTGATCAGAGATTATGATCATGTTTTACTAATTTATTATTTTAATGATCTATTTTATCATGGCATTTTAAATTAATTAGACTCGGTTTGACATATTAGGTCTTTACCTATGAAATTGCCATTTCAAATCAAAATAATTTTTGTTTGGCTAAGAATTCTAATTTCAAATTAATTTTATTTTAAAAACATGGTTTTTTTTTTCCAGAAGTAGTCATTTGTTTATTGATTAGTGTTACATTTTCATCGCATTTCAATCTTTTTCGTCAACATGGATACGTTTAAAATTCGAGTAATTATGGAATATGAGTACCGTCGTGGCAGCAACGCGGCACAAGCGGCACGCAACATCAACGACGTTTACGGAGCTAACACTACGAACCAACGCACCACCTGTTATTGGTTTGCTCGCTTCCGTTCTGGAAATTTCGACCTGAAAAATGAACCTCGCGGTCGTCCGAAGACTTTGGTCGACAATGACGAATTAAAGGCGATTGTGGAAGCTGATGATACACAATCTACGGCTGAATTAGCAGCAGCTTCCGACGTTAGCGTCAAAACAATGTTGGTCCATTTGCGTCAAATCGGCAAGGTAAAAAGCTTGACAAATGGGTGCTCCACGAACTCAATGATCGCCAGCGCGAAGTACGCGTCGAGACGTGCCTTGCACTGCTCAACAGACACACAAATGAAGGAATTTTGAACCGCATTGTTACCTGCGATGAAAAATGGATTCTGTTTGATAACCGCAAGCGCTCAGCAAGTTGGTTGGATCCTGGTTCAGCACCTAAACAATGCCCTAAACGAAAATTTACCCCTAGAAAAGTGATGGTCACTGTTTGGCGGTCTAGCGCCAGTGTGATTCATCACAGCTTCTTACCAAAGGGGGTGAACATTACTGCAGATGTGTACTGTGAAGAACTGAACACAATGATGGAGAAGCTAGCACATCTCCAACCAGCATTGGTCAATCGCTCGTCTCCGCTTCTCCTGCACGACAACGCGCGACCTCATACTGCACAGCAGACGGTCTCCAAGTTGCAAAAACTGGGGTTGGAAGCTCTCCGTCATCCGCCCTACTCACCAGACCTTGCCCCTACAGACTAGTACTTTTTCCAGAATTTGGATAACTTCTTGGCGGGAAAAAATTCAATACCCGAGAGTTGCCGAGAGGCAGTACAAAATGCCTTTGAAGAATTTGTTGCCTCCCGTTCAGCTGATTTCTTTAAGAAGGGCATCAATAAACTGCCACTGCGTTGGCAAAGATGCATTTTGCATGGGTGATTACTCCGATTATGACAAATAAAAAATACATGAAAAAAATTCGTTTAAATTATATCATCATCAATCAAACAAAACGGCAATTTCATAGGTAAAGACCTATTATATACTTTATTTTGTTAATATTTGCATGCCATTGTTTAAGGAAAACGTGATGATCTGTTTTTATCTCTACTTTTAACATCTCTTGCATGCTGACAATTTGTGTTGTATGTATTTGTACTCATGTTGAGCAAATGAATGATTCTTCTGATATCTTATTCATTATTTATTTTTATTATTTTTATCATTATTTATTTTTATTATTTTTTTTTATTTTTTATTCATTATTATTTTATTTATTGATTTTTCTTCTTATGATATCTTATTATCTTGTACCTAATCCTATTGAATAAATATTTCATGAAATCTTGATATTTGAGGATTATTGTTACTTAAGGAGTTGCTTTGCTGATTCTAATGATTATTTTTCTGTAAAGCCATATTTGTTACGGTCGCGAATCATATTTTAATCAACATACAACCTGACACTGACCTGCAAATTGTAAAAATCGTAGGATTTTTATTTTATTTCGCGGGCTACCTTATTGCCTTCCCTTTTATTTTTTCCCCGCGTCCTATTTAAAAGCGATCGTCGCGCGAATACGTGATAATCGCGTACATACGTCACTTTTTGTTCGGAAAACCGTAAGTGCTCAGGGACACGACGCCATCGCTACGTCGCTACCGCACCGCCGCCGCTACCGCGCCGCCGCCGCTCTGTGGGCGCACCGTATCCGCTTGATTCTGCCATATAGAGCGCGTGCATTGTTGCAAGCGGCCGGCGATGAAATAATAAAAACAGTAACAATACTAGCGATGTGGTAGCGGCGGGGAGGCGGCGCGGTGGCAACTCGGGAGTAGGCTGGCAACGTTGCATACACAGCTTAGAGGCGCGGTGACGGTGCGGTAGCTGTGCGGCCACGCCATCGTGCTACTGAGCACTTAAGCGCCCTCTGTCAGCGCGACCACGCGTTCTGGTACACCGAACAAAAAGTAACGTAGGGCACAAAGATCGGGAGTTCGCGCGACGATCACTTTTAAATAGGACGCGACCTAAGTCAACACTTTTGAAAACCGTTGTAGTAAAATAAAAAACGCTTTGAAAGCGATTGTTACTTCTGTAGACACTATGTGCAATTATGTATAAGTATACCTACGTAGTACCTACCAATTCATTGAAAATGGAAGATAAGGTTTTATCAGATTCATCTCGTTAACTATTATTATTTTTCTAAGCCATGAACGAAACCACAACGCGAATACAATATTTTAAATTTTATTATAATAATATTATCTTCATTGCCATTGAAAAAATCAGAACGAAATAATAAATCAGTGATCCGAATTTATTTCAATCTTATTGAATACGTAAATACCAATTTCTATTCATTCGACGTAGTTAGAGCGATAAAAATATTTCAAAAAGTCTAGAATCTAAGTTCAATGAATCATTTGGAACAGAACTAATTGAAAACTTTTGGTGAATTATTCACAAAAAATAACTTAAAGTAAGTACGAATTTATAAAGACGTCTAAGGGTGTGGCCAGACCTGCTTGGACAGGAAACCTCCCCGTGTGCCTGTGGGCTGGAGTTCCCTTATGGATGCGTCCGGGGGGAAAGCCAGTCTCCGGGACGGTGCACCCTGGGGTGCGGGCAATGTCTCCCCATTAGGTACTGTGTTCCTAAAGGGTCTCGTTGTCCGTATGCCAATATGCTGTCGGAGGAACGCTCTAACGTTTACTCTGAGAGAGCACACGTTGAGCCGGGGTTCTGTCGCCACGTATGTGCGTATGCGGGGTGAATCAGTGGTGGACATCTAGTACGCCAGCCCCGCTCTGTCACCATGTGTCAGTGACTGGCGCGTCATGGAGGGGGTGGAGACCTATTCCGATCACCAGTACATCCGGTTTGACGTATCCCCCGCTGACGCAGAGCCTCCGGCCCCAGCTTGTGGGGGACGTGGGGTTGCGACAATCGTCAACAGAATCTGGCAATTGGGACTCGAGGTGGCCCTACACAAGTCCGAGGCCATGTGTTTTCATGGTCCCCGGAATGCGCCGCCATAGGGTTTCCAAATAACGGTAGGAGGAGTTCACATCGACGTCGATTCGACGATGAAGTATTTAGGACTCCTGCCCAATCTAAGGAGTCCAAACGCCTCCTGCCGGAAGCTCTACGCGGGGGTCGTGCGGTCCATGGCGTGCGGTCGTGGTGTGGGCGCGTTCATTAAGGCGGCGGCCAGCCTGTCTGTTGAACGCATCCCAGAGGATCATCCGCCTGGTCCGGGGATACCACACGGTCTCCGGTGAGGCGGCGAGCCTCCTTGCCGGATTGCCGCCATGGGATCTGCGCGTTGTATTCTACGCGCACCTCAAAGAGATGTCAGCAGAACTGTCGGGGTCCGCTAGGACCGATGCCTGCCGGGGTCGCGGGAAAGTCCGAAAGGGATACCGTGGCCACTTGCAACGTACAGGTAACTGAAAGAACATGGCTGGGTTTTAGTCAGTAAGAGTCTGACACGCCCTCCCGCTCCGCCCAAAGCGGGAGAAGTTATTTGATTTCCCACCCAAAAAAAAGGGTGTAGCTAGACTAGCGTGATTCGGAAGGCTCAAAATAATAAAACCAAAACACAGCATTGCTGCTTAGAGACAGAAAAATAAATCAAAATCAAAAGTCATTTATTCAAATTAGAATCTGCACTTTTGAAAGTCAAAATTATGTTCGACAGTCAGTCCCTCAAAACTTCCGCCCTTCACCACTTCCTAGTGCTTTAGCTGGGAAGTGTGGCAACAAACTCCACTGCAATGGTGATTGTGCTTACCCAGACCAACACTATATCAGGGGGTCGTCCGTGGTTCCGTCCATGGTCAGAAGCGAAAACGCGTGGGATGCTGTCGCCTCTTTTTGCCAGGAGGTGACGCATGCAAAGGAGGCGGCGGAGAGGGAGAGAGAGCATACCTCTCACTCCACCTACACCAGAAGAGCGACTGGGCGTCGAAGAGCGCTTAATGATCTCCGACCACCGGAGGGGCGGCGGGCACCGGTTTTTTATACATGTGCCGCGGGCGACGAAATTGGGGCTGTGTCGTCGCCTAAAGACAGATCCAAAGAGGCATGCAATGTTGCATGCGCGCCTTTGTGGGAGGAGGTGCGGTCGTGGAATCGGACGCACTGGGTGATGGGGTCTGCTAGGCATGGCAGGCCCCATCGGTGATATCAGTCGGGGTGCGGCGAATGTACAAGTATCTCCCGGGCCCCCGACACATAGTAGTACTAAGAACAGTGGGGTTTAAGTCGGTAGGAGTCTGACATAACCCTCCGTTCTCCTTAGACGGAGAAAAATGTACCAACTACAACGATTACTATCACTTTACACTCGTATGGTCTCACCCTTATAAGTGAACTTTAAAATGTCTTATTGGGCAAATCTGTTATTTCTTATGATTACTTTACATGTTTGCCCATACATACATAATTTATTTTTAATAATTTGAAGCCCCTTGTTCGCATACGATTCAAAGGATATTAGGTATGCTCAACGGCTTTTACATAAGTAGCTACTTTTAAATTTTAAGACTTTTAGGTGCTTGCTAAGTAGGTATGAAATTGTTTATTTTGTAAATGAAATAAAAATATGTTATTTCACATAAACCTACTTGGGCACTTATGAAACGTCAGAAGCTAGGTGCACGGTGCAATTGGTCGTTCCCTATGGAGAAGAGCCGGCAAGAAACTACTAACTACTAACAATAGCGGTTACACGTCATTAAAAAAATACCGGCCAAGTGCGTGTCGGACCACGCACAAAGAAGGGTTCCGTAGTTGGGATGAATTTATTCCAAAAACAAACTAAGCTTTGTAATTGAAAAAATGTTCTCCCTTAAATCGATATACGTCACGGTCAATTCTCCAACTGTAATTGTAAGTTTGTTATCACAAAAAAATATATTTTTTATTTGATAAATAAAACTACAATATTAACGATTTTCGGACTTTTTCCTTTACTTGTGCTGTGCATGACACCTTGCTTCTTGCCAAATTTCATGACTAGGTCAACGAAAAGTAGGTACCCTGTAGGTTTTGATTTATTTGCGAGAATCAAAATATGTCGCATTAATGGCCGTATTTTTTTTCATTGCGTTGATTTAGAAGCTTGATTTTTTTCAGGAGCTCCCCTTGGCACCATAGATCTACGTATTTAATAATAATATTAATTTCAACTGGATACCTCCACGCGTTCCTGAGAAAAGGGGAAAAAAAAGTCTGTCCGTCAGTCTGTCAAGCAGACTGACAGACAGACTTTTTTTTCCTTTTGATGTACGGAACCCTAAATATAAGCTAGATGGAGTCGATATTTCCTATCTGAACACCCCACAAGTCCGTCTCTTTTAATAAAAATCAGACATAATCTTGGTCAGATCACGAGAGGAAATTGTCCTAGACTAGTGTCTGAAATGGTATTTTGAGGAAAGAACCACACAAATTTGAGTGGACCTGACTAGTATACCTAAGTATGCCTGTATGACTTCAATGGACTGGATTTAAATAAAGACAAAACTTATCGTTACGAAAACCTTACCTAACAGTAATAGCAGAGGTATTTTATACTTTATTTATTTAAATGCCTTAAAACTACCATTACAGGGGCCGTATTATGACGTATTAATGCCACCATTATTCCAGTGTGAGTGAGAGACGGAGCTATACAAGGCCGCTAGTACCATTCTTTTCTCGCAGTGGAATAATGATGGCATTAATACTTCATAATAAGGCCCCAGGTCTTAGCCTAATGCGATAGTCAAGTCACATACACCAAATTAAAATTAAAGCACCAAATAAATCATAAAGATCATTGTTTATAACACAGTGTAAAAAACAATAGTACTTTTGCGAATTCACCCCAGTGACATATAAATACAATTTTGACTTGAATATAATTGATGGTGCGAATGTTACTTACTGGTATGCACCAAAGTCACATGTAATAAAGGGCCAGCCTCCTGTCATTAAGTCATAAATCCAGAAACCGGGCTGCTAATAAAAACCGTATGGAAAAACCAATAACAAATTACCCAACTCGGTCCGTAAAATCGACCTGAGCAGTTGCAGCCGCTAGACCAATTAGAGTATCTTTCAGACTTACAGTCTATCAATCAGTCTGCCTAGCCTTTTCCCAACTATGTTGGGGTTGACTTCCAGTCTAACCGGATGCAGCTGAATACCAGTATTTTACATGAAGCGACTGCCTATCTGACCTCCACAACTCAGTTACTAGATAACACGCACCCCTTGGTAAGACTGGTTGTTAGACTTTCAGGCTTCTGACGACCCGTAACGACTGTCAAAGATCTACAAATGACAGCCGGAACCAAAGGCTTAACGTGCTTTCCGAGGCACGAAGGGGTCTCGATATGTAATAAATGGTCACTCATTTACGAATCGACAGCGACAAGCGTAGCTTAACTTTAGATCAACCCGTGTGGTTGTTATTATGTAGCCACGAGCCCCTTAGACAATATTTCAGACTTGCAGTCACATAGTTAGAAATAAAAAACAAATGATGTCAAATATGTATATCATACACTAACTTCTGCCCACGTCTTCGTCCGCGAGCCTATAACCTTCCTCAAGAATTGGGCTCCAATGCAAACAAAATGTTTCAAATCCAACTGGTAATTTCGGAAATTACCCCCTACATACAAACTTACAAACAAATAAATACATCTTTATAATATTATTAGTAAAGAATATAAGTATAGGTACACACGGCTACACATCAAGCTATACAGTTCCAGTTTATGCTGATCTCGCATTTTATAGGATTTCCGTACTTGTGCATTTTTTTTACAAAATGTTTATTCATACGTCACAACTCCGTAGATGTAAGAGAGGTCCCGGCTGGACCAAATGTTCACTTAAAGCTGCCAGAATGCTTGTATAGGGATGGGGTGGTAGTATATGTCGATACATTTTATTTTTAAACCTAAAAATATGCGACATATCTTAATAAAATTTAAGTGAGTGGAAAACAATGTAAGATCGATATGAGTTCATACTAATTGAAGTTACAAAAATAAAAAGGTCACTTTAAAAAAAATGCGTTCTCGCATAATTATTTGTTTATGTTACCTTTGATGAGCAGTTTGCAAATTATGTCGACTTATTTTGAGGATTTACTGAAATATTTTTTTTTAATTATTAAATGAAATGAAATAAATCGATACCCTTATACACACACACACACTGTACACTTTGTTACACTGTCTGTTACACTTTGTAGCAGTATCACAAACACCTACTCGTATTCATTTGGAAAGTGAGACTTCTGAACAACTCCTAAGAACCGCCAGGTTCAACGAGTACTACTTTCAAGAACTTAGAATTTTTATACTCATTCCAATCTCTTTGATAAAACCTCATCCAAAAACAAAACATCGACATGTGCCCAACACTAAGGCCCACCGGAGCGCGTAATCAGGTGACTGCGCCGCCCGACGCGAATAACGAACGCAGCTCAATTGTTCCTCTTTTGCCCACAAGTAGGGCCCCACTCCCGGCGACAAAGCACCTTTGATGCATCAGGGGTAACGAAGCTGTGGTAGAACGTAGATTGGAGCCGGCGAAAACTGACCCATCTGGTCTGCATTGGTATTTGTGATACAAATCGGTTTAGGGTGGCGTTTTGAAAAAGAAGTAGTGCACTGGTTTCAGAAATTCGTAGATAAATTAACCCCGTGGCCACGAGCTACACGCTCAAGCGACACGCTTATTGCGACGGCAACTACCGGAAAAAAAAAATGATAGAAGTTGTTCAAAGCATGCCACGAGTCACCGCAGCGTGACTTGCGGAGCGACGACGGACGAAAACAGGCGACGCGCGCATTGAACTTAACCCAAGTCGCACCGCTCGAGGCGGTGAACGCTTCCTAAGCCATGTCTATAACGTCAAACATAGATACAATCAGCGTAGCCGTAGCCTTTTCCCAACTGTTGGGGTTGGATTCCAGTCTAACCGGATGCAGCTGAATACCAGTATTTTAATGGAGCAACTGCCTATCTGACCTCCACAATACTCTTACTGTTACTCTCATTGTATAAAACAAAAAATGACTGCGCCATTCCGAATAACGAACGCAGCTCAATTATTGTTCCTCTTTTGTCCACAAGAGGGGCCCCACTTGCGGCGTCAAAATACCATTGATACATCAAAATTCAAAATCAAAATATTTTATTTCCACATGGGCACTTATGAAACGTCAGAAGCTAAGTGCACGGTTCCAATTGGTCGTTTCCTACGGAGAAGAGCCGGCAAGAAACTCCACGGTTACTCTTTTAAAAGTAAATGGTATTTACAATGTTTTCAAATTACAGTGTTAATAGATATGCGAGGACAGTGTAGGCCTATCAACAAGTACCAGGTACTTAGCAAGATAGAAAATGGTGGACAGATCTACAGTCTGTTAAGCCTATCCTATCCATCATCATCAGGTAAGCGCTGTGTTGTGAGTCCCCCATAGCACAGCATTATGCTGAGTGGAAAAGCCTTCTTGTCACAGTCACGACGTGCAGCTGGCGACAATTTCTGTTTTGTGCTCTATATTGTTTTATTTTTCTGATTAGGTACTCTTATCTTTTTGTATGCACGTGTTTGTGACAAATAAACCTATTTTTCTTTCTTTCTTTCATTTCAAAGCTGTGGTGGAACGTAGATTGCAGTAGGATTCGGGTCGGTTTTCGTATTTATGGATAAAAACCGGCGTTTAAAAAGAAGTAGGTACAGTTTTGATGGCAAACGTATACAACGGCAGGTGCCTCGCAGGTCATGCTTTCGTTCAAAAATCATTCTCAAAAACGACTTGAGAAACGATCTTTGTTGCTCTTCCATTCGATGACTTTTTAAAGGTTGCTATTATTTACCTATGATTTTGATGACCTCGGCTTTAGCATATCCCGACGGAAACAAAGGCAAATCTACAATTAGACCTTCCATCTCCGCTTCAACTGCTGCCCCACCCTATTATCCCTTTTTCCTGTCCCCTTTTTCGGTCGCCTCGCTCCACCGCTCCCAGCACAGATGGTCGACCTATCCCCCTAAGTCAAACGTCCCGACTTCTTTTTAAATCTTTTGGGATTTCAAATATTCTAGTGCTCTATGATTTTTCTAAGTCTGCTCCTTGAGACGAAATCGTGGTTGACTTTTAAGGAGTAATGGGGTTCAGTTCGGTTTATCTTGTTTGTTTTTCATTGTTTATTGTCGTGTTTTGAGCATGTACTGATATTAATTGTCACTCCATTGCAGCCGTTGTCAGTTAAAGTTGTTATGCTCATGTGCAATTTCGCCAGAATATCTAACCATGAAACTTTTTTACAAAAAGGAAACAACCGACTTCCAAAAAGAATACTACAAATTGAAAAAGTCTGGTTTGTATTTTCGTTTTTAACCACATTTTAGTTGTGGTTAAAAACGAAAATACCCCACACAAATTCGAATACCACTAACTGCTATGTAAATAACAGTGACATGAAGTTATTATAACGTCATCCACATAGACTAAGTGGAAAAATACGTATTGTTATTATACTTTTTTTTTTTAACTTTGCCCCACCCTAGAAATTTCTCTTGTATCGTGGGTGCGTTTAGAAACATTTAAACTCACATACACAAACAGCCAGACCCGGAACAACTACTTGCAGGTCATACAAATATTTTTTCCGCGCGGTAATTGAACCCGATATATTTTCACAATATATTTTTGAAAACCTATTGTATGTACACAAATATATATCAAATTTAAAAAAACAACCGATATTCATCGTTTAAATACCAGGAATAAACACAACCTTGCTGTAGATCACACTCCACAGAGTAGGTAACTCGTTCATGGTCAACGCTTTTACAACAAACTTAACATTGACATTCGAAACTTACCCATTAAACAATTTAAAAGCTGTATTAAAAACAAACTTTGTAAAAAAGGGTACTATAAAGTTTCAGATTATTTAGAAGATAAAAATGCTTGGGATTGAGCTGCTCGCTCTGCTAAGCCTTGTGATAAACTTACCTAGACTTGATATTATAATTATTCAGTAAAATCATCAAAATATACCAGTATTATATAAACATTGACATTGTTGAATATATCATACAAAATGACATGATTACTTTGTAAAGTATTATATTATTTTAATTTTTGTGAATATGAAGACTATGTTAATGTTTTTTTTTTCTTTCGTAGTTAGTTTGAATGATGGTCTGGCAGTTTGAGTAGTTTATGCGGCCTACCCAAATGTCCTTTCTTTGGTATTGTTCGTCGAGTTGAGCTCCTTAAGTTCTGAGTTGATCTCCACGATTAGTGACAAATGCTTGCATTGACAGGACAGGTCCACTCAAATCTGTGTGGTTCTTTTCTCAAAGACCATTTCAGACACTAATCTACATGGTCCTCATATGGCCTGACCAAGATTGTCTGGACTTTAAAAGAGACTGTGACCTCTGAGTTTGTTTCGGCCTTTCTTCTCAGAATAGTCACATAGGAAACGCCGAACTTCTAGCTAATTTTTATTTTTTATTTTAAGATGTCCTGTAAAAGTGATTCCAATATCCTATTTACAGAATAAACAATTTCATTTCATTTCATTGAAGTTAACAAAAACTACCCAAGCAAAGTTAATAAAAATATGGGACCACCCTATCAAACTAAAACCGAATTTTCTAAATCGATTAACTTACGATTTTTTTTAAAGATTCCGACGAACTGAGAACCTCCTCCTTTTGTGAAGTCGGTTAAAAATAGCAATGCTACTTTGTAACTGAAATAGGTAGGAATAACTTGATATGAATAAGATTAACAAAATAGAAACTTCATTTCATGAAACTTCACTTCATTAAGCTCAGAATACCAGCGCTGTGACCCTTATTTTTAAATGTCGCAGCCTCATACTGAGATTTCGGCCTTTTAATTTCGAACAGGGATTTCTGCTTTTATTTTCATTTTACTTTATTTTTTATTTTATCTTTTATTATGTTTAGTATAAGTTCAATTTGTCAGGATTTCACAAATTGCCAGTGCGAGTCCCAATAAATACTTATTCTTTCTTTCTTTCTAAGAACAAAAATTTATGAATTTGAATTCGTTCTTCTTTTTCGTTTCGCTCTTGACAGAGCGGACGTGGTCACGATGAACTGTGTCCAATCGCAGGTGTAGTCGTTGCCCGTCTCACGATCTCCCTCCATCTTGATCTGTTGCATGACAGTTTAGTGCATTCATTGACAGGGCCTCGATCCGCGGATTTTATTTGATCGGTCCTCTTCATCGGTGACCTTCCGCGTGGCCTATTTACCCTCCATTCGCATCAGCAATTATTTAAAAATTATTGTTATTTTTTATTTATTTTTCGCTTTATGATTATTTTCACTTTTTATTTTTGTATTATGTGTTTCACGAACTGTGTCCAAATAAATATTATTCTTTCTTTTCTTTCTTTCTTTTCTTTCTTTCTTTCTTTAAAAATCTTTTAAGTCTGCACATTTTACTCGACTAATTTCGATTTCAAACACGAACAGAACTCCTTTTCTCGCGGCATAGTTGCGTAAACACCCATAACAGACAAAGATAGCAATTCTGTACCTATCATAATCATAATCATAATCATAATCACCACCTATTCCCACTACTGAGACACAGGCCTCCGCTTGGTGAGAAGGAGTGGGCCGTAACCCACCACGCGGGCCCAGTGCGGGTTGATAGATGTCACATGTCCTTGAATTTTTGGTTCTAGGACATGCCTCACGATGTTTTCCTTCACCATTTTGAGGGCAATGATGACTAAATAATTTACAGTAAAGTGCCTGGGTTCGAACCTACGAACTACAACTCGTAATTCGCGGCCCTTACCACTGGGTCACCACTGCTCACTCTACGATTTGTTTTTTTTTTTAGCGATTTTATTTAATTTTGTATAAAAATCATCCTTAGGTAATATAAAACTGTTACGAGATTCTCACACATAGGTACATTGTTCTTTTACAAATTTACTCGCCAAACTTTCAAGTTTGATGGCGAGAAGCGCTTGTTACATACCTACAGTAAAAAATTGCCTTAAATTGTAATTCTGTACTTATATCATCTTTCAAATATACATTATCTTAGGGTAGGTACGTATACTGTACGTACCTACTCTGTCTTCTAGTACCTGCTACTTTAGTTACACATTGTTTCTTCACTAGAAACAGTGGAAAGACAACAAAATAGCCAAGCAAAGTAATAAATACTGAAGATATAAAACAGCAGAGGATTTTTACTGGCCCGGCCATAACTTTAAACATGAGATCGCCACAGTTTGCGATAATTTATGGTTATTATCGTACACTTGAAGCAAACAGGCCTTAACCGGGTACTTGAAAATAAATAACAGCAAGCCTTTATTCTCCGAAGGGTTAGGCAGAGGTGTACCTAATAGTACACCCACAATAGGGGGCGAGCCTATTGCCATCAACCGGGCACAAATCCAGACTCCGGGCTACTACTGAGAAATCCCTGATAGAAAAACCCAATAACTCTGCCCGACCTAGGAATCGAACCCAGGACCTTATGCTCAGCAGTAGCGCTTACGACCACAAGAAAACAAGGCAGTTTTTTAAATTCATTTGAGGTTTTTAGCTGGCTTACAGAAGAGAGAAGTTGGTGTCAACTTAAGATAGACTTTAAAAGAGACCACTCAGAGTTTATTTTGGCGTTTCTCCTCAGGGATCAGTTAACTGATCCCTAGTGTAGTGTAGTTTTAGTTTGTATTCTTGGTTTCTATATCATTTATTGTAAAGTACAAAGTCTCTGTTATTTCGAAGGACTTTTATCGTAAATGTGACATCCGAAAGACGAAACCGAAGCGAGAATTTCGCAAAACCGATCCAAAAATTACATTACTTACATACTACGACTAACATAAAATCAAAATAAGTATTTTCCATTGTTATTTACAATAGGAATTATATTGATTGCTATTTCAATAAATTCAAGTCAAATTAATGTAATAGGTTGGGGAAAAAGTTTCTTCGCATTTTTTAAGAAAATTCAAAACATTTTTTAACATAGTATGTTTACATTTAACTAAAGTATGTAGGTACCATTTTGTTCGATAACTTTTTGCCATCTTGTAGGTAGGGACATGATCCCATTGCTATAGAAATTTTGGGACTTCTGATCAAAATACCGCGACAAGTGGTTTTGGCAGTCCTCCCGTGATGTTAACCTGACACTGCCTAAAGAATTCTGAAGAGACCGAAACAGGTGGAAATCTGAAGGTGCAAGGTCAGGACTATACGGCGGATGCATTAACACCTCCCAGCCAAACTCTCTTAATTTTTGCTGAGTGGCTAAAGATGTGTGAGGTCTAGCGTTATCATGATGAAAAACCACACCCCTTCTGTTGATTAATTCCGGCCGCTTTCTCTCAACTTCTTGCTTTAATCTCATCAGTTGTTCGCAGTAGAGTTCAGAATCGATGGTCCTGCCTGGTGGTAACAGCTCATAATGAATAATGCCCTTCCAATCCCACCACACACACAGCATCACCTTGTTGCGAGTTAACCCGGGTTTTGCCACAGTCTGTGAAGCCTGACCGGCCTTTGACCACGACCTTTTTCGCACGTTCTTGTCGTACGTGATCCACTTTTCATCACCAGTTATCAGCTTCTTCAAAAATGGTTCGGTTTCATTACGTCGTAATAAAGAATCACAAATGAGTACACGGTTCATTAGGTTTCTTTCAGTGAGCTCGTGAGGTACCCAAATATCGAGCTTTTTTGTGTACCCAGTTTTTTTCAAATGCGCCAAAACTGTTTTGTGGTCAATTCCCAGTTCTTCAGCTACGTCGTAACTACTAATATGCCGATCTTGCTCCACTTTTTCAAAAATGGCATCCATTTTATCCGTAATAGGGCGACCAGAGCGACGTGCATCTTTGACATCAAAATTTCCGGATTGAAAACGCTTAAACCAAATTTGTGCTACTCTCACAGACACTGCACTAGGTCCATAAACATCGCAAATTTTTTTCGCGGCTTGCGTTGCATTTTTACCTTTTTTGTAGTAAAATTTTAAAATGTATCGAATTTCTTCATTAGATTCACTCATCTTGACAGTACGAAAAACAAATAAAAATCACACATTTTCCTAATTTGAATTTGGAATTATGTTCTTTAAAATTTAAACTTTCAATGATACCAAAACCAGCCAGATACACATAGTATAGCCAAAGAGATTTTATTACAAGTTCATACATACTATAATGCGAAAAGACTTTTTCCCCAACCTAATATTTACCTATAACAGTATATTTGTTATAATTCGGTTTAATCACCACACAGGAAATCAGATGAATTTAATGCAGATTGCATAACATAATAATGCATAATCATTTATTTTATGGAGGCAAAATAATAGGAATGATTATTTTATGCAGATTAACCCATTTTACTATCTGCTGATATATTCTGTAAAATCTGTAAAATATCACCGTGAAAACTTAGCTGAAGTGAGCTGTCAATATAGTCCATCCCTAGCATCAGTGGAATCACAGCTCACTTCACCTAAGTTTTCACCGTGAGATTTTTATAGAATAGCACTGCTGGTACATAGAATAATAAATAATAAAAAAACTAATTAATAATATATAATAAAAACTACCCTAACTCTACAACAACTTCTTTTTACTTTTTTTTGTTGGTATATTGGCGTGTGCTAGGTGACATATAGAAAATAATTTAATTTAATGTTTTATGTTGCGTAAAGTAAATTATTTTGCATAAATAGGTACTATTGTATAGAATCATGTTTTTCTAACTATTCAGACAGCTGTGCTGCTGGGGAGTTTGTTGCGCCACTTCTTCTTCCCAGCTAAAGCACTAGGAAGTGGCGAAGGGTGGGCGTTTTTGGGGGACTGTCTTATGTAATTTTGACGTTCGAAAAGTGTTCTAGTTTAAATAAATGACTTTTGAATTTGAACTTATACCTCAAAATAGTTACTAATCCCCAAATAAATCTTAAAGTCGTTACCCCAATATCGTAATCTAAAACTCTCTAATAAAACTACATATTCACATTATTTCAGGGATAACGAAAATAATATGAAACACCAAGATATTTTGTCATTCATTTATATTTATTTGCCAACATCAAGTTCAGTATTTTACCCCATACCATCTACATCTCCTATCCTCTATATAATATCACTATTTATTTAATAATCGAATAATTACAATGAACCTAATAGGTAACCTTAATTTGCAGTACAGCTAAAGAAAGAAAGAAAGAATGATATTTATTTGGACACAGTTCGTGAAACACATAATAACAAAATAAAAAATGAAAATAATCATAAAGCAATAATAGTGTATGCCTCACGGCTGCGCCAAAAAGGTTCACATCTCCGACCATTCTATCCTAATCTATATGCAGACACAGACACAGCACGTCGTAACATCACGAGCACTCGATCCAGAAGACCGTTGGTGCGCCATTTTGACATATCGAATCTTTTGATGGTTGCCAGTACAATATACAGCAACTATGTATTAAGACATTGAAACCTAATAAATAAAAACGGTAATTACTTACACATAGATGGGTGAGACTGGCCAAAGATCGAAGCTCGGTGGCGGTCGATGACCTATGTCCAGCTGTGGACGTCTTTCAGTTGATTTGATGATAATACAAGTAGAAATTATCGGGATATCCCGATTACATTCGAACATAACCGGAGCCCAAAATCACTAAAAACCTGTACCCTAATAGCGTAATACACGATCAATCGGAATTTGAGTCGTTATGAAACAAATTACTAATCCATTGCTTCATAAGTTCGAAAAACAAATCTGCTCAACACCGTAAATAACGTGATGAATGTTGTTGAACTGTCAAAATGAAACAAATTTGTCGTAATCGTTTACGAAAATGTGTAGCGTAATTAGATAGCTGGTCTACTCAAACTCGCAGCAAACCCAAAGAGTTCCCTCATTTCCAATACTTTATGTATTTTAAGCCACTCTATACACACACATACAGCCAGCAAGCGGAACCCACCACAAATAACCAAGTAATATTTACGGAGAAATTCGCGGCCGAATGGGCGCCATATTTATTAGAGAACCACTTCCGGTTCCGATGGCGGCCATGATTTAAACACGCATTTCCGGTGTATCACTTGACTGTTTTCCGTTGGGTAGGAGTAATATTACATTAATTTATTTGTCCATCGGATTTGAGGATGGGAAAGGAAATGGGTTGGTTAAGTTATTAGTGACAAGGATGGGAAAATGATGGGGCTGTTGTGTGTTTGTGTTTTTGTGCATGTACCCCAGTTTTACAGAAGACTATTTAAATTGAAACTACTTTTGGAATCTTTTAGCGACCCGCCCCTGCTTCGCTCGGGTTTTTTGACTTGACAAGGCATCGAGATTTCCTTATTATACGGATGATAAATCTTTAGGAATAATTTTTTTAAATGATGATGATAACCGCATCTAAAATCTGTGTTGCTTAGCTTAGAAGAACAACGCGGTCAAATAGACAGACACGAAAAACGACTTTAAATAATATAATATGTATACATCGTGTATCAGAAATTGTGGTCATATTTAAGGGTACAGTCCATCAATTTCATCAGCTGTCCCATACAAACCTTCAATGCCTTCTCAACCCAAATTCATGGGACGGCTTATATTTTTTTCTCGATTACGATGTTGGTCCCAAGGACAAAGTTGTTAAAATTGATGGTCTGTACCACATTCTTAAATATGACCACTCATTTTTATCAGAAATGCGTAGTCATATACCGGTCAAGCCCCGCAGTTTGACATTCACGCGCGGTTTACGTCACTTTAAACATTATTCAGAATTTTTCGATGTTACCTGGTGATTTTTGGTCTAATTGACGAGAATATCCATAAGACCATAGGTCAAAACAGCGCACAGACGATAATAGCCATTATTTAGCAGTAAAAATGACAGGTAACACCGAAAAATTCTGAAAAATGTTTAAACTGACGTAAACCGCGCGTGAATGTCAAACTGGGGGGCTTTGACCTGTTAAGAGTGTAGATGGAATGAAATCCGCTCAAGCGTTCGAGTATCCCAGACTCAAAGCTCCATTTAGCCTGAAGGCATCCTAACTTACATTGGCCTGCCTGTTTCCTTGTATAACATCAACTTAGCTACAATAACCAGGATATAATATAGTTTTTTGTAACATTTGCATCTTGTCCGCAAAAAAAGAAATAAAATAAAACAACAAGCATTCGTATAGAAATAGCCTGGGGGAATAAAAACGGCTTGTAGCGAGCCAAGCCAGGGTAAATGCCATTTATTCAAGTTTATTTTGATGTTGAGCGATGTTGGACATTTTGCATGTGGCTTGACTTGAAATGTTTTGTGGAGGGATACGAGTTTGTTGTAAATGTAATAGAAAATGTCCTGATTATGTAATAGAAAATTGTGTGAGAAACTCCACTCTTTTAAATCAAAATATGGTTACAAAATATTGGTTACATCATTCATGTTAAAGTTATAAATGTGAGAACGATGCAAAACGTCAAAAGCGTCCGTAATAGAAATAAAAAAACTCAATTCAGCTCAACCATTTTGAAGGGAGCTAAATGATCCAACACACGCGCCACCGTCAGCGAGACATTAGAGTGAGCATGACATACTCTCAGCCGCCAGGGCACATTCAAATCAATGAAAGACATACCCAGTACCTTTATAATATAATATATAAATGGTAGCTTTATAGTCTGTACATAGCACTCACACCATGTTCTAACACACTGGGACGCCATGGCGACGGTGCTGGCTACTTAGCCATGGCTACTTTTGGCTACCTACCGTAGCCAAATGAGGTTGCCAAATAAGTAGTCAGTAACACGCGGCCGTCCGTCCTGGCGATCAGTTTACCACTGAGTGAGGGAGGCGTAACTTACTTGTATACAAAATACTGGCGACTTGGCTACGCGTCGCCAGGTCGCCAGAGTACCCAGTCTCCACGTAGGAGCCGGTTGGTTGTGGCTAAGCTTCCAAATTGGCGACTCCGCCAGACCGTAGCCAAGTGAGTCAACTATCATACATTTCAATACGAATTGATTGGATACATAGCCGGCGACGTCACAATGGCGTCCCAGTGTCAAAGTCAAAGTTAAATAATTTATTTCAATTAGGCACCAAAAAGCCACTTTTGAACGTCAACATTTACAGAAAAATAATAATTGATTCTATTCGCCCCTTCCAAAAGGTAGTTTTCGTATGGAGAAGAATGGGCAAGAAACTCCACCGTTATTCTTTCAAAATGTTTTCACAATATCTTGTATACATCAATTTTATATAATTATATGTGAAGACGATGCACCTAGAATAAGATTACTATACCACGTTAGGTAAAAATAATGAAAGATTAAGGAATGACAGATAAATTAATCATGTGATAGATGCATGGTGCTCACATATTTACAAACATTGTAAAATGATACGATATTCCTAACATTTTTACAAGTAATAGGTACTAATAAGTCAGTGTGTGTGTGTGAGTTCAAGTAATCTCAGAATGTAAAATCAATATTAAAAAAAAAAAAAATATTATACAATTAAATTAGCAACCAGTTAGATTTTGTCTAGATTCTAAATTGTCCTATGGAGCAGGACCAGCATGTTTCCAAGCATTTTTATCTTGGATATAATCCTGTAATTTGTAATATGCTTGTTTACAAAGTGTATTTTTTATATGAGTTTTAAATTTTCTTTCATTTAATTCTGTGTGTTAGCGCTCTTAGTCTGTATCTTGGGGCTCGAGGTACGAATTCCAGAGTAGCGACTAGAGAGGTGATTTCAAGTGTTGTATGACAAGTCTTTATTTGCCTTAAACATGGTATAAAGTTGTTACAGTTTGGTTATAATAATATATGGTATATCTGGTGTTTGTGTGTGTGATATGAGTGTAGTATGTGGTGTGTGTGAGTGAGTGTGTGTGTACGTATTTGTTCCAATTGTGTACCGTTTGATTTAGTGTTAGTTAGTTCGTTAACTTATACTGTCCCACTGCTAGGCAAAGGCCTCCCCTGAGTCCTTCCAGGAACTCTTTTCCCGCGCCTTCTCGAACCAGTGGGGTAGTTGCATAACACACTTAATATGCTGCGGTCGTATCTGCGTCTATCGTGACGAAGCTTCGCACAATGATACGATATACGCAGTTGTGACCAACCATTATCGGTTATCGTCGCGATATTTCGAGCTAAGTAGTACTTATCGACCGGGTGGTGGTAAATAATAAACGTGGTGAAGCCGCTAATGTTACCACAGCATTAACGCGATAACTATTTAGCGAGCAAGACATACGAAGCTTCGGCACGCATTGCTCTGTCACGATAGACGCAGATGCGGCCGCAACATTACAGTAGCAATGAGTTTCATTTTGACAGTTCAACAACATTCATTGCATTATTTACGTCGTTGAGCAGACAAATTTTTCGAACATAGCAATGGATTAGTGATAACCTTCAAAATCATTCAGATTGTGATTGATTTGATAGTGAGCTACGCGATTAGGATCCAGGGCTGGTTCGAAATGACGCGGGTGGAGGTACCTACTACATATTCAAACGTGCACCCATATCTTTCAACTAAACGCTGCAACGTACACCTACATTTTGCCAGTTAAAGTCCCATATAATAGGGGGCGAGCCTTTTGACATCAATGATACTGAGAATAAGAGTTTTTTTGTTTTTTTTTACTGTGCGAAATTATCAAATAACTTCTCCCGCTCTGGGTGGAGCGGGAGGGCGTTTCAGACTCTTACTTACTAAAACCAAACCGTGTTCCTTCAGTTGCCTGTACGTTGCCAGGGAACGCTGCTACTACAATGGCCAAGTCAGACGTGCGTGTTCTGACGCTACTCGACTTCACGCACACATTCACAGCGTGTTTGTTCACTTGGCGACCACAAGTAAAGCACGCGTCGGTTCGTGAGATAAAATAGTAATAGGTACCTCAGTCAGTGCCCTACTTTCCGCCAATGTATATTCCTAAAGAAACTTTTAACGTAACAACCTGACAAGACCGAGTGGTCTCATCACTAACAGGACTTTATACATGACCACTTGTCTGCTTATACTTGCAAATGTTCCCTCCAAGTCACTAGAACTTGCAGCAAGTGGGAAAGTTAAGAAGCCAGTGGGCACCTTTATTAAAGTTGGACTATAAAAAACTAAGTTTGAGGATTATTTAAAGTAGACTAGAGTTAGTAGGTGGTTGAGTTAAAATAATAATACTTTTCTAGAAGTTTCTTTTAGCACAAACATTATTCTAGGGTTTATTATTGAGATAGCTTCTGCTCTCGACTTATGGTCGAACCCAATAACCTATTCACCAGTTTTTGCATACTTGATAGAAAAACCTATTTATCTATGGTTTTTTACGTCCCGTAATCTGTCAGAGAATACCAAATCTTACGGAATGACATTTAATGACAAATAGAATTGTACTGTCTACCATCAACAGTGATATGTCTTTTACTGAAAATAGGTTATTGGGTTCGGCCGTTAATCGGGAAACAGTCCAAATTCTACCATAATTACCATTTTTGTCATAAACATACATTAGAAATGGGTACCCGCAAGTCACGACACTTATAGTTATAGTCGACCTCGTTATTGCTTTATCACCTTAAAGGTCGGGTAAATGCCGGTGACCTTGGCCATACAAATGCGCGTTGCGCTCACGCCGTGTGCTGTTCGGTTTCATAGGGAATATTTATTTTTATTCACGAAAATATGAATATTTGAAAAAAACACATAAAAAAATTGTCTTTTCATATAAAAACATATAAAAAATATCAATATCAGTTTGAAAGTCATATCGTTTTTTATACTTTGGGTAGAAATTACTTCCGGAATTTATTTCATAAAGTATTTTACTACAATACTTAAACCTTTACGTATAGAATTGATGTGTTTTTTTTTATTAACATACTCTTTTTCCATTTTTTTAAGGCATAATAACAAATTTAAAAGTCACTAAAATCATATATACCTTTAACCTACCTGTGCCTTAAAGTTGAATATCACAATCAATAGCACTTCCTACTTGTCTATGTGATGTGACAGTTAAATAGTTAAAACCTTAGTGCTCACATATACACGTGCGGCACATTGCCAACGACAGAGGCAACTGCAGCCGTCGATGCGTCGGTGGCCGCCATCGACAACGTGCCGCTCGTGTATATGAGTAAGTGCGTGCTTAAATACTCGAGCGGCACGTTGCCAACGACAGAGGCAACTGCAGCCGTCAATGCTTCGGTGGTTGCCATCGACAACGTGCCGCTCGTGTATATGAGTAAGTGCGTGCTCAAATACCCGAGCGGCACGTTACAAACGACAGATGCAACTGCAGCCGCCGATGCGTCGGGCGGCTGTCGTTGGCGACGTTCCGCTCGAGTTTATGACCACTTACTGATGTTTGTATTTACTGAAAACTGTTGTCAAAAGTGGCAATTACGAGGTCGACTGTACGGGTCAATTATGGCGCCAACGCCAAGGTTATTTTCTTTGTATAGGTTTGAGCTAGTCAGCAAGTTTTCATGCATGAATAAAGTTATTTTCTAATAACATCTAACATAACATTTGGCAGGAGCGAGGTTGAACAAAATAGCAACAAACAAATTAATATACGGCACCGTTGGCGCAGTGGTTAAGCGAATGACTGCTGCACTGCGTGTCGCGAGTTCAATTCCCGCACAGAACAAATATTTGTATGACCTACAAGTACTTGTTCCGGGTCTGGCTGTTTGTGTATGTGAGTTTAAATGTTTGTAAACGCACCCACAATACAGGAGAAATTCAAATAATGTAGAGAAAATCAAATAGTGTGATGCAACACTTAATTTTTTTTAATGAAAAATGATTATTTTCTATATGAAAAAAGACTAGGTACCTACACTTCTTAGTAATAAAAGCACATAGCTATGAAAAAGGATTTACAGTACATTAAATTTAATAGACTTTCTGGACCGAATAAAAACCGAAACAAAGATCAACTTTTTATTAGAAATAGAGCATTCTTTTACAAACATTACAGCTATACCACTTAAGCCTGATGTTCACGATGCGACTCAATTGCCTGTGGCATACCATAAGTTGAAACAACAATAAAAGTTGCACCATAAAGTGTTCACACGATGCAAATCATTAATTAGTAAGATAAGAGAAGTGATAAAGATTTATTTCTCACTACAATATGTAAGTACATTTTCAAGTTATAAAGAAAAATACATACCTAATAGTTTAATCAACACACTTGCTCGTAAAGGGGCTCTTATTGCACTGCTTTTAGGGTCACCATGCAATGTATTAAACACGCGTGCTTTTAACTTTATATTACCGCAGTTCGTAATGTGCGCCACAGATAACTACTCACTAGTCGGAGATGTGCGCTTTTTTTAATCTCATCAAAGAGACTTCATACCTTTTTATGTCTACTGTTTAAATAAATAAAATATAATAAATTAACATAATATTTCATCAAATTATATGTTATTCACTACCTTAACCTTCTGTTTATTATATTTTTTATATAGGCTGTTTAGCGGTTTTGCCGGTGCCTTTATTTACACCTCGCATCGCTTGCGCGGCACGCGGAGAAAATAAATCGAGCGCGCCATTTTCCATAAATATTTGTTAACGTTTTCGTCGTGTAGTTAATTATTATCAAAAATACGAAATCTAAAGTATTGTCACCAACCGAAACGTTGATTTTTTTTTTAAAGAATCTCCGGATAATCAATACCCGGCAACAAAGGTCAGTTGAACTTTCTAAATCTAAATGTATCTTCTCTATAATTACGTTATTGTAGCGTAACTTCGTACAAAAAGTCTGTTTTTTCCCTCGCAAGCGTGTTGAAAAACGTTGTATGAAACGCGTGTGAATTGATCATTATACACTCGACTCCCTTTTATCGAATAATATCGCCTCGAGTGTAATGACTAACATAGAGCACTAGTATCGTAATGTATTATATCTAAACTGTGGGCGGCTGGTGACTAAGCTTGGCCATAAGCCTGTGTTTCAGGACATCAGGTCTCCACCCTTTCGGAAGCAGTTAGCATTTATATAGGACTAGCTTCTGCCTGCGACTTCGTTCGCATGGAAGTCAAAGATACATTACTTATTGATACATAAGTACATTGTACTTAAATAACGTCAACATTTTTATAAAACTCTCCCTTTAAAACTATAAACTTATCTATAAACTTTATTTCTACACACTCATATACTTCGGAGCGTTAAAACGTTCCAGACTTATAAATGGCTACCTATTCGAGGAATAAACTAGAAAAATAGAAAAGTTTACAGTAGCCACTAAATGAATAGGTTCATAAATTTCAAAAAGGCTATTTTACTCCCTGGCTTGTAGCTCCACTGGCCATTAAAACTGGCAACTTACAAAATAAAACAATTGGTATAAATGATGCGTGATTCTAGTGGGGGATAGAAAAGGAATCGTGGACGAGAAACGATTGGTTTAATATAGAACCCAGGGATTATTTCTACAGAATATAATATTACGATTTTTTTTCTCACCTTGTATCTGTAGTCCACTATACAAGGTCAAATAAAATTACCTATACTCCATAGGTAAAAAGGGTTTTTACAGATGACACTTTCTTGTTTAAAAATACGATAAAACAAACTAAATTTATTTTAGATTTTTACAATAGTTTCCTCTTTTATTAATGTATGTTAATCTTTATCATTTATTCACAAACTACACTTCATAGATGTAACTGCTTGAGAACAACATTTTAGTTAGATTTTTATAATAATATTTTGTAATCTGTCTATTGTACGGAGCCCAAACTCTTAACGTCAACAAATTATAACGTTGCTGAATTGAAGAGTAGAACTGTAACGTAGCATGACAACTGAAGTGACAGGTATTACGTTTAGTCGGTTACTTGACAGCTGTCTCGTCACGTGTTTTTTTTGTTTATCTTTATTTAACTACCTAAACCTATGGAGTATAGCGCAATTTCACAGATGTGATATATATCAATTCAATACCTATCTCATAGTCCTCCAAACCGTATTTCCACCGTGACGGCCAATCCCAACGGAGACAAACTTCGGCGCGAAATATTATAGTGCACAAGTGCGCAGACACAGGTGCACACTCTCTTCCCACACTCTCATATTCCGATGGGATGGCATGCAACCCGACACAATCGATCGGCGATCGCAAGATCAGGCGCAGGACCAACGACTTAACGTGCTTTCCGAGGCACGGGGGTATCACACCAACAACTTCCAAACTCCGGGCTGTTACCGGGCTGTTACTAAGAAATTCCTAATAGATAAATTCACGACCTCGAGAAGATTTTACAGTTTCGGGTAGATTGACCTGCTTGGCGTCTGTACAATAAAGTATATATAAATAAATAAAATGTCAAATTACTCGAAAATCGTGGAAATATGCATAGAAGTCATAGGGAGTCATTTGGTTGTAATCGACCTCTCCTACCGACATATTACCAATAACCCTGTATATACCTATCTAAGCAGGATAAAACAAAAACAAAACGACCACTGGAAACTTAGTATTTGAAGTATTATAAGTTTAGAACGAACACAATACCCATTAATATGTTCAACTATAGAACCAAACCTGACATAATAAAAAATATCCATACAGAAGCACAAAACTGTAAGGTTAATATTTTTATGAGTTGGTTCCTTAGTGAAAGTTGTTCTGATTCTTGAGTACTGTGTTCATTAGAAGTTTGTTCAGGTATTATGTTTGTAACTTTGATTATTCATATGTCTAGATAGAGTGTCGTGCTGCAACAGAAGTAAAACAAACAAGACCACTTGTTATGCTGGTGTGGTTGATAGCTATGTCATACACTCGTGCCACGTAATTGTGCTATCAAAGTCAAAGTCAAAGTCAAATAATTTATTTCAAATAGGCCCTTATAAGGCACTTTTGAACGTCAATAATTTACAAAAAAATTGAAATGATTCTAGTAGCCCCTTCCAAAAGGTAGTTTTCGCATGGAGAAGAATGGGCAAGAAACTCCACCGTTACTCTTTTAAAATGTTTTACAATATTTTGTATAAGTACATTAGTTATTGTTTTTGACGGCACGGTTGGCGCAGTGGTTAAGCGATTGACTGCTGCGCTGCGTGTCGCGGGTTCGATTCCCGCACGGAACAAATATTTGTATGACCTACAATTAGTTGTTCCGGGTCTGGCTGTTTGTGTATGTGAGTTTAAATGTTTGTAAACGCACCCACGACACAGGAGAAATTCCTAGTGTGGGGCAACGTTTTTTTAAAAATAAAAATAAAATATGTGAGGACGATGCACCTAGAATAAAATTATTATACCACAATAGGTAAAAAGAATTAAGAATTAAAAATGAAGCAACTACAGATAAATATATCATTGTGCTTTACTAGCGGCTAGCAGTTGGACGCTATTTTTTTCGACGAATTTACAGCTTTGACTGTCTATCTAGACATATTTATTTTGGTTTGTAGGTACCTTGTGATAGTTACAACTTTAGACGTACAAATCCTCTGCGTATAAATCATTATCGTCACTACTCGCTTCACTTTTAATTTCATACGTTTGTCGAGACAAAACCAACCTTCTCTTTCTATCATCCCGCCCAGGTTTCTTACCATTATCCCTACATCTCTTTAAAAATGGTTGCAAAACTGACAGTATGCTAATTTCAGCTTCGATCCGTTCATCTATTGGTATCATGTTTAGCATTGGAACTAATGATAACGCGAAATGTGTACTATCTGGATCATTTGCATTTGTAGTAGTGGCTGAATTTGATGAGGATCCAGTATTGTCAGAATTTGGTGACGTTTTGATATTGTCAGTATTAGATGGCGATTTGGTTTTGTCAGATTTTGCTGGAGGTTTAGTTCTGTTTGTCTCAGACTTAGATTTTGGTACTGGCATTGCTTCTGGTATAGGTATTTCCTCAATATTTGTGTCTACTATTACAGTAGTATTGTCAGCTTCATTATTTACTGGAAGATCAATGTCCTGTGTGGCTTCTTCTTCTGTGTTATCACATTCAGGTTTTAGAAATAACAGATCATTGTAATATAAGTATGGACGCCTTTTGTAGGATACTCCGTAGATCCATTTTGGTTCCTTCTGACGCTTGACTTCTCTGGTGAAGCAAGCTCTAACGTTTTTCCATCTCTTTATTACTAGATCCACTGAAATAGAAAACAAATGTCTTAGTTAAATAATTTAAAATGTTTAATCATTTCCGGCTCGTTAACGGTCGCTGCATACTGGACGGTATTACAACGTGGACGGGTGGAAACGGATCGTAGTGTTATGAAAACACCAACGGGCGCATACGCACCGCAACAGTGATGCGTAACTAACGTGCTAGTGTGGAGAACAAGAAAAGATGGACTGGACTGCGACCGGAGCGACTGCCTATACACAGCGGAACCACGACCTACGGGACGGGGCGCGCGCGGGGCGGAACGTGCTAAACATCGTCAATGGTGTCGATTCTTTTGTCACAGATGCCTCTAAACTAGACAAAAAATCACCAACATTTTGTTTATTCCTGTCAAACGACGATTTCCCATTTCGAAATAGACTTAAGTAACACAACTTAACTATATTATAGTTTGACAGCACTAAGATGGCACTGAGTTAATAATGAAAATGGCAATTTTGCTATTCTGAATTTGACGTTTTTCACCTAAAATTTTGGTTGTCTAACTAAATCTGACTATTTTTAATCTTGGTTTAAAAAGGTGTGGTATAAAATAAGTTGTCACTAACTAAAATTCACCTCGACTTCAGGTTCAAAAACGTACTGATTTTGTATCTTTTTTTTCTTTTCTTTTGCTTATATCTCGAAAATGGTGAGTCCTATCGCAAAAATAATGAAAATTTCGACCCCCTTTAGAAAACACATATATACCCCTCAACATGAAGGTAATCATTTAACATATTTTCCATTCAAAAAGTGAAAAATTCCATATAAAACACACGGAGGTTGCGCGCCTCCGGCTTTAAAAAAAAATCACGGGGTAGGGCTAACAAGTACTACGTGGAGTCGCGATTGTCAGATTCAATTTTAGTTGCGTCAAAAAAAAATTTTTTTGAGATTTATTTTTGCAGAATAGATTTAAGATTTTCATAGCCAAAAAAGTTAAGGAATTTTAGTGATAGTTTAATTCGGTGTACAAGAGAATCGGCACCACTGACGATATTTTTCCCGGGTGCCACGTCGACGTCCCGTCCGTGCAACCGTCCCTGACGTAGGTAGGCACTTTCGCATACATTTTCTATGAAACGATGTTTCCAAAAACGTTCAGTCCGGGTTAAAACACGTTGCGTATGCAGCGACCTTAAAAAAACAGTTTTATAAAAAGTTCAACTTCGTTCGAGCCAATTTGTACAGACGCCAGCAGGTCAACCTACCCGAAACTGTCAATTTTTCCCAATCAACTTTGAACCTTATGCTTTAGTGATAAAGTTGAAAATCTATTAAAGAAATTTGACAGATTGTAGTAGTTTAATGTGCTGGCGTCTGTAACATAAAAAAAAAGATTTTATTTTACTATTTTGTCGGCGTGATTAAAATGTATACAGCTTTCTAGTACTAAGAGTCTCTGAGCTAAGCCGCGGACAGACAGACAGACGGACATGGCGAAACTACAAGGGTTCCTTGTTCACTACGGAATCCTAAAAAGGATGTAAAATAATACACGCTTACGAAGTCGCGGGCTACAGCTAGTACTAAATAAATGATCCGTGATCATAATTATTTATACAAATTAAGAATTTATGGCAAAAGAAACAACCGCTTTCTTTTTATTTTTTTTAAGAACATGGTTTGTGCGTTTGCAATACAGCGCAGACGTTGCATTTTACCTAGGTGAACGCTGACAGTCGACCTTATTTCTAGAGATATAAGGGTGAAAATTATGCTACAGCGCCGTCTCGGTGGCGCCGCTAATAACCACGCTCGGTTAACAGATTGATGATGATCTCAGTCTCTTTGTGTAAGGCCGCTTTCCAAATTAGAACATAATCACTCACAGCGCTAACATCAATAATTTGCGTTCCGATTTAGATATCACGGTTATGACAGCTGAGGGCTGTCAACAATTCGGAACGCACAAGTGTCAAAAGTTGCGTATCATATTTCTTTGTGTATATAAGTACTACAAATTATTTATTCTTCTATGGTTAGATGGCGAATGGTAGCCAGAAATAAAATTTGAAAATAATATAAAATATTTCGGAAAGATTTTTTTGGAATTAGTTTTAAAATGTCCACGTAAACTATTAAAGATATGATGGACTCAAAACAAAACAGCGTAACTGTCATTTTTGACAGCGCTCACGGTATATAGTAAAAGGCATGGTTCGACTTTATCCCAAGATGGCGCATCTCATGACGTCATCTATGACAATTCACGGCACATCGTATCGCGCTTACGCTAATTCGGTTCGGGTGTTAGCACGCTCAAATCGATTACAGCGTAACTCGGAACGCAGCCATAGTCACAGCTCTTTGACATCTGTCGCTTTGCTACATTATCAAATAAATAACCTTTTAAAACAGAAAAACGTTATTAAACAAACCTTTGTCAGTCTTTTCTTCGTCATTATATTTCGGCCAAACGTCTGCAAATAATGATTTCGTAATTTCTTCCCATTCAACTCTTTTATAGCTCACATCACCATAGCGCAAATGGTCTCTTACATACAAACATGGTCGCGACTTCACACCTTGAATTAATAACATTGTATCGAGTTGAGCATCGGGAGAATCTAACGACATTGCTTATTACAATACGCTATTTATTACACGAATTATCTAATTATTATTTTAATAAATTGTAACTTGTGTTTGACGTTTTGTAAACACGCGGTGACTAAAGAAACGCCAATGTGTCCGTTCACTCACCACGTAGTTGCCTGCTTGCAAAATGGCGGCGCATATCATGCCTTCCCGTTCGCACATAAATAAGACAGAATTGTGAGCGAGTGAGAGGACATGATTGGCGCCGCGATTTTTAATTTGTTTCTTTAGATTCTGAGCGACTAACAGTCACGCGGTCGCAGAATTGAATTATCAAACGTATTGTGATTGTATTATGTCCGTTTTTCTTTTGGCACCGTGTGACCAAACAATGACAACTCGGCAGCCGGGAGATTTCAACGCTGTGTCAGCTGTTATATTTTGATAAGAAGTTTGTAATCTTGGAAATAACTAGTTCTGTTTATTGAGATTTTTTTCGTGTTGTTTTACTTATTAACTATCTAGGTAAAGGTATTGGTCGCAGACACAAACCATTAGGTATCACCTATTTTCATGTATTCATATTATTTCGTACCAGAACCATTTCTTATTTTATTTAGTTTGCTCTTGTGCAAAGAATCAGAGCCTAGAGCCATAACAGACCGTGTCTCAAACTCAAAGCCTTTATTTCAATTAAACCATTTACAGGCACTTTTGAACTGTCAAAGAGTCGGTCAGTTAGTCAGAAAGTTGAGTTGCCCATTCCAAAACGTAGATCTCTATGGAGAAGAACGGGCAAGAAACTCCAAGAACACTCTTTTAAATATAGAAATTACAAAATCCTGGGTACATTACTTTTGTTGCTTCTATATGTGAGAACAATGTAAAATAAAATAATAATCAAAAACGATTAAAAATAAGCAATGGCAGATAAGAGATGACCAGTCTCAACCGACGGCGCCCGTTCACGAACATGACGCGTGGATCAGCATCATCCAGCTCAACCATTTTGTAGGGAACCGGATGATGATGGTAGATTTTGTGAATGTGAGAACGTTGTAGGCTTAACAGACTGTAGATCTGTCGACCATTTTCTATCTTGCTAAGTACCTGGTACTTGTTGATAGGCCTACACTGTCCTCTCATAACTATTAACTCTGTAATCTGAAAACATTGTAAATACCATTTACTTTTAAAAGAGTAACCATGGAGTTGCTTGCCGGTTCTTCTCCATAGGAAACGACCAATTGGAACCGTGCACCTAGCTTCTGACGTTTCATAAGTGCCCTTGTAGGTTTATGTGAAATAAAATATTTTGAATTTGAATTTTTGAATTTGATCCAAAGAGTAGCAGTGTAGATTATGACCTCACATGGTTTTATCCTAGAAACGCCCATTGCATTCTTCATCTACATAATAATAATTATAATATTGTTGTCATGGCAACTATCTAGTAGCATTATACCTATTTTTGTTGTTGCTGCACTGTAATTATTAGGTACCTAACTGTAGGTATCGAACAGCTGCTGTCTTGAATAATAATAATGTCCGTAAGTAAGTACCTACCTACCTAAATTTAAATTAAATTAAATAATTTTGTTATAAATCATTTAAACCATTAGACTTTGAATCTACGGCAAGTCGTTGTTACAAAATCAAAGATTTTTGTAAGCAAATAAAACACTCAAACGCCTAAGCAAAACTTGCTGGCAACGAGTTGCATAACAAGATAATTTTGCATTGTATAAAAGATCGTTAGTAAGATGAATAAATTATTTCTATTCTTTTTACACAATACCTAGTCCTCCAGACCGAATTTCGGTCACTGCGACCAATTTCAGCGAAGACCAGCCTTCGGCGCGTGAGATAATATTATAGTGCAGAAGTGTGTGCGCACACACTTCTGCACTATAATATTATCTCACAGTCGCAGACACAGGTGCACTCTCTCTTCCCTCACTCTCATTGTCCGATGGAACGGCTATCCGATACGACCGGAGAGAGATCAGAGGCGCAGGGCCAACGGCTTCCAAACTCCGGGCTGTTGCTAAGAAATTCCTAGTGGAAAAACTCAATAAAACTTTGCCCGACCCGGGAATCGAACCCAGGACGCCACGCTCAACAGTCGCGCTTGCGATCACGAGTCCATTAAGTAGTACTATTTGATTTTAAATAGAATCAATGGCCGTATTCGTATCTTCTAAGGTTTCTAAAATTACATCAAAAGACAGACTAACATCGCACAGTCGTATACAAAAATAAACAGCTGCTTGCCAGCCTACCCTTGAACTCTCCCGATTGATTTTATGGGAGGTTGAACTGTTTCAAGGTCGCATATTATTGACAGGTCTATTTTTAGCAAGCTTAAAATATAGTCAAAGTCAAAGACAAATAATTTATTTCAATTAGGCACATAAAAAGCACTTTTGAACGTCAAAATTTACAAAAAACTAAATAGATACTAGTCGCCCCTTCCAAAAGAGTGTTGAGTCTTGTTTTCGTATGGAGAAGAATGGGCAAGAAACTCCACCGTTACTCTTTTAAAATGTTTTCACGGTATCTACACAAGATACTGTGAAAACATTAATTATACGTGAAGACAAGATAGGTAAAAAGAATGAAAAATGAAGCAATGACAGATAAATTAATTATGTGATAGATGATATAGTGCATTTCAATAAAACCTTTATGAAAAGAATCAAACTCAACTCAAAATCAAAGCATTTATTTAAAAAAAAAACAATTACAGGCACTTGAATTGTCAAGGGGTCGGGCAGTCAGAAATATGAAGCTAGTCGCCCATTCCAAAGCGTAGTAGGTACCTACCTATGGAGAAGAACGGGCAAGAAACTCCACGGACACTCTTTTAAATCAAAATATGGTTACGAATACTTTGGTACTTACATTAGTGGGGTCCAATAAAACCTGTAAGGAAATCATACTTACTTAGTTAAATCAGAATAAGAGTATTCCTATGGGGGGCTATTCCAGCGCCCCCTATTACATGGGTCTTAAACATAACTGGTGAAATGTGGGTGTACTAGAAGTACACCTCTGCCCAACGCTTCGGGTAATACAGGCGTGATGTTTATTAACAATAAATATGCATTTATTTCTTCGTCACGTCCCGTGACCATGGTGGATGGAAATGGATTAGAATTCCTGCTACCACACTATAACAGGGATGGATAGGGATGAAAGCTATTTTTAATCTAAATGCTAAAACCTTGCCTTTGAATTGCTAAGGGTAGCCTCGAGTAGTGGGGGATGATGTGGTTCTAAATAGAGGGGTTTTTAAAAAGTAACGATGGTTGCATATTTGAAATTATGTCGGCGAGTTTTGGTCCGGTCGGAGTTTCGTACCTTACAAATGTAGCCGATAAAGGTAGGATAGTAGCCTATTTGTATAACGTTAGGTGTAGGTAGGCCTGGAAAATAAAGACTTTTGCTGAGTAAAAAAATCATAGTGAAGATTTCTCACCGGGATTATCGGACATACCTACCTTAAGAGGGAACAGTGCCTGCGATTCTCCAAATATGCGATACAAAATGTATTCCGCTTTTTTCTCTCTGAATAATGCCTCTAGAGCAATATTTTTTTTTCATTAAATTCTCAATTCTTAAGGTCTGCTGAAGACACGTCCCTGTTATTTCTTCTTTTTAGGCAACTTATTGGTAATGAAAATATGACCCTTCTAAAATTACAAAAATAGCCCCATTTTTACCGCCGTGATTAGAAGACTACCCGACAAATTCTAAAAGTTTTTAACTTAAAAGAAAATGATAGGAACCTAGGCCTACTCTTTCTTAATAAAAATATGTAAAGAATAATTGAATCGGCTCAGTTTTCGAGGAGAAAAAAGGGGAATACGAAACGTCAATCTCGTCTATTTTTTTTGTGATATAATCGGTCTGAGCCACAGCTGTCCCTATCGCACTCTACGGAGACAGACAAGACAGGTAAGACGACAGCAATAGTTTCTTCAAATACCTATTTTTCAAATTCCTCGCAAGCCCTGTTCCCTCTTAAGGGAGTGTCGTACTCATGAAACGACCATCTTTTACTATGGGACCGAATCTGAAAATGTAAAAGAAATATCTGCTGTTCCCAACATTTTGATCGTGTACCTAGGTATTGCACTTCGAACGGAACAGCTGATTTTATAGGCAGTAGAAATACTGTGTAGAAAGTTCATTGGGAAAACATTTATACGAAAAAATAATTGACAGTCAAATGCCCAAAAAATCAACTTTCTGCAAATATTTCCTTAAATTAGGTAGGTAGTACTTATAAAGTGGCATTATGTCAATCTACGAGTATGTTATTTGAAGTTTCTTCCTTACCTATTTAGGTCTAGCTCGCACTGAGAATTTTATTCGCGCGGCTTATACGAGTACGGTCTATTTATAGTACGGCATTGCAATTAGTTCTGCTCAAAATTGTATTATTCTGGGCTATGAACTATTCGAGAAGCGCAAACTATTGTAATAAAATTGTTCACACACACAATAACAACAAAAGCACATTTAAAACAAAAGTTTTTGCATTCACATTAAGAAACCTTAAAATAGACTTGTTTCTTAGTGCTTTAGTGCTCAATAGGAGCCTTTAAAGAGCTAAATGGATCTCTTCGGGCTCAGATGTGGGAACGAAACGAGTTTTTTTTAACCGACTGCTTGCCTTTGGGGTCAAAAAAGAACTAGTAACGAGTTTGTGTGGTAGTTTGGTAACGTATAGGAAATTGGAGTTCAAAGAAGTATGTAGCCTTTTATTAATTTTTGACTAAAATGACTCGGTACGAAGAAACAAGTATTGATATCACCATGTTTTGCTTACTGCATCTCAGGCCATTATTTTCACACTTCTTTACAACATTTCCCAATGAATCCCGCGCGGGAACCGGGATGTGGCACCGCTCGTCGAATGTTTTAATAATTTGGAAGTCACACGATGGCACGACTATTCGCCTCACTTTGAGCTGAGCTTTATGTCAGTAGTATCCAAGATTTACTACCAAAGAAAATTCGTACGAAACCACAGCGAAACTGTACGAAATATTGAGAAAATCTCATAAGCCTTTGCCAGACTGTATCGAACTCACAACCACGTCTTTCAGAAGCAAGGGCTTAAACCTCCACGCCATCTCAACATTTTAAACATTATCCAAACATGCTAACAATATAACCTAACATAACGCCTGCATTCCCTGAAGGGTAAGCAGAGGTACAGCTATAGTTCACGAGTAGATACACCAACATTTCGCCCGTTATATTTAAGTCCCATGTAATAAGGAGCGAGCCTATTGCCATCAACCGGGCACAAATTCAGACTCCAGACTGAGAAATTCCACATAGAAAAACCCAATAAAACTTTGCACGACCTATAGTATCTACATACTACAGACACTACATCATATACTTACACTATGCATTCATTAATATTATGTTGTATTATACTCGTTTATTGATTTTGCATTATTATTTTGCGAATCGTTCTAAAACGATTAGTTTTCTTTAATTTTCATATTTTTCAATGTTATGACATTTACGTCAGGCTGTCAAGCTGTCATTATTTTTTCTTCTAATTTTCTCTCTAGTTTTCTTACTGGCTTAGTCCATGAAGGTTACTTTTGATTTATATAATTTAAATTATTTTTATCAATATGTTTAGCTCAAATAGTAGTAGTGGTATTTTATAGGCAATTATAATTGTTTACTGTAAAATATTTGTATCCTAACTTACATTTTATAATAATAATTGAAACGCTCTCAGAATTCATCAAAGAGGTTTTTTTTGGTACGAATATGTCTGGCCCTTTTCGATCTCTGAATTTGAAATTAAATTCTGTAAAGAACAAGAAAAAGATGATTTGAAAAATAAACCTCGGAGAGGGACTACGGACCCATTCGTCAGAGAGCTGATCTGGAAGCGCTCAAGGAAACATCTCCTCAAGAAAAGTCTTGCAAATTGGTCTACATACATTTCACCCTGAAATCATACTCGGTCTTCACGGTACTACGTTTCTTGCCAGGAGGACCTTCCACTACTAAGTCCTGTCTGGACTGTCTGAGAGACTGGGAAGCGGATCTTCAGGCCTCAGAGCTAACGAGGCCTGACGTCTTCTACATTGCCTGTGAATCAATCAAGATATCTGGGAAACGAATCTGGATGTTTCAGAACTGACGGACGTCTTGAACCTGAAAGCCGTAACATACTTCCTTTGTAAATATTTTCTTTTCTGAGAGCGCTAGGTAGGATAGGTTATTTTTTAATTATTTTTCTGTGTTATTTTTTTAATTTTATCTTAAATTATATATTTTTAACTTGTCTGCTTTCCTTTTTATTTTAATAAATAGTAGATTCGTTACAGACCCGGGAATCAAACCCAGAACCTCATGCTCAGCAGTATCGCTTGCAACCACAAGACTAAAGAGGCAAGCCAAACATGCTATCTTATTTAAATTCCATTTGCTCTATAACTATTAGGTGTTATCCACACAATCCTACGCTAATTGCTCCACGATAGCCCTCTAAGCACTAGTTTGACCTATATCTAGTAATCTAGTATTTATTGTCAGGCAAGCTGTGACGTGCATGAATGTTAATGTGAATTTGATTAACTTGGTAGGAGCCTTGCATCTTAGTTTGAAGTTTACTAAGTAAGCACGAACCTCAAACAATAGACGTTAGTCACAGACGTGTTTTAATCGCGGCGATTTTTTTTCGCGTATTTTTTCAAAATTCAAATGTCATTTATTCAAACTAGGCTGAGAATCAGCACTTTTCGAACGTCAAAATTACATAAGACAGTCCCCCAAAACGCCCACCATTCACCACTTCCTAGTGCTTTAGCTGGGAAGAAGTGGCGCAACAAACTCCCCAGCAGCACAGCTGTCTGTTCAGTTAGAAAAAAATGATTCTATATAATAGTATGCTAAATGATATTTACATTACGCAACACAAAACATAATTTAAATTATAAAATTAATAGCCATATGATAGCTAGCACACGCCAATATACCAACCAAAAACATCGAGAACTATACTCAAGCAGAAATAAAAATAACTTAACGAAAACAATATCTAAAGGTAAATTCCAGGTAAATTAGGAATTAGGACCATCAAGGTAAATTAAAAAAAAATTCGAGGTCGCATATATTGGATTTTCGATTCTCTGCTTAGCACTGAGATTTGAATATCCAACAGTATGTTTTCTTGACGCACTGGGATACGCGCTGGATGCGCTCTGTTGGATTCTCAATGCTCGAATCAATACCGTGAGATGAAAATCCAACGCATTGGGACACACTCTCATCCCAGCGAGTTGATCAAACACACTGTTGGATTTCCAACTCCCGGCGCAAAGCAGAGCGTTGAAAATCCAGTGTACAACAAAAAAATCGCCGCGATAAAAGAAGCTGGAGTTTTAGGCACTGTTATCTGTTCGCAATCTACAAGATATTGTATACTACTTTGTTATAAATCAGAGGGGTCGTAGCTAAGTAAAAAGACGCGCGGGTCGATCGACCAAGACTTGCCTAGGTCGGTCCGTGGATGGGGTGACGATCCATTTCATAATCGAGACCCCGGAGGCCTCGAAAACCTGGCTGTCATTTCTAGGTCTTTGACAGTCGTTACAGGTAGTCCGACAGAATCCCGAAAGTCTAACAATTAGTCTTACAAACAGGTATCGGTCTACCCAGTAAGTTGTGCAGATCATATAGGCAGTCACACCATTTAATATTCAGCAGCATCCGGTTAGACTGGAAGCCGACCCCAACATAGTTGGGAAAAGGCTAGGCTGTCTGATTCTCACCACTCGACGATCGAGTACCTCTTCTCATGTGTACGTTACTTTAATCTTGTCGGCTTGATTGAAATGTGACGGCATCTACATCGCCACCATCGAACTACGCATCACACTGACGTCACGCAAAATCCTACATCGCGCAAGCAGAGTCCACGAGACGAGTATATTATACATCGTTCCGACATCAATCACCAGGCAGTTGCTCACCAGATACGACACAAGTCTGGTCGGAGGATCTTCCGTTTTCTATTAAGGATGAGTGAACTTTACAACCAGTTTTTTATTTTTTTTTATTGGGTGGGAAATTATCAAATAACTTCTCAAGTTATTTGATAATTTCCGTGCGTGTCAGACTCTTACCGACTAAAATCCACCCGTGTTCCTTCAGTTGCCTGTACGCTGCCCGGGGCCACGGTATCCCTTTCGGACTTTCCCGTGATTCTGGCAGGCATCGGTCTTAGCGGTCCCCACCAGTTCTGCTGACATCTCTCGAACTTTACACCCTGTTTGTAAAACATCTGTAAACAATCTAGAAATAAAATAAATTATTTATTATTATAAATTATATATAATTATTGTTTCTCATACCCCTATAGAGCAACCTAAGCGATTATCATCGCTCGTTTGATATCCAAACGAATCAAACATTTGCTTTGACTCAAGGAGTCTCATATTTGATTCAGGGCTAAGCGTTTGTAAGGTAGATGATGATGTAGGTATCACCCAGCCAAGACGAGTCAAAACCAAAATTATACTTACCGTTATTTGTTGGCCATGAGCAAAATAATGTTGTACGGAAGTTATAACAATATCTGATAATAATTATGATTTATGGTATAATAAAAAAGTTCTGCTAGAATGCTCAAAATCCAGACTTAACTTAGTTCTTTCTTAGCAATAAACCTGAAACTGAAAATAATTTATTCCTGATAATAGTAAACCAACTTTGCCAAATCCATGTTATTCTCGTATCTTGTTTCATTTTCTTTTCAAAACTCGTGCCTCTTTGAAACTAAAAACGCAATAAGCAATTTTCTGGGTCAACAGTTACGTGTCATAGCAATAGGAAGTGACAATGAAATATTATTTATTTACAGGAGAACCAACAGCTATAACAGTTGGATAACAGTGTATATGAAATAAATAAAAGTTATAAAAACTAAAATTCAAATATCGAGTAAAAGAGCATTATCTTTGCTCTCAACTGTGAGTATTTATATACCTATAGTATGTATGTTTATATATTTAAGCTCTATGTATTTATTTAAGTATATGTTAATTTATTACTTTACACGTGTAGGTTTATTTCAATATTTTAGTTTAAAACTTCTCACACACTATTGTCTACATTTAATTCTCATTTCTCCTATCGCAGGTCTGCTGGAAGAAATTTCTTATGAAATAAGTAGTACCTTTGTACTCATAACTATGATTATGTCTTATCTGTGTCTATTTTTCTGTGTGTAATAAATAATAAAATAAATAAAAAATAAAACCCAACCAGGTCTTTTTTTTTTAGCTCACGCCTTTATGTACTCTAGAGGGCGCCATATTCATCATTTAATGTATAAACAGCGGACGATCAAGACGCTTCTAACAATAAACAATCCAGATTTGTCAAATTATGATGAGTAGTTTAGAAGTTATGAGGAAACAGATGAACATACATACATATATAATATTTTTTTTTTTAAAGCTTTGACTATGTCTATTTAAAAATTTGCACGACTAGAAAGTCGAATATAGTGAAACCATATAAACATTTACCATATACAATGTACCTATATTCTGGCAAATAAAGAATTCATTCATTCATTCATTCATTCATACATATCGGTCAAAATCATAACCCTCCTTTTTCTTCGCCGTAGTCGGGTAAAAAGAGAGCCAATTACAGGTTCTCACGGTTTCAATTATGATCGATTTTTTTACTATTTCTATCAAGTATAATTTTAGATACTTTTTGGAAAAATGAAGGATGACATCAAAATCATCACACATTCACGTCTCTCCCAGGCTGCGCCACAACAGTTTCCTCGACTTTCGCATCCAGTCTGACCCAATCACCTTTTTAAGGTCGTCGGTCCATAAAGCTCAAAGTCAATTTTTTTTTTCAAACAATAATATTATAAGGCACTTTAAAACGTCAAAATGTACAAAAAAATTTGAATTGATTCTATTCGCCCCTTCCAAAAGGTAGTTTTTGCATGGAGAAGAATGGGCAAGAAACTCCACCGTTACTCTTTTAAAATGTTTTACAATACTTTGTATATGTACATTAGTTATATAATTATATGTGAACACGATGCACCTAGAATAAAATTACTTAATTCAAATTCAAATTCAAAAGTCATTTATTCAAACTAGGCTGAAAATCAGCACTTTTCGAACGTCAAAATTACATAAGACAGTCCCCCAAAAACGCCCACCCTTCACCACTTCCTAGTGCTTTAGCTGGGAAGAAGAAGTGGCGCAACAAACTCCCCAGCAGCACAGCTGTCTGAATAGTTAGAAGAACATGATTCTATACAATAGTAATAATTTACTTTACGCAACACAACGCACACTTGCTGCCGGTTGCTCAGACAAGATTAGTATGATCAATTTTCGAGGTCGCTAGCTGACCATATATTACAATATATTTCATAAAAATAAATACTATACCACAATAGGTAAAAATAATCAAAAATGAAGCAACAAAAGATAAATTAATTATGTGATAGATACATGGTGCTCACATATTTACAAACATTGTAAAAGTAGACGATTTTCCTAAAATTTTACAATTAATAAGTCTGTAAGCTGGAGGGCGACCCACACTACGCTTGCCGATACGTGGTCTCCACTCCAGGACTAGTATTCTCCACCAGACATCTCTGCTTCGACAAACATGGCCAGCCCACTGCCATTTCACCTTGCTTACTCTATGTCAGTAACACCGGTTCTTTCCGGATAACTTCATTTCTGATTTCATCCTTCAAAGAAACTCTGAGCATATCCCGGCATAGCGCGCTGAGCGACCATCAATCATTTAAATCAACATTATGTCTGTCGAAATACATCCACTGCTAGACATAGTCCTCCCCACACGTCGCCTCATCGACCGGCCCTGTGCTAAACTAAATCTATAATTAGTATAATTACTCTTTTCTCCCCAATTTTTCTTTCTTCTACTATAATACCTGGTACATAAGCCTACACATGTTCGAGGTCTAAGAAACGTACCGATGTTCCCCCAGGGGACTTTGCCAATCTTTCTCAGACCTCGTTAAGTTCCTCTGGTGTTCTCCCAACGGTATACATATTGATTATTATGTAATTTTAGCTTTTATGTTAGATTTCTCTGTTGGTTGGTTTATTTTTGTGGCTTCTGTGAATGGCGCAAGGTATTCCTGTGATTTGATAAAAATGTTTTTTCCAATGATATGTATATGAATCTTGAGTTCGATAGTTATCAATTTCTAGGCAGGATATACAAAATGTGATTTTCATTTGTCTTCAAACAGCTAACCGTCTTCAGAATATTTCGTTACTTTCCCAATTTTATTTTCATGCCACCTTTTTGATGACAGCATTGCTGCATCTTATCTCTTAGTTCTAACATCATGATATAATAGTCTCTCTGTTTATCCATAATCCTAAAAACGTTTTGAGTTTTGATCCGCTGTCAAATTTAATGTTAAGAGGGAACAAGGGCTTCGAAGAATTTGAAAAATAGGTATTTGAAGAAACTATTGCCGTCGTCTTACCTCAAATCCGCCTCCGTAAAGTGCGATAGGGACAGCTGCAGCTCAGACCGATTATATCACAAAAAAAATGACGAGATCGGCGTTTTGTATTCCCCTTTTTTCTCCTCGAAAACTGAGCCGATTCAATATTTTTTTTCATTAAAATTTTAAGAAAGAATATGTCTAGATTCCTATCGTTTTCTTTTATGCTAAAAACTTTTGGAATTTGTCTGGTAGTCCTCTAATCACGGCGGTAAAAATGGGGCATTTTTGTAATTTTTGGAGGGGCATATTTTCTTTACCAATAAGTTATTGAAAAAAAGAAATAACAGGGACGTGTCTACAGCAGACCTTGATTTATACAAATAAAATGGTTGCTCTAAAGGCAATAATCAGGAAGAAAATAGCGGAATACGTTTGTATGGAGAATCGCAGGCCCTGTTCCCTCTTAATTTTCGTGATTGCTTGCTTGACCATAGAAAATTTAATCACCGCAAAATAACTGAGTATGTATCGTGTTTCTGCTCTTTAATAGTGAACAAATGTGAAATAGTTATTATTATACTAAACAATTGTAATATGAATGCTCAATCTTTACAGGTAACTTATTTTTCCATCATTTTTTTTCTCGATTTTTATTGTTGTCTTGTTAACACATGTGAGTACACCTAAAAAAAACCCTTTTTATTATTATAATTTATATTGTATATGATCCTTAATAACCAAATAAATAAAAACAAGAAGTTTTTGTTACTGCTTTATTTATTTTTACCAATCAGATTAAAAGTTATCATGAAAAGTTTTCACTGCACGGGTTTCTGTCAAGATCTTATAGCAACAGAGTTCCTATCACACGTAATTCCCCCAAAGATATTTGCAGCTCAAAGCTTAAAAATTCAGAATCCATCAGAAGGCTAATTACTTCGGCGTGCTCTCGTAAATCAGAACGTCCTGAGTTTTACTCCGTCTTGTACTTATTGAGGAGGCAACTAGGAGCTGTAAGGTAAGTAATCTCTTCATATTTTTTGTTGAAGAGTGCGATTAGCGGTCCCTGTTCCCTCTTCGGGAAAACGAAAGATATGTGATTTCAATGTATCTGGAAGGTAAATAATCTCTATATATTTTTTAGTGAGAAGAATATTTGAGTGTTTGGAGATTGCGTTATGTTTGAGTTTGATTAACAATTCCTTTTAACAGACTTCGGAAAACGAGTTCAATGTGTATCGTTGCCCAAAAACTGGAAGGTAAAGAGGTAAACTTTTACCAAATAATATGAAGTAAAAATATTTTGATAATTGTTCGGTGATTGTGGTGGTTTTAGAGATCCGTACCTCAAAAGGAAAAAACGGTACCCTCATTGTCCGTATGTCCGCCCGTCTGTTTGTCGGTCAGTCTGTCAAGACACTTTTTCTGAGGAATAAAGGGAATCAAGGTATCAAGTTGAAATTAATATCAAATACTTAGGTCTACGGTCCCTTTCCGCGAGAAATCGCGGCACAGCGGACAGAGCTCCGGCGGGATCTCATGGCGTCATGGAGAGTGCGATTGTCGCAACCCAGTGCTGGGCACGCCACTATTGCGGCGATAAGTCCCCTCTTTGAGGAGTGGCTAGAGAGGCGCCACGGCGTCCTCACCTTCCGCCTGACGCAGGTCCTCACCGGACATGGTTGTTTCGGGAGGCTCCTGTTTCGTATCAGGCGGGAGGAAACGCCCGGGTGTCATCACTGCGTGGATCGCCCGGAGGACACGGTTGAGCATACGGTGGAGGTCTGTCCGGCTTGGGCAGAGCATCGCCGTGTCCTCGTGGAGGTCGGCGGCGGGGATCTCTCGCGTCCGGCCCTAGTCCAGGCCATGGTACGGAGCGAGAGGGCATGGGAGGCCGTCACCTCCTTCTACGAAGCAGTAATGATCGCGAGGAAGGAGGCAGAACGCGTGAGGGAAAGGCAAATTTCGCGCCCTCACGCCACTAGCCGCCGCAGGAGACGCCCCGGGCGTCGGGAATCGCAGGCCGATTCCCGGCCACCGTAGGCGCGGGCTTGGGGACGGTGAGCAATGGGTAGCTCGCCGTCCGATAAGGACCAGGCCCGGGTCGACGGCGCGTTGTGTTCCACGCGCGCCTCAAAGAGATGTCAGCAGAAGTGAAGGGGTCCGTTAGGACCGATGCCTGCCGGGGTTGCGGGAAAGTCCGAAAGGGATACCGTGGCCCCTGGCAACGTACAGGCAACGGAAGGAACACGGGTGGGTTTTAGTCAGTAAGAGTCTGACACGCCCTCCCGCTCCACCCAGAGCGGGAGAAGTTACTCGATAGTTTCCCACGCAAAAAAAAAAAGGTCTACGGGCCCTCGGAGCTCTAAAAAAATCAAGCTTCTAAGTCAACGCAATAAAAAAATACGGTCATTATTTGCGATATATTTTGATACTCGCCAATAAATCGACTCCGGGGTACTTTCCGTTGACCTAGAACCATGAAATTTGGCAAGAAGCATGGTCTCACAGCACAAATAAAGGAAAAGTCCGGAAATTGTTAATTTGTAGTTTTAAGAGACAAAAAAAAAATTACGATTACATACTTACATTTGCAGTTGGAGAATTAACCTGTACACATAAAGAACAATACAAAAAACCGTTACGTAGTTATGGGAGAACATGTTTTTCAACTACAAAGTTAGGTTTGTTTTTGGCATAAATTCATCCCAACTACGGAACCCTTCATTGTGTGTGGTCTGACACGTACTTGGCAGGTTTTTTTTGTTAAAATAAGATTTGAATGCTCAGTGATATCGATTTTTTTTTATTTCGATTATAGTTCTTTTTACTTACCTGCCTTACCTTACCTACCTTCGTAAAAACGAAGGGTCATGAGTTTAAGAATGTTTATGTAAATATAGATTACTAAATGTATAGGTAAGTAATCTCGTCATATTTTTGTGTTATAAGGTCTGAATGTTTTGTCATCTCGTTATTTTTGAGTTCGAAGTTCCTTTTATTTGCCTCGAACAAAAAGGGTGATGAGTTTAAAAATGTTTATGTATGTATGAATGTTCGATCGTAGCTCAAAACTTCTCTTGACCTAAGATTGGGTGCACGTCAAAAATGCAACGTGTTACCATCAAACTTAGGACCTCTCCGTTGCCTGTTCGCGCCCTAACAATTAGGCTACTATCGCCTTGCATTTAATTATCCGACACCTATTCAAATTCAAATTCAAAATATTTTATTTCACATAAACCTACAAGGGGACTTATGAAACGTCAGAAGCTAGGTGCACGGTTCCAATTGGTCGTTTCCTATGGAGAAGAACCGGCAAGAAACTCCACGGTTACTCTTTTAAAAGTAAATGGTATTTACAATGTTTTCAAATTACAGAGTTAATAGGTATGAGAGGACAGTGTAGGCCTATCAACAAGTACCAAGTACTTAGCAAGATAGAAAATGGTCGACAGATCTACAGTCTGTTAAGCCTACAACGTTCTCACATTCACCAAAATCTAAAAGAAAAGAATCTATATAAAAGCAAAATCAAATAATAAAAATAAAAAGACCAAATGACCAAATGATAAAAAGACCAAATGATTAAAATAAATAAAATAAAAAGAAAAGACCAAATGATAAATAAAAAGACCAAATGATTTAGACCAAATGACATGATTGTCATTCTATGTAATAATAATATACTAGGAGGCTACATACTACCTTGCATAGTTATTACAGGTAATTTTTTCCACATTAAAACCATCTTTCATGAAAGATTATATAACTTCATCTGCTATCAATTCCTTAGGAGATGTCGTCAACGCAGTTTAGCGGGTCGTTAAGTAACCAATGGCGCGTTCAGAGGGCGCCGCTAGACCGAAACTACCCACGGAATCCGTTTGATTGTACTAATTGTTTTCGTGAAGCTCTCCTGAATTCCTGCCTGGATTTGGAGCTAAAGTTAAAGTGTAGAAAACTTAAGTTAAAAGTGTTTTTGGGAGTAAATTATGTATTTTCGTTGTTATCGCTTTCACTGTCCATGTAATTCACTGAAGACGTAGCCCTATACGTCCGTGCACGACATGTAATGCACTAGTAGTTATCTTTTTTATCCAATATTCCAGCGAAATTAACCAAAAATTAAATAATTTGTCTCAAACTTTTTTACGCCGGTAGCACATCTCTGCCGCGAAACCTTAGCAGCGAAAGCAGCTCAATTCACCTTTATTCGAAATTCGAGTAGCGGAACATGACGCGAGCCACTTGAATTGAACTACTGCGGTTTCGCGGCGGATGTGTGCTGCTGGCGTTAACAACACTATTAGCTGGAATTGAAACTCATACGTCCGTGCATTGCATGTAAATTATTTTTGAAAAAAATATTATGTAAAGGTTATTTGAGTGTGATAGACGAATTTTCGCTATCGTAGAATTATTAAATCCTAACTAATATTATAAGTTAGTGAGTTTGTTTGTTACGCTTTCACGCTAAAACGGCTGACCGGATTTAGATGAAATTTGGCACATGGGTAGACCATGATCTGGATTAGGACAAAGGACACTTTTTATCCCGATATTCTTACGGGATCGAGACTTATGCGGGTCAAAACTGTGGGGCGCAGATAGTAACCTTATAAAAAATCACAATGCAATATTATTATTGGATGTATGGTGATAGAATTACCAATTACCTTGGGACAATAAAAGTGTTAAAATATTTTTGTGAAGAAATGGCCTTTTTCTTACAAGGAAACAACAACTTTTTACGGCTATCTAGCTAGAGGGCGTCCCACACTACGCTTGCCGATACGCTAGTTCACTGCTGGTTGACCATTATTATAGATCATTACTTCCTTCATATACTATCAAAATTCAAAATTCAAAAGTCATTTATTCAAACTAGGCTGAGAATCAGCACTTTTCGAACGTCAAAATTACATAAGACAGTCCCCCAAAACGCCCACCCTTCACCACTTCCTAGTGCTTTAGCTGGGAAGAAGAAGTGGCGCAACAAACTCCCCAGCAGCACAGCTGTCCGTTCAGTTAGAAAAAAAATGATTCTATATATTAGTATGCAAAATGATTTACATTACGCAACACAAAACATAATTTAAATTATAAAATTAATAGCCATATGACAGCTAGCACACGCCAATATACCAACCAAAAACATCGAGAACTGTAGAATATAATAGAAATATTTTATTTCAGACCGGAGTCCATAGGGTTAGTAACAATTTTACTTAACTTCTAGTGGTAGTAGGTTACATACACAGATAAAAATATACAATTAAATTTCAGCGTGGAGCCGCATCCACCTCCGCAACATCGGGGAATCCCACCGATCTGCGAATACACTGGGAATACTGTTGGTGCTGCCGCGAACACGAGTCATCAGGGAAGCACATCTGCTCCTAATAATGGCGGCAAAACCATCAATATTACTATCTGCAAACATCCCCGACGCACTACTACACTACGGCAGCCGCAGCAACACTCTCAGTGCATTATTATATTGAACGCGTAGGTCGCTGTATGTCCGCTGAGTGAAGTTGACCCACAGGCTGCACGTGTAGAAGGACTGGCAGTAAGATTTAAAAAGCGTGACTTTAACTGGCTTCGTACAACGTGCAAACCTGCGGGTCAGCATGTTACAACGGACAGCCAGTGACCTACGTTCCCTTTCAATGTCACAATTATTCTTAAGATCTTCAGTGACCTTCAGTGACTATACTCATTACTCAGGCAGAAATAAAAATAACTAAACGAAAACAATATCTAAATAAAATCACCACGCTTGCCTAGATTGGTGATCACAGTTTGTTATTATTTTCAGACAGGAAGACCCTGCAGACGCTGCTGCCTAACCTTAGGACGTACTGTTACGGTTGGCCTGCATCATCCCACTGCTGGGCAAAGACCTCTCCAGACTTGCAGCTTTTTCGATCCAGGGCTAATATAGTCCACTGGTCGTTTGTTTTCTCCAGCTCATTCCGCCATCTATGGGATCCGCGACCTTATGACATAACATCTACAAAGTAGTCGCTTAATCGTTGGGGCAATTATTACAAATAGAGAACTAAGAATGGTTCGTAGTTCACACCATTATTGAAAACCGGTTAAGTGCGAGTCGAACCACGCACAATAAAGGGTTCCGAAGTTGGGATGAACTAATCCCAAAAATAAACTTAATATTGTAGTTGGAAAACATGTTCTTCCATACATCGATAGACGTCACAGTCAATTCTCCAACTGCAAGTGTAGGTCTGTATTCGCATTTTTTTATTTGATAAAATTATAATTAACGATTTTCGGATTTTTCCTTTACTTGTGCTGTGTCACCTTGCTTCCTGCCAAATTTCAAGATTCTAGGTAAACGGGAAGTACCCTGTAGATTTTTATTTATTTGCAAGGTTCAAAACAAATAAATAATGGCCGTATTTTTTTATTACGTTGACTTAGAAGCTTGGTTTTTTTAGGGCGTCAAGGGATCCTACGTATTTGATACTAATTTCAACTTGATACCTTAACGCATTCCTGAGAAAAAGATTCTTTAACAGACTGACAGACAGACCGACAAACGGACAACGAAGTGATCCTATAAGGGTTCCGTTTTTTCCTTTTGAGGTACGGAACCCTAAAAATGGGTCATTCGTAATCGCAAGTTTTTGGCATTTTATTCTTTTTCGACATTCGAAAGGGACCGTCTATTTTCGGGAACCACACAGAAAATTTGAAAATTCTTTAAGCAAATAGGTATTGCCACCACACTTAGTAAAACTATATATATTCTGTTGACATAATCTACTCATTACAATGTTTTTTTATGAGTTGTATTGCAATATGTGGTTAGCTAGCGACCTCGACAATTGATCATAATATTTTTTGCCTGAACAACCGGCAGCAAGTTCGTCATGCTCCCTTAGGTGTCACTGCTTGCGGTAGCGTTGGGGGTCGGGTTGCCTCCTTCCCTCAAATATGCCGAGGGGGGTAATGGCTGATCTTTGCGTTATGCTCGTGAACTGGTGCTGCTTGTGGTGAATTGTCGTCTTGCTGATCATGGTTTGGTTATTAGTAATAAATTGTTTATTTATTTTACCTCGATGGTCCTAGTTTATCATTTATAACTTCCAGTTAAAGCTATATGTAAGCGGGCACACCCTTTATGACTGGAGGCTTTTATTTAGATATTGTTTACGTTTAGTCTTTATATTTTTATTCCTGCCTGAGTACAGTTATTTTGCATACTATTATATAGAATCATTTTTTTCTAACTGAACAGACAGCTGTGCTGCTGGGGAGTTTGTTGCGCCACTTCTTCTTCCCAGCTAAAGCACTAGGAAGTGGTGAAGGGTGGGCATTTTGGGGGACTGTCTTATGTAACTTTGACGTTCGAAAAGTGCTGATTCTCAGCCTAGTTTGAATATTTTTGAATTTTGAATTTTATAAGTAATCACTAATCACAGTTCATTTTTCATTTAGCATGTATTTTCTTTTGTTTCAATATTTTTTGTTTTGTATTCTATGGTGAATTTTGTTTGTTTTTATTTTAGGAAGTGTATAGAGTGCCGCTTGCGGCACTTTATCCCTGTTGGATAAAATGCCGGTATTTAGGTACGGCATATTAGTAGCGCTGCCTCGGCCCGGCTAAAGTGCCGTAAGCATTTTATTGCCATTGTCACTGTCACTGCCACCTGTTATAGTTGTTTTTGAGGAAAGGCTAATGTTAATTTCTTTCATCTATAGCCGGCTAAACTTAAATGTAGCCATAACCCTTTGGCTTAGCAAATGAAAATGGCTGAAAGGTAGGTTAGTTTAGATTAGAACTGTGACCACACAACGCCGTTTAGGCACAAGAAAAATGTAATGTTTTGGGAATGTGGTGTTTTACAGCTAACTAACAAATAACAAGTGACAGTGACAAAAATAGTGACAATGAAAATGCAATTCTTACGGCACTTTAGCCAAACCGTGGCAGCGCCACTATTATGCCGCTAACGGCACTCTATACACTGTCTTTATTTTATATAAACCTCACTGATATTTGTATGTCATCAATGACAAAACATAGCGTAACATATAATTATTATATAAGACCTTAACCTTTAACCTATGTTTTACAAATAAATAATTCTGATTCTGATTCGGGCGAGACGACGTTGCCGCCAATTCTTTTTGTATTTACCTAGACCTAATTACAGACGAACATCCGTACAGTTAACAACATATTATTTCAAAGTACAGAACAGTAATTGAATGCATTTGTACTACCTACTACACTTCCTTTTGCCTTCAAACTGCTGCGAACACAAACGTCATTAAGCGAGGGAACGAGTTAACACAGTAGTACAGCACTATGTGTACTTGTGTATTATTTGTGTAGTTGTGTACTGTGTATTCTTAATAGTGAGGAAAACGGGGTAGAATAATTAGGTACAAAGTTAGCTTTTAATGGAAAGAGTGAATGGAAATGGTGCTGGCAACATTCATATTCCAATTATGAATGTGAATTGAAGTAATGAGGTTGTTTTTTTTTAATTACTTTATCAAGGCCTCTTCCTTTTCTGAAACATGCTTGAAAATTCGAGCATTATTTTGACACCTTCTTCGAGATAAATCGAAATTGCTGTACTGGCAGATTACATGCGAGCGGAAAATCCATATAGGTATGTCGTGTTTAGCAGCTAAATAAATTACTAGGAAAACTTATGAACGCCGTGTTTAAAAAAAATGGAACGAACCTTTTATTTCAACACATGGCAACTAAGGAGGTAACTTATCAAAGATTTTATTTAAATCTCGATTTGGTTTACAAATAGAGCTGTTTAAAGTAAAGACGAAACAAATGAACATGTATCATAAAATCATAAATCATTTATTACTTTGCAAACATGGGTAATTAGTACATTGATGTTTTATTATGAAAATCCTCCATGTTCTACCGTCACATGGGCATGCAAATCATATAATTTATAATTCATTTACGTAGTTTAAATTTCTTTTTTATATTTTGAGAAAAGTACTATACCAGCCTTGGCCGCAACCAGGCATTCATGGACTCACGTATGTGTGCCTTGGCTACGCCTCGGCCCACATTTTCACGATCGTCCGTGCCCTTGTTGCAGGCCGCGAAAATAATGTATTATTTTAGATAAATCCTACTATCGTATAACAAAAACGATAAATGTCAAAGTAGATGTGAAAATAAATAATATCATAACATCACGCCTATATTCCCTGAAGGGTTAGGCAGAGGTGTGCCTCTACCTATATTACACCCGCATTTCGCCAGAAAGTTGGCAACGTCGCAAATAGCTGTCAAATATTTACCTGTTTCGATTAATTTTAATTTGACAATATTACTGTATGAAAACAAGAAATATCGCTATCTACTGAACTAGAATATTAATAATTAATTGCAATTGTAAAACTGAATTTGATGTTGTAACCGTTTTAGACGTAAAAAAGGCATTTGGAAAGTTTCCAAATACTTTTATTTACATCTAAAACGAAATATTCGGTGTTACAATATTAATTATTGCATTTCATAATCAATATTTTAGTTCACTAGTTAGCCATATTTCTTATTTCCGTACAGTAGGTATTATTGCCAAATTAATCAAAACAGCGAAATATTTGACCGCTATTTGCAACGTTGCCCACTTTCTGTATAAACACTCTTAAGTTCTATGAAATAGGGGGCGAGCCTATTGCCATCAACCGGGCACAATGACAGGTGCTTTTGAATTGTCAAAGAGTCGGTCAGTTAGTCAGAAAGTTGAAGCTAGTTGCGCATTCCAAAAAAATGTCTTTATAATAACCGTTACATTTGCAGGAGAAAGATCGACTTAGAGATCATAATCAGCCATATCATGTTCCCACGGACACAGACTTCCTCTCGGTGAGAGGAAGTGGGCCGTAATCCACCACGCCGCGGCCAAGTGCCGGTTGGTAGATGTCACATGTCTTCGAATGTTTGGTTCTAGGACATGCCGGTTTCCTCATGATATTATCCTTCATGGTGTTGAGAGCAGTGGTGATGAAATACTGTACACATAGTAAAGCGCCTGTCTGGGTTCGAACTACGACCTACAATTCGACGGTCGCGGCCGTTACCACTGGGTCACACTGCTCCTCGAGACCATTAACACCTAATTAATAAAAAACCAAGAAAAACATCGTGAGAGTATTCAGTTACACGCGCCTGCATTAATCATAACTTTTTTTCCTCCTAGCAATAAATTACAAGGTGCTGACAACTGTCAAACCTCATTTACGAGACCACCGGGGTAATTGCGTAACACACTAGCAGTAGCAATGGCTTTAATTTTAACAGTTCAACAATATTCATTGCATAGTTACTCAATAGTTCAACACAAACATCTCATCTCCATACATACACTTGACACTCCTCAAACACACACACACACACACACACCTCAAACATATACACACTTAACACACTCTTTAAACACACACACACACGCATACACTCTCGCACAACACACCTTCCCGCTCATTTAATGATTGTTACTTTTGTAAATTGTAAAAAATAAGGGCTTTTGTTTCTTTTCACTACACATTTTTCTAATTACCAACGACATACGTAACGACTTTTATAATGGAGAAACACTGACTCCCAAGTCACAGGTATAAACCTATTTTGGGAGCCAGGGGACCTATGTTTAAGACACTTCTTCTGTATGTTGTAAATGTCTGTAAGAATGTTGGCACCTTTTTTGAAATAAAGAAATTTATAATATGTACATATATAAAAATTGTTTCCGAAGATCTCCCACCTGGACATGAGTTGCCTTGGGTAACCCAGAAGTCTTTAAACAGACTCCGGACCCAGGGTGGCCGAAGCAAGGAACAGTTCAGGTGGAGTTTCATAGATGACTCCGCCTTGATGTGGTGCTGTTCCACAAACGATGGGACACTTAATGTCATGTCGTGCGTGTCCAGTCAGCTCCACGTTGCAGGAACTGATAGACGCTAGTGATGGCGCCAAACACTTGACTAGCTTGAGCGATGGCCGTTTTGCGTGGATGTGACGCATATTTTCCCTAAACTTGTTTCTTTTTTAATTGTGTGTTGGTTTTTTTTGCGTCATGTTTACCGCAAATAAAAGTATTTTCTTTCTTTTCTTTTTCTTTACTAAATTCTGGGCCGAGTCTATTTTAGTTTCCATCAACACGCTAACTGAGCAGACAAATTTTTCGACCATAGATATAGAATAGCAATATTCTTCAAAATGATTCAGATTGTGATTGTGTGTTACTCAATTGTAGGTGGTGAGGGGCATTGAGGGCCTAGACTGATGACAATCGCTTTCAAAGCATTTCGTATGTCTACTTCTTATTCGTGTTATTGTTACCTGCAGCTGAATACCAGTATTTTACATGGACCGACTGCCTATCTGACCTCCACAACCCAGTTACTAATACGATACCCCTTGGTAGAAGTGGTTGTCAGACTTTCGGGCTTCTGACGACCCGTAACGACTGTCAAAGATCCACGAATGACAGCCGAGACTAACGACTTAACGTGCTTTCCGAGGCACGGAGGGGTCTTGGTATGTAAAGATGGTCACCCATCCACGGAAAAATCGCGGCAAGCGTAGCTTAACATGATCGCTCGATAAACCAAAAGAAAACAGATTTTCTCAATTAGTACTTCAAGTAACAACACCAACAGCGATCGTTGACCCAAAAAAATAACATCAAATCCGTTTTTTTTAAATCGATACCGGCCAACACGTCTGCGGAGTTTTGCTAGTTAATTTAATTTCACCCTGTAGATATAAGGTCTATTTAAATCCTTGTTTTCAATTGATGTTATTTCCACTTAAACAAACATCAACTTTACGTAACTGTAATTTAAGTTGATTTTAGACTGACTAGTACTATTGAAAAGTCATAAAAGATATGAAGTTGTAGCGCAAACTGAACCTTATGTGTAGGCATTACAGTTGTTTTTTTATAAAACTCGTGTTTGTTTACATGTTTGGCAAATAAATTGCGAACGCAGACTAATCTGCGTTAGTCAACTCAAGATTAATGGACCGTCAAAGACAAACAGAATCTTCTAGAGAAGTTCTAAATTTCTAGAACCAAGCTTAAATATTTGATGCTAAAGTTTTAATTCCAACTACCAGTGCATCTATTAAACAATCTTCAAGTAAATCATCAACTTCATTTAAACTAAGTTTAAGTAAATCATACTGGTTTAAAAGTTTAAATTGCAATATTACATTTTAATATCATATTTAGGGTTCCATAGTCAACAAGGAAACCTTATTCTCTTCTCTTGTTAGCTCAGAGACTCTTAGTACCAAAAATCTGTAATTTGGCATGGGTACCTATATACTATGGCATAGTAATCACACCGACAAAATGGTAAAATAAAATTGTTTTTTTTTGGGTAAAAAACGTTATTGATATTTAAAATTCAGGTTTTTGCTACCAAAATTACCCCAGTTTCATTATAAATTTAGCAAACGTTCTACAGAGATCATAAGTTATGACTTGTAGACACACGCTAAACGATGGCCGTCCGCGCCCCCGGTAAAATTGAGAAAAATGCGGCGATTTTTTTATTTCTCAAAAAAATTACCACATAAATAGACTTTCAGTATGACTTTTAACAACACCCTCACGGATTGGACAGGGTTTTTGTTACACGCTGTATAACGAAATTAAAAGGAAAATTATCACAACTAAGTAGCCTCTACAGTTAACGTGTAATAGTCGACCAACTTACATTTGCAGTTGCAAAAATATGTTCTTCCATACATTCCGTATGGGAGAACATATTTTTCAACTACAATGTTTAGTTTGTTCTTGGGATAAATTCATCTCAACTACGGAACCCTTCATTGTGCGTGGACCGACACGCACTTGGCCGGTTTTTTTTTAATTAGATGATTTTTATTTTTATTATTTAGGTAAATTAAATTCTTCTACTATGTATTTTAATTTTGTGAAAGGTAGAAATGAATGGAAATAAATCCCTTGGAAACTAAGAGCCGTCGTCCACGGCGTTACTCAAAAATAAGCAGTTACAAACTAGTTACAAACTCAAATCGCCAATGAGTATTAGCGTAGAATGTCATAGGATTAGTATTTCAATATGGGATAATAATAATAATAATGGCTTTCGTTAGGCGGTTGGATCAAGGGTCTGATTCAGAAAGCAATCTTATGAAGATACGACTCGCATTGTGAGGAGGTTCCTGTCTCTGCAACACCGGTAACTTGGACCCTGCTCCCGACACTGCACGATCAATATTTTTTTTTTGTGTTCCGATTCTCAAAAGGAAAAAAACGGAACCCTTATAATAGACTGAGTAAAACCACTTACCTATGAGGAAACCGAGGCACTCATGGGACACGTTGCGTAGCCGAACTATATCACATATATATATACATATATATATAAACCATAACTTTAAACACCACACACCATACCACACCACACACCTCATCACACACTCCACACACACATCACCCAACACCACACCACACCACACCACATCACATCACACCACACCACACAGACCACACCACATTACACCACAACACGCCACACTTCACAGTTTTATTCTTAAGATTAGTAAATTAAGCTAAATACTGAAAAATGTACTTACATTGTATCCACCCTATGTACGACAATGATGCGAAAGAGCGGAGCCTTCTGATACAGGCATTGTTTGCCTAAAAGGAGGCTCCAAACACGTTTGAATGTAATGTAATTTTCTATTTGGCACAATAAACTATTTGGTATAGGATCACTTCGTTGTCCGTCCGTCAGTCTGTCAAGACCCTTTTTCTCAGGAACACGTGGAGGTATCAAGTTGATATTAATATCAAATACGTAGGTCTATGGTCCCTTACAGCTCTCAAAAAAATCAAGCTTCTAAGTCAACGCAACAAAAAAGACCGCCATTTATGCGACATATATTGATAATATTGCAAATAAATCAAAACCTGCAATCATGTTTGCAGGAAGCAAGGTCTCACAGCACAAGTAAAGAAATAGTCCGAAAATCGTTCATTCTCCATTCTAATTCACATACCGCTTAAGAGTCGACCCTTTCAATATCACGTTGTTATCCGAAATAATGATGTGTACCGCCGTCGACGGGTTAACGACGGTTGTAATTACGTCACAACAATCATAGCTGGTATTGACATTGTTGATATAGTAATATTTGGTCTACCAAAGGATAGGTGAAAGTCTTTATCGCTATCTCTTGCTTGTGTACTTAAAAAGAAAGAGACAAACATGTAGAAATTGTGGAATTTCGTAATAGCCAATTTTAGTTCACATTGAAATCTTGTAATAGATCTGCAAAATTTGTCTTAACTTAAATTGAAGAGACCAGACGGAATGAAATGAAATTGTTTATTCTGTAAATAGGGTATTTGAATCGCTTTTACAAGTCATATTTTAAAAAAAACTAGCTAGATGAGTTCGGTGTTTCCTATCTGACTACTCTGAGAAGAAAGGCCGAAACAACCTCAGAGGTCACAGTCTTTTTTAGTCCAGACATAATCTTGGTCAGGCCGCAGGAGGACCATGTAGTTTAGTGTCCGAAATGGTCTTTTGAGAAAAGAACCACACAGATGACCATAATGCCTTGGAAGTTAGGTAGGCCATTGGCGTGGGATGCAACATGTGTCGACACCCTTGCCATCCCATCTTCTTAGCACAGAAAACTCAAACTGCGCAAAAACTCCAATCTTATTGGGACTTATATGTTCGAGACGTTTGGGGTTGAATCACTAGGGCCATGGGGTCCGAGTGCCCACTTTGTGTTTCAAGACATCGCTAAGCGGCTCGTCGACTCTTCACGTGACCAGAGGGCTGGTCTATGTTTGGGCAAAGAATCAACATTGCCATAAAACGTGGCAATACTACCAGACTTTTGGGCACTTTTCCAGTGCTTCAGATATAACACACACATACATAACATCACGCCTGTAACCGCCGAAGGGTTGGGCAGAGGTGTACATCCACATTTCGCCAATAAAATTATGTTTATGTCTCATGTAATAGGGGGCGAGCCTATTGCCATCAACTGGGCACTAATCCAGGGCTGCTACTGAGAAATTTTTGATGGGATAACCCCAATAACACTGCGCGATCTGGAAATCGAAACTAGGACATCATGCTCAGTAGTAGCACTTGCAAACACTAGAACAACGAGGGAGTCCTTCACACAAATTAATCTACTACTCTACAGACAGGATAGCCTATTCGAAGGTATAGGTACAACTTTATAGATAGATAATATAATGTGTGTCCGGTCCTTATAATGAAAAACAAAGACAATTGAAAAGTTAAAAAAAAATTGCTAATAATTTCAATTTATATTTTTTCAATTTTACAATTATTTATTTCTGACATTTTTCTTCACATTTTTATAGTAATATTATTCAAATGATATAATTAATTCTCTACTGTACTAATAACAGCCAGTTACAGAAACGTACTTTAACTTTTAAAGCTGTCATTAAATACTAATCTTCTGCAGAAAGCAAAATTAGACTCGATTTTAATTGTTCTTTGATGAAATTAATTTAAACATTAGCGTTAATGATCCATTACGTAATGGGGCATTAATGTTTGTCTTTGTGCAACTGGGTGTAACTGTGATAAGTATATTAGTATTAAGTAAGAAATAATTTATGATTTCATTATTTATTAATTTATTAATAGGTTAGCCTACAATTGTTTACACATTTCATTTCACAATATTATAATAGAATTGAAATGTATTTTTTATTTTTATTTATTGTTATTAGTAATGTAATTGTAAGGAATCAATAAAAGCTTTTTATTTTTATTATAATGTATAGTGCCCTTTTAGAGGTATAAGGAACAGGGTGTAAAGTTCACTCATCCTCTATAGAAAAGGGAGGATCCTTCGACCAGCCGGGTGTCGTGTCTGGCGGGTAACTGTCAACGATTTTTTTTAAATGGCATCTCGCTGGTGGCCACTAAGGTCATGGCTGCTTAACCGGACTTTCCTGTGGCTACCTTTAGTTTCTACACTAAGAGCCTCCAGCCAGGAGCATTCAAACTATTCTAAATTAAAACTAGGCGAGCGCTCGTTAAGGGCCCTGTGGGGTACGAACCTCGGCTTAGGAAGTCACTGGGGGGAGGACAGCAAGACGGGACACAGGCTGGATCAAGGATAGCTCAGCTGTGGCAAGGGTATGTCAACGATTGATGGCGGGGAAGTTATATCGAGCCTGATAAGGAAGAACATCGTAAGCGACAAAATGGCGACAAAAAGTAAAATTTACAGGAGGCGTATTTTATAGATTATTTTTTATAGTTTACTTATAGAACTCCAATTTTTGTATATATTGCAAAACACATAGTGGCAACGGCTTTAATTATAGTCAATTAAACAATAGCAAAAAGAGTTGAATAATTAGTACTATTGTCGCTTACGACAAAAGAGAAATTCATGATTTTATACTGTTTTTCAAAAATCGTCACTTACGCTCATTTTTCTGTATAAATTAGTCATTATTATTAATTATTATTAACTAAACGCATCACAGGTTTTGAACAAATCTTAAAACTATATTTTATCGTAAGTGACTAACGGTACTTACGATAAGTCGAATACGATAATTCAGATTATTCGTTTATATGAAAGTTTTACTTTTGTCGTTTGCGATAAAATTTATTTTTAGTTATTATTTTGAAGTTTATGCAATTATGAATCTAAGGATTTTTGCATTAGAACCTAAATTACTTTAGCAGTACGTTACATTGAAAAAGTGAAATACCTACATTTTGTCGCTTACGATGTTCTTCCATATCAGGCTCGATATGTGCTGTTCGCGCGGTAAACTCTAATTGCACGATGTACGATTTGTGTGTCGTCAGGTCTTTGATGCCATATTTGACATGTGGCGATGTAGATGCCGCCACACCCTCAACCTCCAAGGAATCACGACATGAGCATCAAAATACTGTTTTATTAGTTTCGCATAGAACATTCTAAACATACATTTAGTACATTTCCTAATATTACTCCAAGAAAATTCATTCGTATGTTCGTACAATGAGAAATTCCCTCTGCTATGCGTAGAAGACAGTAGTAAATTAAATTCCTATGTAACGTCGCGTCGCTTGCGTCTGGGTTCTGTATATAAAATGGGTCACAGACGATTTGATTGCTTTCCATTTGAACCCTAATGCGATTATTTTCTGTTTCCTAGTTTAATTTTCCTTGCATTTCTTATAAGACGCTTCGCCTGTCATTATGTCTGTATTTTAGTGCGTTTAAACCTGGATAACAGCTCATTTGATTTGCATGATTTTCTATTAGTTACTTCACAGATTCTCTGGTCAGGTAGTATGCATCAAACTATGGTAACCTGATGGTCATTACGACAGATCTATTATCTATTCTGTAGTGTCCCATTCACACGTTTACAGTTGCATTTTTCATGTATATTTTTTTTATATTGGGCAGTGAATACTCTTACCAATCTCGCAGGCTAGCTGGCTATTGATATTTTTACCACTTTACTCGTACACGGTCTAATGATACGATACGGTCGTGTAATTCTAGATATTTCACGAGAAAATACGGTTATTATTCCAATTCGATAAAATTCTTCTGTAATATTCCATTTATCCTACATATTTTATCCCGTTCTATTAAATAAATTCAATTGCGTGTCTTTATATTCCGTTTCCGTACGTTGATTTCGACCAATACATAAATGTAAAAAAAAAATTGGTAGTATTATTTTCGACAAAACAAAAAGTTTCGGAAATAACTCTGTTCCTTGCCATAAGTAGCAATTAACATCCCACATTTAAATACATTGTCCCATTACTTCCCAGTTTAACAAAAAACAATATTATCATTCAAAATTATCATCCATTTCGCCCATTATTCGAAACCTTCTATAATAAATTCGTATAATAATTTTATAGTCTGCTGTTATTATACTTTTGGAATAACGGTTGGAAAATTTAATAAATAAATAAAACATAAATACGTATTGCATTATGATATCATTGTTCTACAGTAATATCCGTGAGAATCGCCTATACTGAGTGCAACTGCAGGGAAATAATATCTAGAGAATTGTGATTTTTAAAATATGCATTTATGAATCATCCAATTTCGCAATTTTTTTTTCTTCACTATCTTTTTTTTCAGATAGGCAGTAATGATCCAACATTGTAAAGTTCATTCATTTTTGCTCATAATTTTTTCTTCACTATCTTTTTTTTTGTCCGAAACTAGTATCACTCCAACTGTCAAGTTACTAAATACGATTAAAATTCCAAGTATAGTGTTGATTTTGATTCTGTGTTTCAAATAAACAAAACGACTGTCAATCTTAAACTGTATTTTGCAACATGTTTTTTTTAAAAGGACATTGAAAACATAACCTGAGTAATTCTTTTCATAACACATCGATTGAAAGTACATTTGATGGGAAAACATTTTAATCATGCAGTTCGATGTGACTTCCTCCACATATCCGTAGGATGCGGGAAGCCGGGAACGCCTTTCTGCGGCATCGGGAGGGGAAATCGACAGAGGAATAGGACATCCCCAATTATATGTGGGAAAATGGCTAATGGTTTGCAAGATTTCAGATTGAATGCAGAGAAATTGTTTCCTGAGTTGAGTTTGGCGGGCTCAGAAGGGAGTAGTATTCTTAGGGTAGTATTACTTTTCATATTAATAACTCGCATAAAATACAAAATGACACTTCGGAGAAATTTGGTAATATAATTTTTATTACAAACGAAAATTATTATATAACTATGGAAAAATATCTGGTAATCTTGGCAATTTTCTATGAAAACTAATAACATCTGCCAAATCTCCACCAAATGGTGGTTTCAAATGCGATAGGTTTCACCGTGTTTTTCAACAAATTTTCGCATTCTTTATTCGGTACCTATTCCATTATCAGTCACAAATATTCTGCTTTTAGTGTTCAAATTTGAACATGACAAGTCGCATTAGATCCCCACAGAAAAAAGTCAAACCTGATGAATCTGGTGAATTTGGGTTTTTTTTCCGAAGACATTCCTCAAAGTTTCGATTATGATTCGTGCTGCATGGTTTCTGGTTTAATCTTATTGGAACCACGTGTTTTCTAGGTCATTTTTTTTTGGTTGAAAATTATCAATTAACTTCTCCCGCTCTGGGCGGAGCGGGAGGGCGTGTCAGACTCTTACTGACTAAATCCCACCCGTGTTCCTTCAGTTTCCTGTACTTGCCAGGGGCCACGGTATCCTTTTCGGACTTTCCCGCGACCCCGCCAGTTCTGCTGACATCTCTTTGAGGCGCTGGTGGAACACAACGCGCCGCCGTCGACCCGGGCCTGGTCCTTATCGGATGGCGAGCTAACCATTGCTCACCGTCCGCAAGCCCGCGCCTACGGTGGCCGGGAATCGGCCTGCGATTCCCAACGCCCAGGGCGTCACCTGCGGCGGCTAGGGGCGTGAGGGCGCGTTCCGGCTCCTCCTTGAGGTGAGGGCCTCCCATGCCCTCTCGCTCCGTACAATGGCCTGGACCAGGGCTGGACGTGTTTTCTAGATCTAACTGATTGATTTGATGAAATAAAAACTTTAAATACTTAAACTATTGTGATTGCCAGTCACGTGCAGGCATCAGCGCGTGCATTTTAAATATACCATTTAAAATGCACGCGCTGATGCCTGCGGATAATTATTTTTATATTATTTAATCATATACATGAGTTGTCTAAGGAAATTATCACAAAATTAGAATTGGAAAACATAGATCTTAAGGTCACCGTAGAGGACCTCAACGACAGACTTGCTAATCTGGAGCAACAGTCAAGATCGAACAACATAGAATTGCAATGTGTACCGGAAAATAAAAATGAAAATGTTTACAACATAGTAACTCAACTTGCGCGTGTGGTTAATTGCGAAATCAGTGAAAGAGATGTATTACATTGCACTCGTATTGCTAAGGCCAACCCATCAAGTAACCGCCCTCGCTCTATAATCGTCCAGTTGGCCTCACCAAGGATGCGCGATCATCTTCTGGCAGCAACAATTAAATACAATCAAGCTAACCCGCAAGAAAAGCTGAACTGCTCACATCTTGGATACGCTGAACCAAAATCTCCAGTCTTTGTTGCTGAACATTTGTCCCCGACAAATAGAGCTCTTCATGCAGCTGCGAGGATAAAAGCCAAAGAGAAGAATTATAAATACGTGTGGGTCAGAAACGGCAGAATATTTGTGAGAAAAACTGATGGCGCAGAATATATACAAATTAGGAACAAGAGTAGTCTTAATAAGGTTGTGTGATGACTACTTGTTTTTTTATTGTTTTTACTATTATAATTTAATGCATGCACTAGGTTTAAACTGCATAGAATTCAAAGATATTTCAATTTATTACCAAAATTGTAGAGGCTTGCGAACTAAAACGAATATTTTTTACTGTAATCTGTGCATTATGAATTATGATGTTATAGTATTAACAGAAACCTGGCTGAACAGTAATGTATTGAGTAGTGAATTGTTTGATGATCGTTATGAAGTTTACAGACGGGACAGAGAAACCACCGGGTTTCAGCGCAACAAAAACGGAGGAGGAGTCTTGATAGCAATTAATAAAAAAATCAACTCCGCACGTATCGAACGCTGGCAAAGTAATTGTGAAGACCTCTGGGTCACAATTGACATATCGACATCTCACAAGTCACGCCAAGTTGCTCTTTGTGCCGTCTATCTTCCACCACCAGTATGTCTCGCAACGTTGGATCATTTTGTGGATAGCTGCAACAGAGTGCTCGACTCAACGGACATCCCCTGTTACATAATTGGTGATTTTAACCTAAGTAAATTGAATTGGGATAAAACCGCCGTAAATGATTCTTTACCTAAAGCTTGTCAAAACCTCTTGGATTTTATGAATGTAAATCAACTATCACAACATAATCATGTAAAAAACTGCTCTGGCCGAATACTGGATCTGGTCTTATCAACAGAGCCTACTTGCCTGGTGAGTGAGTCTGGCAATTCTCTGGTAGCTATCGATAAATTGCATCCCCCCCTTGAACTAGCTATGTCTTTGCTAAAGAATTGTAATTTACCATATAATAGGGACTCAAGACCTAACTTTTATAAGGCGAATTACCCTGAAATCAATAATTACCTAAATAAGCTAAACTGGAATGAACTTTTTCTAAATACTTGTGATGTGAATGATATGGTGTCAATTTTTTACAAATGCCTCCGTGATGCTATTGGCAAATTTGTGCCTGATCGGAAACCAAATAATACTCGCTATCCGCCGTGGTTTGACATAGCATTAATAAAATTGTTAAAAGAAAAAAATAGGCTGAGGTTGCGTTACAGAAAATACAAAAATCCATTAGATAAAATTGAACTAAAACTGGTTTCCAAGCGGTGTGAAAAACTAGCCATGAATTTATATAATTGCTATTTTGATAGAATTGAAAAGGACATAAAAGATAATCCCAAACTTCTCTGGAGTTACACAAAAGCGAAACGCGGTGGCTGTAGTGGCTACCCCTTGACAATGACTGATGGACAGGTTGTTACATCTAACGGTTCTGAAATCTGCGACCTTTTCGCTAACCATTTCGCAACCGTGTACACGACTGACAATGATACAGAAATTAACTGCCATACAAAGTACCTCCAAGCACTGCATAATAATAGTCAGGGCTTGAGTTTTCCAGTGATTGACCGCGATTGTTTACTAAAAAAACTAAAAACAGTTAACATAAGTAAAGGACCTGGCCCGGATGGCATCCCACCTGTTTTTATCTCTAACTGTGCCACAGCTCTAGTGTCTCCTTTACAAATAATATATAATGCATCGCTGGCTTCTGGAACTTTTCCCTCAGAATGGAAAAAAGCCAAGGTAGTCCCAGTGCATAAGTCAGATAAAAAAGATACCGTAAGCAACTACAGGCCAATATCAATTTTATCCACATTCGCAAAGATTTTTGAATCTATTATATGTCCACACATTCAGCAACATTTAGGATTGTATCTTAATAACAATCAACACGGTTTTGTAGCATCTAGATCTACAGCCACTAATTTAGTGTCATTCACGGAGTCCCTAATACAGGCTGTAGATGGAGGCAAACAATTTGACGTAGTATATACCGACTTTAGTAAGGCATTTGACAAAATGCCCCATTCTATACTGATATATAAACTAGCAGCTTATGGTATAACAGGGCATTTGTTAAGTTGGTTCAAGTCCTATCTTGCTGAACGCGAATTCTTTGTCGTTGTAAACGGTTTTCAATCGGCTGCACACAAAATAACATCGGGCGCCCCCCAAGGATCTCACTTAGCTCCAATACTATTTATCATGTTCATTAATGACCTTCCTGAGTGTTTTCGTTTTTCCGAACCTTTTCTTTATGCTGATGACTTAAAATTTGCACGAGTAATAGAGTCAAAAAGAGACTGTGAACTTCTTCAGCACGATCTTAACCAAGTTTTAAATTGGTGCCACAACAATAAAATGCAACTAAATTCGAAGAAATGTTACCATGTTAAGTATACGCGGAAAATTAGTTGTATTGACACAGAGTACTTCATAGACCAGGAGCAAGTCCAAGAAGTCGAAACAACAAGGGATCTAGGAGTGCACTTTGACAAAAAGGTCACCTTTGTGCCTCATATTGAAAACATTATTAAAAAGGCATCAAAAATGTTAGGGTTCCTACTTCGTAACACCAAAGGCTTTCGTAATAGTGGCACCAAGATAATGTTATATAACAGTTTCGTACGCAGTGTTATGGAGTATTGTAGTGTTGTGTGGAGACCTCATTATGCTACTCACATGTTGCGTCTAGAAAGGGTCCAGAAACGTTTTGTGTGGCATTTAGCCTTTAGTGAGGGGAAATCTAAGCGTCTGCCCTCTTACAAAGTCCGTCTGTGCCATTTCAAGATGCAATCGTTGTCTATGCGTAGAGATATAACCGATGCTTTGTTTCTTTACAAACTGTTGCGCAATAAGATCGACTGCCCCGGTTTATTGAAGCTTATTAGATTCCATGCGCCCTGCAGATATCCTAGGAATAAGATAACACCCCTGTGTCCGCCACTTCGAAAGTCTGTGCTTGGTGCGAATTCTCCGATATCTAGATTGTGCAGAATCCTTAATGGCCGTAGTGACTTAGTAGATGTACAACACGATAGTATAAATAAATTCCTACGTGTTTTTGTAAATAACCCAATGGCGATTTAAATTTTTAATTTTACTTTTATACCTGTTTTCATCTCAATTTTTTTCAATGTATTCAGTTTATTATTTTTATTTTATTTTTTTATTCTTTAAATATGTTATGTAAGCCGTTTTTTGTGCATGTGGTGTTAACCAGTAATTAATTGTTGCACTTGAATAATGTTTACTCTTGTTATTAAATCAGAAATGTACTTAGTGTAAACAACTGTTGGTTAACCAAAATAAACAAAAAAAAAAAAAAAAAAAAAAAAAAAAATATAATTGGTTGTGTAGCAGCATTATATTCTAAGTACTATTTATTATATTTTATTTTGTTACCTATTTATGTATAATTCGTTAAACCTGACTTGGTTGGTTTCCGCACATCTTTTTCAGGTGACCACTGAAAATCTGCGCTGTGCTGTGAGTCCCCATAGCACAGTATGATGCTGAGTGGAAGCCATCTTGTCACAGTCATGACATGCCAGCAACAGCCGACTGTTTCTGTTTTGTGCTCGTGATTATATTTAAATATATTGTGTTTTATTTTTTTGTTCTACTCGAGTTATTTGTCTTTTTTTATGCACGTGTTTCTGTGACAAATAAACTTATTTTTCTTTCTTTCTTTCTTTCAGTAACAGCAGCACCTGTCCTGTAGCTTGTTCAAGGAAGAATGGTGCAGTAACTAAAACAAGAGCCAGAAAAAAAATCGGTGTCCTGCCTGGGTCAACATAATCTGCGTTAGCAATTTATTTGCCAAACATGTAAACAAATACGAGTTTTAGGAAAAAATACTGTAATGCTTACACATAAGGATCAGTTTGCGCTACAACTTCATATTTTTTTATGACGTTCTCAACAGTACTAGTCAGTCTAAAATCATCTTTATTTACACTCTCATAAAGATGATGATTGTTTAAGTGGAAATACCATCGATTGGAAACAGTTACTCGTACTAATTGGTTGAAAAAAATTCGAGTAATTTTTCAATCCGTTTAAGATGTTTATGTTAAAATTACTAAAATTATTGTGGCAGACATGGTCTTATAAATGGTGCATAACAAATAAATTTGCCACATATTAACTTAATATCAAAGAACTGTAAAATTTGGCGCCAAATAAAAATGGTGCCCAAAAATAGATGTACGAGTATACATTCGAAATGGCCACCCGTTTCGTAATTGTGAACAAAATACAATTTAAACATGCTAACGAATTATGACGAATTATGAAGCGTCAAATTAAAACCAGCATTCATTTGATTAAAATCAGTGTTTTGGACAAACAAATAGTACAAATTAGCAGGACCAAGCGCTAGCCCATCGGTGGCTATAATTATGGAGTTAAAATAAATATCGTGTCAGTGGCGCACTGAAATTAATTACACTATGAATATTAATAGCTGTGGAGTGTGGTCCAAGGAAGACACAACAAGCGGCTTTATTATTCTAGAATCTACTTTTTTTTTCCTGCAAGTGATCTTCCCTTTGTGACAGCCTCGTTGATCTAGGGATTGCAACCGCTACTGCTGACCATGAGATTCTAGGTTCAATTCCCAGGTCGAGCAAAGTGTTATTGGGTTTTTCACTCAGGAATTTTGCAGTACTTAGCAGCCCGGTTTGTTTTGTGCCCGGTTGATGGCAATAGGGACGCATCTCCAACGCTTTTATGTAGTCCGGAACTTGATGTGCTATCAAAGTCTCAATACTCAATACTCAATTCTTTATTGCATTCCACAATGTAGGCTTAGGTGGTAAATATTTGCCAAAAGAAACAATCATGGACCCTGTCGGGCACAGCAAAAGAAAGATGTGGAGAAGAGGACTTATCATTTACATAACTTATAATCGAATTTATTCTAACAAATTCTCAACACACTTACAAAATAATTAATTTTATAATAACAATAATATCGCTTACGGGTATTATAAACTTATGTGATTTATCATTTAAATATTCGTTGACACTATAATAACATTTGCTTATTAATAACTTGTTTAGTTTGTTCATGAATAAATGTATTTTTTTTTCTTCTCTTATATCCATTAGTATCCATTAGTCTCGCTATCCATTAGCGCAAATATTTAACCGCTTCAGCTTATCACTCAAATTGCTTACCAGTCCCGAATATTGATGTGATACATAACAGGGCTCACCCTGTTGTCGCGTCAAAACGCGTGTTTCGTGGCCCCATGGAGCTGAGAGCAGTTTAATAGCGGTTATAAAAGGGTTCTCGTTAAACAGCAGCTGATATATTACTTTAGTATACTTTAGCTGCTTTTTATGTAAAAGATTTTCTGATATTTAAATGAGAACATTATAATAAGTAACCATTAGACTTTCTCGTTGGTCTGGTGGACACAAGAGCGACTGCAAAGCGTAGAGTCTAGGGTTAATGCTCAGGTAGGGAAAGTTTTATTGGGTTTTTGCATAGAGGAATTCTCACTTGCGGTGTCTGTGCCCGCTTACTGGCAATACTAGTTTAAAAAAAATAGCTACACCCTATTACATGGGACTTAAACATAACTGGCGAAATGTGGGTGTACTATAGGTACACCTCTGAACCCACTGGAGTCCACCCTTCGGGATTACAAGCGTGATGTTAAGGTCTGTTGATATTTAGAACAATTTTTTTTTATCGATTCTCATTTCTGTTAAAGATACAATTACTTTTACAAAATTTAACATAACATACCTACTCATTAATTACATGGTACTTTTAATTGACCGAGCGAGCGAAAGGTTTTTGCTTCAAGTCAAGCAAAATTTGCTTTCCTCTGTCCGTTTGTTGGTACTCCTTTAAGGTCGTATTTTACAACCGATTTGAACGATACTTGGTTTACAGTTTTTACGACTTTATTGTTTTTTTTTGTCGTCGGGGATTTTTGATTGGACTTACTCCAAAAAAGGGCAAAAAGGGGGCTACTAGATCTCTCCGCCTTATAAGATTCGATTTCGATGATTCTTTTTGTATTTGAAAGATTATAATTATTAGTATATATATTTAAGAGATATTTATTTTGAAAGTATTTATGTAAGTATATTCTCATATTGAAGGTCATATTTTATATTAGTGAATGGTTAAATGTTTTTATTTTATGTATTTTATTTTCTCTTCTACTCTTACACACATTGTCTACATCTCTTTTTATCCACTCTCCTATCGCAGGTATGCTGGAAGAGATTTCTTTAGAAATAAGCATCACCTTTGTACGTATTTTTCTGTTCCTTTTTCTTGTCTCTTTATATGTGTGTACATAAACTATTAAATAAATAAAATAAAAAATAAATAGTGACTTTTAATTGGTCTCATAAAAATTTGGTGAAGATTTGATAAGGGTCTTCGGCGTAGCGAGCAGAGTAACTCCTCAAAATGCAGTAAATTGCTCACTTTTAGATTACTACCAGTGGAATCGGCCCTTTAACTACTAGGTGGGTAGGAATTGATGGAGCACCTGGGACCACCTTCTCATGAGAAAACTGAAAATCCCGTTTGAAATAACTTTAGTGGTATACCTATTAATTGTTGCAAAAAAGTTTGTGCTCGCGAGGTCTACTGTTCGCAGAACGAACTAGTGTAGTATCTGACAGAATGTGGGTGTACGGGTGTACCATTACATCTCTGTCTACCCGTTCGGTACACGAGCGTGATGGTATGTTAATGTTAAGCGAGGGTATCCTGTAGCAACCTAGAGCCTGATTTGTGCAATGGCAAGCTTGCCTTATGATACATGAGACTAGAACATAACTGACGAAATGCGAACTGAAATACTACATAGGATATAACAGACATCGATACGGAAACTTAGCATGAATTCAGTATATGATTCTAGATCCATAATCAGCCTACAATGTTTCCAGTACTGGGATATAGGCCTCCACTTTGTGAGAGGGAGTGGGCCATAATCCTCCACGTGCACCCAGTGCAGTTTGGTGGATAGATCCTATTCATATTCATTTATTTGCTCAGAATGTAGGTATTTACAATAGGGTGGTTACAATATTGGAGGATCCTTGTACATTCTACCATTTTGGCATGCAAACATTGATTCAGTACATCATCAAACATTGAAATATTGATACACTGGATACAATTAAAATTTATCGGCTAAAAAATCCGTCACAGAGTAGTAACATTTATTTAATAGAAGGACAGTTAGTTTATTTTTGAAAATTGTTACTGGTTCCTCTTTTATGGAATTAGGAATGTGGTTAAAAATAGCCGGTGCCATACCAAAAACACTTTTCCTCAACAAAGCAGTCCTGTATCTAACTGTGCGTAACAAGTTTTGGTATTGAGATCATAAAGCTATAGGCCATATCCTAGGCCCACCAGCGTTGAATGTTTGCAAGTTATTAAAAAAAAAAAACTGTGTTCCATAAATTTTGACAAAGTAGATAATGCACTTAAGAAGAAACAGCATTTTTTTTTTAAATCACTGATGAAAAAAATCCATTTGTGCTGCCCAGTGGAAACGACCGAGTTGTAAGCCGTAGGTTCGAAACACACGAAGTAAAGGGCCTGTCAGGCGCTTTACTTTGAGTTAACTATTTCATCACCACCGCTCTCAAAACGATGGAAGAAAACATCGTGAGGAAACCGACATGTCATAGAACCAAAAATTCAAAGACATGTGACATTCACCAACCCGCACTTTGAACGCGTGGTGGATTACAGCCCACTCCCTCTGACAGAAAGGAGGACAACATTATAGAATATGAATTCATGATGTCTCTTAAACCACGTACAGTATACACCACAACTCTGCATTTCCCTTCGGGCCAAACAATCGTGATATTATATTTACACTGACTCAACAAAATCCCACAAAACAGCTTATTTAATCTTTAATCTGCTGTTTCCAGTGGTTTACAAGCTCCGTTTAACTTTGAATCAGTAGTAATTTCACGCGCGACAGGATCTGATGGTAACTGTCGCATCAAAAAGTTGGTGCAATCTGTGTATTTTAAACGTTTAATTTACGTTGGGAGTTTAAATCTGTCTGTCAGTGTCAAATGCTTGTGTTTCTTCTGTCGTGTTGGTATGACTGAATTGAAGCAAAGTAAAATGCGATACTTATTTCTGCTCTTACGTTTAAAAACCGACTGAGTGCTTGTCAAACCACGCAAAATAAATAGTTCCGTAGTTGGAATGAATTTATCCCAAGAACAAACTTAACATTCTAGTACTAAGAGTCTCTGAGCTAAGCCGCGGACAGACAAACAGACAGACAGACGGACTTGGCGATTTGGACGGAATTCGCACACGGAAGGTACCGTTCCACTAAAATGTTATTTTCTTTTCAGAGCCTGTAGTAACTGGTAATTATTCTATTTCAGAGCCTGTATTAACTCGTAATTATTCTATTTCATAGCCTGTAGTAACTCGTAATTTTTCTATTTCATAGCCTGTAGTAACTCGTAATTATTCTATTTCATTGCCTGTAGTAACTCGTAATTATTCTATTTCAGAGCCTGTAGTAACTCGTAATTATTCTATTTCAGAGCCTGTAGTAACTCGCCCTCAAAAAGGGTCTCCATCTCACCTCACCATAAAAAACTGTCAGTGTCATGATAAGTCAGTCAGCAAGGTTGGCGCTATTTGACATACGTAAAAAGCGTTACTCCTGAAAGCTGCATAAAAGAATCATCTACTACACAAACATCAATAATAATATCATTAAGACAACCAACACCTAAGGAGGCTCTCGTTGGGCAGCTGGATCAAAGGCTTGATACAGAAAGCGGTACTCCTGGACACGGCTCGCATTGTTAGGAGGTTCCTCTCTCTGGAGCCCTGACCGCCGGTAGCTTGAACCCTGTTCCCGATACGGCAAGCTACTATTTTTTTATATTTTTTTATGTTTTTTTAATTTTTTTATTCTAATATTTAAAAATATAATTTATAAATGTAAATAGTCAAATAAAGGAAATAATATCATTAACATAGATCTGTTTTCACAAACAGAAAAACCAATAAAGAAATCATAATAATTACTATATCCTCATTTCGTTTTCATATATCATGGTTTTTTCTTTTCCATTTTCCTGCATCTCACATGAAAAGGAAAATACAGACAAGTGCGTGTCGGGCCACGCACAGTGAAGGGTTTCGTAGTTAGGGTGAATATATTTAATATATTATTTCCTCGGCGTGTTATGCCTTACGCAGTCTTAGGGATGAAATAGACATAAAACTCCTTAAAATGGTATACTGTGCTCTAATAGAATCAAGGTTGAGATATAGTGTTCAGTTTTGGGGGAATAGTTTTAAATATAACTGCCAGAGAGCTTTTGTACCTACTCCAAGAGAGAGCCATACGAACCATGGCCCGGATATCACAAATTGAGAGCTGTTGGCCGCACTTTATACATTTTAAAATTCTTACTGTGCCCTAGTGGCTGGTTGTTTTAGTATTGTTGGTGAATTAAAAAAAAATACCTGCATAGCTATGAAACCGATGAGGAGAGACAGCAATCCTCAATATCAAGCAGTGCGGATTTTGAACAGGTTGCCATTGGACTTCAAAACTATAATTTATAAGAGCACGTTTAAGTCAAGACTCAGAGCGTTCCTATTGGAGAAATGTCTATATTCGATAGACGATGACATATCCACCTTTGAAAAATTTGATATGGGTAGTATTAGTATGTAGTAGCCTGTAATGTTAGTTATTGAATTGAATGTTTAATTTGGAATGTTTTTGAATTTATTCTTATTTTATTTTTATTTTGTCATTTTCTATAATTGATTGTATTATGTTATGAATGTGTATTTTTTTATTTTTTTTATTTATGATTTCATACTCAATGTGAATTGTTCCTGAATAAAATTGAATTGAATAAACGCATGCACAGTATTGATTTTATCGACCGCAAAAATAAGTTTGTATTCCATAGTATGTCTCGAAAAACCTTTGAAAAACAAGTTATTGCTGTGGTTGGATCCGAAAACTATGTTTTCGGATCTCACAATCTATTGACTTAAATAAAAAGTAATTTAGAGACAATAAATCATCATCTTTTTCATTATGGGTTCCATCCAACGATACCCCATACGCATAAGTACATTGATTATGTTTGTCATCCTCCGTTACATGTATGGGGACTGCCACTCCTATTCCTTCTTTCGTAATTCCACTACATCATTGTTTAGCGGTGCACCTTCTTTCCAATTTTCATCGATATACCTAGTACCAACAAGACGGACAAGACGAAATAATAAGGGTTTCCTTTTTGCCACTTGGCTACGGAACCCTAAAAAGAATGTAATAAAGAAACTCAAACAGTCCATTTCATGCCTGAACCGGTTCAGATTTAATTGGAAATCGCATTAAAAAATGAATCATCATGTATTGCCAATTAAAACTGCAATTAACACTTAGAACGGAAAAACATTTTCTTCTACATTTTGCTGGATATTTGCATTGGTTAAGAGGGAACAGGGCCTGCGATTCTCCATACAAACGTATTCCGCTATTTTCTTCCTAATTATTGCCTCTAGAACAACCATTTTTTTATAAAATCAAGGTCTGCTGTAGACACGTCCCTGTTATTTCTTTTTTTCAGCAACTTATTGGTAAAGAAAATATGACCCTCCAAAAATGACAAAAATGACCCATTTTTACCGCCGTGATTAGAGGACTACCAGACAAATTCCAAAAGTTAGAAAAAAAGTAGAAAAAAAGGGAATACGAAACGTCGATCTCGTCATTTTTTTTGTGATATAATCGGTCTGAGCTGCAGCTGTCCCTATCGCACTCTACGGAGGCAGATTTGAGGTAAGACGACGGCAATAGTTTCTTCAAATACCTATTTTTCAAATTCCTCGAAGCCCCTGTTTCTCTTAAGGCGAAAGCGTCACGGTAGCCCGCGAAATTACGTTTTTTTGCAATTTGCAGGGCAGTATCGGGTTGATCTAAGTTTTCACGTCGATGTTCCTGCCACCCTATATATGCTTCTCGGCTTTAAACATAACACACATTTATTTAAAGATTTATAATCATAAAAATCATCAACACAACACATTCAGCTTATCGGGCTCTTGGATTTATACTGCGATCTTCTAAAGAATTTAAAAAACCATCCACTACCATTTTGCTATACAATAGCTATGTGAGAAGTCAGTTGGAATACTGCAGCACGGTCTGGAATCCAACATACCAAGTTCACACAAATCGAATAGAAAGAGTCCAGAAGAAACTTGTTCGTCACCTAGCTTTTCGGTTTAGAGTTAGGAATCTGAGATCATATACAGCAAAGCTGGATTATTTTAAAATCATTCCTCTCAGATCTCGACGTACAGTCTCTGATGAACTTGAACAGGAATGTTAAATCATTTAACATTCCTGTTCAAGTTGCTTAATAATAGTATTGACTGTCCAGATCTTCTTAGCAGAATAAATCTTAATGTGCCTGCCAGAATCCCGCGTCATCCCCGCCCATTACTCAAGGCTCCACGATACCGAACAAATCTGGGTAAACACTCACCGGTTTCCAGGATGACCCAGCAGTACAATGACTTATCATGTAGGTACATTAGAAGACATAGACATCTTTTCTAATAATCTGGGTAAATATAAGTCACTAATCCGTACACAATTAAATGATACCTAATTATGTGAGTTTTGAACTGCCTGCCTAGTACCAAATGCATTGTTCGCTATTTTTATTTGTATATTTTTATTTGTCTGTGTGTACATTTTTTTCTACTATGTGCTCGTTGCTTTTTAATCATTATTTTTATTCAATTTAAACTCAGATATAAACTTAATAAACTTAATAATGATAGTATAATATATAATAGTATAATATATAATTTTATGTCTACATCCATATAAATATACTGTTTGCTTGTCTTTATTGCATGATGTGGTCTCCTATAATTGAGGGAGCACATAGATTGTTGTTCTTGTCTTTGTACTATAGCATGTAAGGTGTATTCTTTGTTGGAGATCCTAATAAAATAAAATAAAAATAAAATAAAATAAAACACAACTCTCTAAGTTCCTATAGCCCTATTGAATGACTATTTCATGTAATCACGACATCTGAGGTCAATTCTAACTTATGGAGTTGTATTGTTGATTCTAATGATAACAATTCTGTAAAGCCATATTTGTTACGGTCGCGAATTATATTTTATTCAACATAAAACCTAAAACTGACCTGCAAATTGCAAAAAACGTAAGAAAATTAGCATTTGACGTGGTACCTTAGCGCATCCCCCTTAACTGCTTGGCATGAGATAAGTAATACAGGCTACAGCGCTTCAAGAATCACTTGGCGCTTGTATAACATTGACAGAGGGCAGTTGTTGGTAAAAATTCGTGAAATATGAAGTGTGTGTGAAATGGTATTGAAATACCGGCCAAGTGCTTGTCGGACCACGCACAACGAAGGCTTCCGTAGTTGGGATGAATTTCTCCCAAGAACAAACTTAACTTTGTAATTAAAAAATATGTTCTTACATACATTCCAACGTGACACTCGCAGTCCAGTGTGCAAGCACGTGAATGTGTACGTGAAGACGAGTAGCGACAGCACATAGTACCTACTCACACGCACACTTCCGAGTTCGCCCGTGTCTCAGACGGCACCGAGAACTCCTGCGCTTACACACACGTTCACAGTGTGTTTGCACAGTTGGTAACCATAAATAAAGCGCGAATTACGTTTGCGACAGCCGAAGGATCGAAAAAAAACCGAAATGATTTTAATAACTTTTAATGGTTTAAAAGTAAATTACAATTATTTAACCTACGAATATTCATTCCACGTCGAAGTAGGAATATGGAATGCGTATTCTTACAAAAGTAGTTATTAAAATTAGGTTGCATTATTGATTGACGTCAATGCTGCATCGGCGATTAGTTGTTGTCAACTAATATTGGCGTAACTGCAACGTCGGCGATCTTCCTTTAGTAGCGCTACGTAATTCCTCCACCCTTAGAACGGCAACTATTTTAGCACGTTGAGTGAAAATGTTGCCGGAATGTTGTCGGGCTCTGCATTATTTTCCAGTATTACGGTCGGAGGCTGCTGGTTCTTTTGATCCATTTTCTTAGCATTACTGCATTTGCATATGTAGCGCCTGGCCATTAAGATGCTGGTGAGTATGGCTGCACTTAGTAGCACACCGTAGAACGGGATTGTGGTATGATAGAAGGTGTCTGTTTGCACGTTGTCCATTTGCACGGGGTTCTGGATCATGATTTTGTCCTGGATACCGTGTAGTCCTTGAAGATCTACGGAGTTCAAATTAATATGAGTAGCTGTGGTAATTTGTTTCCCAGAATCATAGGGTATTTTCATCAGTTTGAGTGGTTGGCCTTTGATTTCATCATAGACATTTGCTATGATAAACTCTTCAGATTTGAGTCGACATCCAACGGGAATTGTAGCAAGATAACTTCCTTGGAGCAATGTGTAGTCCTTCTGGTGACAGATGAGTTGTACCTTCGTTTCCTGAGGGAATGACAGGACGTAGTGTTGGTCATCGAGTTTCTCCATCGCTTCTCTCATCAGGGTAACTGTGGTGAACTGGCAGGAGTCTAGCAGAACTTGATTGGTGATCAACTCCTGGATGCAGTCAGACTTGGTACGGATCTGGTGGGTGAGTTCTTTCTCGCAGAGGTACCAGCTCTTTGACTTCGGGCATTCAGCCTCCATGTACATGAATGTCAACTCGTTGGTTGCTAGGAATGGGAAGGATGGAATAAGAGCCTGTGCGTGTTTGTTAGGTACTGCAGATAACCTATATAAGTCGTAACTATTCTTAGAAAAGATTGGAAACATAAAAACGAAAACTATCTGTTTATCAACGAAGTACGATCCTGGTTTTATAATATTGTAGTATTCCCTAAGTTCTAAATCTAGAGTCTGTTCCTCAGAATATATAATCTTTAGTTTCCTGACCATTGATGCTAGTATCTCTATGTCTACCATAGAATGATGCATGGTAGACGCATGAATAAAAGCTAAACAATTCTCTATCCTAAGTAATTCCAGAGTTAAATCCTCTACGTTCTCACTCATTACGTCTAGAAGTTGGGCAAACTTAGCGTATTTTATTAAACTGTTTTCTCTTAATGCATCGCTCTTTAGTATTGATTCTAATGTATTGTTAATTCTGTTCTGATTATCGACTATTTGTGCTAGTACGTCAGTGTGTTTAGACATCCACTCTTTACTTATGCTAATGTGGTTATTGAATTCAGTTGCTAATCTATTCTGATTTGTCTCTAATGTTTTAATGGCCGTATTATAATTTAGCGCATCATCGTGGTCTAGGTTTCCAGTTAGGCTTTTTATGATGGAACCTAGCCCATCTACGAGACCTCTTTTAACTCTATTGGGCTCCAGAGATTGTAATTGTCTTAGGACATTGCCAAGCTTGTCAGTAAGATGGTTTATTTGGATATCATATAGTAAGTAGGTGTCATTGGTCATTCGACTTTGATAGCTTAGTAGTTGAGTCTGTAGTGAGTGGACGTTGTTTTCTATATCATCCAGACGTACATATTGTAGGAATGTGTGGTGGTGAGTTGTGAGTCTCATAGGCCCAAGTTTGTAGGGTAGCAGTCCTGGTCCCTCATCGAGGCTCTCGAGTTTAATCTCCTGAGGTCGCATCATTGGGAGAATTGTTATTAGCAGAATCCTGTAACAAATTTGCTGCTTTAGGAATACGCTTAAGTCTTGACTTTGCTATGGGGCCACGTTTCTTTGAGGTATAAATGTGAATCGGCAGGTTAGCTAAAACTATATCTTGTGTATACCGTGGTGCGGTCTTTTGACGATTAGCGAGAGGGTTTGTTACAAACACTTGCTGTTGCGGTGCGTATTCAATCTCGGGTTCGCGGCTTTTGTTTCTATTCTCGATTAATGCTGTTCGGTTTGCGAGTGATGAGGAGTTGATAATGTCATATACCTGTTTCATGCGGTCTTTATGAACTAGAACATATTGTTGTAACAGCTGTTGTGTTATGTCAATGTCCTTGCAGTCTCTGGGGTCAAAATGTCCCGTAAGTAAGTCAAAAGGTCTGCATCTTGTGAAACTGTGTATGGAACTGTTGTAGGCTATGATAGCATAGGGCATAAGGTTGACAGTGGGTTCGTCTTTGTGCTGTAGTTTAAGCAGCCTAAGGTGTTCTAATAGTGTTAAATGAAAACGTTCAATATTTCCATTGTCATTAGGTGAATAAGCTAATATTCTATGATGGTTGATCTTGTGAAGCCGTGTAAATTCCATGAAAAGTTGGTTAGTGAACTCAGTTCCATTGTCTGTGATAATAATCATGGGGACGCCATGGTGAGTACAGAATTGCAGGAGGGCTTGTAATATGCTAACAGCTGTCCCATCGCGCAGATGGTAAGCTTGGCCATATTTGGTAAAGACGTCGATGAAGGTGACGTACTTCTCGCTTTGTACAGTGAATAGATCCATATGGACTATTTCAAATGGCTTGGTGGCTGGAGGCACAACGTTGAATTGAGGTCTGACTGGGTTTCTGTCGTATTTGGCTTGTCCGCAGATGGTACATTCACTTATGAATTTGGTAATTTGGTCCTTCATTTTTGGCCAATAATATTTGCGAGACAAGGCTAACTGACACTCATTGATTCCGCGATGGTTAGTTTTACCATCATGGTAATGACGGATTATCTCCTGCTGACGCAGATATTCTTTGACATTTTCCAGCTCGGATTTAGCGAGAACGAGGTTTAATGATGAGCTTTTAAACTTGTTTTGAAGGATCGGAATAATAGAATATATGGCTAATGGAGGATTAATTAAAATACCTGTTCTGACCTTGGGGTTAGCGTACTCCTTTATAGCGTTTATAACATCTTCCTCTAAGTTGGATTGTGATAGCTGGATGCTGATACGTGTGTGTGTGTCAAATGGTTTTGTCACTGAGGGTCGTTTCTTTACATCGCTAACAAGGGTAAAATGTATCTGTCGATTGAATGTATTAAGAGGTTTATCTGTTATAGGGATTTCAAGAATTGGGTTTTCATTACTCGTGTGGGCTGTTTCCGTGGAAGAGTCTACTTGGGGAAATATTGTTTCAGATGGGTTGCCCATGAGGGAGTTGAGTTCATCAATTTCGTCCATTAGAGACGTAGTTTCCTTAGTATTTATTTCTATGCGGGAGAGGGCGTCGGCATTAGTGTTCGATTTCCCCTTCTTGTAAATTACGGAGAAGTCATACTCGCTGAGTCTAAGTCGCCATCTTGTAAGTCGTGAGTTCGGCTCTTTCAAATTCATCATCCACTGTAATGGTTTATGGTCAGTGAAAATTTTGAATCTTCGTCCGAAGAGGTATGGTCTGAAATATTTTGTAGCCCAGACTATGGCGAGGAGCTCTTTTTCGATAGTGCTATAGTTTGTTTCACTTTCGTTAAGAGTTCGAGAGGCATAACAAACCGGTTTGTCTGACCCTATGGGACCTTGGGATAGTATGGCTCCAATGGCTACATTAGAAGCGTCTGTTGTTAAGTTAAATTCTCTATTAAAATCCGGGTATTGCAAGATGGGATCATTGGTTAGAAGGGTCTTACATTTTTCAAAACAGTTCGTATAGTCAGTGTCGAGAGTAATCTTTCTTCCTTTTTTCAGACATTGGGTGAGTGGTTTTGTGGTACGGGCAAAGTCGGGGATAAATTTTCGGTAATAACCGAGAAGGCCTAGAAATTGCTTGATCTCTTTTGGGGTTTTTGGTATGGGGTATTTGTTTATGGCGGATATCTTATCGGGATTTGGCTTTATACCATCTCTGCTAATGATATGCCCAAGGTACGCTGTTTCCATTTTCAGAAATTCAGATTTGTCCATTTGGATCTTGAAGTTGGACTCTCGAAGTCTCTGAAAAACTCTTTCGAGATTGGTCACGTGTTCCTGAAGGGATGTGCTGAATACGATGATGTCATCAAGATACACAAGGCATATCTCGTTCTGAAGCCCTCTGAGGACATTATCCATCACACGTTGAAACGTTGACGGAGAATTTTTTAATCCCATTGGCATACGAAGAAATTCGAAATGCCCATGTTCTACGTTGAATGCGGTTTTCTCAACGTCGTTAGGGTCCATCTCAACTTGGTAGAAGCCACTTGCCAAATCAAGAGTCGTGAAGTAGTGGCACTTCCCTAATTTGTCAAGGACGTCGCTAATATTAGGGATAGGGTATTTGTCGTCCAGTGTTTTTTCATTTACCTTACGAAAATCAACCACGAGACGCCACTTTTGCTTTCCGGAGGCGTCTATCTTCTTTGGCACTACCCAAATAGGGGAGCTCCAAGCAGATTCAGATGGTCGTATGATACCCTGTTCTAGCATTTTCCCTATCTGCTCGCTGACTTCCTGGCGATGTACGAATGGGTACCGATAATTTTTAGCGTGCACTGGCACTTCGTCTGTGGTCCTAATCCGGTGTTTGACTTTATTTGTAAAAGTTAGTCCCTCACCCTCAATGTAAAATACGTCCGCGTAACGAGAACAAAGAGTTATAAGGTTAGCCTTTTCCTCTGGGTTTAGGTGATCCGTTCGTAATCGTGAAGTTACATTTTGTGCGCGGGTTGGCGTTTGTTGAGTACGCGTGCACTCATTATTAAATAGCTCCGCGTGCGCTGGGCGATCAAGTGAGAATATTACGTCATTAGGTGTCGGGTTCTCAATTTCCAAGTAGCCGCGGTTATTAGCAATGGTGGTAATGCACTCGTGAACTATGCAATTACAAAGTATTTGTTCATTGATAAAAACGTCGCCTTCCGCGATGTCGACAGGGATGCGGATAACTTTAGAAGTCCCTGCCGGAATTATATCCTCATACAAGTTAACGTTGCATGAGTTGTACATTTTGATAGGATTTGACGCGGTCCGAGTCAATAACTGACATTCCCTTAAGTCTATGCGGGCCTCCCAACTACTCAATAAATCTAAACCTATTAGTCCGTCAAAGTATTCGTGAAATCTATAAATGAATAACTTCATATTATCGGTGTCATTGAATTCCGCAAAACACGGCAATGTAATGGAATAGTCGCTCCTACTTGTCGCGTGTATGTTGGTCACCTCAAACGGATCAAAGTTGAGGGCGTAATCGGCAAAGTACTTTTGAACGGCTTCGGGACTTATAAAAGATTGATTGGCACCCGTGTCTATCAAAAATTTCAAAGGGGGTTTCGCGATTTGTATGTATGGTAGCCGTCTCTGTGCCTGTAGGTTTAATTCTATCTTGGTTTTAGTGAGGTTAAATCCTCCGGAAAATCCTGTTCAGCATGGGTAGCCTTTTCCTGTGGCTGAACATCGTCAAGCGATTGATTATCCGCAGTCATAAAATAAGTCGAGTCGCCGGTGAAACCGGGGGCAAAGTCACTGTCCGAGTAGTCATAGTCAGCATAATAATTGTACGCCGGTTCTTGATAATAATTGTAATACGAGTCGTCATAGGTAGCACATTCATTAACATTCATTTCGCGGGTTCTAAAATAGTTTGTTAGCGGCGGGTTTCCTGACCTATTCCAATCATGACCTGCTAACCCATTGGTTGGGGGCAAAGGCCTGGGGGTAAAACGTTGAACTCCACTCATAGGTTGAGGACCTGATGTTGGACGGTTTTGGGACGGTACCCGGAAAACATTACTACGGGGGTTATAATTAGGTGGTGGCGCACTTAACATTCTTTGAGTGTTAGTGGGGCCATGCTGCTGATATTGCATCGGTCTGGCAAATCTGAAAGGTTGAGGAGGGGGGCCCATAGGGCGTTGACCTACGGGAGCTGGCCAATTAGGTACCTGGAAATTATGCGACCGCGGGGGAGCAATTGCTGCTGGCGATAATGCTGGGGTGACCCTTAGGGTTGACTGGCCCTTTTGGGGTTCACTGCGTTGCTGCAAATACATGATGTTCAATTCCTCCTGAACATATTCCAGAGCTTTCTCAATGGTAGCCGGCCGCATGCAACGTATACGAGATCCTAAAGGTTCCTTTAAGCCACGAATAAATGCCTGCATAGTCACCTTTTTATACAGTTCGCGCTTGGCCTCTATAGTAGTCGGTAAAGTCTCATGCAAAGTCACATATGTCATCATTGTACTGAACAACGTTTGGCAATGATCATAAAACTCCTGGGGGGTTTTGTTACCCTGCGTAGCTACAGAGAGGTCATTGTACAATGCGGTTTCATCGCGTTGGTCTGAAAAATTGTTAATCAAGGCAGTTCGAATGCCCAACCAACTCTCTGGTATCCCATTAGAGTTTATGGAACACGCAGCGGTTCCAGAAATCTTATTAAGAATTCCATTTAATAGGCACAAGTTAGAAAATTCGCTACCGGGCGCACCACTTAAGTATTGCGTTGCTAATGAGTCACAGATTTTAATAAATCGCGTAAGCACGTTAGGGTTACCATCAAATTCCGGGACAAGGCGAAGGGCCTTGAAAATAGTGTCTGGGTCGTGCTGAGCCATATCTAAACTAAATAAGTTACCTAACTCTAAATTATCTGGAACTATATCTCTATTAGTATCTACAGTTCGTCGACGGGCCTGACGCGATTCAGGATCCCGCGCACTCGAGGCTCTGGGATGGTAAATCTTGAAGGTTAGGATTTCGAAGGGAGCAACACGAGAATAATTCTAATGTACTTACAGATACTTCATTTCTGGTCTCTCTCCGTGAATCGATTTCCAGATTCTCCTCTCGGTCTGCAGCAGGTCCGTATGTTCAGGATATCCGGAACGGTGCTTGATAGCCACCCGGGTGACACGCGACGCGATTATCGATATGAGATGCGAGTCCCAACGTCTCCCGCGGATATCCTACCGGCTGCGCCAATTACGTTTGCGACAGCCGAAGGATCGAAAAAAAACCGAAATGATTTTAATAACTTTTAATGGTTTAAAAGTAAATTACAATTATTTAACCTACGAATATTCATTCCACGTCGAAGTAGGAATATGGAATGCGTATTCTTACAAAAGTAGTTATTAAAATTAGGTTGCATTATTGATTGACGTCAATGCTGCATCGGCGATTAGTTGTTGTCAACTAATATTGGCGTAACTGCAACGTCGGCGATCTTCCTTTAGTAGCGCTACGTAATTCGCGCGTCGCTTCTATAAATCTGAACGGTTTTTTTAAATTTAAACACTTATTTCGCACATATTACGTAATATTTATTTAGTTTTAAGACCAAGGAGCTCGTGGCTAAGTAATAACTGCCGGACGGGTCGATCTAGTCTTGCCGGGGTTAGTCTGTGGATGGGTGACAATCTTTACATACCGAGACTCCTCCGTGCCTCGGAAAGCACGTTAAGCCGTTGGTCCCGGTTGTCATTCGTGGATCTTTGACAGTCGTTACGGGTCGTCAGAAGCCCGAAAGTTCGACAACCAGTTTTACCAAGGGATATCGTATTACCCAGGTACTGGGTTGTGGAGGTCAGATAGGCAGTCGCTCACTGGAAGCCGACCTCAATATAGTTGGGAAAAAGCTAGGCAGATTGATTTTTTAAGACAGCTTTATATATGATTGAAGTCTTAAAACAAAATTGATACTTACTAATTATTATTGCACTTGACGTGAGATGGCAAAAAAGTTAGATTGCCGCCTGGTTTGGATAATGAAATCCAGTGTTGTTAAAAAAAAAAACATAAGTAAATATTTTAACTAAAGTCAAAGTCAAAACGCGTATTGCGAATTAACCGGTTCAGTCCAGGGGCACCCGGACGGGTCGGTTACCGCGCGCTGCGGTGGCGCCTCCGGGTGCTAGCGCGCAACGGCCGGGGCGTCACCGTTAAAATATTATTTTTGCATAAAATATGGAACTAAATCGATGCCTAATATTTTTCCTACAATGGCAATAATATTTGTAAGCCATAGTCAAAAAAAGGTGTACATTGTAGGTGTTATGTTATATTAGTCCTTATGAATTAACAGCCTTTTACGAGCATTGCTATTATCATTGACCTGCCCTTATCATCCTAAATTAGCATGCATTAAACATTATCATTACTTAATTATTTTATTTTATATTACTAAAATTAAATTGAGAAATTATAGTTATGTCGAAATAAAATAAATGTCAATAATAATGAATTTAATACGAATACACGAATATTAATGTCATCCACACACGTTTTAATTTCGAGGATTAAAATTATAACTTTGCACGCTTAAAGCAATTCAACACAAGCCACAAACACAGAGCGCACGGTTTTTAATTTCGTTCACATTTAAAATATTCTATTCTACGCTTTACGCTCGCGCCGCCATTTTGATTCGTGCGGAAGTGACGGGAGACACAGATTTAGAGCGGAAATGGAAGGTACAGACGATCGTATAAAACATATCCGGGACTGACGATAGGCAATGCGCAAACTGAAGATTTAACATGATAGAAATGGTACCAGTGCAAATAGGAACGGGTTTTTTTTAATTAGAAATGAGTTATTTTTTATTTATTTACGAACCGTGCGCCCAGTTGGATTTCCAATCGACAAAAATGACGAACTTCTATACAAACTTTGATCCCCTATTTAACCGGAATTTTCAAAATATACATCCTTAGTACAACATCTATATTCATCACTCTTTTCGTCGCATGCGTTTCATTCATTTTCATTACACTAACCAACTACCATTGCTTCTAAGGACCTCACAATTAGCGATGAATCACCAGATAGTTCTAGAAAAACTATAAATTACTATGCAGATTGAACTACCTTCTTTACGATTTACTGATATTTATTGTGGTACGTGTGAAGAATTAAGTTAGTTATATCAGTTTAGTACTGTAGTTATCCTTATGTAAGTAATTTGTTCCACTGCACATCAACAGCCTCTTCTCTGTCACAGAAGGTGCGTGAATTGATAATCAGACACTCATCACGCGTGCTCATTGAGTTTTATCGATTTCAAACGAAAAAGTAAAAGTTTTCGCACGATAATTTTATTCAACAATTTTGTTCCCCCGGCCCACCGCGTCGCATCGCATCGCCCGCCCGCGCTATTACTTCGTTTTCTGTAACGTTTTTTCTGTTTTTTTTTTTTCTTTTTGGTCGGTTCCTAAGGGTGATTTTAAATATTAACTATGTAAATGTCTGTTAACTGCTCCCAAATTAAGATGATTATTTTATTATTCTTTTTTTTTTCTTTTAGGTATATACTTCCTTGTCATAAATTAAATTAAAATTAATTCCGCATTCAAACAAACGGTTTGGTATAGATACGTCAGCCGCCACTGGTATTATGTATCATAGATTAACTCGAGATAAGTATGTACATCATTGTCACTTTTAGTCAGTGTACCTCTTTTCAACATCTTTGTACACAGTTATACCATTGCGGAAACACTACAATCACTATTTTCCTGAAAACAATGCAGTGGAAACTGGTGTAACTTGGTTTTTAAGTGGATGCAGGGGCAGTCAACCCTGGTACAGCTACCTCTATCTACTTATAGGTTTGACCGCTGTACTGCGCCTTAGGCATGCGGGGCGATTTGGGGATAGGGGCGCCGTGAGCGTTGACGAATGAGTGGCCTGCAATGCCTCCTCGTCTCGCCGCGCACACAACTAAGGCGCGGTACAGCAGCACAGAGGTTTCGGTCAAACTATACATATTTATGTTTATGCCACAAAATACTGAGCATTTTTTTAAATCATGTCGATACGATTTGCACCTTCGGCTCGTGGTTAAATAATAACAGCCGCACGGATCGATCGAAGGTTAAGCTACCCTTGCCGAGGTCGGTCTGTCCATGGGTGACCATGACCATCCATGAGATATCGAGACCCCTCCGCATGTTAAGTCGTTGGTCTCGGCTGTCATTTGTATAGTAGTAAGTGGTTTATTTAGTAGTTAGGTGACTGCGGAGCGTGGGCTCTGGATTCGATTCCCGGGTCGGGCAAAGTGTTATTGGGTTTTTCCATAAGGAATTTCTAAACTCAGCTCAGAGTTTGGAAGATGGCGGTGTGATACCCCCGTGCCTAGGAAAGCACGTTAAGCCGTTGGTTCTGCGCCTGATCTCTCTCCGGTCATGTCGGGTTGCCGTCCCATCGGACTATGAGAGTGAGGGAAGAGAGAGTGCACCTGTGTCTGCGTACTCACTTGTGCACTATAATATCTCCCGCGCCGATCTCTGGTCTCTGCTGAGATTGGTCGCCATGGCCAAAATTCGGTCTAAAGGACTATTGATGTCACTTTTGCGGTAGCGTCGGGGGTCGGGTTGCCTCCTTCCCTCAAATATGGCGAGGGGGGGGGGGTGATCTTTTCGTTATGCTCGTGAACGGGTGCTGCTTGTGGTGAATGGTCGTCTTGATCATGGTTTTGTTACTGTTACTAACTTAACTGTTTATTTATTTTACCTCGATGGTCCTAGTTTATCATTTACTAGCTTTTTCCCGCGGCTTCGCCCGCGTGGATGTCGGAAGATATCCCATGGGAACGTGCTAGCGGGATTAAAAGTACCATAATGTGTTAATCCAGGTTATAGACTTCATTCACATTTTTTTTTTTTTTTTTTTTTAACTTGCATGGCGTGCAAGTTAAAAAAAGTTATTGTATAATCGGGTAACTGAGGGTAAAATTACTTACATTGTTAAAGGGGTTAAGATCATATATTTTTTGGGTTTATACTTAAAGTACCTCTTTATATGTATGTTTAAAGTACCTCTTTTTATGTTTAATTTTGTTTCATAATGTGTTTGTTTTTATCTTTAACTAATGTAATTGGCCTTGGCCGTTTTATATGTTAAAATAAAATAAATAAATAAATAAGTAACAGAATAAGTAATAAGTTAATAAAGTTATTGTTCTTTGAATTACTAAAGTGTCTATGACGAAAGTCGGGCTGAGCGATTACGAGTTTCCCATACCAACTTTCCTATTTTACCCTCCTATGGGATGATTTAAAAAAAAGGCTGATACTGTTAATTACGCATGATTTACCCCTTGATATACGTTTGTTTGTATATTGGCATCTTGCAGCTATTTCCTAATAACTAATTAGTCATTATTTAATCGTGCTTTTGTATGTTCTGCTGTCTTTTGTGTGCACTAAATAAACGATTTATCTATCTATCTATCACTAAAGCCACCGACGCTCACATGGATTCCCGGTCTGGTTCTCAATTTATTCGTGAGTTTTCAGAAACCACAAAAATCATTTTTAGCGTGGTGTGAGGCTAGAATGTCCGTTTTAACTTGGTCCTCATGATTCTGGCTCTAACCTTGACTTAAAGACTTTTCTAGTCTCACGCATTTCGTCATAAAGTAACCCAGAGCATATAGCAAACCTTCGCTATACCACGTCCTCAATATAAATTTCTGCCTGGCCTCCCTATGAGCCTCTGCAACATGTTTGTTCCAGCCAACTATAACCCACTTAGAGCACCTACTGCTGCCTCCCCGACCTATCACAGCAGCCTCAACTAAAGCATGTACGATGTCTGCTTACAGTTTCTCAATAACAATCTTGTGAATAGGGTTGTTACATATACTGTCACAGCATTCACAAGTTTGTGTTGGAAGTCGATTAGTTTTAATCTCTCATGACATTCACGCTGATAAGCTTCTATCTGATTTTGACTACTCTCTCCCCAAACAAACTTGTTCGCATTTATAACAATAACATTTCTTTGACAGCATAATATTCAAGTCACATTCTACTACCAGTGGCAAGAGTCCGAATTTACTGGTGCAACCTTAGTTTTAGCGCAAAGTAATCTTTCGCGAGTATGCCCGGAACTGTCAACCGAGCGGAGATAAATTGCAGAAGCATAGGCAATAATTGGGTGGCTAATGAGAACACATCTAGGAATTTCAATTTTAGAGAGAGCTTCCAAATTGTGTAAAACACTTGTCCATTCCCTTTGTATTTCATTATCTACAGGTTCATCCCAATCTGAATTCGATAGCCATAGCCTTTATAGTATTATTTTTGGAACAATAGTATATAATCCAAGCAAAGCCAATGGGTCGAATAACTTAGCGGATTTGGACAAAATGGAGCGCTTAGTTGCGCTGACTTGATCACATTGTATGTCAACTGAAACGCGGAAGGTATCTTGGGCCGGGACCCACTTCAACCCTAACACACTTGAAGTTTGAGAACTTAAATCTAACTTTTGTATTGATGAAGGGTTTGAATCATCATGAATTGCTGCTCGTGGTGACTGGTCGTCTTGCTGACCATGGTTTTTGTTGTTGTTATTAGTAATTAACTGTTTATTTATTTTTACATCGATGGTTAGCTAGTTCGCTAGTTTATCATTTGTGATTTCCGAGTTACAGCTTTAATTGCTATATGTAAACGGGCACGCCCTTTATGCCTGGAGGCTTTCATTCGGGTATTAAGTTCTTTTTACTTTTTTTGTTGGTATCCGGAGCGTGCATCAGCCAACACTAGTGACACAAAGCTGCTTTTCTTGCCCAGTATCACAGGATATTTTAGGTTCTCGTCAGCGTCTGCATTTCTCAACCTTCCGCCCACCCTGAGGATATTTTGGTTGTCTAAGAATGGGTTCAGTGACTTCAAAATGCTAGTGGTTTTTACATTTCCTTTTTGTTTTATTCTTCTAATTTCATCCGAAAATTCTTCTTCTTGTACTCTTTTTATGCAAAATTCCAAAGCATTTTGCAGTTCTTCTGTCGTCATCTCCTGACCCAGTTTGTTAAGGTCTCTTTTCATGTTTAAAACTCTTTTACAATGTACTATTACTCTCAATAACTCAGTAAGTGTATCATATTCTTCAAATTTTAGGAATTTCTCTTCTCCTTCTGTTACATTTACGTATGACTGTATGGGTTTCTTTCTTTCTAAATCTGTGGTTGACCTTAACGGTCTTTTGAACTCGATATTTTCCTCTACAAGCCAGGCAGGGCCGTTCCACCATAACGTTTTCTGTTGTAGTTCTGAGAAAGATGATCCTCTTGACGCTATATCGGCTGGGTTATGTGCCGACTGCACATGGAACCATTGGTTACTGCTTTTGTTTTCTAGTATCTCTACTACTCGGTTTGTAACAAATGGCTTCCATCGGTTTGGTTCTCCAAACAGCCACGCTAAGACTATAGTTGAGTCAGTCCATGCGAACACATTGTGTGAAGGAATTTTCATAGCTTGACTCACTTTGGTTAGCAATTTAGCTAGTAGTGTAGCTCCACTCAGTTCGAGTCGTGGTAGTGTAATGGTTTTGACAGGAGCTACGTTTGTTCTTGATGCGATAAGGTTTATCTTTATGCTACCTTCGCTCGTTTGTACACGGCAATAAAACACAGCTGCATATGCTTTTTCAGACGCATCGCAGAACCCATGTAATGTTATTCGTTCCTTTTCAGTGCTAATGGTGTTCAACCAACGTCTGATTCTTAATTTATTGACATTTTCTAAATCTTTTCTAATGAACTTCCATTGTTCTTTCAGTTTTTGCTTATGTCTTGATCCCATCCAACTCCTTCTAGCCACAATCCAATACTAGAATTTTTGCTGTTACAATAACTGGTGCTATCCACCCTAGTGGATCAAATAATTTCTGTAAATCTGACAGAATAGTTCTCTTTGTTATATAATCTGATGATATAGGTTCTAGTTGTAATTGGTAATGAAACTCGTCTCTTCCGAGATTCCATGACAGACCAAGAGCTTTTATGGTGCCGTCTAGCTTCAAGTCTAGGTTAGCCTTGGCATCAATAGATTTAAGAAACTCGGTATCATTAGACGCCCATTTTTGAAGTTCAAAGCCCCCTCGTTTCAGAATGGTAATGATTTGCTTACTAACACGAATTGCTTCTTCTGTTGTATCACAGCCTGATGTCAGATCATCAACATAGAAGTCTTCACAAATAATTTTGACAGCTTCAGGATATTGTTCACCTTCATCTTTTGCTAGTTTAATTAACGTTTTTATGGCAAGATAAGGCGCAGATGCTGTACCAAACGTAACTGTTTTCAATCTGTAGTCCTTGACTTCAGGTGGTTGGCAGTTTGACTCAAGGTTGGGGCTGACGCTACCACGCCACAATATTCTATGATAATCTGTATCTTTTTTATCTATAAGTACCATTCTATACATTTTGATGACGTCACTTGCGAAACACACCTTATGCATGCGCCATCTCATTATTATACTTCGCATATCTTCTTGTTGTACCGGACCAGTCATGAGCTCGTCATTCAACGATATGCCATTATTTCCTTTGCATGACGCATACCACCTCCGGTCCGCCGGTGGCCTGTGTTGCTCTATGGGGAGGACAGTGTAGGTCTTTCAACAAGTACCAGGTACTGGAACTTTTACTGGAAGAAGAATCAACAGCAGATGAAGTAAATGATTTTGATTTAGTTAAACTGTGACGTTTATCATTTTTAACAATCCTACCAACATTAATTGTCGCCATAAGTGTAGCTCGTTTACGAAGAAAATAGTAAAATTGTTCTAAAGATGGCGGATCCTTATCACTCCTAAATTCCTCCCATTTCCTGGCAGTTATGCAATCTAATTTTGTTGAGGCCAGGTAAATAATAACTGTATCCCACTTGTCAGTGGGTTCCCCTCGTAAATTCAACGCACTTAAATTTTTAGATAAAGAATCAATCAAACTGATGAGAACATCCGATTCCTTATGTAAGGATTAAATTGAGAACAAACACTTAATGTGTTCATTTATTAAAAGACGTTTATTATCACATCGCTGGCAAAGTAAATCCCAAGCAATTGAATAGTTGTTTGACGATACAGAGCTTATGACTGTAGAAGCAGCGCCCTCTAGGTAAGATTTAAGATAGTGGAACTTATTTACATCATCTATATTTTCATTGTTATGAATTAGCGATAAGTATATATCCCTAAAGGAAAGCCCCTTAGTTGATTCACCATTAAACGTAGCAATCTTAATTGGTGGTAGTTTTAAACCATGTGATATTTTGGATATTGAGTTGGACGAAGACTCAAATTTGCCACGATCTTTCTCAAAGTTGTCTAGCATGGACTGAGCTTTAGCAGTTAACTTGAAGAATAAATTTTCTGTAATATCACGCTCATTAATTTGCTTATCCGAGTCTTCATCCAACATTTCAATTTGCGATTGAACATCATCAAAGGTGCAAGAAAGGTCTCGTAACTTATTTAATCTTAGAGGTAATTCTTTACTATCTACCTTGCCTGATTCTATATATTTTTCAATTAATGTTATACGAGCTCTGATATTGCCTCTTTGTATAATTAAATCCTTTAAATCCACTCACACACACACAGTTACTGTTAGAATGATTGAAATAAACAATAAATAGGTACGTTATGATGCTCCTTTGCGAAGATAACAAACCGGTTTCACGGCCGACGACGCACGTCGGGTTTCGGCGTGATGCGATCGCGCGCAGTCGCACAGTGATCGACACTGTGCTAGTTGGAATGCACGGATCGACACACAGCGGATTTTATTGTTATAACTCTCGCAAGCCTACTCCCAGAGTACATCTGAAATCATCAGTAACTTTGTGTAAGAATATGTTATTGTATAATAGTACGTAAAAGGGAAATAAATACCTTGGATGGATGAACAATGTGGGAGCAAGAACTCGACACTATACACACTTGTGTTTTGAATGTTAGTACACCGACACAAATCTTATGACAATCGTTAAAAATGGATTATCCCTTAAATAACGCAATTAAGAACAGCAAATTAACCCTATTACGTAGAATTTATGTGGTTTTTTTTTTTGTAGGTAGGTACCTATTCTAAATTGCGGTAACATACTTTTGATATATTTATCGTAGTTATTAACGATGTCTACACAAATTAAAGCACATAGGATAGGAAATTATGGCTGCAGCTGCTGGCTGGCGAGTTTCTCGAGGTTTGTTAGTTCCTTGTCATTCGAATCTCGAATGACCCAATCATTGTAACGAAACTTTCGTAGATTCCTTTCTTCGGTCGGATCACGTCGGGGTCACCAAAATGATTCAAATTCAAATTCTAAATATTTTATTTCACATAAACCTACATGGGCACTTATGAAACGTCAGAAGCTAGGTGCACGGTTCCAATTGGTTGTTTCCTATGGAGAAGAGCCGGCAAGAAACTCCACGGTGAACCTACCTACGTATTATAAATATAAATCCATTTATTTCGGATTCTCCCATATTACAATCACAACTAAACACGATATAAATACAAATCACAATATACAAATAAATACAATCTCATCAAATAATAAATACAATGTCAAATAAAAATATTTTTTTGTTAAATTAATCGGAAATTAATAATATAAAATACAAATAACAATAAAAGTTTAGGGCAAGTTTTGGATAAAAATAATAACATAAATTTATAAAACAGCAAATATCACGTCGCTCGTTAACGTGCCCTTGCTATATGCCTACTGCAACACAACCTAATATAAGGACAGTCCAATCGCCCAGCAATCATCACTAGGACAGCATTGGAGCTGACCCGCACCCTGCGCACCAAGGACGCGCACCGCTTGCGCATTGTGGCGCAAGCGGTGCGCGAATTGTGGGTGTGACCTACCAAATTTTGACGTTCAAACGTGCCTTTCATGTGCCTAATTGAAATAAATTATTTGACTTTGATTTCGAGCAACACATTTAAATCTTTCAATCCCTGACTCATTTTGAGCGACTCATGTCCGCTGAGTTTCGTTCGTCTACCCTGCTCTTAATAATTTAAATAAACAAGTACCTACTATGAAAAGCTTCCATAGAGATGGCGATATTAATTAGTTCTGTCATCCTCGCGGTGGTTAATGTAGTGTCAATCGCCATAAGATCAGGGCGCCTTAAGCCTTTAGTAGCAATATGTGGTATTTGTTTTTAGTTTTTATTTTTATCGGTAAGTGAAAATTTTGTTTATTAAAATTGGAATTTATAAATAAAATAAATAATAATAATAGTAAATTAATTTTGATATAAAATTAAGATGTAAAAAAAAATGTTATTGGTGCCAACGTCTTCTGCGAAGGGTGAACCGAAGATTTTATTTGAATTTTAATAATAATGTATTTTATTGTTATTTTTGCATATGCCATTTTAATTATTATTTGTTTCATTGTATTTGGGTGATAAAATATAAGTATACCCTACTTATATTTTATCAAACTCATTCGTGAGTTTCCTTATTTAGGAAATAAGTAGCCAGATGGGATAGTTAAAAAAGTTTGTTGTAGTTTTGTAAAATTAATATTTAGTAAATGCATGTACTAAATAACAATTATAATTATTATTTATCACGCCACAACCCTTAAGAGACGAGCTTAAAGAATAAAGTCAAAAAGAATTCGGCGAAGATGAAGAAGCGGTGAATCGGGGGTCGAAATTTAATTTATTTTTTGTTGCAGCCACAGTATCCTCAAACTATGTGCCCCACTCACAACACCACACAGCAATAGATGCATTTGTACAAAGATTAAAGCTTGAAAAGTGGGAGAAGGAAGAAGCACCATGTTTGGAGAAAACACTAACCCTATTGGAGAATGTGAAGAACTTCACGCTGTGGGCAACTTGGGGTAAGTAAAATAGTGTATCACATCAATCCATCATTTGCACAAACAAAACATATCATCACGCCTCTATTCCCGAAAGGGATAGGCAACATAACTGGCTTCATATGGGTATACTATAGGAGTAGTTTTGCTTGGACAATTCCTGTTGTTTTCGGATTGTTTTTGTTTTTGTAATTCATATTTGAATACTAGTTTATTTATTTATTTAGTGGCAAAAAAATATGTATTAGGTATGTTGAAACTGTTGGTACTCCCCGTCACTTGTCCATAAGGGTTAACCAGCGTTAGACAGCATTTATCTGACATTAATCAGCCGTGAGGCACACACTATTATTGTTATAAAATTATTTTCACTTTTGATTTTGTTATTATGTGTTGTCACATGTTGTCGAAGTTTTGGTTCTAGAACATGTCGTTTTCCACAGGATGTTTTGTAAGAAAGAAAGAAAGAAAGAAAGAAAATAAATTTATTTGACTCGGTTAAGGCACTTAATATTCACAAAAAAACAGAAAAAATTAAAATAACTTAAAGTAGTATTGTGCCTCACGGCTGCGCCAAATAGGCCCAGTTCAGCATAAATGCCAGACAACTATCTGACGCTGGTTTTCAACTGGACCTTATGTTACGAGGACGTCTTACGGATGTAAATCAGTTTTATAGTGTGTAAGTGTTTTATATTTAAATAAAAATAGATAAATGTGTAGCAAATAAAAATAATATTAAACTCAATTAGATATTTGTTTAAAAATAATTATATAGTGCTGTATAAGGAAAGAAATAAAATGGTATGGTTGCGCAAGAAACAATGGACAGTCGTGAATAAATAACAGATAACTACATCATGGATTGATAGCAATGAAACATTCAAATTAATCATGTCTAGGTTTCGTTGGTTTTCCTTCAGTCAACTCAATCTGCCTAGCCATTTTTCAACTATGTTGGGGTCGGGGTTTAACCTAACCGGATGCAGCTGAATACCAGTATTTTACCTGAAGCCACTGTCCATCTGACCTCCACAACCCAGTTACTGGGTTACATGATACCCCTTGGTAAGACTGTTTGTCAGACTTTTGGGCTACTGGCCCGTAACGACTGTCAATGATGTACAGACGCCAGCAGGTCAACCTACCCGAAACTGTCAATATCCCCAATCAAATTTGAACCTTATACTTTAGTAATAAAGTTGAAAATCTATTAAAGAAAGGTGACAGATTTTTGTAGGTTGATGTGCGTCTGTAAGAAAGACAGCCGGGACCAACGGCTTAAAGTGTTTTCCGAGGCACGGAGGGGCTCAATTTGTAATGGATGGTCACCCATCCACGAACCGACCGCGGCAAGCGTAGTTTAACCTTCGATCGACTCGTGCGGATGTTACCATTTAGCCGCCAGCCTTCAATAATAGACTAATTTAAGTCTACGGAAGAAGACCAATCTCACATAATAATTCCTTCTCTCTTGAATGCCGGTCGCAAACAAGTGACTGCTGGCGAGGCATCTTGGGTTCGATATCCAGATCGGGTAAAGTGTTATTGGTTTTTTTCCCGGTAGCAGCCCGGAGTCTTGATTTGTGGCAATGGCTCTCTCTCCCTATAAATTAATACATAAACATAACTGGCGAAATAAGGGTGTACACATAAAAAAAAAAACTCAAAACTCAAAGCATTTATTTCAATTAAACCAATTACAGGCACTTTTGAATTGTCAAGGAGTCGGTCAGTCAGAAATATGAAGCTAGTCGCCCATTCCAAAGCGTAGTAGGTACCAATGGAGAAGAACGGGCAAGAAACTCCACGGACACTCTTTTAAATAAAAAAAAATTGATCAATCAATCAAGCTATACATTTCCAGATTATGATGATCTCGCAATTGTATAGAACTTCCGTACTATACGAGGTCAGCTTATACTGGAAATCTAAAACTTGATGTGTAGCCGTGTGTACTGATAGGCTTGATAGAAAAAAAAGAAAGAAAGAAAGAAAAATTGTTTATTCTGTACAAACAAAACGCACATTCAACAAAATGACATAAAATACACACTTACAAAGTGGCCATTTCATCTATGGCTACTATGGATGTTGTTGAGATTTTATTGTTTCCGTCAGTATAGTTATTTCAGGGGTCATGGGTTTGATCCCCGCGTTGGGACAAAAAAATATTATTAGAACCGAGGTACTTAGGTAACTGTTGAATCTAACAAAACAACGATTAAGAAGCATGGTTAGTTTAGGTCAGGGTTATTTGCATACATAAGTCAATATTACATTAACTAGGTAGGAAGTACTAGTGATCTTTAAATTAATTGTAAAACAAATATTTTTTTTGGTTATGCGTAAAAGAATTGATTATAAGAAATATTTGTTTTTCCTGCTAAAATGTTAGCAATACAAATCTGAATAATGAGTAAAAAAAAAACATTTTTTTAAAGTGGCTTCTGGAATTAAAGTTTTTTTCATAATATTATTTATTTGCTTAGAAAGTAGGTACACAAATAAAGTTGTTTACAAAATGTTGAGATCCCTGTACAATTTACTAATTTCGCATGCAAACATTGAAAATAGTCCACTTGGTAGTTTTTTTTTTCCAACGGGTTTTTCGTTCAAATTAAACAAATATTATTTAATGTGAAAATAAATTGAAAATCAAATCAACAATAACTAAATTATATTATTAAAATTTGAAAATTGACTAATATATTAATTTGTTGCATGCTAACAAATATTGTAAATTTGCATGGAAAAATGAGAAAAATAAAATACTTGTTCTTGTTTTTTTTATTTGTGTTTGTTTTTTAATGTTGTTTGGATTTTTTTTTATGTAAAAAATCTTTTTTTAGATGAAAAAATAAGTACAGATGACCATAGAACTTACCTACTCCTTTTTTGAAGTCGGTTAAAAAATAGATTTGAACTTTTGAAATAACCTAGAAATTATTTGAGTGAATAATAATTTTATTAGTTTTCGTTATTTAGTCTAGACGTAACCTAAAAAAGTAAACTGAACCTTTTGGACACAACAACAAGATAAAATCCGCAGCTAAGATCCAGGTCTTGAAATCTTCTTCTAACATAACATTACATCACGCCTGTATTCCACGAAGGTATAAGCAGAGGTGTATAATACAATACATCTACATTTCACCAGTTACATTTGTTTATGTCCCATGTAATAGGGGGCAAGCTTATTTCCATCAAGCGGTCACAAATCCGGGCTGCTACTAAGAAATTCGTGACGGAAGGCCTCATAACAATTTTGCCTTTACCTTATTATGGACGCTTCTAATGTGCATGTTCTTCTACATTGTTCTAACATGTACTTATAATTTCACCTTAATGATGTAACCAATTTTTTGTAACAATTTTTTTTTTAATTAATAATGTTTCCATGGAGTTTCTTGTCCGTTCTTCTCCATAGGTACCTACAAAGCTTTGGAATGGACAAATAGCTTCATATTTCTGTCTGACCGACTCCTTGACAATTCAAAAGTTCCTGTAAATGGTTAAATGAAATAAAACCTTTGAGTTTGAGTTTGAGGACTTTAGGCTCAGCAGTCGAGTAATCAGTAATCTCCTTATAATTAATTTTATTCCAGTTTGGAATGCCAACACTGTTCCTACGGGTAATCTCTACGGCTCCTGGGCTAACTTTGGCAATTTCGACCAGTGCATGAAACCGCCATGGCTGGAGACTCATCCTCAATTTAAGACAAAATACTGCTTGGCACAGCTGGTGCTGTCAGATGATCCAAAGAAGAAAGCTGAATTTGATCCTTATGGGTCTACGGAAGAATATCTTAATGTGAGTATAAAGTCAAATATACAGCCTTAGTTTATGTTGTTTGTGTGAGCCCGTGGCTAAGTAATAACAGCCGCAGGGGTCGATCGATCAGGTTAAGCTACACTTGCTGCGGTCATATATATAGTCCTCCAGACCGTATTTCGGCGACCAATCTCAACGGAGACTAGCCTTCGGCGCGGGAGATATTATAGTGCACAAGTGTGTGCGCAGACACAGGTGCACTATCTCTTCCCTCACTCTCAGAGATCAGGCGTAGGACCAACGGCTTAACGTGCTTTCCGAGGCACGGGGGTATCACACCGCCGACTTCCAAACTCCGGGCTGTTACTAAGAAATTACTATTGGAAAAACTCAATAACACTGCCCGACCTGGGAATCGAACCTAGGACCTCACGCTCAGCAGTCGCGCTTACAACCACGAGACCAAAGGGGCAGTTACATCATCACCATATATACATACCGAGACCTCGGAAAGCACGTTAAGCCGTTGGTCCCGGCTGTCATTCTTGGATATTTAACAGTCGTACCGGGTCGTCAGAAACCTAAAAGGTTGATAACCAGTTTCACCAAGAGGTATTGTATTAGTCAGTAACTGTGTTGTCGAGGTCAGATAGGTAATCGCTCCATGTAAAATACTGCTATTGAGCTGCATCCGGTTAGACTGGAAGCCGACCCCAACGTGGCATAGTTGGGAAGAACCTAGGCAGATGATGAGTTCGTGTTTAGCTTTAATCTGAAAAGGGGTCATAATAAAAACTTTTACCATATGATCAACTCTAAACCCGAATTAAAAAAGCAGTATGTAAAGGCTCCCCCAGAGAGAGGAGGTAGGGGAGAGGCTGTCCGATGGATCCACTTCCGACTAACTCCTCTCCATCGCCGTCAACACCCATCAACATCATCCAGACCAACCTCCAGCACAGCCAGACTGCCACGGCTAACCTACGCAGGGCACTGGAGGTCAAGCCCCGAACCATCGCACTGATCCAAGAGCCGTGGATCAGGAACAATAGAATATGTGGCCTCGGTAACATCGGAGGTAAGCTAATTCTCAACACACACAGCTCAGATAAGCCAAGAACCTGCATCTACATACCCAAAGACATTCCTATCGCACCACTCACCCAATTCTGTTCCAGAGATCTGACAGCTGTCAGGCTCCTGACCGAAGGTAGCGTTCCAGATGTTGTACTGACCTCGGTATACATGCCAGGCGAGGACTTAGACTGCCCGCCTAAAGAGATGGCCGACCTAGTGCAGCACTGTGAACGCGCCGAACTAGACCTGATCATCGGCACCGACTCGAACGCCCACCACCCACTCTGGGGCAGCGACGCACCGAACTCCAGAGGAGAGGTACTATCCACCTATTTATTCTCTACTAACCTTAATATTATAAACCGCGGCTCAGAACCCACTTGGGTCACAGTCCGTGGACAAACGATTATAGACCTAACACTTGCTACGGAAAACGCGACAAACCTTATTACAAACTGGCACGTATCGGACGAACCTTCCTGTTCTGATCACAGAAGAATCCGCTTCTCACTAACTACCAACACTAGAAAACCCGATCCGAGGCGAAACCCAAGGCGCACCAATGTTCCCGGGTACAAACGCCTCCTGGCCTCCCTATTGGCTAAACACCTAATGCAATTTACCATAAGAGACCGAACACAATTAGAATACACCGTAACAAAACTATCTGAATATATAACCGAAGCATACCACGCATGCTGTAAACTAAGAGCGCCACAGACCAAGAAGGAGAGAAACCCCTGGTGGAACGCTGAACTTAGTAAACTCAGAGATGCGCTACGTAAGCAATTTAACAGAGCCAAAAATACTAGACTCCCGGACGACTGGGAGTTATACAAAGAAACCCAATATATATACAAAAAGCAGATTAGAACCGCCAGAAGGACAGCATGGCGTAAGTTCTGCGAATCCATCGAGACAAACAATGAAGCCGCAAGGGTAAGGAAGATCCTGTCAACCGATCAGGACCGAACCCTCGGCGCGCTTAAAAAACCCGACGACTCATACACACTGACTGACCGTGAAACCAGTAAGGTCCTTCTCGAAACCCACTTCCCAGACTGTGCAGTCCTGGAGGACAGGACATGGGAGGCTGAGCCAGAATGGACCCCAACGGATCAAGACTGGTCACGAGCCCGCAACATTATAACAGATGACCGAGTAAAGTGGGCTATTAACACCTTTCAGCCATACAAGTCGGCAGGTCTGGATGGCATCTTCCCAGCCCTGTTGCAGTGGGGGGCGGACTATCTCACACCATGGCTGGTGGAGATATTTCGAGCCTGCATAGCACTCAGGCTCGTACCTGTCGCATGGCGCGAGGTGAAGGTCATTTTTATACCCAAACCTGGCAAAACCGACTACACGCAACCCAAGGCTTATAGGCCCATAAGCCTCACATCCTTCCTACTGAAAACCCTTGAGAGACTCTGTGACAGGCATATCCGAGACGGACCTCTCCGGGTAAAACCACTACACAAACAACAGCATGCGTACTCCACAGGCAAATCAACGGAATCAGCGCTCCACAGCGTGGTTTCCAAAATTGAATGTGCAGTGGATCACAAGCGCTCGGCACTGGCTGCCTTCATTGACATCGAGGGCGCCTTTGACAAAACCACGTTCAACAGTATAAACACGGCCCTCGACAGACACGGCATAGACTCGACACTGAGTGGCTGGATCACCAACATGCTCAAACTAAGGGCTGTACAAGTCACAGTAAATGACACTACGAGAGCCATCGTTGCGAAGGGATGCCCGCAAGGGGGAGTCCTCTCGCCTCTCCTATGGAACCTGGTAGTAGACAGCCTCATCAAAACACTCAACGACAATGGTTATTTCACCGTAGGCTACGCTGACGACATAACCATAATAATTAACGGCACCCACGAAAACACTCTATGCAACCTCATGCGTCATGCCCTGAAAATAGTAGAGGAATGGTGCAACAACCACCAACTCTCAGTAAACCCTACAAAAACCGAACTGGTTCTCTTTACGAAGAAGAGGAAACTGACAACACTACAACTGCCACGATTCTTCGGAACAACCCTAAGCCTCTCAGCTGAAACCAAATACCTGGGCATCTATCTGGACAAACAACTTAACTGGGCAAAACACACGAACTATATCACCACAAAAGCCAGCATATCCCTGTGGCAGTGCAAACGACTGCTTGGTCGGAATTGGGGAATCAGCCCCAAGGTCACCCACTGGCTATACACCACAGTCATCCGACCGATTATCACATACGGCTCACTGGTCTGGTGGCCCAGGACAGACCGGTGCACAGCCCAAAAAGATCTCGAAAAACTACAGCGGTTTGCTTGCGTCGCAATCACTGGTAGTATGAGAACTGCACCCACCGCCGCCCTACAGGCAATGCTGGGACTGCCACCTCTGCACCTCATCGTGCGGGAGGAGGCGGCCCTGGCCACCTTTAGGCTCCATTTAACAGGAACCCTATGCAACGACTCCAGAGTTAAGCACATACGCATTAAGGAGGATGCGATCAAACGTGAGCCAATGATGGCATCACCCTGCGACAAAGCCCCGAAAACACACCACTTTCAAAGGCACTACAATATAACACTTACAGAAGAACAGTGTGACTACTCAGGCCCAAAAGAGATGAGAGTTTACACCGACGGATCAAAGACCGACTCAGGTACCGGAGTCGGAGTTTTCTCACATGACCTCAACATAAATATATCCAGACCGCTGGGAATGTTCAACACCGTCTATCAGGCGGAGTGTGTGGGCATCATACAAGCGGTCCACGCCCTAGAAGCCAGGAGGGTTACGGACAGCCACATACGCATACTCTCCGACAGCGCCTCAGTTCTCCAATCCTTACGGAAGAAATATACTACCTCGAAGCTAATACTAGAATGTCACGATGCACTAGAACAAATAACGATATCTAGCCGCAACACGGTGACACTGCAATGGATAAAAGGACACAGCGGATCGCTAGGTAACGACGCGGCTGACGAACTTGCCAGACGTGGATCCAGCACGGCAGTCTGCGGACCCGAGCCTGTCGTACCCATACCCTTCAACCAAATACGCAGGTGGCTGCAGAAGTTCACCCACACACAAGCGGAACGTTGGTGGACCTCGACACCAGGTTGCAGACAGTCAAAGGAGGCTATGCCATCTTTGGACGGCAGGCTGACCAGGCGTTTGCTACGCCTGGACAGGAACGGCCTGCGCCTGGTGACGGGGACCATCACGGGACACTGTTCGCTAAACAAGCACTTCCACACAATAGGCATAACGGACAGTCCTCTGTGCAGGGCGTGCATGGAGGCTGAGGAGACCGTTGCGCACGTACTCTTCGAATGTACGGGCGTCACCCAGATTAGAACAGAAACCCTCGGGTCACCCAGATCATACACAGACGTTCTAAACAGACCAGGAGACCTAATCAGCTTCTGGAGGGAGGTGGGCTGGTTGGAATAACCACCGAACGGCCGCTATGGCCCACGCACAATGGTCCACCTGACGGACTAAGTGCGGAAACCAAACCCCCTAACATAGAACATAGAACATAGGCTCCCCCAGAAAGGCGCGACGCGACTCTAGTGGAACAATTTCAATGAAAACTTCACGGAAAATGTTCTACAGGTATTGTGTCGCACCTGTCTGCGGTAGCCTTAACGCTTTTCCCGCGTATCCTGCTATAATTATTATTAATGAACAGAGATTTTGTTAACATGGCGAAAGTCGTCGCCGCTGCAGTGGCTGAATGATTGGCATCTACGTTACAGTTACAAGTTGATAAACCAAACAACCACTTTATGTTGAAGAGTAAATAAATAAACAAACAACCAAATGTATGTCTATGATAAGTCGGGACCCCAAGCTCCCAACCCAGAAAGCCAACTCGCAGAGGCCGTTTATATATATATTTTTTTTTTTGTGGTTCCCCCGTATCCCATTGCATCCCATCGGACTATGAGAGTGAGGGAAGAGAGAGTCCACCTGACTCTGCGCACACACTTGTGCACCATAATATCTCCCGCGCCGAAGGCTAGTCTCCGTTGAGATTGGCCGCCGTGGCCGAAATACGGTCTGGAGGACTATATATATGTATAGATGGTCACCCAGACGCGTTTTATGGAACCGACGATTATCCCTGTACGTGTGCATATGTACCCAAGGACAAGCCTCGGTTGGTGCAGGATATGTAAACAAAGATATTTAACCATGGGTTTGGGTGGCTAAAGTGGACTGGTTACCTAGAACTATGGAAGGATTATGGCCCCTGTTTGAAAAAGGCAGTCGTACACGGCAATAGAATCTATGTACAACTAAATCTACCTAATATTAGCGCTCTGAGCACTTTATTTATGTTTGTGTATGCATACATTTGGCTCGCTAGCGCTATGTTCAAGTAGGTCTATTTAAAATAATAGATTATTCTTATGTGAATATTTTGCCGTGCGATGGCCAAGTCATTATATATAATAAATAAATAAAGATGTCTAATATTAATACGGTCATTATAAAATGTTGTTATTTAACTAATTAGGTAACATTTTAGGACAAATTTGTTGGATAGATGCTCCCATAGATAGTTACTGAATAAATTAACCAAATTGGTTTTAGTACATTAGATCTCACAACTTTTTGCGGTAGAATTACTGCGTTCCGAGACGTGCATTTTTGCACATATAATATTTTTCATGGGATATTTTAGACACGGATAAAATGGCTACAATAATTATTAATAAATAATTATTAACATTTACTTTAATAATTCTTTGTGAACCATTTGCCTTTTGCCTTTGTTAACCTTTAATTATGTCAATTATAAAGAAATATCCACGTTCTCACATAATTATGATTGTTTATTATATTGTTATAGCAAAATCTGTTCAACCATTTTAGCGTGACAGCGTAACAAACAAACAAACTTACTAAAGTTAGGATTGATAAAGTATGGATCATTAGTAAATTACGGGTACTTTAGATAATCGTAATCATAATCATTTATTTGCAATAAGTTTTGGTACAATGTTGGTGTTATAGTCGGTAATAAGTTCCTAATACAAAGTCAGACATTTGATATGCAAAACATTACAATGTAGGTATTTAATGCTAGAGTATAATATTATATTTATGTCCAATGGCATGCTTTAAATATGTCTATTATTCATTAATTTTACAAACATTCATTATTAATATTATATTTATTTAGCCATAGTTAGTAGTAGCCATAATTTTAACTATATTAAAAATAAATTATTGAAATGAAATGAAATGAAATTGTTTATTCTGTAAATAGGATATTGGAATCACTTTTACACGTCATCTTAAAAAAAATATTAAAAATTAGCTAGATGAGTTCGGTGTTTCCTATCTGACTACTCTGAGAAGAAAGGCCGAAACAAACTCAGAGGTCACAGTCTCTTTTAAAGTCCAGACATAATCTTGATCAGGTCATATGAGGACCATGTAGATTATTGTCTGAAATGGTCTTTTGAGAAAAGAACCACACAGATTTGAGTGGACCTGTTCTGTCAGTGCAAGCATTTTTGTCAGTAATCGTGGAGCTCAACCCAGAACTTAAGGAGCTCAACTCGACGAACAATACCAAAGAAAGGACATTTGGGTAGGCCTCATAAACTACTCAAACTGCCAGACCATCATTAAAACTAAATAAGAAAGAAAAAATAATAATAATTAAAAAATCCACATAGTCCTCACATTAACAAAAATAAAAAAAATAAAAATACTTATAAAGTAATTAGTATTAGGTAACTAACTCTTTAAAGTTCTTTGGTATTTTGTTATAGATAAGTCCATACATATGATAACAGTTCTTTTCATACAGGCAGAACTATTCCATGTGGATCTCTTACTTTTCGAGGGCAATGGTCTTGAGCCTTTTCAAACAGGTTAAAGTGCTGTCGGACAAATTTAGCACATTCTATAATATACATACTGGGTAATGTAAGGAGTTTTAATTTCAGAAACAATGGTTTACAAGTACACCGCTATAGTGCCGCGCGATTTGCCCGCTGGTTTGGAGAACAGGTATGCGTTGCCCGCTCCGCTCCCGCGCCGCCGCCGCTGCCGCCCCGCTGCCCGCAAAATTCGAGGCAGAGGCCTAAAGGCTTTATCAGCGTCTGTTGATCTACCCCATAGTATAAGGCCGTATTGTAGAGTCGAATCAACGCAGCCGACATGATACGCAGTCAACATCGTACTCTGCGACGAGGTCTTTCGCAGTGTGTTTTTGTTCATACAAAGAGAATATGACAACGTCGCATTTTCTTAGGTTTAAATATGAATGATTGGTTTGAATGAAGATTATTTACTCGTACTTATCAATGAAACTTAGATACACACATCGCAGGTCTAGTGGGAAGTTATCTTAAAAAAATAATTGCCAGTTGATTCTTTGATATGGTCTCATTCATACCCTCTAGAGTACAGTAATAGGATGTAAAAAAAAACACCTTGTATATTATTATCAAAAACATCGTGATGATACTGTTGATATTTCCGAGGCTAAATAAAATATTATGGATTTTCTTCCGGTTTTTTATGCCAACCTAACCTTTGTCTTTCTATCTAAAGTACCCGTAATTTACTAATGATCCATACTTTTTTAATCCTAACTTTAATATATTATTATAAATGTGAAAGTGAGTTTGTTTGTTTGTTTATTACGCTGTCACGTTAAAACGGCTGAACAGATTTGAATGAAATTTAGTACATGCGTAGACTATAATATAGGTTAGGACATAGAATAGTTTTTATCCCGATATTCCCAAGCGATCGAGACTTATGCGGGTAGAACCGCGGGGCGCAGCTAGTAACATTATAAATGCGAAAGTTACTCTGTCTGGCTGTCTGTCTGTTTCTTTTTCACACCTAAGTTGCTGAACGGATTTCAGTGAAATTTGACACACAGGCAGACCATAATCTGGGTTAGGACATAGGGTACTTTTCATTCTGATAGCATATTTCCGTGATATAATTTCCGATCCCTACGCGGGTTAAGCCGGGGCAAGAGCTAGTCAGTCATAAATGTTGCGCGACGGCATCGTTAATCAATTACTGTATGACTCAACAACAACCGTATTACTATAAAAATAGAATAAACAATCGTATTTATATGGCAACTCGGATATTTCTTTATAATTGACATAATTAAAGGTTAACAAAGGCAAAAGGCGAATGGTTCACGAAGAATTATTAAAGTAAATGTTACCATTATTATTCATTATTGTAGCCATTTTATCCGTGTCTAAAATTATCCCATGAAAAATATTATATGGGTATTTCTCTGAGTTGGTGCAAAATGGGTGAAATAGTGAGAAAAAAAAATAATATGTTTTTTATGACATCAAATCAAAGATATAATACATTTATAATTTCTGACCGATTTATACGTCATTCCACACGCAATTATTCAAGATATTGATATAATATTTTTTTACTGACTGAAGGTAATGAAATGAGTACATCTGGTAATGATATTCTTCTAGAAGGTAATGAGCAAGTATCCCTGGTAATTAATAAAAAAAAACTAGTTAGTAATCATACTGTATTTATTGAAGATCAGAATAAAATTTGTCTTCCAAAATGTTACAGATTATATAGTAACTTAGTAAGTAAATAAGGCATTATTTGAAAACTTAGCCGTTACAATAATTATTGTTGAAACAAAAATAAAAATAATCAAGAACTTACTTAAAAACGAAACAATACTTAATACCGTAATTTAATAATTATTTAACAAATCAGTCTTAAAAACAGTCCACGTTCTATAGCTATAAAAAGCATATACTTATAAAAATAATAACAAAAAAAATATATTGATGTATCAATTATTAAAAACATCTCTCCAATAATAGTTTGTAATTTCTTCTGTTAAATCAATATTAGAAACATACGAAGTAGAAATACAACATATCTAAGTAATTATTGGTTCTTGCTTTGGTAAGTTTATTAAAATATTTCTTCATCTGAAGAAGAGCAATCAAAAAAGTTGGGCTTCTTCTTCATCTTTATAGTATTTAAGGGTTTATTTGCACAAACCTTAACATTTTGCGTTAGTTCTTGCTGATTTGCTGCCAAATCACATTTCGAAATAAATTTAGCAAAATCATTTTGGTAACTAGGATTTGGTATTTTTATCTTCTTTTCAATAAATGACATATTACTCCAGTCCAGTTTTTTGTCCGAAAGAATAGTAATTTTTTTACTGTCAGGGATACCACTTGATGAAGCTGTGACACTTTGGGGAGCACTTTGAAGCTGTGCATGATGTTCAGTAGTAGGGTATAAACAATTTGTTACATCTAAGAGAACGTTTCTTGTTAATGTAGAATTCGCATCCAGAAAGTCTTCTAGTTGAACATCATCGTTATTCAGTAAAGGTGGTAGTTCCATGTAGCCTAAGTGGTATCCATGACAGCATATCTTGTCAATTCCGCATAAAAAGCAACTCAGTTTTCTAAAAGTTAATCGAAGATTATTGTAAGACCAAAGAACCTGATGCACCGACATAGTGCCTCGAAATATTTGGACATTTGAAGGAAATGTTCGTTCTTGTACTTCTTTCTCTGAGACATACAGCAGTTTGATGTTCTTTATTTTCATTTGGACTAAATTCCAGAACTCTTTAAATGAACCGATATCATTGCCAAAACGTACAATCTGATCTGCTGTCCTCTTTAGGACAGCACCGACACCATCTGGTGCTCCTTTTCCATGTCCCGCTTCTAAGTAATTCCACGTAACACAGTTAATTTGTGGAAAATCATACTGCAATTGAGTAATTACATAAAACATGAACCGGTTTCTGTACTGACTCGATGGACTATCCGAAACAAAATGTATTGTGTCAATAAGTGGTGATATTTCTCTAATATACCCAAGCAGTGGTATAAGATGCGCCCATATCGCGCTCGCATCATGTCGATTGCATTCGCTGACGCTGCAAACATTATACGTCTTCATAACACCAGTCTCTGGTTCTATTAAATAGACAACGGATGTATGCAATGTTATTTGTAGACGACTGCCACCGAAATGGTAACTTTGAATTTCCTCATTAAATTTTGTTGAGTAATTTTCTGAAAAATCTAAATGTACAACTGCCTCGCTTGAAGATATGGTCGCTTTTAAAGATTTGATTTGCTGGAACTGGGCAACAATGTTTGTACAATGCTTAAAATATGAACTCAACGAATTATCTAACTTTTGGATGAGGTTTCTTGGATAATCTTGTATAAGTGTTTTTGTATTAACAATTTTAGTTTTTTCTTGACCTTTTGTAATATAGTTTTCTTTTTTTGCACACCATTGATAATACTTTACCTTATCATCATTGTTAAATTCTTCAAAATGTATTATTTTATTTTTGCATTTCGTACAAGTGCGACTTAAACATTTTTCATCATATAAATTACAGCAAAGACTTTGTAACACAGCCGTACCTTTTGTTTCCTTAACTATTTTGTTCTTATTAAGACAATTAATTAATAAATCAAAGTTTACATGTACTTTACATGCGCAGGTGTTTCTATTGGATTCTTTTGGATAGATAGCCCAAAATGGTCTATATTTGCAAAATGTTGAATAAGGTACTTTCTTATTTTCGCTGATGATGAATTTTTTATGTAGATTTACGAGTGAATCAGTCAAATAACGTTTTTGTTTTCTTATTCCATATCGCTTTATGAACTCCTTCTTTCCGGGAGATATCTTAGTGTTGCTATCATCATCAAAAAAGTCTTCAATTTCCTGTTTTATAATACTGGTTGTGTTATTTGAATTATCAAGAATAACACGATCTCTGACTCTAAAACTACTTGCTCTTCCTAAAATTTTATGCCTTTTAAAAGATTCTTTGTTGATACTTACTATATCACTAAGTTTACGTTTTTCATTTTTATTTAATGTTTGGTATTTTGAACTCAGACTCCTAGTTAGGTACTCACCGAATAATATTTTCTTCTTTACTTCTTCTTTTTTATCTGCATCTACAGATTTAATCAAAATGTCCACTTTTTGTTCTGTTGAAGGTGTTTTGTTTTTTTGGATCTCTTTCTTACTTTTTATCATTCTACCCACCATTTTTTTCAAAGCATCTCTTTCTTTTTCGATCTTTTCTTTTTCTAATTTCAATTGACCTATCTGCTTTCGTATACCGTAACGCATTTTTTGAACTAATTTTTTTTTTTTTAAACATGATTTGCAGTTAGTTTTACGATCATCAAGAGTTTGACAAGAGGGCCCTTCTAATGGATCTTTTTCATGAATAGTTGGTTTTTCCACTTTTTCTTCACAAATCCTAGAACGACGTACTCTATTTTCATTTGCATTTTTTATTTGACATGCTACATTACATGATTTTGATTCATCTTGTACTTGATGAGATGACTGTTGTAATGGATCTTGAATGATATTTTCTGTTTGGTTACTCGTTGAAGCCGAACAATCAATTAACACCTCACAAATTGTTTTGTTCTTCGTTTTATTTTCTAAATGACGTTTGCTATTTAATTTCCATCGTTTTCGCTGTAGTCTTTGTTCTCTTGGTGTCATGTCAGCAATGCTTTTAATTTTCTTTTCTTCCTTTCTCTTCAAATATCTAAGCCTTTCTTTTTCTTTCTGTATCTCGTATTTCTCCGGATCATTTTTGATAGCTTGATAAATTTTTCTTTTATGTAATCTTGCTTGAAGGAGCTTTTCTTCGTCAGTTTTTTTCTGCTTCTTTTTAGGCATGTTAGATGTTCCTGTAAATATAATAAATTGCACTTATTACAACAATTAATTATTACAGTTTCCTAGCAAAGTTATGTTCCACGTTTTATTAATTGCAAAGCAAGCGAAGCGACCACCTGAAATATGAAGCCAGGATTCCTCACTTAGGCACTCTTATGCATTATAAATAGACGTGCTTTGAAACTGTACCGAAAAAAAGTTATTTAAAAATATTCTCATTACCTTCACTTCTACATCATTACCATCACCTTAAAAACTGAAGGTAACTGACGGTAATGTATTAGAGGGTAATGAGATCTACAAACTCTTTTTGATATTAAGCAAAAAATAATTAAGATATTTTTTTTAAAACCAATTACTAGGTATTTAAATCAACCTACAAGTGTATTAACTCTAATCCCAAAATGAAAAGACGATAACTTACCGTTAGATCCCAATGAAGGTAATCACAATATAAACTGTTGAAACCACTAATTACGACAAATAAACGAGAATAGCAAAAAATCTGACCACGTCCGTCCTCTATACTGTTTCTCGGCCGACTGGTGGCGAGCGCGCGAGTCTGTTGCTATGGGAGCCGTACCGATAGCAGCAAAATAAACTATAATATTTTGATGTTCTTTTCATGCTGAAGGTAATGCAATTTTTTTTTTGTTAAAAATGTTTAGTCACTGAAATCGTCAGGGTTAATATATATTTATGAAATAAATATCACATTTTATTCCTTATGAAACACCTAAGCTACATAAAGTAACCGCTTAGATTAAAAGCTTTTAGATGAGACTGGTTTTTAATGTCTTTACTTAATTTTATAAAAAGGACACGGAAGGGAATGAGATTTTGACCAGTTTTTGAATTGTTTAATTTTTTTTATTAATAATAATACTATATATTTTCTTAGCAGTAGACAACTTAAGAAGTAGACAGTACAAAATTTTTGGGACTTGTAATAGATAAAAATCTAAATTGGAAAGCACATTCTGATACCTTATGTAAGAGAATTAGTAAGTCCGCCTACGCTCTACGTTCATTATCCACAATAGTTGACATAGATGCACTTCTTACTGCTTATTATGGCATAGTAGAATCCCACTTACGTTACGGTATAATATTCTGGGGAAATTCAACCGAAAGGGAAACAGTTTTTAAAGCACAGAAAAGATGTTTACGGGCGATGTTTAAGCTTAAATCTACTGATAGTTGCATGCCATACTTTAAAGAGCATAAAATATTAACATTACCTAGTTTGTACATAATGGAGGTAGCTGTGTTTGTGAAGTCCAACCCAAATCGTTTTAAACGTCTGGCCGACGTAGTTCCACGTAACAGACGAGATAATAATATACTGTGCTCCCACCCCGCCAAAACGGCACTAATGCGGAAGAGTGTCTACTGCATGGCTCCGGCAATCTATAATAAATTACCTAAGCAATGGAAAGAATTACCGCTATCATTGTTTAAAAACAGGCTTCGAAGTTTTCTAACGCATAAAGCATACTATACTGTCAGCGAATTCCTTACTGAGAAACATTTTGAAATAATATGTAGTGATCTGAATAGATAAAACTGTTTTTATTATTATTTTTTATTATTGTTACTATTTTATTTGATTTTTTTTCTTTTACACTTTTTTGACGCCATATTTGAAATTGTATTATATGACATTTTTATTGATATTAATTGACTCTAAATTGTGTTCTCAATAATAACTGGTTTCTGATATTATTATGTAATCCTTATCAAGATAAGTTATGACGTCAAATTATTCAATGTATGTATATGTCTAAGTATTAATTTCCAGTATTTTTAGCTTCAAATTATAATTTTTGCATGCCTACTGGTAAAATGTGGCTGAACCTACCTGTTATCACTCTATCACCATGTATTGTACCCATATTTGCAAAATAAATGACTTACTTACTTACTTACTTACTTACTTAGCAAGTATGTCTTATTGTTATATCTACCACATAAAAAATATTGGTTTCAATAACATACTTAGATTCGTGAATATTTAACTGGACATGCGATTTGCACGAAATCTGAGAAATACCCATATGTGCAAAAATGTACGTCTTGGAACGCCGTAATTCTACCGCAAAAAGTTGTGAGATCTAATGTAAAACCAATTCGGTTAATATATTCAGTAAATATCTATGGGAGCATTTATCCAACAACTTTTTTCATAAAATGTTACCTAATTAGTTAACTAACAATATTTTATAGTGAGCGTATCAATATTAGACATCTTTATTTATTTATTATAATATAATGACTTGGCCATCGCACGGCAACATAATCACATAAGAATAATGTACTATTTTAAATAGATCTATCTAATTCTACTGGGGCCAAATTTATGCATACACAAACATAAATAAAGCGCTCAGAGCGCTAATATTAGGTAGATTCTGTTGTAATAGATTCTATCGCCGTCTGCTTTGATTCTGCCTTTTTCAAACAGGGGCCGTAGTCCTTCCATAGTTCTAGGTAACCAGTCCACTTTAGCCACCCAAACCCATGGTTAAATATCTTTGTTTCCATATCCTGCAATAGTCCTGCACCAATCGAGGCTTGTCCTTGGGTATGTGCACGTACGGCTTTCTGGGTTGGGAACTTGGGGTCCCGACTTATCATAGACATACATTTGTTCGTTTGTTTGTTTATTTATTTACTCTTCAACATACAGTGGTTGACCAGTTGATTCTTTGAAATGGTCTCATTAATACCATAGAGTTATGGGATGTGAAAAAAAACGTTGTATATTTTCTCCTTCTTACCACTAAGACCGTGTCAGTATCTTCGTGATGATATTTACCTTCACCGTTTTAAGAACATTCAAAACAAAAGCTCGCTATTAATCTTACGTTTACACTTTTTTTTCACTTTTTAGTCACCAACAACATCAGGGCTGCCCGTCAACCACCTTCTCTGGGGAATGTGTGTCCCCGCAGCCTGCCATCCACCTTCCATCGTCAAGATCACCAGATCCATGTATAACCTGACCACCTTCGGGACTCAGGCTCCTAACATCACGGTGGACCATTGTCAGGTTGCTGGGGACAAGCTGCAGTATGGAGTTGGGTTTTATTTATTTATGTAAGTAGTTTTTTTTTACCTTGGTTAAGTATCCATGATTAAATTCAATAGCAGTGATAGCCTAGTGGTGGGACCGTCAGACTGCCAAGTCATAGGTCTCGAGTTCAAACCCAAGGAACGCACCTCAGTATTTTCAGATTCATGTGCGTATTGTATAATTCGACGGCACGGTTGGCGCAGTGGTTAAGCGATTGACTGCTGCGCTGCGTGTCGCGGGTTCGCCGCATGGAACAAATATTTGTATGACCTACAATTAGTTGTTCCGGGTCTGGCTGTTTGTGTATGTGAGTTTAAAAGTTTGTAAACGCACCCACGACACAGGAGAAATTCCTAGAGTGGGGCAACGTTTTTTAAAAACGACTAAAAACTAAAACTAAAACTAATTATAACTTGCTTCAAAAACGGCGAAGTAAAACATCGTGAGGAGACCGGCATGCCTTAGAGATATTTCTCGACGGTATGTGAAGCCAGGTCAGAGGCCTATGAGCGACTTTGAAAATCTGACACCAGGTCTGTCACTAACCACACAAAAATAAGATGATTAAATTTACCAAAGGGTAGGGGAGAAGTTTATAGTACACCCACATTTTGCCAGTTATATTTAAGTCCCATGTAATAGGGGGCGAGCCTGTTGCCATCAACTGGGTGCGAATCCAGACTCCGGGACTCAGAAATTATTGATGGAAAAGCTGATACAATACTCCACTTCAATGTATGCATTTAGCATCTATGTTTTGTGTTATCGTTATTGGTTTTGGTTGTTGTTATTAATAACTAATTGTTTATTTATTTTTACTTCGATAGTTAGCTAGTTCGCTAGTTTATCATTTGTGATTTCCGAGTTACAGCTTTAATAGCTATATGTAAACGGGAACGCCCTTTATGCCTGGAGGCTTTCATTCGGGTATTAAGTTCTTTTTACTTTCTGTTGGTTTATTGGCGTGTGCTAGGTGATATATAGAAAATAATTTAATTTAATGTTTTGTGTTGCATAAAGTTAATTATTTTGCATAAGTACTATTGTATAGAATCAAGTTTTTCTTACTATTCAGTCAGCTGTGCAGCTGGGGAGTTTGTTGCCTTTGTTTTTCTTCTTCTTCCCAGCTAAAGCACTAGGAAGCGGTGAAGGGCGTGCGTTTTTCGGGGACTGTCTTATGAAATTTTAACGTTCGAAAAGTGCTGATTCTCAGCCTAGTTTGAATAAATGATTTTAGAATTTGAATTTTGAATTTCAATATCGGTATTGATTTCCACACTGAGTCTCCAAGTGGACAATTATACGCGGTTATACTTAGGAAAAAATTGCCGTCCAAAAGTGGACCTATACTTCCGTTTATAATACTCGCAGAAAACACAGCCTTAGAGGACCAATTTCCTAAGCATCAGGTTTTCTATTCTAAAACTGACTACTTAGTCAAAATCAAATTCTGCTTCTCACACAGTCAGTGGTGTCCATTTCAAAGAAAAAAAAAACTAACGTGATATTGGCAAATGCTTGCTATATTTTGGAATCGCAACCTATAAACTCTATAAAACCTACCTATCGGTTTTCATATATTTTCAAGTGCTCCTTAACTGAAAATCAAGTTCATGAAGCATTGACCTCAGATATCATCACATCATCAATGATTGTAATCATATTCAAGCTTATTTAATTTCTTAAATAGATACTAGACTATTTTGAGATAAAATATTAGTGCAATAGACAATGGCACTATAGCCGTGCAGTTAAGTCATGGACAAGACAATGGTCCTATGTATTGTCTGCTCCAAAACTATTTGATGAAAGTGTAAACAACCCATGTTCAGGTTAAATTCTTATGCAATAAATTACTAAAGGAAATTAGTAACACAATATTTAGAAGGTTTCTTCAACCAGTCGAAGGTATCTTACCACTAAAAATGGTAAGTTATAAAGTTGACCAACATTATTATTATTTTTTTTTTTTATAAAGCTTGGGCAACGTTTTAAAAAAATCAAATAGTTTTGGAGCAGACAATACATAGGACCATTGTCGACGCACCCACGATACAGGAGAAATTCCTAGTGTGGACTAGGACTTTCTCCTGCATCGTGGGTGCGTTTACAAACATTTAAACTCACATACACAAACAGCCAGACCTGGGACAACTACTTGTAGGTCATACAAATATTTGTTCCGTGCGGGAATCGAACCCGCGACACGCAGTGCAGCAGTCAATCGCTTAACCACTGCGCCTACCGTGCCGTCAAAAAAAAAATGAAAAATCGACGACGAAAATTGTGATTATAAAATATTACCGTGTAAGTTAATCTGACCATTGATAAATTAGCCCCTATGGGCTTTATCTGAGGGGTAAATATTGCGGTTCAGGTTTTGTATATCAAGCTGTCATCTTATTTATTCTTCAGATATAAGTTAATCTGACTAATGAGCCCTTAGTTCCCACTGCTGGCCACAGGCCTCTGTGAGAGGAAGTGGGTTCTAGGACATGCTGGTTTCCTCGCGATATTTTCCGTCACCGTTTAGAGAGCAGTGATGATGAAATAAATTACACAAAGTAAAGCGCCTGCTTGGGTTCGAACCCAAGACCTACAACTCGTAAGTCGAGGCCGATACCACTGGGCCACACTGCTCAAAATTAATCTGACTATTTATAAATCAGCCCTAACTAAAGAATTGCTAGGATACAGATGTTGTCGCTGTATCACGGCTTTAGGTTTTAGACACTTTGCGGGTGAAATGGATAGAGAAAAAAAAAAGAAAACAAATTATTTTATATCACATAAACTCAAGGTGCACGGTTCCAATTGGTCGTTTCCTATGCAAAAAAGCCGGCAAGAAACTCCACTCCGGTTACTCTTTTAAAAATTGGCTTTTACAATGTTTTTAAATTACAGTGTTAATAGGTATGGGAGGACAGTGTAGGCTTGTCAACAAGTGCAAGCCGGTCTATTCTGTAACCATCTTACCGTAAAACTTAGGTGAAGTGAGCTCGGAGTGAGCTGTCAGTCCCTAGTAGCAGGTGGAATGACAGCTCACTTCAAGCTCACTTCACCTAAGTTTTCACGGTGAGATGTTTACAGAATAGCACTGCAGGTACTTAACAAAACAGAAAATGCTCAACAAATCTACAGTCTACAGCCAACAACGTCCTCACGATTGAATGATTTGGTTTATTATTTTCAGAGCCTTGATAGTATTGCTGATAGTTATGGCTGCTGCTTCAACTTACTATCGCCTTCATATAGCCAGTGACGATCAACGTCCAGATAGTTTAGGTAAGATGCAGTTTTTATTACTTTTTAGGGTTCCGTACCTGACGGGTGCCAAACGGAACCCTATTCCTAAGCCTCCGCTGTCCGTGTGTTTGTCAGCGGGCTGTATCTTATGAACCGTAATAGGAAGACAGTTGAAATGTTCACAGATTGTGTTTTTCTATTGCCACTATAACAACAAAATATAAAACATCAAACAAAGTTAATAATTAAAGGGGGTCCCCATACAAGAAACGTGTTTTTTCGGCGTTCTTTGCTCGATCTTAATACGATTCGGAACCCTCCGTGAGCGAGTCCGACTCAAACTTGGCCGCTTTTCAAATCTTCCTAAATTGCTGACTGGCTAATCTTACCACCACACAATGAGCGTTTTCTAATAATTTACCTCTTGATGTTTTAAGTTGAATAAAAAACGTGTACGACAGAGGTGATACAGTAGACGCTCACTAATCCGGCACGTCCAAAAGACCGACGTTTTTTAACTTAGGTCTCCTCTCTGTAATCCAAAAATGCCGGAAGGTTTAATACAAAAATGCATCAGATTACAGAGCGCGCGCATTGTTCGTTGTCGTTCTGGGGCCGTATTATGACGTATTTAATGCCACCATTACTCCAGTGTGAGTGAGAGACGGAGCTAGCACCATCCTTTTTTCGCAGTGGAATAATGATGGCATTAATACTTCATAATAAGGCCCCTGTTCTGCAGTCCGGTCCGGTTCTACGAGTAGGTATAATTACGTAAACTAATAAAGATTTTTTACTTTGCAATCTGTGTTAAAATTATTTATTAATAGCTAGCTGACATTAATTTCTTATAGAAATCCAATAAACCGGCGGAAAAAAAATGGTTGCCGGATTATCTAGCGCCTACTGTGCTATGAACGAATTTCATATCCAAGCAGTTTAAAAACGAAATCCCGTGAACACGATGACCACATCTGCTACCGCCCCGGTTCTAAAGCGGCCGAGCGCTGCAAGCAGAAATAGTCCTTACAGTGTATAGATAAGAACTTCTTCAATGGTACCTGTAAATTAACAAAAAACCTTCTTTTCCAGAAAAAATTATAACAAAATCATTCTGCATCATAAAGAACCACCAAGACCTGGTGAAGGATAACAAGGAAGAGATCAGAGTGATGAACGGCATGAGGTTCCTCACAGCAGCATTGGTCATCACTATACATGAAATGTTCTATATGGTTATATCTGGAGTGGTCAATTCCAGGGATTATGATAAGGTAGGTCCCTGCCTGCCTGATAAAGTAGACCGATGAAATTCTGAAGGCCGCAGGAATCCGCTGGATGCGAGAAGAATAGAACCGGTCGAAGTGACGGTGTTTGGGGAGGCCTATGTCCAGCAGTGGACATCTTTCGACAGAAATGATGAGGTCCCTGCAAGGTTGGTGGGAATTATTACTTGGGTCCAATAATGTTCGGGGAATTTACTTAGTTTCTCCAGGAATGAGTAGGACTCCGATTACTACCTCAAATTACTTAGTATGATCCTCCGTTATATTGAAAATACTGCGGCATTATTTTTGAAAATATATGTTAAAGTTGAGGATTCATCTTAAGTAGTTCGACGAAAACACGATTCCATAAAATTTTCTCGATAGAACAAAAAAACCAAAGCTACCTCCAACCCCAACAATAAACCGCTGGTATTCCAAAAATACTTAAAATTAGATCATAAAACTTTGCATAATAACTGAACTAACTATAAAGCAAGATACAATACTGTTTTTTTTATTTTTTAATACCATTATTTTCTCCGTAAAAAGCAATTACCCAAACTATTAGCGTTCATTTAAATAGTTATGCCCCTTTTTTTCTCCATGACAGCCAAGAAGAGGTGAGTCCCGTATATTGAAGTTTTTCAAATACAAAAAATTCAAAAATTCAAAAGTCATTTATTCAAACTAGGCTGAGAATCGGCACTTTTTGAACGTCAAAATTACATAAGACAGTCCCCCAAAACGCCCACCCTTCACCACTTCCTAGTGCTTTAGCTGGGAAGAAGAAGTGGCGTAACAAACTCCATAGCAGCTAAATAAAGCTTTTGATAGGTGGGTCGCGGTCCAGTGAACTTTGGGAGCCACTGGACTAGAGAATGTTTCCGCCATGAAAATGCTGCCCCATTGGAGAATACAGGCGTGATTCTATCTGCTCGTCTGCAATCCCTTTCTAAACTTAAATTAATTATTGTGTTCCAGTCTATTGAAGGACTAGCAGGTATGTTTCTCCATGTCGATGTGATCGTCGACACATTCTTCGCGATGTCGGGACTTCTTCACATTAAGGGTCTTCTGGGCAACGCCAATAGACAGCAGAATCTGTTCAGCGTTCTATGGAAACGATATGTGAGGTAAGAGTTCCTTTTTCTAATTTCGTGTATATAGTCCTATTTTTTTTAAATTTTTTAAGTATTTGTACAAGTTGGAGATGACAACACGACAGTAAATTAAAATTCTTATATCTAATGGCGCAAGAAAGCATTTGGTGAGCAGTGGTAGCCAGTTGGTAACGGCCCCGACTGACGAATTGTAGATCGTGGGTTCGAATCCAAGCAGGCGATTTACTTTGTGTAAATCACCAGAAACTATAATGTTCTAGAACTAAATATGACATATGACATCTACCAACCCGCACTGGGCCCGCGTGGTACATTACAGCCTTTCGAAGGGAGGAGGCCTGTGTCAAAAATGATTATGGTGTGATATCAAAAATATGTGATTATCAAAAAATCATACTTATTTTTTTAATTTCGATTTTAGAATTTAAATTTGACAGTTTCTAATACTCTTTATGCATTAGTATTGCAAGTGTTTTCATTTATTGTCGTTTCGGCATTGCACATTGTGCTGTTTTAACTTTAAAATCATTAAAAATAAAATATAAGGCCTTTTTTCAGACAGTAATAACGAGCCTTGATAAGTATACTTGCTAATTTTATAATTTCTCTGTATTCTGTACATAACATATTTGGTACAGCTGTAGTGGCAATCATGTCATTTGGTTTAAACAGGTCTTTATTTTTATTATTTTATTTATCTTTTATATAGATTCTTTTCTTTTAGATTTTGTGAATGAGAGAATGTTGTAGGCTTGACAGACTGTAGATCTGGCGACCATTTTCTATCTTGCTAAGTACCTGGTACTTTTTGATAGGCCTACACTGTCCTCTCATACCTATTAACACTGTAAATTGAAAACCTTTTAAAAGAGTAACCGTGGAGTTTCTTGCTGGCTCTTCTCCATAGGAAACGACCAATTGGAACCGTGCACCTAGCTTCTGACGTTTCATAAGTGCCCTTGCAGGTTTATGTGAAATAACATATTTTGAATATACATACATAATAAGCCTGTAATCTTCCCAATGCTGGACCACAGGCCTCCTCTCTTCGAGAGGGAGTGGGCTGTAATCCACCACGCGGGCCCAGTGCGGGTTGGTAGATGTCACATGTCTTCGAATTTTTAGTTTTAAGACATGCCGGTTTCCTCACAATGTTTTCTTTCACTGTTTTGAGAGCAGTAGTGATGAAATAATTTACACAAAGTAATGCGCCTATCTAGGTTTGAACCTCCGACCTACAACTCGTAAGTCGCAACCGTTACCACTGGGTCACCAGTGCTCTATTGCAGTGGCGATACTCAGTGCAAATACAGTGCCCAACACCACCTTACCGACTGCTTAGCAAGTTACCACGGCGTCGGTATGGTCTTTTGTCATAAAATGGCTAAAAATACGTCAAAAAGCAGCCAAAAGCGAGTCGGACTCTCACTTGAAATGGTTCCGTACCACCGTACAATATTTAACACTACAATTTTTTAATTAATTTTTATCTCAAGCTTATTTTTAATATTTGTTGGTATAGCGGCCATAGTAGTACATAGTACACACTCTGTGAAAATTTCAAGTGGATATTACGGCTCAAAAGATACAGTAGTGTGTGATACAGCCCTGTGACAGACGGACAGACGGACGGGCGGACAGCGGTACCTTAGTAATAGAGTCCCGTTATCTTCCTTCGGATACGGAACCCTAAAAAACACATAACCCTTCTTATTTGGCTACGCCGCAGTCGGGTAAAAAGATCCAAGGGTCAGTTCACACCGAGGCGTAACGCGAAGCGATGCTGCGCGCACTTTGTTTTTAGAAGATTGTGAGTTTAGGAAGGTTTTCACCTCAAAAACATTGCCTGTTTGTGACCGCATTATATTAAGTGATTGGGCAACACCAGGTATTTATAAAAGTAGGCAGAGGTTATTTGAATTGTATCATGAAAAATCATATAACCATGATGAAACTTTTAAAGAATTCGTTAAGAAATATTCAAAAACTTTTAAAAGAGCCTGTTCCTCAGCAAAAGCCATACACATTAAAAATAAAATAAAATCTTCTGGAAATAAAATTAAAACAACTTGGAATATTATTAATTCAGAAACGGGAAGAACGACAGTACGGAATCGTGACTTCCATCTAAAAATCAATGATGTAGATATTAAGGCAGACGTGGAGGTGGCCACTGAGTTTGAAAATTTTTTCACTAATATTCCCATTTTAACAACCAAAACTCTGTCATCGTCATCCTCCACTTCTGCTTACTCAATACTTAAAGAATGTGTACCAGAATGTGACAAACTTTTTGAATTCACAATTATTACTGCTAAAGACATTATAGAATCTTTTAGAAATCTTGATGTTAAGAAAACTGCTGACCTTTGGGGATTATCAGTATATACCTTGTCTTCAATAATTGATGTTATTTCACCCTTTTTAGCAATCGTTTTTAACTCTTGTGTTGCATCTGGTGTTTTTCCTGATCTGATGAAACTTAGCAAAGTGATTCCACTGTTCAAATCTGGCAGCACAACTGATCCCACAAATTTTCGGCCTATTTCGATTTTACCATCATTGAGCAAAATCTTTGAAAAAATAATTTTAAAACAAATTTTAGGACATTTCAATGCACATAATTTACTTCATCTGAAACAGTTTGGTTTCACAAAGGGTCGTTCAACTACAGACGCGGGCGTGGAATTACTGAAGAGCATATTCGAGGCCTGGGAGGAGTCGCAAGATGCTCTTGGCATTTTCTGCGACTTGTCCAGGGCCTTCGATTGCGTACATCATGACACACTCATCAGGAAACTGTACCACTATGGTATGAGGGACAAGGCTCTTGACCTTCTGACTTCTTATCTGAACAACAGAATTCAGAGGGTCGATATTAATGGCAAGAGATCTGCAGGATCTGCGGTCACCATGGGCGTTCCGCAGGGTTCAATTCTAGGTCCTTTCTTATTTCTAATTTATATAAATGACTTACCTTACCACATAAGGGATAATCACAAGATCGTCTTATTCGCAGATGACACTTCCCTCATTTTTAAAATCAAACGTCAGTTAGTCAACTATGAACAAGTTAACGATGCACTCTCTAAAGTTGTGCATTGGTTTAATGTAAATAATCTTCTCCTGAACGAAAAAAAAACTAAACTCCTTAGATTTTCAACGCCAAATGTCAGGCAGCTAACTACTAATGTTCAAGTTAATGGAATAGAGTTGGACCCTGTAGAGTCAACAGTTTTTCTTGGAATAACTATTGACGGTAAATTACAATGGGGCCCACACATAGAAAAATTGTCAGGAAGGCTTAGTTCGGCCGCTTATGCTGTTAAAAAAATTAGACAGATAACTGACGTAGATACAGCCAGAATTGTTTATTTTAGTTATTTTCATAGTCTTATGTCTTATGGGATTCTTCTCTGGGGAACCTGTGCGGACATTAATACTATCTTTGTTCTACAGAAAAGGGCTGTTCGAGCCATTTACAACCTAGGTCCAAGGGATTCCCTTCGAGAAAAATTCAGAGAAAACCTATTACATGTACACAAAAATATATCAAATTTTAAGAAAATGACCGATATTCATAGTTTAAATACCAGGAATAAACACAACCTTGCTGTACATCGCACACGTCTCCACAGAGTAGGCAACTCGTTCATGGGTCAATGTATACGCTTTTACAACAAACTTCCCATTGATATTCGAAACTTACCCATTAAACGATTTAAAAGCTGTATTAAAACCAAACTTTGTAAAAAAGGGTACTATAAAATTTCAGATTATTTAGAAGATAAAAAAGCGTGGGATTGAGCTGCTCGCTCTGCTAAGCTTTGTGATAAAACTATAAAATTTGACATTTTAATTATTATGTAAATCATTAAAAATACCAGTTTTTTATATACATATTGACATTGTTGAAAATTATATACAAAATAACACGATTACTTTGTAAAGTATTATATTGTTTTAATTATTGTGAATGTGAGGACTATGTGGATATTTTATTTTTATTGTTTTTCCTCTTTCTTTAATTTTTTCTTTCTCAGTTAGTTTAAACGATGGTCTGGCAGTTTGAGTACTTTATGCGACCTACCCAAATGTCCTTTCTTTGGTATTGTTCGTCGAGTTGAGCTCCTTAAGTTCTGAGTTGAGCTCTACGATTACTGACAAATGCTTGCACTGACTGGACAGGTCCACTCAAATCTGTGTGGTTCTTTCCTCAAAAGACCATTTCAGACACTAATCTACATGGTCCTCATATGGCCTGACCAAGATTATGTCTGGACTTTAAAAGAGACTGTGACCTCTGAGTTTGTTTCGGTCTTTCTTCTCAGAGTAGTCAGATAGGAAACGCCGAACTCATCTAGCATTTTCTTCTTATTTTTTTTTTAATATGACGTGTAAAAGTGATTGCAATATCCTATTTACAGAATAAACAATTTCATTTCATTTCATTTCATTTCATTTCTTTTGAAGATAGTGATACAAAATATAACTTTATTTAATACACACATTTAATTGAGAATTCGAAAATGTCCCGCGCTGCTTCGCCGGTAGGCGTGGCGTGCAAGAGCGGCGCAGCCTGAAGCTGTCGTGGTGACTTGTCTCTACTATTAGCTAGCGAGGCGGGCGAACGTAGACACGTTCAACAACAACGACTTCTCGATGCGCCTCGCGACGTTGCGATGCGTCTCGCGGCGCCGCGCTCGAAGCGCGAATCCACTGGCCTCTACAAGCATCGTTGCGTCGCGTCACGTCTCGGTGTGAACTGACCCTAACGTTCAATTTAAACGTTTTTATTTCAGAAATCAGAAATCATTTATTTTGCAATCAATGTGGGTACAAAATAAGATGTAAACATTGTACAAAACAGTTCCAACACAACTTAAACTTTTGCGTGCCGTAAGGTAGAGCCTTACGGCACGCAAAGGATAAAAAAAATAAAAAATACAGCTACTCAATTTTACAACTAAATAAACAAAAAAGAAAAGTACAGTTATGTGCATCTACAGCCTTCCAAAAAACTTTCTTAATTCAATATTTTACATATTATATGATTGATTATATTATTGATTGTTTTACTTAGGTACAACGCAAAAATAACATTATAAACTCATATCATTCAAAAAATCTTGTATAGAATAGTAACATTTATCTATTAGTGAGGATGTTAGCCTCTTTTTAAATATACTTCGTGATTCTTCTTTATAGGCATGATGATAATATTATAGATGGGGCGGAATGACGGGCGCCATTTATAGAAATATATACCATTTTCAGGTTAATTGGACCCCTCGCTTTAATAATTTTCTACTTGATATCGGTATCAAAGTACACTGGTTCTGGTCCGCTCTGGATCTACAGCAACGAGCTGGAATCAGAAGTGTGCCTCAAGACTTGGAAACTCAGCTTCCTGATGCTCAACACTGATCCGAAATATGTTGTAAGTAGAACAGTAAATAATCAAGATGTAAAAACCGGCCAAGTGCGAGTCGAACTCGCAAACGAAGGGTTCCGTCGAGCAAAAAACATCGAAAAAAAACACGTTTCTAGTGGACTATTAACTAACCTTTAATTATTAACTTTATTTAATTTTTATTTATTGTTATAGCGGTAATAAAAATAGACAATATGTGATTTCAACTGTCTAAATACCTAATTGGCACCGGTACCAAAAGTACAGGTTCTGTATCGGTACTTAGCGGTTCTTGCCAGCGGTTCCAGACGGGTACCGGTACTCTACCTAACAAGTACCTTGCTTCAGATACCCGGCCGGACCACTTTCGTAAAACCTCTAACCTCTTATACGTACGACAACGGTACGAGGAACATCGTACGGTTGCCAACCTTGAAGCTATTTTACTAATACCTATTATCTATCCTCTCTTACTTACTTTATCTGTTTTCTCACTTTAACTTACGAAAATATTTGTTTGGGTTTGAATTTAAATTTGAATTGTTTGGTACGTCTGGTACCGGTAGTAATAGTACAGGTACTACGTCTGGTATCGGTATCACACCAAGGCCAATGGTATCATGCACAGTATTGAATACCAGTATTTTACGTGGAGCGACTACCTATTTGACCTCCTTAGCCCAGTAACTGGGTAACATGATACCCCTTAGTAAGACTGGTTGCTGGTATAAATTCGTAACCCATCAAATGTTGATTTCAGTGCCACGCAGTCACCTGGTACGTACCATGTGACTACCAGCTCGCGATCCTGGGAACTGTCCTCTTCTACTTGTATCAGAAAGACCGAAAAGTTGGGTTTGCCGCCTTCAGTACCGCTGCAGTCTTGTCCCTGATCATACCAGGAGTTCTGACTTATTGGCACGAGCTGCTTCCTGTTCCCTTTCTGGATTTGGGGTAAGAAAATCCATCGCCTTCTATAGCATCAATGTCATGTGTCATATTTCATCAGCCCAGTATGTTTCCACACGAACGATGCTTTCATCAGCATGCATCAGGCTCAGGTGTCACGGCAAGCAGGACATGATTTGGGATAGGCTTGCTTTTCAGTTTTGTGGTTGGGGAAAATGCGAATTTTCATGGAGAACTTTACTCATATCGATTTTTAATGCAGGACTGGTTTGTGTTGAAGGAAATAACAGAAATAAAATTGAAAAGGGTGGCTGCATGTCTTCTGGCTTCCTTTCGTCAGTCTGTCACAAAACCTTTTTAAATAAAACACAAAAACACTCACACACAAAAACATAAAATAAAAAAACAACAAAAATCACTCAGTGGCTACTTCAGCAGGACTACATTACAACAGAAAATCTACTGACATACATCTTATAAACTCAAACATACTTAACATCTCCCCTACCTTCACACCATATTATACACATACACCACACTTAACACCACACCCACACCCACCCAAAAATATGTAACAGAATCGTACCTCCGTAGTTTTAGTTTTTGTATTTTTTTTTTTCTCGTCACTGGTTTCACTTAATGTTGTATTTAATTCAGTCCAACATAATTGCTGAACCCCATCTCTTAAGATACAGGCTAGACCTAGTTTAAGGGATAGAGTTCAAATGATGATGTGGCCTGGCCAGATCATTGAATGCTCAACGTTTAATGATATGAACGCACGACTACTTCATGATGTGGCCAAACATTAGTGATCATATCGTAAAATAGTTTAATTATCCACCGGTAGAGGCGTTGATGTCGCGGTGTTTTTGTTGTGCATCATGGCGGCAACATACAACAAATCAAACAAAGTATGTTACGCAAGGCCAACCTTAATAGATCGCTGCATCGGCATACATGCATACACATTGCACACGGCACCTACGGGCACGAAACGCAAGCTCAGCATGGCGTGACCAATTGACGTCAATCGAACCTTTCCATAGAAACTTAGAAACGTGGAGCGGCACTTTTGCATCTGACATCGATCAATTGACACTTTAGTATAATTAGTCGTAATTTCAATACTTTGTAATACAGTAATAAATTAGTTTATTAAAATAAATTTGCATTTTTTTGGATCCTCCGGCCGCACCCATCGTAATTGGCGCAGTCGGTAGGATAGTCCAGTAAATTCAGTGAATCGATCACCGACAACGGGCTATTCGAACCTACGGGTGTGCGGCTACGGGGGAGTATCCGAATATCGATACCACGGAGAGATGCAGATTTGGTAAGTACCTAGATCTACTAGAGTTGCTCGCCTTCCTATGTTTTAGTATCCTTTGTGTAATTTCCTTTTTTTTTCCTGTGTTTCCTTTGTGTTAATTTCCTCAAGTGTTTCTATTAAACTTTCAAAATTTTTCACCCACGTATATCACGGACTCCTAAATCGAGTATTTCTAATAGGAACTCGCAAATCGATGCGAATAGGGATTTAGATACTATATTAGAAGATAGTGAAAGTGTAGAATCTTACTTAATTATAGAGAATAATTTAACTAACAAAATGAGTACCGATTCGGTAGATCAAGTTTACAAGGCCTTACGCCTCGTTCCCGAATTCGACGGGAACCCGAACGTGCTCACGCGGTTTGTACGTTTATGTGACCAACTTGTCGCGCAATTTGTTAGGGCAGAGCCAGGTTACGAACTAAGTAATTTATCCTTGTTGAACGGCATACTTAATAAAGTTACCGGGAATGCCGCTCGCACTATAAATTCAAACGGCATCCCCGAAACATGGCAGGGTATTAGAAACGCCCTGATTAATAACTTCTCGGACCAGCGGGACGAGACCGCCTTATACAACGATCTGGCCCTGTTAACACAAAAGAATTTATCACCACCGGAATTTTACGAAAAGTGTCAAACTTTATTTAGCACAATTATGACCTATGTGACCCTACATGAGTCCATATCTACTACCATCGAAGCCAAACGGGCACTATATAAAAAATTAACCCTACAGGCATTCGTTCGTGGCCTAAAAGAACCTTTAGGCTCGCGCATTAGGTGCATGCGACCCGACACAATTGAAAAGGCTCTCGAGTTTGTGCACGAGGAAATTAACACCATATACTTACAGCAGCGTAACGACCATTTGCCGGAGCGGAGACCTGTGCAGCCTGCGTCTTCATTTAATCCCAGTACGTATCAAATTAAGCCATTTAATTTGCATACTCCACAGCCAGTCACTTTTCCAGCGCCGTTTAATCAGCCCGGTCCCTCTAGAAGTTTTTATCAGCCACAACCGCCAAGGCCAATGCAAGTTTGGAGACCTCAAGTGCCTTTCAATCGCGGTCCCACGCGAACCCAACAAATGTTAAGCGCACCCCCGCCTAACTATAGGCCCCAGAGCAACGTGTTCCGATTGCCTCAACAAAGGCCTGGTTACACGCCCATTAATAATGGTCCCAAGCCCATGAGTGGTGTAAGCCACTTTGTTCCCAAACCTATGCCGAGACCTTCGACAGGACATGACTGGACTCAACAAGGAAATCCACCTCCCAGTAACTACTTTAAGACTCGTGAGACGAATGTTAACGAAGTAGACTTTTACGACTATTATGAGTACCCTGACTACGCCTATAATGACTATTACGACCAGTTCTACCCCGTACCTTACAATTACGAACCTGTGTATGAGCCACTAGCTCATAGTGATTATGTTCCTGTGCACGTAGAGGAACATCAGAATGTGCCTGAAGGAACATCTGCCCAAGGAACGCCCGCTGAAGGCCAGGATTTTCATACAACCCCGAAATCAGACAAACCAAAATAGAAATTAACTTGCAAACCCAGAGACAACTTCCATTCATTCAGATTGCTAATCCACCCATTAAACTATTAGTAGATACCGGTGCGAACCTATCTTTTATTAGCCCGGACGTTGTAGAAAGATTTTATCATCATATCCAGTGTAATTATGAGCCTTTCGAAGTCACTAACATCCACGCGACAACTCGTAATAATTATTCCATTACTATACCGTGCTTCCCGGAATTTAAAGAAACCTGTGACATTACCCTATACATTTACAAGTTCCACAATTATTTTGACGGCTTAATAGGCTTAGATTTACTAGAAAAGTTAGAGTCTAATATAGATTTAAAGAATAAGGTTCTTGTCACACGTAATTCATCTAACCCCCTGCGAATGTATGATTCACGAAATTGTAATCTTTACGAGGACATAGTACCCGCTAATTCATCCAAATTAGCTAGAGTCCCCATTAATCTTCATGATGGTGACGTAATAATATCAGAGCAGACTATTTCCAATTGCACTATTCGCGGCTGTGTTACTTCTGTTAAAAATAACCGTGGCATCATAGAAATAATTAATCCAACTAAACATGATGTAGTTTTCTCAATGGATAGGCCAGTTACCGCGGAACTTTTTAACGAGCAAAGCGCGACTATCTATCAGCCTAGCGATCGCGTATCCGAGGTATTATCAAAACTACGCACTGACCATCTGAATCCTGAAGAACGAGCTAACTTAGAATCTCTTTGTGCACAATATGCCGACGTTTTCTATATCGACGGTGAACCTCTAACTTTCACCAATAAGATAAAGCACAGTATTCATACCACCGACGAATTACCTGTCTATACTAAGACCTATAGATATCCCTTTGTTCACAGACAGGAAGTTCAGGATCAGATTAGCAAAATGCTAGACCAAGGGATAATCCGTCCCTCGCAGTCAGCCTGGAGCTCACCCATCTGGGTAGTTCCAAAAAAATCTGATGCGTCCGGAAGGACTAAATGGCGCATAGTCATTGATTTTCGCAAAGTCAATGAGAAAACCCTCGATGACAAGTACCCAATCCCCAATATTAATGACATCTTAGATAAACTTGGTAACTGTCATTACTTCACAACTTTAGACCTTGCAAGTGGATTTTACCAAGTAGAAATGGACCCAGCCGATATTCACAAAACGGCCTTCAATGTAGAACATGGGCACTTTGAATTTTTACGCATGCCCATGGGTCTCAAAAATTCTCCATCCACGTTTCAACGCGTGATGGATAATGTCCTCAGGGACCTCCAAAATGTTATATGTCTCGTATACCTTGATGACATAGTCGTTTTTAGTGTCTCCTTACAGGAACACATGATAAATTTAGAAAAAGTATTCAAGAGATTAAGGGAATCGAACTTTAAGATCCAGATGGATAAGTCGGAGTTTCTAAAGCTTGAAACTTCATACTTAGGTCATGTAATAAGTAAAGACGGTATTAAGCCTAATAAAAAAAAAGAAAATTACTCACCCTCCTACGGAGTTACTTTCCTCCTCAGAAACCCCTTCTCAATCTCTTAACGATGTTAATTCATTTTTTGTAAATATAGGTAAAGATCTCGCTAATCATATTCGGAGTGTACAGAATAGCTGCCCTCCTGCTCCCCGATTCAATACCTCCAATAGTTTGAGTTCCTTCGTACTCTTAGAAACAAATCCTGATGAGATAGCTTTTATTATTGAATCTCTGAAGTCCAATGCTGCAGTGGGCTTTGATGGCATTTCTACAACCATGATAAAAAGGTACTCTGCAATCCTCACACCCGTTCTTTGCCATATCTTCAACCTATGCCTCGTCTCTGGTACCTTTCCATCTTCTTTCAAAAAGGCCATTATTCATCCCATTTTTAAAGGGGGGGACTGGGTCTCTGTAACTAATTATCGCCCTATTGCGGTGCTACCTGCCCTATCCAAGATCTTAGAACGACTCGTTAATAACAGGCTTACCACATACCTTGAAAGCAATAATTTATTGTCAACCAACCAATTTGGGTTCAGGAAGAAAAAATCTACTTCTGACGCAGCCTTGAAACTAATAGATGGAATCGTTGATAAACTAAATCAACGCAAAAAATGCCTTACAGTGTTTATGGATCTTGCAAAGGCATTTGATACCGTTCCTCTCCCCTGCCTTCTATCTAAACTAGAATGTCTTGGCGTACGTGGTGTGCAACTACAGTTTTTTAATTCATATCTCACAGACCGTAGGCAGACAGTCAAAATCGACGGTTGTTATAGCGACGAGCTGCCTATTTCGTATGGAGTGCCCCAAGGTAGTGTTTTGGGACCTACATTGTTCCTGGTGTTCATAAACGACCTGTGCAACATTCACCTCAGCTCTGGTAACATTGTCTCTTTTGCCGACGATACTGCAATTACCTTTCATGATGAATCCTGGGCTAAACTGCAAGCAACTGCTCAAACTGGATTTGATTTAATATATAGATGGCTTATCTCTCACTCACTCACGCTAAACACTAGTAAAACTAAACTCATAACATTCTCTCTAAATTCCACTACGCAACCCTTGACACCCATCACACTAAAAGCTCACACCTGCCAAGACAACTCGGCCCCATGCGAGTGTCCTATAATTTCCTCTACTGACACAACTAAATACCTCGGTATCATCCTAGATAAACACCTTAACTTCAGAGCACATATCACCCACCTTACCGCTCGAGTTCGTAAACTCATTTATCTTTTTAAAACACTCAGACACATTGCCAATACTTATGTGATACGCACCGTGTATCTCGCCATGTGTCAGTCAGTTATCTCGTATTGTATTAATAGTTGGGGCGGTGCTGCGAAAACTACGCTCAAACCTCTGGAAGTAGCTCAGAGAGCCATTCTTAAGGTTGCTACTTTCCGGCCAATGCTCTTCCCAACCTTTGATTTGTATAAAAAATGCAAAGTCCTCACGGTACGGCAAACATTCATTCTCAACATTATATTACAACAACATACAAAAACTCCGTTTACACAAACTCAATCCTCACATAGGCGAAAGAACGACAATTGTAAAGTACCCTTCACTCGTTTTGCCTTTACTAAACGATTCTTTTACTACCTTGGTCCATTTTTATATAATAGAATAAACAAAACTATCCCTGTACATCAATCCTCCTACGAAATGTGTAAAAAACTAACAACAACATTTCTAACCAGTTTAAACTACGAAGACACTGAATATCTGCTTACATCACAATCGTAGTGACTTTCTTAACACTCCGTACCTAAACTCAACCTCTTTCTCTTCCGATTACGCACACACACCACACCTACATCACAAAACACACACACAAACACACACCACACCTACATCACAAAACACACACACTTATTTACCACTTCACACACATAATTATAAGTTAACGTTAAGTTATATGTTTGCAACTTATAGTCCTAAGCAGTCTATAATAAAGTTTGTACTACTTTTTTGGGAACATGGGCTGGCGAACCTTAATACAGGTTACTATGTAACCTAGCTAGGACGCCAGATTCAATTCTGTATATTGTTACTCTCCTTAAGATTTATGCCTAAATTGTAAATTGTAATTATTGTAACAGACTGTACCACACTTTTTTTGAAATAAATAAATTATTAAATTATTAAATTAAAAATTATTAGCAACGAGATAGCGACGCAACTGCCTGTACACATAGATGACGTCACCGATCCCGTCATTTACCACACTACTATACCCATGTACCTCGCGCTATCCGGTACATGCGCACTTATCGCCACTCTAATCTATCGTCGGCTACGCATAAGAAAAGCATCCAGAGAAATCACAGAAAACCTCAACAGCAACCCCGAAGTCGCCTATGCAATCCCATCACCACGCACTATCAACCCAAGCCAAATAAGGATTGACCCTGGATGTCTACCAGCGACCATCTTGAACAAGTCCATCGATACTCGCTGTTCTACGGGGGGAGGTGTTACGCAAGGCCAACCTTAATAGATCGCTGCATCGGCATACATGCATACACATTGCACACGGCACCTACGGGCACGAAACGCAAGCTCAGCATGGCGTGACCAATTGACGTCAATCGAACCTTTCCATAGAAACTTAGAAACGTGGAGCGGCACTTTTGCATCTGACATCGATCAATTGACACTTTAGTATAATTAGTCGTAATTTCAATACTTTGTAATACAGTAATAAATTAGTTTATTAAAATAAATTTGCATTTTTTTGGATCCTCCGGCCGCACCCATCGTAATTAGTAGGGTGACCACGCAAAAAAAGTCGATGGACTTTTATTTACTTTCCAAATATGATATTATGGAAAGCGATCAACTTGGAAGTAGCGCTCGCCGGCCGCTGCCGCGGCGTAACATGCAACATTTCACTTAAAAATAGTTTCAAAAATTTAAAATTTTCACCGCCTATGTGGCACCCCGACCAAATGGGTTAGGTTAGGTTAGAACTGTGACCGACAGCATGCGAGCCGAGCGAGCGCAGCGAGCGGTGCCGCGGTAGCGGCCGGCGAGTGCTACTTACAAGTTGGTCGCAGTTACTTGACTATTTTTACACCTTACACCATGGATACCCTACATTAATGATATGGCCAAACGTCGACTGAGATATCATTAAACGTTGACGTTTAAACGATATGGCCAATGTTAGCTGGCCATTTCATGGAATGGTCAATTCTAAGATCTGGCCACAACATATATAAAACATCACTGATTCCAAACTTTCCTATTCCAGCAAGTTACGCCGGCAGCTCCGCGACTACTGGGAGATCAGCTACACGTACACGCCGAGCTACAGTCGCGCCGGCGCGTACCTCGTAGGCGTCGCTATGGGATACCTCATGACTTTGTATAAACCTTCTGAATATAGGAAGACTGTTTCTAAGGTGAGTTCAAATCCAAAACTCTTTATTGCAGAATTACGTTTTAAATCGATCATCCAGAGCTACCTGGGTCAATAAATTATAGTAAAAAATGTAATAATCTTTTTGGTAATGTTATTGCAGTACTTATGTACCCCTTTCGAATAGGACAGGGTTATTTATACATATTGTATATTATACTATATATATGCTGCTTGCGCGATGCAGAATTCAGTGTGATGCGTAGTTCGCATGTGACGATATAGATGGCGCCACAATCCGACTGTTTTGTAAGACAAGTTTTCCTTTTCTTATTAAGAGGGAACAGAGGCTACGAGGAATTTGAAAAATAGGTATTTGTAGAAGCTATTGCCGTCGTCTTACCTCAAGTCTGCCTCCGTAGAGTGCGATAGGGACAGCCGCAGCTCAGACCGATTACATCACAAAAAAAATTGACGATATCGACGTTTCGTATTCCCCTTTTTTCTCCTCGAAAACAGACTCGATTCAATTATTTTTTACGTAAAATATTTAAGAAAGAGTATGGTCTAGGTTCCTATCATTTTCTTTAATGTTAAAAACTTTTCGAATTCGCCTGGTAGTCCTCTAATCACGGCGGTAAAAATGGGGCATTTTTTGTAATTTTTGGAGGGTCATATTTTCTTTGCCAATAAGTTGCTGAAAAAAAGGAAATAACATGGACGTGTCTACAGCAGACCCTGATTTTAGGAAAAAAAAAGAATGCTCTAGAGGCATTATTCAGGAAGAAAAACGTGGGAATACATTTGGCCCTGTTCCCTCTTAATATAACAATTGATTGTAGCCCACATTATTATCTCCTATGTAAAGGTCTGGCATTTCATTTCAGACATGGTCCATCATCGGTACTGCAGTATCTTTAGCTACAATGCAGTACATCTTGTCATTAGGACGGTACTTTATGTACCGGGAGTACAACCCTATTGAAGCTGCCGTAATCACGTCCACGAATAGGGTCGCATGGGCTGTGGCTATCTGCGTCATTATTGGGTTGTGTGAATATGGGACTGTGCGTAAGTAATACCATTTCATTTTACTATCGGTTGATAAACAAGCATGCTACCCAGGCCAGCTGATGGTAAGTGGACATCGCCTCTTTTGCAATACCCAGTAGTGCTATTCTGTAAAAATCTCACGGTGAAAACTTAGGTGAAGTGAGCTCGGAGTGAGCTGTCAGTCCCTAGCAGCAGCAGTGCTATTCTGTAACCATCTCACCGTGAAAACTTAGGTGAAGTGAGCTCGGAGTGAGCTGTCAGTCCCTAGCAGCAAGTGGAATGACAGCTCACTTCACGCTCACTTCACCCAAGTTTTCACCGTGAGATTTTTACAGAATAGATCGGCAGAAGTTACACTTTTTTTCTATGGAATCTCTTGGCCTTCAGCTCACCTGATGGTAAGTGATGATCAGGCTGAAGATGGAAACGACCTTCACCCGTAATCCTCAACCACAGAGGAACTGGCTATCTTGTTGTTATGGCGACATACTTATATAAGATGGTGGTAGCTAGCCAGACGGACTTCGAACAAGCCCTACCACTAACCAAAACCGAGCAGAAAATTTTGGCCCCGCTGGGAATCGAACCCGGGACCTCTGAGTCTGAGACAGGTAGTCTTACCACAAGACTTCAGAGGCGGTTAAACATCATCCCGTCATCTCTGAGACAAAGATTCATATGCCTGTAATAACACCGGTACCCATACCCTTGAAACCAAAACTCAGCAACACTGCCTGGCTGCAGAAATACATAATAAATGATGATGGTAGTTACCCGGACGAGCTCATTCACAAAGGGCTCAGCTCCTAAGCTGAAAGCGTCAGGGTAACCCGTGAAATTAAAATTTTATTAAGTTTTTTGCAAATTACAGGTCAGTATCAGATAGTATGTTGATCTAAACATGATTCGCGGCCGTATCAAATATTTATTTATAGAATTAATATAATCATAAAAATCATAAATGAAACTCTAAGTTCATATTAAAAAATAAAAAATATAATCCATTTATTTCGGGTTTTCCCATATTACAATCACAACGAAACACGAGATAAATACAAATCATAATATAAAAATAAATATAATGTCATCAAATTATTATTATTACTTAATTCAATTCAATTTTATTCAGGAACAATTCGCATTGTGTTTGAAATCATAAAAAATAAATAAAAACACGTTCATTAAAAATATTAAAATAACACATTCACATAATACAATAAATTATAGAAAATAACAAAATTAAAATAAAATAAATTCTTGAATTACTATTTCATGAAATCATGATATTTGAGGCCAATTCTAAATTTAGGAGTTGTATTGTTGACCTCTATAATTATAATTCTGTAGATTCATAATTACGGTTGCAAATCATATGTTAACCTGACCCTGACCAGCAAATTGCAAAAATACGTAAGAAAATTTGAATTTCGCGGGCTACCCTAGCGCATTCTCCAGCTCACTAAATACCAATGGGTCTTCGCCCTATTTATTTTATATTTGCTTTCATTGTGTCCAAAATATCAATATTTGTCATGAATTTTCTGTTAACCGATGAAATTATGGCTTTTTTACCCTTGACTGTTCTTAGTTCAGCCATTGGGAGACCCAACATCAATAGCTGTAGACATTGTAATCATTGTTTTTTTATTTCAGCGGTAGTTACCGACATCCTAAGCTTCTCCTTCTTCACGCCTCTAAGCCGCCTGTCCTATGGCATCTACATGATCCACCCTCTCCTCATACAACGGAATAAGTTAGCACTGCGATCGTCATTGAAGATTGATTCATTTTCTATTGTGAGTATCAGTTTGCTCTATATTTAAGTCAGTTTTTTTTATTTCAGAACGGGATCTCTGCCTACTACATAAATTAATTAATGCAAAACGTTGATCGGAAGCGTCCATCAAAAACGTAGTTCTTATAAACAAATGCACCAGATATCCAGAGATAAGGATAACAAGTCTCAAGACTCTTACTATATAAACCGAAATGTAGAAATGCCGCTTAATGGTGTAACCAGGCTTCTTTGTATTTTATTGGAAAGACGAGATGTTAACTGTTTACCATACTATACTACTTCCAATGTAAATATAAAAAGTATATCTTGTAAGGGAAAGAAACAATTACACAAATACCAATTACACATTACAAAGTTTATTGTAATTTAACTATGTATTATTAAAGGTACACAATCATAAAATGTGGCGAGCGACTAAACATATAGAACTATCCCAATCTTTTAACAACGGTATTTTCTGTAACACACGCCGTCTCCGTAACAAGTTGTGTTAGGGGAAATATCAGTATGAGACCCAATACATAAAGCTCAGAGTCGCTTGTGGGGGTTCGTGAGATGAACGCTTAATAACTTCTAGCTCAATCGAATAAGAACTGAACTGGTTGTGCTCATAAAAGGAATATAACGTTTGGGAAAAGCACCCAGAGACACAACCAAACACATTAAATCTATAACAACTGGTCATACTACCTAGTTCTCAACAAAAGGCCTAACTCTCTCTGAAATGACCTAACCAAAACGTTCAGCAGAACTATGGTCACACTCTCTCATAGGATATACTACACTTAACTTAGTTATCACTCAGTTGGTCTCAGTTGGCGGAATCAAGTCCCTTGGCATGGAACACAGGGAAAACCCTGAGTTCAAACAAACAAACGCGACCTTCGGAAAAAGCCCGTAAGAGAAACGATGATGCTATCGTTACCTGGAGCGGCGACTCTTCCTCGCACGAGGATTCGGATAGGTAAGGCCTTCCAATACAAAGGGATGGCCACACTGCCTGCACTCGTCAGGTCAAGTCTCTAAACCGCCAAAGCCCGTGTCAAACAGCACATTACCGCACGCTTGTCGGATCTAACGTCCAATCTGCCCACACCGTGACAGACACTGCCCGCCACTCGTCGGGACTAACTTCTATTGCGCCAGACCACGGGACGACACCAGGGCGTCACGTCTTTACACGTTCGTATTAGTTCAGACTAGCAAAAATAGCCAGACAGGCTCAACTTCAACTGAAACACAACATTACTTATCACCCATCAGGTTATTCGGACACAGTCTGATCATCACAGAACTGGTACCTCTCAAATAGTATACCTGTTAAATCATTGCGTCGCGTCACCAGGATCGGGAAGAACCCCGCCTTTCCTCACACACGCAGGACCAAGGACCTGAACCTCACCATGGACCTTCGAGAAAGATCTAACCACAGACAACACAGAATTCTCAAGTGACACTTCTGAAATTCTATGATAATATTAAATTTTAATTTATGAGACATTGTATAACTATAAAATGTGGGAGATTAAATATGTCTGTTAAATAATTTCAATTACACAATTAACATCAAAAATAATTATCAAAAACCAATAACAGCGCCATCTCTTCGGTATTGTGAAACTCTTGTGCTTCAAAATTCTCACGGTAGATGTCGCTTAAGATGTGATTTTGCATTCAATGACAAATGGCAGATAAAGTATGAGGCGACCAATGTACTTCTCCTGGTCAAGACTCTTATATACAAGGTCGTTTATTTAAGGAGTTGAAGCCCTTGAATTTTACAAGCCCAGATAGTGTTTGTCCTGTATCATCTGTCTGATTTGACACTCCCTACGCCATTATCATCTGTTACAAAGTTCCTATACCTTTAAATATTTTTTTTATCAATTGTATTTAAAAGTTCCTGTACCTTTTTTTCAGGGCTTGGACACTATTGGAACCTTAACCGCAGCGATTGGACTTAGCTTTGCGATGTGGCTGTTTGTTGAAGCTCCGTTGATCAACATAAGCAACCATTTCTTGTTTAGAAAGTAAGTACCTGTTCTGTTCTTCCTTTTTAGGGTTCCGTACCTTAAAAGGAAAAAACGGAACCCTTATAGGATCACTGCGTTGTCCGTCCGCCTGTCCGTCCGCCTGTCCGTCTGTCTGTTAAGACTTTTTTTCTCAGGAACGCTTTGAGGTATCAAGTTGAAATTAATATCAAATACGTAGGTCTACGGTCCCTTGGAGCTCTAAAAAAGCGTGGCAAGCGCAGCTTAACCTCATTGGATTTTGATGAAGTAGCTTTGCTGAAGTATTTGTGTAACACACTTACAATGGCAATTCCTTTGATTTTGACAGTTCAACAACATTCATTGCGTTATTTACGTTGCTGAGCAGACGAATTTTTCCACCATATGAAGCAATGGATTAGCAAATCTCTCCAAAATCTATTGGATTGTGATTGAAAGCGAGTTACGCAATTAGAATGCAGATGAACAACCGCAATATAAATTCAAAATTCAAATTCAAATATATTTTAATTCAGGAATACACCCATATAAAATTAACAACAGATTACAAATTACAAATTAATTCAATAATTATAAATTATTACAAAACAATTATAAAAAAGACATTACTATTTTAGCTGGAATATTAATTGCCATATGCAAAGATATAATTAACCTCGTATATAGCCCTCAATATTCTATTGTCAGATACATGTATTCGGTTCATAAAGGAGGCCTGCGACTTTCTCGTGACTGCATAAAAGTTATCTACCCTGCTTTCGGCAAACATGCCGGACGCACTACACCGCTAAGGCAGACCCAGTATGCATCTGAATGCTTTGTTATATTGAACACGCAACGTGTTATGAACACGCAACGTGTTGTAAGCACGCTGCGTGTATTTGTACCATAAGGCACAGGTGTAAAGGTTCCGGCAGTATGCGTTAAACAGAGTTTTCACTTGATTTGAACACTTCGTACACATATATAATAATAAAAATAGTTATCCATCCTTCGGCGCGGGAGATATTAGCAAGTGTGTGCGCAGACAAACGTGAACAGGCGCAGGACCAACGGCTTCACGTACTTGCCGAGGCTCGGGGGTATCACACCGCCAACTTCCAAACTCCGGGCTGTTACTAATAAATTCCTAATGGTAAAACCCAATCACAATTTGCCTGACCCGGGAATCGAACCCCACGCTCATTAGCCGCGCTTGCGACCACGAGACAGACGAGGCAGCAAAAAAAAATTATTATAATAAAACAATATAAAATATACTCATCATACGGTAATGCATAATTCTTTTTATTTATTTTCAGGTCTAAAGGTACACAACCAGTCAAAGAACCAGACAAGAATGGTATCGAACACCAGAATGGACATGTTAAAATCAAAGCAGCGTAGATGTAACCTGATAAGTAGGTCGTTAGTTAATCTCACTTCCATATTATGCTATTATGCATGATAAGGGCGCGTCCTATTTGCGATCGTCGCGTGCATTTCACTTTTTGTTCGGAAAACTGGAAAGCGCCCTCTGTTGGCGCGAACACGCGTTCAGATTCACTGCACAAAAAGTTCGAACGATCGTGTATTCGCGCGACGATCGCTTTTAAATAGGACGCGGGGTAAGTGTAGAGACTCAGTTGTCGAAAATTACGCGACGAGGCTTTTTTGTAGGTAATTTAAAAAGCATTGTAGGCAGTATATTTATTATCTGTGGTAGGTGTAAGCACGCCGAATTACGACGAACGCTAGACGTAAACGTAACGTAAATTCGAGCGATTTTTTATCAAAAGTACAACTATCTTGTACAATTTTGGTTTAAATTTATTTCAGCTTTGTATAGATAAATATTATTCGAGTAACGTTTACTCCGCAGGTTCGTACTAGGCTTACAGGTTTGTCACTTCGCATAAACATATATACGAGTACATAATTATAATATATAGCAAGACGTATTTTTGATATGTATTCAGTTAATATAGAAAATTTCAACTAACTCATAATATCGTATAAAATTATGTATTAGTATAAATATGTTACTATTCTCTGCAACACGGGAAAAAAGAGTAATAAAAGAGTAGAGTTTACTAGATTGAGTGTAACTAGAATGAAATTGTTTTCTTTACAATCTGGTAAAATATTTCTTGTTGCTAAGAACAAATTCTCGTTATCTTAAGATTTTGTTCTTAACGATACGTTCTTATAGTATTGAAGAAAATATTTTCTTCCGTGTAATCCATATTTTATGTTCTTCCAAAGAGTAGAATTTATTTTTAAGTAGGTAAATGCAATGTATTATTGTAGGTAATAAGTATTATAATTACTGGGATTATACTTCATCTTTTATTTACCAACTCATCACCAAGATATCGTTTTGAAAGCAGTCGTGGCCCAGTGGAAACGGCCGCGACTTACGACTTGTAGGTCATAGGTTCAAACTCAGGCAGGCACTTCACTGTGTAAATTCTGTATCCTAGTAGGAACGTTATAGGCTGATAATGAACAAATAAATAATAAATAAAAGTTTATTTCATAATCAACAGGTTTTAACAAATAAGTTGTAGAAGCCTTCTTTTAAGTATGGAGATACCTGCATCAGAATACCTCCCTCTTCCATAACTATGTATACAACATACAGAGCCTGTTAATAACAGATTTTTTACAAAGTAGGTAGAATAAAAAATAAATAAAAAATTAGAGAATTTAAAAATAAATAATTAATTAGATACTTGAAACCGTAATCTCAGACAATTTATACATCATCCCCACTTACTCAACTGTCTATTTCAGCATTAGTCATTTCAAGTAGGTTTTGAAGTGAATGGTGGACCTCTACAAATCAGAAATAAATTTCTATGAAAGATAAAAGAAATAAAGCATCAGATGAACTGGCTTACTGCCAATACTAACACTCGTTAGGGTCAGCATCATTTTCAAAATAAATAGATTATTTCCGATTTTAATTTTCCACGTTTTTTTTTGGTTTTTTGTTTTTTTTTTTTTCTCGCCACGGTGTCCTTGGGTAGCACGTGTGTTTAGAATTTTTAGCTGTTTCTTGAGTGATTGTTGATACTCTTATTGACTTGTTACTTTTTAAGTGTGTTGTTCTTGTGTTTGTTACGGTTTGTATTGTGATTGTCTTGTTTTAAGTCTCGTTTCATCCAAGATGGATGAGAATAAACCCCCTGACCCTGATCCCCCAGATATTCCAGGTTCCTTAACTCTCTTTTCTCCGAATCCTCTAGCTGAATTTGCGGATGTTGTCTGCAGCGTTACAGAGATGGATGTTACACAATCCCAACAGAGCTCACGCAAACGTCCGAGTGATGAAGAAACCTTGACACCTTCCCTTCCGAGTAAGCAACAAAAAAGCCAAATCGGACGTATTAAATACTCCGTTTTGGATAAGGCCCCTTACGTTGTCCACGTTTCTCGTATAGAGACTCAACCAAATGCTGGTACCACCCTACATCCTGTTAATTTTGGTAAGTTCCTTATGAACAACAACATTGCGAACATTGTTCGTGGTGGTGTTAACAGAGTTGGTAGAAACCGTGTGTCTGTAGAGTTTGCCTCCCCTCGGGATGCTAACTCCTTCTTAGTAAACAGTTTGTTATCCAAATACAGTTATACTGCATCAATCCCTACATTTAATATCACACGTATGGGCGTTGTTACCGGTGTTCCCTCAGATATTACGGAAGAAGAAGCTATTACATACCTAACTGTGCCTTCAGGCTGCGGGAAAATACTGAAAGTCCGCCGTATTAATAGAAAAATTCAAAGAGACGGGATTAATGAGTGGAAACCCACTGAAACATGTGTTCTGACTTTTGACGGACAAGTTCTACCAAATAGGATTTACTGCTGTTACACATCCCTCCCTGTTGAGCAGTACATATACCCGACAATTCAATGCCGCAAGTGTTGCAGATTTGGACATGTGGCAAACGTTTGCAGGTCAACACCACGCTGCAGTAAATGTGGCCACGATCACCCTGGTGATGGTTGCAACATTTCTGAGGGCGAGGCCTTCTGTGTGCTTTGCTCGGGTAATCATTTCGCTAACAGCAAGTCATGCCCCGAGCATGGTAGACAGAAAGCCATTAAAACTGTAATGGCTGAAAAATCCATTCCTTATGTTGAGGCTAGCAAAATTATTCCTACAGCTTCCCGTAACTATGCCAATGTCACCAAGACTCCAATCTCTCAGTCATATCGCAAAACTGTGACACTTAAACCCAGGACCCATGCCCCCCTTTCCCCATCTTATGACAAAGCTGCTCATCGGCAGATAGTTAGTTCTCCTCAACCTTCACAGCATAATGGCTGCGCCCTTAAGTACAACAATGTCCCTTCAAATAATACCGGTTCTATTATCGAACTCCTTATAAAACTTTTACCTACTGTTATTTCTTCTTCTTCTTCCAATTCCCAAACACCGTCCAACGTTGCCGATCAACTTATTTCTCTACTTCTTCAAATTAAAAATGGCGTCTCGCCAAGTATTCCTTCAGTGGAATGTGAGGAGCGTGTGGCATAAAAAGCACGACCTCATATCCCTTTTAAATAAATACAAGCCACGGGCTTGTTCCATAGCTGAGACTTGGCTCACCCCAAGTCTTAGCTTTCGTATGCCACACTTTAATATTCTCAGATGTGACAGATCTGATGGCTATGGAGGATCGGCTCTCCTAGTCAACAATCGGGTCCCTCTTTTGCCCTTCCCTTTACCTTCGCTCACAGGTGACATGAGTATTGTAGCGGGACGTGTGGAAGGCATTACAGTGTTCTCAATATACATTGCTCACCCTCATCATGATTTTTTTGCTGTTTTAAAAAACCTATTTTCTAATATACATGGACCAATTTTGGTCATGGGTGATTTCAACTGCCACCATTACAGGTGGGGGTCAGAACGCTGTGATGCCTTTGGTGCAGCTTTGGTTGAGATCTTGGATGACTTGGATCTCTGCATTCTCAATAATGGTTGCCCAACACGTAGATCTCCTCCCGGTCAACAAAAAAGTTGTGTTGATTTAACATTTTGTTCAGTTGAGTTGGCAGCTTCGACCCATTGGGAATGTACGACCTTGTCGCATGGTAGTGATCATTACCCTATTGTCATATCTTTGGTTAATAAGACATATTTAGAGAAAACTTTCCCTCCACTTCTGAAATATAACTTGTCTAAACCAGATTGGGCAAAATTTCGATCATTACTGGAGGATAAAATTGATGCTCTTCCAAATTTAAATTCATGTTTATCAGATCCTTCTGGTCACTACCATGCCAAAGGCTGTTATGAGGGATTTGTTACAGCCATCACCTCCAGCGCGGATTCCTGCTTTCCGCTGAAAAACAGTGCTCGTGATAAAATTCCTTCCCCTCCATGGTGGGATCCAGAGTGCACTTCTGCAATCAGGGATAGAGATGAGGCCGAGGAGTGCTACAATGCAAATATGAGCACCGAAAACTTATTAACATATTTGCGACTTAATGCCAGAACTAAACGTCACCTTCGCAAGAAGAAACGTACTGGTTGGGTTAAGTTCTGTACCTCCTTATCTCCCTCTACTCCAGTCTCGGTGGTCTGGAAAAGCATCAACAGGTTTAGACGCGGGTGCTCCTCATCAGTCTCTTCACCAATCACCAGGGAAACAGCTGACCTTTTTTTTGACAAAATTGCTCCGCCATATGTTCCTCTTTCTTCTGAATGTTCCAATATCCCCTTGCAAAATGTTTCGGAGGATCCTTCTGATGTGCCATTTACTTTGGAAGAACTGAATGTGGTACTCAGACATGTCCGGGACTCAGCCCCTGGTATTGACGGTGTACCATATTCTTTTATAGTTAATTCTGGAGACAAAGCTAAATTCTACTTCCTTGAAATCATTAATTTTTGTTACAGCCATGGTTGGGTTCCAGATCAGTGGAAGTTACAGATAATTATTCCTCTATTGAAGCCAGGCAAACATGTAGATGATCCGAATGGCTTTAGACCAATTGCTTTGTCCTCTGTCTTAGTCAAACTAATGGAACACTTGATTAAAAATCGTCTTGAATGGATAGTCGAATCGAGAGATTTACTGCCGAATTTTCAATTTGGTTTCAGGAAAGGGCTCGGCACCATGGATAGAGTTGGTGTTTTAATTGCGGATATTCGCTTAGCGTTTTCCAGAAACGAATCCGTTGTAGCCGCTTTCCTAGATATCTCCTCTGCATACGACAACGTTCTTCTTCCCGTACTCAGGCAGAAACTGCATCAGCTGAGTCTCCCGGTTAAGATGATCGAAAGCACCTGTGGACTTCTTTTGTCTCGCTCCTTGGTTCTGAGGGTCCAGGGCGAGGATTTCGATGAAAGGCAGACTTGGAAGGGTCTCCCACAAGGCTCCGTTCTGAGCCCCCTTCTTTATAATTTATATACAGTGGACATTGGCTCCTGCCTAAATAATAACTGTCACATCCTCCAGTATGCCGATGACTTAGTCTTGTATGTGACAGATTTATCCATCGTAGACGCTGCGTCATCTCTATGCCTCTCTCTGGACTCTTTGAATCAGTGGCTTTTAAGCCACGGTTTGTCGTTATCCGCATCAAAAAGTTCGGCAGTAATTTTCTCTCGCAAAAGACTGATCCCGCATATCTCAATAGACATTTTGGGTCATAATATCCCGTTAGTTAATAAAGTAAAATTTTTAGGCGTCTTTCTAGATTCAAAATTAAATGGCAAACAACATGTAAATTTATTGATTAAAAAATGTGAAAAAGTTATTTCAATTTTAAAAGCTCTCGCGGGTGTTTTGTGGGGTGCCCACCCGTATACAATGAAATTGGTATACAATGCTTTAATTCGTAGTGTTTTAGACTATGGTACGTTCCATCTAGTTCCATGCAACAAGGGTGCTTTGGCTGGCCTGGATAGAGTTCAGTCAAAATGCCTTCGGATCATCTCTGGTTGTATGAAGTCTTCTCCCATTAACGCATTGCAGGTTGAGTGTGCTGAACCTCCCTTGTCCCTAAGACGGCAGTATCTGGCCTCACGTTTTGTGGCTAGGCTAATATCTAGATCTTCTCATCCTCTTATAGCAAAACTCACCGAGCTAGATGCCATTTGTAGAAGCTCAAATTTCTGGAAAAACAAAGAAATACCCTTAATTTTAAAAGCATTTCGTCAATTTCAAAATTTAGTTTGTCCAATAGAACAGTTTCCCAGATTACCACTTTTTAACTTCTCCTATGAAGTATTATGTTTCACTCCAAAAATTTCCTTTGACATTGGTATTTCCAAAAAGTCCCCTTCAGCAAATTCGGCTTTCAATGCGGTGGTGGGAGAACGATGGATTGGCTTTCAACGGTTTTTTACAGATGCTTCAAAATTTAATGACCTCAGTAGCACTGGTGCTGCAGTTTACTACCAAAGCTCCAGTATTATTTTGCAATTTAAATGTCCTAAAGAGTCTTCTGTGTTCACGGGCGAGTGTGTGGCTTTATTGGAAGCTTGTCTTTTTATAGAGTCTCACCACAATATTGACAAAGCCGTAATCTTCACAGATTCTCTTAGCTGTTTGCAAGCTCTAGTACAGAACCCCTTCAAAAGTAAATTGCACAGCTCCCTAGTTTTAAAAATTAAAAAATCCCTATTATCTTGTACTAGCAATCAAAAAGAGGTTCAGTTAGTTTGGATACCTAGTCATTGTGGCATTAAGGGCAATGAGTGCGCTGATGCTCTGGCCAAAGATGCTTGCTCATCAGCAGTAGCTGATCTCACCCACAATACTCATCAGGGGTATGACTTGCTAAGCCTTCCACAAGTTAATCTCCAATCTTCATGGCAGGAACAGTGGAATAACTCTGGTAGAATAAAGGGCAGGTTTTATTATGCAGTTCAACCAACCATAAAGTCAAAACCTTGGTTCTACGGCTACAAAAAAGTTTCCAAAACTGTTATATCCGTCCTTTGTCGTATTCGCCTGGGGTTTTGTTGTACCCCTGTGTTCTTGGAAAAAATCCGGGTTAGGGACTCCTCTCTCTGCGAGTGCGGGTTGGAGGAGGGCACTCTGGATCACATCTTCTTTGAATGCTCAAACAACGTTCCACCTCTAGATCTCTATAGCCGTCTTCCTAAATTTAAAATCCCTCTTCCGACTAACTTTCCCGCTTTGTTAACACATTCCTCTCCTGAACTGCTCGTGGCGCTGATGACTTTCATCCGTCACAATAACTTAAAACTGTAAATTATGTGTGTGTGGTATGCGTACATTTTATGTTTTAACAATTATAATATGTATTTATTTTATATTTTTTTGTTTGTTTCAGTCCCGTACTAACCCAACAAGATCTACATTGTGTTCAACTGTATCAATCAAAGAATTTTACTTCTCTTCAGTTATTGTTTTTTTTTTTTTTTTTATCTTCATGCACACTTGTTTTTCCAATGCACTCTAGACATTGGCAGAATAGTCGACATCGGCTTTGCTTGCCATTTAATAAAAATAGAATAGAATAGAACACTCGTTAGCTACCTTTGTGAACGTTCCAATTTGGTTATATCTACTGATACAGTTTCTGTTTGTTTTATTTTGGAAATTTGTTGAAATTCATTAGATTAATCGGCGTTTTTAGCGTTTTTCCGGATTTTTACCCGACTACGGTGAAGCAAAAAGGAGCGTTATGATTTTGACCGGTATGTATGTATGTATAGTATGTTCATCTGTTACCTCGTAACTTCTAAACTAATCATTGTAATTTGACAAATGAGGTATTGTTGGAAGCGACCCGATCTGCATTCACAGATTATGAAAAAAAAATGTACAGTCAGCAAGAAAATGGTCAGTTTTCACATAAACTTTTTTTGATGCCAATCGACCCTGTTTCTTATAAGGATCAATTAAATCAATGAGGAATCAAAAAAAGTTTTTGTGAAAGCTGCCCACTTTTTTTGCTGACTATACATTTTTTTAAATTAACAATGTTTTTTTTTTCTAAAGTTAAGGACAGTCTCCTATACCGTTTTCCTGTAGCTACACGTAAGGTCGGTTAAGGTAGCTGGCCTTACTGCCCCATCTCAAAAATCCAACCTTTATATATTTTTTAATTCTATTTTCTTTATTTTTTATTTATCATATGATGTTTTCCTTAACTGTTTTTAAATAGAGCGAAAATCTGTAAAATCTGAACATAATATTGTGACTGTTGCCGTTTTTCATACCAGAAACGGTACTCCTGTCCCAGCTAATACAGGGTCAAATTAGCTAGCAAAACTCCACAGACGTGGGGTATCAACATCTAAAAGAAAAAAAAACAATTTGATGTTTTTTTGGGTGAGTGACCGTAGTGTAGTTAAGTACATATTACTATAAAAAAACAGGTAAACATAAAAACACTGATGTTCTATACTCATACTTCAAGTAAAACAATACCAGCGGTCGTTGATCCCAAACAATCATCTTTTTTTGTTTATCCTATTTAGGTATATACCTATCCCATCTGTAGATTTGCTAGCTAATTTAAATTGACCTTATGTAGTTCAAATTCAAACACAAAAGATCTGAAACCAACTAAACAATACGAAAACAAAATGGCACAGACAAACCCGCTTGCAAAACCCAGTTCACAATAAGACCGTGAGATAGGCCCTTGAGATAAATCCTCAATACTCGAGATCTTCGTTGATTGTGATTCCCCCCCTCGCACTTCACAAAATAGATAGACACAGAAAGCCGGCTCCATACAACGAGCGCACACATAGATGCGTACGTGCGGCGATCTCAAACAAATGCCAGCCGCGAGTGCGCTTGCACTCGCTGTTTAGTTTTCCAAAAAAGAATGCGCTTCAGGAATCATCATTATCTTCGGAAGTACAAACGTGCTATTATGATTTCTAACATAGTCTGTTACAAAATTATAGATTAACAACTCTAGGCTATTCCAAAAAACTTTTGAGCGAAAATGACGATCTGAGACCGGACCGACGGAAAGGAAACTTTATACAAACGCGCAATGATACGTGCACTACTACAAAGCGCGATAGTACTAACTTAGAAGCATTGCCTCTGTGGGGGTTACTCTGTGGCGGGTCGTTCGTGCTAATTCGGAAACACGAAGATTACCGAAGCGGTGGTCAGTGGTAAGGGCGTTACTGGAGGGACTTACAAGTCGCGAGTCGTATTTTCGAAACCAGACAGGCGCTTTATTTTGTGTAAATTATTTCATCACCAATGCTTTCAAAACGGTGAAGGAAAACATCGTGAAAAACCGGCATGTCCTAGAACTAAAAATTCGAAGTCACGTAACATCCACCAATCCGCGCTGGGCCCGCGGGGTTACTTAGGGCCCACTCCCTCTGACCGAGTTTCCCAGCAGTGCGAACATTATATGCTGATTATGCTTTATGCTATACCTTTTCTGGTTTACCTGTACGTGAAGCGTGTCTACCTGTGCGTTCGGTTTCGCTCGTTGTATGGAGCCGACCTTCTGTAACTATCTATTCTGTGCCTTCTTCCTCCCAGCCTCATCTCTGAACTAACTAACAATTTGTTTCCAATTATGTGGATGCGAAGACTTTAAACAACGTCTAAGGAAGATTGTTTATTGTGTAGTTCAAGGATTTTTGCTGAGAATTTCTCCGTGGTAAGGTAAATGTTTTGTTATAGAATTCTAGTTACTATGCGATTTGTTATAAGGTCTTTTAAGCTAAATACGACGTGATCTTTTGGGAGTAGGCATTCATTGACGATTAATCTTTTTATTAGTACCACATTCTGATATAATATGTGTTGTGAAATATTGACAGCTCTTGAACACAGTTCTTCTTTCTTTTTCGTGTGGTTAGTGATTACAGGTTAGTCACTGTTCAGTTTTTAGTAGTTTCAGAGCTTTTATGTCGCCCATGGGTCACTAACTTGCCTTAACATGCCTTCGATGTCTCGTCGTTTTGCGGTTTACAAGTGCTGATCGCGTTCAGCTTTATTGGTGAAATTCTCAATCGATTTATTTTAAGAGTTTTACTAGTAAAACAAGAAACAAACGAAAATCTATAATTTTGAAATGGTTAGTTTATACAAACGATGGCTCAATCATTTGAGAATTTCTTGGAAAGTAAACATATTAATCTCTATTGTTAGGTCAATTTATTTATTTATTAATATATACTTTATAATTATGTGCACCAGAAAACAAACCATAAAATGGGCGGCCTTATCGCTTTCTGCGATATCTTCCAGGCCTACCATGGAATGGACAGTGATTGCGGCGGTATAACATTGATTGTCTTTCATTGGTGCAAATAATAAGTATATAGATACAATATAATATAATAGACACATTAATAATATTTAAAAAATCTGCTGTTCCCTACATTTATGATCGCATAGCTCGTCAAAATGTAGAGAACGGAAAAACATTTTTTCGCGATTTCGGGGTTGGTCCCATAGTTAAAGATGTTCTTAATGATGAGCATCATGACCCCTTAAGAGGATGCCCATGAATTCAAATAAATACAAAATACAATATTATGCCAATTAATCTCATAATTAAGTATGCAGGCATAGTAAAAATTTAAACAAACTAAGTTTATTGTATATTCTTATCAGGTAAACTTCAGTGAATTATTACAACAGTTCTAAAACGTTAATTTATCTTTGGCATTCTTTAATACAATTATATAATAACTTAATCTAACACAATGACACAAACTTTGGAAACAAAAACAGCAGAAAATTAAGCCTCCATCTCAAAATCTAAAATACATATTTTAATTAGTAATACAAAATATTTTAATTAAAATAAGGCCACGTTCATTTATTTGGATACACAATTATACCTGCTGTAAACAAATGATACAATAACAAAGATTATAAAATATTGTCTCCAACATGAAAAGTCTTTTAATGCAGAAGAATTTAACAGACATATTGTTTCAAATACAATAGACATTAGACCATTGGATTCTACAATTCAGTTCGCAAGTCAGCATATAGTTACAATAATATCAGAATGATACAATACAGTTATAAATCATCACTCAAAAGGTAAAGAATGTTCCATTGACTCATTAACATTTGAGTCATGATCACAATGAGTCACATACAACCTTAAAAGTACTGAAATCTTTAAATACAATAGGTTTTCCATTGATTAATCTACAGGTCTACAAATCATCTATCAATAAATGCTACCTTTTGTAATCCACTCGGTACTAGGTATGGTCCTCTGCCCGGTACGTCCAGCGTATCCTAAGCTGTCAGCCCTGCTGACTTTGAGATATCTTCATCATGTTATACGATATTTGACTGGCTTGTGGCTAAGTTATAACAGCCGCACGGGTCGATTGACAAGGTTAAGCTGCCGCGGTTTTTCTGTGGATTGGTGACCATCTTTACATACCAAGACCCCCCGTACCTTGGTAAGCAAGTTAAGCCATTGGCCCCGGCTATCATTCGTGGATCTTTGACAGTCGTTACGGTTCGTCAGAAGCCCGAAAGTCTTACAACCAGTCCTACCAAACGGTATCGTATTACCCAGTAACTAGGTTGTGGAGGTCAGATAGGCAGTCGCTGCATTTAAAATACTGATATTCAGCTGCATCCGGTTGGACTGGAAGCCGGCCGCAACATAGTTGAGAAAAGACAAAGCAGATGATGATGGTATACGATTTTTATATTCATGTCATATTTTATACAATTCATTTTTATATCTGCATTCGACAAGGGAATAGTAGTAGAACCTTCTTCATCGCATAAAGCTCAACTCAAAGATAGCTAAACATCTTCAATGCAATTTAACTTCATAATGGTCGTCTTCTACAAGCACAAATACTGACATTCAGCTGCATCCGGTTAGACTGGAAGCCGACCCCAATATAGTTGGGAATAGGCTAGGCAACTGATGAATGTTTATCTTCTTCTACTGTACTGTACTTTTTCTAATCCTCAGCCTCATTTAGTTAAGGTTCTCCTTTTCAATATTTTCAAGACAACAATATCAAAAGATAATCTCGAGGCTAACCTGCTGCTTTGTCGGTCAAACGGTTACGCCATCTTCGATATCAAACTTTCCATAAATAAATATGACACACACACATGAAATCTCTCTTTTAAAACCTCATCCATTTCAGCTACATCATATGCAATCACTGCCAACGTTCTAGTATTTTCCCTCTTTCGGGATTAACTCACATTATTTCCTTTGTTCCATAATTATGTGAAACAATCATTGTTTCTTGTTTTTCACGTAAGCACTTCACACTGTCTTAGCCTTCACTAATAGTCACATTTTTCTCACTTTTAGTCACATTATCACTATTAGCAGTCACATTAGTTCTATCACTAATCAAATCAATATTTTCTTCACTGTCAGTTGAATTTACTTCTCTTATCTCAACATAGTCGTCATCACTGAACAAACCGTCACTTACGAGTCTTTCTCTTAGAAAATTATCGTTTAAATTGGCAAAAATCGTCTGATCATTTTCTATGTCTTCATCACAGCATCTTCGAAAGAACACATTTATGACTGGTCTGCCATAAATGGCACTTAAAACTGCCACTAAGACAAGTGACACTAGTACGCAGAATGTGAGGAATCTAAGCCACATGGTACCGTTTGGTGACAATGGCGTAAGTGGACTGAGTGTCATTCTTATTTAAAATCGTAATGCGCTGATTGTTCTGTTATTAAGTATTGGTTTGGCAGACGTGCGATTTTAACGTCGTGAGAAATTGCGACTTTTTATTTGTTACCATAACCAAAATATCCACAAAGGGAAATCATCGTTTGACAGGAATAAACTACATTTTGGTGATTTTTAGTCTAGTTTAGAGGCATTTGTAACAAGAGAATCGGCACCTTTATTGTTCTATTTTAATTCTTGGTTGCGTTGATAGGACAAAAATCATGCGCAATTTTGTGTACACGTTAAATACAGCGTTTAACAGAAATGTGTGGTCATGCTTTAGGATGTGGTAGAGACTATCAAACTGAACCACTTTCTCCATGGCATCAACATCGCCACACCACACCATCAAACTTGACCACACATTTTTGATACACACTAAATACTAGGGTTTACTTTATCCTGTTCTATAAAGCGACTATCTTCACAGGGTGTCTTTCAGCAGCTCAATGAAAGTTGCTGAGGGTAAAGTTGAATAGCATGCCAATGAAGACACCTTATCCAGCAATAAACTGCTTAATACTGATGGAAAAGATGATTTAATAATAATAATAATAATAAATCTCCAGGGCCGGACGGGCTGCACAACTTTTGGATAAAATGGTTTCAAAGGTCGCACGCCCGATTGGCATCCCAGTTCCAGTCAGCCTTAGAGTCACGGTCGCTGCCTCCGTTCCTAACGACAGGAATAACTGCGGAAGCCAAAAATTATAGACCGATCACTTGTCTACCGACGGTCTATAAAGTTTTTACATCCATTTTGAGATTTAAAATTAACAATCATATAGACACTAACTCCATCATGTCTGCCTCTCAAAATGGATGTAGGAACGGATCCCGCGGTACTAAGGAGCTGCTCCTCATCGATATGGCCATTAGCCAGCAGGTTCGTCGTTTCCGAAAGGATCTGTCGACATGTTGGATAGATTATAAGAAGGCCTATGACTCGGTGCCACATACATGGCTCATGAGGGTGCTGGAGTTGTATAAAATAGATGCAACTCTACGCACCTTCCTGATGTCATGTATGGGGCAATGGAGGACGGTTCTTCGCTATCCAGGATGCCGACATATCCAGAGGAATAGTGAACCGATAAGGATCGAGCGAGGTATATTTCAGGGCGACAGTCTGAGTCCACTTTGGTTCTGCCTGGCCTTGAATCCTCTAAGCACACTGCTGGAGAATTCAGGGCTAGGCTATCGATTGAGGAGAGGTGGTGAGGTTATATCTCACCTCCTTTACATGGATGACTTGAAACTCTTTGCCCCCAACAATTTGCAACTAATGGAGCTATTGAAGGTAACTAAAGCTTTCAGTAGCGCCATCAGGATGGAATTTGGTGTGGACAAATGTGCGGTCATGCATGTAAAGCGAGGGGGGATTGTGGAATCCGTGGGAACCCAACTCTCGGATTCCATACACCTAAGATCCCTCTCCTCATCCGAAACCTACAAGTATTTGGGTATGTCGGAAGCGTTGGGCATCAATGTTACTGACATGAAGCAATCGTTGAAGGAGCGCTTCTTTGGCCGCCTAAAGAAAGTATTTAATAGTCTTCTATCAGGCGGAAACAAGGTGCGCGCCTTCAACGGTTGGGTCATGCCGGTTTTGATGTACTCTTTCGGCATACTCAAATGGACTCAGACCGAACTCGACGCCCTGGATAGGAGGGTCCGTACGCTGCTAACTGCATATCGAATGCATCACCCACGGTCATCGGTAATGAGACTGTATATCCCGCGAAAGTGTGGAGGTCGAGGCTTTTTAAACGCTAAGACCCTCCACAATCGCGAGGTATGCAGTCTCAGGGGATATTTCCTAGAAGCCGACGTGGGGATGCATCGAGATGTGGTCGCGGTGGACAAGGGCCTTACCCCGCTCTCCTTGGCTAAAGAGAACTGGCGCAAGCCTGTAGTGCTTGACACTAACGATCGCAAGGAGGTATGGCAGAATAAGGAGCTTCACGGACGCTATTTCCGGGCCCTACATGGACCCGATGTAGATTTACTAGCGTCCGTAGCCTGGCTGCGTTTTGGTGACCTCTTTGGGGAAACCGAAGGTTTTGTCTTTGCGATTATGGACGAAGTTATGATGACGAACAACTACCGGAAATATATTGTGAAGGACGGCACGGTTGACATCTGTCGGGCATGCCACCGTCCGGGGGAATCAATCCGACACATTATTTCCGGCTGTTCTCGTCTGGCTAACGGAGACTACTTGCATAGGCACAACCTTGTAGCCAGGATTATCCACCAGCAACTTGCTCTGAAATACAGTCTTGTGGAATCGGAAGTACCGTACTATAGGTATGTGCCCGACCCAGTTCTCGAAAATGGCAATATCACGTTGTATTGGGATCGATATATCATCACTGACAGGACTATTGTTGCCAATAAGCCAGACATAGTGGTGATAGATCGATTAGAGCGTCGCACAATGATTATTGATATAGCGGTCCCGCATGACGAGAACCTCGTTAAAGCCGAAAAAGATAAGCAGATTAAGTATCTTGACCTGGCTCGCGAGGTTGTCGACATGTGGGATGTGGATACAGCAATCATTGTGCCGATAGTCGTGACGGCCAATGGCATAATAGCCAAGAGCCTCGACCAACACCTGAGGAGGCTCTCGTTAGGCAGCTGGATCAAGGGCTTGATCCAGAAAGCGGTACTTCTGGACACGGCGCGTATCGTTAGGAGATTCCTCTCTCAAGAGCCCTGACCACCGGTAGCTTGGACCCTGTTCCCGATACCGGTCGGCTACTATTTTTTATATTTTTAAATGTTTTTGTTTTTCTTAGTTTTTATAGAAATATTTAAAAATGTAAATAATATGTAAATATATGAACTAAAGGAAATAATAATAATACCATTTATTTCAGGCAACAGTGGCCCATAGAAAAATACCTTAACCTAAACATACATATTTGAATATAAACAAAAACTTTAATGACCATCGGTCCAGAACATAATTGCGTGTATCATTTGTCGGTTTAGCAATGCTTTCATTTGCTTTTTCTACGGTTGTTTCATGTTGTACAATCTTCTCAATCTTTCTCTTTTTGCCTTTACCCCTATATCTCTTGTACATATCGCATAGGCATATAACTATATCACGGTTTCAACCGTCTTACCATATTGTTTTAATTATTGTGAATGTGAGGACTTTGTGGATATTTTATTTTTATTTGTTTTCTTCTTTCTTAATTTTTTTCTTTCTCAGTTATTTTGAATGATGGTCTGGCAGTTTGAGTACTTTATGCGGCCTACCCAAATGTCCTTTCTTTGGTATTGTTCGTCGAGTTGGGCTCCTTAAATTCTGAGTTGAGCTCCACGATTACTGAAAAATGCTTACACTGACTGGACAGGTCCACTCAAATCTGTGTGATTCTTTTCGCAAAAGACCATATCAGACACTTATCTACATGGTCCTCATATGGCCTGACCAAGATTATGTCTGGACTTTAAAAGAGACTGTGACCTCTGAGTTTGTTTCGGTCTTTCTTCTCAGAGTACTCAGATAAGAAACGCCGAACTCAACTAGTATTTTTTTTTTTTTTTTAATATGTCGTATAAAAGTGATTGCAATATCCTATTTACAGAATAAACGATTTCATTTCATTTCATTACCGCGACATACATTGACATTTACACTTACATTATGCTGGAAATATTCTACAGGAGCTAAATAATAAAATCATTCAACTCAAACTCAAACTCAAACTCAAAGCATTTATTTCAATTAAACCATTTACAGGCACTTTTGAATTGTCAAGGGGTCAGTCAGTCACAAATATGAAGCTAGTTGCCCATTCCAAAGCGTAGGTTCCTATGGAGAAGAACGGGCAAGAAACTCCATGGACACTCTTTTAAATCATAACTAACACGTAAAACCGACGTTGCCCCCCTTACTGCTCACCAAAACAAATCGCAGCGTCTAATCGCATCCAATCGCTCGTCTACCCAAACTATTGACGTCGTCAATATCGGGTCTGGAATAAATGAAGCATGGTTGTACCATTTGTATTCACTATGCGCCCATCCGCCATATTTCAAACGTGTCTGCCTACACCCAATGCATATTAATGGCTTGATGATAAAAGTGTGAGCTGTTGTTTATACGGAAGGGGAAAGGGTATAAGGAAGATATTTTGTACTCTTCACAGTTCCGGGTGTTTGAATTTGTCTTCTTTTGTGTTCCCGCGTCATACTTAATATGCTTCCACGAAGAACGATTTGTTGTGCGACCGCTTAGTATGAATAAGTGTTGTCTTTTGCAGCAGATGGAAGGAAAATGATGGCAGTCTTAGCTGTTGGGCTATCATTGGAACGTTATCTATATCATAATAAAAATTAATCCCTTGGTCACGCCATAACTTGCGAACGGCTGCACCGAAGAGAATCTCTTTATTGTACGCCATAAAAATTACAGACATAAATTTATAAATTTTACATAGGGTGACACAATGGGCGGTCTTATCGCTTAAAGCGATCTTTTACAGACAACCTTTGGACTGATTAAAGGTAACGGGAGAGACAATACTGCAGGTAACTAGTCAGTGGCCATTTACATATACAATAAATACATACATACACAAAGCATAAACTTATTCATATGATGGAGAGATGGCGCTGTCGTCCACAGTACAAATCAGCTCCGTAATATTGTATGTTTAAAAATTGTTTATTTCGTATTTCAAAGTTCTAAATAAGTTAACTAGTGAAAGTGACCCACAATAAGCAAGTGAAATTGTTATTCAGTGATTATTTCCACAAACTAAAAAGTTATAAACATTTGAAAATAAAAGTGTAACATCATCTCGAAAAAGGACTAATCAGTGCTATTAAAGTGTTTTTTACAATTAAAAGTACTCAAAACTCATTATATAACATTACCGTAGCATAACTCAAACTAAATAACAATCAAAAGCAGTGATATTCCAAAAGTTGTTAAATTCCTAACAATTTTGAATAAACCGTCAATTCAAAATTATCAAAATTGTAATCGATTTGCGACAAAAAATTCCAAAAAGCTAAGACTAATTTGGAACTGAATACTAATGAACGTCTGGTCTGGGGGCTGGAGTGGCTACTAGTTGCACCATTTTACGAGTGCGGATACTCGGAGCAGTGAGTTCGATTCCAGGAACGAGGTATTCTTTTTCTTCATTAATTTATTAATTAGAATATTTCAAAGAGAGGGCACCACAGTGCTCGTATCAGATAATAATTGAGTTGATACTCGTAGTTGATTAGAAGTCTACAGTGAATTCATTACGCATCAAAAAGCAATACTATATCAGTGGCGCCATCTACATCGAGCTTCTATATTAATTGGAAAGTTCGCCATCTATATAATAGTCAAGCAGCTGTACCAACCAACCGTAAAGCCCCATCTAGCGTCAATCATCAACAACGAACGGGATAGATAATACAATGGCATCGAGAATTAAAAGCAGTAATAACAATAGCGGACGTAAGGACCCTGTACAAGTCACTTGTTACAAATGCAAAAAACAAGTTGATCACCGAAGCACCTTATTATGCACTTTATGTAAAAACCATTACGAATTTGATTGTGCTGGTTATCCTGAGAAAGTATACCGCTTAAAGAATCTAGAGGAAAGGAAAAAATTCAGATGGGAATGCAAAGCGTGCACCCAGAAAGCAATAGGACAAATCACGCCCAACTCTGTTGTATCCAATGTGACAATGAGGACAAAAAAACGCTCGTCTCCTAAATCATACATAGATGAGACACCTAACGTATCACAGGAGAATACGCCTTGGTCTACTCCAAAGAGCACAACCTCCGAAATATATGACTCACACATACTCACAATGGATCATACATACGATGAGTCAACCGACAAAACATTGTCAAGGAGTATGGACTATACGGTAACTGATTCAATCCACGCCCAGGAACTGAAAGATACGATTGAACTCCTCCAAACGCAACTTAGTAGTTCTCAGAATGAACTCGAGAATATCATACTCGAAAACAATGAGCTTCGGAAACAAAATGACAAATTATTAAAAGATAATAAAACGCTAAAAAACTTCTTAAACCAACCACCGCATAGAGAAAATGATAGACCAGAAGTTACAAAAAAAGCCAATACATATTCTATGTTACACCAAGCCTTCTTTACGCCACCTAGAAATTTGGGTACAAGTAATATCTCGAGCTTACAAAAAAACATCACAGATCTGGAGCATCAATTGGAACAAGCCGGAAACGAAATATTAAACCTCAAGGACCAAATATTGAAGCTTCAGAAGACATTGGAAACCAAAGGTAAATTTCAAAAGGGAAGAAATATTCCACTGGATTCTCTAAAAGTGGAGCGTACGAACAAAATATATATTTTTGGCACTCAACAATGTGTTGGATTATCATCTGCATTGGTGCGATCAAGACAGGATACATCATATGTAAAATATGTCGTCACGTCTCTTACGAAGCCATTCGCACTAACTAGTGACGTCATTAAGAACTGCCATAATATTCAGCTATCGCCAAGTGACAAACTCATTATTTGTGTGGGTGAAAATGACTATGATAGTAAGATTTTGTCTTCACAACTTCGTCAACTTCTCGATGTTTTCGGAAATAATAATGTCATTGTTCTAAGTTTACTAAAGAATATGTATTTAAATGTAAAAGACTTAAACCAAACTATACGCAATATTTGCAATGAATACAAAAATTCTAACTTTATTGACTCTAATCATAAATTAAATAATACTTGTAAATTAATTAATTATACTATTGACTATGATGATTATGAAAAAAAATACTTGAATATCAAAGAACTCAAGAAATTAATACTGCGTAGCCAACCTAATGTTACGAAAACTGTTATTAAATGTAAAAAAGATCCTAAGGGAACAATCCCATATTACTTTGCACGAAAGCAGCCAGAATGCGATGCTATAAATAAACCTGATATAATAAAACCCACTTCTACAAAAATAGGTACTATACCACACTATTTTAAGGTTGTAGACAGGAATCAGCTTTTTCGTGAAAACTGCTAGTAAATGCAAGAGCTTTAAAATATTACACCAAAATATCGCTAGTATTTTATCAAAACAGGAAATACTAGAACTAACATTATTAGAATTACGGGACGCGAATAAAGAACCTGACATTTTATGTTTCTCTGAAACCTTTATGCGTGCCGGTAATGAAAAATATTTAAAATTAAATAACTATATTTTAGCAACTGTGTTTAGTAGAGACAAACAGAGAGGGGGAACCTGTATTCTAGCAAAACAGGGTATTATATTCAATGAACTTTCTTACATAAAAAAATATTCTACACAAAAATCATTTGAAGCTTGTGGCGTTGAAATCCCATTGCACAATTTATTAATAGTATGTCTATATAGAACACCAAACTCTGACCCTAATGTATTTTTGAATAAGCTTGACCAACTTATGTATGAAACACACAAAAAATATGGGCCAAGTACAAAAATAGTTATTGCTGGTGATTTTAATATTAATACCCTAAAACTAGGAAAAGTGACCACGTATTTAAAAGATTTATGTAATATCTACAATCTGCAAATGCACATTAATATCCCCACTCGTAAAGACGCTTGTTTAGACCACATAATAAGTAACATAAAGGCAACTTCAACAGAGGTTTTGCCTCTTTATCTATCTGACCACGACACTGCCCAACTATTAGGCTTTCCAGTAAAAGACCAAAATGCTAAATCCAAATCTTACTACACTTTCAAGAAAGACTACGGTAACGAGAATATTCAAAAATTCAAAGAATGTCTCAGAGGTTTATCGTGGTCAGAAGTACACCTAGAAACTGACCCAAATAAGGCTTTTAATAAATTTTATGACTTATTATGTCTGTTATATAACTTATGCTTCCCAAAAATAAAAATAAAGATTAATAATTCTAACACATATAAACAAAAATGGATAAGTAAGGGTCTAAGAAATAGTTGCAATACTAAACGATCTTTACGATATCTTTACTACAAAAACAAAACTTTATTGTACAAAACAAAATATAAAAAATATTCAAATATGCTGAAAAAGTGCATTATTAAATCAAAAGTGAATTCTAATATTAATTTCATTAAAAAAAGTCAAAACAAATGTAGAGCAACGTGGTCAGTCATTAATCACGAAATTGGGAATACTAAATGTGACAATAATATTTCAGAATTACAATTAGATAAGCAGATACTGACGAATCCCACTGACATAGCGAACGCTTTTAATAATTATTTTATTGACTCGACAAACACCTTAACATTTAATCATTTACATATTGACTCTAATAAGGTGTCAATTCCTAATTCCATGTTTCTTAGTTTCATGACTGAAGATGAAGTTAAAAAGGAGATAATGGCTTTAAATAATACAAACTCCGAAGGTTATGATGGAATTAGCACAAAAATTATTAAAGCATGCAACACTGAATTAATTTCTATATTGACATATTTAATTAATCTTTCATTTTCATCAGGTACTTTTCCTGATGCCTTAAAGCTATCAGTCGTGAAACCACTTTACAAAAAAAGCAATAAAAATGACGTTAAAAATTATCGCCCGATTACTCTCATTCCTATTTTGTCAAAAGTATTCGAGAAATGTATGCTCAACAGGCTTGTCGAGTTTTGTAGCAAATATAACATTATAGCAAATGAACAGTTTGGATTCCAAAAGCACAAGTCGACAACACAGGCAATATTTTCTCTTTTGAGCAATATCCTGAGTAATCTAAATAATAATCACTTAACAACAGGACTTTTTTTCGACCTGTCACAAGCTTTCGACTTTGTAGCACATGACGTTTTATTAAAAAAGTTAGAATGCATTGGAATAAGAGGACTAGCACTGCAGTGGATTTCGTCTTATTTAAGAGATCGGAAACAATACGTTGTCATAGATAAAGTACATGAAAACCTACTTTCTTCCTATTCTTCTGTCTCCAGGGAAAATAAATGCGGTGTCCCTCAGGGCAGTGTCTTAGGACCCATTTTGTTTATATTATATATAAATGACATACCACTAGTGACTAATCATAAATGTATATTATTTGCAGATGACATTTCAATTATCGTGACTTCTAATAAGAAGTATAAATCAATATCTGATCATGAAATGGACATTAATAATACTATTGACAATATTTTAGGATGGCTACAGACAAATAAATTAAGAATCAACTTAGACAAATCTAATTTTATACAATTTAATAAATCTAAACATGCTAAATACAATTTTAAACTTAATATTGATAGACTGAAAGAAGTTACACAAACCAAATTCTTGGGTGTACTCATAGATCAAGACTTAAATTGGAAAGTACATCTAGATAATTTGTGCAACAGGATCAATAAATTTGCTTACGCCCTGAGACAAGTAAAGAATGTGACAAATAGAAAAACGGCAATTATTACATACCACGCATACATAGAATCCATTTTACGTTACGGGCTTATTATATGGGGGAACAGTACGGATAAGGATAGAGCATTTATTGCGCAAAAAAAATGCATCAGGGCCATTTGTGGACTCCGTCCTGATGAGTCTTGCGAACCGTTTTTTAAAAAGTTAGGTTTATTACCACTTCCCTCACTTTACATATTTGAAATCTGCAAATTTGTGTACAGTAATAAGGGATTGTTCAAAAAAGCGTTAGAATTCATCTCTCGACCAACAAGGGATCCACACAGACTTGTATTAAAGGATAATCCTAAGTCAGCCAAGTATGCTAAAAGCTGCCTTGTAATGTGTGTACGTATATACAATAAAATACCAAAATCACTCAAATTATTAAATAATCATAACTCATTTAAAAATAAACTATATAAATGGCTGAATGGACATAATTTTTATGACATTAATAATTTCTTTAACATGAAAATATAATATTTGTATGTATTCATGAAAATTTTTGTGATGTATAATCTAAATGACTATTATTGTGTAACATATTAATCTGTGACATTCTATTTTTTACCTTTAACTCGTAACATACTAATTATTTTGCATGCAATTGATACAATATTCTGTATAGCTAAACATGTGGACATTATATCAAAACCAGACTGTAACAACTTTATACCATGTTTAAGGCAAATAAAGACTTATCTTATCTTATCTTATCTTATCTTATAAATATATACTCGTATATATTTGATAATTAGAGATTGGATAATTAATTTCTTGTTGTGTTCGTTATTCTCAGGACAAGGTTATAGGTAGGTAGGTATGTAGGTAGGGTAAGTAGGTCGGTAGGTATGTAGGTAGGTGTCGGTAGGTAGGTGCAGGTAGGTAGGCATGTAGGTAGGGTACGCAGGTAGGTAGGTATTCCGCTATTCTAAATTCGCCATGAAACAATTAAACATGACGCGAGCCAGTTGAATTGAACTACTGCGGTTTCGCTGCTACAGTTTCGCGGCGGAGGTGTGCTACTGGCGTGAAGACTAGCACCTCACTTACACCTCTGCCTAGCCCTCCGGGGAATACAGGCGTGATGTTATGTTATGTTAACTCCGTATATATTATTTAGTTTGTTGTGTAGGTCCACGTAGTCCTGTGGTCACATTATAATAATCACAATTAACATTTTAATGGTTCAATAGTTCTGAGAATCATTACGTATAGAGAATGATTGATTAAGGAACTGTAGCGATTTATTGTCTTATTAGTAGTTTATATACGTTTCCAATCTAATGAAGAATAAATCTGAACTGCATAGAATAATATTATAAGTCATGCATAATAATTTCATTATTATACGATGTTGAGTTTCTCAATCAGCCTATAATGTTCCCACTGCTGAAGAGGCAGTGGGCCATAATCCACCACGCGGGACCAGTGCGGGTTGGTAGATGTCACATGTCTTCGAATCTTTGGTTCTAGTACATGCCAGTTTCCTCACAATGTTTTCCTTCACCATTTTGAAAGCAGTGCTGTTGAGTATAGTTTTCAATTTCCTGTATCTGGACGTCTCACCCAGATCATCTGCCCAGTCTGCCTAGGCATTGGCTTTTAACATCAATAGTAATTTGATTCCTGAGTTTGCTATCTTATTTTCTCGTATCCCCTAAACTGTAAACATAGCCCAAAGTAAAATTCATTGCTTGTTATTTTAATTTTATTGGTAATAAGTTTATTGTATACAAAGATAAACACATAAAGCTGGTCATACACTTAACATGATTGTACAAGTGGTGGTCAAAATCAGATTGAATAGCTGGCTCCTGAACTAAGTAAAAACATACTTGTATGTTATATATTTTTACTTAGTTTAGGAGCCAAAATATAGGCCAGTTAAAAATGTGATAGAAAGGCCGATTGTCCAGGGTGCACCGGACGTACATTAAGAAGCTCCCACAGATAGGCGCGACGCGAGCCTAGTAGAACAAATTCTATGAAAACTTCATGGAAATTGTTCTACCAGAATCGCGTCACACCACCGCGTCGCGCCTGTCTGCGGGAGCCTTAAAGCATGGCAACTCGTGGTGACTATTTTAATCCAACCGTTGGTCAATGATTTCTTTCCCATCACTCTATACGTTGTATTAGTCTTACCCAGATCATCTGCCCATCTACACAGTGTTATGCCAAAACTGTTAATTTATTCTCATCATCAGCCAAATTACGTCCACCACTGCTGGATATAGGCCCCCTCCCCTCAAAAATCACCTACAACTACCGGAAAGACAAATGTTTTATCAGAAAGTTATGAATTCTTCACCCCGGTAGCACACCTCCGCTGCGAAACCGCAGTAGTTCAATTCAATAGACTCACGTCATGTTCCGCTACTCGAATCGGACACGTGTCTATTGAATTTAACTACTGTGGTTTCGCTGCTATGGTTTCGCAGCGGAGGTGTGCTACCGAGGTCAGAGCCAATCGTTCAATAAAATGTCAAATAAGATTTTTTTTTTTAGAATTGGAATAATAAATAAAGCAAAAACATGGACATTCAGAAATTCTAATGTTAGAATAGACATGTCCAAATTCATTTAATCAAATTAGGCTGAGAATCAGCACTTTTCGAACGTCAAAAGTACATAAGACAATCACCCAAAAACGCTCGCCCTTCATGTAGGTATAGTCGCCGGCGCGTAACTTGGCAAGAATCGTAGATGCACAGGACTCGTTTTCGCTTGTTTTTCTTAACAGACATGTTCAAAAATAAATTATGGCAATAACCTTAAAATAATGACATTCAATAAAAGTGTAATATTTTTTGTTGCAATAAGTGAACATGCGCAAACTTGCTCCCAATACGCCAAAACCTTGCCTTGTTACGTGCCGGTGACTATATTGGAGTTAAAGTTAACGACATGCGGGTTCCGCAAATAGACACAACAAACAACAAATGCAAAACACTTCTTACTATGTATAAATTATACAACAATTAGCAGCTTCTCGTTTTCCGGATTTTTTTATTACTAACATGTAGGTATCATTTAGTTTATAGTTTGTTCTCGAATTTCCAGATATTTTTTTTTACTAAATGTACCATAATGGCTTGTACCTGATTCCTGGAAAATATTCCTGAAAATTATGGAGTCTTACGAGCACAGTGAGAAAAAACCGTGTATGATAAGGTACCAATATTTATAGTATTTCGGTTTGACTATTTTCATTCCCATTTTTCGAGTAATTTTGGACAGGATTTTCGACTTCTTCTAACATAGACAACCTCGCAAGAGACGAGGTTGTCTTTGGTATGATAATATAGAGAATTTATCCTAGAAGATGGAAAACAGCATCATCCAATGTCTCAGCTAAACAAGTTTATGAAATGTAATAACGGGACTGACCTCGATAAAAAGCCTTTAGATAAATAAAGATGAACAAAGAAACATCGAACGTCTGATAATAACCACATATTATCTACTGTGATCACCAATATGTTTATTCAGAGCGGTGATATCATAAAACCTACTAAGTTTATAGAGAAACATAACTACTAAACCATTATCGGAACCGATTACAAATACAAAACATACGAGGAAAACCCATAGCTTGTTCAATATCACCAGTCAGACATAACAAAACTATTATAAATAAAAACAATTGATGAGCTAGTCACATTATCATAGTAAGTATCTAATGGATTTTACTTAGGGCCGATTCATACTAGCGCAGAGTCGAAGCGCAGCGAACGTCAGTCTAAACGACTACAAAGCAAATTCACCCTTATCTCTACAACGTGATGCACATATTTCTATCGAGATAAAAAAACCGGCTAATAGCGTGTCGTACCACGCACAATGAAGTGTTCCGTAGTTGGGATGAATTTATCCTAAGGACAAACTTAACATTGTAATTGAAAAACATGTTCCAACTGCAAATGTAAGTTTGTACGCACAATATTGAGTGATTTACCATGTTATTTTAAGACTTCTTATAAGTTTTCCTGTAATCTATAAGTATAGAATTATTTTCTGTATTTTATTCAACATTTTAGACTCAGTCGTTTCGGAGATAAGATATATGGAGGTAATAGTAAATTTTTATCTATTTTCTTAAATATTTATATTAGTGAATGGTTAAATGTTTTTATTTTATGTATTTTATTTTCTCTTCTACTCTTACACACGTTGTCTACATCTCTTTTTATCCACTCTCCTATCGCAGGTATGCTGGAAGAGATTTCTTTAGAAATAATCATCACCTTTGTACGTATTTTTCTGTTCCTTTTTCTTGTCTCTTTATATGTGTGTATATAAACTGTTAAATAAATAAATAAATATTTTTAGAAGTATTTATTGCAAAATTATAGAAAAAAGAGATTCTCACAACAAGTCCTTTCATTTGATGTCACACAGTAGGTACAGCCGGTCTATTCTGTAATAATCTCACGGTAAAAACTTAGGTGAAGTGAGCTTGAAGTGAACTGTCATTCCACCTGCAGCTAGTGACTGACAGGTCATTCCAAGCTCACTTCACCTAATTTTTTACCGTGAGATTTTTATAGAATAGATCGGCAGTAGTGCTATTCTGTAACCATCTCACCGTGAAAACTTAGGTGAAGTGAGCACGGAGTGAGCTGTCAGTCCCTAGCAGCAGGCGGAATGACAGCTCACTCCACGCTCACTTCACCCAAGTTGTCACCGTGACATTTTTACAGAATAGATCGGCTGTTGGCAAATGTTTTATTTTTACTTTTCAATTCATCTCTGAAAAGTGACCCCATATTCAAAATTCATTTATTTTCGTTACATGTCCGTGTTTGGGGTCACAGAAATTGATTGATTGAGAATGTGTACCAAATTTCAACTTAATCAAAAGAAAGAAGAAAGAAGGAAAATAAATTTATTTGACTCAGGTTAAGGCACAAAATAACAAAAAAAAAGCAGAAAACAATAAAAATAACTTAGAATGTGTAAATGTACCTACTGTGTGCCTCACGGCTGTGCCAAATAGGCCCAGTTCAGCATAAATGCCAGACAACTAGTGTCTGACGCTGGTTTTCAACAGCACCTTATGTTACGAGGACGTCTTACGGGTGTACGGAACCCTAAAAAGACGCGTAAATTCGCGCGCATTCTTCAGAATACGCGCATCTGCGAGCGACTTACGTTGTAGAAATAAGGGTGAATTTGCTGTGTAATCTTTTAGACTGACACTTCGCTGCGCCTGGACTCTGCACTATACTCCGGCCTGCGAGATAATGCGTTTCTGACTCCTGTCAGCTGGACAAGATATTGAGGAACCAATAACGTTTATACCTATTCGTAAAACACGTATTCTTTTGTACTCAGCTGACAGGTGTCAGGAAGCCATTCTCTCATCGGCCGGAGTGTAGTATGAATCGACCCTTCATTAGATACCTACATAAACATATGTACCTACTTACATTCAAGCAGATACAACATTCTAACTATGTAAACAAAGTAGTTAGATGTTTCAAATTCAAATTCAAAATATCTTATTTCACAAAAACCTACAAGGGCACTTATGAAACGTCAGAAGCTAGGTGCACGATTCCAATTGGTCGTTTCCTATGGAGAAGAGCCGGCAAGAAACTCCACGGTTACGCTTTTAAAAGTAAATGGTATTTACAATGTTTTCAAATTACAGTGTTAATAGCTATGAGAGGACAGTGTAGACCTCTCAAAAAGTACCAAGGTACCAGTTTATTCTAAAAGGTCAGTTGTTAGAGATGTCAGAAATGTTTACCGCGGTCAGTCCATAGATGGGTGACCAATCTTCACATTTGAGCGTATTGAAACCCTTTAGAGACACATTCATACAAATATCTATTACTAGCTGCGCCCCACGGTTTCACCCGCATAAGTCTCGATCCTGTGGGAAGATTGGGATAAAACGTATCCTATGTTCTAATCCAGGTCTACCCATGTGCCAAATTTCATCCAAATCTGTTAAGCCGTTTTAGCGTGAAAGCGTAACAAACAAACAAATATTATCTATAAAAAAATTACATAAATTACGAAAATGGTCACGCCATAACTTGTGAACGACTGCACCAAATTGGATAATTCTTTTTTTGTTGTGTTCGTTATTCTCAGGATAGGTGCAGGTAGGATAGGTAGGCAGGTAGGATAGGTAGGCAGGTAAGTAGGTAGGTAGGTATGTAGGTAGGTAGAGTAGGTAGGGTAGGTAGGGTAGGTAGGGTAGGTAGGGTAGGTAGGGTAGGTAGGGTAGGTAGGGTAGGTAGGGTAGGTAGGGTAGGTAGGGTAGGTAGGGTAGGTAGGGTAGGTAGGGTAGGTAGGGTAGGTAGGGTAGGTAGGGTAGGTAGGGTAGGTAGGGTAGGTAGGGTAGGTAGGGTAGGTAGGGTAGGTAGGGTAGGTAGGGTAGGTAGGGTAGGTAGGGTAGGTAGGGTAGGTAGGGTAGGTAGGGTAGGTAGGGTAGGTAGGGTAGGTAGGGTAGGTAGGGTAGGTAGGGTAGGTAGGGTAGGTAGGGTAGGTAGGGTAGGTAGGGTAGTTAGGGTAGGTAGGGTAGGTAGGGTAGGTAGGGTAGGTAGGGTAGGTAGGGTAGGTAGGGTAGGTAGGGTAGACTAGGGTAGATAGCCGTAGATAAGTACTTAGTGCTACCCGTGCGAAGCCGGGGCGGGCAGCTAGTATATAGTTAGGATTAGGATAACTATTATGTTATAGTATTATTATGTAATATTATTACAGATGTGGGTCAGAAAGAAAGAAAGAAAAATGCGTTTGCGTTTTGCGTAGACTCATTATTAGTACGCTTGGTCCCCAATTGAGCTCAAAATGTTTGTATTACTCAATATATCAATACAAAGCTGTGAAAATTAGATGGTAATTGTTCTAACCTATTTCATATAAAATTCCTACAGATTTTCAGATGAACCTGAACCTAGCCTATTTGGAACAAAAGCAGAATCAAATTTCTATAGCGGGGTTATAAATAGTTCATCAGTCAATTGGATATCTTCGAGTGCGCAATCACGCAACCGATTTGCTGCACCAATGCATTCCGACGCCCCCTAGTGATAATCGTACACAACACATAGCATGTTTATTTCTCCCATTGCCTTTAATTCTGTATCGTTTGGAGCGAAATCCGGCCATATCTGGACATCAGCCAACTCTAATGACTGACAAACTTATATCATTGGCAGTTGGCAACTATTTAGTAACATTACTACAATATGCGTCCGAGAACACAACAGAGCTGGCTTACGTCATAGTTATACATACGATATAGTTCAACAAATGAATTCGGGGAGAAAAAATTAAATGATCTCGTCTCTCTGTAGAATTATTGGTATGGAATTATAAGTTAGGACTTCTATGAAGTATCCATGATACTTCATTTCACAGAAGTCAAACTTCGTGGGACAGTGCCATCTAGCGATTTTGATTGCTCCTAGATGACTGCCTCGTTGGTCTAGTGGTAGCAAGTGCTAATACTGAGCATGAAGTCATGGGTATACTTAAAGTTAAATTCAATCGGGCAAGCTGAAACGTTTGCCTTTACTAAATCAAAAGAGAGCGAGGGCGAGGAATTTAAGGTTTCAGTAGTTTTAAGGACACTGGTAAAGAAATTTACAAATTTTTGAGCAACTTCTTTGCTATCGCAAATGAGACCACCACATGATGACTTCAGGATGTACTCCGAATTATGCTTTTTGTTCCTGTTCGTTTCATTATTGATAATTCTCCAAACCGTCTGTATTTTATTGTCTGCTGATTTAACCTTCTTGCTAATGTATAAGGCTTTAGCTGCCTTACAAGTGTTCTTAAAAGTTCTAGAGTAAGAAGCAACATATTTATTAAAAGTTTCCGTGTTAAAATAAGGCTTAAGGCCATACAGCTCGAAAAGTCTATCCCTACTTTTCCTGAGTCCTTTAGTTGCCCAGTCACTAAATAAAAACTTAGGGCTGATAGTCTTAGTGATCTTCTTAAAAGAATTATCGAACTCGGTTTGGACTAACGAAAATAATTCTCTATACAATATATTAACATTGTTCATTGTAAGCTCCTGATTACTTAACTCACAAACTAAAGTGCTATTAAATTTATTTAAATTAACAGATGTTATTGATCTGTATTGTATCTGCACTTTGTATTGGAATGTTGGACTCAAAAGTTATGGTTTGACCACTGTGATCAGAAGGGAGGTAATTAACTATTGCTTTATCTAAATAGTCGCAGCAACAAAACACATTATCAATACATGTAGCAGTAGTCGTAGTGATTCGGGTTGGTTCTATAAACACATTTGACAAATTGAATGATTTGAACAAATTTAAAAATCTAGTGGTATTTGAATTATTTTCTAAAATATTAATGTTAAAGTCACCACAGACAGATAACTACTGATTTATTACCAGTTGCAAGCTTTGCCAAAACATCTTCCATTACTGACTCAAATATAGAGTAGTTTTGATAATTAGTCGTAGTACCACCTCGTCCTAGTACCACCAGGTCAAGTAAAATTGTTTTGTTAAGGTCTAAAGGAAAAACAACAAATAAAACACAATTTACAGAATACCATTTTTAAACATTCCAACACTATCATCGATCCATTTGAGGTACTTCGTCAGCGAGGTATAGTGGACATTCTTGGTGAAACAAATGCCTCGGTCAGCTGGGTCGCCGTAGAATATACCGCTGAGGCACCAGCGGCCTTCCTGACGCGATGCGAAGATACCGCCGTAGCTTGGACAAAAGGCTACGTCTGTAAAATATTAATATATTTATTAGAACCTCTACAAGTTAAAAAACTGTCTCATTGATCTAGTGGTCGCAAGCATGACTGCTGAGCGTGCGGCCCTGGATTCGGTCCACAGGACGTACGAGAATAGTGTTGTCTAATTAAGTCTTTCCGAGGATTTGGGCTTATGTCAAAAGGCTGACATTTTCTTGCATAGTAATTAAAGAAACTGGCAAAGATGAAAAGTAGCCTCTCCAGGTTTATCCATGTGCCAAATTTCATTCAAATCCGTTGAGCCGTTTTAGCGTAAAAGCCTAACAAACAAACTAACAATACTCAACCTTCTTCAAGACCCTAGCTCGCTTCGCTCGCTCTTGCACCCTAAGTTCTCCTAGTAACAGTAGTAGTAACATTGTCTTTTGTACATACACAAAATGTAAAAGTTTATTGCGCTAACCTAAACACTCAACCAAAATAACAAGTGACAGTGAAGGTGACAATGCAATGCTTATGGCACTTTTAACGGTCGCGTTATTTTGCCGTTTACGGCAGTCTATATAGCGCCACTATTATGCTGCAAACTGGCGGCACTATATCCGATAGTGATAGAATGCCGCCTGCGGGATACACTTCCTATCCTATTATAAGACGGGCTATAAATTGCAGTGATTCTGGAGAAAACAATAAACATCCGGTAATAATTTTATAAAATTTGGGAAATAAATCTCCGATAGTAAATTCATGGCACTGTTATACTTGTTACCGCTAAGTTCATAGCACTGTCGTACAGTACTATTTTACCCCTTGCGGTTATTTAAAAATTATGTACTAGTATGCCACAAGCTGGCGGCACTATAACTGATCGTACTTTAATAACGCATGCAGCTTTTTAAAATGATGTACTAGTATGCCGCAAAGTGACGGCACTATAACCGATAGTGATGGAATGCCGCTTGCGGCACTCTATGCACTGCCTTAATAATATTAGTTAGAATTAAGCTAAACGTCTGCTTGCCCGTTCAATGATTACAGGCGTGAATTTATGCATAGTTATTTGCATAACAGTCTCTAAAGACCTAAAATTAAAATATATCGGACAACGCACAGTCTAAACCATTAAAGATAGAAAAATATCAATGCTTGCATGAAAATGTATTTTTTTCTATGTATCTATCTTCCCAGTGTAAAAAACAAGGTTTACCGCAGCATAATCAGCCTAGAATGCTGGAACACAGGCCTCTCTATGAGAGGGCGTGGGCCATAATCCACCACGCGGGCCCAGTGCGGGTTGGCGGATGTCACATGTCTTTGAATTTTTGGTTCGAAGACATGCCGGTTTCCTCACGGTGTTTTCCTTACACTCCAAAATAAAGTGCCTGCTTGGGATAGAACCCACGACCTACAACTCGTCAGTCGCGGCCATTACCGCTGGTTACCGTGCGGTAGAGCAAGTAAAGGCAGATTTAAGTTTATTGACAAGTCCCACCGTGTCCATTTGGGCACGACAAACGAACTTAATGACACTTCATGAAAAGAGATTACCATAAAGAAGATCTTACCATTCCCGTATGTAGCACAGAATATGTCTTCGTCTTTGTCAAAGCAGTATTCGCCTTTTTCCGTGTTGAAGAATATTGGAACCAGGGCTCCATCCAATCCCCATGCCGTGGTCTGTGAAGATAAAATTAATTCAGTATCCAAAATAGCTCCAGAAAGCACGTTAAGCCGTTGATCTCGGTTGTCATTTGTAGATCTTTGTCAGTCGTTACGGGTAGTTAGAAGCCCGAAAGTCTGACCACCACTCTTACCAAGGGTTATCGTATTACCCAGTAACTGGATTGTGAAGGTAAGTAGGCAGCCGCTCCAAATAAAATACTGATATTTAGCTGTTTCCGGTTAGACTCGAAGCTGACCCCAACATAGTTGGGAACAGGCTAAACAGATGATGATGATATAATATATTGGTATTTGTGTGAACGCACCAAAAAATCTGGAGAAATCCATTTTTGCTTTTCAAAAATAAGTTATAGGTTATTATATTAAACTTTTTCTTACTTCATAATAGCAGCTTGGGGTCTACCAGAACTTTTTATGTCATAATATTATTTTGCATAACAGCGGATAGCATATACTTCATATCGCAGAAAATCGTTTGGCATACACTCATTACACTTATTACATACATTCAAAACTCATAATTTTGTAAGTCAGAATCATCTTTAGCATAAATTTCATATCCATAATAATTAAAAAGCAGGACCATCATATCGCAGAAAGTTCACACAGACTTGCAAACATGCAAACAAGCATACACCATGCATGCAGCATGCAAGCGAGCAAGCAACATGCAGCAGGCATGGTTTCTGTCACGGCTCCGGCGCTGCGGGGCTCCGGCGATCCCACGCGAGCTTATCGTCGCATATGGTATTAACGCTCACCACCGTGGCTGCGGTTGGCCGGCCATTCGCCGGCCAGCAAGCCGAAGCTGCGGTGGTGAGCGTTAAAACCACCTGCTCCTCAGCTCGCGGGCCGCCTCGCCCCTGCGCCTACGAGGGCTTAAATTACGCTCTAGAGGTAGGGCAGACAAGACTACGTGGAGTCGGTTTTGAAGCGATTCGTTTCTGTCACTGACATTTTTAGCACAACATAATGACTTTTTAAGACAATATTTTAATTTAATTTAAGCTTAAAAATGCAATTTTATAGAAATGGCAATATGCCAAATAAAATTATTCCAAATAAAATTCTGCCATCTTAAAGGTATGCCATTATAAATTCGGACATATAAACATTCGGCCAAACAATAATTATAGTAAATATTTTTTATGCATTTAAAATATTCGTTTAAAGAAGATTTATGCCAAGTGTGTTATGCCAAATAAATTTCGGAGCACCAAGATTCTGCCAGGTAGAGCAGCTCCTAGCAGCTTGGAGTCTGGATTCGTGCACAGGGTAAATAGGCTCGGCCTTTTAATTAGACTTAAACATAACTGGCGAAATGGAGAGACCCCTGCCTACGCCTTTAGGGCTTAAGAGTGAGTTCAACATTATAAATGAACATTAATTTGTATAATGTTTTGTGGAAAAGTAATAAATGTCAATGATATTGATGATATACAAGCGTGATGATATTATGTTAAGTATGTTAAATGACACTATAACAACAACCAAAAATTCGACAAAACAAAGATTTCATTTAATTACATTTTCACAAACTAATTACACTCAGAGCTACCGTCACATAAACCAGATAAAAACTACTTTATTATATTTCCGACGCCACGAAATTTAAGCCATGGCATTTAAACTCGAAAGCGGTGGTCAAAATAATTAATTTTATCGCACGCGGCAAGAATCTCAAATGAGTATCAAATACGATTCATACCGGGATATCAAAATGGCGGCCAGCCAAGTTTTATTGCATTTTAATGGTTTGCCGTATGGAGAGTGAAATGATATGGACTACTGAACTATGGAATACTGTAGAATACTGTTGATTCCGTAATTAAGCGTTCATGGTTCAGTTCACAACGTCACAAATAGCTGTCAAATATTTACCCGTTTTCATTAATTTATCAATATTACTGTATGGAAATAAAAAATATCTATGGTTAACTAGTGAACTAGAATATTAATAATGAATTGCAATTATTATAACACTGAATTGGATGCTGTAACCATTTTAGGTGTAAAAAGGGCATTTGGAAAGTTTCCAAATACTTTTTTTACACCAAAAACTAAATATTCGGTGTTACGATATTAATGATTGCATTTCATAATCAATATCTTAGTTCACTAGTTAGCCATATTTATTATTTCCATACAGTAATATTGCCAAATTAATCAAAACAGCGAAATATTTGACAGCTATTTGTGTCGTTGCCCACTTTCTGTATAAAATAAACGCTCTGAAGTTGAATATATCACTACACTGGCTCATCACCACACCATGCCTCTCGTCTCGTGCAGGCACGCTTCACTTTCAACCGTTTCCCGCCATTCGTGGTAAACTGACAGTTAACATTAGTGACAGCGATCTCACTGCTGACGTGCATGAGATAATGTTTACATATCTATTAAATAGATACACTACGTATACTAGAGTCCGCGCCACCACTGATGTCCGGCGGAAAAATATGGAACTACATTTTTTTAAACGCGTTGATGACATAGACACTAGCGCCGCTTGAAAAGAGCTTCAGTGGTGGCGGACTCTATCCTAAATATTTGACATAAATGTATCTATACTTAGAAGAAAAGATTAGATACTACAGAAAAGTATCAACCGGTGTCTTCTGTAAAAATCTCTCCTTTAAAACTTAAGTGAAGTCAGCTTGAAGTGAGCTGTCATTCCACCTGATGCTAGAGATTGACAATATTGACAGTTCACTTTACCAAATTAACAGAATAGCTAGTAAGCTGAAATACGGACATAAAAGTGAATAAGAACCAAATGACTATTTCAGTTTTTCAAAATTATTTCACGGACTCTTTCATCACACTGTAAAATCGGTCTCGTTGTGTTATCAATTGCATCTACTGAGTGAGGGGTCCTGCGGGGTAATTGCGTACCTAATAAATTGGCATTTGATCGCAATGCCTTTCATTTTGACAGTTCACTCACGTTCATGACATTGGACACAAAGCTTCGCTGGAAAGCTCATGTCAAAAAGAAACGCGACGAGCTAGAGCTTCGCTACAAGACGATGTACTGGCTAATAGGAAAACACTCTTCACTGTCAGTACACAACAAAATACTTTTGTACAAACAAGTCCTCATGCCTGTATGGACTTATGGTATCCAGCTTTGGGGCTGTACCAAACAAAGTAATATTAAAATCATACAACGTTTTCAAAACAAAGTACTCAGAGGAATCGTCAATGCGCCCTGGTACATTCGAAATGACGACCTTCATCGGGACCTGAAAGTAGACCTCGTCATGAACATTATTAAAAAACATGCAGAAGCTCACGAACGAAGGCTTCATCATCATGTGAACGTCGAGGCTATCCAGCTCCTCGACAACACGGACATAGTGAGAAGACTAAAAAGGACAAAACCTTTTGAGTTAATTTAGTGAAGTGTCAGTGTATTGTAGTAAAGTGAGTGCTGCCCATAAAGAACACAAGAACAAAGTGTCTTCCCCTTAATAGAGACAATAAGAAAAGTGTTAATGGACACATACTTAGGATTACTCTACCTAGTAAATTAAGTTAGAACTGTACTACTCATTAGCTTTAGTAAGCAAGCTAGATCGTAGTTATTTATGATGCTACCTTATTGGGTCCATCATACAAAAAAAAAAAAAAAAAAAAACTCACGTTCATTGCGTTATTTACGTTGTTGAGCAGATGAATTTTTAACCTATGAACCAATAGATTAGGAATTTCTTTCAAAACCCACGGACTGTCAAGTCAAATCATTTATTTCAATTAGGCACATAAAAGGCACTTATAAAAGGACTCATAAAAGGAACGTCAAAATTTTCAAAAAACAGAATTGATTCTAGTCGCCCCTTCCAAAAGGTAGTTTTCGTATGGAGAAGAATGGGAAACTTCAATTCGAATGGGAAACTCCAATTCGAATGGGAAACTCCAATTCGAATGGAAAACTGGAATTCGAAGTTAAAAGTGTGTTACGCAAATTAGGGTAGTTTCGATTTTCAGGTCAGTCAAAATATTATATTGCCTAGAGTCTGGATTCGTACCCGTTGCTGACACTAGGCTCACCTTAAGACGTAAAGGGTCCCTGGATCGATCATTTACAATTGTAAATGTTTACGTGATTGATACATGCACAACATGATCGTCTACGATATGCAATTGAAGCGATTGACCATAACTACGAGATTTACAGCAAATGACATTTTGTTTTTTTCAACATGAAAAATCTCCTTTATGTTTTTTTTGACATTTTGTATCATTTATTTACGTGTAAATCTTATATACAATCTAATACTATCTAAACTATTATATATAATATGTACAAGTATGGAAAGGAAAAAAATTTTTTTTTAAAATAAACGGAACAGCTCATTTGGGCATCAAAAAGTTCGTCCGCATCGCATTAATTAAATTCGTCATACCTTGCTTCATGTCCGACATAACTGAATTTTATAAATAATTTATCCACAAAATAAATAAAATATCTCAAATGTACACAAAAGAAACCACAATGCATTCAGCAATATTGCTATCGACTACTGCGGAGAAGTTATTTGTTTCATTACCCTCACAGTCATTTAGATGTGGGAATACCTCAACTACAAATACGAGTATAATAACAAAAAATTGATATAAAATATTGAGTTTTGGGTATCGCCTTCATAATGCCGACTCCAGAGTGCAACCTTTTCTTTTTTTTTAATTAAAATCCGCAAGAGATTTGCAAGAAATGCCTTATCTTATTTGCGTTTAAAACCATGTTGTTTATGAGTGACGCGACTTTTCTCAGCACAGTTCAGTAATCGAATGAGGCGTGCGTAAATGGACCTTGGAATTGGAGTTTCATTCGTCTATCATTTGAAATCTTAATTCACGTAAACATTGACAATTGGAAATGATCGTTTCGGGGACCCTTAACACAAATGTGAATGGGTGTACGGTAGGCCGAACGTCGGTGGTAACAGTTTGACCTTGAGCTGGGCTAGTTTAGTGCGAAGTTGAATAAATACTAGTAGAATAAGAGGCCAGCTAATACTGGTTTGGTTTACCACTGGCGTTCGGCCAACCATACCGTGATTGGCCTTTCGATTTATGCAGGAGCTACGTAATTTTTTTATGATAATGTAACTCACTGCAGCTTCTGCAATGCTGTTCTCCTGATGGATACAGGCAGACTTGATGTTCTCCGTGAACTCCACTGATTCCTCCAATACAAGGAGAGCCAGGTCGTTGGTCACTCTTCCGTCCTCAAAGACCGTGAAGTTCGGGTGCATTACTACTGAATATACCTGTAAAGCAAACAATACCATATTATTATATTTTCCACAACTTCTGCTAATCTCGTTTCGTTGCGAACTATTTGATCAGCTCATTTCGTGTTACAGATACCGAGACTGCCCCAGGTACACATACATAATCAGCCTATTATTTTCCCACTACTGGGACACAAACCTCTTTTATGTGAGAGAGAGTGGGCCGCGATCCACCGATTGGGCCCAGTGCGGGTTGGTACGTAGATGTCACGTGTCTTCGAATTTTTGGTTCTAGGACATGCCGGTTTTCTCACGATGATTTCCTTCACCGTTTTGAAAGCGGCAGTGAAGAAATAATTTACACAAAGTAAAGCGCCTGTCTGGGTTCGAACCACCGTTACCAGTGGGCTAACAATGCTTTGCCCCAGGTGCATCGGACATTTCCTTTAAAACCAGGTCCAGGGCCCGGCCCGGTGCAAGTATCGCTACTTTTGGAGGTTATTCATAGAAGCCCAGTTCTGCGAGTATAAAAAACGTCAATTTATCATCTTCCATGCTTGCTCGCTGGGTACTGGCGTTTTGTAATCTTTGGGCTATTATGAAGACAACGATAGATATTTTAAGGCCGATGACCAAAGTGTTCGGTTTTTGGTGTTCCGACGACCTTGTGAAGGCCGCAGGAATCCGCGGGAAGCCCAAAACCGGTCGAAGTGATGGTGCTTGGGGGAGGCCTATGTCCAGCAGTGGCGTCTTTCGACTTAAAATGATAATTTTAGGGCAAGTTTCAGAAGTGCAGATTAAATTGTCATTCGCAGATTTCTGGCAGTCGTTACGGGTTCTCAGAAGCCCGAAAGTCTGTCAACCAGTGTTATCGTGTTTCCCCGTAACTGGGGCGTGGAGTTTAGATAGGTTGTCGCTCCGTGTATATAAAATAGTGATGTTCAGCGTCCGGTTAGACTGGATGTCGACACCAACATAGTCGGGAATGTAGGTTAAAATATATGGTCTTACCTTATGAACTTTCTCATTGCCTCCAAAAGACTGAAGGTTCACCTTTCCAAGAAAGACCAACATGTTGTCGGGGTCCGAGGTCTTGTTGCCGGAGATCAAACACCTGGCATCTGGAAAGATACGTTATTTCATTCAATTAGCATTGCAAACCAAAGTCTACTGGGCCAACTCATTTAATACATGAAGGAGCTCGAAGCTAAGTAATAACAGCCGCACGGGTCGATCTATCAGGTTAAGCTACGCTTGCCAGAGTTGGTCCGTAGATGGGTGACCATCTTTATATACAGAGACTCCTTCGTGCCTCGGAAAGCACGTTAAGCCGTTGGTCCTGGCTGTCATTCGCGGATCTTTGACAGTCGTTACGGGTCGTCAGAAGCTAGAAAGTCTGACAACCAGTCTTACTAAGGGGTACCGTATTTTAGAGGTATGAGGTCAGGTCTCTTTGATGCATAGTTTGCATGTGCCGATGTAGATGCCGCCACAGTATTACCCAGTAACAGGGTTGTTTAGGTCAGATAGGCAGTCGCTCCATGTAAAATACTGGTTTCAGCTGCATCTGGTTACACTAGAAGCCGACCCCAACATAGTTGGGAAAAGGCTAGGCAGATTGAAGTAGGTACATCTTCTATCGACTCTATATGAGAAAAACCAAAACCTATGGTAAGCCTATGCTAAGCGAAGAGTTCGTTTTTGTTTGGTGTTGATTCAAGTTTTATGGGAAAAGCTAATGCTAAGCTAAAAGCTACATAAAAACCGTAAAAACCTTAACCAGTTAAGAGACTGGCTGTGAAGGTGACTTTGGTACCTACTTTTTTTATTTTTTTCGGAGGAATCCTTTAAAAGGTGTCCGGGCTTTGGGGATAAGACCAGGGAGTATGGGATTTTTACCTCACTAAAACCACCCCGGTGGTCACCATAGCACATGGAAGGGGCACCGCTACCTCTCAAAAGAGCGATCTGAAACCCCCTCTGTCAACCCCTGTTAGGGCACATCTATGGGGAGACTGTAAAGGGGTATCCCCGAAACCTAACTTTGCAATTGTGCAAGGCAGCACGAGACCACTGTGCGCCGTCTTCCCTGAGGTCACTCAGTGGGTGTACAGAGTCCCCACTCTGAGCGCCCGTGACCTCAAGTCCCTACAGTAAAATCACTAGGATTCGGCAGTCAGCTCCGCTATCACCTTACTGACTGGCTTATATTATTGTCACACATCAGCGATTCTTAGATGCGAAAAACACATGACGGTAAACCCCAATCTGTGTTTGGGTAAATCTGTTTTTGATTTTATCATCTGCAGCAAATTAAAATTACCGTTTAGCGACCACCTTAGATCTGACTTTCATAATCAGCACGCGTAGCATTACCACCGCAGAAACGAGTTTTGTCGACGGTAGAATAGACAAAATGACAGTTAAACAATCACAATCTGTCATTTTGTCTTTCTTCCGTCGACAAAACCCGTTTCTCCTCTCTTCAAGAGGGAGTTGGCTGTAATCCACCACGCGGACCCAGTGCGGGTTGGTAGATGTCACATGTCTTCGAATTTTTGGTTCTAGTACATCCCGGTTTCCTCACAATGTTTTCCTTCACCGTTTTGAGAGTAGTGGTAATGAAATAATTTACACAAAGTAAAGCGCCTGTCGGGGTTCGAACCTACGACCTACAACTCATAAGTCGCGGCCGTTACCGTTAAAAACATCAAAATACAACATCTATGAAATCAAATATCTGCCTAGCCTTTTCCCAACTGTGTTAGAGTCGGCTTCCAGTCTAACCACGAATACCAGTATTTGTTTGTAGTATTACCAGAACTTATTCAATAAAAGCTGCCAATTAAAATCTCTCTAATTTTAAAACCGAGTCATATTCACAAGGACTATACTTTTTTTTTCCCTAGACCTATACCTTTAATACTAAAGAACACGGAAACGTCATTAGAAGGCAAACGTTGCCAACGGAAGGAGGTCTGTAATCAAATTAGTGCCTCGCCTCGCCTTGTTCGAGAGGCAATGGGAAAGAATATAAAAAGGCAAGGCAGGGGGAAAGAGGGTTAATAAAGTACATAATATTCATAATTGGAAACGATGTGAAGCTATACACTTGGCTCGTTTTTGTACCATGCTTCCTAACAAAGCCATTTCTTAACGTTTTTACTTAAAAGTCACACAGTAATTCTATGGTGCAAATGCCTTAACCTAATATGTAATGTTACAACATTAATATACTCAGTTCAAGAAAACACCCATTAAATAGCTCATTAGTTAGGCAATCGTTGTGACTTCAATTGCTGTTGTATTACAAAACCACTTAATAAGACTAAATAAATGTTTTTTGTCCGTCCTATAGATCATGAAAAAATAACGTACACTTGTTTTATGTACACGTAATTAAAAGATTACGTCGATACATTGAGTTAAAATATGCTATGACGTCACGAGTATGTAGATTTTATACTTACTTGTGACGTAGCGACCCCCACTCCCCAATTTTAATGCGTTTTATCTAAGTAATTTATTATTAATATTATAAAGCAAAAAATACGAGTATAATATGTTTTTTTTATCTGACTGACGGACTAAATAGAATTTCTGTTTTTTTACACAGGCATCATCCCTATTATCAGGCATGCAGCGAAGAACCCTGTAGTTAAGGACAGTTGCTAGTAACACAGAGTAAAGAAACGGAACAGAGACAAAGCTTAAGACTGTGATTTATATCTATTTTGGAAGGTTTGTCACGGGACGATAAAATGAAATAAACAGAACGTTAATCAGTTTTTTATAATGTGCCTAGTTATATTTATTTTTTACAAATTGCTTACTCATTTTTTATACGTGTTTTTAAACAATTAATATTGTTGTGCATATAAAGATTTCTTTAATAATATTTATACTTTTTTCACTATTATTCTTTACATTATTCGCCTTTTGTCACATTAACGACACGGTTGGCGCAGTGGTTAAGCGATTGACTGCTGCACTGCGTGTCGCGGGTTCGATTCCCGCACGGAACAAATATTTGTATGACCTACAAGTAGTTGTTCCGGGTCTGGCTGTTTGTGTATGTGACTTTAAATGTTTGTAAACGCACCCACAATACAGGAGAAATTCCTAGTGTGGGGCAACGTTTTTTTAAAAAAAAAAAAAACATTATTCGTTGCTTTGTTATTGTAGGTGTAAGAGAGATGGCGTAGTAGGTAGAACTATATATAGAACTATATAGAACTCGTTTATACTATCGAAACTCAAATTAATGGATTAATTTTGCTCATCTGAATTTTTAGAAAAACGGTTTCTCCCATTAACTGGTTAAAACACCGGTAACCGAAACTTAAACCGCAATCGTTTCTGGTTCGAGGACAATGACCAAAACCGGTTTGCAAAATTAACCGGTCTACTTCTACTTACCAGTAACAATAACCTTCTCAGTGAGAAGCACGCCATCGCAGAAGTAACTGAAGCGGTTCTCCTGGTTTTTGTCGGTGACGAAGATGGTGGCGATCCACGGGAATACTGTCCTCGTGAACTCTTGGCAGTACTCGTCGCCATGGCAGAGGGTTTCCGGCTGTGGAAGATGAGCATAGGTCTTTTAGAAGGTGAGAAGTCGAGAAGAAAAGTGTCGTGGTGGTAAGGAACTCGAGTTGAATTTTGCGATCAGCAACTAAAATCTATTAACTCGGCTACTTTCACATACTAAGCATTTCATAAGCATAATCAGCCTATAATGTTCCCACTACTGGGACGCAGATCTCTTCGAGAGGGAGTGGGCCGTAATCCACCACGCGGGCCCAGTGCGGGTTGGTAGATGTCACATGTCTTCGAATTTTTGGTTCTAGGACATGCCGGTTTCCTCACGATTTTTTCCTTCACCGTTTTGAGAGCAATGACGAGAAATTATTTACACAAAGTAAAGCGCCTGCTAAAGTCGGGGCCGCCGGCCGTTACCATCGGGCCACCACTGCTCACCATAATAATATCATCTTAATTGACAAGTGATTCGATAATACTCTATAATAATACTACTCTAATAAAACTCTATTCAACTCTGATAATACTCTATTCTATTGTGACGCATATTTTCCCCCAATTTGTTATTCTCGTGTTTTTTTTTTTCTTTGCGTCATATTTACCGCAAATAAACGTATTTTTTTTTCTTTTTTTCTTTCTATAATCTGTTGAGATATAAAAAGCTAAGAGTTAATATAAATACTTGAATTACTATAATTTTTTCTTGTGTTCCGATTTTACTTCAATATTTTTCTAAAGAATTAATATTAAGAAAAATTATAATTATTTTTAAAAATCTAAACATCATCCTACGTTCTGTTTCTAAATATGATTCTGTAAAAGGTTTAAAAATAATTACACGAAGGGTTCTCGAACAATAAAATAAAACGTTTCGAGGGGGAACCTTGGCTTCATATATTATGATCCAAAATTATCAACATACAACATGCATATACTATACATGGTTGATATATGCAAGTTTCTTCTCATATGAGAAGGCCCTGCTTTGTCCAGCACACATAACATGACCACAATAGAAACGGGTTCTGTCGACGGAAGAAAAGACAAAATGACAGATAAACAATCATAATCTGTAATTTTTTCTACTCTTCCGTCGACAAAACCCGAAGAAAACCCGATTCTATGGTTGTCAAGCCACGCGAACTGCATAAATCGGTCCGATATAGTGACTGCCACTAGACTACCGCAATTAAAATAATAATTAGTCAAATACCTAACCCACTAAAATATGACCGTATAATAAAAAGAAGATCCACAAAAATAAACACCATTTTTTTGCGAATCCCTTCCATAATTCAAAGCGCGGTGAGCACTCAAATTAAAAATTAAAAATTCAAATTTCCTCAGCGACCATTTTGGTATGATGTTTATAGCGATAAATTATGTATAATGGTTGATTATGACCATCTAACGGGCGATAAAAAGCAGACAGGGGAATGTTGGATTTTAAACTACGATTTAATTGGTTTATACTATTGTTTAAAAAAATACAGGAAAAAGTGGATTGTGCTTTATTAATATTACAACTAGAATTTACAATTTACAAATTCGACAAGTTCGTGTATCACAAAACTCTAAGCCACACAATTGTAACGGAAAAATCTTACAAATAATTATGTAAATCATAGTGAAAAGTCTACTATTTATACATCTTACTGCTCCCTTACTCTTGTTGCGGTTTTACAACTGCGAAAGAATTGTAAATTGTAACTCATACACATATTTGTAATTTCTCCGCGCCTCGGAAACCACGTTAAGCCGTTGGTCGCGGCTGTCATTCGTAGATCTTTGACAGTCGTTTCGTGTAGTCAGAAGCCAAGTCTGACAATCAGTCTCACCAAGGGGTATCGATCGTGTTGGTGTTACCCAGTAACTGGGTTGTGGAGGTCAGATAGGCAGTCACTCCATGTAAGATACTGGTATTCAGCTGCATCGGGTTAGACTGGAAGCCGACCCCAATGAGGCAGACCCGCCAGGAAGCCGATTAATTTTGACATTGTATGATATTTGTAATTTCTGTTACGCATTTTTTTTCAACAATTTAACAATTTTGTAGAATTGTAAAGTTTTGTGGTATAGTTGGGTCTTAGTATAGTTTTTCTACCAAACTAAAATACAGTGAATTTTAATTCACTGACCATCTTTCAGTAGTAGAAACTACTCTTAAGCAACTTCTAATATGGGATCAACTCTGAAATAGAACCATACGTATTTCTACCGCCAAGCACCGCTTGTTTAATTTTGTATGGCAGTGAAATTACAGGCATTTGAAACATTTTAGCACTTTGAGACTAAACGCCAAAAGGCGTTACAATAATTAAACTTCTATTGTGTCTTGTTCATTGTCCTTGAATGCGTCTTAGGGTGCTACGACACCAATCGATCGTGGCTTCTTCAGACCGATGGGTACCGGTCGATCGACCATCGACCCATCGTTGATCGACGTCAATCTATCATCGATCGACCATCGATTGACCATCGATCGACCATCGAACCATTATCGATTGAAGTAATATTATACCGTCGATCGACGATCGATTGATTGGTGTGGTAACAACTGACGATCGACGTCGACTGATCCATTCTATCATCGATCGACAATGGATCGATTGGTGTGGTGGCAACCTTAGTCTGTAATATTGGCTACATAACACAAAGCCCATGATGTTGCAGTTATCTAAAGGCAGGATGTACTTTCTGGTTTGCAAAAATCTAGAAATCCATCTTGGATTTCTAGATTTTTTCAAATCACATAGAAAAACAACATTTTCTCGGCGCACATTTTCTGCCTAAAGCATCAGTAACAAAATAAAAATTAAGCCAAATATACTAATTATTCCGTCTTTTTACTTCCACAATTAGTTAATGTCATTAACTTTGCGCAAAGAATTTCGCCAACTTTTTCGTGAAGATTGCACAAAAGATGACAAGTACAAGGATTGGCACTTACAACTTTGTTCAAATATTTCCAAAGGGTTCCACTTCCTACTGTTAAAGTATTTTCGTGAAGTTCATATTCTTGTTAGGAAAGTAACTTAGGAAGACGTTGGTTGAATTAATAATTACTGTCAACTGCGCTAAAGACCTGCGATGGGATCGCGGTTAAATAATTAAAGCAGTACGGGTCGATTGAAGGTTAAGTTACGCTTGCCACGGTCGGTTTGTGGATGAGTAACCAGCCATGACATATCGAGACTCCTTTTTTTTTTTTTTTTTTGGGTGGGAAATTATCAAATAACTTCTCCCGCTCTGGGTGGAGCGGGAGGGCGTGTCAGACTCTTGCTGACTAAAACCCACCCGTGTTCCTTCCGTTGCCTTTACGTTGCCAGGGGCCACGGTATCCCTTTCGGACTTTCCCGCAACCCCGGATATCGAGACTCCTACGTGCCTCGTAAAGCACGTTAAGCCGTTAGTCTCAGCTGTCATACGTCGATCTTTGACGGTCGTTCCGAGTAGTCATAAGCCCGAAAGTCTGTCAACCAGTCTTACCAAAATATATTTTCAAAATTCAAATTTCAAAATATTTTATTTCACATAAACCTACAAGGGCACTTATGAAACGTCAGAAGCTAGGTGCACGGTTCCAATTGGTCGTTTCCTATGGAGAAGAACCGGCAAGAAACTCCATGGTTACTCTTTTAAAAGTAAATGGTATTTACAATGTTTTCAAATTACAGAGTTAATAGGTATGAGAGGACAGTGTAGGCCTATCAACAAGTACCAGGTACTTAGCAAGATAGAAGATGGTCGACAGATCTACAGTCTGTTAAGCCTACAACGTTCTAACATTCACAAAATCTAAAAGAAAAGAATCTATATAAAAGCAAAATCAAATAATAAAAATAATTTTGTTTCCTAGTAACTGGGTTGTGGAGTTCAGATACCTATCTGAACTCTACAGTCGTGCCAGCGACACGAAGAAGAAGATTATATGTGCAAACTTATCTTCTTTGCTAACAATAGGTACATAAAATAAAATTAAATGAACCAAACATATCTCTGACTATCCTCATCAATCTACCCAAAAGACTGAATTTAATAACATAAACAGAACTCCTAAAATCTTCCCTTTTATTAATAGCCACACATTTACACCCAGAAGCAGGTCATATGTAAAAGTCAGAGACTTTGCGACAACGATGTATTTAAGAGTAAACATTCAGTTAATGATGGTGATTTAATTCTGACGCTCAGGTTTCAGATCGGGGAGATTACGTCTCAAGGTTACCCCTTAGGGTTGGCAGACAGTAGGTAGTCGTACAGTGAGCAAAGAAGATTAGTATGCAGATGACTAGGAGTAGGTATATACAACGCGTTCCTTATGATATCCCATAACTCTAGGGTATAATGACACCATGTCAGATTTTTTTTTTCGTTTCCATTTCATACAAAATATTTCGCCAAAGTCACGATTATTTATATAAAAAACCCTAAGTGAAATATAAAAAAAACAAAAACCCGCCGAGTGCGTGTCGGACCACGCACATTGAAGGGTTCCGTAGTTGGGATGAATTTATCCCAATAACAATCTTAACATTGTAGTCAAATTGTAAGTTTAAGTTGGTCGATTATTACTCGTTAAGCTGTGCAGCCTACTTAGTTGTGATAATTTTCCTTTTAACCGTCTCTAAGCTAAGCCGCAGACAGACAGACGGACATGGCCAAACTATAAGGGTTCCTTGTTTACTACGGAAACCTAAAAATAATAAAAAAAACATTTAATAAAAAAATAGCTGTTGTTCACAAAAAAAATATGACAACGTTGCATTTTCTTAGCTTTAAATATGAATGATTGGTTTGAATGAAAATGATTTACTACTTATAAATACTTTTGATTTAGTATTTATTAATGAAACTTAGATACGTGTACGTATCTAAGTTTCATTGATAAGTAGATCGAGCGTCTAGTGTCATGTTATCTTAGATACACACATCGAGAATCTCATGTTATGTTATCTTCAAAACATGCATTTTTAGAACACTTGTTGAGTTTTTGTATTTTTTTTTTACTTATAGCATATAAGCGGTGGGCGTGACTAATATGCATGCTTAATTAACATAATTATTTATTTATTTAATACTTCAAGCACAGAAATGTACAGAGGCGGATTTAGCTAGTTATTATTTATTTGTTTATTTATATTTTGATTTATTTATTTAGTGAAATAAACGACGATTTGGGCGTATATATATTATGGAATAACTACTGGATGTATTTATTCAAAATAAAATTATTTGAATTTTTGAATAAAATAACCAACCCATGAACGGTTTCTATTTTGCCATTTTTTTACTACATAAGTTATTTATTTACGCCCAAAGACGAGTTAAAATTAGTGTTGAAATATGGAAGTTTCAACGCTCATAACTTCCAAACCAATATTTATTTTCCAATTCTGCTTCCACGCAGGGCTAGATAATGACAAGACAAATAGATATTTTTAGTTTTGAACGTACACCGTCAAACAAACGAGTAATCACCATACTACGTTTATATGCAAGAATGACCGACTAGCGTACCCTTAAAAGCTTGTAGCTAAGTAATAACAGCCGCACGGAACGATCCATCAGGTTAAGCTACGCTTGCCGAGGTTTGTCTGTAGATGGGTGACCATCTTTAAATACCGAGACGCCTCCGTGCCTCGGAAAGCACGTTAAGTTGTTAGTCCCGGCTGTCATTCGTGGATCCTTGACAGTCGTTACGGGACGTCAGAAGCCCGGAAATCTGACAACCATTCTTACCAAGGGGTATCGTATTACCTAGTAACTGGGTTGTGGAGGTCTGATAGGCAGTCGCTCCATGTAAAATACTGGTATTCAGCTAGACTGGAAGCCGACCCTAACATAGTTGGGAAAAGTCTAGGCAGATGATAGCCTTAATCTTAAAAGGAAAATAAGTTACGACAGGAAACATTACCTACTGTTATTTCGATTCTTTTTATAAACATTTTCCCACAAACTTTCCCTCTCCTAACGAACAAGGAAACACATCTAAGAGCCTCTTTATTCACTCATTCGCTCACTCGCTCACTCACTCGTTCACTCTCTCGTTAATCGGGATCTAATTGCGGTAGATCAACCAAGGCAGGAAAAACTTGATATTTTTTCAAACATAATTACAACCTTGAAGGACATAGACTTACTATTTTGTGATCAAGGGAGTTGGATACGGTATTTTTGCTATGGTTTTTTTATTTGTTTTATGGATGGTTACGGTTGAAAAAATTGTGTGTAGCGAGTAAAACAATGTGTTGTTTATGTATTTTGATGATTCAATAATTACATGTTTCAAATGTTTGTATGTAGATATAAATCAGGTTATATAATTTAATAAAGTTTGAAGGCAGGTAGTTTTTCATGTTTAGTCGTGATATTTTAACTGATACCTAACCCGACCTAGCGTTTAAATTTGTGAATTTATTAGATTTTTATTTATTGTTTAAGTTTTTTCTTTGTTTCCTCCCGCTACTTTCTATTTAACCTAGCTTTATCAATGTCGTGAAACTCTGTTATTGGCTTAAGTGATAATTGTCATCATCTCACTATCACTGAGCAGTGCATGCAGGCTGTATGATGCTGTAACCTTAACTTTGACGCGACTGCCTGTTCAACTGCATTGAGCTGTTCACTGATAGTGGGGTGAACTTTCATAACTCATGTAAATTTAAAATTAGCTGTTGAGTTTCCAAATAAATAAATAAACTATATAGGCCAGTTAGGTTCAGGTTCAAAGAAAAATCATCATTCGTATGGTACTAGAGGATTATAGAGGATATATAAAATAAAAACAGCTTGTGTACAGAGGATTTAGGTCTGCATAGACTTTCGTTTTGTAGACCTAAATCCTCTGTACACAAGCTATGTTTTTATTTTCTCTATGCTTATTGTATTATTCTTAGCACCTGTTTTTAAAATGTGTCTGTGTATATTAATTTGAATCAATAAACATTTTTATTTATTTTTTTTATTTTTTTACTTAATTAAACCTTGTCTTCTTCAAGTTTTAACGACAAAAAATAACAAACAAGCAAACAGACTGAAGCACTGTCCCCTTTCATAAATACAAAACACAATATAAAACATCCTAGAGATAAATATCTTGAATACCTACTCTACACCACATCAGAACATTCGAACTCGGGGTAACGCAAGAACGCGCATAGTCCTTTGTGCGAATGATTAATGACGCACATCGCGTGATACCGACTATCAGCTCCGAGTACAAGAGGAACAAGCTATTTGGTAAACAGGTAAATTAATATTCATCTCTCCACTACACCGCCAATATTAAATTATTGTGTGCGTAATAACTTTTTAGACTAGCTGACTAGCTTCATCTTTCTGAATGACCGACTTCTTTGACAATTCAAAAGTGGCCTGTAAATGGTTTAATTGAATTAAATGTTTCAGTGGCGTACGCTTCAAACTCAAACTCGAACAGTTTGAATTTGAAGCTTATGGCGTACTTAAGGTAAAACATTTTCTTTTTTTTTACTAAAACGATGATAGAAACGAAACGGAAAATCGCAGAGAGAGAAATTGGGTTACCTAGCGCCTTAGTGATGTCACAAAATTGACCAAATACTCGGCACTTTTTTTTAACATCATTGTTTTAAAGTAGTTACAAGTTAGCTGCCTGTATACCAAGTAGTTTGTTCGACTGTACTACGAGGAACTAAATATACTCAACAAGGATTATTCAACGATATAGAAAAAGTAGTGTTTATTAATAGTAGAGCAGTGGTGGCCCAGTGATAACGGCCGCGACTTATGAGCTGTAGGTCGTAGGTTCGAACTCTGACAGGCACTTTACTTTATGTACATTATTTCATCACCATTGCTCTCTAAACGGCGAAGTTAGATGAGTTGGACCAGTAGGTGGCCACCAATCGTGGCTTCTGTGGCGTTTTTAGGTCCTCTGAAGTACAGGTGTGCCCATATTATGGAGCATGGTTTGACCAGGAGCACCGCATAAACACCGAGTGTCGGTAAAGTCAATAACCACGATGGTAAACCAAACTAACAAAATTTGAAGACATGTAGTCTACCCTTCCGCACTGGGACCACGTGGTGCATTACAGCCCAGTCCCTGACACAGAGAGGAGGCCTGAGTCCCAGCAATGGGTTTCCATTGCTGGGACTCAGGCCTCCTCTCTGGTAATGTTTATTACTGGGTGATAATGCTAATAACCAACCCGCTATTCACGATCCGTCTCCCAACCCTAGTAATTTCTTCTTTAACTGCAGGCTACCAGGGGCGTCGGGTTCAAACGATTCCTACCGACTTCCCTTCGGAAATTCGCAACACAACCACTCTAGTAATGTTTTAATTGTATTATTTAATAACTCTGTCGCCATAAACGGAAAGAAAATTATAATTACTTTAAAAGCAATTAATTTTCATAGTAACTGCCAGTTAAATACTATCTTTCGTCATAACGTCAACGCCGGCTGTCGCTGAAAACCAGCGCTGGGGCTCTGTCTTGCATAGGGTCGCAGCATTATGCTGAGCGATGGCCGTTTTGCGTGAATGTGACGCATATTTTCCCTAAATTTGTTTCTTTTTCTAAATTTTGTGTTCCTTTTTTTGCGTCATGTTTACCGCAAATAAACGTATTTTCTTTCTTCTTTCTTATTCATATTCATTTATTGCATTTCATGTTGTTTACAGGTTATTACATTATGATAGTTCCAAACAATGAACCCTGCTAGGGCACAGCAATGTATAGGCGACAGGTTTTAATTAATTTAACATGCTATCATTATTAATTATTAATACAATTTGTTGATATAGATTAATTTAAAAATTATTAATTATTATTATACATTATGTCATTCTTACAAACTAAATAAATAAATTATCATTTTCTGACTGATGTCTTATAGAGTACCTAGTTATGTATGTGTAATGTGTTCGAGTCGATAGTAATTTATTTATTTCTCAGTTAAAAATTATTTTAGGCTATAATATGATTTTAAGTTTAAGTAGTTTTGTAGGTCATTTTTGAATTTGTTGTCGTACTCTGTATCCTTAACTGAATTCGGGAGTTTATTATAGATTTTAACGCACATGGCCAGAGGCCCAGAACGAAACATAGCTAGTCTTGAAGTTGGTACCGCTAATTCGTTTAGATATCGGTTTCTAAGACTGCGTTGCTGTGGGCGTTGCTGTTTTGCTAGCGGAAAAAGCGATGGGTATTTTCTCACAAATTTACTAGCTTCTAGGATATAAATACCTGTTAGCGTTTTTCTTTCTTTTGTTTATAGCTCAAAATTGTACGGTACGTTTAATTTTAATACCCAGTAATTAATAGTTTTATAATTTTAACGATAACTGTCCGTCCATCGTTTTTTTGTTTATTTATATTATGTTCTTCCTGATACAATTCAATGACAACGTCACATCACTATAAACTGTATGCAGGTACCGTTCGGGGACTTAAAATAATATTAATAAACAGTTCCATCGAACCGCACTCATCAAAATTTTGTTTCAGTGCGGTCAGTGGAAGTGCACAGATGCGGTTCGGGCAAGTGCTGTTGAAATCAGTGCTCTGAGTGGAATACCTCCATTTTTTTAAATCGTATATAATTTTTGGTTTTGTGATTTTGCCAAAGATCACGGAATCGCCACCGGTAGCGTCTAGAGATGGCAGAATGTTTGTGGCGTCAATGCTGCGTTAACTGCAGAACTACTGTCATGAAGGCCATTCAAAGTCGTCATTTGTGTCGTATTTAACCTTCATCTCACCTGATGTGTGTCACCACATCTCAGTGATAATCAGGCCGAAGGTGGAAGCGAGCTTCACCTCCAATCCTCAACCACAGAGGAACTGGCCTACCTCTAACTGCCGAAACACAAGAATATTGTTAACATGTTGTTATGGCGACAGACTTAGATATGATGGTGGTAGCTATCCATGCGAACTTAGAACAAGCCCTACCACCAACCGAACCGAGCAAAAAGTTTTGCCCCCACTGGGATCCCTGGGTCCGAAACAGGTGGTCTAACCACTAGAGCATAGAGACGGCTTGGTTTAGCAGCGTGCAGCGGTCGCTGAGGCGACCTCGGACTTTGTGGGATTTTCCTCTGACTTTCAAAAATTCCTATACCCAATTCGATGCCCATTTGGCACTCACAGAATCACCACGATACGACAGCCCCATTTCATGTCCAGGCAAATCACTGTACATTCCAAGGTTGTCTGGAAGAGATCACAGAGAGCGATAAGGCCGCTCATTGTATATCTGGTAGATTTATTTTTTGTTATGTATTTTTGTAGTAAACAATAATGTATATATGAATAAATAAATTTTATCCTAACGTCCCTTGACATCAAAAACAACCACAAAACATCAATCCTTATCAAATGGCCGGGACCACACAAAGAGACCACAAACGGACAATACCAACGCAAATGCGCCAAAAAGCCTACCAACCACTTCCTATAAAGGCCAATGGAAAATTGTTTTTCAAGCGTTCAAAAAGCGCGTTTTATTTCACCCGACAGCTCGTATTTTTGCTACAGAATGATTGATTTGAACTGTTGTTGAACTGAACGATTGAGGTATACGGACGTTTGGTTTAGACAGCTTTATTTCTATAAGCACCTTTACAGGGTCAAAATAAATCAGGTAGGGAGACTTCGCAGACGTAATGGATATCGATATCTAATCACGACAAAATAAAAAAGAGGAAGATTTGATGATCCTTTTTCTGGCGTTAATTTTATTTATTTATTTATTTATTTATTTATTTTAAAGAAGGCTTACAGACTAACAAACCAATGATATAAAGAATATAAAATTTAAAAAAATTGCTAATAACAAGCCTCCACATATAGTTTAAGAAAAAGTCGATAAAAAGAAAGTACATAATGTTAATATAATTAGTATAAAGTTAAGATGAGTTATAAGTATAATTAGTATAAGGTTCAGATAAGTTAACTATCCTTGAAAAAAAGACTGTGCCAAAAGCCGTCTTAAGGTCGCCACACTGGTGCAGAACAAGTCGACATTAAGGTTCCCAGGAAGCCTATTGAAACTTAATGCACTTCTTATTGAGAAAACATTTCGCCTGTAATTAGTCATTGCGAAAGGTACATTTAATATTGGACGTTGACGTAATCCCATCAGATTCGTGCGTAATGATAGATTAGCAACGAGTTCAGGACAGTCAATGTGGCCATCTGCGATACCCAATAGAAAACTCATGTCTCCAATATAACGTCTCATCTCCAGAGGAAGGAAGTGGTACCGTTTGCAGCGGTGCTTGTAGTCAACTGAGTATTGCTGAGCCCTATAATCTAGATAACGTAGAAATTTTCTTTGGACGCCTTCAATACGGGACTTATAAGTCTCATACTGCGGGTTCCAAACCTGAGACGCGTATTCTAAATGGCTGCGCACGAAAGAACAATACAAGATTTTAACCGGTTTGAGAGATCGGAAACAGGCCGTGGTGCGTAGTATAAATCCCAGAGCTTTGGATGCCTTAGTAACTATGCTATTTACATGTTGATCAAACATAAGCTTACTGTCTATGATTACCCCTAAATCTCTTATGCTATTTAGCCTGCCAATGAGCTGACCGTTCATGGTGTAACTAAAGTTAATCAAAGAAGTACAACGTGAGAATGTTAGAAGAAAGCATTTAGAGACATTTAATTGGAGTTTGTTACGGATGCAATATATTTCAAACCTATGCAGGTCGTCTTGCAACTGACATGCATCAGACATGTCTCGCACGACTTTATGAATCTTCATGTCATCAGCATAAAGTAAAATATACGAATGACGGAAGCATTGTTTGATATCTGCAATGAACAATATAAATAACAGAGGACCCAAAATGGAGCCTTGAGGTACGCCTGAAGGGACAGAACTCCAACCAGAGGTGTAGCCCTGAAGCACGACAGCCTGTGTTCTGTTCTCTATATATGAGGAGAACCATCGGTATAGGTCCCCATGTATTCCGGCAAGAAAAAGCTTCTTCAGCAGCATGCAATGATCAATTCGGTCGAAACACTTACTGTAGTCAGTATAAACTACGTCAACTTGTCGCTGTGCCATGCCGTTTGTAATAAATTCCTGTGACAGAAGTAAGTTAGATGTGGTAGAGCGGTTCCTAACAAAACCGTGCTGTTCCTCGCCAAGAATTGACTTGAAAGCAGCATACAAATCGGTATAAACTATACGTTCAAGAATTTTAGAAAAAAGGCAAATTTTAGATATGGGGCGATAGTTTTCAATATTAGCCTTATCGCCCTTTTTAAAGACGGATTTTAATGACGGAGAAGATTTTAATGTCTAAGTTAATAATAATAATAATAAAAATCTTTATTTATCCAAAAAACATACAGAGTTTTAAATACAGTGATATGTGGTTTAAAAATATATTTATAGTTTATGTTGCAAATTCTGTACAAGACTACTCTACCTCTTAAACTAGGGTATACCTGTATTTTAAGAGGCAGTTTTAGTTTACGGTCAAGGTTTACAATGATAAACAAAAACTTATCTCAAGTGGACTGTGTTATTCTACTGAATGGTACACAAAAAAAAAAAAAAAATTGAAACACAGAGTAAAATTGTATGTATAAGTCTGTTGTGTTTGTGTGCGGGGTGTGTATGTGTGTTTGTGTGCGTGTCTGTGTGTGTGTGTGCGTGTGTGTGTGTGTGTGTGTATGTATGTGTGTGTGTGTATGTATGTGAGTGTATTATACAAGATAGATAAGTAAAGACTCCGTGTAAGAGTAATCCTTAAGAAGCAGCCACTCTGTTACTTTAGATTTTAGTGCCTGTGAGTTTAGATTTATAATATTGAGGTGTTTGTTAATGTTTTTGTAAATATGAGTACTTAGTATAAAATATTGATGTTTAGCGAAAGAAGTCCTGTGTTGGATACTTGGTGGAAGGTACGTGCGTTTATTTGGAATAGGAGGTGGAAGGCCTGCATGTTTTCTAAGGGTGGATTTAAGCACATAAAGCTGACGAACCGTAAGTACTTTACAGTCAGAGAACAGTTCAATTGTTGGATACCTATAGGGCTTTTTCGTCATGACTTTAAGTATAGCTCTCTGTGCTCTTTCCACCCTCAGAAAGCTAGTTTTTGTGGCACCGCCCCACGCAACTATGCAATAACCAATCACTGATTGGCATAGTGCGTGGTACACCATCTTGAGAATTTTTAGATTGGCGGATACTCTGAGAGACTTAAATATATGTATAAGTCGTAATGTTCTGGTGGTGACGGCGCCACTTTGCTGGTCCCATCTCAGTCCGTCGTCTATCTGTATTCCAAGGTATTTAACACTCCCGGATCTTGCAAGCGGAGGACAAGTGCAGGTGGTGGACGGGTTTGTGCAGGAATGAGCAGTTATAATAAAAGAGGGAGATGGTTTAGAGTTACGTCGTATAGCAAAAGGAATATATTAAGTCGTTTTTTGTAGGTTTAATGTTAGAATTTTTGAGTTTAACCACATCATAACTTTAGCCATGGCCATCTCCGCATTTGTTTTCACAATGTCCCAAGTGCTTCCGTCTACAAGAATTGCGGTGTCGTCTGCGTAAGCATAAATACTACCGTTTGGGAGACTCAGCCTGCAGAGGTCATTTACATAGATCTGAAATAGTGTCGGGGAGAGGATCCCTCCCTGGGGAACACCATAAGACACGAGAAACCTATCACTCATGTAAGTATCAATCTTACGATTCTTTATTAGTTACATAAACTGCGCCTTATTTATAACGTTAAAAACTAGTCCGTTAAATTTTAGGCTACACTAACTTGGTTCGGCTCCAAAAGTAATTGCTACAAATTTAGTGCGTTAACCGTTAAGTAAATCTTAGTAAGTCAAAGTTTGTGACCCTGCGCCGGTTTGAGCTTCGTGCAGACTAGCGCGACGCGACACCGGTTATTGTTATACCGTGAAGTTTTCTTAGAAATTGTATTGTTCCAGTCGCGTCGCACCGTTCGCGTCACGCTGGTCGCCTCATCGTATTGGCCACGTTTTCGGAACGAGAGCAATTGACGTCAGTATAAAAGAGATAGCAAGACAAGCGAGTGTACAATATTGTGAGAACGCAGAGAACACGTCGCGCGATCGCGGCTAGCTCGCTTTGCTAGGAGAGCACGTTCACAAATCGCGTCGCTGGAAAAACGCTGGCAAAATACCAGTGTGTATAACGCTCTAAATAGGACGCAGCCTTTTTTTTTTTTTTTTTTTGGGTGGGAAATTATCAAATAACTTTTCCCGCTCTGGGTGGAGCGGGAGGGCGTGTCAGACTCTTACTGACTAAAACCCACCCGTGTTCCTTCCGTTGCCTGTACAATAGGACGCAGCCTGAGATTACCCAGCAAGTTCGCCAATAATATCGCCCGTGTGTCACCCAGCCGTGAGGCTATTGTTAGCCGTCCCTCATAAAACATTACGCGCTGCATTCATATCTGAGAGGAAGCACTTTTTAATAAGTATAGATGGTTTCTACTTTAATCTACTGCTGTTCGGCGCTTGACTTTTGAAATACTCTGATTTCAATCAAATATAGTGTTTTTTGCTCGATCTTAATACGGTACGGAACCCTTCGTGTGACTCTTACTTGGCCGGTTTTTATAATGACCCTATTTTTCATATTTTTAACAAGTTTTCTCTTCATGATATTTATAATTCTTCACCGCCTCCTCGTAGGTAATTTATAATATTACTACCCTTAACTAACCTCAATCATCAGGCCAATCATTATCGTTTTATCTAAATCAAAAGTCATATATTCAAACTAGGCTCAGAATCACCACTTTTCGAACGTCAAAATTACATAAGACAGTCCCCCAAAACGCTCGCCTTTCACCATTTCCTAGCTGGGAAGAAGAACTGGCGCAACAAACTTCCCAGCAGCACTGCTGTCGTTTAGTTAGAAAAACTTGATTCTATAAAATAATATGCAAAATAATGTACATTTCCCAACACAACACATTAAAATGAAATAACCTATTTGCCATTATTTCAGCTAGCACACACCAATATACCAAAAATATCAAGCCTTTAACTTCAGTTCCTTATAGTCTCTCTCGTAAAAATCCCACATTACCGATAGAAATGAAAGCACGTCATGATCTACCGGCTAAACCAACACTATGAAATAGGTAGTTACTCTGTGTCAATACAGGAGCTATTACGAGTTCAATTTGATCGTTCATTCTTGACGAGTAGTGGTGGCCCAGCGGTAACGGGCGCCACGTACGAGTTGTAGGTCGTAGGTTCGAAACCAGATAGGCACTTTAATATGTTTAAATTATTACATCACCTGCTCTCAAAACAGTGAAGGAAGACATCGTTAGGAAACCGGCATGTCCTAGAACCAAAAATTCGAAGACATGTGGTATTAACATAAAAGAAAATGATAGGAACCTAGATATACTCTTTTTTTTTTTAAATATGTAAAAAATAATTGAATCGGCTCAGTTTTCGAGGAGAAAAAAGGGGAATACGAAACGTCGATCTCGTCAATTTTTTTTTGTGGTAAGTATAATCAGCTGCAGTTATTCCTATCGCACTCTACGGACACAGACTTGAGGTAAGACGACGGCAATAGTTTCTTCAAATACCTATTTTTCAAATTCCTCGCAGGCCCTGTTCCCTCTTAATACGGAACGGAACCCTTCGTGTGCGAGTTCAACTCGCACTTGGCCGGTTTTTTTATGGATCCTAAACGTATCGGTATAATTCTAGGATCCATAAAAGGTTTCAGACCGTTGCAGCATTCTCTGAATCCTTCTGTACATAATGCCTTAGGCATGCAGTAGGCCAATTACAAGCTGAACTCGTCTGCGATAATAATTATTTTCTACCTACTAAGCGCGAAATCATGCATCCTACTCTACGTTTCAAGTTTATAATTAGTATAGTTAGTAACGACAGCACGTTTTTAACCACGTATGATGAACATTGTATCCTAATTAAATTACTCATTGTGTTTATATGAAGTAGACTTCCGCTATTAGGAAAATAGGTTTTCCCAGTTAGTTCCAATATGATTCTTATCGATGTTCTTCTGTTCTGGTGGAATCTTGAAGCCCTGATCCTTAGAAAGTGGCTATGAATGGACTTAACCATCATCCAAAATTATCTTTAATAAAAATAGAAAACTGAATTTTTCAAACCAAATAAATAGGTTAAAACTGGCACAAAATAAACCACCCTTGATTTCACGCACGGGGCAAGGCTATCAACAATTCAACACAAACTTTATGGTATTGTTATCAAATAAATTAAGTTTTAATGTAATTAAATATAAAGCAAAAAAAAGATCCCACGGCTAGAATGTTAATTATTCTTAATTATTTAGTTGTGTATGTTTAAAATACGTAATGTAGAATACATGGTTTCAATTAATATGATAACCTAATCGCCACACGGTATAGAACTTACTAATTCCATGGTTATTTTATAAATACTACTAGCCACTCGCTCCTGCTTCGCATGGTTTATGACTTGACAAAACATTGAGATTTTTTTATTGTATTTTATTCAGGAATAAATTATCTAAATGATGATGAAAAACCACATCAAAATCCGAGCCGTACGCGCAAATTAGATAAACAAAATATGTATCACTTACATCACTCGTAGGCCGAGGAACATAAATCTCAGCAGTAAAGTTCAGTTCACTTTCAGTAACTCCAGTAGTGTCATCAATTGTGGGCGATATTGTAGTAGGGATGTAAACATTTTCTTCATTAGTTGTATCTTTATATATATCCACATAATCTATGATAGGGTAGTCAGTAGAATTGTCCTCATTCGAATCGTAATACGAAGTGTCGAATTCATCAAGTCTAAAAAGTTCATTACTTTTTTCACTACCAAGTTTCGATATGAGTCTATTAATTTGTTCCGTTTTATTTTTGGTCTTTTCTATTTGTTTCTGTTTAAGATTTTCTGTTGTTGTAAGGATTGTAGGTGTTGTGGTTTCTATTTCTTCAGTTGTGATTCCTTTTTTTTTATTATTTGGTTCTTCAGTCAAATCGACATCAATTTTAGCGTTCCCTTTTTCAAAGTCCACGTTGAAGTCAAAGCTTTTAACAAATATTTTAGTTTTATTACTGACATGTTTAAAAACAAAATTGGTATCATTTAGTCTGTTTTCAAACCAACTTGTTAAATGTAGTAGAATTTTGTTCAAATCTTCTATTCCAACGTTTTTAATTTGTTTGAAGTTAGGCACTTCTAATTTAATATCAATATTTTCAAAAACCGTTGTGTCGTTAAGAATATCGCCAACAATTTCAGATGCACATTTTGAATTATCACATTCACTTTTAACACTATTGAAGAACAATGCACAGAAAAATATTGGTATTATTTTCTTCATATTTACAAAATATACGTGAACACACTACATGAGATGTTATACAAATGCATACTAAAAATTGTTTTGCTATACGTAACAATATTCTTTATACATTCTTTATGAACTTTATCTTCTTTATTATAAGGTATATATTCGATTGTTTGTTTTGTTTTGGGAAAGATGTCTTCACCTTGAAGTTTCGTGCCTTCGTCGACTTTGATGGACGATCACAATAATTAGTGAAGATTGCGAGGACTTATTGATACGAGGAGCGGAAAGCGGGTCATGTATTGACATGCTACACTGATTTCCCTTGTGTGACTAATCAAGTTTGACAACACAGACTCATGTTTACTGTTATTGATCAAAGACAGCGTTGAACGGTTGATGCAAGATACATTGAAGCTAGTATCTAGAATTCTAGATGTTATTTTAAAGTTTTTGAGTAACTTATCGTTCAAGAAACACAAATTAGGTCAATATCTGATATTTTTTTAGAGAGATGTGGTGGCCCAGTGGTAGCGGCCCCGAATTACGAGTTGTAGGTCGTGGGTTCCAACCTCAGCAGGCGCTTTACTTTGTGTAAATAAATAATTTCATCACCACTTCTCTCAAAAACGGTGAAGGAAAACATCGCGAGGAAACCAACATGCACTAGAACCAAAAATTCGAAAACATGTGACATCTACCAACCCGCACTGGGCCCGCGTGGTGGATTACGGCCCACTCCCTCTCACAGGGCCTGTGTCCCAGCAGTGTTAACTAATATTTTAAATCCTTACGATACTTTTATAAACGTAGGATTAATCGTATTTAAAAAGTAACGTTGTGCGTTGAGTCTACTTAGGTAACCCTTTCAATATTTATAATTCAGAACTTTAAAAAAATATTTTAGTTATAATTATTGTCCCTCTGCAGGGCAAAGGCCTCTTCTCATACAGAGAAGGCACGAGCACTGATCACCACGCTTGCTCAAGACAATTTGGCGATTTCAGACTTATATTAGCTATAAGTCCAGGTTTCCTCACGATGATTCACCGATGGCAGTAATGTCCAAGATAAACTCAGAAAGTACATATGAATTGAAAAAGTCTCATTGGCACTTGCCCGGACTTGAACCCACAACCTTGTGCATGAGAGGCGAGACCTTAACCACCATCACGACATGTAACGCTTGTACATTGAGCTACTTAAGAGGGAAAAGGGCCTGCGATTCTCCATACAAATGTATCTCCCTTTTTTCTTCCTGAATAATGCCTCTAGAACAATCTTTTTTTCTTCATAAATACTAGGTCTACAGTAGACACGTCCCTGTTACTACCTTTTACTTTTTTTCAGCAACTTATTGGTAAAGTAATTATGACCCTCCAAAAATTGGAAAAATGCCCCATTTTTACCGCCGTAATTAGAGGACTACCAAAAATATTCGAAAAGTTTTTAAAATAAAAGAAAATTACAGGAACCTAGACATACTCTTTCTTAAAATTAGAATATAAAAAATAAATGAATCGGCTCAGTTTTCGAGGAGAAAAAAGGGGAATACGAAACGTCGATCTCGTAATTTTTTTTTGTGATATAATCGGTCTGAGCTGCAGCTGTCCCTATCGCACTCTACGGAGGCAGACTTGAGGTAAGACGACGGTAATAGTTTCTTCAAATACCTATTTTTCAAATTCCTCGCAGCCCCTATTTCTAACCCTTTAAAAATGTATAATTCAGTACTTTAAAAAATAATTAATTTAGCAAAAAACCATTCACACGCATCTAATTTATTAACAAAATAAATCTCTTTTAAAGTCGAGGCTTCACTGAGGGTGTGGCCTTAAAGATCAAAGCTTTGACAGACTGGTCACGATCACGAACTGTAAGATTTTAATTGTCCAGGCCAATTACTTGGTCATTGTGATTAGTGGCTCAATGTGGCCATTGATGGGTATTGATGAGCAACAAACTTTGTGTGTTAATAGGCTTTTAAGGGCTTGGTATCTAATAGGGTTTATTTTGAGTTCCTATGATTGATGTTACCTGTTAAAGAAAGCTGTTTATTTATCAGTCTTAAAACCAGACAAAAATTGGGATATACAAGGAAAAGTCACAATTTAGGGTAAGTAGCTTGCTAACTAAAGAGTCACCTTCTGCCGAAAGTGATCTGTGATAAATATCTGACTTTAGTTTTTCTTATTGGAAATAAAAGACTGCTTTATGTCTGTAAAGATTATGAAAAAGCGTTCTGCACCATAGATTTTCACAACCCTGTGTTTCTGTGCACTCTTTAACGAACACAATGTTAGTAGTATTACAAAAAGTGCCACTGTGAAACAATATTATTACTAATATGTATTTCCAAAAAAAAAAACTTAGTACTACTTTACAAAGGCAATGTGGCAACAATTTCAATTAAAGTAAAGAGATTAGCATCTGTAGCCGAACTAGGCATAGCCTGTATTTCGGCTATCAGCACCATTTCTCTCGAGTATTAAATACAAGTATAAGTGCCAAGCAATAGAGGCATGTAAAATAAAATCAGTACGATAGAAATACAGAATATTATTTGAGTAATCTAGGTAAGTAATTTGAAAATAGGTAAGTATATAATTTTAATCTAATTAATTAAATGGCATTGAGTGTACGAGTATGTGTGTTCATGCGTGCGTGAGTTCGTGGTGCGTGTGTGTGCTTGCGTGCGGGTGAGTGTGGTGTATCGAGTATATAAGAATATGAGGGTGTGTGTCTGTGTGTGGTGTATATGTATGTTGGTGTGTGTGTGTGAGAGTAATTATGCGGTGGAGGTGTGGGTCCGAGTGTGAGTATGCATGAGTGTATGTGTGAGTAGGTGAGCTATGTAGTGAGTGTAACTTTGAAATCTGTGCTCTTAGCCGTATTCTTAGAGTGGTAAGTGGATTAGTTGTTCCGTCTCCTCGTAGCTTAATTTCTGCAAATATTGGCATACTTTTAGTTTGCATTGTTTTCTAGTTAAAGTGTATATATTTAATGATTTGTTAAGCTTATTATAAAGGTAAGGGCCTAGAAAACTTACAAATCTTTTACCAAATATATAGTAGTAATTTTATTCTAGGTGCATCGTCTACACATATAATTATATAACTAATGTACCTATACAAAATATTGTAAAACATTTTAAAAGAGTAACGGTAGAGTTTCTTGCCCATTTGGAAAACAACCTTTTGGATTACCAACATTTACAACAAAAAAAAATTGATCATCCATTTTTTTTTCTGAATTGATGATCAATTTCTTTTTTTTTGTTGTAAATTTTGACGTTCAAAGGCCTATTTGAAATAAATTATTTGACTTTGACAAAAGTAAACAATAATAAATTATGACCTGGTTGAGGATTACGTAGTTTCGTACAGTGTAACCAGGCTGGTAACATTGTACGAAACTACGTAATAGAATCCGGGGTCTAATTTCCATTTTCGGCATGGTGATAATTATTGATGGTGTATTAGCTTCATTCATCATATACTACAAACTCATTCGTACATAGTAGTTACTACTCGAGTTCATATTAATAATGTTGATACAATATTACAAGACAAACATAATCTATTATCTGTTTGTTATTCATCACAGTTCGTCTCTGTTACTCCACATTCTTAAATGGTATGTGTCATCTCTATTAACGTAACAGCTACTACTGATTATGAGGCTTCTTGAAGATAAATTACACATAACATCACACCTGTATTCCCGAAGGGCTAGGCAGAGGTGCCCCTTTAGTACACCCACATTACGCCAGTTATTTTAAAGTCCCATCTAATAGGGGGCGAGCCTATTGCCATCACCCGAGTATAAATCCAGATTCCGGGCTGCTACTGAGCAATTCCAGATGGAAAACCTAAACAAATTTTGAAGACAAATTGTGCCTGCAAATTCCATTATCACCACCCTTATCCAGTCGGTTGTAATTGTGCAATAGGTCAACAGGCTAATGACGGGGCATTAGCCTGTTGACCTTATTGCACAATTACAACCAACATAAGAATAGAGACACCGCTTAGGAAATATTCCTGCATGGCCTGAAACAGGTTTGAAAAAACCTAGATCGGGCGGGTCGCTACCTAACGTTCTAATTCTGAACCGCCATTAATTGCACCTGTAGTAAAAATATTATAGCTTTAGTTTATCATTAGGCATTGTAATTGTATAGGAAATTTTGTACCTACTGCTCGCTAAATGTACACTTTTTGTAAACGTTTTATTAAATAAATAATAAGTATATATTAATTATTATCATTATTCAACACCCAAAGGTAAAGGTAAAGGTTATGGCGGCATCTACATCGCCACATGCGACCTACGCATCACACTGACGTTACGAAAAATCCTGCATCGCGCAAGCAGAGTTTACCGCACGACTGGCATATATACAACGTCCTGACAACGATCGTCGGGTAGTTGCCCACCAGACACGACACCCGTCTGGTCGAAGGATCCTCCCTTTTCTATAGAGGATGAGTGAACTGTACATCATGTAAAGATAAGCTTCGAAATAGAGAAATAGTGCTTAGTTTATTTAGCTCTGTCATAAGAAGCACAACATAATATTAGGTGATTGTGTTGCGTTAAGTACTACAAGCGCAAAAAAAAATATATCTGGGCAGTGGGATACTACTGACTTTGTTACTTCTTTTAGGTGTTTTCAAAGAATGGGCATCGTTGGAAATACTTATCAACATGTTGAGGGACATTAAATGCCCATAGGCGTTATAACAATAAAATTTCTGTTGGGTTTCGTTCAGTGTCTTTGAATGCGTTTAGTTATCTTTTAAACAAAACCGTCAAGAAATTGTAGATTACTAAACATAACATCACGCCTGTTTTCCACGATGTGTTAGGCAGAGATGTACCTATAATAGGTATGAGTTGGATAACCGCCTCTGTGGTCTAGTGGTAAGGCCACCTCACACCTGTCTCAGACCTAGAGGTCCCGGGTATGATTCCCACCGGGGGTATAAGTTTTTGCTCGGTTTGGTTCATGGTATGGCTTGTTCTAAGTCCACCTGGCTAGTTACCACCATTTTATCTGGGTGTATCGCCGTAACAACAATGTTCACAGCATTGTTAGATAGCCAGTTCGTCTGTGGTTGAGGATTCCAAGTGAAGCTCGTTTCCACCTTCGGGCTGATCATCACTTACCATCAGGTCAGATGAAAAGCAAGAGTTGCACCATAAAAAAAAACACATAACACTCAAATTATAATTATATGAAGTCATAATTACAAAATATTCTCTATGATGAAGAAAACTTAATAAAAAGTCATGAGAATTTGGCCAGTTTCGTAACAATGCAGTCAATGTTCATAGTTGAGCCATTTGATGGAAGAGATAAGACGTACCTAATGGATGACGGAACATGCGGTTATTACTAATTAAGACCTGTTAGTCTCCATTTTTATTGCTGTTATAAGTATTAACTTGCTTATTAGTGCACAAAAACTATATACTTGCTGTATATAGTTTTTGTAGGTCCGTACCTATGAGACAGCTGATGAATTTTTCGCAATCACGATTTTGGTCCCAAGGAGAAAGTTGTGCAGTTTGATGGTCTGTACCCTTAAGACGCCGATATATGCCAGTAGCCTTGAATGGTTAGATTGCGTGTTCTGTGCTGAGCTCACACAGTGCGTCGTTCGTCCAGCCAGTAATAGGACTCGCCCAGCAAGGAGCGCTGTCCCAAATATCAAAAGATATTTTAATAAAATACGTATACTAAGAGATAAATAATTAAATTATCTTTAAAATGGTGAAGGTTTCAGAAAAAAACGCTTAATAGTGTTTGCGTGATTCTCAGTTTTTTATCTGCGTTAGATATAACTTTACAAATTAATTACACTATGTAATATAAACACTATCTAAAATATTCACAAACTAAGTTACTAAGAAAATGCTCTTATTTAACATATATTTTTCCATATCATTAACACTACTCGTTTAGACGTGATCTTCAGTATAAAATCATTAAAAGTCACTTAGTGTCGTCTTAAATATGACTATGTCATAACGTCAACGCCGGCTGTCGCTGAAAACCAGCGCTGGGGCTCTGTCTTGCATAGGGTTGCAGCATTATGCTGAGCGATGGCCGTTTTGCGTGGATGTGACGCATATTTTCCCTAAACTAGTTTCTTTTTTAATTTTGTGTTCTTTTTTTCTTTCTTTCTTTCTTACTACACATTTCTGATGCACGCTGTATATTCATGCATGATGAGTAATACCCTGGTTCCGCGTGCAAAATAACCGTTTTTCTACCAAGATTTGAAACAAAGATTGTACCTGTTAGTTCAATACTATTTTATTTATTTATTTATTCAATATCTGCATCAACATTAACATACGTAAAATCTGCCACACCGTAATCACAGTTTGTCGGCAGTTGTGAGTTGTTCTCGTTTAACAACAAATGACAAACTATGAATTTTTACATAATGCACTGACGAGCAATATAAAAAAGCCATCAACTTATCATGAAATATTTCCGAAACCACGCAAGATATCTTGTTGAAGTAAAAAGCAACATTCAAGTATATTTAATAGCCCATAAAAAACATTGATTTATTTTTTTTATTATTTATGTACACACAGAAAAATAGATACAGATAAGACATAATCATAATTTTTTCTTTCTTTCTATTTTTTATTTTTTTTCTTTTTATCCACTCTCCTATCGCAGGTATGCTGGAAGAGATTTCTTTAGAAATAAGCATCACCTTTGTATATTTTTCTGTTCCTTTTTCTTGTCTCTTTATATGTGTGTACATAAACTGTTAAATAAATAAATAATTATGAGTACAAAGGTACTGCTTATTTCTTAAGAAATTTCTTCTAGCAGACATGCGATAGGAGAAATGAGAAAGAAATGTAGACAATAGTGTGTGAGAACAAGAAGAGAAAAATATAAATATGCGAAGTCTTAAACTAAAATATTGAAATAAACCTACACGTATAACGTAATAAATTAATATATACTTAAATAAATACATAGAGCTTAAATATATAAACATACATACTAACATCTGTAAAACTGTTTCCAAGATTTTTTTTACTTCATGTAGGTAGCTTGTGTGGTTTAGGAGATATTTATATTTTTTGTCACTTTATGTTCATGTATCTACAAGGTGTGTAGGTAAAACCATATCCACCCAAGCCATAATCAATAATATATTAGAATCAGCCATATGATACCTATAATTTTAGCTTGCCTGAGTGGGTTTAGCTGCTCAGCGACATATCTCAAATTCGATTCCTGCACCGAACCAATATGTTGTATGGTCTAAATACATACCTGTCTTTGCTCTAGCTGATTTTGTTTGTAAACGAGTGTCCTGTTCTAGTGCAAAACTCCTAAGATACATGAAGAAAACAACTTGTGTTTTCTGCTTGCCCTCCACAGCAAAACAGCTTGATATATAAGTAGACTTAAGTATGTACCTGTTAATTATTTTTCCAATGCTTTTTTTTAATAAAAGCTTACAAATAACTCACCATCATCTGTAATTTCCAAGGTTTTCCAGTCACCATTTCAACGTCTTCCGATCCTCTAGTACTAAGCTTGCTCACATCAACTGAATCCCTCATCAACCTTGTATCTTGTTCATCGTCAACCAGTTCGTTTTCGTTCGCTCTTGTCGTTAGTACCACTGGTTCTTCAGTAAATTCATCAACTTTTGAATTGGGATCGTCACCAACCAGATAACCTTCTTTTGTAGTACTATGTTCAGGTATATACTCTTCTGTGACTATTTCTGTAGTTTTTGTTGCATCTAGTTCTGTTGTATTAAGCTCTTCCTCAACACATCTTTTTGATTTACTTTTTGGAGGTTGCACTGTGTAATATTTTTTTGTTACAGCAGGTTCTTCACTAACCGTTGTCTCGTGTTCTATAATAATTCCAGTAACTGAAGTCTTAAATATATTATCATCTTTATCAACTTCTTTGGGTGCAGTTTCATCGCCTGCTATATGTTTTGGTATATCTTCTTTTATTGGTTCTTCAAGAAATATATAGTCAACGAATATAGGTCTAGAAGGTAATTCAATATAGTCTTTCAATTGTTCGATAGCAATATTTCTTTTCACTTTCTTCTTATTATCGATCTCGTCTTTCATAAATTCGTCGATATCAAGACTGTCAATTGTTGATAAATCTAGATAATCTAAATCAGTAGTTCTATACGTCTCTGTAGTAAAATCTACTTCTATCACAGTTAATTCTAATTCTGATATAGTAGGTATCCTTTTGATAGTGATATTCGCATTTATGTAATTGTATACATCAGGCCAGTATCTTGCACTATACAATAATGATGATATCATGAACATTATTACGAATAACATCATTAAAATAAGCGTTTTTATGATTAACTTCGTCGTTGACTGTGATAACTTCATCTTGAAGACTAAAATCTTCTTTTACTTCAAAATAACAACACAATTTTATAGGATAACCACTCAGTTTTAAGTATAAAATCTCTTTGTATATTCTGTCACTCACTTCAAAGAATAACCGGCCAAATTGAAAAGCAATCACTTATACCACTGGATAATTAGCACAAAGACCACCACAAGTGATACTGAACCGAACTTCAAATGTCTACTACTGCTTTGAACATAACAATGTATAATATCAATATCGGATTTGTATAGGATGATTATAGGTCACATATATGGTAGGTTATGCGCAGAACGAAACAATAGCCCATATAGTTGCCTTGTAGGTCGGGAAAACACTGATGATGCTACGACCTTAGTGTAAGATCATCAATATGATTATTCTGTACGTCTGAGTCATTCTAAGTATGTCAGCAGTCATATTTTCATTCCGCGATAGTATCCCATCAGAGGAACTCGTGGCTAATAACAGCTGCATGGTTCGATCCGTCAGGTTAATCTACGCTTGCCGGGGTTGGTCTGTGGATGGGTGACCATCTTAACATACCGAGACTCCTCCGTGCCTTGGAAAGAATGTTAAGCCATTCGTCCCGGCTATCATTCGTGGATCATTGACAGTCGTCAGAAACTCGAAGTCTGACAACCAGTCTTACCAAGGGGTATCGCATTACCCAGTAACTGGGTTGTGGAGGTCAGATAGGCAGTCGTTCCATGTAAAATACGGTATTCAACTGCATCCAGTTAGACTGGAAGCCGAACCCAACACAGTTGGGAAAAGGCTAGGCAGATTGATTGACAGTACTCATCAGAGAATTATAATTTCTAAAATTTCAAAATATTATGTACATTTTTTAAGTACCTGCCTGGTACTTAAAAAATACAGTACATAAGTAGATACATTTATATGGTGTACATTATAAAGAGTATTCTATTATATTATATTCTACAGTCAGTCTCAAAAAGATATACTTATAGATATAGATCGATATGAATTCGTTTGATCATCCAAAATCTTTGTCCAATAATATTAAAATGTAGGTATACCTATGTATATGTAAAATGAGGAAACTGTCGTAAGGAAAGTTTTGACTGTGAATATGGATGGCTACAAGAGTAGGGGAAGACCAAAGAAACGATGGATGGACTGTATATAATATATAAGAGCAAGAGAATTATGTCGCCACAAATATTATTGGGTTCTTAATGAAAAACACATTGATAGTGATGCATTATGGCAATGAATGCCTGCGGTTGCTCCATGCTCGTCATACTTCACTGACGCCTGTTAAAGTTTACAGAGCAGTACTATATAATGTAGTATTGCCATTAAAACTTTTACCGGCGCTAAAATTAAGCTATAATATCACGCCTGTATTCCCTTTGAAAGTCAAAGCCAAATCATTTATTTCAAATAGGCCCTTATAAGGCACTTTTGAATGTCAAAATTTGCAACAAAAAAAAAATCTAGTCGCCCCTTCCAAAAGGTAGTTTTCGCATGGAGAAGAATGGGCAAGACACTCAACCGTTGTTACTCTTTTAAAATGTTTTACAATATTTTGTATAGGTACATTAGTTATATAATTATATGTGAAGACGATGCACCTAGAATAAAATTACTATACCACAATAGATAAAAATAATTAAAAATGAAGCAACAACAGATAAACCGTCTTCTCAATAACTGCATTCGATTCGTTTTCAATCTGCGTAAATATGATCATGTCTCTGCGCATCGGTCGCTTCTAAGGTGGTTGCCCATACGCCAGCGCAGAGAGCAAAGGGCGTTGACCACCTTGTTTTCATTTCTTAACTCTCCCTCTTCCCCTAGTTATCTGGCCCCCCACTTTCAGTACATTTGCGCCAACCACAATAGAAATCTACGTTCATCTCACAATCGTCTTCTTCAATGTCCCACTCACCGCACAGACTTCATTCACTCTTCCTTCTTCATTCAGTCTATCTCTCTGTGGAATGCGCTCCCCCAGGAAATCAGGATGGCGACCAACCGGTTATCTTTTCGAGTTAAAGTTCGCGAGCATATTCGCAAGAAGCTGGCAGTATCATCACAACGGTAATTTTTTCCCATTGTTTGTCTTATTTGTACTTATATTTATGTATAATTAGGTGTATTTATTATATTTATAGTTTTTAATATGTATATATGTATATCTTTATATTTAAATATTTAAATCTTCAAATCTCTCTGTTGCACCTACCACTGTTTGTCTCTGCATCACCCGAAGGTTGACTGGTAGAAAATGCCCATGGCATTAAGTCCGCCTCTGTACATTTGTGTGCTTGAAGTATTCAATAAATAAATAAATAAATTAATTAATTATGTGATAGATACATGGTGCTCACATATTTACAAAAACTGTAAAAGTATACGATATTCCTAAAATTTTGCAATTAATAAGTCAGTGTGTGACGAAGTAACCACAGAATGTAATATATTTAAATTTATATTTATATATAAATTATACAATTAAATTAGCAACCAGTTTGGTTTTGTCTTTTTGGTTAGGCAGAGAAACACCTACGAGTATAGTACACCCACATTTCGCCAGTTATGTTTAAGTCACATGTAATAGGGGGCGAGCCTATTGCCATCAACCGGGCACAAATCTAGACTCCAGGCTGCTACCGAGAGAGTCCAGATGGAAAATCCAATAACACTTTGTTTGCCCGACCTAGGAATCACCCAGGACCTTATAGTCAGCAGTAGTGCTTGCGACCACTAGATCAACGAGAGTTAAACAAGCAAACAACCAATAAAAATTAAATATAATTAATCTTAGTTACTGCAATCAATAGTGGGAGAGTGGCACCATTATATGTTAGGCTACAGTTCGCAGGTAAATCAAGGTAAAGAGCTGTCTTTTGTAATCGGAATTTAGCAAAGCATTTTATTAGTCCATTTTGAAAATAGGTTTTATTTTTTTAATTTACTCTGTTTATATACATTCTCTTTACGTTTTTGACTGTCCCGTTGGTCTTGTGGTTGCAAGCGCGACTGCTCAGCGTGGGCAGTGTTATTAGGTTTTTCCATTAGGTATTTCTTAGTAACAGCCCGGAGTTTGGAAGTTGGCGGTGTGATACCCCCGTGCCTCGGAAAGCAACGGCTTAACGCAAGCCGTTGATCCTGTGCCTGATCTCTCCCCGGTCGTGTCGGATTGCCGTCCCATCGGACTATGAGAGTGAGGGAAGAGAGAGTGCACCTGTGTCTGCGCACACACTTGTGCACTATATCTCCCGCGCCGAAAGCTAGTCTCCGTTGAGATTGGCCGCCCCGTGGCCGAAATAGTCTGGTGGACTATATATGTTTATTCAAGTGATTTTCACAAAAATTCGCAGTTGTTATTGAAACTTTTATTCTACCTCTGAATATATCATATAAAAATAAAAATACCGACCGATAATCCGACCGAAGACAGATCTTTTTTTCATTAAGTCTGCCTGTGTACATTTGTGTGCTTAAGGTATTAAATAAATAAATAATACATTCGTCGTGATTTGCATTTTCAGCCGAAAACCGAACACGTAAACGAACGAAATATTTCTTTGTTTGTCCATAGGTTTTTATTTGGAAGAAGTAAAATATGTACTTACATACAATCAATCTTTTAATCTTCGAGTTAAACCTTTTGAAGTTAAATCACACGAAAATGAATGATGTACCTACTTTTCTCGAAGGCATAATAAAATGATTAACAAACGATTTGATATTTTTTTTGGAAAATCGTCTACTTTTACAATTTTTGTAAATATGTGAGCACCACACAATTAATTTATCTGTCAATGTTGCTTATTTTTTCATTCTTTTTACCTACTGTGATTTTATTCTAGGTCGTCATCACATATATATAGATATATATAATTAATGTACACAAAATATTGTAAAACATTTTTAAAAGAGTAACAGTGGAGTTCCTTGCCCATTCTTCTCCATACAACTACTACCTTTTTGGAATGGGCAACTACTTGGAATCAATTATATTTTTCTGTAAATTTTGACGTTCAAAAGTGCCTTTTATGTGCCTATTTGAAATAAATGATTGGATTTTGACTTTATTTGAGAGAAAAGGCAATTTTTATATCTTTTAACGATGAATTTTCTCAGAAAAAATTAATTGTTAGTAGTTGGGTATTGATTTTGTTGAATTTAATTTTTTTTCAGGCACAGCCCAAAAATGGGGTAATTTAAAAAAAAAAAAATTTTTTTCGAATGAAAACGAAAATCGCGTAAAATGGATATTTAGGCCGAAAATCGGGTTTAAAAAAATAGGTAAATACATTGATAGTTGCAGATTGGCAGCGAATTTTAGGAATTTTAATTGGTGTATTCATTTACTTATAAATTAAGAGGTTTTGAGTTTTTCCATCAGGAATTTCTCAGTAGCAGCCTGGATTTGTGCGCAGTCAATGGCAATAGGCTCGCCCCCTATTACATGGAACTTAAACATAACTGGCGAAATGTGGGTGTTGCACACCTCTGCCTAACCTTTTGGCGAGAAACAGGCGTCATATATCAAAAAAGTTGCAAAATAGACATCAAATAAAATATCACAAAAACTGTATAAAAAATCTTTAATACACCTTAGAACTAAATAACAACAATATTTACAACACACACACAAACAACCAACAACAACAATATAACAACAGTTTAACAACCAAAACAACGACTAACAACAATTAAAATAAGGCGGTAGGGTTAAACATAAAAGTCGTACATTTTATAACATTTGTAAAAGTCTTGGCCTCACATTGGCCTGGAAATCATAGACAATATGTATTTGCCCATAAACACAATACGAGCTCTGGCCTTATATCAAAAGAATATAAGTCAAAGAGATTTTTTTAAATGTTCTCGGTCTAGTAATAGTAATAGTTTAGACCCGGACACAAAGACCAATCATGCGAGATTTGAAGCTAATGATAGAATTATTATTGGATAGACAAAAGAAAGTCGAAATATGTCCAATTAAGTAACTTGTATTGAGCAATGTCTAAGGCCTGATCTTTCTATAGCAACTCTCCAACTAACTCCAATTAAATTCTTAATTTAAATTTAGTGGTGTCCCCCCTTCTTAGTATGAATAATAGTTTCATATACAGGAACCTTGAAAGGCACTGGTTTTTCTACCGGCACCAAAATATGCTTAATAACTTCAAAAGGTACTTCCTTGATCTTGGGTATATGCACGATCCTTTCTACAGGGTAAGGTACCGACTTTTCTACTGGAACCGTTACTTCTTTAATGATTGGGATGACGATAGCTTTCGGTACTGGTACATGAATTGGAATCGGGTGTGGTACCGGGATGATAATGGGTTGATTGACTTTGAATTCTACGTTCTTAGGCAGAGGGACGACTATTTCTTTGTAGTGTTTGATAGGTTCTGGGTTCTCTTCTTCAACGTGTTGGTGGACGGGATAAGAGTGGGACTGTAGGTCATGGCCGCCGTAGTCACCACCTCCATAGTCTCCGCCTGAGCTTCCGCCGCCGAAGTCGTGGGAGCCTCCACCATGTCCGCCAAAGTCGAAAGAACCACCGGAAAAGTCACTGGCTTGGAACTGTGGAAGAAAGAAAAATATGTTAAATTATGGGTGGCAGACCAACAGCCAGAATGATGCATGGATGACCTACAAAAGATCGCGGGTATGACCCGGATGAGATTCGTACAGACCAGGAAAGCATGGCACAAAGGAGCCCTATTCTCAGCAGTGGGTGGAACAAGACTGCCAAGGTAGTTGAACCACCTTCATCATAGAAGAAGAATCAGCAATGGAACCATAAACTGTGACTTTTGGATAAGATAAACAAAAGGAAAGGCCCAAAATCGACATAGTTCTATAAATATGAAACAATAAGAAGGTACCGTATTCCAAGCCCAAGCCTTTCTATTTTACATCGCAGACGCAACAAGAAAAATTCTTAGACTGAAATCCGACACTGTTTGCTTTCATTAATAGACGCATGAGGAACAGGGCGTAAAGTTCACTCATCCTCTATAGAAAAGGGAGGATCTTCCGACCAGACGGGTGTCGTGTCTGGTGGGCTACTGCCCGACGGTTGTTGTCGGGACGTTGTATACAAGTTTTTTTTAAATATTCTATAACTCTACGGTATTAATGATATCAAAGAATCAACTAGCATACATTAAAATACTTCTACTACAAGACTCTCGATGTGTGTATCTAAGTTTCATTGATAAGTACGAGTAAATAATTTTCATTAAAACCAATCATTCATAATATAAAGCTAAGAAAATGCGACGTTGTCATATTTTCTTTTTACGAATTACATAAACAGTCTGAAGTAAATATTTTTTTAATTTTAATATTTCACCTAAGGGTTTTTTACATAAATAATCGTGACTTTGTTGAGTGATTGTGAATGAAAAAAAAAACCAATTGATTCTTTGATATGGTCTCATTCATACTCTGGAGCTTTGGGATATCTAAGAAAACACCTTGAATATGCCAGTCGCGCGGTAAACGTCAACGTGTCAGCAACAGTGTAAGGCGTATTTTGCATGTGGCGATTTAGGTGCCACAACACATTGATAGACAACTAGATAAACTACGTGCCTGCATAACTGGTTAGTTTGCAACAGTTTAATTTTAATTTTACTTGCATTCATATGGCTACCTATACCAAAATTTAAATCGAGATTAAATGAATGGGCGAAATGTAATTAATTGGCGGCAATGTATTTTAAAGCTCGACAAGAATTGTTATTGTATGAAACTCGCGCCTGGCGCAGTCATTTTAATTTTTTCACTTTTTTATCATGGTTACTCGTAAAAGCTATTCAAAATACAATATTGTTTAAAATGGCCTCTTTCATCATCATCATAACTTCAGCCGAAAGACGCCCACTGCTTGACATAGGCCAAGCCCCGCCACTTCGATTGGTTCTGTGCTTCGCATCCAGCTTATTCCTGATGACCCCGTTATTTGGTCGTTGGTAAAACCCTAGATTTCTCTCATACCTGATATCCAATAACTAAATTTTCTATTCAACATCAAACTACAGATGTAAATAGAGCCTTCAGCTAAAACTGCTCATTTTCACAGCAAAATTCCCCGGAATCGGTTACTCGACAATTTAATAACTGGCCAACGTTGAAAAAAAATTCGAATAAAAAAGCAAGCGTTTCCGGCGCAACGACATGCCCGCTATTTAGTCTGTGGTTCCTTTTTCTTTTTTTTCACAGTCTGTGGTCCGTATTACTTTTTGCGTTGACGTTTTTGTTTTCGTTCGGTAACCAGTTATCCAATCGGTTCGTTACGTCCGGAAATCAAATTATCAGAGCGGAACCTTTAGTGTAGTTAAGTGTTAGGTAATCGATGTTACAATTGAATGTCAATTTGTTTTGAAATTTTGAGAGGTGCAGATGTTAATTAGGCGTTTAAGTGTTGGCCTACTTAGCCCATCCATAAATTATATCACACGGATTTCATGATTTTTAGAGCCAAAGCCCTTTTAAAAATACTCCTGGCCACTGCACTGTCCTACTTACCTACCGTCGCTGTCTAAGCACATTAGCTGACCGCTTCAAAAATCTAACATAACCTTGAAAGTGATTTATGCAGTATTTGTTTCAACCTAGTTAAAATATTGCAAACACAATCATAATCGTGTAACCACACGACTATATATATTTTCCGTAAATAGTATAGAAATTATTTACCGTAATTATTAGTATTTACGTAGATTATATATCTATAACATAATAAATTAACTTACTATGTCACTATTCTTAAAACTTATGTTGAATGAGTTCACTTATCAACTGATTATGTTAAATATTATAAAAATAATAAAAATAATAAAAAGTTTATTTCGGAACAATAATACAGGACTAAGTACAAATAAAACGATGATAGCTGCAAAAGTATAAACTGTAGCGCAGCTAACAACGCCCTTCCCCAGATACAGTATGGAATGATGTTCCATGCATAATATTGTTTAAGAAATCAGTTGTCCAAATAGTAATTGTAAGAACTCATGCCGCCTGTGATACAAGTTTATTCTAGTACAGGCATCATACTTTGTAATACCTGCATTATTTCTAAGATTTATACAGTATTTTACCATTTTTTTGTTTTTGAGTATATTTTTTTATTGTTTTGTTAATATTTCAAAGTTTTTATTTACAGTTGAAGTTAACAGTTTTAATACTTCAGACTTGTACCTACATGTGACGTAAAGAAGCTTATGACTCGTCTCCGGCCTTGTCACACTATGTCTCACTGTGTGGACCCCCTCCCTCCCATTAACGTGTGACGTAATTCATGAATGGCCGGTGTGGTAGGCACTGTTTTTAGATGTTCTTCTAGTGAAAGTGTTGTAGATGCTTATAAAAAATATAACATAACGGAATTTTAAAAACATTCTTTATGTATGGCCACGAGCAGAATTTGTAGACGCATTATAGGTTTATCTGGATAAACAAGAAATGTATTACATATTATGTTAGTAGTTTCGTAATGTCTTGGGAAATTATGATGAAATAATAATGCTGTCCAAATGTCCTTATACAAAATACCATTAGGAGCGAAGGACCATAAAAAGTAAAATCTACAGAACTCTTTTTCCAATAAAGCTCTATCAAGATACAGCGACCAAGGTCGACGCGCCTTGAGAACATAATAAAAAAAGAAATAAGGCAAGAAAAACATATAATATGCTTTTATGTCATTTTATATATTTCTGTTAAAGAAAATATACATTACACTTTTAGTATTTGGAGTTCCTCATGTTATATGAGAAGTTGGTATACAAAGTATTTGTTTTATCCTTCCGTATATGAGTAGATGATGGAATTGGCCGACGGCCCCCTTGATACCTCAATGTAATATATTTACGAGATATTATAGAAATATTAACCGTTGGTCTAGTGGTCACAAGCGCTGCTGCTGATCATGCGGTCCTGGGTTCGATTCCCAGATCGTGCAAAGTGTTATTGGGAATTTCTCAGTAGCTGCCCTAAGTCTGGATTTATGCCCGTTTGGTGGCAATAGGCTCGCCCCCTATTACATGGGACTTAAACATAATTGGCGAAATAAGGCTGTACTAACTATGGGTACATCTCTGCCTAACCTTTCGGAGAAACAAGGCGTGATGTTATGCTATGTGTAACCATGTTTCCTTGAACCTACGTGTCAAAGCGCGCCTGCTATTTACCACTAAAGAAATAGATATTATTATGGTTTAAATTTCTGGGACGAGTTCTTTTATAAGGAGCTTTACTAATTAGCTTTCAGCACGACACTTAAAACGGAGCCTTCGCTAACGAAAGTTGCTCATGAACAGACCCGACTGTCAGAATCAGAATCAGAATTATTCGGATCGGGTTTTCGAGTTCGGTTTTCATATTTCGTTTTTTTTCGTGACTTGTTTATTTTTATTTTGTTGTTTAACTGTCGAAGTGACTATACAGAAGATGATATTTAACACGAAAATGTACCTTAGGACCAAAATATTAAAAATAAATATTTTTTGTAGAGAAAAATTTAGGACTAAAGTGAACAAAGGAGAGAAAAACGCAAAATTGATTGTGCGGAACCTCAAACAAACTTTTGGTTCTAACACACGACGTAGCTAGGAAATAAATAGGCCGCCCCAAATGTATTACCGTTGAATTTTTTAATATAAGTACGGAACGTACAAAGGGGATGCTTTTTATGCGGTAACATCAAAGACCAAAGTACAGGAATAATAATATCGCCCCTCATTTCCAAGAGAATGATAAAACTGAGATTTTTGTGTATTACTACATTATTTGGTCCTAATTTTCAAGATTAAGGGGATTTTTTTTCCTCAGGTCTTAAAATCAAGAAAAAGCTGTTCTTGTTTACTCGACGATCCCGTTTTTACTGGAGCAGGTGCAAAAGGAATTTTAAGGGGTGAATTTTAATGTAACAGGTCTCGGGTCCTTGGTTACGCCTATGTGTGATGACTTTTTACTTTCCTGAATCCCATACCCAGTACCGTTAGATATCAAGCCAGTTTTTTGCCTTGAATCATAAAATTCGGTTCAGTATTATAGCAAAAAAATACAAGCCAGGCAAGAAAAAATTAAACTGGCTAAGATGTCTTTAAAAAAATAATTGGGTTTCTACATGAGAGCTTTTTCAGAAGGTTCGTCCTTTACTTGCTTCCATAATAAGAGTTATTTATATTCAAGAGTACCTACTATCACACAACACATCATCTTGCACCGAGCTTTTTCCCAACTATGTTGGGGTCGGCTTCCAGTCTAACCGGATTCAGCTGAATACCAGTATTTGAAATGAAGCGACTGCCTATCTGACCTGGAGAACCCAGTTACTGGGCAACACGTTATCCCTTTAAAATAAACAGCTTTCATCTACGGTAATATTCAATACTTTAGACTTTTGTCCTCACCTGTTGATCCTGTTGCGAAGCTGCCTGTTGGTGGGGCGATGAAGCCTGTTGGTACTGCTGCAGAAGGTTGTTATATTGTGTCCATTGCATCTCCTCCGCGGCCATGCTGGAGACCAGCAGCGCGCTCACACACTGGAATGAAAAGGTGGGTTATTAATAAAGAGATATTAAGAGGTTGTTGACATGGAATGGTGGCACATATTCACACACGGCACAGGACCAAAAGCCGTAGCGTTGGCCTTTGGACTTTCGGGCCAATGGTTTTTCAAGCCAGAGGTTTGAGGCTTATAGGTAATGTAGATCATTATAGGCCACAAGTTTCTTCAGTGACTTGTTGATAAATCTCTGACCACACTTTGGTAAATTCCGCGCGGGATTCACTACCGCTTCTGTGGTCTAGTGGTTAGACCACCTGTCTCAGACCCAGAGGTCCCGGGTTCGATTCCCAGTGTGGGCAAAATTTTCTGCTCGGTTTGGCTTGTTCTAAGTCCGCCAGGTTAGCTATCACCAAGTTAACAACATTGTTCTGTTTCGGCAGTTAGAGATAAGATAGCCAGTTCCTCTGTGGTTGAGGATTCCGGGTGAAGCTCGCTTCCACCTTCACTTACCATCAGGTGAGATGCAGGCGAAGAGCTTACCCGTCGTGGTTAAAAAAATATATTTAATAACAGTACGCGACTGACCCCGTTGATTGCTTTAATAATTAGGAGGTCACGCGACTATTTGCACCACCACAGATTACACCACTTTGACACCTCCGTACTCATGGCTACACATCAAGCTATACATTTCCATTTTATGCTAATCTCGTATTGTTTAGGATTTCCGTACCTGCTGCTGCCTGCAGTTGTTTACGGACTAGTACTTTATACTCGACGCTTTCATTCATTGGTTATCTTTTCTAAGTTATGTCCGTGGTCCTAAACAAATGCAGGCGACCGCACACATAAATATTATGTACTTAATTACTATAAAATAACGACCAACAACTTGCGACCATCAACTACAGAACACATTATGAACTCATATCAGTTTCGAACTACAGTCATTTTCGAGTGAGCAAGTTGACCTACTACTTACTACTGTTATGTTTAACAGTCGGTTTTGTAACTTAGCTCCTTCGGGAAACCCCAGGAAATATATTGAGCTTCTGGTTCACAGAATTCTTGCGGCACCCCTTGACCTTAAACCGGAACACAGCGTAGCATAGCCACAGATAGCATAGAACAGACGGTTAACTCCGCAAAATCATTGGAATAAAAAGCGACTCTTACTATGACGCAATAAAGTACAATTCAGACCGCACAGCGCTAATTACCTACAGTTATATTCACCTAGAAGTTGCCTCTCTTTCTATCGCATAACTTATAGATCTTCTGACTACGACTTTTTAAACTTTTTGACTTTTTAACTTTTTCATATTAATCCAGTTACTAAGTACTCAAAAATATCTTAAAACGAACGAGATGATATTGAAGTCTATTTAAGTTGGTAAGACCATGGCTACATCATTCACAAAGTCATCTTTAAATTATTATGTGCTGAATCTATGAACTTTCAGCTATACGCATTGCTCACCTGCATTGTTTTGGCAAGTTTAACAATAGACATGTCTTCATGATTAATGTGTCTTTGTCTTGGCACTTGCGGCTTCCAGAACCAACCTGTCAGAGAAATATAAATCCTGGACTACAGAGCTACAGTACTTTAAACCGTATTACTTCAGTTGAATAACAATCCAAGGATCAAAACTAACAGTCGACTAGAATCAATTTTATTTATTTTGTAAATTTTTACGTTCAAAAGTACCTTTCATGTACCTAATTGAAATAAATTATTTGACTTTGACTAATAAAATCTTAAGGCAAGTAATAAAGTCTTAAGTCCACGCCAGCGCACGCGCACGAACCGTGCACGCTAGGCACCTCGAATGACTATGGATGCGTCACATTCTGCGCGAAACCGTTCGTGTGCAAGAATCGTGGACCTGCGCAATTGAAGCCCCTGCGCACGGACCGTGAAGTGACAGTGTCCATACAATGTTCCTAAGATGCACGCGAGCCGTAGTGTTCGTGTCCGCGAGAAGAAACTGTATTTTTTTTTATCGGATGTGTTGTTCCAAGTGTTAACTATATACACACTCACAATTTTTACCACTCTAATTATAATAAAGCTAAAGAAATTTTTGTTCGTTTGTTTGAATGCACCAATCTCTGATACTACGTCGGAATTGAAAAAATCTATTTGCATGTGGTAGCCCAATTCTTGAAGAAGGTAGAAGATAGGCTAATAAAATATTTAACACCACGCTACGACTTTTAGGAGCAAAAAGAAAAAGTCTGAGAGAACGAACGCTAAAGGAACGCGAAGTAATAGCGCGAGCTAGCGATAATTCCAAGCGGACGAAGTCGCGGGGAGAAGCTAGTTTTTAATATTAGATACGTGTTATCCCGAATATTGGCAAAGCCTAGAGGCTTTCAAAAACCATTCAAATTTCCTGCTGTCATATCTCATGTTGTGACAGGTTCAACTAGTTAACAACAACCTTTCAAATCTCCCGAACATAAAGATTTGAAGACGAATAAACTGAATAGTTACCTTTAATTCTATTAGTAGAAAAATATGAAGAATTGTATGATCTGAAAGATCGACAATATTCAAATTTGCAAAGAAAAGATAATATCCGGATACAGTGGACGCATGCCATCGGCAAATACGTTCAATACGTTGCGTGTTGTGCGTGCCGTGCGTGCGTTGCGGCCAGTGCGGACCAGTGGACGTTCACCTTTACAAAGGTCAAAACCATGAAGAAGTTCTATTTCTGGAAGTGACAACGGATCTACCCACACTCACGTTAACAGTCAACGTAGGCTCGGGCTACAATTCCAGTAAAGCTACTGAAAGATATCTCTGACAATCTCATCTCGGGACTTTAAAGGATTCGGCGAAAGAAAATTTGATATAATATCTTTGGGAGCAAAAGAGATCTTGCTATTTTTTGGTCCTTGAGGAAAAATTGGTCTTTCGCTTCTTAGAAACAAGGACCAGTTTTTTTGGCGACCGTAGCTGAGAGAGTTGTCATTAGTGAGTAACAGTTGTATTTTACTTCTATTCATACTACTATGAAAGATAGGCTTCTATTAATATCCTTACATAAAAGATCAACGTAGGTAACATTTTAAACAACAATAAAAATGCGACCATAAATAATTCTAAATCTTTCTTCAGCTTTTCTAAAAGTAGCCACGAAGGGCCATTCAATACTATAATAGAGGAAATAAAGTGCAGCCGTGGAGACGTGGATATAGAGAGCCAATAAATTGTGAAATGTGTAAAGTTTTAAAGATGATCTGAAGTTATAAATATTTTGTTTAAAAGGTAAGAAAGAGTGGTCAAACACATGGAAGAAGTATTGGTGATTGTAATTAGTTTTAGCAGACAGCAAGACGCTGCTATCAATCTCTTTGACATTTGCTAGCTACAATTCGGCCGTTGAGAGAATGCGTTCCTGACACCTGTCAGTTGGCCAATTCCTAGTAGTAATAAGGATCAAATTCGCAAAATATTCGTTAGTATGAAACTGACAGGTGTCAAAAACGCATTCTCTCGACGGCCGGACTATAGTTACAAGATACCATTTAATTGTAAAAAAATAACTAAGCTAGATGGAGAGACATTTCCCATCTGACTACTGAGAATAAATAGCGAAACCAAGTCAAGGGTCAAAGTCTCTTTTAAAGTCCTGACATAATCTTAGTCAGATCATGTGAGGACTATGTAGATTAGGGTCTTAAATAATCGGTCGATCATTTCATCGGATCGATGGTAGCTAAAACTGACCCTGAACAGTTGTTTTTCAGTCTTTTTTGTAGATACATTTTAATTAATAAAACTTTCATCTTGATCAATGAAGAAAGCGTTTCGTGGAAAATGCAGCGCAGGTTAAAACAATTTAGAAAAGGTGAGAAACAAAAGCATTCACAAATAACCTGTATACTCGTACCTGTACCACATGCACTAGTATATTTTTTTTACAATTCTGAAGTCTAAAATATTTTGTAGGTATTCGAGTATTTTGGACGAGGCTTTCAAGACCATGGTCGGAAAATCTAAATTAATAAACCAGTCTTCAATTATTATTTTTAAAAAGAATTGTGAAATGTTCATGTTTCCGAAATTCAATTGACCGCTTCACAAATTCCTGAAATACTGCAAAGCGAGTGAACATATCTGTAGCGTCGGTTATCAATTGACCATATTTTATAGTCTCAAAATTCAAATATCAAAGTCAAAATATTTGAGTCTACATTCAAACAGTTTTCAAAAAGAGAATTCCGAGATCTACAGAATCCTAAAATGACTTTCGGAAACGATCGGGACTCCGTTTCATTGGCCCAGAATACGATGTTCTAAAATCAAACGGATAACGTTTATGTGTGGGAGTAAAATATACGTTATGAACAGTGTGGCGATAGATCAGGTGTATCTAGCTTGCTGTTCGAAGCATGCGCCTGATATACTGGGGGTGGAAATATACGGGCGATTAACTGGAGCCCGCCCGCTCAAGTGTATATCACTTTTAACTTGATTTTTTACTCGAAGAAATATTTTGCGGGAATGAAGCACCTATTATGTAGTTGGCGGGATCTTTCACAAGCCTATTATGTCAAATTATAAAGAAACCCGCTTTGGAATATTTCTGAGGTTATGAAATAAAAAAATGACAGACTTCCGTGATCGGATAAAAAGGTGGAAAGATTTCAAAGTTTCTTTGAAATATGATTTTAATTTTGTAAAGTGGTCTTTACAGACCAACAGAAACGCCCAATTATTCACATGACTTTGCTTTACCTACAGATCGTTATAAGAAAAGTCAAGAAGGATACATTTCATTTTCGTTAGATCTTGATTGTGTTCACAATTCGCAATTGCACAGCTTATTAGTGTGTAGTCACTGTTGCCAACTCGCTGACATAATACTTACAAACCTCTCTTGACTTAGGTATATCAATGAAATCAATGCCAAATAAAACTATGTAAGTATTAGATAAAATACCCCAGTGCTATGACGTATAACAATGAAATGAAAGTGCTAACTAAAACGCACACTAATTTAACAAAAGTAATAATACAAACTACGACCATATTGCTTAAGCGCCTACGCAAATATGATAGCAAAGATAACTATAACGCAAGTAGCAAAACTCTTTTAAAATCAGTACCCTAATTACGTAATACACGATCAATCGGAATTTGAATCCTTTTGAATTGCTAATCCATTGCTTCATAAGTTCGAAAAAAATCTGCTCAACTACGTAAATAACGCAATGAATGTTGTTGAACTGGCAAAATGAAACAAGCAGAATTCACACGTTTGTGTTATGCCTGGTAGTTGCTTAACAAATTTCTTTATTGTTTTCATACTCTAGACTCGAAAGATTCTATCAGATGAGATGAAGGCTTAGAGTTTACCCGTTGTGATTTTTTTTTAAACGTTTCAGTATGCCGCGTTTCATTACACAAAACTCCCCCATATGCTGTCACTCTGAGAAGCCAGTATGAAATGTGTCCAATGGTTTGAGATGATACACGGCTCCAGCAACAAGCCCCCGCCTGTTATTTATTACAGATAAAACCAGTTTTTAGGTTTAATCTAACGATATGAGCAAATAACAAAGGAAGCTTTGTCACTGCGGCGGGGGAAGAAAATTTGGTGTGTGATATTAACTGTTTCCCCATTTATACACCTTGTGTATCAGCCATTATGGAAAAAAATTGTTGTTATTTTTAATTAGAGGTATTGTAATAATAACATCAAACTCCTTTTAGTAGATTTTACCTTTAAAAGCCTATAGACCAAAAATGGTGCAATTTTAATTTGTTCCGCGAGCCGGATGCTCGCGAAACAAGCATTCTTAATTAAATTCAGAATAATATGACGAACAAAAGTTAATATACGGTTCTTTCTTTCTTTCTTTCTTTCTAACATAATTTAACATCAGTCTGAACCGAGTTATATAGAAGAGTTAAGTACCGAATTACATAAAAATTCAAGTTATCATCTCGAACTGCGTTTGTAAAAAAATCGTTTATCAATACATTTTCTTGGTAGGCCAATACCGACAGGCTGCAACGATGGCCGCGGTATAAAACGAAATGCGCCACTTCGCAAAATGATTTGGTCAGTATCCTTTGTTGGTCCTTCTGTACCAGCTTTAGTTTATGTCCCATGTAATAGAAGGCGAGCCTATTGCCGTCCAGCTATCTTTTCTTTCATAAACGATTACGACTAATCTGTTTCATTTTGACAGTTCAACAACATTCATTGCGTTATTTACGTTGTTGAGCAGTTTTTTTTCGAACTTATAAAGCAATGAATTAGCAATCTGTTTCAAAATGATTCAGATTCTGATTGATCGTGTATTACGCAATTAGAGTACAGATACAGAGTCCAGGCTGGTACTTAGAATTCCCTAATGGAAAAACTTCATAACACTTTACTCTACCTAAGGATCGAACCCTGGACCCTATGCTCAGTTAATCATCTTTAACAAGTAATTATAGGTAGGTACAAGAAATTAAAGGATCAATTACAAAAAGAACACGAATATTTATATGGCATGCCGTAACACATACTGGGGCCGTAGCCAGGAATTCATTTCGGGGGGTTAGGGTTGCCAACTTTTTTTTAGAAGAAATAAAGTATTTCTGAATTCAAAGAGGATTAAAATCTCTCAGGGAATGCTAAAGTTGCAGGAGTTCATTTAATACAAAGTCAGTCGATTAAACTTACTGCTTTTGTAGATTATGAAGTACCTATGCCATATGCGAATTAGATTACAATTATCTATAATTGAGTACGGAAGTACCCTAGGGAATTGTATCTCTGGATTGAGTCTGGTTTCTCACATTTCGGGGAGGTGGAGTTTGGACCCCCAAAACCCCCCCTGCCTACGGCCCTGTACTTAAGAACATAGTACCTACTGATATATGTACTAAAATATCGAATGTAAGCCATATTTCTATTAGCAATTGCTGCCGATGGCTTAGCCGAACCAACATTCATTCACTTTAAAAATCGTGCAATATTTTTAACCCTGCAAAATTTTGCTAAAAGGTATTGCGGTATTAGGTTTAACCTTTTTTTTCAATATGCCGTGGCCCGAAGGTAATGTAACTTTAAAATACGGTAATACGACTTCTCCTGTATCGTATTTTACAACGTATTACCGTATTTTGTTAATTTGTTTACAGAAAAATATCACATGTAAAAACACCCCTCATGCACTATGCATGATGTTTCAATCAAATAAATAAATGGCTAAAATATTTAAACGCATAAAAATATTCAGAGTCAAAGGATAAACATAACATCACGCCTTGTTTTCCCGAAGGGTTGGGCAGAGGTGTGCCCTGTAATGGAACCTATGGAACACCAACAAAAAAAAAAAAAACAAGAATAAAGGAAGGATACACAGGAATAATAAAAACTTTTTACAAAAAAAAAACTTTTGACTTCTAAAAAAAAACACTACAAAGTGAAAAATTACATTAATTTCAGAAGCTTTTTGTTTTTTTCTGGCTAAAACTGAATACACCATTCACTTATAAATACAAAATACCCAATGGTATTGGGTAGATATTCTATTGGTCCTAACAGGACTAAAATCCTGGAGTTGACGATGATAGGGTCAAAAACCTATCTCCGTGCACCATGCACAAATCCAAAAACCGACCTTCCTGAACTTCCTATTATGAATCCACCACCATTAAAATTATAAAACTTATTCACTATTTCACTTATTAAAATATATGCCACAAAATATGATTTAAAAGAACTCACATATAAAATTACTGTGCACATTTTGATGTAAGGCAGACCGTAGCACAAGTGTTTGTGATGTCACAATAGAGTGAGGTGCAGCTTTATAGTCAAGTGACGGGCAGGCGACTGTTATTAGTTTTGTGAAGCCTGCCGCGTTTTTAGGGTACCTTGGGCAGGAAATAAAATTTAGTCCTTTGGTACGATCGTGGTTAATTGTGGCTGGTTAAGTGTTGCGCTACTTAAGTGGACCGAAATTATAGGATGGTATTTTCTGAATAACTACCAGTATTATACATGGAGCGACTGCCTAACTGACCTCCTCAACTCAAGTTACTCGATTATACGATACCCCTTGGTAAGACTGGTTGTCAGACTTTCGGGCTTCTGACGACCCGTAACGACTGTCAAAGATGACAGTAGGTACCTATAGGATTAAAATTAAACACGTTACCGAAAGCAATTGACTATAAATGAAGGAGCAAATTTTGAGGTGTAGTTTGAGTACTGAAACAACCATCTACATGCCATTACATCATACTACATCATACATTATTTTTATAGCAATTGTAACAAAAACCTACCAAAACACAATTACTAAAAAAATCTAAGTGATATCACGAATCCAAAAAAGACAAATGGGTTTTCTGAAAACGATGCCAAAACTTTTCTTTGAGTGTTTTTGTCTTCGTCGCTCTGATAGAATGTATATAGCCCACAACTATTTTTACTAAAGGTAAACAGACTAGAAGTAAAAACAAGATTCCTTTTAAACCAAACTATACCAAAAACCAAAGAAACAGCAAGAAAACCCTCATTACTACCACAGACATCATTAAAACATTTTTTTGTACGGAACCACACCTCCTAATGACGTGTCTATGAGAAACAAAAATCTTTTATTTTGTTCTATATACTTAACCAAACTGTACTTGACACTTTCATTAGAATAAAATGTGGGCACAGATAGGTCTGAATAAATTGGATAGTTATATCATCGAATCTGCTGGTACTATCGAAAACAAAAAGACTACGAGTTTTTATCTAAATTCAAACTACATTGCTCGCTTTGTTTGAACATTGTTTTCAACGCTCCGTTCCTAAGCAGCAATGGATTTAAAAATAATGGTGACAGTCGGTGTTTGGATTTAGTTCCGTTATAAGATTTTTTGGTCTATTTTCAGTTCGATTCGGTATAGTAATTGAATGAGCGTATTTCGAGAGCGTGTCTATTATAAGGTACATAACTAAAGTGGTACTTTGGTACCTTCATGGTACTATAAAGGCCAAGTCAACACAATTTTTACGGTACGCGGGACGTAAAAAATGAACCGTATTGGGAGACAGACAAGCGACCCACTTGATAGTCCCCATAATCATGATCAGCCTAAAACGTTCCCACAGCTGCTGAAGCACAGAGGCACACAAGCATCCTCTCTGTGAGAGGAAGTGGGACTATGCGGGACGGTGGATGTCACACGTCTTCGAATTTTTGGTTCTAGGATTTCCTCACCATGTTTTCCTTCACAATTTTGAGAGCAGTGTTGATGAAATTAATTACACAAAGTAAAGTGCCTGTCCACCTAGAGCGGGAAAAGTTATTTGAAAATTTACCAACCAAAAAAAAAAGTGCTTGTTCGCAACCACGACCTTTGACACGTAAGTCGCGAGCCAACACTTGCCCACTTGATGGTACTTCCCTTAATTAATAAGTAGTAAGTAGGTTCGGTCACTTCCGCCTATGGGCATCTGCATTACCAGAGACATCGCAGATGTGTTGCCATCCCAGAGACAGCTGAAATGTCTCGTGTGCCTGTAGCTAATTACATCGGAGCCCGGTAAGTACGTACTAGGGTTGACAACTTTTTTTACATCTAATATAGTATTTTCGAAGCCATTGCTTGTAAAGCTAAAGAAGATGGCGAAAAAATATAAAAAATATAGAAGGTATGTTAAATGCATATTGTTTTGCTACTCTGAACCGTAATTAACTAATAATTATTAAACTAAATAATGGTTACAATATACCATTCAGCTGTTATTAGATTAATACTAGCCCTATTGCGGTCGTCTCGCCATTTTGTATTGAAATGAAAATATAAGTAGTAGTTTAGCCAACAATTAGTTTTTTAGTCAATGCCTCTATTATAACAGGATATTATCTACTATATTATATAGTAGTATAGAAGGGTTGGCAGCCCTAGTAGGTAGGCACTGTCTTTTATTTTTCCTTTTTAGTTTAGCCTGCGTTACGCAAAGTTGGAAGTAAGACATTATGCAAACCGACATAACTTACTATCTCAGCTGTGAATTGAAATGAATAAGGAAGAGATGCTATCATATAAAGATGGTTGCATTTAGAGCCGTTGCATTCAACCCGCTGCTGACTCGCTAATCTTTTTAACATAACATAACATCACGCCTGTAATCCCTAAAGGCTTAGGCACAGGTGTACCTATTATAGTACACCCACATTTCGCCAGTTATGTTTAAGTCCTATGTTATAAGGGGGAGAGCCATTGCCATCGAAGTCAAAGTCAAAAGTCAAATAATTTATTTCAATTAGGCACAAAAAAGGCACTTTTGAACGTCAACATTTAAATAATAATTGTTTCTAGTTGCCCCTTCCAAAAGGTAGTTTTCGTATGGAGAAGAATGGGCAAGAAACTCCACCGTTACTCTTTTAAAATGTTTTCACAATATCTTGTATACATCAACCGGGCACGCCTCCAGTCTGGGCCACTACTTAAAAATTATCTTTGGAAATACCCAATAACACTGCGCCCGACCTGGGAATCGATCCTAGGACCTCATGCTCAGCAGTAGCGCTTGCGACCACTAGACCAACGGTAGGCAGTGTTTTTAACACGATTTGGATTATTCTCATACAGCTCGTGACAAAAGGAACGTAATAAGACACAGTTATTCATATAACTAACTTGTAATAATTTCATCATATTGGCAACCCATGAATAGTCTCCAGCTGAAAATGGGTTTTGAGATGATAATCAGGAATCGCCCCAAAAATAAAGCTGTCAAACAATAAAGTATTTTGTCCTACCCGGGAATAAATTAGACCTTTGAAAATGTACGTAAAATCTATGTAAATAGTTTAGGCACCTATGATATACTTATACAAAGGTATCCAGGCAGGACTTTGAAATAGATAGGGTCCAAAATAAACTGTTTTTCTAAGAGACTGTAGAAAATATTTAATTTTATTTGATAACCCCGTAAAATTCTTATTTCTGGTTCCTTTAATCCAAGACCCCAAAACTAACATAATGACACAAATTAATTCTGCTCATCCCGACATCAAACAAAGCGTAAATATACAACAAATATGAAATATCTGATAGTATAGCATTGAACACATTGCATGTCGTCTGCACATAACAAGCACTATCTTATTATGTCCTAGACTTTCACAGTCTAATGATCAAGTGATAGTAATGAGAATTAGATTTCAGGTCAGCTAAATAACAGTGCAATTTAAAGCTAGTTATGTTATGAATGTTATGATTCACAGTCTGTTAGTGTCGCGACTAGAGTCGAGTGGCGTAGTGGTTTAGCGCTTCGTAATCGACGAAGCGCACACGTAAGGTTGGGTTCGATTGCCGTAAGGACCAAACACTTTTGCATATGATTTGCGTTTGTATGCACGATAATTAGTAATCCACTGGGATTACTAAAATATTATTTTATTGAAAAGTAAACGTAAAATAATATTTTGATTATATCCTGAAGAACCCCCCCTTGTTAATAATTGATAAGGACTTTCCATATAGGGAGAGTATCGAAGTGAATTTCTTAAGGGTACGCTAGTCGGTCATTCTTCCATACAAACGTAGTATGGTGATTACTCGTCTGTTTGACGGTGTACGTTCAAAACTAAAAATTATATCAATTTGTCTTGACATTATCTAGCCTTGTACGGAAGCTTAATTGGGAAAAAAAATTGGTTTGGAAGTTATGAGCGTCGAAACTTCCATATTTCAACTCGTTTTTGGACGTAAATAAATAACGTATGTAGTCAAAAAATGGCAAAATAAAAACCGCACAGGAATAGATCATTTATTCAAAATTTGAAATAAGTAATATTAATTTGAGTAAATACATCTAGTAGTTTTTCCATAATATCTATACGCCCAAAGGTCTATTCATGAAATTTTATTCGTTCGTTTTCGTTATAAATCATCGTCTATTTCACTAAATTAATTAATTCATAAATAAATAAAAACTAGATAAATAAATACTAAATACATAAAACTAAATAAATTAGACTAATTTTATTAGCATGCATATTAGTCACGCCCACCAACAAGTTCGAGCCATTGACTAGTGATAAAAAATAAGGTGGAATGAGACAAAAATATATTTGCACCTAAGCTTGCATTGCAACAGCAAAAATACACTTCGTACAGTCGAATTGCTCGAGAACTCAATCCATTCACAATAACTAGCACAAAACAGCAAAAACTACAAAAAACAAGACAAAAGAATTGCCTGATAAAAATCTCGCGACGACTTTCATACTATCTTCAGACCAAATCGTATAGCGAAAAAAAAAATCAACCAATAGGTACGTGAAAGCATAGGAGTATTAGGTAATACATAATACTTACAATACGTAGAAAAACAACTTAAATATTGCGACTTTCGAAATTAAAGTTTTTTTTTTTTTAATTCGCATGTTTTCTTTTTTAATTTTTATGCTGTGGTTGTTACATATCCCACACAAATTTGAGTCCAACTACTTGATACGAAAATCACAGTGACAGTAACTCATAATCATCATCAACATAATTATAAAATAGATTAAAACATAATTATTTAACCCGCCTCAAAAACTAGGCAAAATAAAGTTAATAGAATTCATAAAGGACCACCGCGCGGGCTTCAGAATCACGTAAATAAGTCCAGTAGTCACGGAGAAATCGGTGTACCTAAATACATGGAAAACAAACTGAATGCAAAAACTCCTCCTTTTTTGAAGACGGTCTAAAACAGGAAAAAGTCATTGAAGTCAGTTAAAAAGAAAAAAAACCAATAGGTGAAAGCATAGGAGTAATACATAATAAAGAATAGGTAGAGTATAATAAAAATAAACAAAAAGTACAGTATGCAAGTTAGGTAACGCTCACCTCTTACCGGAAACTTTGGGTACAGTCGCAGCTCGCATGTAATACTAGATAATGTAGGTCTGCGAGGAAGTGTGTAAGCATATCTTACGGGTAATAATAACATGATATAATTTACTTACTGTTATTGGGACAGAGTAGCTGTTGAACGCGGCTTCGTTCGCTTATAAACTTCAGTTTCAAACCGAGTTTTGATGAAGTCTTGATGCTTGTCTACCTACAGTACCCAGGTACCTATAGCCCTCTGCACCAACTAAGTCATAGGTACCTTACTATTTCAAAATAGCTCCATTGATTTGTTAGATTAACAGTTTTCTTTTGCGGGGGACAATTCAGTCAGGCGAAGAAACTATTTTACATGCATATAATCTTTGATTATATAAATCAAAGTATATAATACTAGCATTTGACCGCGGGTCCGCCCGCGGGAGGTTGGAAATTATCCCACGTGAGCGTACTACCGGGATAAAAACTCATCTATGTCCTAACCTAGGTCATGGTCTACCCGTATGTTAAATCAGTTCTCATAGACAGACAGACAGAGAGATTTAGGTACTTTCGCATATTTACTAATATTAAGTATGGATTGATAAAGCTTATGGTGCACAAATTGTACAGACGCTAGCACGTCAACTACCCGAAACTGTCTAATTTTCCCAATAAACTTTGAACCTTATGCTTTTGTGATAAAGTTGAAAATCTATTAAAGAAATTTGACAGATTGTAGTAGGTTGATGTGCTGGCATCTGTACCTAATTATCTTCAGATGAACGGAGAGTAAAAGTGAATGGGAATCTGTGTGCGTGCCTCCATAATGTAATCTAAGATTCAAAGATTACATCGTCACTTTTTCATTAGCCGATGGTGTACAATTGTATCTTAATTGGAGATTTTATCATTGACCTGTTATTGCCTACTACATTAAGTCTCCTATTAGGACCAATCATCTAATAGTATTTCTATATGTCGCAGTAATATGGTTATAGCCGTGATATAGTTATATCCCTAGGGTTATAGCTTACCGTAATATAGTTATATAAAGCGGTTCATAATTGTCGTACTAGGAATATAATTATGAGACGAGCACGATCTAGTAATATAACTATTAGGGCACTCAGACCAAATAGGTTAGGTGCGAACTGTGACCAACTACGAACGAGCGGTGCCGCGGCAGCGGCTGGTGAGCACTATGTCGAAATTGGTCGCAGTAAAATTAGGCCACATATAACTATATCACGCCTATAACCATCTTAATGCAACAAATACATACATACCTTTACCTAAGCATCAGTATTAAATTCTTCTTTATCTAATATAATACCGACTACTTATTGTTACTATGAGTTAATCATATAAAAAAACAAGTTTTGGGCTAATTGCCACACTAGGTTTTTCGGGTATGATCTGTACCTATGGGTCATAGATTTGATTCTTACAATAAGTAATACCTATTGGTAATTTTTAGAATATATTTCAATTTCATGTATCAAAGGACCAATCACCATTGCGGGAAAGTCCGAAAGGGATACCGTGGCCCCTGGCAACGTATAGGCAACTGAAGGAACACGGGTGGGCTTTAGTCAGTAAGAGTCTGGCACGCCCTCCCGCCCCGCTCAGAGCACGAGAAGATATTAGATAATTTGCCATCCAAAAAAAAAAAAGGACCAAGCAACAAATGTGGAAAAAGGACCAAAATAAAACTAAATAATATAATCCAGATATATGTATATTACCGGTGACTGTACCTCGTCGGTACAGTTAATAGCTCTTTTGTTTTAGCTCCATTATATTTAAGTCAATGACATCAATCAGTAGTGTGTCTAGTTTCTTCATTTCCGTGTACACTAGTTTTTATGATATCTACATATGTAACGTAATTCAAGTAGTTTTTTATTTATTTGTTTTACTATAAAAAATTTGTGCGTTAGTTTAATGGCAGATTGTGTAGTAATGTAGGTAGAGGTATTGGATTCGGTTTCATGTGATTTAACATAAGAAATTATCATCAGACCTGTATTCTGGAGGTGGTAGGCACTGACGAAATGCAAATTTACTTTCCACCTCGTATTTGGATTTCACCAATTATTCTATATGTTAGTACCTGAAAAATAGCTAAAACGAATTTTCCCAGATAGGAGACCTAGCTAGATAGATTTTTCGCCCCCGTAAACCCCTATAATGCAAGTTTCATCGAAGTTGTTAGAGCCGTTTTCGAGAACGTGATTACAAATATATATATATATATACAAATATTGCTCATTTAATAGTATAGGATAGAGCCTACTGTTAGTAACTGCAGACAGTTCGAAACTTGTAGCTACTGACATTTTTTTGACAGAAGAACCCAGTACCCGTTACCGACTTGGGAATCAAACCCAGCAACTGAATACTCCAGAACACAGTTGTCAGGGAAAGTCAAATAAAATAATGGTCTTACAAAACTCAAATACTTTTTTATTCCTTACAAAGTATGTACATAGTAAACTAGTCGTTTAATCGTAGAATTACAACAAATTATAAGTAACTATATCTAAACTAAAAGTGAGCAGTCAGTCTGTCTATCTCGTACAAGTCAGACATTATTTCTTCCACCTTAGTGCCGATTTTCTTGGCAATCTGTAATAAAAAGAAAGTATAATTCATTAATCGACTTCAAAAAGATGGCGTTTGATTTTAATGAATTGCAGCATGTTGGATAGTTCGATTCTCGACTGTGTAAAGGTGGAACTGTAGATCAATGTTGACACAGACTACGTAGTGTGATTTGTATTTCACGCCATAATTAGCCTTAATATAATTACTTCACGAAAGTCTTTCCGTTATAGGCGTTATAGACCAAATGGGTTAAGGTACCATTCCGTAGCCGACCGCAGACGGCAGCAGCAGGCGACGTGTCGCAGCTACAGTACAGGTTTCTATGAAATACCTTCCGTAGCTAGCGACACGTTGGTTTCATAGAAATACATAGAAACCAGTCGTGTCGCGGCAACACGTCGCCTGCTGCTGCCGTCTGCGGTCGGCTACGGAATGGTACCTTAACCCATTTGGTCTATAACGCCTATAACGGAAAGACTTTCGTGAAGTAATCATATTAAGGCTAATTATGGCGTGAAATACATTTGAGACTAATTACTTAGACAGAGATGTATTGATAATTCTTATCGTTAAAATCATGTAAATACATAATTTGTAATAGTCGCGAATCATATTTTGATCAACATACAATCTGACCCGCAGATTGCAAAAAACGAAAGAAAATTTGAATTACGCGGGTTACCTTTGCACATCCACCTAGAACTGTGACCAACTACGCGCGAGCCGAGCGAGCGTTACACCTAAGTTGATCGCAGTTAATTGGCTATTTAGTATTTTAGGGCACCAAACTGCGAATTATTTGAGGTTGGCTTTATCAAATGCCGTTATCCATATAAACACGAGCAGCCGGAGCACTCACGTCCAGCTTGTCGGCGTTGGGCATGCTGGCGTACTGCGCCACCAGCTCGCCGTCCAGCACGCCGCGCGCCGCGCCGCCGCCCGCCGCGCGCCGCGCCAGCTTGTAGCTCCTGCGGGGTAGCAATGGTCAGCAATAGGGGAGCTAATTAACCTAAAGTCCAAAGAACAGAGACAAAAAAAGTGGAGACTTCCTTACGATAAAAATATTTTTTCAAGACTTATGTCGGGGTTTCGGGACATCACTTCAGTACATTTAGTATTATTAATAGAGTAAACTCATTGAATTCATTTTCCTTCTTAACCGACTTCAAAAACAAGGACAACATTCTCAAAAAACTTATAAATACGTTTTCTATTGTTATTAATTCAGATAAAGAACTGGGTCTGCCTCATGTTTTCGTTTCCCAGAATAGCCATAACTTTTGTTTGTCACTATTAAATGACAACGTCAATAGGGTAAAGGTGTGTTTCGCATCCCAAGCGTTGTCGTACGCGCATCACTCACTCCTGTAGTTCCTCAATTGTGTACGCACATTTGACTCGGGAATTGTTTTTTTAATATTTTACCTGTACTTGTTTATTGGATCTGCTTCACATGACCACCTTGGCTTGATTTTATGGACTACGTTATACCGCAACTGACATACTGACATTTGCTCTGGTAATCAAAGTGCTTGGTAAGTTTATGAATTTTACATGACTTTTAAGACATTCTAACTATTCTTGATAAATTTTCAAATTCAAACAATTTTATTCAACTATTTATGGAATTTTATTCAAAGAGTTGTTTTATATTTTAGTCCGTGCTCAAATGTTATACCTACTCGCAATCCTATCGTTAAACCATATTTTACGAAAAAAAGAAATCGCGGGACGACGTTATTACATAATTTGTTTACAGTATTTTTGCTCCCTCATAGCAATCAAATGGCGACCAAACCTACCGAAGGAATTGTACAGTCGTGGATTAAAGATCACCCTGAATTATACCACGACCCCGCTAGCAACACGATATACTGTTCTAAATGTGAGAATAGTATTGTATGCAAGAAAAGCAATATCAGGAGGCATATTAAACACCGAAACACCAAGGTGCTGCTAGAAAAGTGAATGAAGCATTTTATCTTGGTTTAATACAATTCCTTATATTGTGTAACATACCCTGGTCACCAGTAAATCAACCAGCGTTGAAGACATTTTACTTAAATACATGTGTTGTAATTCCCGATGAATCGTTATTGAGGAAAGTTTATTTGGACATAGTTTTAAAAAAAAAATTGCTTCAATTCATGACCATGTTCATAATCAAAAACTTTAGATATAGATTATTTAGGTCGTTATCGTAGTTTTCTTGTAAAACCTTTAAATGTGGCAAAAAACAAACCATTTTTAATAGCAAAATGTTAGAAAATGTGGATGGAGAGATAGCTCAATTTGTGACTGGTTGCTTAGAAAATATGTGGGGAGATTCCTATGAAGCCAAAGAAGGAGATCTTTTAGTCTTATGTTCTGATAGCGTAGCATGTATGTTAACCGCGTTGCAGAACAAATACGGACACAATATAGGAACGTTAATTTAAAATGTAAAAAATATATTTTTAAAGGCTTCTAATAAGTAGAGTAAAATATTTTAAAGGAAAATGTTCCGAGCCTGCCATTGCCACCCGAGCCCGTCATGACAAGGTGGGGTACATGGCTAGAAGCAGCTTCGTATTATGCTAAATATTACGAACAAATTAAAATGATTGTAAGACTTCTCAAAAGCTCTGATTCTTTGTCTATCAGGCATGCTAAAACTGTACTGGAAAAAGAAAATTCAAAAACTGATTTAGATTATATTGACGAATATTTTAAAATAATTCAAATTTCTTTAAAGGAATTACAAAAGTCTAACTTATTGTTAACGGAATCTTTCCACATATTTGACGAAGCAAGAACTATTCTAAGCTGGTGTTCGTCTGAACCAATTAAAATAAAATTAGAAAAAGTTATTTTTATAAACAGAAATCCCGATCTAGATGAATTAAGAGACATTTGTGACAATATAGAAAAAGAATTTGACCATGAAAAATCATTGTCGTACTATAAATATGTACCTGACCTACTTCAGTTGATGTTGAAAGGTCCTTCTCTATCCATAAATGGATTTTAAGTACAAAAATAAATCGTTTGAAGATAGATAATATGGAAAAACTCCTCATCATTTATTTTAACTCTCCGAAAGAAGATAAATCTTGCGATGAGAAAGAAAACTCCGTGCCTGATGAAAACTGTACCGATTCAGATTTAGGGACAACTTTCAACATCAACGGAAATAATAATTATTCACTGAGTCTTAAGATTGGTGACTTTCTTAATTATTGAGGTTGATTTCTGTTTAGTTCCAGTAATTGTACAAAATGAATAAATGGTATGAAAAGACATAAAAATTGTTTTTTTTTTACCTTTATTTTTTGTTAGTTATATAATTATTAAAGCTGATATGTAAATTACATTAGCTTCCGCGCTTACTTGCATCGTTCAAACAATAAAAATCGTACATACTCTTTTATTTTAAACAGAAACAGGAAATTAATTCGACAGTTGTTTTACTTTATTAATTTTAGTTGTACTTAGTAATGTTCCGAAATCCAGGACATTAGTCCCGAATAAATATTTTGTCGTAAGGCGTTTCCACTCGTCTCTGTTCTTTTTCGAAGTTTAGGTATTTTAGCTCACCTATTTGGTTATTATATCTACGAGGTAGTATTTTGGAACCATCAAATAAATCCTAGCACCGAAATTAAAAAAGTGATTATTTCAAACAAACTAAATATTAGTTATGGACCGACTGGGTTTTTTGTCAATCTTTGACTAGCTATAGTGACTAAACTATTGGATATATTTGATTGAATTTTCGTATGCAGACTGAGAACATCATTAGATAGAAGCAGTTTAATTTATTGTCGTAATGTCGTCTCCACCTCGTATATACGTTGATCGCGCGGTAAACTCTGCTTGCGCGATGCAGGATATGTGACGTCAGTTCTTTGATGCGTAGTTTGTATGTGGTTCGTTGTAGATGCCGCCACAGTATGTATTTTGTCAAATTAAAGGGATCATCATACTATAGTTACGCTATTAGGGTACTGGTTCATGTTATAAAATCACATTTGGTTGTGCTACCCGACTATTTGCGGCCCAGTTGTGGTCCTGGTATTTACTAACAATAAGTTCAGTTTAACTGACCTGAAGGCCCTGGGGTTCAGTCCAGCGATATGGCAGCAGTAGTTGTTCATGACATTCTGCAACATCAGCAGTCGCCGGTACATCTTCTCTGTTATCGGCAGGACGTAGCCGACGCCACCGTCTAGAGTCGCTGTAGAAAAAAGGAACTAAATTTAATAAATCTGGGAAAAACTCATAACACTTTATTAATCCTTTCATTGGGAAATTTTCAGTAGTAGCCCGGAGCCCGGAGTCTTCTCTTATTTGTGTCCAATTAATGGCAATAGGCTCACCATCTATTACTTGAGATTTAAACATAACATAACATCACGCCTTGTTTCCCCGAAGGGTTGGGCAGAGGTGTACCTATAATACACCCGCGTTGCGCCAGTTATATTTAAGTCCCATGTAGTAGGGGGCGAGCCTACGGTCATCAACTATCGAGAAATATCATATATAAAAACCCAATAACACTTTGTCCAACCTGGGAATCGAATCCAGGACCTCATGCTCAGCTGTTGCGCTTGCGACCACTAGACCAACGAGGCACTCAGAATTAAACACGTCTGGCAAAAATGGGATGTACTATGGTAAATCCTATTTTACCAAGACATTCGACCTCGCTTTACCACCCTAATGTCATTTGCATGTCATAGAACGTTAAGGTTAATATTTGCTTCAAGGCCAATGTGACAATTAGATATTTTCAACCTTATTGAAGTTCCAATTTACAGTTTTTTTTTTTTTTTCAAATGTTGTAATGCAATTACGAGTTCGACGAAAAAATACGCCTCTGCCTACCATTTTAGGGTATACTTTATGTCACGTTATTTTGGCGAGTTGCACGCAAGCAGCCCAAATCCTTATAGTAGTCGTTTTGATGCCTTGATCCAGCACTGGACATCTGCTGTGATGTCAGCTGTGTGATATAGCACGCTGCAAGTGACTCACTGAACATGGTGACGTGTCGCTTGTGCGCGCTGCCGGCCACGGGCCGCGCGGCGATGCGGAACATGGCGTTGACCTGCTGGCCCAGGTGGTAGTCGCTCTTGCGGATGAGGCGTTGGCCTGGAATATAAACGGAAGTTTTGTAAGAACTAGGTTTTTCCCGCAGCTTCGCCCGCGTGGAGATCGAAAAGTATCCCACGGAAACGTACTACCGTTATGCGCACGCCAGTAAAGCTCAGGGCGGTATGATTTTTTCCGAGGTCTTCAACTATAATCGTCATATTTACACCAAACTTTAATGAATTATACACCTAACCTTTCCTCATGAATCACTCCGTCCATTGGTGAAATCTGTATATAAACCCGTTCGGCAGTTTTTGAGTTTGTCTCGCTCAAACAGACAGAAAGACGCGGCGTGGGGGACTTTCGTTTGTGTCTATGGATTTCTTCATAATGTTTTTTTTAAACATATGTTTCACTCAAACTCAAAGCATTTATTTCAATTAAACCATTTACAGGCACTTTTGAATTGTCAAGGGGTCAGTCAGTCAGAAATATGAAGCTAGTTGCCCATTCCAAAGCGTAGGTTCCTATGGAGAAGAACGGGCAAGAAACTCCACGGACGCTCTTTTAAATCATAATATTGTTACAAAATATTACTATTTTTTTTATATTGTCACTTATCATCAAAGGCCCTTAAACCTAGATTACCATGTATTGTGTATCGGACTGGTGTCCGCAACTGTACGTCTAAGCACGTATTTTGCGTACGGAAGACTACCATCAAACGTTTTATATTTATAGTACGAAGGTTTACGAAAAACATAATTACTGTTTTTGATTGTTAAAATAGTTAAACTGCGTTATATTACGGTCATTCTATCTATTGCATTTGATAGCCTAATTATTGAGGAGGATAAGCCTATAGTTTAAGTAATATCACGCTACGAGTATTGGGAGCCGAGCAAAAAGAACGCTAAGCGAAAACGAAGTAATAGTGCGAGCGGGCGATGCGTTGCGACGCGTTGGGTCGGGGGCCGAGGGAGTTATAAAAAACTGTAGCAGCTATTTTAGTATATTAAGTAGCAAGACTTCCACGCGATCGAAGTCGCGGGCAGAAGCTAGTCTATTTTGAATTTGGTTAAAAACGTAAAATAATAGTTATTTATGCAACTGTTAAAGGGGTATTAAAACACGAATCTGGGTTTGTGGTAATAGTATCATATGAGTGTTTTAATACTTAATTATGTACAGTTGCATACAAGACTTTATCTACATCCATGATATGAATCTTCTATAAAAGGTTTTGAAACCATAGGGTGTTGTACAGTGTTAGTGTTGTAAGAACTCTATGTAAATTCAAAACGCGCTTGCATGACAATGTTCTTTTTTGAAATTGGAGTTTCATAATTAAATTTTGTCCAACATTATAACACTCGTTTGGATGATATTATGGTTACCAACCATAATATATGATATTATGGTTGGTAACACGGGTTGTTTTAATGTTGACAATAAGCTAACTGTTTTAGAAACTTTTATAGAGGACTTATAGTATGGGTGTAGATAAACAAAACTTTTCTACTACAAGTAGTAACTTTACACGTACGCGATATTATTACCGAAACTGAAACCTGACAGGAAATAATATGATCGTTGTAAATTGTGTTAATATGTACCTCCATAGCTCTCCCTAGCTTGCGGCTGGTACATGAACAGCGCGAGGTTCCCCTCGGACTCGCTCACTAAGAAGCCTAGCGTTGTGTTGTCGACCATGAATTCCATGTCTAGTATCTGTAACAAACAAAGAATGCTTTTACTTAATTTTTCCTATGAAAGGAGCAAGAATAGAAATAGGGATATTGACAATTAACTCAAAAAAAAAGTGTAAAAGCTTAAAAAATTGCCAAGTTTTGAACGTTTTAAAATAACTGTTAGACAAAGACGCCATATTCTAGCGCCATACATTGTCCGTACCGCACGACAAGGACGAGAATAATCCCTTCCAAGAACTTATTTCCTTCGATTTTACTGATTTTTTCGATTATATCATACCTCTGAAATTACATTATTTGTCAGCATATTTTTTAAATTAGTATTAATAATACGAACAACATTACAGTCATCATTCCTATTGAGCTAATCGCGCAGCCAGGTCGTTAGGTAACAAACAAAAAAAAGTTTTCAGATGACCCGTTTAATTGATAACTCCGTTTAAGTCCGAAAGTAGTCGACCTAACCGTTTTTTTTTTTTACCTTGCGCCCTCGCTGCATGAAAAGCTAGTAAATAAGGCAGGTTTATACGAGCCCAGTAATGTGACAGTACAGGCGCCGTATTATGACGTATTAATGCCACCATTATTACAGTGTGAGTGAGAGACGGAGCTACACAAAGCCGCTAGCACCATCCTTTTTTCGCAGAGGAATAATTATGGCATTAATACTTCATAATAAGGCCCTGTAAGTCAATCCAGAGCTAACTTGCAACTAAGCTCGTGTGACACTAGTTTCAACCTAGTCCAGTGCTTATTTCGCGCTCTAAATTCAGTCCAGTTGACTAACCTACCCGTCTATTTTCGGGCCCAGTAGCTTCCCCCGCCAGACTGACTGACTGACTGCCGATCTCGTCTACACGAACCCACTGACTGGTTCCTCAATCCCGAGTCACAGAGCAGGCATAAGTTACACACTCCGTTTGAGTTCGAAATTATTCGGGCATTCTAAGGCAGTTGACTTTCCCATTTCGTTTCTAGAACGCAGCTAGAGCGGACCGAAACGGAGCTAGAAATTACTCGGGACACGTCCGAAACCAAAATATTTCCTCTTCTAGCCCTGTGCTGGTGTCGGTAGCGCACCAAGGAGATGTATTATGTACACAGTCAAGATGTATACAGGGTCAATTTAAATTATCTAGAGAAAATCCCTAGAAGGGATAGGTTATATCTAAAACCGATAAAACAAAAACAATAGATTTGATGGTTTTTTTTTGGGGGTCAATGACCGCTGGTTGTTTTGTTACTTGAAGTATGAGCTGAGAAAAAACAGTTTTTTCATGTTTAGATATCGATACATCTATGAAGTTTACACAAAAAAACAGATACTTGAAACAGATTTTTCAATTACACTATCTACGGTCGTTGACCCAAAAAAAAATAATACCCTCAAATCATTATTTTTATCACGTTTAGATATCAGTCTACGTCACACCCGCCTGCAGAGTTTCGCTAATTTAATTAGACCCTGACTAGTTGTAGTTGGCATCGTCACACACCTGAGCGCTCCTCAGGTCCCTGGACACGAGCGAGAGTGTCCTGTGCTGGTGTTGGTAGCGCAACAACGAGATGGACTTGTACACGTCCGCTACTAACACCAAGTTCTTCACCGACAGCATCTTGTGTACGTAGATCTGCGTGTCTATGAACGCGACGCCGACTAGGTCGTTGTCTTTTAGTTGCCAGATGTAGATCTGTGAAAGATATAAAATAATGTAATAAGTTTTTTATAGTAAAACATCACGCCTTTGTTTCCCCGAAGGGTTAGGCAGAGGAGTTCCTATAGTACACCCACATTTCGCCAGTTATGTTTAAGTCCCATGTAATAGGGGGTGAGCCTATTGCCATCAATCGGGCACAAATCCAGACTCCGGGCTGCTACTGATTCCATATGGAAAAACCCAATAATACTTTGTCCGACCTAGGAATCGAACCCAGGACCTCATGCTCAGCAGTAGCGCCTGCGACCACTACACCAACGAGGCAGTTTATTGTAAAAATAAAAACAAACGATTGAAAACAAGTTATGCAGACCAGAGACAATCAATAACATGAAATACTTTTGTTTGTTTCCACCTGCAATAACTTCTCTTGTTTTGAATTGTTTGCCGGACCCAATAAAGAATCTTGTGGTACCCGCGTATTTTTTGTTAAATTGAAAAATTCTTAAGACAACTTGGAGTCTTTTCACGGGATTTTTTTTTTTAAAGTATCCTTTGTCCTTATCCAGGTCATGCTCTATAAGTGTGTGGCGGCATCAATATCGCCTCATGCGAACTACGCACCAAAAAGACCTGACTTCACACCGCGCGACCAGCATATATTATAACTTTCCGACCTCAATTGTCGGGCCGTAGCCCACCAGACACGACTCCCGATCCTGATACCTCTATAAGTCTCTTCAAGCTCTCGCATACGTTCACATTTGAGTCCGAAACTAGTGTATTCTGGATTATATAATATATATGTATATATCTCGTGTAGTACCTTCTGTCCGACGGCAGATATGAGATAGCCGAGCACTTGTGTGAGCGCGGTGACGGGGCCCTTCTGTTCCTTCGCGTACAACTCCTTGAAGCGATTCTTCGTGAGGGGCTGGCCGGGCTCCGGAACCACGTCTATTATGTCGTAGATTATTATCTGGAAATAAGAGGAAATAGGTTTAAAAAAAACTGTCGGTAAGCCAAGAAAAGAAGCGTGTTTTAAAAAAAAAAGGATTTTTTTTTAATCTTTTTAGTAATAATAATGAACTTACTCTTCCTCTTGAAGTGATATCTTCACTGTACTTGTAGTTTGTTCCTATCGCTATGTAACCTCTCAGTCCGGACCTGAAATAGAGCAAATTCGCATAAAATTCAACATTGAAAAGTCATTTATTCAATCTAGGCTGAGAATCAGCACTTTTCGAACGTCAAAATTACATAAGACAGTCCCCCGGCACGCCCGCCCTTCACCACTTCCTAGTGCTTTAGCTGGGAACAAGAAGTGGCGCAACAAACTCCCCAGCAGCACAGCTGTCTGTTCAGTTAGAAAAAAATGATTCTATATAATAGTATGCAAAATGATATTTATATTACGCAACACAAAACATAATTTAAATTATAAAATTAATAGCCATATAACAGCTAGCACACGCCAATATACCAACCAAAAACATCGGGAACTATACTCAAGCAGAAATAAAAATAACGAAATCAATATCTAAATAAAAGCCTCCAGGCATAAAGGGCGTGCCCGCTTACATATAGCTGTAACTAGAAGTTATCATTGATAAACTAGGACCATCGAGGTAAATTAAAAAAATATCGAGGTCGCTAGCTAACCACATATTGCAATACAACTCATAAAAAAAACATTGTAATGAGTAGATTATGTCAACAACAAATTAAAATAAAATAAATTGACTTATAAAGTAAAATTATAAACAATTATATAAACTCATATATAAGCAACTTGCACTACGAAAACCGCCCTTACTATTACGACATAAGGCGCTGTGATCGTCGAATAAAATTGTGCGCCCGTCCACATGCTAAGTTTGTACATTTTTCAACTGTGTTTGGTTTGCCGTATATCATTACTTACCAGACCTTTTTTTTTTTTGGGTGGGAAATTATCAAATAACTTCTCCCGCTGTGGAGGTGGAGCGGGAGGGCGTGTCAGACTTTTACTGACTAAAACCCGCCCGTGTTCCTTCCGTTGCCTGTACGTTGCCAGGGGCCACGGTATCCCTTTCGGACTTTCCCGCAACCCCGGCCGATTACTTACCAGACCTTAATCCTTATTAGCTACACTATCGGATGTTGTAATAATCAGAGATCGGAATGTATAATGCATAATCAGCCTATAACATTCCCACAGCTGGGACTCGGGCCTCTAAGGCTCTCTCAAGTCTCTCTCCGCCATAATCCACCACGCGGGCCCAGTGCGGGTTGATATGTCAGATGTCTTCGAATTTTAGTTCGAGGACATGCTGGTTCCCTCACGATGTTTTCCTTCACCTTTTTACCCGACTGCCCCAGGAGGGTAATGTTTTTGAGAGCAATGGTCATGGTCACCATAACAACTCCTCACACACACACTCTTACACACAAACCTACACTGCACCCTTGGATATGCTGAGAAGGTGCTAGCATGGCATCCTGTTTGTTTCTGATGCATGTATAGTTATTAGATTGTAAATCCGTAATTGGCTGTAAGGTTAGTTTATTTATCCTAAGTGAATTTGTTCAAGAGCTGTGGATTTTGTGAATAAATAAATAAATAAACAAAGTAAAGCGCCTGGGTTCGAACTCACGACTGGTAAGTCGGGGCCGTTACCACTGGGCCAGTACTGCTCCTTCGATCGGAATAGGTACAGTATATTTGCCTAAACTTCCAGGAAATATTAACAACGTGGATAATACCGCCTTCTGAAATCCCGGAAAAATAATCATGACCTTTTCATCCCGGGATTTATTAATCACGATTTATTTTTTGAACTTTGAATACATTGGTAACAAATTATTGTTTCGAAGAATCATGCTACGTTTTAGGGTTCAGTACTAAAATTAATGTACTAAAAAAAATCTGTTTTACTTACAGGAAAATAAAACTAAGCTGGCTGGTTTTTGTATTTATTTTGATGAGTAAATTAAAGTAAATACACACTTTTTTCAACGTTTCAAGATTTTATTTGTCTATATGTGATGCAAGGCCCGATCACACGTATCACAACCACAACGACACCACGTGAACGGGCACTAATTTGTATGAACATAAATAGTCTAGACTAGTCACACGAGCCACATTAATTTGGCCGTCTAAATCAATCGTGTGGGCGGTACCGACCACATCAAGGCGACGTTGGTCGGTATCGGTACACGGTTGATTCAGCCACAACGCAACCACAACGTTGCGTTGATGCAACGACACTGTCATAGCCGGAGTCGAACTGTCTTCAAACACTAGCCACAACGTAACCACCTCGCAACTACTAGCGACAACGCCACCACATCGAACTGTGCAAGAAGCTGCAGCGACACTATTCACACGTAACAACTATTTGCCCACATTTTGTCGCTGCGATGTAGTGTGGTCCGTGGTACGTGTGTTCGGGCCCCTAATTAACAGTTCTATTTCGGAACCCTAAAGACGTAACATTCTTCGAAAAAAATAATTTGTTACAAATGTATTCAGTGCGATACATAAATTTATAACTTTTTAAATCCCGGGATGAAAACGTAATGACTATCATTCCGAGATTTTCGAGGGGGTATTCCACTCAGATCAAGTAATTAAATATAGTTTTCTATGCAATGGTCTGCTCAGTACCTTAGATAAAGAAATAGATAAAGCTTGCTTAGATAAAGGAAAAAAAAATCTGACAAAAATATAAAAGGATCGACTGTAGACGTACCTAGTGCCTTCGTAAGACAGCGAGACATTCTTGAGGCACGTGACATGTTCCCATTCGTCGAGTTCTATCCGCGTGTTGGGGATGATCTCCCAGGAGACAGGCGAGAACAGGGTCACGAAGAATTTATCTTGGAGTGGGTAGGGGAATCTGGAACAAAAATACATATAAATAGAGTAATGCCCGATTTCACCGACAACTAAGTGACACGTAAATGAATCCCTAAATAAAAGTGCACTGTTGGATTTTCAAGTCTCAGCGCTGAAAATCCAACAGTGCACTTTTATTTAGGGATTCATTTAAGTGTCACTTAGTGAAGGTGAAATCGGGCAATGATAATACAAGAATAATAACATAACCCTGTCTTTGCTGGGCGTAAAATTATTTTAATCTCACAAATACATTGCAAACTATAGTTTTGCATAATTTAGAAGCACTTTTTTTTTCTATTTTTGTAAATGTGAGTACCATGAAGCCGTTTATTATGTTGTATGTTGACTTGAAAGAACATGGCAGTTGAGAGTATGTGATGCTCATTTAAATGTCTCGCTGATGGTGGCGAGTGTTTTGAATCATTCAGTGCCCTACAAAATATTTGAGCTGGATGGTGCTGTTCGTGAACGGGCGCCGTCAGTTGAGTACTTATTTTAAATCGTTTTTGTTTACGTTGTTTTCACATATTAATTTATTTATTTATTAGGGACAAAAAAACAGTTAAATGTTAAGGCGATACAATAAGATTTTTACACGGAAGCTGATTTTAAGAATATTGTTTGAATTAAGTACTAATTTAAAATTTTGATGCTAATGAAGTTATAGCGACAGTTTTCAATGTTTTATTAGAGAAAAAGAAAATGTCTATGTCCATGAAGTGTGCGTTATAAGTTTCCACAAGTCGTCAAAGAGGTGCTCGTGCCCCGGCATTGATCTTACATGAATTCACGTGGAACAGGCGGGGCACGCGAGTCTCACGCCAGATTACATTTCTGGGTACCGTGTACTTTATTTGTAATTTCAGTACAGTCAAATCTATTGTGGCACAAACCATGCACCATTATTGCATCCAAAAGTAATCGTCTAGATTGTAAACTTAGAACGTTGTACTTACGTAATAAATGTGTGTAAGGAATCTTCGAATGATAAAATTTGTAGTTCATGCCACGCAATAATTTTTTCTGTATCATTTCTGATTTGCTATTGTTTTTGAGGTAATATGGATACTATCAATGTGCAGGTTGAAATGCAAACACGAATCCATAATAACACCTAGATCGCGAACGGAGTCTACTACATCTAAGTGTTGATTATTGATGAAGTAAATAAAATTAATATTATTCTTAGATATAGAAGAAACAAGAATAATGTACCCAGGATTTTGTAATATCTATATTTAAAAGAGTGTCCTTGGTGTTTCTTGTCCATTCTTCTCCATAGAGATCTACGTTTTGAAATGGGCAACTAGCTTCAACTTTCTGACTAACTGACCGACTCTTTGACAATTCAAAAGTGCCTGTAAATGGTTTAATTGAAATAAATGGTTTGAGTTTGAGTTTAACTGGACCGCGACCCACCTAACAAAAACTACCAAATTCGGGACTCGCCTCATGGCTGTCATGGAGAACAAAAGAGGCATAACTTTATAAATGAAGGACTGTACAAATACGAAAAAAACATTTAGTTAAAATCGAAAATTGTATTTCTTAATTAAATACAAGGAGTACTATTTCAATGATAAGGATGTATTTGTTTCCAATTTTTTGTCATTATAGCTTTAGCATCAACTTAAATTTTAGTAAGTACTTTTATTCACCATAAGTTTGAAACGTCCAATTTATTTCGGTATTTATTAAGAGGCCGTGCACGAAATCGACTGATTTTGATCAATTTTGTTCATTCGTTGTGAGAAAGGGGAAAGAAATTTAACAAAACTATTTGTGATTTGAAAAGTCGAGTTCTTTGTTTTGCATGCGGCTGTAAGGGATTTTTCAAATATGTTAAGTATTTATGGAAAATCACAAATATTTGGAACAAGTTTGCCGAAAAATCACGCAACGACGAAACGAGACGAGGTCCGCTAGGGTCGATGCCTGGGTACCAGGGTCGCGGGAAAATCCGAAAGGGATACCGTGGCCCCTGGCAACACACAGGGTGGGTTTTAGTCAGAAAATGTCTGACACGTCCTCCCGCTCCGCCCAGAGCGGGAGAAGTGGTTTGATAATTTCCCACCCAAAAAAAAAACTAACGTTTGATCACTTTTTACAAGAAACTACTTTTGATTTTGAATATTAAAAAATATCATCAACATCGTTATATGGTCTACTTGTATGTGGCTAAACCACTTTTTGCAACTTTGATACAAAATATAGCAGAAAAATAATGTTGACAAAACCATATATTTTTTAAACCGTTAGTATTGCATTTTTTTCTATTATTAAGCAAACCATATCAAGAAATTTAAAAATCACACTATAGTCTTCTATCCTTGAAATAAAATCACAATTTCATTTTATGATAATACAAAATCTTCATTAAGTAAATCAAAGGCGAAATAAACCATATTTTCGAGAACGCAAAAGTGATGCAACTGTGACTGACACGAATGGTTTAGCACCACGAAAACTGTACTTTTATACTTACTCAGACTTAATGTTTCAATTATTTCAAGCTTTCTTACAAATAGATAAGTTATTGACGAAAAAGGATTTTTTTCATGAACGGAGCCTTAAGAGTACGCTAGTCGATCATTCTTCCGTACAAACGTAGTATGGTGATCACTCGTCTGTTTGACGGTGTACGTTCAAAACTAAAAATTATATAAATTTGTCTTGTAATTATCTAGCCCTTTATGGAATAAGAATTGGAAAAAAAATATTGGTTTGGAAGTTATGAGCGTTGAAACTTCCATATATCAACACTAATTTTACTTCGTTTATGGGCATAAAAAAATAACTTATGTACTTAGTAAAAAAATTGCAAAATACAAACAGTACAGGGATAGTTAATTTATTAAAAAGTTCAAATAATATTAATTTGAGTAAATACATCCAATAGTTTTTCCATAATATCTATAAGCCCAAAGGTCTGTTGAATTAAATTTTACGCGCTTACGCGCTCGTTTTCGTTATAAAGCAGTCTATTTCACTAAATAAATATATAAATAAAAACTAAATAAATACATACTAAATAAATAAATAATTAGACTAATTAGCATGCATATTAGTCACGCCCACCAACGAGTTCGAGCCGTCGACTAGTGTACCCTTAATCATAGCTGACAATAATTTTTTCAAGGCGCACCCAATATTCGCTCGCGACCCACCAGTGGGTCGGATCCCTAGTTTGGGAAATGCTGGCCTAGATTAATAAGGCATGTATTTAAGGCGGCGACAAAGTAATCTTAATTTGGGATTAAAAAATAATTAAAGCCGATAGCAAAAATAGTGGGTTGACAGCTACAGCGAAGGATCATTTTAAGTAGAAAGTAGCAGCTCAATAATCAGCAGTGGCGTTCCTTTCATTAAAGCTAAAAAAACCCGGCTTGCCTTCAAACGTGAGCCCACAAACAAAATAAAAATAAACTACACCTGTAAACTTGTTAAGCAACCAAGTCAATCATTCATGTCGCAAGAATTGATAGGAAATAATAAAATTAAACTCCGCGCTACACTGTGTCAGCCGCGCGCTATAAAAGCTACGATGACAGTTTTACGTACTCATTTGAATTCCGCGCAGTTTTGCATCACGCACCGTTGCCAAACTATCTCGGATACCGCAGTTGCGATCTCGCTCTAACACTACAGCGATAAGCAGGACGCAATATCGCATCGATGAATGAAGACGTCAATTCTGTGGTACATTGCATAGCTTTCTCGCTCACACAAGCACTCGTCTTATATGAGGCTTCTGGACCTCTCATCTTTCGCATAGAAATTGGTAACGTTGTTGATACTATTAGTATGTACTCATTTCGCAAATTGTTCTAATTTTTAAGCCCGGCTTTTGATTTTTTATGAATGGAACGAATCGTGTGTTTGATTATGAATAGTAGGAGTAAAGCAGGTATGTTGTTGCAAGACGCTGCGCAAGAAGCTGCGCAGTGCGTGAATTCTGAAGTAATTAATTAGTTTTATTGTTTAAAATGATGTGATAGTAATTGCGGCGATGTTATTTCGCGCTTTTGTAAGTGATTATAGTGTTATTTTTATCATCGAAATAGGAATTCGGAAAGTGTGTTCGAAAAGGTATTTAAATTGAGTTTTTCACCGTAACCAACGTCAAATTAATGTACCTATTTCTCGGAAATAAAAACAAGAATTGTTAAGTCGAAGAATTGATTGAAATAGGCATTTGATTGTTTATTAGACAATCTTAGGTAGGTAGCTGGTGCCATGAAAGCACATGAATAATGTTGTTTGTACAGCATTTCTAGATTTGGTAAACCACTGAAAAACAAACCAACTTATTATATTAAGTACATTTCATTGAGATAACAAAACACAATAATGTTCGTATCGAAGAGATTCTTCATAGATGTTTTGAAATAAAGATTAGAGTTGGCTATTGTCTTTATGATAAATTATAAAATTTTATTTAGGTAATAGCTCATGTTAACATTTTCAATCGACATTAAAATTTAACTCATAAAATTATGCGTACAGCAATAGAACAACAAATCAATCATTTGGGAGCCATCTAGTGGCTTTTGGCTGAAAAATTTTACATGAGACAAGCGAATATGAATTATGGTGAAAAGGTTTGGCTAAGTGGTGTGATTACGCGCATTCGTCAGTATAGATGGCGCTTATGACAATTACATAGTAATGCTTGAAATAATATGTAGAACTCTTTGTATGTTAAAGGTTTTCTAACCAAAATAATAATAATGTTGTACCATGAAAAACTTAAGAAAATTAGTCAATCTCTCACTTGGCTGTTTTTTTTTATCATAAAAAGTCTGTCGGCTTGCCCTAATTTTGACCCCTAGGCACGCCACTGATAATAGTAGTAAGAGTTTTTAACTTTGTTTTAATTATTTTGTTTTAATTTAAACTGATATTTTATTTTGGTAACTGAATTTATTTTTAAGCGAACATTTGACAGTTTGTGGTCACAGTTCTAACCTAACCTAACCTACCTTTCAGCCATTTTCATTTACTACTTCATTTTTAGCCAAGGGGTTACTTACTTCACACTTAAGTTTAGCCGGCTAAAGATGAAAAAAATTAACATTAGCCTCTCCTCAAAAATAAACGCTTCAAGTGTTTTTTATATGAAAGCCTATAGTTACCAACACAACAACAATGTTGTTGTATACAATATTTGTCATCCCACTGTTAATATTAGTCGCCAAGTCATTATTTATAGTACCTCGCCTATGATTTCAATTGGCCCTGTTCCTGTTATTCCTTGCATTTTAAAGCTCATCTAATAGAATTATCGCTAAAATAATTAATTGCTGCAAAGTTATTTTTTTGTAGCAAATAGTTAGTCGCCCTTTAACTTGTTAGTCGCCTGGAAAATAATTAGCCGATTAATAAGTTACTTAGCCCGTGCTTTGCCTTAAGACATATTGCCGTCTCTACTTGCAATTGTAGTTTGACAGTTGTGCGACAGAGACAGGAATGCCGCTTAGCCAGAGTACGTGCTAAGTGACGTTTATAGATCACTCGGCATTAGTAATTAACAGTAAATAAACCAATATTATAATAATTCAGGCTGTATTGTCCTACTACAGATCAAAGGCCTCCGTTTCCTATTTTCACACAACTCATAACAACGTAATATTTTTATCAACACATGCATTTGCACAAAAAATGCATTTACGAAGCCTGTATGTATTGTTCGAAAGTTAAAAATTACGCACCATACAACGGAATGTGCGGTAAAATAGGTACTCTCACCTAAGTACCTGTTTTACCGCATACTCCGTTGTATAGCGCCGTCGTATCCTTTAGGGTCAGTTCACACCGAGACGTGACGCGAAGCGACGCTGCGCGCACTTTTTAATATAGTGATACAAAATATAACTTTATTTACTACTCAAAAAGATACACATTTAATTGAGATAATTCGAAAATGCCTCGCGGCGTCGCGCTGCGCCTCGTGATTCCTCGCGGCGTAACGCGACGCATCACGAAGCAGCGAGGCGTGGGGCCGCCAGCGACTTCACGATGCGCCTCGCGACGTCGCGCTGCGTCTCGCGGCGCGGCGCTGCGCTGCGCAGTACGAAACCACTGACCTCTTCAAACACCGTCGCGTCGCGTCACGTCTCGCTGTGAGCTGACACTTACGGGTTTTTTTTTATTTCCATATAACAATATTGTACGGTGTTTCCGAACGTCGTCATCAACTACTCGGCGACAGTCTATATAAAGAGAGCGCTTCGAAGGAGGGGCGCATTCCTTCGCCGGTTCTCCGAGTGTACGGACGTCTTGTTATAATCACTGTTGGTTGTTATTAAGGTCACATAAGCCATTTTGCTGATTACTCTGTTATTTTCTTATTTTAAATCGTTGGAAGTTTGCAGTATTTGATTTAGCTATATTTTGTGTTAATTTTAATTATAAATAAACCGATTTTTGTTAAGTGTTTATTTTTTTTTAATAATATTCCACTTCTGAACCTAAAATCAGAAGTGGGATAAAGGACTTAAAGCCCACACTAAAGTTTTGCTATAGTTTTATAATTGTTTGCAAAAAGAAAACCGTTAACCTTTTAAATTTTGTTTTGTTCACAACTACTGCTTACTTCATTCTTTTGTTATCTTGTGTGTTTAATTGTTGTTTTAACTGTGCTAATGAGACGTACAAGGACTCCCAGTCCACGGAGGCGTCTTTCTAGAGGCGATGTGCGTAATCGGGATCGACCTACTTCTCGTAGGTCCCGCGACCACAGTGACGGTAGATCGAATCACAATTCGAACGATAGACATCGAACTTCGCGGGATGGCTTGCGTATCCAAGATCGACGTGATTCTCACAATACTGAAGTGCATCGGTCGCGTAATCGTGTCAGGCGCGAATCGCGCAGTAGGGATCGTTCTCGTCGTACCCGCCGTGTCCAATCAAGGTCACACTCGCGTACGGTTTCGCCTACTGAGGCGCGTTCTTCTAACGATGGGGCGCGTCGTGCTCGTAAAACCACGACTGTTACTCGTACACCAGATAAAATTGCGCAGCAGACCACGGAGTCTAGTACCCCTTATTCTGAGGCGTCTACCCTCGCTAATGCCTTGATGCAAGCAATTAAAACGATGCAACCCTCAAGGTCACAACATTATTATGTGTCTAATTTTGACCCATTAAGTAATGACATTGAAGCATGGTGCAAAGAGGTAGATCGTGCTAGGGAAGCTAACGGTTGGAACGATCATGAATGCTTGTCACGCGTGGCAACGTGCCTTAAGGGTGACGCTAAGGTTTGGTTAGGCGAATGGGTTTCGAATGACCGGACTTGGTCTAACTTCAAGCGTGAGTTTAAACCTCTCTGTCCTGGTAAATTAGACTATGCCAACATATTGTTCGAGGCAATGAATGCAACTTCGGATAAATACTCAAGTTACGCTGAATACGCTCGTCGTACCCTATTGCGTTTGAGAATAGTGCAGGGGATAAGCGACGACTTAAGAACCCTCATTGTAATCCGTGGTATAGACAATGCTCAGGTGCGCGCCGCTGCCGCTAATGCCAGCCTAACCTCTGACACTATTGTCTCGTTTTTATCCATTTACACCAAGCCCTTAACAGGGAAACAGGACAAGGTGGTCGAACATAAAAAACATAGCCAAGTGACGAAGTCAGGTAGCACTCCGGGTCCGAGATGCTTTAATTGTAATAAACATGGTCACGTCAGTCGCATCTGTAGGCGACCCAAGTCTAATGCATCCAGTAGTCGATCACCTTACGTGTCTTCCGATGCGAACTCCAATTCGCAACCGTCATCAAGTAACGCTTGCACATTTTGTAAAAAACCGGGACACACCGAGGACAAATGCTTCATGAAAGCGAAGTCAGAGCAACGTAATCAACGCAATGTCAATCTCTGCTCTTATCGATCTATCATTTCACAAAGCAACGATATAACTTCAGCAATCATAGAGGGTATTCCAGTAGACGTGCTCATTGATAGCGGAGCCCTAGATGTGTCTCTCATTTCTTCCAACATTTTAAAGCATTTCACTTGTCAGCCTAAGCCGAGACGTTGCGTTCTTAAGGGTCTCAGTGATAAAGAAGTGATTGCGACGTCTTACGTCACACTCACAGTAGAGTTCAGCGACATTTCGATGGAAGTAGATTTGGTAGTAGTTCCAGCGTCTTTTATGAATACGCCTATCATAATTGGAACCGACGTATTAAACCGTGACGGAATTACTTACATCCGAACTAAAGATAGACAATATCTCGCGCGCACCGACAAATGTTCATTTCTGGTTACGGAAGTTGAATATTTAGGTAGACTTATAAGTCAGGGTCAGGTTAGGCCGAGCCCACGAAAAGTGGAAGCCTTAGTGAACACCTTGCCCCTCGAAAACGTAAAGCAGGTGCGACAACTTTTAGGCCTGGCAGGTTATTTTAGGAAATATATAAAAGGCTATTCTACTAAAACTGCCCCCATTGCCGTCCTCACCCATAAAAACGTCAAATTTAACTGGACCTCCGAATGCGAAACTATTCGTTTAAGTTTAATCAGGGAGTTAACAAGCAAACCAGTTCTTTCTATCTTCAACCCAGACCTTCCTACTGAAGTCCATACGGATGCCAGTAGTATTGGATACGGCGCCGTCCTTTTACAAGTACATCTCGACTCAAAGAAACACGTAGTCGCATATTTTAGTCGGTCCACCCAGGGAGCAGAAAGGAAGTACCATTCTTACGAACTGGAGACCCTTATTGTCGTCAAAGCCCTCCAAAATTTTCGCCATTACTTAGTTGGCCTAAACTTCGTAATTGTTACCGACTGCAATGCGCTTAAGTCTACTGAGCGTAAAAAAGATCTTTTGCCCCGAGTAGCAAGGTGGTGGATCTACCTTCAAGATTTCAATTTTGCTATTGAGTATCGCAAGGGCGCAATAATACCCCATGCAGACTACTTAAGTCGCAATCCCGTTTGCGTAAATCAAATTTTGAGGCCCCGTAACTGGGCTCAGATCGCGCAGTCAGCCGACAACGAAACTCAAGATCTTATTCAGAAACTTCATGATGGCAGACTAGATACCGATCGTTATAAAATTCAAAATGGAGTCCTGTACTATAAGTACGTCCCGGTAGGTCAAGAAGCGAGGTCACTCTGTTACATACCGAAAGGGCATCGACTCAGTCTTTTGAGAGTGTTCCATGATGAACATGAACACATTAATGCGGAGAAAACCCTTGACCTTATTCTCCGACATTTTTGGTTCCCTGGTCTCAGACGATTTGTTTCGAAATATGTCTCTCATTGCCTTGTGTGTATTTCTCAAAAGAGAGTTCCTCGGGCTCCATTACAAAAAATAACTTCTTGGGAAAAACCCGACACTCCATTTAATACAGTTCATGTTGACGCTTTGGGACCCCTACCAGTTTCAGAAGGGCATAAATTCATCCTCCTCATTGTGGACGCTTTCACTAAATACACACTTCTCTATCCTATTCACCGACAAGATTCTACGGAACTTAAACGTGTCATTACTCAGGCTATTTCTTTGTTTGGAGTGCCTAAACTTATGGTCACAGACAAGGGACGCATGTTCGAGTCTAACGAGCTCGTGACATGGATTAACGAACTCGGCTGCAACCTGCACTACATCACACCGGAGATGCACCAGGCGAATGGTCAAGCGGAAAGGTACATGCGGACTGTACTCAACATGTTACGCATCCAAGCCAACCACAAAAAACTGCAGTGGTCGGAGACTCTGTGGAAACTACAACTGGTGCTGAATATCACAAGACGGAAGACTACGCAAGTATCTCCCTTGAATCTTTTAATAGGCACAGAATCTACAACTCTCGTGGTTCAAGCACTAGTACGTGATGTAGCCATCGAAGGTGCGGCACCTAACAGAGAGGCCCTACGAGAAATCACTAGAAGTAGAGCTCGTGAACTTCTCAGCAAGAACCAAATCAGGCAAGACGAGCAAGTTAACCAACGACGAAGTACGCCACGCCAATTCAATGTTGAAGACTTGGTCTTCGTAATAAAATACTCCCAGTCGGCAGGTAAACTTGACTCCGGCATGCGTGGTCCATGTAAGGTGGTAAAAGTTCTACCTAGTGGACGTTACACGCTACGTTTGCTCAGCGGCAGTTATGGAAAAACGACGCAGGCTGCTGCGCAATATATGGTGCCGTGGCGGGGTGAGTGGAGCCCTGAAACATGTGCTGCATTTTTTGAGAGTAAGTTAAGCTCATAATATTGACAGTTATGCGATTGTTGTGGCGAGCCTGTAGGGCGAACCTCACTTGTATGATAACTATCTGTTTGGTATACCTCACTTGTACGATTCACTCTACTTGTTGAGAAGCCTCAACACGTGTGATTGCGGTCAGCGTGTTGGGAAGCCTCGACACGTATGAATACGGTCTACGTGTCGGGATGCTCCACATGTTCGAATACGGTCGGCATGTGGAATGCGCTCGTACGTTTGAATACGGTCTTCGTACGAGTGGGTCTGTTTAACAGGCCATGTTACAGGATTCGCTGGTGATCGAATAATGAAATCGACCGGCGAGATTAAGGACACAAGTCTTTTTGGAAACTAACAGAAATATGCCTTGGCCTGGTTGTGTTTTATTTTCTTTTTGAGAACGATGTATGCGTGTCACATGAGTCAGAGTTGTGAAAGAACGATGAATGAATTGACTGAGCGGAGACGGACTGATTGGTCAGCGAGACTGAGTGTTTCTATTACTTATTAACCTTTTTGTTTTTAGATGAAACTAATGATAATAAGGAGATGGAAGTGCAAACGGAGTTACCTCCCACTGCGCTGTCCATGCCCTCGCTGGATGATGGCATTGAAACCGACCCACCGACCTCTCCAGTGGCGGGTCCTAGCGGGATCGCTGTAAGAAATTGCGTCGAGGACGACCCAACATCAGGAGAGGCCGTGTACGGTGTTTCCGAACGTCGTCATCAACTACTCGGCGACAGTCTATATAAAGAGAGCGCTTCGAAGGAGGGGCGCATTCCTTCGCCGGTTCTCCGAGTGTACGGACGTCTTGTTATAATCACTGTTGGTTGTTATTAAGGTCACGTAAGCCATTTTGCTGATTACTCTGTTATTTTCTTATTTTAAATCGTTGGAAGTTTGCAGTATTTGATTTAGCTATATTTTGTGTTAAGTGTTTATTTTTTTTTAATAATATTCCACTTCTGAACCTAAAAATATAATATATTGTTATATGGAAATAAAAAAAAAACTGAGAATTTCAAGGAGTTTCACGTTACGAGAATAAATAAGCTGAATGATCGAACCTCCTCCTAGGAAGCGCTTTTGCTCAATACGTCTGTCTACTATAATACTTAAGAGAAAATGAGACAAAAGATTTAGTTCTAATTTTCACCAAGCCCACGTGGCGCCTTTTGCAAATTCGCTCCATTTACATAATAGAAACGTCAAAGATTGTTGCGACTTTCCGACTGATATTTCTACACAAAATAACAATATGAGTTCAAGCGAGGAATCCGATATTAATGTGGAATCTACTCCATCTGATATCTTGAATGAGGCGCAAATGGCAGAAAGTTGTGTCTTGCTCCCAAAATCGCGAGAGCGCTGTTTAATGATTTACAATCATTTTATATTATGGAAGACTCGAAGAAATACTCAATCATTCTCTAAATGTTTTGATGGCTTATTTCAATGATTACGTGTGAAGTATAAAGCCGTCCTCAATTTATTCAATATATTCAACGGCAAAAAGCACTGACCGATCTGTATAATTTCTTATTTTTTATTAAAAATAGTCTTATGAAAAAGTTTGTTTCATTACCTATTGTACTGTTTTCACCCAAATGTGTTGAAAAACGTTGTATGAGACACGTGCGGAAATTAGTATTTACAAACTCTTGACTATGGTAAGACTCGTTTGTAAAAACCAACTTACCGCACTAGTATCATAAATAACTATTATTTATTCAATGCTTTTATGAATCCTCTTCTTTTTTTTATTTGACTTCATATTGTATTTTTGTTAAACTCTGCAAAGTAAGTAATGAAATCAGGTGTTGTTTTGGGGAAAATCCATGACGAAAAAAATGTTGTATTAAACTAGTATCAAGCACAACCTTTTCTTTTTTAGTTCTAAACTAGTATATGGCGGAATACAAACTTAATATTTTAATCTGTTATTGGAATGATGGAATTCAGACAAAATAATCAATGATTGGAATAGATAGAGGCTATTTCGGACCAATGACATCATTGTCGTATTATTCGCAGATGATATTTCCCTTATTTTTTAATTCAAACGTCAGTTAGTCAACTTTGAACAAGTGAACGATGCACTCTCTAAAGGTGTGCATTGGTTTAATGTAAATAATATTCTCCTGAATGAAAAAAGACTAAACTCATTAAATTTTCAACGTCAAATGTCAGGCAGCTAACTATCAATGTTCAAGTTAATGGAATACAGCTGGACCCTGTTGAATCGACAGTTTTTCATGGAATCACTATTGACGGTAAATTACAATTTTTCTATGTGTGGGCACATAGAAAAATTGTCAGAAAGGCTAAGTTCGGCCGCCTATGCTGTTAAAAACATTAGACAGATAACCGGAACCTGTTCGGACATTAATACTATCTTTGTTCTACAGAAAAGAGCTGCTCGAGCCATTTATAACCTAGGCCCGAGAGATTCCATTCGAGAGAAATCCAAAGATATAAATATTCTGACTGAAGCCTCACAATATGTTTTTGAAAACCTTTTGTATGTGCACAAAAATATATCAAATTTTAAGAAAATGTCCGATATTCATAGTTTAAATACTACACCACCTTCTACCCTATCTACCTACCCTACCTACTCTACCTACACTACCTACCTACCCTCCCTACCTACTACACTACCTACCTAACCTACCTAAATACCTACATACTTACATACCTACACTACCTACCCTACCTACCCTACTAATGACCGATATTCATAGTTTAAATACTACACTACTTTCTACCCTACCTACCTACCCTACCTACTCTACCTACACTACCTACCTATCCCCCCTACCTACTACACTACCTACCTAAATACCTACATACTTACATACCTACCCTACCTACCCTACCTACCCTACCTACCCTACCTACCCTACCTACCCTACCTACCCTACCTACCCTACCTACCCTACCTACCCTACCTACCCTACCTACCCTACCTACCCTACCTACCCTACCTACCCTACCTACCCTACCTACCCTACCTACCCTACCTACCCTACCTACCCTACCTACCCTACCTACCCTACTTACCCTACTAATGACCGATATTCATAGTTTAAATACCAGTAATAAACACAACCTTACTGTACTATCGAAGAACTTCATATCTAAGGAGTTTGAAAACAAAATCCCGTGAACACGATGAACACATCTTTTACCACCCCGGTTCTATAGCGGCCGAGCGCTGCAAGCAGAAATAATCCTTACGGTATATAGATATGAACTTCTTCGATGGTACATCGCACTCGTCTCCACGGAGTAGGCAACTCGTTCATGGGTCGTCAATGTATACGCTTTTACAACAAACTTCCCATTAACATTCGAAACTTACCCATTAAACGATTTAAAAGCTGTATTAAAAAACTTTGTAAAAACAGGTACTATAAAATTTTCAGATTATTTAAAAGATAATAAAGCTTGGGATTGAGCTGCTCGCTCTGCTAAGCCTTGTGATAAAACCATAAAACTTGACATTATAATTATTCAGTAAAATCATCACAACATACCAGTATTATATAAACATTGACATTGTTGAATATACAATATACAAAATGACATGATTACTCAAATAAAGTATTTTATTATTTTAAATTTTTGTGAATGTGAGGACTATGTGGATATTTTTATTATTATATTTTATTTTTTTCTTTCTCAGTTAGTTTTAATAATGGTCTCTGGCAGTTTGAGTAGTTTATGCGGCCTACCCAAATGTCCTTTCTTTTCAACTAAATGAGAAGTAAATGGTTTAATTGAAATAAATGGTTTGAGTTTGAGTTTGGTATTGTTCGTGGAGTTGAGCTCCTTAAGTTCTCAGTTGAGCTCACGATTACTGACAAATGCTTGCACTGACTGGACAGGTCCACTCAAATCTGTGTGTATCTTTTCTCAAAAGACCATTTCAGACACTAATCTACATGGTCCTCATATGGCCTGACCAAGATTATGTCTGGACTTTAAAAGACACTGTGAGTTTTTTCGGCCTTTCTTCTCAGAGTAGTCAGATAGGAAACGCCGAGCTCATCTAGCTATGCATTAACTTTTGTATGAAAGTCGATGTCCCTTACACCCTGTATTTAGGCATTACAATAAGGTGTATCTTTATATTTCTTTCACAATTTTCGTTATTACACTTAGTACTGTTTGTCTCCAAATCAAACAAAGGCTGCCTGGTAGAAAATACCTAAGGCATTAACATTAACTCCGCCTCTGCATATTTGTGTGCTTGAAGTATTAAATAAATAAATAAAACGGGCATAAAACCTAAGGGTTCTATGCCCGTTTTATTTATTTTGAAGAATTGTTGTTAACATCCCTATTAGGATTAGAGGTAAGCCTGTACCCCTAATAAGGACGTTAAAAACAATTCTTTTTTTTTTGTATGGCAGCTGTATTATTACAAAATATTGGACACGTATTTTTTTTTTTACGTAATCGAAAGATTACGGCAAATCAAAAGATAATGTGGCATCACGTCACTCTCCGGTAGATTTTATACCGAATTGTGACGTAGCGAGCCCCCACTCTCCAACTTTAATGCGTTTTATCTAAATCATTTTTTATTAATATGATAAAGCAAAAAATATGTGTCCAATATTTTTTTATTATCTGTCTGACGGTAGTTTTTTTTCCCCAGTCAACATCTCTATTATCGCCGCTCTCCTTCTAGTCTTCCCCGTGAAGGAGTGGCGCTGACCACAACTTAGTTGGAAAAAGCTAGACAGATGATGAACTGTATGAAGTTACGTCCCTTCACAGTATTCAGTTATTCGTAGGTGACATCCAATTGATACAGGCAAGAAAATAGCGTTGGTACAGAAACTACCATCAGTAATAAAAGGAGAACAAAGTTATGCCCGGTTTAAAAAGTTACTAAAAGCCCACACAATTAATACATACAAATAAGTAAAAAAAAAAAAAAAAACAACAATATCTACACAAAATATATATATATATATATATAATATAAATCATGTATGTACTAAAAATTTATATATAATACTATAAACTAAAAACAAAATGATAACAAATCTGCTTATAGCAGACTATGCCATCAATGCCACATCCAGTAAAAATCAAACCACATCCATGTTGTGTTTTGTTAAACATAAGATCGAGTTTAGGCTATTATTTATCTGTGTACCCACATAATCTGTGCGCCCTAATTATAAATTGTTTTAAGTGTGTTTCTCAGTAAGTGAATTTATGTAATTCTTGTGAGAATAAAGTTGTTCTTAAACCATAACTTTTTCTTGCAAAAACTGCCTTTAAAACGGAGTCTAAGGTACAGTTTTGTATTAAAACTTTACCATAGTCGGAATAAAGTTCAAAATACGAAGTGGCTCGGTTTAAGATTAAATTATCGTATTGTAAAGTTACTACAATGTTTACAATCAATCTGCCGATCTGTGGGAACCTTCTGGTTATGGAGACATACCAGGTACGGAGGTAACCAGAAAGTTCCCAGATATGGCTCAGTACAAAAAAAATATGGCTTTGACAAGGGTTACAAGTGAGAAGTGACTCTCAGCTTCATTATGCATCTTTTTACACCAGTTATTTAGGCATTATATGTAGATGACACACTCGGTTTGTTAGTAAAAATGGACTTAAAACCCTCACCTGTCCCCCTTATTATCGCTGCTCTTCTCCTTGTCTTCTCCATTAAACTTGTAGTAGGAGGTGGTGGGCGTTTGCGTGGACGCCACGAGGCAGTAGGTCTTGGACTCCAGGTGGAACGTCACGAAGTGCGGCGTCACGCGCAGCGGCACCTTGCGCACCGGCCACGCCGCGTCGTACGACAAGTGCGTGGGCAGCGCGCTGATGCGCAGCGACGCCTGCGGACAGGCGGGTTGTATGTTTTGACAATTCTCAGTTACAGTTTGGAGTTCAGTTTTGTGCCTGGTCGATGGCTATAGGCTGATAGGGGAGAATGGATGAAGAAAATGTGTTGCGCCGACCCCGAGTAACATCCGAGAAGGGCAGGAAGATGATGATGATGAGTAAGCTCGCGCCCTATAACATGGGACTTATTTTCCCATTTCCTAGGACTAACTACTGACACAACTTACCTTAGCATTAAAATACAAGAATCCCTGTGGACAGTTGGTGTTGTTGAAGGGCGCGAAGGTGGCGACGGGCGCCTCCTCCGTGCACAGAGCGTGCAGGCGCAGCTCGCCGCGCGCCGACAGGAACAGGAAGTATGGCGACACGCCGCAGATAAACACTCCGTTGTAACCGCCCACGTTACCTAAGACACGCGGGTAAAATTGATCAAAATAAAACTTATTCGCAAAATAAAATAATATTGTATGGGTTATGTTATTTAAGAGTTTATTTAAGGACCACGCTACCGCATTAGGAATTTCCTGTAATGATAACAGTGTTTGTGATAAATAAATAATTCCAAAAAAAGAACCCTATAAAGTCAAAAGTGGCTTTTCATCACATCTATTTAAAAAGAGCTAGTTTGTTCTTCGTAAACAGGGACCAAAACAGCTCTTTAATCCCTAGGGACCAAAAGCGATTTGAATTTGGAATGTGGATATTGTTAGTAAAAGTTCCAATCACCAAAGAGATCTATCACGAACATTGTATGAACAAGTAACATTCTGTATGATAAAATAAACCAAGAGCGAAGCAAATTAAAAAAAAAAGTTTGTAAAATAAACGCGCGAAATGCATTCCAGCTTCGTTCGTAATTGTTTACTGAAATTCGGATTTTACGTTTTAATAATGAGGGTCTTCCTCAAGTAGTGAGTATGAAATAAATAAACGTAGGTCCTATTCTTATTCATAAGTTACACTTACTTATTTTCTCATAGAGGGTGATAAAAAGTAGTGTCCGCCTCGGGAGCAACACTATTTTAAGCTCGAGTGATGTACTTTTTACAAAAGTTTTTTTTTTTTTTTTTGTATTATCGACTAAGTAATAACAGCCGCACGGGTCGATCCATAAGTTACGCTTGCCAGGGTTGGTGCGTGGATAGGTGACCATCTTTACATACCGAGACTCCTCCGTGCCTCGGAAAGCACTGGTCCCGGCTGTCATTCGTGAATATTTGACAGTCGTTACGGGTCTTCAGAAGCCCGAAAGTCCGACAACCAGTCTTACCAAGGGGTATTTATTACCCAGTTACTGGGTTATGGAGGTCAGATAGGCAGTCGCTCCATGTAAAATACTGGTATTCAGCTGCATCCGGTTAGACTGGAAGCCGACCACAACATAGTTGGGAAAATGCTGGGCAGATTGATTGAATAAGATTTTTCATACAAACGAAATCCCCACTTTTCGCCCCTTAAAGGTGGAATTTTCAAAAACCCCTTCTTAGTGCTCCCCTATATTATAAAAGCTGGGTGCAAAATGTCACGTTCCTAGTCCCAGTAGTTGCGGCTCTGCGTTAATACGTCAGTCAGTTTCTCCTTTTATATAGATTATCAATATTTGGGGTTGAAACCCTAGGGTCTTAGTGCTCATGGTTTGTTCAATGAAATCTCCAAACGGCTGGTTGACACTTCCCGTGACCCAAGGGCTGGCTTTTACCTTGGCCAGAGGCTAAGCATTGCCATACAACGTGGCAATGCGGCCAGTCTCTTGGGTACACTACCAGTCGACAGTGATGCGGATGAATTTTTCGATGCTATATTTTAGTTTGTGTAATACTTAGTTAGTTGTATACACATAGTTTAGATAGTCCCTATTGCTTATGTTAATTATTAATAAGACAAAATGATTAAATTAAAATGAAATGTCCACCAGAATTGTTCTACACGTAAAGTATAATTAAAACCTAATTATAAATGCGAAGGTGAGTTTGTTTGATTGTTACGCTTTCAAACTAAACAGCTGAACGAATTTGGATGAAATTTGGCACATGGGTAGACCATGACTCGGAGAAGAACAAAGGCTACTTTTCATCCTGGATTACAGACGAAGTCGCGGACAACAGCTTTAGTCATATTTTCAAGATGCTTATAAATAAATAACAAGTATTATTATTTTTTACAAAACATTAAAAAACATGTTTGATATTCATACTATACGTGAACCTAAAGTTTTCATAATAAATAAATATTATTATTTTGTTTATTCATTCGCAAGGTGATTTTATACACCATCAATACGTGGGACACATTGAAAGTACTTAGAAAAAAAAAACGAATGAAGCATTAAATTGTTAAAACCCTACTGTTTTTCGAAATATTCACCGTCGCATTCGATAGAACAACTGACTTACGGACCAAACGTTCACGGCGTCTGACGGCGTTTTTGTCTTCGGTCAAATTATGGGGTCCATCTAGTACATAAATAGCTTCCTGACGCTTAAATGCTCATGTAAGATTTTTTGCACCTGACTCATACCAATGCCTAAGCTTGCCCGAATCTGTAGGTAGGTCACTCTCTTATTGGCCTCTATCGTGCGCCGCAGAGTAATTATGTTATTGTAGTCTGTTGTCGCCGTTGCAGGACGTCCCTCACGCAAGTCATCATTAAGATTCCTACGACCACGCTTAAACTCATTAAACCAGTTGTAAACAGTGGCACGTGATTTGGCTTCATCATGAAAGGTTAATCGAAGTCTATCATTACTTTGTTGTTGACTAAAACTACAGCGAAAGTCGTAATAGATCATAGAAGGACAAATTTCTCGCGTTAAATTAATTAAGACACGCTACACGCACTTTTCAAATTGCCGCCAATTTATAGGTATAAATGACAGATGAATTCAATATAAATTATCAGGTTCAAAGAGTTCTAAATTCAAAATTTAAATTAAGTTCTCATTGCATTTGTTTCTAACCAGTCAGTTCTAAAAACTTTCAATGTTACCCTTGTACAATACGGGCGATAAAACTTAGCAGTTCCGAACTTCACGCAGAAAGTTGCGCAATAACATTATTTAAAAACCAAATAGTGACATGAGGCGAGTATGAGTAAGAGAACATGCGCGAAATTTCGTGCCTATATTCAGACCGGCCAATTTGTAGTAATGACAGAAGCGGAGCTGGATGCGAGAAGCACAGAACCGGTCGAAGTGGTGGTGCTTGGGGGAAGCCTATGTCCAGCAGTGGACGTCTTTCGGCTGAATGAAGAATAGTAATGACGTAAAAAAGTATGTGAGAGACGTCAATGAGATCACCCTTGTAACTCTCTAAGTCCGTCAACGAAGATCCGAAGTAGTTCGAATGTTCGGAGTGAACCATACTCCCGATTAATTAACGTTTTCGGACGGGCAATAACACATCGGGAGTAGGGACAACTGTCAAATCAAAGTCAAATCGTGTTTTCATTAATTCTTAGGTCGGACCGCAATCTTATCTCCGTAGGTGATAACGAGTAGGAATTACACGCAATTTCGGCCTAAACTACTGATGTCCTGCTTAGGGAGTAAATCTCCTGTGACGATATCGTCCGATTTTTCGGTTTTTATTATTCCACTCCGAAACCAAGCAGTTAAAAAAAGGTATTGTCTTTTTATATTTTTATTTTAAAATCAAGTCTTTGGCATATTCATTTTAAAATGTCATTTCCTAATGAAAAACTTGTTCATGCGCGCTTACGACTACTATTATAATATTATTATAATTCTAATATACTAATATTATAAATGCGAAAGTAACTACGTCTGTTTGTCCGTCACTCGGTTCACGCCTAAACGGTTGAACGGAACAGGGTGTAAAGTTCACTCATACTCTATAGAAAATAGGATCCTCCGACCCGACACGGGTGTGTCTGGCGGGCAACTGCCCAATTAATGAAGTCGGGAGCTTGTATATATGTCGATCGCGTGGTAAACTCTAATTGCGCGATGCAAGATTTGTGTGACGTCGGGATGTTGTGTGACGTCAGGTTTTTTTGATGCGAAGTTCGCATGCGGCGATGTTGATGCCGCCACACAGCTATAGACCATGACTTGGGTTAGGTTTTTATCCCGGTAATACGCTCCCGTGGCCAAGGTGGCAATAGTGACCAACCTCCACGCGGGCGAAACTGGGGGCAGGCGTTATTCGAGAGAAAAATGCAAAAACCTATAAAACCTGCTCCATAGGACAATTTAGAGTCTAGACAAAATCAAACTGGTTGCTAATTTAACTTTATAATTTATTATTTTTATGATTAATTTATGATTTTACATTCTGTGATTACTTGTTAAAATTTTAGGACTATCGTATACTTTTACAATGTTTGTAAATATGTGAGCACCATGTATCTATCACATAATAAATGTCATTGCTTCATTTTTAAAGGCTCTCGCAAACAGGCGCGACGCGACACCAGGAATTGTACTACCGTGAAGTACTAAGAAATTGTTCTATTAGAGTCGCTGTTTGCGGGCCTTAATTCTTTTTACCTATTGTTGAAAAGTAATCTTATACTAGGTACATCGTCTTCACATATAATTAATGTATGCAAAATATTATAAAACATTTTAAAAGAGTAACCATACAAAAACTACCTTTTGGAATAAATTCATTTTTTTTTGTAAAATAATTATTTTGACGTTCCAAGGTACCTTTTATGTGTCTAATAAAAAAAAAAAATTGACTTTGATTTAAAAAAACTATTGTAAGTAATCTATTGTGTATTCATTATGCTATTACCTGCGACCTGCCCCTGCTTCGCACAGTTTTTACGACTTGTCAGGACATCGAGATTTTTTATTTTATGTAAAACTACTACACTACTATATTTACTACTTACTACTTACTATTTTATGTAAGTAAAGTAATATTGTGGGCACACATAAACCTTCCGCAATAAATTTCTCTAAATGATGTTAAAAACCCCATCAAAATCCGTTGCGTAGTTTATACGACACGAAAAGCGACATTGATTTACAATGTGTATAGAATAACTAGCTGCGCCCCGCGGTTTCACCCGTATAAGTCTCGATCCCGTGGGAATATCGGGATAAAAAGTATCCTATGTCCTAACCCAGATCATGCTCTACCCGTATGCGAAATTTCAACCAAATCCGTCTAGCAGTTTTAGCGTGAAAGTGTAACAAAGAAACTCACTTTCGCATTTATAATAATAGTTGATTAAACCCCTTTTTTAATTTGTTCCACTATTGCGTTAAAATATTGAAAACCTAGCGAATGGTAAATGACTTACTGAAATATCGGCACTGTCGCACATTCTCCTTCAACAGTGCGGTCTCGTAGGAGTCCTCCGGCGTCGTCAAAGGCGCCGCACTGTACCCGAATGGGAAGGATACGCGCGAACGACTGAAGCGGAGTTTCAAGTTGCCTCGGGGATATTTGTAAGCCTAGGAATGTTTAAATAAAATCTTATACGTCGGCTATGGAAAACAAAATAACAATAAAAATATTCAATTGATCCTCTACAAACTTTACCTTCTAATGATGTACGATTTTTAGGGTTCCGTACGTCAAAAGGAAAAAAAACGGAACCTTTATAGGATTACTTCGTTGTCCGTCTGTCTGTCAGTCTGCCAAGACCCATTTTCTCAGTAACGCGTGGAGGAATCAAGCTTCTAAGTCAACGCAACAAAAAATTGCGGTCATATATGCGATATATTTTGATACTTGCAAATAAATCAATACATATATATCAATACATATAAATACTTCCCGTTGACCTACAATCATGAAATTTGGCAAAAACCAAGGTCTCAGAGCACAAGTAAAGGAAGAAGTCCAAAAATAATTAATTTGTAGTTTTAGCAACATCATTTGCAGTTGGAGAATAGACCGTGGCGTATATCGATGTAGGGGAGAACAGTTTTTCAAGTACAATGTTAATTTTGTTTTTGGGATAAATTCATCCCAACTACGGAACCCTTCATTGTGCGTGGTCCGACACGCACTTGGCCGGTTTTTTAAATACACGTGCCTATTTTTAATCTTCTGGTTTTTTTTCGAAGTTATTTGCAGTATCTAAGTGCACCGCGACCAAATGGGTAATAGTACTAATAGTAACCGGAGGTACTGCTCGATTTTTGCAGTAAATTGAATGCCAAATAAACATTGCTAGTAGTTCTTTATTATTCAATAATCATCAAAATGAGAGGTAGTCGCCGCACCCAAGAGGGAATTTAATTTAGCAACTGAAAGAAATTATTCACGAAAAAAACGCAAATTCAACAAAATTACATAAAATACACATATACAAAGTAGCCAAAAGCCTCGTATTCAAGCTGTAGAAGTTTGATAATTTCATCTATGGCTTGATATGATTTTACGTTGCCTCATCTGTGTTAAGACTTCGTAGAGTATAAATGTTCTGTGGTTACGCCACTGGCAAATGACAACAAACAAACAATCGTAACAAAAACAAAATGCCGATAGCAGAACCTAGTAGCCGAGGTAGGTAGTAAAGAGGGCCTACTGGTGTGACCGTCAGACTACCAAATCATAGGTCTTGACTCACCTCTGACTTTTCGGATTCATGTCCGTATTGTAAAATTATCACTTGCTCCAAAAACGGTGAATCGTGAGGGAGGCTTCACATGCCAGAGAGATATTTCTCGACGGCATGTGAAGCCAAGTCAGAGGCCATGGGCGGCTTTAAAACTCTGACATCAGGTCACTAACCACACGAATAGAATAAGAGGAGGGAATCGAACAGGGGGTTACAAGCATGTCAAAAAAAACTTTATATACCCTTCTTACCTGGTATATCATGAGCTGGTCTTCGCACCTCATGAGCATCAGGACCCTGGTTCCTTTATGTCCTACTCCTACAACCAGCAGTTCCCTGCACTTATCGGCATCAGTGTTTTGTCCACCACTGCTCAGTTCTTCATCTTCGACGCCACTGCTGGGAATGGGGACTGATTCAAGACTGTCAGCTAGGATCTGTGGAAGCGAAGAAGTTTGAGGAAATGAGAAAGTGTGATATAGTAAAGGCTATGCTCTGTTCTAAAAGTATCTAAAGTAAATGTAAACAAATCGATCAGAAAACGTACCTGTTGATGCCAATTCGTAATGCCATTTACAAATTGAGCGCTTTGATTTGATTATCGGAATAATTAAACTCGAAATTCTAATTTAAAATCACCATAAAGATGCTTATCATTTGACAATTTTCTTCAATGATATTTCAATTACAATTTAATCATTTTATTCAAACAATGATTCTTGGATAAAGTTATGGGTTTTAAAGTTGAAACCTTCTAAATACAGGTGAAAGTGTTAATAATTCCCTTAAGGGTACGCTAGTCGGCCATTCTTCCATAAAAAACTTAGTATGGTGATTACTCGTCTGTTTGACGGTGTACGTTCATAACTAAAATTATATAAATTTGTCTTGTCATTTATCTAGCCCTGTATGGAAGCAGAATTGGAAAAAAGAATTGGTTTGGAAGTTATGAGCATCGAAACTTCCATAATTCAACACTAATTTTAACTCGTCTTTGGGTGTAAATAAATAACTTGTGTAGTAAGAAAATGGCAAAATAGAAACCTTAGAGGAATAAATAATTTATTCAGTAGTTCTAATAATTTTATTTTGAGTAAATATATCCAGTAGCTTTTTCATGATATGTATACGCCCAAAGGTATGTTCATAAAATTTTACGCGCTCGTTTTCGTTATAAATCATCGACTATTTCACTAAATAAATTAATCAATATATAAATAAAACTAAATAAATAATTAGTCTAATTAGCAAGCATCACGCCCACAAACGAGTTCGAGCCGTCGACTAGTGTACCCTTAAGTGACTGTATTGGGATGTAATGTTCAACAGTGAAAAAGTTATGTAATTATTATGATTGCGTAAGAATTAGACCTGGACAGACTATAGGTTACACACAAGCTAGCATGCGAGCTATCCTAATCAGTAGAGAAGTACAGTAGAGCTACTCGCACCATGTGACCGCATTATACGAGTTACTGTCATGTGCGGGTCGGATAGTAGCTCGCATCCAAATTATACTTCAAATGTTATTTTTTTACAAACTCTGTCATAGTGGACAGAGAGAGGTGGAAGGAGACTGGCCGTTGCAGTGGGACAATAATGGATTATATATATTTTTAATTTTTTTATTCCTACATGCAAGTTAAAATTCCATTGCAACTGAAGATTAACTGCGGTTGAGTATTCAAGTTTATACTATTATTTTCAAAGCATGTCGTAAGATATTCAAAGTCAGTAATAGTAAATTATTCATCGACTTTGTTTCATACAATTTTTTAGGTTCGGTTCCAAATTCAAATCATATTACTGAACCAGCGAGTTATAATGAAATTCAAATTTAATACCATATTATTGTCCAGTTTGCCCCAGGTATATAATGACTTACTTTAGGCTAGGTTTGCTTGACATATAATTTAACATTATCGAGCAGGTGGTGTGAAATCTATGTTACTTTGTTGTGTATGTTAAACGCTTATGAGCATCGAAATGGAAAGACAAGTGAGTAAAAATTAAAAAAGAAATGGTTTGTGAACAAATACAAAAAAAGCAGCTGTCTAGTGCCAGGTCAGCAGCGTACTGTGTGGTGGACTTATTGAAGGGCAACACACAACTTAACTTCGAACACACTAGTTCGAGATAAAAACAAATTATGAATTGGCGTTAATAAAACAAAGTTAAAAATAATCTGTTTAACTTTATATTTTCTCTTTTTTTTTTAACCTTGTTCTATCGAAGACCGTTTTAACGCAAAAATTAAGACTTATTATCTGGTAGCTGCCACGGCTTATTTTAATTATTTTATTTTTGTATTGTTTTTTTGTTTCTATTTGCTGCAGGTATTCTGGACGCTTTTAACGCGTACGTCTTTTTTTTACATCGTTCTCACATATAATTATAAATTCAAAATGAATGACTGAATTATATTTTTGTAACAATATAATTTAAAAGTGTGTCCGTGGAGTTTCCTGCCCGTTCTTCTCCATAAGTACCTACTACGCTTTGGAATGAGCTTCATATTAATGACTGCCCGACTCCTTGACAATTCAAGAGTGCCTGTAAATCACAAGTAGTCAAAGCATTTACGAGTAGGTATTTTAATTAAACCTAATTAAAATACCTAAATGCTTAGAGTTTGCGTTTGAATTGAAAGCACACGGGACTCCTTATTAACAGTCACCTAACCATAGATACATATACATTTTTATTATAACCAAAGATAACAGAAGAACAAAATATATCAACTGTTGAAGCTCATTTCAGTAGGTTTAAAAGTTATACGAACAAAAATACAGTCCACGTTTCTTTATAAAGTAATAGCTAGTCGCCAACCGTATCAAAAAGGATGTAAGGATATTTTGTAAGTTAGTTTCCAATAAACACATAATCAAAGACAGACCCGTGTTTTCCCGAGTCAACTACTCGCCAAACAAAATTGAACCCTAATCTACACAACATAATGGTCATAATAGAGCTGGATCATTAGTGAAGTTAATATAGAAATATGTAGAAACTCCTCCTTTTTTTAATTCGGTTAAAAAACCATATTCCATCAGAGATAAGAAGCCAGTGATTGAATCGTTAATCGTATACAAAGTAATTAGGAGTGATTTAATAAAAATCCTTGGCATTAAGTTTTGCATCCTAGTCATCAGTCGTGCATAATGAAGATTTACGTACTTAAACAGTAAAATATATGTAAGATGGCCGAAGAAGCACTTGGTATATTAGAAGATACGGCAAGATACGACAGAGTTACTTAAGAAAACACAAATAAGCTTACGAAAAATGTCCTAAACAGCGTTTGACCAAAGGATACACTCAATCTAGAATTCAGTGCCTCGAAGAATACCGGAAAACATTCAACGGGTACAAACATTCAAGACTTAACAAGGAAAACACCGAGATAAACTTAATTTGTTGCCATACCTATTTCGTCAATAAGGATTTTTTTATTTGCGAAGATCTTTATTTGAGTCTGTTGGGTGAATTACGTAATATGTTAGAAAAGATAACAACAAAATCATCGCAATCGATGAACATCGATAATGCGGACGAAGATAACCAACAAACACAGGTGAGACTGCCAAGTATAACGATACCTACATTTTCTGGAATCAACCGGCCCGCGTTTAAAGATTTATATGTTGCGTTAGTAAATGATAACAAGTCACTAAACAACGTTAAAAAATTTCATTATTTGATGACTAGCATCAGTGGTCAAGCAGCAATGCTACTTAAGGATACACAAGTAACTGAAAGTAAATATTTACAAGCATGAGAAACATTGAGGAATCGTTACAGCAATAGAAGATTGATAGACTCCTGGGATCCTATAATCATATTTCTGGTCGTACAGAAGCTGGACCCGGAGTCCCACAAGGACTGGGAAGAGTGCGCCTACGAGGGTAATTCAGAGATTTACCTACGTGGAATGAGTTGAAGTCATTTCTAGATGGCAAAATTTTCTGGAGAGCGCGGTATATTCCATGGTTCAACTAATGTAAAGGAAAACACTTGTATAATATGTAAAGATAATCATTCCCTGTCTCACTGCAAGTTGCTTGCGAAGATGCGACCTTTAGAACGATTTGACAAATAACAAATAACTTTAATTTCGGAAGTCGGTGTCTTCGGATCTGTATTTTGGTTTTATGAATTTTTAATTAAAGTTACTTTTCACTATGTAGTATGTTCTTTTTTAATTCGTTTTTTTTTTACTTTTTTATTTCTCACTTTTTTGTAATGGTACCAATTCGTATACCAGTACTTGCTATGTAAACAACAGTGACAGAAAGTATTATAACATCATCAAGATACACAAAGTGGATTGAATACTTATTATAGAAAGAAGGAACTCAAAAACTACCCAAGCAAAGTTAACAATAAGTTAATAGTTATAGGACCACCGCACAAGCTTCCCCGAACAAATGAAAAAAAAAAAAAAAAAAATGTCCACAATGGACCAAAATGTCGATGAACATACATAAAAAAGAGAAAAAAAATAGAACGCGTTTGTGCGTCACCATTGAAAACACAGGAAAACCTAGAATAATATAAACAAGTTTGGAATTTAGTGAAATAGTTTTGCGAGCCCCCACGGGTGCTATGTGCATCGACGGACATCTGGAGGCCTAGTTTCGGCCTTGTATGTTAAGGGGTTTGGTTTCCGCACTTAGTCCGTCAAGTGGACCATTGTGCGTGGGCAATAGTGGCCATAGTTTCAGCCTTAGTTACGGGCGCTTCGTACTCTGTTTCACTTACGGACATGCCGTTAGCTAGACGGAGAAAAAAGCGCCCGTAACTTCAGCCGAAACTACGGATTTAGCTTAGGGTGTAGACCCTCTGTTCACAGATACATTTACGTAAACGAAAAGTGAATCAATAAAAACTCGCTATTAATATAAATTTGTTACCTCTTTAGGAACGAGTTTTACAACTCGATTTAATTATAATACGTATAGATATAGATAGATGACTCTTTTGTCCGTTTTGCAGCGTTTGAATAAAATAACTATTGGTCCATCGACAGTTTCGGAAGCAACACCTTTCTACACGTTGACTAGTGAGATACAATTAATTACCTACTGTTGCCAGACCCAACAGTGTGGCAGTGCTTTAAGTGAAGCTGTTCACAATTACTTTTTCGTAACCTTAACGTGAATTGATTGAACCTGTGCAAGTGATGTTCGCCTGACAACGGCTCCAGAGTGCGCGCTTCTACAGAGATTGAAGACACTGAGTAACTATCGGTTACTCTCCCGTTCACTACACTCCACAAGACGTATGCGCTGACAACGTTACGATTACGCATAAAAGCCCGAAATTCTGTCAACTAGTCAGGTTCTTGCCAAGGGGCATCGAGTTACCCAATAATTGGGTTGTGGAGGTCAGACATTGGAGCTGCATCCGATTACACTGCAAGCCGACCCCAACATACTTGCGAAAAGGCTAGGCAGATGATGGTGAACAATAATTATTGATTATACTTCCTTCACTACATTGTACATTACGCGAGGCACGTATTTACCTTCTAAGAAAACATCACCCTATTGTTACCGTGGACATCCGTTTGACTACCTAAGATAATATAATAACAAACAGGAAACAAAAAATTATAATTAATTTTAAGTTCTAAAATACAGTGTAAGAACTAATTGTCTTTAATTTGTTTAGTAGCGTTTGGTTTTAAAACTATTGTTCCATCGTCAGTTTCGGAAGTAACACCAAAATTAAAAATTTGTAATAATTCTGAAAGTCGTTAATATGGAGGATCCTGGAAGTGAACAAAAATCAGTAAGTACTTTTATGTGTGCCAATAGGAGTGGCTCATTTCCTGACCGGACTACTTTAGAAACTGTGAAATGGATATACCAGATGTCTTATGCTCGGGAATTGTACGAACTACTAGAGAGTTCTACAAACTACATTGTGTTTGTGCTGACCCTGGCTACGTTGATATACGGACTCACGTCATGGTGCATGATAAAAAAGTTCCGTAATTACAGAAACTATGTGTGCCTCAATGCAATTTTAGCAAACTTCTTAATCTCTTCACTGATGCAGATCTCAAATTATATCAGTGAAAGTACCTCACTGGACATGGGTCAAGGATGTATGTTTGCCATTATCACTTTATATCTATTAATGTACATAACAACAGTCAAGCATCACTGGCTGATAGTTATATGCCACATGTTCTATATAGACATTGTAAAAGTTTTCAATGCGCATATACGACGGAAATATTTGAAAAGTGGCCTCTTTGGTTGGGTTCTGTCTTTAATATCAACGCTTATTCATTTATTGGTTACTTCAGAATATTTTTTTGAATCTGATTTAAATCCAAGCGATGTGGGATTTATTATTTTTATTTTAACTATGGCAGTAAATTGTTTACTTTACATTTTAATTGTATATTCACTTTTTTGTGGTTCGAACACCAGCGTTCCTTCAGCTATCAACAACTGGCGTCGCTTGTACTACGTCACTTTAGTATTCACATTGGGCGAATTCTCAATGTTGTCTTTTCATGTTATTTCGTTTATGAATAACACAGACATATTATCAACAAAGGACTTACAAAATAAAATATATCGTTTATATTCATCGGAATCGGCAAACGTATTGGATGATTATAAAACAATAGATAGAAATAAAATAGAAAGCCAAATCGATTTTTTTATACAGGTAATAATGTATATCTTAGGCCCATTATTATTGAACGGTTATTTGGTTTTTGTAAAGAGTCATCGAGAAATGTGGCGTGAATTGTATATAAAGACATTAAATCGTCTGTCGTTATCAGCAAGGGATCACCATATCGTGGTGCATGAGAGAGTTACTCGTCAGCCTGAAGGCTCCCAAACGCAAACAGTCGTGACGCGAATCTAATAGCACAATTTCTATAAAAACTTCAGGAAATAGTTCTACCAGAATCGCGTCGCACTGTTGCGTCGCGCGTGTCTGCGGACCTTGGTGATAGCCGACCGGCGGCGGTCGTTGATATATAAATCATGTATTTTTGTATGAATAATTAATTGAAGACTTACGAGTTTGTTCACTTCCACCACATATCAATAAATAAGTTTAGCGCTAAACGACTTTTAAAGTCATTCTATTTCATTCTCTACACTCTTCTCTTTCTTGCTCTACACAGAATGTAATGTGCTTACAGTACGGCAGTTGTTTATTTTGAACATAATACTACACCAGCACACTGCACTTCCTTTCGACCCTATACCTTCTGACAAGAGAAGGAAGGACTTGGTTTGCACACAGTCCCAAACTAGACATGCTTTTGCTCATCGTTTTTATTTATTTTTAGGACCTTTTCTTTATAATAGGCTCAACAAGGCTCTTAGCTTCTATAGTGTAAGATACAAACAGTGCAACAACTTGGTATTAGAATATTTAGCTAGAAGTTGTTCTGTGTCTGTGTAATTAAGTATAATTACACAGACACAGAACAACTTCTAGAAATATTGTCCTGATGATATTTGACCCTTCTTAAGTGTTTATTTTTGTATAATTTACATAAGTTTAGTTTTACGTTTAAATGTATCAAGATAAGCTTTTTCTCGTAGTTATAGGTTTATTTTAAATTTTACTGTCCTAAATGAAATATTTTTGTAAAGTGATTGCCTGAAACACAGGTTAAATTAACCTAGCTCGGGCGGGTCGCTACCTAACATTGCAATTTCCAAACCATCATTACTTGCACTTTTATTTATAATATCTTAGTTTTAGTTTACCTTTAGGCACTTTAATTATATGGAAAATCTTTTTACTGTTGGCTAGATGTACACTTTTTGTAATCGTTTTTTATATGAATAAATTATTATTATTATTATTATTATTATTCAATTCATTGTAAGAATTTCATGGAAAAACAATTTAATCTTTTTCCAAAGAATTCTCTATAAGTAGGTATCTATTTTTATCCAAAATATTTAAAAGTAGGAAGTAGTAAGTTCCTTCGATTTAGTAAGTCTGCAAGTGTCGGAATTGTAAAAAAAAATACGTTTTATTTTTTTATTTATTATTACAGTCCTTAACCTTAATTAACGTGTTTTAATTTAATTCATTGAATACAAAATACTTCTTTAGTTAAACATTGTATTTAATGAATGTGTATATTTGAACCTACTTTTAATGTTTTTTAGATTTTATTTTGCTATTCTAATGTAATAATTTGTTTCAAACAATTGATGCAGAACATTCAGTTGATGTTACTATTTTATCTTGTTTCACCTTAAGATTGCTATTCATTCAACTGTTTTATAATTGTTTAATTATCTTAATAAGTGTTAAAGTAGTTCCAGTAAACATTTGTTTATTATTGTGCATTTTATTTTGTTATTATTTTCCTTTATTTAACTATATACATATAAATTATATTTTTAAATATTAGAATAAAAAATTAAAAACATTTAAAAATATAAAAAATAGTGTTCCGCCGGTGTCGGGAGCAGGGTCCAAGCTACCGGTGGTTAGGGCTGCAGAGACAGGAACCTCCTCACAATACGAGCCGTATCGAGGAGTACTGCCTTCTGAATCAGGCCCTTGATCCAACCGCCTAATGAGAGCCTCGAGAGATGTTGGTCGAGGCTTTCGGCCATCAGGCCATTGGCCGTTACGACAATCGGCACAATGATAGCGGAGCACACGTTCCACATGTCGACAACCTCGTGCGCTAAGTCGAGATATTTTATTTGTTTCTCTTTCTCAGCTTTCACGAGGTTCTCGTCATGTGGAATGGTAACATCTACTATCATTGCGCGGCGCGCTAATCGGTCTATCACTACTATATCAGGCTTATTGGCAACAATAGTCCTGTCTGTAATGATAGACCGATCCCAGTACAACGTGACATGGTCATTTTCGAGAACTGGGTCGGGCACATACTTGTAGTACGGTACCTCAGAATCCACAAGTTTATATTTCAAAGCAAGTTGCTGGTGAATAATCCTGGCCACTTGGTTATGCCTGTGCAAGTACTCGCCGTTAGCCAGACGAGAACAACCAGAGATAATATGTCTGATGGACTCACCTGGACGGTGGCATGCCCGACACACGTCAACCGTCCCATCCTTCATAATATATTTTCGGTAGTTATTCGTCAAGATAACTTCGTCCATAATTGCACAGACGAAACCTTCAGTTTCCCCGAAAAGGTCACCAAAACGTAGCCAGGATACGGACGCTAGGAAATCTACACCGGGCTGATGAAGAGCCCGATAGAAGCGCCCGTGAAGCTCCTTGCTTTGCCATACTTCCTTGCGGTCCTCTGTAGTAAGTACCACAGGTTTGCGCCAGTTCTCTTTAGCCATGGAGAGCGGGGTGAGCCCCTTGTCCACTGCGACCACATCACGGTGCATACTCACTTCGGCTTTTAAGAAATATTCCCTGAGGCTGCACACCTCGCGGTTGTGGAGGGTCTTCGCATTTAAAAAGCCTCGACCCCCGCATTTCCGCGGGATGTACAGTCTCATCACCGATGAACGTGGGTGATGCATCCGGTTTGCGGTCAGTAGTGTACGGACCCTCCTGTCCAGGGCGTCGAGTTCGGTCTGAGTCCATTTGAGTATGCCGAAAGAGTACATCAAAACCGGCATGACCCAACCGTTGAAGGCGCGCACCTTGTTTCCGCCCGAAAGAAGACTAATTAATACCTTCTTCAGGCGACCAAAGAAGCGCTCCTTCAACGATTGCTTCATGTCAGCAACGTTGATGCCTAACGCTTCCGACATACCCAAATACTTATAGCTTTCGGCTGAGGAGAGTGATCTAAGGTGTATGGCGTCCGTGAGTTGAGTTCCCTCGGACTCCATAATCTCCCCTCGCTTTACATGCATGACTGCACATTTGTCCACACCAAATTCCATCCTGATGGCGTTACTGAATGTTTCAGTTAACTTCAGTAACTCCATCAGTCGCAATTTGTTGGGGGCAAAGAGTTTCAAGTCATCCATGTAGAGGAGGTGAGATATGACCTGACCACTTCTCCTCAGCTGATAGCCCAGTCCTGAATTCTCCAGCAGTGTGCTTAGAGGATTCAGGGCTAAGCAAAACCAAAGTGGACTCAAACTATCACCCTGGAATATTCCCCGTTTAATCCATACAGGTTCATTATTCCCCTGGATCTGTCGACATCCTGGATAGCGAAGGACCGTCCTCCATTGCCCCATACATGACATCAGGAAGGAGCGCAGAGTTGCATCTATTTTGTACAACTCCAGCACCCTCATGAGCCATGTATGTGGCACCGAGTCGTAGGCCTTCTTATAGTCTATCCAGCATGTCGACAGATTCTTACGGGATTGACGAACCTGTTGGCTTATGGCCATATCGATGAGGAGTAGCTCCTTAGTACCACGGGACCCGTTCCTACATCCATTTTGAGAGACAGACATGATTGAATTACTGTCAATGTGTGTGTTAATTTTCGCTCTCAAAATAGATGTAAGAAGTTTATAGACCGTTGACAAACATGTGATCGGTCTATAATTCTTGGGTTCCGCGGGACTACCTGACTTATGGAGCAGGTGGGTAACGCCTGTTGTTAGAAACTGCGGTAGCGACCCAGACTCTAGGGATGACTGGAATTGAGATGCCAGGCGAGTGTGTGAACTAATCAGCCATTTTAACCAAAAGTTGTGCAGTCCGTCCGGTCCCGGAGATTTCCAATTCGGTAACGGACGGACTGCTCTGGCCACGTCTGATGGCGTGATCAGTATAGCTATTTTGTTTATTATTATTGTTTATGTTTTACGTTTAAAAAGAAAAATGCCAGTTTATTGTTGTTCCACTGTAGGGTAAGGAGCATTGATCACCACGCTTGCTCACGACGGGTTGGTGATTTAGATTTATAATCATTACTAGCTGCGCCCCGCGGTTTCACCCGCATAAGTCTCGATCCCATGGGCATATCGGGATAAAAGCTAACTTATGTCCTTTTCCAGGTCATTCTATGGGGAGCGGGGAAGACTCCCACTGGGGGGAGCGCCAGACAAAACCGACGCCCTCGTTGCTAGACCGGCCTTTGCTGGGCCTTCCCTAGGGAACTAGGGATCTCACCCGGCAGGGGCCAGGTCGCACGGGCGCCGAGAAGCACTTCGGGCGCTCCCTCAGATACACCCCAACGCGCTGAGAGGAGGTAAACCCCTCAGCGAACAGGTGTGCAAGAAAGCACTCCCACCCCCTCCTAGGAGGTGGGAAACCCAGTGACCGGCACACGATTTCGTGGGCCGAGAGAAAAATCCCTCGGGCAAGGGGCCAAAAAAGCCCCAAAACCGATTCCTCGCGCCCCCTACTGGGGCGCAGAGACGACTTAGACAAGTTCCAAGTTATTCATCACACGGAGCGGAGCGGAGTGGGGCGCGTCTTCGCGGATGCCACTATCTATAACGACCAGGTCTCACATAACTTAAGTACTTTGATATTGTTATTCTCTACTACTATATTGATATGTGCGTTCTACTGCCTCTGTATAGTAATATGTGTATGCTCATTTAATCCGTGAATATTTTCAAATAATGTCAAGTGTAATCATCATTGAGTTTATCTAGATATGCTGCAATATTCTGTACTCTATTTTTTGTTCTCATTTTTATTAATGTTCCATACCATAACCAGCCTATAATGTTCCCACTACTGGGACAGTCTTCGAGAGGGAGTGGGCTGTAATCTACCACGCGGGCCCAGTGCGGGTTGGCACTGTTCGCGATGTTTTCCTTCACCGTTTTGAGAGCAGTCACCACTGCTCTCAATGAGAGAGATTATTTACACAAATTAAAGCACCACAGGTGCTTTAATTTGTGTAAATAATCTTTACTTCTGCGTGTTAGTTTTTTTGTTGGTACGTTTAGTTAGTAATTACTAAATGTTACTTGGTTCTATTATACATTACTGTGAAAAGTTTCTATTGTTCTAGAATTTATGCTCAACGTGATAATGTTTGTAAATGATAATAATTTGTTGTTATTTATTTATTTATTTATTTATTTATTTATAGTTAATTAAAACGGAACAACACCAATTACATTAATTAACATAGAAACAATATAAATATAGAAAAAGCAACGTTGACATTTATTTAATTTAAGACTAACACGGAACAGTGGACTCCCTGGCATACTTTCTCTCACAGAACACCAGACATATACTCATAATTTTGCTCCATTCATCCGCAAACACATCACATTCAGGGTTGGCAGTCAGAAGGGCATTTAGCATCTTTAAAGTACGACAGACTGGGGATTCGGCTCTGGCTACAGTTTTAGATGTTGGCTGCGCAAATAGATTATGTCGGCGGCTCTGACGGTGCCCAATGTATTTGTCGGGCACAAATATTCGGCAGAAAAGACCATGGAGCTCTGTGCAGTCGATACGTCCCCGTAAGGTCTTACAGGCTACCGTTAGCTGATCCAGACCTCTTCTCACCTCCAACGAGTTAAAGCCTAAGGTCCCTAATAGATAGTTGGTAGGGTACATGAACGGAAAGAAATGGTATAACCTTTGGAATAGGCATCTTAGGAATGTTTTCTGTACCTTTTCCAGCATCAGTGTTTGTGTCGCGGTATAAGGGTGCCAAACACAAGCACTCGACTCGAGTTTGCTACGAACCAGAGCGGTGTACAACAGCCTAATAACATTTGAATTGCGAAAGTCACGAGCATTACGCAAAACAAATCCCAGGCGCCTGAAAGATTCCTTCGCAAGGGCAGAAACGTGATCTCTAAAAGTCAGACAGCGGTCGAAAGTCACACCCAAGTCCTTTATGTTGGTGACACGAGTAATTCTTTCACCACCCAAACTGTAGTTATAATGGATTGGCCGCAACCCTCTACCGTATGTCATGACGTAGCACTTGTTAGTATTAAATAACAGCTTGTTCGCAATGCTCCACTCATAGATGGCGTCAATATCCCTTTGTAGGAGTTTGCAATCCTCGTCCGTTCGGATTTGAGCGACTAGCTTTAGGTCGTCGGCATATAGCAGGCATTTGGCAAACTTAACATTATTTATGAGGTCATTGATCATGATCAGGAAGAGAGGCGGCCCTAACACGGATCCCTGACTTACGCCCGAGCGTGTATTGTAAGGCTTGGACTCGAAGCAGCCATGTCTTACAAACTGCTTGCGATCGCGCAGATAGTCGGAAAAGAAGTCAAGAAAACTGGAAGAGAAACCGATGGCCCCCAGTTTTGTCAAAAGTACATCGTTGTCAACTCTGTCGAATGCTTTCCGGAAATCGAAATACAGAGCGTCAACCTGCCCACCGGTGTCCAAGCAACGGGATATGTAGTCGACGTGAATTAGTAAATTCGAATTTACGGAGCGACCCGGCCGAAAACCGTGTTGAGCATCAGATAAGGACATATTTACGCGTTTGTAAATGAAAGCGTGGAGTATATGCTCGAAAACCTTGGCGATGGTTGGCAGGATAGCGATAGGTCTGTGTTCCTCTACTGATGTTTTGTCACTGGTTTTAGGGATGGGAGTGACTCGCGAAGTTTTCAATTGCTCAGGGTATACGCCGGACTGGAGAGCTAGGTTAAAGACGTGACATAGAGGGGCTGCCAAAATATCGTGACATCCCTTAAGAGTAAAGGCTGGAATGTTGTCAGGGCCAACCGAGCTACAGGGTTTGAGTTTAGCAATCGCCTTAACTACATCCGGTGGGGTTAAAAAGGGAAGAGGAATGTTATAATTAAGAGTACCGATATCCTTGGACTAGCTTTCCTATTTACTGAAAACTGTGATTCCAATAAATGCCTAGTCAGTCTTGCTGTAGTTTTCTTAAAAAAATATCACCACATATAAGAAGCAATGTCCTGACTCACTCACTATGAAAATAATTATCATTTTTTTGTAATAAAAATATGAAAAACAAATGAAAGTTAAACAATACGCTAAACATGATTGTACAAGCAAAGGTCAAAAACATATTGAACAGCTGGCTCCTGAACTAAGTGAACAGATACTTGTATCTCAGGAGCCACAGTTCCTTTTATACGTTGATTATGACAACTTAAATGCAATTAGGTTACAGTTGCTCAGTAAAGACATGTAATAGTATTGAGAAAGGTATTTATTAGGTGATCGTTAAAACAGTTTTTGTGTATCGTAAGACAAATTTTGCATCCTATTAGTTAGCTTTGCTTTCAGCGCAAACTTGGTCAACGAGTCAATGTCAATTAACCGACTCACTGACTGACTCATCAACGCCTAGCCCGAACCCTTGTACCTAGCTGAAATTTTGCACAGAGCCCTTTATGATGTGGACATGTTTTTCAACCACAATGGAACTAACAAACTACGGAACCATCGCGCGTGGTCCGACACGCACTTGGCCAGTTTTTTCTAGTCACTCTCTTCCCGGCGCAGGCGTCTACAACAGAAATATCAATCCTACTCAGCTATCGATTTCATTTTCGGTCCCAATGTAACATAATATTATGTGGTACTTTCGCGACAACCTGTGTGCCGCCATCTGTTGTTGATGTTCGGTCGCCTGACTTTGTAGTGTAAGTACTACAAAGTCAGACGACCTTTGCGGTTATCGCACAGATGTCGCCACAAGTAGCTGATGCCGAAAGTTAGGTTCAAATCCAAATCCAAGATGGTTGCAATTACAATTTGTCGTTTTCCACGTGCAGCATCGCTCGAAAAGTTTCAAAACTGACTGAAATGTATACACATTATCAGGTATCATATGCAGGTTATCTAAACTAATATTATATTTAAGAGAAAAGATTAGATTTTTTGTTTGTTTGTAATGAATAAACTCAAAACCGATTTTAGAAATTCGTTCACCAATAGAATGCTATATTATCACTGAGTAACATAGGCTATAATTTATAACGATATCACGCGGGCGAAGCCGCTGGTGGAAGCTAGTTTACAATATTTTTAGTAACACGTCATTTCGTGTATTGTATATATATAGGGATAACGACAGAAGGACGATGCTCAAAAGGGCATTCACAAAACATTAATTTAATAAATGTTATTACACAATTGGCGAATTCCTTAATGATGAATCACGTACTGATTGACAAGCTATTACTCATATCACATTTTTGTTTTATTTTTATTGCTGTAAACTTATTGACATTTGACATTCTTAGGGTTCGGTGTCCGAACGGCGCGGAACCCTATTAGTAAGCCTCCGCTGTCCGTCCGCCCGTCTGTCTGACAGCGGGCTGTATCTCTTGAATCGTAATAGGTAGACAATTTTCACAGATTGTGTATTTCTATTGCCTGTGCTATAACAACAAATAATAAAAATATATAAAGTAAAAAATTAAAGGCTGTTCCCATACAAGAAACCTTTTTGTTTATCGGCGTTTTTTGCTAAATATTGTACGGTGGTACGGAACCCTTCGTGTACGAGTCCGACTCGCACTTGGCCGGGTTTTTTTTTTGTTTTAATACGTGTATGACATTATTACTGTAATTCAAACGATCTGACATGAATTTGTATTTTTGATTCTTTTATTTTCATAATTGTTATTAAAAATTACAATATCTTTAATTTTTTTGTAAATTAAATAAGACTTGCATGCCCCACGTGACGGTAGAACATCGAGAAGTATCATGAAAAAAAAACATCTACTATGTAGTGTGTACTTACTAATTATGCATTTTTATAAACCAATAAATAATTTGACTTGGTGAAATAAGAAATAACTTATGGCTTATTGAATGTAAATAAAGTCGGAATCTTATACTTGCTTAACTAGTTTTATTGCATTTTTTCCTTGAACTTTAAAGTTAAGTAATATTGGCACGCTCCAAAGTATACCTATATTATTGTTACCTATCGAAAATTCGCTATTAATATACACACATCAAAAAAGTCTAAGCAACATGTCTATGTGGATATTTTATTTTTAATTTGTGTACCTATTTCTTTATTTTTTTCTTTCTCAGTTAGTTTTAATGATGGTCTGGCAGTTTGAGTAGTTTATGCGGCGCTTTGGTGTTGTTCGTCAAGTTGAGCTCCTTAAGTTGTGAGTTGAGCTCCACGATTACCGACAAATGCTTACACTGACTGGACAGGTCCACTCAAATCTGTGTGGTTCTTTCCTCAAAAGACCATTTCAGACACTAATCTACATGGTCCTCATATGGCCTGACCAAGATTATGTCTGGACTTTAAAAGAGACTGTGACCTCTGAGTTTGTTTCGGTCTTTCTTCTCACAGTAGTCAGATAGGAAACGCCGAACTCATCTAGCAATTTTTTTTTTTAAATGGCGTGTAAAAGGGATTGCAATATCCTATTTACAGAATAAACAATTTCATTTCATTTCATGTACGGTTTTGATGAACTTTTGAATTATTTATATCTTTAATAAATAATAACTAAGCATTTTTTGTCGCATCGTGACTAAACCAAGAAAATCCTTCATTCCATTGTTCATTTAATCACAATAATTAACAATATGTGTACCGTAACATACGTAGTATAAACATACGTAGTATAAAATAAAGTTAAAACGAAATTAAACTTTTCATGTTTTACAAAATAAAATAACGACATTTTTTTATTATTATTTGGTTATTCAATACAAAGTGTGACTGCCTCTGTTGTTTAAAAATTGTCGGCAATGATTTTTCATTGAATTTATAAATTGTTTATCTAATCCTGCAACAATCGCTCGCAATGGAATTTTAACAAATCTTTCAGTTGTTGGGTTGTCGACACTCCGTCCAGGTTCTCTAGAACACGTCTCTGGAGCATGTCTCATGCGTGCTCGATGGGACCCAGATGTTTTCCGTTGCCAAGTACTCTCTGGTCCTCCGAGCTGTGTGCAAACGCGCATTTTCATGCATCAGCGTGAAATCTGAGCCAAGACTTTGTGCAAATGGGTGAACATAAGGCACGAGGACATCTTCAACGTAACTTTCAGCGTTCATATTGCCATATACAAAAACGAACTCAGTTCGTCTGTTCTTCATAATACCCGCCCATACCAACACTGTGGAGCCACTGTCAGGTTGCCCTTCCTGGACGCATCACAGCCGTTCAAGATTTTCGGGACGACGATACACTTTTACCCTTCTCATTTCAGGCCTAAATCCAAACCGCTTTTATTTCAATGAAAACTTAATGCAATCGAAAAGTTTATATTTTTTAAATCAGCCAGTATATGTTCAAAAAGATTCCATACTTTGTTAAGAAAAAAATAAAGCATCAATTCATAAAACAAGCAGTTTCTGCGTGTTGAGTAGACTTTTTTGATGTGTGTATATTAAATTAGTCAGCTTTTTCGGAACGAGTTTTAAAACACGACTTTAATTATAATACAAATAGACATAGATGACTCTTTTGTCCGTTTTGGTAGCGTTTTGAATAAAATAACTATTGGTCCATCGACAGTTTCGGAAGCAACACCTTTCTACACGTTGACTAGTGAGATACAATAATTACCTACTGTTGCCAGACCCAACAGTGTGGCAGTGCTTTAAGTGAAGCTGTTCACAAGTACTTTTTCGTAACCTTAACGTGAATTTATTGAACCTGTGCAAGTGACGTTCGCCTGACAACGGCTCCAGAGTGCGCGCTTCTACAGAGATTGAAGACACTGAGTAACTATTGGTTACTCTCCCGTTCACTACACTCCACAAGACGTATGCGCTGACAACGTTACGATTACGCATAAAAGCCCGAAATTCTGTCAACTAGTCAGGTTCTTGCCAAGGGGCATCGAGTTACCCAATAATTGGGTTGTGGAGGTCAGACATTGGAGCTGCATCCGATTACACTGCAAGCCGACCCCAACATACTTGCGAAAAATCTAAGGCAGATGATGGTGAACAATAATGATTGATTATACTTCCTTCACTACATTGTACACTACGCGAGGCACGTATTTACCTTCTACGAAAACATCACCCTATTGTTACCGTGGACATCCGTCTGACTACCTAAGATAATATCATAGCAAACAGGAAACAAAAAATAATAATTAATTTTAAGTTCTAAATACAGTGTAAGAACTAATTGTCTTTAATTTGTTTAGTAGCGTTTGGTTTTAAAACTATTGTTCCATCGTCAGTTTCGGAAGTAACACCAAAATTAAAAATTTGTAATAATTCTGAAAGTCGTTAATATGGAGGATCCTGGAAGTGAACAAAATTCAGTAAGTACTTTTCTGTGTGCCAATAGGAATGGCTCATTACCTGACAGGACTACTTTAGAAACTGTGAAATGGATATACCAGATGTCTTATGCTCGGGAATTGTACGAACTACTAGAGAGTTCTACAAACTACATTGTGTTTGTGCTGACCCTGGCGACGTTGATATACGGACTCACGTCATGGTGCATGATAAAAAAGTTCCGTAATTACAGAAACTATGTGTGCCTCAACGCAATTTTAGCAAACTTCTTAATCTCTTCACTGATGCGGATCTCAAATTATATCAGTGAAAGTACCTCACTGGACATGGGTCAAGGATGTATGTTTGCCATTATCACTTTATATCTATTAATGTACATAACAACAGTCAAGCATCACTGGCTGATAGTTATTTGCCATATGTTCTATATAGACATTGTAAAAGTTTTCAATGCGCATATACGACGGAAATATTTGAAAAGTGGCCTCTTTGGTTGGGTTCTGTCTTTAATATCAACGCTTATTCATTTATTGGTTACTTCAGAATATTTTTTTGAATCTGATTTTAATCCAAGCGATGTGGGATTTATTATTTTTATTTTAACTATGGCAGTAAATTGTTTACTTTACATTTTAATTGTATATTCACTTTTTTGTGGTTCGAACACCAGCGTTCCTTCAGCTATCAACAACTGGCGTCGCTTGTACTACGTCACTTTAATATTCACATTGGGCGAATTCTCAATGTTGTCTTTTCATGTTATTTCGTTTATGAATAACACAGACATATTATCAACAAAGGACTTACAAAATAAAATATATCGTTTATATTTAAAGGAATCGGCAAACGTATTGGATGATTATAAAACAATAGATAGAAATAAAATGGAAAGCCAAATGGATTTTCTTATACAGGTAATAATGTATATCTTAAGCCCATTATTATTGAACGGTTATTTGGTTTTTGTAAAGAGTCATCGAGAAATGTGGCGTGAATTGTATATAAAGACATTAAATCGTCTGTCGTTATCAGCAAGGGATCACCATATCGTGGTGCATGAGAGAGTTACTCGACAGCCTGAAGGCTCCCAAACGCAAACAGTCGTGACGCGAATCTAATAGCACAATTTCTATAAAAACTTCAGGAAATAGTTCTACCAGAATCGCGTCGCACTGTTGCGTCGCGCGTGTCTGCGGACCTTGGTGATAGCCGACCGGCGGCGGTCGTTGATATATAAATCATGTATTTTTGTATGAATAATTAATTGAAGACTTACGAGTTTGTTCACTTCCACCACGTATCAATAAATAAGTTTAGCGCTAAACGACTTTTAAAGTCATTCTATTTCATTTGACTGCTTGAAGATGACCGAGATAAAATTTTGACATTGTTTATATATATATATTATATATATTTTTTTTTGTATTGTTTATCTAGTGCAACTAATTTTGTTCGCCATAAATGGCAAAACACGTAGCCACCACATATTAATTATAAGACCTTCATACTGTACTCATGTTTTACAAAATAAATATTATCTTATCTTATCCAAAATGATGTTTAAAATTATGTTTACTGCTAAAATATGAATTTAGTCATTCTTTTTGCAGGCTAAGCGGGTCTTCTAAAACATAGTCATGGATTTAAATTTATGATAAATAATTTATGTTTCTGATACATATTAACGTAATATTAACTTTCATAATACGAGTACATCTGTATGTACTCGTACACCTTTTGGAAGGGGCAACTAGAATCAATTTTATTTAAATGTTGACGTTCAAAAGTGCCTTTTTGTGCCTAATTGAAATAAATTATTTGACTTTGACTTTGACTTTTACAGTATAATTGCCGTAAGTTTGATACGTCCAATTTATTTCAGTATTTAGTTTGAATATTAAACATAGCTTTTTTTTTTTTGGGTGGGAAATTATCAAATAACTTCTCCCGCTCTGGGTGGAGCGGGAGGGCGTGTCAGACTCTTACTGACTAAAACCCACCCGTGTTCCTTCCGTTGCCTTTACGTTGCCAGGGGCCACGGTATCCCTTTCGGACTTTCCCGCAACCCCGGCAGTGCATATTAAACATAGCTGACAATCAAATTTCAAGGCCCGCCCAATATTAGTTTGGGGAATGCTGATGTAGTGATTCGTGTTGCAAGCGGGCAAGTATATAGTACAATGACATAATCATGGATTTAAACTTATGATAAATAACTTGGTTTCTGAATTAACGAATGTTTGTAATACATATTAGCGTAATATTAACTTTCACAATACTGTATCATGCTGTAAAGTGTGTTTACCAATTCATTGTAAGAATTTCATGGAAAAACAATTTAATCTTTTTCCAAAGAATTCTCTATAAGTAGGTATCTATTTTTATCCAAAATATTTAAAAGTAGGAAGTAGAAAGTGCCTTCGATTTAGTAAGTCTGCAAGTGTCGGAATTGTAAAAAAAATACGTTTAATTTTTATTTATTATTACAGTCCTTAACCTTAATTAACGTGTTTTAATTTAATTAATTGAATACAAAATACTTCTTTAGTTAAACATTTTATATAATGAATGTGTATATTTGAACCTATTTTCAATGTTTTTTAGATTTTATTTTGCTATTCTAATGTAATAATTTGTTTCAAACAATTGATGCAGAACATTCAGTTGATGTTACTATTTTATCGAGTTTCACCTTAAGATTCATTCAACTGTTATATAATTGTTTAATTATCTTAATAAGTGTTAAAGCAGTTCTAGTAAACATTTGTTTATTGCTTGTGTTTGATGTTTAAAATAAAATAAAAATGCCAGTTTATTGTTGTTCCACTGTAGGGTAAAGAGCATTGATCACCACGCTTGCTCACGACGGGTTGGTGATTTAGATTTATAAACATTACTAGCTGCGCCCCGCGGTTTCACCCGGTAAAGGTATAGGCTTATGTCCCTTTCCAGGGCATTCATCACACGGAGCGGAGCGGAGTGGGGCGCGTCTTCGTGGATGCCACAATCTATAACGACCGTCTCACATAACTTAAGTACTTTGATATTGTTATTCTCTACTACTATATTGATATGTGCGTTCTACTGCCTATGTATAGTAATATGTGTATGCTCATTTGAATCGTGAATATTCTCAAATATTGCCAAGTGTAATCATCATTGAGATATCTGGGTGTATTTATATGGATATGCAATATTCTGTACTCTATTTTTTGTTCTCATTTTTATTAATGTTCCATACCATAACCAGCCTATAACGTTCCCACTACTGGGACACAGGCCGACTCTCTTCGAGAAGGAATGGGCTGTAATCTCCCACGCGGGCCCAGTGCGGGTTGGCACTGTTCGCGATGTTTTCCTTCACCGTTATGAGAGCAGTCACCACTGCTCTCAATGAGAGAGATTATTTACACAAATTAAAGCGCCTGTGTTAGTTTTTTTGTTGGTACGTTTAGTTAGTAATTACTAAATGTTACTTGGTTCTATTATACATTACTGTGAAAAGTTTCTATTGTTCTAGAATTTATGCTCAACGTGATAATGTTTGTAAATGATAATAATTTGTTGTTATAATTAAGAGTACCGATATCCTTGGACTAGCTTTCCTATTAAGTGAAAACTGTTATTCAAATAAATGCCTAGTCAGTCTTGATGTAGTTTTCTTAAAAAATATCACCACATATAGAAGCAATGTCCCGACTATTAAAATAATTATAATTTTTTTGTACTAAAAATATGAAAAACAAATTAAAGTTAAACAATACGCTAAACATGATTGTACAAGCAAAGGTCAAAAACATATTGAACAGCTGGCTCCTGAACTAAGTGAACAGATACTTGTATCTCAGGAGCCACAGTTCCTTTTATACGTTGATTATGACAACTTAAATGCAATTAGGTTACAGTTGCTCAGTAAAGACATGTAATAGTATTGAGAAAGGTATTTATGAGGTGATCGTTAAAACAGTTTTTGTGTAGTCGTAAGACAAATTTTGCATCCTATTAGTTAGCTTTGCTTTCAGCGCAAACTTGGTCAACGAGTCAATGTCAATTAACCGACTCACTGACTGACTCATCAACGTCTAGCCCGAACCCTTGTACCTAGCTGAAATTTTGCACAGAGCCCTTTATGATGTGGACAACGAATAAGGCGGGTTTCTTTTTCCACGCGATTGGGTATATGGGGCGGGCGAAGTCGCCGGCAGTGTGCTTGTCCTTTATAATCCATTTCTAAAAGAACTTTCATATACCGTACTTATGACGAAATATATTTTCTCTCCATACTCATACATGCATGTCCAGTTTTACGAATATTTATTTGTTTCCTTCTCCGTATTTACAAAAAATAATTATAATGATTTAATGTAAATTCGAGAGCAGTGGTGGCCCAGTGGTAACGGCCGCGACTTACAAGTTGTAGGACGTAGGTTAGAACCCAGAAAGGCGCTCTACTTTGTGTAAATTATTTCATCACCATTGCTCTCAAAACGGTGAAGGAAAACATCATGAGATAATTCAACTACGGAACCCTCCATTGTGCGTGGTCCGACACGCACTTGACCAGTTTTTTCTACTCACTCTCTTCCCGGCGCACTAAAAATGTCCCGACGACGGTGTCTCGGCAAAATATGGCAACCCTACTATGAAAGTAGGTAAGAATTTTGAACTCTGTTAGGAACCACCTCGTCGAGCAGCACGATGGGCCGATAAGCGGACGGAGAGTCTGCAGGGCGCCCCGGCTTCTTGATGAGGACCAGTTTCCCCATCTTCCAACGAAGTGGGAAGCATCTTTTTTCTTTTTTTTTCTTTGTCATTTAGTTTTAATGATGGTCTGACACCAGTACACCTGGCGCGAGGCACATCCGGGCTGGACCCGGGGCATTGTCACGTCGCATATTTCGGACATGGCCTCCCAGAACCACTCCTCGTCGTTGATATCAGAAGGCCTGTCCGGTGATGACACCCAGATCTGCACGATCAAGGCTTCCAGGAGGAGCTTCCGGTCCAGCTGCTTCAGCGCCCACCGCGGACCACTCGGGGCCTGTCGGACCGGCACGCTCGAGGTCTGGGCGGAGACGTCAAACCGGATGTACCGGTGATCGGAATAGGTCTCCACCCCCTCCATGACGCGCCAACCAATGACAAGCGGCGACAGAGCTGGGCTGGCGAACGAAATGTCCACCACTGATTCACCCCGCATCCGCACACACGTGGTTCCCTTAGAGCTCTAAAAATATAGCTTCTAAATCAACGCAATAAAAAATACGGCCATTTGCGACATATTTAAATACTCGCAAATAAATAAAAACCTACACGGTACTTCCCTTTGACTTAGAATCATGAAATTTGGCACGAAGCAAGGTCTCACAGCGTAAGTAAAGGAAAAAGTCCGATAATCGTAATTTTTTTGTTCTATCACATTTTTTTTTGCGATTTTAAACTTACATTTGCAGTTGGAGAATTGACCGTGACGTATATCGATGTATGGGAGAACATGTTTTTCAACTACAAAGTTAAGTTTGTTTTTGGAATAAATTCATCCCAAATACGGAAACCTTCATTATGCGTGGTCCGGCACGCACTTGGCCAGTTTTTTGTTTTAATACTTGACATGAATTATGTATAATTTTATTTTCTTAATTGTTATTAAAAATTATGATTTAATTTTTTGTAAATTTAACAAGATTTGCATGCCCATGTGACAAACTAATAATTTGATGAAACAAGAAATATCTAACTTATGGCTGGTTGAATGTAAATAAAGTCGGAAATTTACTTGATTAACCAGTTTTAGTATTTTTACCCTGAACTTTAAAGTAATATCACGCTCCAAAGCACTGTATTGTTACCTATCGAAAACTCACTATTAATATAAAGGAGAACGCTAAGAAAAAACAGAGCGAACAAATACGACATGTATGCAGTCTCTGCCTACTCCTATGGGATTATGGGCGTGAGTATATGTATGTATGTAAATCGAAGATATCTTAGAAAAAGAATTACTCCTAATAAAAAACAAATATAAATATCACACATTTAGCCATCGAATCTTATACTGAAATATTTACAGAATGATTTCACTAAATATCACAAAAATTCTAAACTACTTACTGTATCTTTTCAGTCTGGGGTTTTTTTGTTACTTGATGAGCATACCTCCTTAGTTAGCTGTTTCGGAACGAGTTTTACAACACTACTTTAATTATAATACGAATAGATATAGATACATGAATCTTTTGTCCGTTTTGCAGCGTTTGAACAAAACAACTATTGGTCCATCGACAGTTTCGGAAGCAACACCTTTCTACACGTTGACTAGTGAGATACAATTAATTACCTACTGTTGCCAGACCCAACAGTGTGGCAGTGCTTTAAGTGAAGTTGTTCTCAAGTACTTTTTCGTAATTTGATTGAACCTGTGCAAGTGACATTCGCCTGACAACGGCTCCAGAGAGATTGAAGACTACTGAGTAACTACTGGCTACTCTCCCGTTCACTACACTCCACAAGACGTTTACGCTGACAACGTTACGATTACGGATAAAAGCCCGAAATTCAGTCAACCAGTCTTGCCACGGGGCATCGCTTTACCCAATAATTGTGTTGTGGAGGTCAGATAGACATTGGTATTCAGCTGCATCCGATTACACTGCAAGCCGACCCCAACATAATTGCGGATGATGATGAATAATGATTGATTATACTTCCTTCAATACATTGTACGCTGCGCCAGGCACGTATTTACCTTCTAGGAAAACATCATTTCTATTGTTACTGTGGATATGTGTTTGACTACCTAATATAATATTATAACAAACAGGAAACATAAATTAAGTTCTAAATTCAGCGTAAGAACTAATTGTCTTTAGTAGTGTTTAGTTTTAATATTGTTCCATCGTCAGTTTCCGAAGTAACACCACGACTAAAAATTGGTAAGAATGACTGATATAGATAATTATTTAATAGAATCTTATAAGTGTGGCAATAATGGTGATTTCATATCTAACAAAGCTCTGAAATGGATCTTCCAGATGTCTTATGCTCGGGTATTGTACGAAACTCTAGAGTTTTCCACATACTATATTATGTTTGTGCTGACCCTGGTTACGTTGATATACGGAGTGACGTCTTGGTGCGTCCTGAAGAAATTCCGTAATTACAGGAACTATGTGTGCCTCAACGCAATTTCAGCAAACTTCTTCATCTCTTCAATGATGCATATCACAAATTATGTCAGAGAGAGTTCCTTACTGACCATTGGTCAAGGATGTTGGTTTTCCATTATTACTCTATATCTATTAATGTACTTAGCAACAGTCAAGCATCACTGGCTGATAGTTATATGCCACATGTTCTATGTAGACATTGTAAAAGTTTTCAATGTGCTACGATGGAAATATTCGAAAAGCGCCCTGTTTGGTTGGGTTGTGTCTTTAATAACAACGCTTATTCATATTTTGGTTACTTCTGGTTTTTTTTTTAAATCTAATATAAATCCAAGCGATGTAGGATTTATTATATTTTTTTTAACCATGTCAATAAGTTGTTTGCTTTACATTATAATTGTATATGCACTTTGTCGTAGTTCGAACGCGAGCGTACCTACCGCTATCAACAAATGGCGTCGCTTGTACATCGCCACTTTAATATTTATATTGGGCGACATCTTATTGTTGTCTTTTCATTTTATTTCGTTTATGAATCACACAAACACATACTCATCACGTTATGACGACTGTGGCGTACTAAATACAAGTTTCTCAATTCACTCACATGATAGAAAAGGTCCATACAAAAATTGGGACGAAAGTGACGAAATAGAACAATTTCACGTAGGACAATATAACGTAAGTGACGAAATAGAACCATATGACGTAGAACAATATGACGTAATTGATGAAATAGAACAATATGACGCAAGTGACGAAATAGAACTATATTATGACATAAGTGGCGAAAGTGATGAAAGTGAAAAATATGACGAAAGTGACGAAAGGGAGAAATATGATAAAAGTGACGAAAGTAAAGACTATGACGAAAGTGACGAAATAGAACAATATGACGCAAGTGACGAAAATGAAGAATATGACAAAATTAACAAAAGAGAAGAATGTTCGTATTTAAGCCTTGAGTTTAGCAAATATAATAATGATTTTTCGTTTAAAACATTAAATAGTGAAAACAAAATAATATATTTTCTACAGGTATTAATGTATAACTTAAACCCATTACTATTGAATTTTTATTTGGTTGTCGTAAAGAGTAATCGAGAAATGTGGTATACATTTTATTTAAATAAATTAAATCATCTGTCGCTAACAGCAAGACATAGGGATTCCTCCCTCTCGCAGATAGTCGTGACTAGACTCTAGTAGAACAATTTCTATGAAAACTTCATGAAAATCGTCCTACCAGAATCGCGTCGCACTGTCGAGTCGCGTGTGTCTGCGGGAGCCTTGATGATAGCCGACCGACGAACCTTTTATATAAAAAAAGTATTTTTGTATAAATCATTATTCAAAGAATACCACATTGATACAAAACATCGAGTTTATAGTGTTTAAGTATATTATGTTTAAAATGATGTTTCCTGCTAAATATTTGTAGTGATTCGTGTTGCCACCGGGCCTAAGTATACAATGACATAATCATGGATTTAAACTTATCATAAATAACTTATGTTTCTAAATTAGCGAATGTTTGTAACACATATTAGCGTAATATTAACTTTCATAATACTGTATCATGTTGTAGCGTGCTTTCCAATTTATTGTAAGAATTTCATGGAAAAACAATTTAATCTTTTTCCATATAAGTAGGTTCCTATTTTTATCCAAAATATTTAAAATTAGGAAGTAGAAAGTGACTTTGTTTTAGTAAGTCTGGAAGTGTCGGAATTGTAAAAAATATTACATGTTTCATTTTTTTACTTTTAATTTTTATCAAAAAAACCCTTCCTTAACCTTAATTGTCATGTTTTAATTAAATAAATTGAATACAAAATACTTCTATAGTTAAATATTTTATTTAATGACTGTATATTTGAAGATATTTTTAATGTTTCTGGGATTTTATTTTAGTATTCTAATGTAATTATTTGTTTAAACAATTGATGCAGAACATTCAGTTGATGTTACTATTTTATCGAGTTTCACCTTAAGATTCATTCAACTGTTATATAATTGTTTAATTATCTTAATAAGTGTTAAAGCAGTTCTAGTAAACATTTGTTCATTGCTTGTGTTTGATGTTTAAAATAAAATAAAAATGCCAGTTTATTGTTGTTCCACTGTAGGGTAAAGAGCATTGTTCACAACGCTTGCTCACGACGGGTTGGTGATTTAGATTTATAAACATTACTAGCTGCGCCCCGCAGTTTCACCCGGTAAAGGTGTAGGCTTATGTCCCTTTCCAGGTCATTCATCACACGGAGCGGAGCGGAGTGGGGCGCGTCTTCGTGGATGGCACTATCTATAACGACCAGCTATCTAATTACGCAACACATTTTCGTAAACAATTACGACAAATTTGTTTCATTTTGACAGTTCAACAACATTCATTGCGTTATGTACGTTGTTGAGCAGATTTTTTTATCGAACTTATGAAGCAAATAAAAAAATAAAAAAAAATAACTACAATTAATTAGATGTAAGCACTTTTGTATCTCATTCTAAGTGAACTGTTATAGTTCTTATGAGAAATAAATTCTTTAAACCTAAGCAATGGATTAGCAATTTTTTTCAAATGATTCAAATTCCGATTTATTGTATATTACGTAATTAGGGTGCAGGTCTCACATAACTTAAGTACTTTGATATTGTTATTCTCTACTACTATATCAATATGTGCGTTCTACTGCCTCTGTATAGTAATATGTGTATGCTCATTTAATTCGTGAATATTTTCAAATAGTGTCAAGTGTAATCATCATTGAGATATCTGGGTGTATTTATCTGGATATGCAACATTATTTACTCTATTTTTCGTTCTCATTTTTATTAATGTTCCATATCATAACCAGCTTATAACGTTCCCACTACTGGGACACAGGCCCCCACTCTTCAAGAAAGAGTGGGCTGTAATCTACCACGCGGGCCCAGTGCGGGTTGGCACTGTTCGCGATGTTTTCCTTCACCGTTTTGAGAGCAGTCACCACTGCTCTCAATGAGAGAGATTATTTACACAAATTAAAGCCTGTGTTAGTTTTTTTGTTGGTACGTTTAGTTAGTAATTACTAAATGTTACTTGGTTCTATTATACATTACTGTGAAAAGTTTCTATTGTTCTAGAATTTACGCTCAACGTGATAATGTTTGTAAATGATAATAATTTGTTGTTATAATTAAGAGTACCGATATCCTTGGACTAGCTTTCCTATTTACTGAAAACTGTTATTCAAATAAATGCCTAGTCAGTCTTGCTGTAGTTTTCTTAAAAAATATCACCACATATAGAAGCAATGTCCCGACTATTAAAATAATTATATTTTTTTTGTACTAAAAATATGAAAAACAAATGAACGTTAAACAATACGCTAAACATGATTGTACAAGCAAAGGCCAAAAACATATTGAACAGCTGGCTCCTGAACTAAGTGAACAGACACTTGTATCTCAGGAAATGAAATGAAATGAAATGAAATTGTTTATTCTGTAAATAGGATATTGCAATCACTTTTACACGTCATATTAAAAAAAAGAAGAAAAAGCTAGATGAGTTCGGCGTTTCCTATCTGACTACTCTGAGAAGAAAGACCGAAACAAACTCAGAGGTCACAGTCTCTTTTAAAGTCCAGACATAATCTTGGTCAGGCCATATGAGGACCATGTAGATTAGTGTCTGAAATGGTCTTTTGAGGAAAGAACCACACAGATTTGAGTGGACCTGTCCAGTCAGTGCAAGCATTTGTCAGCAATCGTACAGCTGAACTCAGAACTTAAGGAGCTCAACTCGACGAACAATACCAAAGAAAGGACATTTGGGTAGGTCGCATAAACTACTCAAACTGCCAGACCATCATTTAAACTAACTGAGAAAGAAAAAATTAAAGAAAGAGGAAAAACAATAAAAATAAAATATCCACATAGTCCTCACATTCACAATAATTAAAACAATATAATACTTTACAAAGTAATCATGTTATTTTCTATATAATTTTCAACAATGTCAATATGTATATAAAAACTGGTATTTTTAATGATTTACATAATAATTAAAATGTCAAATTTTGTGGATTTATCACAAAGCTTAGCAGAGCGAGCGGCTCAATCCCACGCTTTTTTATCTTCTAAATAATCTGAACTTTTATAGTACCCTTTTTTACAAAGTTTGGTTTTAATACAGCTTTTAAATCGTTTAATGGGTAAGTTTCAAAATTCAAAATTCAAAATATTTTATTTCACATAAACCTATAAGGGCACTTATGAAACGTCAGAAGCTAGATGCACGGTTCCAATTGGTCGTTTCCTATGGAGAAGAGCCGGCAAGAAACTCCATGGTTACTCTTTTAAAAATAAATGGTATTTACAATGCTTTCAAATTACAGAGTTAATAGGTATGAGAGGACAGTGTAGGCCTATCAACAAGTACCAGGTACTTAGCAAGATAGAAAATGGTCGATAGATCTACAGTCTGTTAAGCCTACAACGTTCTCACATTCACAAATTCTAAAAGAAAAGAATCTATATAAAAGCAAAATCAAATAATAAAAATAAAAAGCTATTTAAACCAAATGACATAATTGCCACTACTGCTGTATGTAACAATACTTATTTGTTATAAAAATATATATATATATATATATATATAATATTTTAGGTATATAATGTCAAATAACGAAGAGATTATGTCAAGGTAGTATGTAAAAGAAAAAAGGTAAAATAAAATAAAATAATCATCGTAATTTGGGAGCCGTTAATAGATATTTACATAGTTATGCCGTTAATGAGGTACCAGGGAAGCCACATGTGCAGAAGGAATTATTGCCAAACTTCCTTGTCTTCAACGTCAATTTCGAATATCAATGGGAAGTTTGTTGTAAAAGCGTATACATTGACCCATGAACGAGTTGCCTACTCTGTGGAGACGTGTGCGATGTACAGCAAGGTTGTGTTTATTCCTGGTATTTAAACTATGAATAGCGGTCATTTTCTTAAAATTTGATATATTTTTGTGTACATGTAATAGGTTTTCAAAAATATATTGTGAGGCTACAGTCAGGATGTTTATTTCTCTGAATTTTTCTCGAAGGGAATCCCTTGGACCTAGGTTGTAAATGGCGGAGGAGCCACAGTTCCTCATAGACGTTGATTATGACAACTTAAATGCAATTAGGTTACAGTTGCTCAGTAAAGACATGTAATAGTATTGAGAAAGGTATTTATGAGGTGATCGTTAAAACAGTTTTTGTGAAGTCGTAAGACAAATTTTGCATCCTATTAGTTAGCTCTGCTTTCAGCGCAAACTTGGTCAACGAGTTAATGTCAATTAACCGACTCACTGACTGACCCATCAACGCCTAGCCCGAACCGTTGTACCTAGAAAGCTGAAATTTTGCACAGAGCCCTTTATGATGTGGACATGTTTTTCAACCACAATGTTAAGTTTTGTCTTGGGATAAATTCATCTCAACTACGGAACCATCGCGCGTGGTCCGACACGCACTTGGCCAGTTTTTTCTAGTCACTCTCTGCCCGGCGCAGGCGTCTATAACAGAAATATCAATCCTACTCAGGTATCGATTTCATTTTCGGTCCCAATGTAACATAATATTATGTGGTACCTACTTTCTCGACCACCTGTGTGCCGCCATCTGTTGTTGATGTTCGGTCGCCTGACTTTGTAGTGTAAGTACTACAAAGTCAGACCACCTTTGCGGTTATCGCACAGATGTCGCCACAAGTAGCTGATGCCGAAAGTTAGGTTCAAATCCAAATCCAAGATGGTTGCAATTACAATTTGTCCACGTACAGCATCGCTCGAAAAGTTTCAAAACTGACTGAAATGTATACACATTATCAGGTATCTTATGCAGGTTATCTAAACTAATATTATATTTAAGAGAAAAGATTTGATTTTTTGTTTGTTTGTTTGTAATGAATAAACTCAAAACGACTGGACCGATTTTAGAAATTCGTTCACCAATAGAATGCTATATCATCACTGAGTAACATAGGCTATAATTTATAAAGATATCACGCGGGCGAAGCCGCTGGTGGAAGCTAGTTTACAATATTTTTAGTAACACGTCATTTCGTGTATTGTATATATATAGGGATAACGACAGAAGGACGATGCTCAAACGGGCATTCACAAAACATTAATTGAATAAATGTTATTACACAATTGGCGAATTCCTTAATGATGAATCACGGACTGATTGACAAGCTATTACTCATATCACATTTTTGTTTTATTTTTATTGCTGTAAACTTATTGACATTTGACATTCTTAGGGTTCGGTGTCCGAACGGCGCGGAACCCTATTACTAAGCCTCCGCTGTCCGTCCGCCCGTCTTTCTGACAGCGGGCTGTATCTCTTGAATCGTAATAGGTAGACAATTTTCACAGATTGTGTATTTCTATTGCCTGCGCTATAACAACAAATAATAAAAATATATAAAGTAAAAAATTAAAGGGTGTTCCCATACAAGAAACCTTTTTGTTTATCGGCGTTTTTTGCTAAATATTGTACGGTGGTACGGAACCCTTCGTGTACGAGTCCGACTCGCACTTGGCCGAGTTTTTTTTTTTTGTTTTAATACGTGTATGACATTATTACCGTAATTCAAACGATTTGACATGAATTTGTATTTTTGATTGTTTTATTTTCATAATTGTTATTAAAAATTACAATATCTATAATTTTTTTGTAAATTAAATAAGACTTGCATGCCCACGTGACGGTAGAACATGGAGAAGTATCATGAAAAAAAAACATCTACTATGTAGTGTGTACTTACTAATTATGCATTTTTATAAACCAATAAATAATTTGACTTGATGAAATAAGAAATAACTTATGGCTGATTGAATGTAAATAAAGTCGGAAACTTATACTTGCTTAACTAGTTTTATTGCATTTTTTCCTTGAACTTTAAAGTTAAGTAATATTGGCACGCTCCAAAGTATACCTATATTATTGTTACCTATCGAAAATTCGCTATTAATATACACACATCAAAAAAGTCTAAGCAACATGTCTATGTGGATATTTTATTTTTATTTGTGTACCTGTTTCTTTATTTTTTTATTTCTCAGTTAGTTTTAATGATGGTCTGGCAGTTTGAGTAGTTTATGCGGCCCTTTGGTTTTGTTCGTCAAGTTGAGCTCCTTAAGTTCTGAGTTGAGCTCCACGATTACTGACAAATGCTTGCACTGACAGGACAGGTCCACTCAAATCTGTGTGGTTCTTTTCTCAAAAGACCATTTCAGACACTAATCTACATGGTCCTCATATGGCCTGACCAAGATTATGTCTGGACTTTAAAAGAGACTGTGACCTCTGAGTTTGTTTCGGTCTTTCTTCTCAGAGTAGTCAGATAGGAAACGCCGAACTCATCTAGCAATTTTTTTTTATTTTATATGACGTGTAAAAGGGATTGCCATATCCTATTGACAGAATAAACAATTTCATTTCATTTCATGTACGGTTTTGATGAACTTTTGAATTATTTATATCTTTAATAAATAATAACTAAGCATTTTTTGTTGCATCGTGACTAAACCAAGAAAATCCTTCATTCCATTGTTCATTTAATCACAATAATTAACAATATGAGTACCGTAACATACGCAGTATAAAATAAAGTTAAAACGAAATTAAACTTTTCATGTTTTACAAAATGAAATAACGACATTTTTTTATTATTATTTGGTTATTCAATACAAAGTGTGACTGCCTCTGTTGTTTAAAAATTGTCGGCAATGATTTTTCATTGAATTTATAAATTGTTTATCTAATCCTGCAACAATCGCTCGCAATGGAATTTTAACAAATCATTCAGTTGTTGGGTTGTCGACACTCCGTCCAGGTTCTCTAGAACACGTCTCTGGAGCATGTCTCATGCGTGCTCGATGGGACCCAGATGTTTTCCGTTGCCAAGTACTCTCTGGTCCTCCGAGCTGTGTGCGAACGCGCATTTTCATGCATCAGCGTGAAATCTGAGCCGAGACTTTGTGCAAATGGGTGAACATAAGGCACGAGGACATCTTCAACGTAACTTTCAGCGTTCATATTGCCATATACAAAAACGAACTCAGTTCGTCTGTTCTTCATAATACCCGCCCATACCATCACTGTGGAGCCACTGTCAGGTTGCCCTTCCTGGACGCATCACAGCCGTTCAAGATTTTCGGGACGACGATACACTTTTACCCTTCTCATTTCAGGCCTAAATCCAAACCGCTTTTATTTAAATGAAAACTTAATGCAATCGAAAAGTTTATATTTTTTAAATCAGCCAGTATATGTTCAAAAAGATTCCATACTTTGTTAAGAAAAAAATAAAGCATCAATTCATAAAACAAGCAGTTTCTGCGTGTTGAGTAGACTTTTTTGATGTGTGTATATTAAATTAGTCAGCTTTTTCGGAACGAGTTTTAAAACACGACTTTAATTATAATACAAATAGACATAGATGACTCTTTTGTCCGTTTTGGTAGCGTTTTGAATAAAATAACTATTGGTCCATCGACAGTTTCGGAAGCAACACCTTTCTACACGTTGACTAGTGAGATACAATAATTACCTACTGTTGCCAGACCCAACAGTGTGGCAGTGCTTTAAGTGAAGTTGTTCACAAGTACTTTTTCGTAACCTTAACGTGAATTGATTGAACCTGTGCAAGTGACGTTCGCCTGACAACGGCTCCAGAGTGCGCGCTTCTACAGAGATTGAAGACACTGAGTAACTATCGGTTACTCTCCCGTTCACTACACTCCACAAGACGTATGCGCTGACAACGTTACGATTACGCATAAAAGCCCGAAATTCTGTCAACTAGTCAGGTTCTTGCCAAGGGGCATCGAGTTACCCAATAATTGGGTTGTGGAGGTCAGACATTGGAGCTGCATCCGATTACTCTGCAAGCCGACCCCAACATACTTGCGAAAAAACTAAGGCAGATGATGGTGAACAATAATTATTGATTATACTTCCTTCACTACATTGTACACTACGCGAGGCACGTATTTACCTTCTACGAAAACATCACCCTATTGTTACCGTGGACATCCGTTTGACTACCTAAGATAATATCATAGCAGACAGGAAACAAAAAATAATAATTAATTTTAAGTTCTAAAATACAGTGTAAGAACTAATTGTCTTTAATTTGTTTAGTAGCGTTTGGTTTTAAAACTATTGTTTCATCGTCAGTTTCTGAAGTAACATCAAAACTAAAAAATAGTTAGAATGACTGATACAGATAATTATATAATAAAGTCTTTTAAATGTGGCAAAACTGGTTATCTCATATCTCAGAAAGCTCTGACATGGATCTTCCAGATGTCTTATGCTCGGGAATTGTACGAAACTCTAGAGCTTTCCACATACTATATTATGTTTGTGCTGACCCTGGCCACGTTGATATACGGATTGACGTCATGGTGCGTGCTGAAGAAATTCCGTAATTACAGGAACTATGTGTGCCTCAACGCAATTTTAACAAACTTCTTCATCTCTTCAATGATGCATATCACATATTATGTCAAAGAAAATTCCTTACTGACCATTGGTCAAGGATGTTGGTTTTCCATTATTACTCTATATCTATTAATGTATTTAGCAACAGTCAAGCATCACTGGCTGATAGTTATATGCCACATGTTCTATGTAGACATTGTAAAAGTTTTCAATGTGGTACGATGGAAATATTTGAAAAGCGCCCTCTTTGGCTGGGTTGTGTCTTTAATAACAACGCTTATTCATATTCTGGTTACTTCTGGTTTTCTTTTTAAATCCAATGTAAATCCAAGCGATGTAGGATTTATAATTTTTTTTTTTACCCTGATAATAAATTGTTTACTTTTCATTATAATTGTATATGCACTTTTTCGTAGTTCGAACGCGGGCGTACCTACAGCTATCAACAAATGGCGTCGCTTGTACATCGCCACTTTAATATTTATATTGGGCGACATCTTATTGTTGTCTTTTCATTTTATTTCGTTTATGAATCATACAAACACATACTCATCACGTTATGACGATTGTGAAGAACTAAATATATCTGCCCCAAATTACAGAGAGGAAAGTGACGAAATAGAACAATATGATGTAAGTGACGAAAGTAGAGAATATGACGAAAGTGACGAAAGTGAAGAATATGGCGGAAGTGACGAAATAGAACAATATGAAGAAAGTGACGAAATAGAACAATATGACAAAAGTGACGAAACAGAACAATATGACGAAAGTAACGAAATAGAACAATATGACGTAAAAAGTGACGGAAAACTAGCATGTGCGTATTTAATTCTTGGGGTTCACAAATATAATAATAAATTATCGTTTTTTAAAACAATAAACAGCGGAAACAAAATAATATATTTTCTACAGGTATTAATGTATAACTTAAGCCCATTACTATTGAATGTTTATTTGGTTGTCGTAAAGAGTAATCGAAATATGTGGTATAAATTTTATTTAAAAAAATTAAATCGTCTGTCGTCAACAAGGCATACGGATCACGATATCGTGACGCATGAGAGCGATACTCGTGAGCCTGAAGGCTCCATCCAGCAGACAGTCGTGACTGAACTCTAGTAGAACATTTTCTATATGTTTGTGTGAACAACTAATTAAAGACTACCATCTTCATACAAAATATCGAGCAATATATTTTGTTCACTTGCACCACAAATCAATAAATACGTTTAGCGCTTAACGAAATTATAACGACGTTCTATTTCATTCAACCGTTTGAAATACTTCTTTTATACCATTCCCCCTCTAAAAAGCTTATTTTATTCACTGAAAACAGTGAATAAAAAGCACTTTTTATCACTGTTTTGATGTTTGAATTTAGAACGCACCAATACTCCTTGTGCAAAGAATACTCGACATACAAACTCCTTGTGCAAATAATTCCTCGAGATTTGATTGGTCGACATTTTCGACAAAGAGTTTAGCATGAAAATTAAAACTGTTTTGTGTTCTTTGTTGTCATTAGTAATTTGGCGCTAGATATTTTGGAATTCTGTAAGTTGTGTGTGGCCTTTATTCACTAGTTGCATAATATACTATTATACCATTCCCCCTCTTAAAAGCTTATTTTATTCACTGAAAACAGTGAATAAAAAGCATTATTTTGGTGTTTGAATTTAGAACACACCAATATATTCGACCTCCATCTCAATGCTATACAACTCCTTGCGAAAAAATACTCGGTACAAACTCCTTGTGCAAAGAATACTCGACATACAAATTCCTTGTGCAAATAACTCCTCGGGATTTGATTGCTCGACATTTTCGACAAGGACTTTAGCATTAGAATAAAAACTGTAAATTTTCTCGAAGCAGTTGAAATCTCTGTTAATAAAGAAAGGCTACTATACCGTTGAGGAATTTAAAGCTGACAAATTGTGAATCGATTGACCTTGTAATAATATGCTTGACGTACTTAAATGTGAAATAATAAATGACTTTACTTTAATATGTTTACTTAGAATGACTAAAATGTATGAACGAATTAATAATAAAGATTTATTTGAAATAAAATTTAATAATTATATAACTAATGTTTATTAAAATGTAATAATTATAATTATGAATTTCGTGTAATTTGATATAAAACGTTTGCAGTGCCCTTACAGGGTGCATGTTTTAATACTGTGTCATGAAATTTTAATGCATGCCTACAAACCAGTGTTTTAAATGTTTTAAATGTTAGCTATGCGATTAGAACACTGAGGGAAGAATTAAGTTTACCTCAACTTAGAAGTGTGTACTTTGCCTTGGTGGAGTCCAGGCTGAGATACAGCATCGAATTTTGGGGCAACAGCTACAAGTACAACATACAAATGGCATTCGTGATTCAGAAAAGAGCTTTAAGGACTATGCTCCGCATGAAACAGACGGAATCATGTAAAGAGCATTTTATTAAATTAAAAATCTTGACAGTGCCATGCCTTTATATTTTAGTGTTGCTAACCAGCTTTGTTAAAAATTTGCACAAAATTGAGACTGATGAGCAAAGACAAACTAGAGCTAGCACACGTAGGAAAGATTTGCCCAACACTATTCAACCTAAATTAAAAGTCGCCAAACATAGCCCGAGGTATCAGTCTGTATTTTTATACAACAAGTTGCCTATAGAATCCAAAACCATATACAGTGTTAACTTATTTAAAAACAAATTGAAGACCTATTTATTGAGGAAAGGCTACTACAGTATCAATGAATTCCTAGATGACATATGACATTGTACCTTATGATTGATTTTATTACTTTGACATTTAATATGTATTTAAATTTTTAATTAACCGTTATTGTTTTATTGATGTTTCTAAATGTATTTAATGAATTTTATTTTAATTGCAATTGTATAATGTTATTTTTTAAATTTTCAACACAATGTAATTATATTGTTATGAAATAAATTACTTATGACTTACTTACTTATGACTTAGCATAAATAACTGTATTGTGTTCTTTGTTGTCATTAGTAAATTGGCGCTATTTTGAACACTGTAAGTTGTACGAACACAAATTGTTCCAATTTTAATGAGCATTTTATTTAATGTATCATTCCTATTTTCTTCATTAAATGTCTATTTTCGCTTACATCTTTCTTTTTCTCGTAGTCATGGTATAAAGTATAGTATGCAACTTTGGAATAAAACGGATTTATATCGAGGGCCATGAATCACTCGCGTCGCTCAGGATTCTAACACTTGATACGGTCGTGATTCAGTCGTTACAATCCTTCACTTGCTGGTGATTCATCTATCGTCCTCACTTTAAATCCGTCCTTTATTTACTAAATGCATAATATATTATAGCTTAACAATTTAATTAATGAATGTGTATATTTGAACCAAATTTTAATGTTTCTTATTTTTTGTTTAGCTATTCTAATGTAATAAGTTGTTTCAACCAATTGATACAGAACATTCAGTTTATGTTACTATTTTATCGAATTTTACGTTAAGATTGCTGTTCTTTCAACTGTTATATAGTTGTTTAATTATTTAAGTTCAAAATAAAATAAAAATGCCAGTCTACTACTTACAGTAGGGTAAGGGCCTCTTCTCATACAGAGAAGTCACGAGCATTGATCACCACGCTTGCTCAAGACGGGTTGGCGATTTCAGATTTATATTCATTATAAGTTCAGGTTTCCTCACGATGTTTTCCTTCACCGACGTCAATAATGTCCAAGATAAACTAAGAAAATACATATAAATTGAAATAGTCACATTGGTACTTGCCCGGATTTGGCGATACCTTAGCCACTGGGCCATTAATACATTACATTTATGTTATTTAGACAAAATGTATGGGTGTCTGTGATTGGTTAAAAATGACGGTTTATTTATGACAAGAGTGTAACGATCAGGTCTCACATAACTTAAGTACTTTGATATTGTTATTATCTACTAGTGTCTATATTAAAGCTTCGTGCAGACCAGCGCGACGCGATAGCGCGACGCGACACCGGTTATTGTTAAACCGTGAAGTTTTTTTTGAAATTGTATTGTTCGAGTCGCGTCGCGCCGTCGCGTCGCGCTGGTCTGCACGAGCCTTAATACGTGCGTTTTACTGCTTATATATCATAATATGTGTAACTTTGCTCATTTGAATCGTGAATATTTTCCAATATTGCTTTTGCCAAGTGTTATCATTGAGTTTATCGAGATATGCAATATTATTCACTCGATTTTTTGTTCTCATTTTAACTAATGTTCCATAATATAATCAGCCTGTAATGTTCGCATTACGGCCCACTCCCTCTCACAGAGAGGAGGCCACTGTAGGCCTCCTCTCTGTGAGAGTGGGCCGTAATCCACCACGCGGGCCCAGTGCGGGTTGGTAGATGTCACATGTCTTCGAATTGTTGGTTCTAGGACATGCCGGTTTCCTCGCGATGTTTTCCTTCACCGTATTGAGAGCAGTGGTGGTGAGATTATTTACACAAAGTAAAGCGCCTGTGTTAGTTATTTAGTTACTAAGTTTAGTTGGTAATAACTAAATGTTACTTACTTTATTTTATAAATTACTGTGCAAATATTTCTATGTTCTACAATTTATGCTCAACGTGATAAAGATAAAGTTTGTAAATTATAATAAGTTTTTGATATAATTAAGAGTACCGATATCCTAGGAGTTTCTTGTTCCCGTTCTTCCCCGTGAGAACTAGTTTTGGAACGGGCGACTTGCTTTCCTATTAACTAACAAGTCTTATTCAAATAAATGCCTAGTCATTCTTTCTGTAGTTTTCTTAAAAAATATCATCACAAAGAAACAAAGTACTGCCTCACTCAATAAAAATAATAATCATTTTATTGTACTAAAAATGTGAAAAACACTTAAAGTTAAACATGTCTGTACAAACAATGGTCAAAAACTGTTGAGTATGTGTGCGTGTGCGTACGCGCCGATAAATACGTACTTAAGCGAATAAACGTCAGTGCGTTACTAGCAAGCAGTTGTTTCACTCATCTATCCTCGTACTTAACAATGGTGCCATTCTCTTGTCACAAATGCCTCTAAACTAGACTAAAAATCACCAAAATTTAGTGTATTCCTGTCAAACGATGATTTCCCATTCTGAAATAGACTAAAGTGACACAACTTAACTATATTATAGTTTGACAGCACTAAGATGGCACTGAGATTTTAATTTTGTCAAAATGTCAATTTTGCTATTCAGAATTGGACGATTTTCACTTAAAATTTTAATTGTCTAAATCTGTCAATTTTTAATCGCGATTAAAAATGGTGTGAAATACTATTAGTTGTCATGAACTAAAATTCACACGAACACCTCGACTTCAGCCGGTCTATTCTGTAATAATCTCACGGTGAAAACTTAGGTGAAGTGAACGTGAAGTGAGCTGTCATTCCACCTGCTGCTAGGGACTGACAGCTCACTCCGAGCTCACATCACCTAAGTTTTCACGGTGAGATGGTTACAGAATAGCACTGCAGGTGCAAAAACAGTACTTTATATTTTTTTCTTTTCTTTTACGAGTATATCTCGCAAATGGTGTGGCCCACGCACAATGGTCCACCTGACGGACTAAGTGCGGAAACCAAACCCCCTAACATAGAACATAGAATGGTGTGTCCCATGGGCGATGACTTCAAACAACCCGATTCCTACCGGCTTCCCTTCGGAAATTCGGAACACAACCACTCTATCGTCATTGAATAATCACAATATAAGTATTTGATACACCATTATATTAAAACATTACAAAACGCCTACATTAATTTTTTTGTCTATGTCCCAACAACAAAACATTTCGCTCTAAAATAACTCGTAGGCGCGTCCGGCTTATCGTGAATTCAATTTCTATAGAAAATAAAGTCCTTATGTCGGCCTCTTGTCGGCCTGTATTTAAAAAACTTGGTTTGTTGCCGCTACCGTCTCTTTATATTTAAGAGATAATGTATGTTTGTGTGGAAGCATAAGGAATTATTTACAAAAGCAGACGATGTACATCCTCGAAACCGGCGCGATCCTCACAGGCTCGTACTGGATTTCATTCCAAGACTAGCTAAATGTAATAAAAGCTGTTTGTATATGTGTGTAGAAACATTTAATAAGATACAGAGTGACCTAAAAAATCTAAATAGCAGATTATTTAAACGTAGATTGTACGATTGGCTGTCCACTAATAGTTTTTATAGTGTAAAAGAGTTTTTTGACAAAACATTTAAATAATGTAATTGTATGCACGAAAAATTTGTACGCTTAGAATGTTAAGCAAAAACATGTATGCTCTAAATGTAAGTCTTGTACCATCTTCTATAGGTACCATGTTTTTATGCAAATAAATGTTATTTTATTCTATTCTATTCTTATTCTATACTTATATTTTCTTAACAGCCGGGTAAGCCGGTCTGTGCCGAGTTACGATAGAATACGCATGCGGGTCGTGAAACGAGTCGGTTATTGTCGTTGAATTTCGTAATGCGTTCGGCTCGGAGTTCGGACATCATATCATTCATCATTCGATTGACAATGTGTGGTTGTTTTTTGTCGTAATCGCATTAGAACCATATAATTTGTACAATTATGTAGTTAATTTGCATTTTATTGGCTCAGTTTAAATTTAATTCGTTAGTTTATTATTTTAGGTATAGAACAGTGATTAAAATAGTGTTTATGTGTTTTGAGTTCAGTGAAAGAAAAGTACGTTGTAATTAGGTATTTGGGGTAAGTAGATAGTTTAATAAGTTGAAATTACTTATTTAGAGTAGATATCAAAGGTGATTAGTGGGATCAGAAAGATTAGGATGGCGGCTGTAATTGTGTGATTATTGGTTTGTGAGCAAAAATCCTTTGAAGGTTATTGAAAAATAAAACAAGTTAGGCTGTGCTCGCCCAGATATGACTTTAAATTACAAACGACGCTTTGGTTGTTTCAAACATTTTAATGTACGTCTTTACGGTGTGTGTCTTTACGGTAAATATTTACCAATGGTTGACTGGCAGTTGTAAATTAAATAAAATGTATTGTTTCCCGGGTTTACTTTTCTCAGATTCTAGTAGTTTATGGAATAAAGATTTTACATTTTAATCTGACGAATTCATCAAAAAACATGTGCAGACTGAAAAACATATTCGTAGCTGTTTTATGAGTTCGGGACTGGTAGGAATATAATTATTTTCATTCATTTGCATGAAGCTTTTGTTAGAAAAGTAGATCGAAATACATAGGAATTTAATTAAACGGTTTATTGACACCGTTATTTTGTTAGGTAAACAAGAAGTTAGTTCAAGTTTTTCGCGGCCACGATGAACGTTGAAGTGACGTCATAACAATTATTGAACAAGCTTTTTTTTATTTTTTAAATAAAGTTCCGGCTTATCCCTCTAGTTCTACCACGCTCCGCCACTGGTGTCCCTTTAGAAAACTATTGTACCCTCTACTACTATACTCAACACGTAGGTAATAATTTTTCATATTTTCCATACAAAAAGTGAAAAATTCCATATAAAACACGTCGAGGCTGAGCCAACTGCGCGCCTCCGGCTCTAAAAAAATTCACGGGGTAGGGCAAACAAGTGTGTACCACGTGGAGTCGCGATTGTCAAATTCGATTTAGTTGTGTCAAAAAAATTTTTAAATTTAGAGATTTTTTATTGCAGTATAGCTTTAAGATTCTCATAGGCAAAAGTATGGAATTTTAGTGATAGTTTAGTTAGTTTAGTTCGGTGTACAGACGCCAGCAAGTCAACCTACCCGAAACTGTCAAATTTTCCCAATCAACTTTGAACCTTATACTTTAGTGATAAAGTTGAAAATCTATTAAAGAAATTTGACAGATTGTAGTAGGTTGATGTGCTGGTCTGTTCAAAAGAATCTGCACCAATATTGAACAATATTGAACAGCTGGCTCCTGAACTGGTAAAAAGGCCAGTGAAGGGCCAATCGGAGCGCCGAACGCAGTCGATGCGTAAAGTCGAGATGGTTAAAAGAGACTCACACTAGGGCCTCTGAAGCGTTATTAGAGCGTTGGATTTGTGCAGACTTGCAGAGTTAAAAAAAACTTTTTTTGGTCTATCCTTCCGTTTTTCTTTTCTATATTTTACTTACTCTATTCCCGGCGCAGGCGTTTATAACAGAAATATCGACCCTAATCAGGTATCGATTTCATTTTCGGGCGCCACAAACGTGTTTCAGTGCCGCCATCTGTTGTTGATGTTCGGTCGCCTGACTTCGTAGTACTTATGTTATCGCACAGATGTCGCTACAGGTTCGAGTCAATATAATTCTTGTTCTCTGTATTTCGTTGTTATATTTTCTTGCTGCACTCATCGAATATTTTATGTATGATATGAATGGATGACGATTATGTCGGTATGTCTAGAGTTCTGCGAGATGAGTGTGTGCGTTAAATAAATAAATGTCAAAATCTTCAATGCCATTGACTCACCCTATTCCCAGCGCAGGCGTCTCTGACGAGGAAGCTCAGCCTCATCTCGGGCAGCGAGTATATCTCGAGGTTGCCGTTCAGTCGCAGTACGAACAGCCAGTAGGTGGCCTTCACTTCTACGAGGTGTTTTTTCCACCAGCGGGAGATACGACGAGGTACGCCCGGGTTCTTGGATTGTTCCGCTAACATTATCTGTGGAAGGAAAGTTCTTTTTTTAAGAACATAACGAAACTACATTTACACATAATATAATAAAACATAACATCACGCCTGTATTCCCGAAGGGTTAGGCAGAGGTGTAACTGAAATTAAATTAAATTACAACTATCAATCACCCTTTAAAACACTTTTCAATGTAATATCGATTGTCTTTTTCCACATTCACGCGGGCGAAGCTGCCAACATAAAAATAGTCCGCGAACATAAGTAAGTACTTACGCTAGCCATGGACGCAGGCGTCTGGTCTCCGCCGTACAACAGCTCGTCCTCATCGTTGAGCTCGTAGATAGCGCCCGGCTTGAAACCCTCAGCTTTTACGTTCTTCTTGCCTTTCATTTTGCCGCTGAATTCGCCTTTCACCTGGAGGCATAAATACAGGGTGTAAAAAGACCCATCGTTATCTACGCATTCTGTACATCAAACTAAATAACGTTAACCAAAAATTATTGCTGGGAAACGACTTTTATTTTTGCTGTGAAAAATCGCTGTTTACGGCAGCACGCATGTAACGCACCCAAAACATTGTGCTTTCGGGTACAAGCAACGAAACAAGAGTTGTCGGGTTGTTTAAAGTTTAGTTATAACATATAAAATCTGTTTTTATAAAAAAAAAATTGGATCTTTGATCTTCAATATCTCCGTAACCAAACGCTTACCAAGTCTCATGGTCCAGTACAAAAAAATGGATCTGATACTCTTGCGTGAAAAACATTTCCGCGAATGGACTGTTGCGCAAAATCACTTGCGCAAAAAAGTTGCGGAAATGAGATTTTTTCATAAAATTTCGCCTAGGGCTTCCCGCAGCCTATATTCAATCTCGGTATTTGCGGGACTATGAATTTTCAATCCCGCGGGATCCCGGTATTTGCGGATTTATATTTATATAAGGCAAATAAAACAATTAATTAATCTTCACATTTATTTAAGTTTTACTACTAGCATGAGATCAATCGAATGAAACCGTTTATTTATCACAGAAAACAGAAACAAATACCGAAAAAATAAAAAATCTATCAACCACAAAATATACACGGTGACATTTGAATCACAGTTTTGCTAGAGCAAACGTTGTTCTGACCATGGTCTACTACCATTCTATAGCATCAAATATGTAATTAAAACAAACTAAACAAGGCTTTCTCAAATAAGTCTTATGTTGCTCAAACGTGGTCAAACATTAACCGTAACATCAAAGTACTCATCGCGGTAGCAATATGGCATTCAAAAGAATTATGAGAACTCCACGTGGACTACAAGGATGTCCGGCCAATGCGGGCCGAAATGCAAATAAATCATTAGCCAATGACATGCAAACGCGCGAAGTATCGTTCCGCCCATTTCTTTTGTTGACTGCCGTGCGTTGCCCACGCCGCCCAGGCGGCAGCCAGTTTACCGAAATCTCTCGAGCGGGCGACGCATGTGCATCCGATGTACTTACGTCACAGGCACATATCTTGTCTTGGTGGACACGAAGCTCGGTTTTGTGGTATAAGTTGTGTTTTTGTCTTGTTCCTGTAATATCCCAATAAATAAATAATACCTAATAATCTCACGTTAGATACAATAGGTACTGGTACCTACAGGAAATAATGAAAACCATGTCTGATAGTACCTACCGTAAGTTCGCACCTAGAACGAAATGATTAAATTATTAGAGGTCAACCACCTCGCCGCGCAGTCGTCGGTACGGTGCGTCGCGTCGTGCAATCGTGCATAGCCAGAAAATACCGACCAAAGTCTACCATCGCCAAAGCCATACCAAGGCATAAAAATCTGTTTTAAAGTAGCCACTTATCAGAGATAAAATATCTACCGAAATTAATTTTTAACTTTGGTATTTTCTAGTAAAACGTACAAAAATAAGTGCGTACTAAATTCCTTTATCGAGGTACACTTCCCTGGACAATGCTGTGTCCCGTGCGTGAACCGCGCGCTGCGCCGCAACTATTTACTTTGAGACGCGAGCGCCGCAGTGTCTGTGTTGTAAGGAATAACGATAATCCCGACTTTTTTAGCTTTGTCTTTTTGTGTTTTTTCAAAAACCAATGATGTTTTATTATTAATTGGATGCTATAGAATGGTAGTAGACCATGGTCTGAACAACGTTTGCTCTAGCAAAACTGTGATTCAAATGTCACCGTGTATAACTACTAAATTAAAATATTTTCAACTGAATGCTGACAGAAGTAATTATGACTTTAATTATTTAGTTTGGTCATTTTGTCAGCATTCAATTGAAAATGTTTACTGTACTGTAACTTCACGGAAATACGAAACAGTCAATAACTTGAGTTATTAAGAATATTTCACGCAGATGGACTATGTTTGTTTTTGTTTACTTTGAAACTGAAAGACAGATGACACTCGCTCGCTTCGTAACCACTACCACGCACGCAGCCACGAGCCGAGCCGCGCGCGCGATCATGATCGCGAGAGATCGTGTGAATGCTTCTTTCCAGTCCCGCAAATCCCGCGGATCCCGCGCCCGTAATCCCGCAACACGCGGGATTGGAAAATGATGCGGAATTCCGCAATACCGAGATCTCGGTATTCCGGGATTGGAAGCCCTAATCACGCCTTTATTCTTTCAAAAGGTTGGGCAGGGGTGTATACTGTGGTTACTGATTAGTACACCCACGATTCGCCATTTATGTTCAAGTTACAGACAATAGTTATGGTCGTAGTTTCTATATTGTACACTTTTTTTTGTTTTTTAGTTTATTTTTTATTTGTTTTCATCATGGGTGTAATTTTCATGGTTTTCAAGGTCGCTGATAAAAATAAAAAATAAATACCAAAAAAAAACAACCGGCTTCCAGAAAAAACACTACATAGTGAAAAATAATTTTAATTTCGGAAGTCGGTGTCTTTGGTTTTTAATTTAAGTCATTTGCCACCTACTTCCGAAATTAAGTTATTTTTCACTTTATTATGTTTTTTTTTGGAAGTCGGTTTTTTTTTTTGTATTTATTTTTCACTTTTCAGTTGTCGAACCTACACCACACAAATTCGAATACCACTACCTGCTATGTAAATGACAGTGACAGGAACTTATCATCATATCATCCACATAGACTAAGTGGGAAAAATACGAATTATTGAAGCTAACTCAAAAACTACCCAAGTAAAGTAAATAAAATTTATATGGGACCATCTCTGAAATAAGACTTACCAAACAAAAATAGAATCATCCAAATCAATTCATAATTTTGGCGGAGTAATATAGTAAACATTTAAAAAAAACAAACGAATTGAGAACCTCCGCCTTTTTAAAGTCGGTTAAAAATAGGATCAAAATGAAAATTGAACATGCCAACGAGAATTGGCAAAGTTTTTGGTCATGGGTATCGTTTTCATGGTTTTGGTGGGCGCTGATAACAAAACTGGAATCAAAATTCAAAATAGTGCAACCGAAAATTCGCTACATACGTGAGAAGGTTTTAGTTTAAGTATATTATTTTGTTGATTTGTTTATTTTGATTTGATTAAATTTTTATGTTGATTTAAGTTCATTTGATTTGTTTTATTTAGATTTTATTAATGTATGTCTGGCAAGGGCCTGGGTGTAATTTACCTGAAATAAATGATTTTCTTATTCTAATAAGCGTACCTGCGTGTTGTCGGCGTCGGGCGGCGCGAACAGGCCGCTGAGGTCGCGGTACACGGCCGCGCGCAGCAGCGCCGGGCGGTGCGGCACGGCCTGGCGCGTCGGGGCCAGGCGCCCGGACGACTGCGGGGCGCCACGGACATTCATTGTTTAGTTTACCTATCATTCATATCAAATAGGCCCTTATATGGCGCTTTTGAACGTCAAAAAAATAATAATATAGAATGGATTCTAGTCGCCCCTTCCAAAGGTAGTTATCGTATGGAAAAGAATGGGCAAAAACTCCACCGTTACTCTTTTAAAATGTTTTACAATATTTAGATAGATAGATAGAATACTCTTTATTGTACACCATACAAATTACAGACATAAAAGAAATTTTACATAGGGTGACACAATGGGCGGTCTTATCGCTTAAAGCGATCTTTAACAGACAACCTTTGGGTAGATTAAAGGTAACAGGAGAGACAATACTGCAGGTAGTCAGTGGTGTACCATTTACATATACAATAAATACATACATACATAAAGCATAAACTTATTCATATAAATCTATATATACATAGATATACCTATATAAAATTATAAACGTGAAACAAGAGCAAGGAACTAGATGTAATCATGGTGTTTAAAGAGAGAGGAAGTGTTTTTTTTCCAGAATTTTAAAAGATTGAGCACGCTTTATCGACACGGGCAAGGCATTCTATAACCGTACTGCTTGAACTGTAAAAGACTTGTCATAAAAGCTGGTGGAATGCATCGGCATCTCTAGTCTCAAGTTTTCCGATGACCTCAGATATCTATTATGTGTCATGAAGAAACTTGAAACGTTCTTTAAAATAAGAAGGGGTTATAAGATTGAACAGAATACTGTAGAGCTGAAATAAGATATGAGAATTCCGGCGAAGACGTATGAGAAGCCACTACTGCTTTGTACGAAATTCAGAAATGTGATCATATTTGCACAGGCCAAATATAAATCTTATACAAAAGTTTTGAAGTCGCTCAAGTTTGTCTAGGCTCTCTTATATTTTGTATAAGTTTATTAGCTATATAATTATATGTGAAGACGATGCACCTAGAATAATTATAATATTACTATACCACAATAGGTCAAAAGAATTAAAAATGAAGCAACAACAGATAAATTAATTATGTGATAGATACATGGTGCTCACATATTTACAAACATTGTAAAAGTAGATGAATTTCCTAAATTTTAAAAGTAATAAATCAGTGTGTGAGGAAATAATCACAGAATGTAAAAAATCAATATCATGTAATAAAAAAATATAAATTATACAATTATGCAAATTATCAACGAGTTTTATTTTGTCTAGATTCTAGATTATCCTATGGAGCAGGACCAGCATGTTTCAAAGCATTCTTATCTTGAATATAATCCTCTAATTTGTAATAATGTCCCACTGCCACTTGCACATAAGGAAGTTTATAGTCATCTCGGTAGCTTATGGTAGAGGAGCCCAGAGGGTTTTTGAATAAGCATTATGCAGGGCGAAAACATGACTCTAGGCTGGTATATGCGGTGAGGCGGCGAGCCTCCTTGCCGGATTACCGCCATGGGATCTGGAGGCAAAAGTCCTCGCGCATATCTGGGAGTGGCGCGAGGAGTCGAAACGCCGGGGCGTAACTCCGTTTCCGCGAGAAATCGCGGCACAGCGGACAGAGCTCCGGCGGGATCTCATGGCGTCATGGAGAGTGCGATTGTCGCAACCCAGTGCTGGGCACGCCACTATTGCGGCGATAAGTCCCCTCTTTGAGGAGTGGCTAGAGAGGCGCCACGGCGTCCTCACCTTCCGCCTAACGCAGGTCCTCACCGGACACGGTTGTTTCGGGAGGTTCCTGTTCCGTATCAGGCGGGAGGAAACGCCCGGGTGTCATCACTGCGTGGATCGCCCGGAGGACACGGTTGAGCATACGGTGGAGGTCTGTCCGGCTTGGGCAGAGCATCGCCGTGTCCTCGTGGAGGCGATCGGCGGCGGGGATCTCTCGCGTCCGGCCCTAGTCCAGGCCATGGTACGGAGCGAGAGGGCATGGGAGGCCGTCACCTCCTTCTGCGAAGCAGTAATGCTCGCGAAGGAGGAGGCAGAACGCGTGAGGGAGAGGCAAATTTCGCGCCCTCACGCCCCTAGCCGCCGCAGGAGACGCCCTGGGCGTCGGGAATCGCAGGCCGATTCCCGGCCACCGTAGGCGCGGGCTTGCGGACGGTGAGCAATGGGTAGCTCGCCGTCCGATAAGGACCAGGCCCGGGTCGACGGCGCGTTGTGTTCCACGCTCGCCTCAAAGAGATGTCAGCACAACGGAAGGGGTGCGATAGGACCGATGCCTGCCGGGGTTGCGGGAAAGTCCGAAAGGGATACCGTGGCCCCTGGCAACGTAAAGGCAACGGAAGGAACACGGGTGGGTTTTAGTCAGTAAGAGTCTGACACGCCCTCCCGCTCCACCCAGAGCGGGAGAAGTTATTTGATAATTTCCCACCAAAAAAAAAAAAAAAAGGCTGGTATAGGCTGGTGATATAACATCATGCTTGTATTCTCTTAAGCAGAAGGCAGAGATCTGCACGGTGAAAGGGACATGGACGCACGAAATGTTACCATTATTCTAGACCCATCGACCGTTGAATTTTTTCGTCGGTTTTTAATAAAAATTTGCTGTTTCATACAAACAAAAGTGCAATTTCTACTCGGTCAAAATGTATGGAACAGCAGTTTTTTTTTTTTTTTTACCTACCGACCCATCTTTTCCTCGGAACTCTCTGAGGGAGAGTAATATATATATTGTGCTGTCCATTCTGGATTATATCCACTGGATAAGTTGTAGGTTTAAAACGGTTTGCGGTTTGGCTCGGTACGGTATACCAAATATCCGACAATCGTATAAGCTTGATAGTCGCATATTTGGAGGCCAGATATCCTGAATCCAGCTGGATATTGACCTTTTTTTCTGTACAGACAGGACAGCAAAATGAAGACAGGCAGGCCGGATACTTGCCGGATATTCGTTTTATGTCTAGTCAATACTCACCGCACCATCCTTCCCTCGGAACTCTCTGAGAGCTAACACTAGTACTCGGCCGCACATAGACATCACGCACAGATACGGGTCGGCTGTGGCCGCATACTGTGCAGTCCATTCTAACTGGATTGATTGCAGGTTTACGCCGTCTGTGGAAAGCAAAATGCGAATTAAATGAGGTTGAAAATTCTTTATTTATTCTAAACTTACGACTCGCACCTGCTTCACACGGTTTGTACAACTTTACAGAACATTGTATATATGTTAGTTTAATATTAATGTATTGTACACATAAACCGGAATCAATTATTTAAATCATGGTGAAAACCGCAACTACTGAATTATAATTATTAGTATTTATATTTTAGTGATATTTATTTTAGAAGTATGTATGTAAGTATATTCTCATTTAGTATGATTTTTTTTTTTAGTTATTGAATTAAGTGTTTTTATTTTATGTATTTTATTTTCTCTTCTACTCTTACACACGTTGTCTACATCTCTTTTTATCCACTCTCCTATCGCAGGTATGCTGGAAGGGATTTCTTTAGAAATAAGCATCACCTTTGTACGTATTTTTCTGTTCCTTTTTCTTGTCTCTTTATATGTGTGTACATAAACTGTTAAATAAATAAATAATAACACGAAAAGTGACTTTAATTTCTAATATGTAGGTATAGATTATATCCTCTTATAACATTTTGGTTACTATAAGGAAGTTCGCATATATAGACCCAAAAACTTGTTCTCTTTCTTTTGTACTTGGTCTTATTTTTTGTAATAATATTTTACAGTTTTAAGAAGACATCTGTAAATTTCGTCACACCTTAAGGTGGGTCAACAAAGTGTGACATCGTGTGACAAGGAGGGGCACAAGTCGTAAGCTTCGTGTGGTCACATGTATAAACCTAAACTCCAACTGTAAAGAAAAAAAAAATATTACCAGCTCTACACACATAACATGGCGCCTGTAATCCCCGAAGAGTTAGGCAGAGGTGCTGTATCATTATTATAATAAGGTTTAATTTAAAATAGCAAAATATTTGACGTCACACCAGATTATTTGTCGCCTATGTCCTTGAAACCTACTTACTCTTAATAAGTCTTATGCCCGTGGTAGTGACTTGCACCATAAACTTGTTGTTGCCGAGGTTGCCTGCGAAGATGGTTGGGGAACCTGTCATGAAGCCAGAATTGTCTACCTCGTTGATTTCTTGACCTGTTGAACACAAAGTAAATATTTCAGTAGAATGTGTAAGGGGTAAGTAGTACGAAAAAATTTGTCTAGCTTCGGTTTGCATAAAATACGAAAGTGTATTGATTCAAAGATTTGTAATATAAGTATTTTATTTAAAAATGTCATCATTATAATTTTCAGTTAAGCATATATCTCATAAAGCTTCAGAGCCTATAGAAAGCGGCCCGTCCGAGAGGACATTGTATATACACCGTGAAATCTTAATGATTGTTTTTCCCGCAGCGAAATTGTTTTGTCTTGGTAATACAATCGCTAAAATATTAGAAACAATTTTGAAAACATATTTTGTGTTGTTGCGTGCAAACTAGTTTATGCCGTATCACCACGAGCGAGAGTTTATTTTGCTTTGAACATTTATGCATCGCTGTTCCCTTTGTCGGCGGCGCGTGCGATTCGAGTAGTACCTACAAGTTACCTGTTACTATTGATTCTCACGTTTTCGAGTTGATGTTTATTTTTTATTTTTTTATACCTCTTTATTTTTTTACTTTTACTCTATGCTTCGAAAGTATTCCTATTGGCAAGTTGGTCTGCCGCGGGAAATTAAGCATTAAGATTTCACGGTGTATACTAGCCCCGCGATAATCTTTGCTTGCGCAATGCTGGATTTTGCTTGACGTCAGTGTGCTTCGTTCGCATGTCGCGATGTAGGTACCGCCACAAGCCTTTACATGGACGCTATTAGCATTTTGCAACTACATCGATAATGCAACGCATTTTGCGCTGATGCTGCAAAGCAATAAAAATTGGACATTTTCTCTCGATCGTTTTTTGTATCGAACGAAAGAGTAAGCGAGTACATCGCTGGTCAGCGATATAAAGTATCGTGATTTTTATGGGCCTAAAACAAGATTACTGATGTTTAACTGCAAAACACCCTCTCTCTCACAGACAGGCGTCGGCAGTCCCAGCAATGGGAGCATTATAGGCTGATTATGCAATAACTTACCGGTCTGTAGCACCATGCTGCCGTCTTCCTGAGTGAGTATGAGGTACGCGTGTGAGCCCTCCGCTTCTCTAGCACCGTCAGTACCCTCGCCTAGTACCGACCACATGTCTATACAACCTGTAGGTAGAAATAGGATAAAGTCTTTAGAAGAGGAACTATAAAACCAATACACAAAATATGCGTAAATATAAATAGATTTTATGACATGAAACGCAAGCTCAATTATAGATGCCGTGCCCACAACTTTTTAACTTGTTAGAAAGAACGTGGGCTGCCTTCCTCAAAGTGAATTTGATTAACTGATTTTAAGCATGCCAAATCGCTGTGATCGTGTGATTCGTGTCAATGGTGGAAACACAAATTATTTTATTTTTTAACTTTACAATAAAAAAAATAAAAACCCTCATTTTTGCCTTTTTTGTCATTTAATATTAACTTAGGTTCATAACCTCAAAATTTTTACAAAATATAGGGATAAGTAGTTAACTTAAACATAGGAATTAAAGTAAGAAACCAGTCTGGAAGACTAGAGAGATTTGGTAAATATTAATTGGATAATTTTTTATAGTTAAAAATGTACTTGATCTCTAGACTCTTTTGATGTGTATATATTCTATTTATTTAAGTATTTTTTTATGATTCTTCTGTTTCAAATATCGTTAGCGCTACATTTGCTTGTACATTGTTGTTATAACTTAATCAAATAAAGTGTAAGCTCACCAGGTAAATTAAAAGCCGTAATAAGCTGCGGCCTCACAGTTCTCTGTAGTACAGTCAGCGCCCCATTCTTGCCTCTACCGCTGCAGGTGACCAGCTCAATGACCGGGTTGTCTTGCTGCCGACTGTACTCTTCTGATAGTAGTTGAGGCTCGCCCATCGATACGTCGCCGATTGGGCAGATGTTTAGAAGGGAGTCACAAACCTGGGGGTATAATAAGAAAGGGGTAATTATTAAATATGAAAAACTTATTGATCTTATAATGACGATCGCCATTTTTCGATCCTCTAAAAACCTTATTGTTCTTCTAATGATGAGCCTTTTTGGAACGAGGTTCTTTAACGCGACTTGCGGTTGGAGTGCACTGGCAGAAATCGTCACGCGAAAAAGCGTTTATACTTGCGACTGTCTTCTTCTAATTCAAAGAGAAAGAAAGAGACAGTGTAAGTTCACACTTTCTCTCTCTCTCAAAAGTCAAAGCCAAATTATCTATTTCAATTAGACACATGAAAGGCACTTTTGAACGTCTAAATTTACAAAAAGAACAAAAAGTATACTAGTCGCTACTTCCAAAAGGTAGTTTTCGTATGGATAAGAATGGGCAAGAAACTCCACCGTTACTCTTTTAAATGTTTTACGTATTTTATATATATTTATTATATAATTATATGTGAAGACGATGCTCCTAGAATAAAATTACTATACCACAATAGGTAAAAGAATTAAAAATGAAGCAATGACAGATAAACTAATTATGTGATAGATAAATGGTGCTCACATATTTACAAACATTGTAAAAGTATACGAAATTCCTAAAATTTTAAAAAGTAGTACTAATAAGTCGGTGTGAGAAAGTAATCACAGAATATAAAATCAATTTCATAAAAATAATAAATTATACAATTAAATTAGCAACCAGTTTGATTTTGTCTAGACTCTAGATTGTCTTATGGAGCAGGACCAGAATGTTTCCAAGCATTCTTATCTTGGATATAATCCTTTAATTTGTCTCTCTCTGTCTCCTTCTTTAGAGTCTTTCACACTCTCTCTCTCTCTCGAGCGAGAGAAATTGTGAATTTGGTCAAAATGAAAATGCAATGGGTGAAAATTTAAAAAATTATTGTCATGGGTGTCGTTTTCTAAGTTTTCGAGGGAGCTAAAGCCGATAGTGAGGTCAAAATGTAAAACCAAGATGGCGGCGGCGAAAATTTTGTAATTGTTTTAAATCGTTGGTGAGAGGGAACTTCGTTCCTGACCTGAAGTCCCCCGACCAAACACGTTTTTTTAACCTTGTAGCCTGTTTCCAAAGTTGGCCGCAGTAACTAAGCACCCGGACCAAATAGGTGAGGTTAGGTGAAGTGAGCCTGAGGTCGCGGCAGGCCACGTAGGAAATGGCGCGATGAGCTGGATCGGTTCCGGCATAACTGGAAACGGGACGCGCGGGCTCGCGACAGACGGAAGGAGTGGAGGGAAACTTTGTCCAGGAGTGGGACAGCACAGACGGAAAACGGGTAAAATCACTGGTAAGAACTATTAAAATATTATACAGTGGAGTGTTTAATTTTTTTAAATCTATACAAATAAATAAAACTGAAATGTCTGTTTGTAATGTAAACAGCTTTTTGCTAAATGCATAGGAAAGTATATACGGTACATAAAACAAAAAAAAACTTTTTTTTAAATTGTTGTTTGAATATCTCTGCTTGTTTGTTTACTCTGGGTAATCTCCGAAACGGCTGGACCGATTTTGATGAGTCTTGACGTGGCAGATAGCTGATGTCATAAAGAGTTACTTAGGCTACTTTTATTTTAGAAAAAAAAAATAAGGTTCACGCGGGCGTAGTCGGCAGCAATTACTTAAATAAATAGAATATGGTACATACCTCAAAAACATAGCTAGTAAGCTGCGTAGAGGTCCTGATATCAGATCCGTACACTTCTAGTTCGTCCTTATCACTGATCTCTATCACGTTGGTGGCCACACAGTCGCTGATTGTGTCCAGACGTCGCTTCTTCGCTAAAGGATCTGATTGGTCCCTCAGTTGTTGTTCTTTGTTGAGTTGTTGTTCTGATTGGCACAAAGCAAATAAAATAGAATTTAACTGAAACTCAAAGTGTTGATTCCAATTAAACCATTTGATATGTTAGTGATATATGATAGTTTCTTGCCCGTTCTTCTCCATACGCAGCTTCATATTTCTGACTGACCGACTCCTTGACAATTCAAAAGTGCCTGTAAATGGTTTAATTGAAATAAATGCATTATTTTTTTTAGATTAATCCTGATCCTGAGACGTGAAAAGTGGAAAGAGAGTATTACCTTTCTTTGCCATATATTAGGAAAATACAGGTACAAATAATAATAATAAACCATTTACAAGCACTTTCGAAATGTCAGTCAGATTAGGTAGTCATAAAGTTAAAGAAGCTAGTTGCCCATTTGTAGTTTCTCAAGCAGAAGACGGGCAAGAAACTCTGCGATTACTCATTTAAATTAAGCTATTATAATTCATCTTCACTTTAGTATTCGACCGAAAAGAAAACGAAATTCGGCCCGATTTTTTGGGCGAGATGAGCGATTGCTAGATTTCACATGTCTTCGAATTTTTGGTTCTAGGACATGCCGGATTCCTCACGATGTTTTCCTTCACCGTTTTGAGAGCAGTGGTGATGAAATGATTTACACAAAAAATACAATAGACGACGTATATTTTATTTTATAATGGATTTCCGCTAAGTCACGCCTGAGTCAATTAACTGATTTATACAAAGTAAAGCGCCTGCCTGGGTTCGATCCCACGACCTACAACTCGGTAAGTCGATACCGTTACCACTGGGCCACCACTGCTCTCAATACTTACAATTCTCTTATTCCGAGAAAATCCATGGTAATTTAAAAGATTGACCCTGTTTTTCTTTGTTACTTTAATTAATTAACAGTCAGTCATCGTTTTATCACATTTTGATGTTTTCGGGCCATTTTCGGTCGGTCGCCAGTACTAACAGTAGTAGAAGTAGGCAGATAGTTCACTCTGCAAATTTATTTAAATAAAAAGCGACTCTTGCTACGACACAATAAAGTGCAATTAAGGTCGCACAGAGCTAATTACCTACAGTTATATCAACCTAGATGTTGCCTCTCTTTCTATCGCGTAACTCTTATATCTTCTGACTATGTCACACTCACTGAATCGGCCCGACAAGACGAGCCCGCCGCGTACTTATAGCTTCATACCTAAAATACGTGGTGCGCCTTCTGTACGATTCTGTAGTTACACATATTAATTTTATTACTTACTAGCTTTACCCGACCCGGCTTCGCACGGGTCTCGCACTAAGTACTTATACCTACCCTACCTACCTTACCTACCCTACCTACCCTACCTACTATAAACCTCACGGAGCCCGAGACCTTTCCAACGAATGCAAAACCGTGGAAATCGGTTCGTGCGTTCCGGAGTTATAGCGTCAGGAAGGAAAACCCGACTTATTTTTATTTTATTACTTATTGCGGAATGCTGGCACAATTCTCAGCCTCCATGTTGCTTCAGAGCATTTTCTAGCATATAATACCAGCAGCTCTATGTCCGCCTTTTTTTTTTTGGATGGGAAATTATCAAATCACTTCTCCCGCTCTGGGCAGAACGGGAGGGCGTGTCAGACTCTTATTGACTAAAACCCACCAGTGTTCCTTCAGTTGCCTGTACGTTGCCAGGGGCCACGGTATCCCTTTCGGACTTTCCCGCAACCCTGGCACGATATGTTCAGTTACAAATAGTTTATTCTTACCACTTTCAGACACAGTGAGGTCCACAGTGGCTTCTAACGGCTTGTCTACTGAGAACAGCATTCTGTTCTCTCTCTCAGTCACTCGCAGTAGGAGAGAGTTGCCCAGTCGAGAGCCCAGGAATAGAAAATCTTCTTCAATTACGCACATCTGTGGATAAAACATTAATTTTAGTTTATTTTAAAGCTCCGCGATTAAAGTTTGGACACAAACTCATTAGCACACCAACGCACCAACGCATTAACTAACAAACTCTCTCATTACAATATATTCTATTGTATATTAGTACAAGTACGCTAATTAAAATTGCCGTGCTTTCCTATATTCCTATATACATGCAAGATCTATAATTATGTCAAAGATTGTGGGTTCATGCTGAGTATGTATTTAGTTAACCCTTTATAAGTAAATAAACCGATTAACTTACACAGGTAGTAAGCACGGAGGCGGCGGCCCTGTCCAGATGGAAGCTGCGCACAGTTCGCACGGAGTCTGCTAGTAGAGTCAACACGTATAGTTGTCCTCCTCGTAACGACAGAGCCAGTCGACCCTCCCCTAAAGGGGCGACGCATGACCCGTCTAGCGTTATGCACACGCCTTCTTGGATTCCTGTTAAATGAGACAAGTATTGAAGTGTACACAAGTGTGACAAAAAATACATTGAAATTATCAAAAAGGTCAGTGTCAGGTTGTATCTTGATTAAAATATGATTCGCGACCGTAACAAATATGGCTTTATAGAATTATAATCATTAGAAGCAGCAATACAACTCCATAGGTTACAATAATTCTAAAATGTCATGATTTCATGAAATAGTCATTCAATAGGATTATATGAATTTAGAGAGTTGTATTGATGTTTTTTATGATTATAATTCTATAAATAAATATTTGATACGGCCGCGAATCATATTCTGATCAACATACTACCTGATACTGTCCTGTAAATTGCAAAAAACGTAAGAAAATTTAAATTTCGGGGACTACCCTGACGCTTTCGCCTCCACACGACTGTCGCCGAAAAAGCATGCGTTATAACCACGCTCACGAACGTGTTCGAGCCGTCGACTAGCACAGCGTTAAGTTGCAATAACAGCGATA